>OU565298.1:8625623-10020623 GCA_913789915.3 Sphecodes monilicornis
ACTGCGTTCTAACTTGAAATCGTTTGGTTACAAATATGATACAAACATGTTCTAATTTTACGAATTAGCTCATAATTTATTATAAATTTCTGTAACTGTGAAGAAAGGTGGTTCGGAACCCACCGTAATAAACAGTAGGTCCCGCTGAAAAGTAGGCTGAAATAGGCTGAAAAATTAGGCGATAGTGGAGAGTGGACAAAGTGGAAGAAGGGGGAGAGTGGAAGAAGGGGGAGAATGGTAAAATGGATTTGAAACCCTGAGGATACCAAATAACAGTACCTATCCTGTCCTATCCTATCCTATTCTGTAACTGTGAAGACACTTGTAGAATTTCTGTTAAAAAGGTCGCCTTTAATATGAAAAGAAATTACTAATTAACCCTCATTAACTTCGCATATAATGACGAGTTAGACTCCTGTTAAAGACTTTAAACAGGATGCTGCTGAATATGAATATTACTCATTTCTTTTAAATTGTTATTCTTCTATTATTAATATTTCAGCATAGACATATAAGACATATAAACATTTTGTACCTACTAGTAAATTATTAAGGGCAAAATAGTTCTAACCCCATTGTAACTGTGAAGAAAATAATAAATGAAGTGATCAACGTGTTGACTGCTAAATCAGACAACCGTGAGAATTAGCTGAAACCAATGCAATTGATTTAAAAAAACAAAAGCTCACTCTATCAATGTGAAAATGAATTTTCAAATGTGAATAAATAATAATTACGTTATCCAAATACAGATTACATGGCAGTCAACGTGTTAATAAATATAGAAATATATCGCACAGAACAGAGCTTCTTTATGTTATGACTAGACAGTGGATCTTTATGCAAAATAAAAATGTTCTATCTAAATTGCAACAAACTGGAATGAAACAATTTTCTTTCTTAACTTGTTTATTAGATTGAAAATAATATAACAGTATTTTTAAATTTTTCTAATATTTCCACTGCTTTAAATTACACCGACTTATTTTTGACATAAATGCATAAAATCCGCTGTCGAGTTACGACCCAATAAAATAGCCTGACTGCATCGTTTAGTTGATTTCTCAGAAGTGAATAATTCCTATTGATTAAAACATTAACAGTGCATTGGTTAAAAGTGTGGTTACAGATTATAAAAAAAAGAATGAAAGATAAAAAAAGGGATCGATGTTGGTTTTGGAGGCACTAAAAATCTATTTCGATTTCACGGGGCCGGGAGTTCCGCTGAAAATAAGTAATGTAAATACGCGGACTGTTTTATGCTCCGTAATATGACGGGCATTAGAGCCACGTGACGAACATAACATTTGCCAAACATCTGGCCTTCCAGCACATATTCTCAGGTAACCAATTTTCCTGTAACGCTCAAGTGCCGCCGTTTCGTCAATGATTTTGCTGCTCTACTAGCACGAAAAAAGAGAAAAGACTTTTGTAATATCGGTCCTACGACCGGTATTTTATTTTTGAGAAGATAGAAGAATTAGTTTACCACCATGGCAATATACATCCAAGATAGTATCAAAGATCCTCAACTAAAATCAACCACCCACCAATGATAGTCTCCTATAAGATCCTAAAAAATCTGTGAAATGAGATCATATTTACTCAAAGTGTCGCTATTGTAACATAACTATGAACTTTTCAATTTTCGTTAGATAAATTGCTTTGCTTTCATAGAATTTTTTTAGGCTGCTGGGTGGGAACTCAAAATGTTAAACAATATTTTACATGAATGTACAATGTCATAAATATATGATGTGTCCGAGGCATTTTTGTATATCAAGAAATTAAACGGCAATTTTTCACTAAAAATTAAATTCACTTTCGCCCTTTTCAAGAAACAATAAATCTTTTAGATTCAAAGAGGAATATCCATCCAAGATACTATCAAAGCTTCTCAACTAAAATCACCCACCCATATGATAGTCTTTCATAAGATCTATAAGTCTCCTAAAAAATCTCTGAAATAAGATCATATTTACACATAGTGTCGCTATTGCATACCAACTTTGCAATTTTCATTTCGTTGAATAAATTGCATTGATTTCATAGAATTTTTTAGGCTGCTAGGTGGGAACCCAAAATGCTAAACAATATTTTACATGAATGTACACTATCATAAATATATGATGTGTCCGAGGCATTTTTGTATATCAAGAAATTAAACGGCAATTTTTCACTGAAAATTAAATTCACTTTCGCCCTTTTCAAGAAAGAATAAATCTTTTAGATTCAAAGAGGAATATCCATCAAACATACTATCAAAACTCCACAACTAAAACCACCCAACCACCCATGATATTCTTCCATAAGATCCTAAAAAATCTCTGAAATAAGATCATATTTACACAAAGTGTCGCTATTGCATCCCAACTATGAACTTTTCAATTTTCATTTCGTTGGATAAAGTGCTTTGATTTCATAGAATTTTTTAGGCTGCTGGGTGGGAACCCAAAGTGCTAAACAATATTTTACATGAATATTTTACATGAACACATGATGTGTCCGAGGCATTTTTGTATATCAAGAAATTAAACGGCAATTTTTCACTGAAAATTAAATTCACTTTCACCCTTTTCAAGAAACAATAAATCTTTTAGATTCAAAGAGGAATATCCATCAAACATACTATCAAAGCTCCTCAACTAAAATCACCCACCCACCCATGATAGTCTTCTATAAGATCTATAGGTCTCCTAAAAAATCTCTGAAATAAGATCATATTTACACATAGTGTCGCTGTTCCTGCTGCCCGTACACCCGCAGCATGTCACCTTCTTCGATTCCTTCCGCTTGACTCGTCCCTTGGCCATGTTGGCAGAACTCCGCGCGGGAAACACAAAATTCAAAAATCTCCTCTCTCCCTTTCACCTCCGACAACTCTCGATGCAATCTCAGTCCCACCTCGAAATTCGAACACAGATTAAAAAGAAACCCGTCTCCTCAAGCTGTCGCACCAGCAATCACTATCAGCCGCGCGAAAAGTTTCGTTCACGGTAGCAACTTAATCCTCGGCTCGGTGAACAGTACTGACGACGTACGCTACGTACACAGGACTAATTACATCACCGACTGAACGGACCGTAGACGATGTTGTGCGCTGGTAGAGCTAGGTCGCACGAATTCCAATTAGCGCGAGTTATCGCTACGCATTCATTGATGACTCGTCTTCAATTGCTCTAGCTTTGGCGCCCCCACTCTCTTCTATTTCCTCAAAGAAATTATTCCAAAAGGAACCTGCTCAGGTAGCTCCTGATGCAGACTCGTTACTCAAGCCTCGGTTGATTAGATTCGATTTGGAAAATAGTATTAACAAACACTTGTTTTCAATTGCTCTAGCTTTGGCGTCCCCACTCTTGTCTATTTCTTCAAAGAAATTATTCCAAAAGGAACCTGCTCAGGTAGCTCCTGATGCAGACTCGTTACTCAAGCCTCGGCTGATAAGATTCGATTTGGAAAATATTATTAATAAACACTCGTCTTCAATTGCTCTAGCTTTGGCGCCCCCACTCTCCTCTATTTCTTCAAAGAAATTATTCCAAAAGGAACCCGTTTAAGTAGCTCCCGATGCAGACTCGTTTCGCAAGCCTCGGCTGATAAGATTCGATTTGGAAAATAGTATTAATAAACACTCGTTTTCAATTGCTCTAGCTTTTGCGCCCCACTCTTTTCTATTTCTTCAAAGAAATTATTCCAAAAGGAACCTGCTCAGGTAGCTCCTGATGCAGACTCGTTACTCAAGTCTCGGTTGATTAGATTCGATTTGGAAAATAGTATTAACAAACACTCGTTTTCAATTGCTCTAGCTTTTGCGCCCCACTCTTCTCTATTTCTTCAAAGAAATTATTCCAAAAGGAACCTGCTCAGGTAGCTCCTGATGCAGATTCGTTACGCAAGCCTCGACTGATAAGATTCGATTTGGAAAATAATATTAATAAACACTCGTTTTCAATTGCTCTAGCTTTGGCGCCCCCACTCTTCTCTATTTCCTCAAAGAAATTATTCCAAAAGGAACCTGTTTAGGTAGCTCCCGATGCAGACTCGTTTCGCAAGCCTCGGCTGATAAGATTCGATTTCAAAAATTGTATTAACAAACACTCGTTTTCAATTGCTCTAGCTTTGCGCCCGGCCACCTCACTTTCTTCACAGAAATTATTCCAAAAGTGACCTGTTTAGATACTGTCCAGTTAGCTTCAGGTGTATAGTAGTTACACAAGTTGTTGCTTGGTTGTCCGGCTGATTAGATTCGATTTTGCAAGTTGTATTAACGAACACTTGTTTTCAATTGCTCTAGCTTTGCGCCCGGCCTCTTCGCTCTTTCTTCACAGAAATTATTCCAAAATTATCCTATTTAGATACTGTTCAGGTAGTTCCAGGTGTGTACTAGTTACAAAAGTTGTTGCTTGGTTGTCCGGCTGATTAGATACGACTTTGCAAGTTGTATTAACGAGCACTCGTCTTCGATGGCTCAAGACTCGCGTCGTCTCTCTCCCTCTTTCTTCACAGAAAATTATTCTAAAATTAACCTGTTTAGTTATCAGCAAGTGCGAACTTGTTACAGAAGCCTCGCCCGATTAGATCTGATTTGTAAAATTGCATTAACCAGGGGCGTCTTCAATAGCTTCAACCATGCGCCGTGTTCTTCCTCTTCTTCCTTCGCCAGATAATTCAAATATGTCCAGTGTACTGTGTAGATAGCTTCAGATGCAAACTTGTTACAGAAGGCTCGGCTGAATAGATTCGATTTGGAAAATCGCATTACCCAGGAGCGTTTCCAATTGCTCTATGCCTTTCTCCCTCTTCCGTCACCGAAAAGCTTCGAGGAGCAACCTGTTTGTGTAGCACCAGCCGCGAACTTGTTATGCAAGTTAGCGTGCTCGGTTGTCCGGCTGATTAGATTCGATTTGGCAAATTGCATTAACGAGAGGCAAGCGCGACGGGGCTTATACTTTCCCTTGTTCCGCGCGGGTGTTTCGTCGCGTGCCAGCACCGGCGGGGTCAGGAACAGCGACTGAAGATTAATACAAGTTCGAACCAAGTCTCCACCTAACAGCAAACGTGACCTCATTCCGTGAATCACCGATTTTATAATAGTATAGGCGGCGTCCAGCTTTTCCGCCGACTTTATTTACATTTTCAACTCTCCCACGCCGGACGCGCTCGCGATCTCTCGTGGATCCTCCTTGGACGATCCTTTCGAGTTCGCGTGTTTCACAGGATCGTAGACGTTCGATGGGTGTCACGGACTCGCGGACACCTGCGGGCCGTAAATAGAGCCGTAAAACATTTACGATCGTCGGTTAACGAGTCATTTGCAAGTCGGGAAAACACAGGTTGTTTTCGATCGGCGAGAGCTTTTGTTTCGTCCGCGCGTTTCGCGGGAAACTGGAGCGCGCACGGTTTTCCGATCGAGTATGCGAGACGATCGAGAGGACGATGAAAGGTGTACGTCGTCGTCGTGCGCTCTCCGAGCAGAGTGCACGTCCCATTTACGGTGTAATGTGATCAATTAACGTTAACTGGCGTCGTTAGTGTTCGTTGATCACCTTTTTTCCCCCGCCCTTACGCGACGATCCGCGAAAACGCGCGGCGGATTAAATTTCGTGGAAGAGAATTGTGCACCGGCTCGAACGAAAAACCGTGGAAAATTGTTTAACAAGACGACGATGGAAAAGAAAAATATGCGCGTTATATAAATTGTGGTATTTTGGTCGTGAATCGTATTTGGCCGAGAGCCAGGCATAGCAGGGGTTAGGCTAACTGCACGAATAATATGGTACAAGACGCACGCCGGCTGTTGCATAACGGCTGAAAACAGAGTGCGTGTAGGTACGAGAGAGGATGATACGTCAAAACAGAACACACAAGCCCGCGTCTGTTCCTGCCGACTGGCGTAATGATCGCACAACTCGTTATTATGCAAATTGCATTAACAGTAGTCTGCGCGCCCTACTTCGCCGATGCACCGTTTTCGCGTTTTCGTGGACGAAACGAACGCGGGATCGAGAGATCTAGGGATTCTGACGATGTTCGTATTATTGCGGGTCCCACGTCCTTTGAATGGATCGGAGTTTTGTATAGAAACTTGATATGTTACGCATGAAAGCAATAAGTGCTGCGAAATTTCCGGTTTTATAATGATCGTGTTATAAAGCGTTTGGTAAAGAAATATGCATCGTTCGCAGATGCATTACGTACCACTTCAAAGACCAGAATATAATTTCTGCTTCTCTTAATTTCAGAATTAGTCAACGTAATTTTTGTACAGGGTGGACCATTTATCTGCCGACATTGAAATATCTCGAGAACTATACATCGGATCAAAAAAAGTGGGTAATGAAAGTTGGACATCCATAATGAAGGGGGACATTCCAAACTCGACCCCCCACCGCCACCCTCTGGGGGTGGGAGTGGGGGAAGAAAAAAAGCTTAAACAGGAAACCCCATTTTTTATTGCAGATTTGGATTCTCCAGCAAAAAGTACCCCAATTTGACCTACGAGTTTTTTCATTTTGGTTCACAGATAGCGCTGTAATCGACAAAAATCAAAATGGGTAAACGAACGTTGAAAATTGGGAATATCTCGAGAAATACACTTCAGATCAGAAAAATAAAAGTAGACGTATTTGAAAACAAGCACCACAAAGGGAACAGAAAAATACTACGTCCACATCGTTGTTCCTGGGTAACGCTAAAAGTAGTTCTTGATTTATTGATAAACAAACCAATGAATTTTTCCAACGACTTTCGATTGCAGCGACATCTGTGAAAGAAATTACACCATTGATATAAAATCAATGGAGAACTAAGATTTGCTATAAAAAAACGGTTTCCCATTGAAGATTTTGACATAATTCACTCTACCACCCCCAGCAGGTGGGGGTTGGGGGTCAATTACGGTATTATTGAATAGCATTTTTAAAAATATGAAATAAGTCTACTTTTATTTTTATTGATCCGATGTGTATTTCTTGAGATATCCCCAATTTTCAACGCTTGTTTACCTATTTCGATTTTTGTTGATTACAGCGCCACTAGAGAATCTAAATCTGCAATAAAAAATGGGGGTTCCCATTTAAGTTTTTTATCTTCCCCCACCCCTACGCCCAGGGTGTGGCGGTGGAGGGGCTCGAGTTTGGTATCGTTGGATGTCCCCCTTCGAGACGAACAACTTTCATTACCCACATTTTTTGATCCGATGCATAGTTCTCGAGATATTTCAATGTCTTCAGATAAATCGTCCACCCTGTATATTACTCTTGCGTACTACGTCCAATATTATAACAATAATATTATGAAGGTTTTGGAAAACAGTGTATTCTATAAATAAATAACACTGCTACTTTCAACACAGTGGACGAAAGATAATTGTCACTTTTCCACTAGTTTCCTGGTGCAAAAGTATCCTCGAAAAGGAAAACAACTTACGTAAGTCAGATCAGTGGTTTTACTGTTTAAAATGAACCACTTGCTGTCTAATAATTTTTTTTTGACAAATTTGCAATTAGTAAATAAGTTCAACGTCAATTTCATCCAAGCTGAAATTAAATTATAATTTTACTTGAATCTTTATGAAGATACAAGTTTATTCCTAAAAGTGACAAAACTTGATAGAATTGTCACTAAAATTGCCCTGTTTTTAGGACCAATACGGTGTCCGAAATAATTTGTTCTTGAAATACCTAAAAATCAAGGAAAACTGCGATAAACAGATAAGATCCTTACAAATCTGCCAAGTAACAGTACAGTGAAGTACTGTATCGCGGAACCGAGTCAGACATAATAAATGAAGCTCGTATATTCAAGTCCGACGAGTAATGAATCGATGATAATGATCTCGTTGAATTACAAGTAGCAAGGATAACGCCACTTCTATATATACACCTACTGCGTACACATTTGTGACGCGCGCGAATAACTGATTTATAGCTGCTGTACCAAAAGTCGTGAAAACAAAAAACAAAGGTTTTCAATATTTAATTATTCATTCTAAATTGTACCAACAATTCTTGCTCACACTGCTTACGCAGTCATTTTACAAGCTCAACGTACAACCGCTGGCAAAAAGTCTTCGGTTACATTTAAAAATCGCATAATTTTCTTAAAATTGAACCTAATTTATTGCAATTTGTTGACATGTAAGAAGAAATAGTTTTTGTAACTTTTTCATCTGAGCCTGAAGTGAAATTTTAATCAATGCGTCTTGTAGACCTATGTCAGTTATACAGGGTGAGTCACCTAACGTTTGCACCTCAAATATCTTTGTTGTTTTTAATGATACGTAAAATATGGTAAGGACAAAGTTGAATGGTACAATGGGGCTGACACGATGCCAAAAAAAAATTTTGTTTTTATGTCATTTTTTTAGAGATCAAGGTCACCTTGACTTTTTTAAATGGAACCACCCTTTTTTAAACACCTACAATGATAGAACCTTTCATTACGAATTCAGTGACTATAATTACTCAAGGTCATTCAAGGTCGCGGACAGAGATAACGTATAAGATTTAACATCGATACATGCCTGTAAATGGGCTTTGAAGGAATGTTGACCTCTGACCGTGACCTTGAATGACCTTGAATGACCTTGAATGACCTTGAATGACCTTGAATGACCTTGAGTAATTATAGTCACTGAATTCGTTATGAAAGGGACTGTCATTGTACGTGTTTAAAAAAGGGTGGTTCCACTAAAAAACATTAAGGTGGCCTTGAAAATCTAAAAAAAAATGACAAAAACAAAAATTTTTTTGGCATCGTGTCTTTTTCTTGTTACCATATTTTACGTATCTTTAGAAACAACAAAGATATTTGAGGTGCAAACGTTAGGTGACTCACCCTGTATACACGGTGAAGAATTCATTAAAATCGGTTAACGTTGCTATGAGCAACAAATATTTCAAGAGAAGAGCTTAAGGGTGAAAGTCGTAGATTTTCGGCGATTTTATGTGATCACATTTAAATGTTTGTTGCTAATAGCAATGTTAACCAATTTCGATGAAATTTTTACCGTGTATATAATTGACATAAGACTACAAAACGCATTGATTAAAATTTCACTATAGGCTCAGATAAAAATGTTACAGAAATCGGCTTTTACTGTTTTCTTGGCAATTCTGACCTATAGCAATTGTTTCACAATTTCGATTACACGTTACTTAGTAAACTAATTCTTCTAATATGTTAACAAATCTCAACTCATTTGGTTCAATTTTAAGAAAATTATGCGATTTTTAAATGTGATCGATTACTTTTCGCTACTTTGTATGAGATCCACGATGAAAATTCTCATCTTCATCGTATTGCCCATGCCAATAAAATAATAACCTCATTATTAAAAAAGGCAGTATGTATTAATACAACTATGGAGACTGAATTAGAGGATTAACCGTCCACGACGAACGGACATCTCTTTGAATAACAATAGCGAACAGAACTGTATTTATTAATAAAAATATTGATAATGATGCAGTCGATTGTTTACAAAGACTTCTCATTAGATTTCGATGTCTGTTTACAATACAAGTGATATTTCGGTGCAGAATTTTTCACATACAGTGGATTCAAGTATTTGAACACTAAACATCCGGAAAACTGTGACAATTTCGGAAAAAATGATAATGATTAAAAGCTATAAGCCTCTACTTTCATAGCCATCGTTCATTTTATTCTAAGATTTCTTCCGTGACGAAGCGGGCGAGAAACCGAAGACACATTTTCTCCGGGGAATGCTATATAAATTTATGTAAAATTATGGGGGCAAAATATTTTTATTTGAAAAAAAAAATTCAAACTTCAGTGAAAACTTTTGAAAAATTTTGTTCGTAACTGAAACCGCCGTAGATTTAAAGACTGAAGCTTCCTCTTTACGACGACACTTTAAAAATTCATATACAATTTTACAGTCGTTTTATCGAGCTTTGAACGTGAGGTGTGCCGCCATCTTTACAGTAGTATCACTTACAGCGGACTTCACTCGACCAACCTTGATCCCTCCACTTTTTGTTCCATAAATCGGTGAAAAATAATCATACAATAATTTCTAAGGAGTCATTGTAAAGAGGAAGCTTCAATCTTCAAATCTATGGGAGTTTCATTTCACGAGAGAAGTTTTTGAAAATTTTTAGAAATGTTTGCAGAATTTCTTCTTCGGTTTCCCACCTGCTTTAACATGTAAAACTATTTTCGAGAAAAATGAATAATTGTGTGCGAAAGTAGGGGCTTTAACCTTTAAAATGAGCCCGAGCTTATACTATTTGTTTTTGCGAAACTATCACAATTTAAATATCTACAATTTTTCACGAATCGGGGAAATAGTGTTTGAATACTTTTGTGGATCCACTGTGTATCTAGAAATTAGTATAGTCGTCATCGAGAGTGTCGGCCAAAGACGAGCAACAGGTCTTGAATGAATATTCCCCAAAAGAAGAGAGACGAGATGGATGATCCGCATCGCACGTACGCAAGATTCGTTCACGTACCTTGAATGTGCTGACAGATGTATTTAGGGTATGTATGTATATATATAAATATGTAGAGAGAGAAAGACATAGAGAATGTTCGCGCACGTGTGATATGTGAAAGAGTGACAGAAACAGAGTACAGACAACTTACGGGTGTAGGTCATTTGGCCCTGGTAGTAAGAAGGAAGGTACACGTGTTGCGCGTGTGGAGGCTGCCCGTACACATTCATGGCTGCCATGCCGATTTCATCACCACCTACATCGTACGCCGTCGAGTAAGGTAATTTTTCTCATCAAAATGCTAGTTTCGCACCATAAACACTGTTTCTAAATTTCGCTATCACTGGGTTGTTATACACTTAGGCGGTCTACGTCGGTTCGGCCGGGTCTACAACTAGCAAACAACTTGCAACCATGTGGTACCATAACTCATAAGTAGACTGCGGAAGTTTATGCAATTTGCAATTTTTGTAGACCACTTTTTGGAAAATGAAATCAATTAAGATCTTATTTTTACCGGAAGTAGTCTTTATAGATATGAAATAAATTAAAATCGTATGAAACTCAGTGGAATTTTATATTCTGGTATTTTTAGAAAATTTTCAGACACCATAAATGCATAAAGATCCGCAATCTAGTCATAAATAATCCCTAAATGAGAGTTTAGGGCTTTCTTCTTTATTTAATCGATTGCCGAAAAAGATACATGTTCTTCGTTCGAGTAATCGTAAGTTATACGATCGAAGTTGTACAAAATTTCAATGACTTCAAACTTTCTTTTTAGAACATTCTGTGTACACCTGTTGCTATAGTCTGTAAGATAATTAGACCAATGTTGATTTTTTACTGCAATTTTACAGGCCAGGAGAGATTCGAGAAGCATGAAAATTTGCACTTTTGTTTGAATCAAAGCAGTCGTTTGAATACTTCCTTCTTTTCATGGGTGTGTTTAAACGTGTACAACAAGCTCAATTTTTACTTATTATCTAAAAATCTGTGGCTATCGTTAAAGTAGTAAAAAAAATTTACACGAAAGTCCCCCGTAACGAAGCAATTCATAGTTTCACGGTAAAAATAATCTGAAAATTAGGTTAGTCTCAGAAGACCCCCGAAAATTGATACGAAGGAGAATTACAAATAAAATGGCGTAAATGTCGAATCTTGATTTTTTTCTTTGCCTAAAAATTTGTGAACATTGCTAAAACATGAACAAAAATTAACGAAAAAGTCCCATATCGAAACAATTCATAGTTTCCCAATGAAAAAAATCTTAAAATTAGGTTAGTCTCAGAAGAACCCCAAAAATTGATAGAAAACAGATGTACGGATAAAATGTCCCATAAGCTCAATTTTGATATTTCGTTCGTCTAAAAATTTGTGAACATTCTTAAAACATGAACAAAAATTAACGAAAAAGTCCCATATCGAAACAATTCATAGTCTCCCAATGAAAAAAATCTTAAAATTAGGTTAGTCTCAGAAGAACCCCAAAAATTGATAGGAAAGAGATGTACGAATAAAATGTCCCATAAGCTCAATTTTGATATTTCGTTCGTCTAAAAATTTGAAAACATTCGTAAAACATGTACAATACTGTACAAAAAAGTCCAACGACAAAAAATTTCGTACAATAATAGTAAAAAAATCATAAAATGCTTCTAAGATCAAATCTAGTCTTAGAATGGCCTCTTCACCAAGTTTATGGAAAAATCACGAATAAAATGGCGGATAGATAAATATATCAATGAAGTAGCAATTCGTTAAAAAAGTGAAATATAAAATTCACCCTGCTGAAACCGTTCCGTATCCAACACTTTAAACCCACGTTACGATTTATTTTTAAACATGCAGACAAGTTATTGCGCTCGAGACGTATGAATTAAACATGTATTCTTTTCGATTTCTTCGTGCTGTTCACATAAGCATTCGCTTGTATGATTTGACGGTTCGTTGATTCGTTTGGTGCATACGTTATCCTCATAAAATTGAACCATTTTCACTGATTTCAGACACGTCGTTATACTGATGTAGACCCGGCGCTTAACGTAGCGGATAAGATAAGCGTTTGTTTGTACGTTTGCTTCTAACGTTTTCAAATCTGTGTAGAATTAGTAAGCATTCTGAAATACTCTAATTAAGTTTACACTTTCTCTGAGAATTAACACGAATGAAATGATCGATTAGCACAAGTGAAATTCGTTATTTCTTAATCAAAATCAGGTAGGCAATACACGTTCGCCAATTCGAGAAATGATTCATCAATTGGAGCGCCTAAATTATCAGTAACTCAGAATTTGAATTTTTAGCTCTTCATTTGAATTTTTCGACTCTTATATACGAATTTTTCAAATTATTTTTATTGTGTATAGCGAGAATTATATTTATTACATTTACAGTGACTAGTCTACTTATTATATCCACTTGCAGAAATTTCAGAGTTTTTTAAACAATAAAACAATCAATTTTTAATTTATTTTCATTTATTTTAGTCCAAATTTTCATTCATTTTAATTTTTAATTTAGCTACACTGAATCCTTATTAGCAACAATGTAGGCTATATTATACGTCATATAGACATAAAATTTATTTTTTATATTAAAGTTATAATAATTTGACCGTCCACTGTAATTAAGCAATTATTAATTTGATGTTATTTTCACAAAACGAGTTATTTTCAAATAGGGACTCATTATCGTGAATTTGTCAATTTAAAAGAATTAAAAATTTAATCAAATAAAGCTGCCAAGAACGACTTTATTATTAAAATTAATTAGCAAAATCTTAAACATGCGGTGGATAAATTAATTTGTATAAAATGAGTGCCATCCGAAAGTTGCTCCAATTGAGAATACTTCAATTTATATTTCAATAAATATATATATATAATAAATAAGTAATTAATTCTGTTTAAAATGAATGCTCCAAAAAATTCATTTTTCTTTCCTTTGCACCATTCAACAAATAAAACAGAATTGAGAGAACAATTTGATTGGGCAAACAAACAAACTTGTGAAACGTATCTCTCATAGTAAGTAACCTCGACCCACCTAATTCAATGTAAACGAAGGAAGAATGCGTTCTACTGCATATGTTTATGTCTATACAAACGATCTTACACAGATAATTCTAAAATACGAGACGAATATTACTTGAAAATAATATTTACATCTGGGATCGCTATTACCTGTGTAAGGAGGCGACTACGTTACTGTAATGGCTGATTATATCATCCTAAATCATTGTTCTCTAATAATAATAACATTAAAACACTAAATGTTCGAGATAGTTTTTGACCTGTGTTTATCTGTATACGTCTAAGAACTATGCGTCCAGATAGGAATGTTCAAATATATATTCCTCGACGTTAGCAACAACCCAGTGAACATACTCTAAAACACATGCTCTTGCGAAATGAATGGAAACATAAATGCAACAAGACAAGCAAATAATATCACCATCTAGCACTTGGACTTTGGAGAATTTCGACGAGTATCTCTGCTCACCGAAATGCAACGCGACAGTGTCTTCTTTAAATACTTATCAGAGCTTACGTGTGCCTGCTGCCCGAAAGTCAGTAGAATCGTTACGATTCCTTGTGTAGGACGCTAACACTAATTCGGTAAAACGACCGGTACAACCAAACAGATTTCAAACAAAACGCAAAGATTCTCAACCGTTTGTGTGCAGCCATACCCTAACTGCGTGCAGCTATAATCTCCATACTAATGTGTAATTACACGGGCAGTGCCACTACATTGTTCATTATAATATTCGATAGCTCTCAGTGCAAACTGAACTGTGTAAAATTTCAGTTTTCCATGCAATAAACATTTCTGTAACGAAATGCTCTCGAAACACAAAAGCTTACAAGACTGTGATCAAATTTGTCACAATATTTTTTACGTTCAATTGGTAGCGTTAAACGCTGAAATTTTTTAAAAATCTTGCACTCCAGATTTGTCATAATTTTTTATAGTACATGTATCTAAATGTCGTCTAAGTGTATTCGCTAGATTCGCTAGAAGTTAAAGTTCTCATAAAACTGTTTTGATTAAAGTTTCATGCAAGAACTCCTAATTGTTAAACATCGATCAAATTCGGATAATCTAATCTAGGAATGCTATGAGCGGTTACGACTATAAGAAGCGCATCACAGAAGCCGAATCGCATCACAACCATATCCGCAGTCTGTTACTCTGCCTATTCTAGAATGTTAAGTCTAGGATCCTAGTGAACCACTGCCTACGTTAGCAAATACTTCACCTTAAATGTAAATATTATATAGGAAACATTAAGTTAGAAAACATACAATATGGAACGACATATCGTGAAAGAATCTGGTGAAATTAGGCGAGCACTTACCACCTTCGTCTTCGCTATCGCTCATGAACGTTTCTTGCATCGACTCCGGAGCCTGGACTTTGTATTTCTCTTCGATGGTGATCGTGTGGGTGGTTGTGATTACGGTTTCGGTGACTACTTTCAGAGTTTCGATGACGCTGATGTAACCGAGCTTTTGTGCTATGTCCAACGCCGTCTGGCCGTTCTATAAAAATAAAAATATATCGCGATGAGAATAAAAGATGTTCAAATTGTATAAAATAGTAACGTTTAGATAATTGATGTTCTATTGTGAACGTTTTAGAAAATCACTCACATTGGTTGTAGTGTTCGGTTTGGCTTTTCCCTCCAACAATAAATTAATTACTAGCGTGTGACCCTGCTGCGCAGCTTGGTGCAACGGTGTGTATCCTGCATTTGTACTACTATCAACGGCTGCACCAGATCGCAAGAGGAATCGGACCATAGCTGCTTGACCAAAATGAGCTGCCACGTGTAATGGAGTATAACCAGCCTGAAACGAGAACAAACGATTTCCATTATAAAACGAATATTTTCATTGTAATATCGCGGCACGTTCGTACTTAAATTATTAATACAGAAATAGACCGTATAATTTAATCTCTTAAATCACAGGAAAATTTATTTTAGAGAACTGAACATGTTAATGGTATAAAAAGTGTAGTTTTCAAAACGTACCTTCGTTTTAGCATCGATCTGAGCACCATTTTTGACAAGAATTGAGGCAACATTGACTTTATCCTCTTGTGCGCACAAGTGAAGCGGCGTGAGGCCATTCTGCAATAAACAATTATTACTTAATGAGAATCAAGTAACACATTGACTACCGGGTTACACAATTATTCATCTAGACTCAAAAATTAACTTTTGTGTTGATATATGAACATATAAAATTAATTTAAGACTTGTCAAAATGCAAGAAAGTTGCAGGAATGATAGACTTTGAAAAATTTTACAGTAGAATTAAATTGAAAACTGTAGTATTCTTACTTTTACTTCAGTACTATTACTTTATAATTATTGCCAGAGAATGCACACTACCATCTAATCAATGTCTCTGAAAATTACATTAAGAAAAATTTATTTTTCATAAAGATAAGCAATCTAATAATTGCTAGTACGAATCTTGACTTTCTAGCTTTTGTTTCACGAAACAAATTGCTTTGGTTTTATGAATGTTCTAAGGCCGCATGCCCGGCAGTCTAGGTATAGAATAAATTGCAACGATACAATTTGCAACGAGGTTATACTTTTGCTTTGTGATTCGTATCTGCTTTGTGCTCGATAAGAAGCGTTGACATATCGGTGTGGCCTTCTTGCGCGCTCAAATGTAGCGGCGTAAATCCTGCTTTTGATTCTGCGTTTGCCTTCGCTCCGTATTCTAACAAAGTGGTTGCAATATCCATCTACGATCAAAGAGAACAAAGTGTACATTAATCTGTTTAAAAAATTGGATTTATTTGATGCCTTCATTTGGCCGCTGCTTACCTGATTCTTACGTGCGGCAATATGTAGCGGGGTGTGACCATTTTTGGCCATAGCGTGAGGCGATGCACCCTTATCGAGTAAAAGTAACGCTACATTCTGATGATCATAATGAGATGCCACGTGAAGCGGAGTTACTCCATTCTGCGTTCGATTCACACGTTTAGTATTTTATTAAAGCCGCGGCTAACGTTAACACGCTTCGTGCCACATGGATGTTGAATTAATATTGTTAACACACAACACATCGTGATGCATGATGACTAGACTGCGGATTTTATATATTTATAACGCAATTGAGTAAGTGATATTTCAAGTAATAAAAAAATAAAAAAAGACTGAATAATTCTCAAGAGAAGAAACAAATTTTTATATACCTCCTGATTCTTGCAATGTTTTCAGAAAATTTTTATTTTTCACAAAGATCCACAGTCTAATGATGATCCACGTGGCTTGAATAGAAAGTTAAATAATTCAATTTGGTCTTACCTTTCCTTGAGCGTCAACAGGTGCGTCCTTCTGCAATAATAATCTTGCTACGTTCATGTTACCATATTTAGCTGCCAAATGCAACGGAGTGAATCCTTTTTTGGTCGTCGCGGTAAGCGATGCGCCATTTTCCAATAAAACTGATGCAACCTATAATTTGTTTTTACAATTCTTATAATTTATGATCATTACTTAAGAGTCAATAGTAGCTAAATAATCTCCAAAGTGTTGGTCATTGCAGTCACAAAAGTTCGTTTAGAATGTTTCAAGAGAGCAAATGTTTTGCATATTGTTTCTTTTACTAATTAAATATACACACTTCTGAATAATGGCAATGTAGTTAATCATTTTTGTGTAATATTTAATAAATCTTATGATTTTGTTCTTTTCTTCATTATTTGATGTATATCCAGTGTATAATAAAATTTATAATTTCATTCATTTCTTAAATATTTGACATTTATTAAGGGTATAGTAAATTTTATGTTAAGCTATGTTATTTTTGAAATTAATCAAGTGCAGACTACTTTTGTGACTGCCACTAACGCCAAAAATTGAAATACGTGCCTCTTCTTGGCCCTCTTTGGCCGCAATGTGAAGCGGTGTGTATAAATCCTTTGTTGTAGCATCAATATCTGCACCGTGTTGAAGTAATAGCATTACAATGTCAACATTACCCAATCGGGAAGCAACGTGTAGAGGTGTTTGTTCTTCCTGCAACGTTTACACAATTTTCAAACACAATCATAAAAATGAAGGATTGCAAGTAATAGTAATAACTTGAGAAAATATAGATTATATCATTATTCTTCAGAATTGTTCTAATAAAGAAATGGCGAACAGAATGCAGAAAATATTAAATGTGTTGATCTTTACCCGTGCTCTCGCGTCAACTTGGGCACCGTTTCTAAGAAGTATCCTGATAATATCAGTCTGATTCGCTCTGGCAGCTAAATGCAAAGGCGTTTCGCCCCTTACAGTTGGTATATCAGGACTAGCTGCATGTTGCAATAAATAAATCACTATGTTCATGCACCCCATAAAACTTGCTACGTGTAGGGGCGTCAATCCAGACTAAGCAATAAAATAAATCTGGTTATTACTAAGAAATCATAACATTATACTAGTTATATAAAAAAATTCATTATTCTTAATTATGTCTCCCTCCTCTATGTGGACACTATATCATTAAATCAACTCTAGAACAGCATACTGCCGCAATCTTCACAGAAATAAATTTATAACTTCCTTAACGTCAATGGATTTATTTATTTTCACACTCTTTATTGTTTCTTTTGTAATTTTCTTTTGATATATAGATTATAGAGATGTCCTAGTCTAAATCACATTTTCATCTAACTTTGCGATTTTTTTAGTCAACAAATTATGAAACCTTTTACCATTATACTTTTACATTATACATTACATTAGGCCAGTGTGAAAGTTCGTGCCTCATTTTGTATTAAAATACAACAAGGAATCGGACACGAACATTTGCACTGACTTAATACATTATACATTAGATTTCTTTAGTCAAACATGTGTTATAATAAAAATCCCTTTTATTTTTATAAGGCAATACATACCAGCTATTTTTAATGCTTGGTACGTTTCGTGTTAAGGCAAACACTGTGCCACAACTAAACTGCAGATCTCTATACAAAATGAGTATTTTCTAAATCAATTGTATGAGATAGAAGTTAATTAAAAAAGTAACAGTAATCTTGAATTTGTTTAATATCTTTACAGTTTGACACTTCAAATATGTTTTAATTTGAACACGATTTCGTTGTGACTCATTGGAAATGCAGATAACTGTGATTAAATGCAAGCTACTTATAGTCAGCAATTTCATAATAGATAGATTCTAATCTTGTACTTTCTTGATAAATGAAAAGTAGATATCCATGATAACCGAACAAATTTCTGTTAGGACCCAGTCTAATCAGGATAATTTCTGTTTGGATCAAGACAGTATGCCGTTATAAAGCTAACAGTTTCGGCGAAGGCGAATATAGTGTGAACAACTATCAGCTTAATAATATCTATGATGTAACTTACTAAAGGTACTATAATAGTGGAATACGTAAACGCGTATAAATACCTCCGTAGTAGCCTCGATGCTAGCTTTGTGCTTTAAAAGGAGCTCAACGACCTTCAGTCTGTTCTTCTTACAGGCGATATGGAGTGGAGTGAAGCCGTTTAGAGCTCGTGCGTTTGGATCGGCATTTCTATCGAGCAGAAGTTTAGCGACTCGTACGTGTCCGCAATGGGCTGCCACGTGTAGCGCTGTCAAGTAATCTACCGTCACTTCGTCTACGGGTGCACGATGATACAATAATATCCGAGCAGCGTCAACATGATCTCCTTGGGAAGCCATGTGCAACGGAGCAAGACCGTTCTGTCAACAGAAAACAACGGGTCAAACCCGATACCACAAGTTCTCCCCCGGAAAACCCTTTTACCTGTCCGGTGCGCAAAGTGCATTCAAGGGGGGAGGGGGGCATATGCACATTGTGAATTGCGCAACTCACCTTTGTTTTCGAGCCGATAGGTGCACCCTTCTCTATCAAAATGTCCACTACCTCGTGGTGACCTGATCGAGCCGCGCAATGGAGGGGAGTGAGGCCGTCTCTCGTTTTCGCTTCGATATTCGCTCCCTTACTCATCAGAAGATTCACCATTTTGATTTTGCCCCATTTCGCCGCCACGTGCATCGGCGTAATATTGTGCTGTTATCGAAAAGAAGACACTGTCACGTTAGCTCCAAGCAATATACAGTATTTCATCGATAATTGTCCACAACACGAGTCTGCGGAGGGACAATTATGCGCGAGGGATATCATTGTTTGAGGTTTGCCGAACGTAGAGAAGGACAGCCGAGCTCGAGAGGTCACCGAGAAATGTAAACATACCTAATCCGAATTTCCAACTTCTTTATTAATCATTATTTTTTTATGGGACTTCGATGACCATATTTGTGGCATTTTTCTAATAAAAATAATACCAAATATGATATAATTCCGATGATATTTCGGGCGCCTTCCTCGCGCCCGAAACTTTAATTGTCTATTACACAAGTAAATATCATCGGAATTATACCATATTTGGTATCCTTTTTATTAGAAAAATGCCACAAATATGGTCATCGAAGTCCCATAAAAAAATAATGAATAATAAAGAAGTTGGAAATTCGGATTAGTATGGTCTCACTGATATACCCGAGCCGCATGGTGTCATACTTCTCGGCGACCGAGGCCTCTCGAGCTTCACGGCCCCTCAAGGGGGTACACCCTGCACTAGTGGGGATATCTCAGGGACAATTATGTCGGAGACATTTGGGACAATTACCGATGAAATACTGTATATACCGGGTGTTCACGCTATTACTAGCCAGCGTTTTTCTTGCAAATAATAAATATTTGAAAAAAATGAAAGAGGAAAAAATAATACTGTTTTTTGCAAACAACGTAATGGCGTATGTAATGTTTTTGTATTTGCACTATTTTCATGGAAATGGCGGTGACCTCCAATTTTTGTAAATGGAATGCTACATATTTTTTCATACCATATGAAAGAGCGTGTCAAGCCAAATTCATTCGTATACGACACAATGACCTTCAAGATCATACAAGGTCAGAAATGGAAGAAACATTTTGAACATTTCGTACTAGTGCGTTTACAAGTATAATTTATTGACGAGGCTATAGTAAATGTTCAATATACTTCCTCGTGCATGACTACATATTTCGGCTCTATTAATTAGATTCTTGTTAGCTTCTTCTAACGTTGTCCGAAATACTAATGCACATGATTGCGTTAGTTTCCTTTGCAAGTCGTTTACATTTCTGGGCGTTTTGTATCGTGAATGATATCTTCACGAAATATTCAAAATTTTAGTGCCATTTCTGACCTTGTATGACCTTGAAGGTTATTGTATTGTATACGAACAAAATAGTCTTGACACATGCTTTTATACGATATAAAAAAATATATAGCAGTTCATTTAAAAAATTGAAGGTCACCTTCATTTCTAAGAAAATAGTGCAAACACAAGAAAATTACATACGCCATTATGTTACTTACCAAAAACAGTGTTACTTTTCCATCTATTATTTTTTTCTAATATTTATTATTTGCAAGAAAAACGCTGGCTAGTAATAGCGTGAACACCCTGTATATGTAATCGGAACTGGGTAAAATATCAGCCCATTTATATGAACGAAAAATCATAGTCAGATGTGGGAGACAGGTGGACTCCTATAAATGGTTTCATATAAATGGACTTATACTGTATTTCAAATAGTAAATAGTCTAGTCAGTGGCGTATTACTCTATGTGCAACTTGGGCAAATGCCCCGAGGCCCCAAGCAAAAGAGGGCCCCGAACACAAACCAAATATTTTGTATTTTTATGTAAAAGGTTTTCATGGATGAAGGAGAATTTATTTCACTTTTTTATGCAATAATAAATATGTAGATGTTTTTACAAATGTTTTATGTTTTCCAACGTGAAAGTTATTTAGTTGGTGTTAGGGGCCCCGAAAATCTACTTTTCCCAGAGGCCCCAAGTAGTCATAACGCGCTACTGAGTATAGTTTATTTGAAATCGTACGTGCACTTTTCAAAATAACCTTTCCCGGTTTAGTAATATAATAAAAAAAGTGTAATCCACCGGAAATATAATAAAAAAATGTTTAATAATTTCCGGGTAAGCAATTGTGCGTATATTGTGTAAAGTTAGATAGTATTTTGTATGAAGATTGTTTACCTTTGCAGCAAAATTAACATCGGCGCCTCTGTCGTAAAGCAAGGAAGCAATTCGGTCGTTGCCATAGTGAGCAGCAATGTGGAGCGGCGTGAATCCGCTCTTCGATGTTACGTCGGGATTATGATCATTCTACGAGAAAAAATTATGGTCCAGGAATCATAAGCATCTCCGGTTCGCGAGTTTTCGTTTGGCGATCGCGCGTCGGATTGAATGTAGGGCCTCGGTAACAAATTATTGCGACATACTTGTAAAAGTAGGGCAGCCGCTTTGCAATCGTCTTTCTTGGCAGCAATGTGGAGGGCGGGCAATCGAACTTTACCACGAGTGTCATTTTCCAATAGAACTGCTACCACCTTGTCGTGACCCTGTTGCATCGCTACTGCTAGTGGGGTGAAGCCATCCTGCAAACATTCATTAAAACCTGTTAATTTAGATTCTCACTTTGCCAGAGTTTAGTTCATTTTATGCTCGAACGGTTCATTTAACCCTTATATGGTATTTTTCGCCGTTTCTGAATTTTATTTTTGATGAACTCGTGGTATGAATTTCTATGAATTCTATGATTATTTAGACTACGAGCTTTATGACAAAAATAGGTAAATCAAAATTAACTTAATAAAAATATTCCAAGAATCTAAAAACACTGTTTTATTATCTTGCACTTATTAAAATGATTAAAAGACGACAATGAGAAAATTTTTATTTTGCATACAAATCCGCAGTCTGTTAACAAATATTTTATCTCAAATTGCAGATCATACATTTCTTTCCCCTTTGCGAAAGAATACTGGACAGAAAGTTTCGCAGGAAGTGACCATTAAATATAATTTTTTGAAATTATTTTCTAACATCGTAATTAAATCAGTTGATAAATATTCATGAATATCTGGGATTGTTCTAAATGATTTCTTTGATCGATAAAATGGTCAAGAATGCGTCGACTACGTTCATTTGACACAAAACGAAAATAAAAATTCATTTGTGAAAAATAATAGTATAAATTTCCTTGTCTAAGCATCTATTATATTGAAAATTGCGGACAATCTCAATAATTATAGTGTCGCCATCTTTTTTAGACAATACTTATCAGATACTTTTAACGCTTGGTAGGTTTATTGTTAACTCTTTGCGGACGCGTGTCTGCAGACAGTCGCCCAAGTAAAATTGCTACTCCGTGACTAAAAATCACTTTTTAAAAAATTATTACTCTCAAAAAACACCAATCAAATTTTTACCAGACACAACACTTGCACATTTAATTCTTATGCCTAGCTTTCGGTACACCATTTCTTTTCCCAAGGAAAATTGTACATTCGAACCGTCGATAAGTACGCTAAACATAATTCCCGTCCGCAAAGGGTTAATATTTGACTGATAAGGATGAAGACTGTTTACGAACCTCGGTGGCCAATGTTTGATTAGCGCCTTTACTCAAAAGATATTTGACTACCGAATCATGATTTTCCTGTGCAGCCATATACAGTGGCGTGAATCCATTTTGTGACTGTGCATTTACAGAAGCACCTCGTTGTACGAGCAATTGTACCACCTCCTCCTGTCCAGCTGCAACAAGATGTCCCATAAACGTTATTTCAAGTATGCACATAGCATGCAACAATTATCTACTTCTTGTAGTCGTAACTATGGCAATTTATGTTTCACCTTCAGCGAATGTGATTAAATTAATCCTTTTTTTAATTTTTTAATCAAGAGTCGACTAGTTTACAATTTTTCCATCTGTGATAAATTATTCTTTTCAGAAACAAATTTTCGTTTTATTTCAACAAAATTATTAAGTAGTATTAGTTGTACGAATTAATTCGATACCTTCTTTTCATAAATAGTTAATTTACGGACAATTAAAATATATTCAAGTCTCGAAAATAATCCCCATGATTTTCTATAGATTTACACCATCTCATAGATAACGGATGAATTCAGTAAAAAAATAGAATTAAAATTAAAACAAAGGTATGACTGATTTTAGTCGTGAGGATCACGAATTAATTTTTACATTTAATGCGTATAACTCGAAAAATTTGATTTCGCATAAAGTACCACTGTGTAATTATTATAAGAACCTTGCCCTATATAAACAAAGAATTTACGAACAAAAAAGAGACGTCCACTCACCAAGAGAAGCTATATGCAACGCCGTGTTTCCCTTTTTGGTAGCGGCGTCGACCACTGCGCCACGGTTAAGAAGTTCTCGGACGATTTCCAAATGTCCATCTTTAGCTGCCAGGTGTAAAGCGTTTAAGCCGTTCTGTAATTAATGCATCATCACATTTGTCACATATTTGCCACTTAGGAGACCGCCGACCGTCAAGGTTGCGCCAGTTCAGAAATAAGACGATTTATAGTGGATTCGACCAGACATTTCTGATTCTCGGAAAAATTCTGATAATTTCGTAAAAACAAATATTGGGTTGTTCGGAAAGTAATTTCGTTTTGAAATGAAGACGATGTTTCACTATTTATTTATTTATTCGGTGATGTAGTGGCAACTTTGTTCTATGATCTTGTGCCATCTTTCTAGTAATTTGGAGATCCCATGTTCGTAGAATTCCTGTTTTTTATTAGCAAATAATTGAAAGCAGAATTGAAAATTAATTTTTACGTTGGTAGATTGTGTGTGTACAAAATTTCCTTACGATCTGAGGAATAGAAGAGGTTTGAAACAGTAATTAATATCACAAAACTAAACTTCTTAGTTTTCGTTTTATTAAATATATTGCTTTGATTTTGTGTAATTTTTATGATTGTGGTGTGGGCGCTGAACGTGTTAAAATGATAGTTACACCGCTTAAAAAGTGTTGAAAAGAACGAAATAAATGGTAATACGACGGTGCACCCTCTCTGTAAATAGCATACATCTTTTTCCCTGCTTGCATTGCGTTTTTACCATACTCGTAACAAAAAAGCAAAATGTGACGGATATGCTCACTTTGATTTTGCATATTTGATGCGATGACAAAAGAAATGCTTGGAAGATTATAAAGTACTATAAGGCACGAAATGACGTCCGAAATGTCAGTTATGAAAATATACAATGATTTTGCGACTTAAAATTATGTACGATTTTATTTTTCAATGTTTTATGGAAAGTAACTTATACTACCGTAAAGATGGCGGGACGCATCTAGTTCGAAACTCGATAGAACGTCTATAAATAATCGTACATCAATTTTTAAAATGTCGTTTGGAATGAGGACGCTTCAATCTTTAAATCTGAGGTGGTTTAGGTCACAAGAAAAATTTTTCAAAGTTTTTAAAGAAAGTCTGAATTGTACAGCATTTTATCGAGGAAAAACGCGTCTTCAATTTCTCGCCCGCTACACCATGGAGAGAATCTTAGAATAAAATGAATAATGTATTAGGAAACTGGATGCTTCTAGCTTCAAAACGAATCCAAAATTATTGTCGTGCGATCATTTTTTACGAAATTATCGTAGTTTAAGTATATACAATTTACGAGCCGGGTATTTAGTGTTTAAATACTTTTTGGAACAACTGTAACGTTTTTCTACTGAATATTTATTAAATTATTCTATATCATTTTTAATGCGGTTGTTCACAAGACACCTTTATTACTCACTTCTGTAGAAAAATAAAGGCAAATATTAGAAAAGGTAAATATAAAGTTGAAAAGGATTTTTGCATTGTGATGCCATTTATTTAAACAGTTTTCTTTTGCTAGCGAATCATTTTTAATGCGGTTATTCACAAGACACCTTTATTACTCGCTGTAGAAAAATAAAAATAAAGGTAAATATTATAAAAGGTAAATATAAAGTTGAAAAGGATTTCTGTAACGTGATACCATTTATTTAAACAGTTTTCTTTTGCTAGCGGAAGTTCCACGCGGAGAGACGTGTGAACGTTGGGTAGCGTAAAATAACGCTGTAAATAGGGAGAAAAACGGTTGCCGGGGACGATGGAAATTAGCATGGTGGGCAACACCATAGAGAGGACCTAACTATTTGCTCCGGGAACGGCTAGAAACGGGGACAAACGTTCATCTGGTTAGGTTCACAGTTCAATAGTCCCTTTTTGCGTGGCCTGCGATTTGCAGCTGCCAGTTGCCCTCTTCTAGGGGAGCAGACGGGCGCAACCCCCGAATTTCATAAATATAATATCATACGCTCCCTTTATTCCATTGTTAAGTATCTCCCGGAAGCGTGCCACTTTTTCCAATATTTTCCGCAGCAAAAGATATTGCGAAAATGACAGACAAATATTTTTCTATGTTGCTTTAGTTTAATTTATTCTATTCTAGTTTAGAAATTGTCATATTAAATGTACAAAAATTCAATTTTCATCGGGTCGCAACCCTAAATTTCACTTTATTATGTGGACACTTTATTTCATTGTTAAGAGTCTTCAGAAGCCAAATAGTTTTGCCAAATATTCTTTCGTGACGAAATAAATATCGAAATTTACGGATAAATGAGCCGTTTATTTTGAAAGTGGCCTAAGTCCATTTGTCAATTATTTTCTGTTGACCGTAGTAACGTGTACAACTTGAAGTTATCTGTCATAAACAACATTTGCTGTTAAGTATATTCAGATTATACACATTAATTTAGGACACATAAGTTCTCGCAGCTAGTTCAATAATTAAAACCATTACTTTGACAGTGGCCTAAGTCCAATCAATCATTGATAATGTCCGAAAGTGTGGATTTTCAAATGTCCGAAGGCAGTGATGAAGGTAATTTTAATGTATTAGTATTTAAAAAGTTAATCTCAGTTTTTTAACAGTTGCTTTAGTTGAATAATCAGTACGTTTAATTAATGAGGTGAAAAAAATTCACGCAATACACACTTACAATAGAATATAAAACTTAAAATATTAAATTATATAAATTATTACACTCGTGGGAAAGAATAAAATAACAAGGCCATTTAATTCAGATAGTGAAAACGAATTCGTAACTAATGATTTCAACAAAAAAAGTTCGAAAATATTGTATTGACACCACTTTATAAAAATATAAGACGAATTACAACAGTGAAATACAAGTACATGATGGACTTACTATGATATATACCACCGGTGCACCATGACATCCCTCCCGCATACACACAATTTAGATGAGCAGTAAATTCTTATGTAATTTATGTAGTTGTGTTTTTGAAGTGTTGTAAAGAAATATAAAATAAATTGAGTATTGTTTTCTCAATTTGTAGTATTTTAAATTATGTCGAATAGACTTGGGCTCTTTCAAATTTTATAACGAATCTGATTGTTAACTTTGAAAGTGGCTTGACTCAATTTTTGGTAAGAAAACACATATTATTCACTTAATAATTGTTATTATTTTAATAGGAATTGTAAATTTAACTCTTTTAGATACACTTAAGCAGTATGACACATTAGTATCCTATATGTATATTTTTAATTTTATTGAAACGCAAACTCTTAAATATCTCAATTTAAGTATAAATGGACTTTTCAAAATAGACGGCTCAACTATGTTTCTATATTGCTTAGATTAAGTTTGCAATATTTCAATGAATAAATTAAAGTTGCAATATTGTATGTATGAAAATGTACTTTCATGTAAGGTTGCAACCTACGAATTTCTTAACCCTTAGCACTCGAATGGCGACTCCAAGGCTCTGCTACAAATTGTTACACGATTATTCAGAATATTGTTTACATGATTAAATTTGTTTATATGTAATAAATTACTAAATATTTAAATATTGTATGAGGTACTATATCAGTTTCGTACACATATAATGAAAAAAAATTATGTAGAATGGAAATATTCTAGGTTAGAAGAAATGATTGATTTTTTAGTTGAAATAGCTCCGAGTGCAAAGGGTGAAATATAACGCCATATATGCTCACTTTATTTGATCACAAAGTATTTTTGGAAGCATACCATTGTTCTCAAATATTTTCCATTTCAAAAATTGAAAATCAATATTTCTGTACATTACTTTTGCCAAATTAACAAAATTTTATCTATTAAATGTATAGAAATATTCTGCTTATGGGTTACAAGATCTTGTTTGAATTGTGCCATAAATTGTGACAGAAAATTTCTTTAGTGAAATGTCTCTATAAATGTGTCTATAAATAGATTAATTGTTCTAACTTCGAGAAATACAACAAGAAAACGATAAGGTAGACTTTGAACAGTAGAAAGCTACATTTCGATAGCATGTCAACTTACAGCATTCGAAGCGTTAATGTCGACTCCGGACTCAAGAAATTCCAAAACTTTCTCCAATTGTCCTGCACGAGCTGCTCTGAGAAACGCTGTGCTTGGATCGCTCTGTAACAATAAAAAACAAGGAAAATTGTAGTCGAAAAGCCTACGATCGAACAATAGTAATTATAAAAATGGCGGCTATTAACCCTTTGCGGACGCGTGTCTGCTGAAATCGCCCAAACAATTTTACCGTTCTGCCACCGTTAATCATTTTTAAAGCAATTAATACTCCCGAAAAATATGAAACAAATTTTTACCAAACAGAACACGTTTCCCTTCAATTAATTCATACACCAAACTCCTCAGCAAACAATTTTGTTTCACAAAGAAAATTTATTCGAGCCATCAAAAAGTACGCTACAAATAATCACCGTCCGCTAAGAATTAATGTCTTAGAAATATAAAATTTTTCTATTGACGTTAGGGTCAATAAAATAAAATAGTTGTGCTCGATTGAGTAAAATATTTGCAACAAGGATTACAGTAAAATAAATCGACCAACTGGCTGTCGATTCGCGATGAAAATAAAAAGTTAGCGGTTAATTGATATCGGCACACTCTGCTGTAATACCTTGTTTCATGGTCACGTATCGCAGGCATGCACGATCATTTCCTGCGGTTGCTTTGTTGCACATCAATCGGATGTGCTCAACCGAGCGAAAAATTTATGAACGCGAGAGAGGACACTTGTTACAGATTCATTAGTGCAATTGCGAACAACATTCCTGGCCACCGGAGCCCGTGTAATCTGTTTAAAAAAATGGAAATCAAAAGTGCAAACGTGACGTAAGTCTGCATAAGCCTGCATAAGACTGCAGTTAGCTGTTTTAATGCTCTAGTAACCGAATTAGAGCTAAAAAGTACAATAAAACACTATTATAATACTGGCTGAGTCACGCTCCACGCAAAACAAGAATATTCTTCTTCTAATTAAAGCAATTAATAAATACCGAGCACTAAAAGCAACTCAACACAGTGGCCCACGAAAGTATTCGAACGCCCCTTTAAATCAGAATAATTTGTTTAAAATTCCACCAAATTACTTGACTCTTTTTTTAGTAATTCTAACCATTGGTTCACTAAATGACGTGCAAAAAATATTTTAAAAAATTGCAATTGATAAAAATTACATGAAAAAGTAAGTAGCTCACAACGAAAGTATTCGAACGCCCCTTTAAGTCTGAATAATTTGTTTAAAATTCCACCAAATTACTTGACTCTTTTTTTAGTAATTCTAACCATTGGTTCACTAAATGACGTGCAAAAAATATTTTAAAACATTGCAATTGATAAAAATTACATGAAAAAGTAAGTAGCTCACAACGAAAGTATTCGAACGCCCCTTTAAGACTGAATAATTTGTTTAAAATTCCACCAAATTACTTGACTCTTTTTTAGTAATTAGAACCATTGATTCACTAAATGACGTGAAAAAAGATTTTGAAAAAGTGCAATTCATAAGAATTACATGAAAAAGTATGTGGCTCACGAAAGTATTCGAACGGCGTATAAATCAGAATAATTTGTTTAAAATTGCACCAAAATACTTGACTCTTTTTTAGTAATTAGAACTCTTGATTCACTAAATGACGTGGCAAAAAAAATTTTGAAAAGATTGCATTTGATAAGAATTACATGAAAAAATGGCACTTTTTAAAACATTTTTATTTGAGCTCGTAATGAAAATGTAAGAGACTTATGATAATTATACATATGCTGAACATTTCATCGCAATCGGTTGAAACAACGAACGACGCAGAAATTCGAATCGCTGTAACTATAAAATAAATCGTAGTGCAATAATTATATTTATTCATGTCAGACCTGGATAAAATAAATGATACGGTGGCATTGGACGTGTTAATCGAACTGTCCCGGCCTTCATTGTGTCGCGTTGTCCTCGCCGCGATCGAACGCAATTGGGATTAATCTAAAAAAAAGTAGGTGCGCCACGCTATGCTGTTTATTTAGAATCAGACGGATAAGTAATTAATATAGAACGTGGGGCGCCGGTCTGTCTGACGGAATGAGATGTCACAGTGCCTTTCTGTCTCGCGCGCCGTTCTCCTTCACCCTATATTTTTCGATCAATCTCTCCTCTCCTTCCATCACTTTGTCCTCCCACCCACACTTTGATTCCCGGCGGGGGAGAGTCGGTTTGCTCAACTATATGGATACCACTGGTTCTACAGGGTGTTCCACAAAGCTGGTTCCAACAACTCCAAGGTAAATTGCACACAAAAATTTCATTAAGGACAATTGATTATTAGTAGACAGCGGATCTTTATTGATTCATTTTATTGAGATTTGTACTTCAATGCTATTCTGGTTTAACACTAAACATACCACGGTGAAATAGCCGGTTTCGTATTTCAATAAAATATTGAAGAAAAATTATTGAAGACCTTTCTTTGTTGAAGCATACATTTCAATAGAGCAGAACCGGAATAAATTCAATCTTCCTAATTTTAGAAAGCAATATATACAACTCACTTTTCATGTTTGGTAGGTTTAGTATTAAAAGAGAAGTAACTTCTAGTTTAGGCTTTAACTCTGCAATTTTTATTACGGTGACTGGATTGGTTTGATTTTGTGGGAGTGATGATAGTTATGGTCTTGAATAAAAACTATGCAATTATCTCTTTATTCTGGGACGTTAAATAAAGTTAATGAATTTATAACAATGTACCATTTAATGCATTGGTCTGTTAAAAAAAGTAGAATTTTTCTAAAGACTCTCATAGTTTTCGCTATTATTTTCTAAAACTGAAACTAGGGGTGCCTTTTTATACGTTAACTATAGAGCTTCAAATATAAAAGGCACATCAAAATTATTATTATTAAAAATCAATTTGTTTTCACCGTAATGCACCACCTATAGCATTTTACTTGAAAAATAAAGTTTTCTTAAACCCTTGAATTACGATTTATCTGATGCTGACAGTGATTAGAACTTCTTTGTCATCCATTAGTTCTTAGAAGAAGAAGAAAGTTTACGTTTATTGCATGCTTACGTATACTCCAAGACTACATATCGACGACAGCATCATACAATTTTTATTACGGTGACTGGATTGGTTTGATTTTGTGGGAGTGATGATAGTTATGGTCTTGAATAAAAACTATGCAATTATCTCTTTATTCTGGGACGTTAAATAAAGTTAATGAATTTATAACAATGTACCATTTAATGCATTGGTCTGTTAAAAAAAGTAGAATTTTTCTAAAGACTCTCATAGTTTTCGCTATTATTTTCTAAAACTGAAACTAGGGGTGCCTTTTTATACGTGAACTATAGAGCTTCAAATATAAAAGGCACATCAAAATTATTATTATTAAAAATCAATTTGTTTTCACCGTAATGCACCTATAGCATTTTACTTGAAAAATAAAGTTTTCTTAAACCCTTGCATTACGATTTATCTGATGCTGACAGTGATTAGAACTTCTTTGTCATCCATTAGTTCTTAGAAGAAGAAGAAAGTTTATGTTTATTGCATGCTTACGTATTCTCCAAGACTACATATCGACGACAGCATCATACAATTTTATTTTAGTTTAAAGGAAATTAATAAGAAACGTATTTAGTACAGGCTGCTCGAAATCTCCATTACGAGTCTGACTCGATGTTATTGTGCAAAAGATTAAAGATGTTGAAATTACAATTATTTTCTCAAATAAAAACTATATTTCATTTTATTTATTAAAAGTACACAAAACTTGTATTAGCAAAAATTAATTTATCTTGCACTGCTGCATCGTCTAGTGCAGGGATGGGCATTTTTGTCGCAATTGAGACAAAACCGTCCCCACCATAGCGCCCACTGTCCCCCACCAGGCGTCGCGCATGAAAGAGAGGTTGGTGGGAGGAGAAACAGGCGTTTGAGGGGCCCCTACCATCCCCATGCCTGGTTTAATGCATTTATCTAGAGGCATTTAGATTGAAAAATAGCATTCTCCCGAAGATTTCGAGGCCACCATTATTTTTATTTTAACTACACATTTTTGTTTTAAGTGTAAATTTTCGTGTAGTAGCTGATACGTTTTTTAATTCTATATAACCAGTGTTGTCTTAATTGTTACGTTGTGAAAATGTTTGACTTTTGGAACAGAATTTTGATTGTGTTCCCTTGCATGGGACACCCTGTATAATCCACGACGAATCGTTGCATCTTCGGCCTACACACGATGCCAGCGACAACATAAATGTGTCTGAGAAGGATATTGTTGAAGCTCGCGATAACTCCCAAGTATTTTTACGAGTTATAGGCTGCCGTGCCTTTTTTTCTGGCGTAGGATGAGCCATTTAAATGGAAACCACGGGATATCTCGATTATTTATGTACAAAGAACGTGAATCTGACTGACGAATGGTTTGCACAAAATTGCAAATACGAAGTGGTCATTATTACTATTGATTTGGCAACTAAATGATTGCGCATTTTGTCGATAGATGTTCTAACACATTCTTTTGTTTTTTCAACGCGTTCAAAGCACCTAATCTATATTGTTTTCTTGTTGTTTGGACTTCCACCTTTAATTAGTAAGAAAATTTTATCGATTAGTTATTTAACGTTTTTATCCCAATTTAAAAATGGAAGAACAAAACGCATTTTCAGACATATTTTATTATTACTTCCGAAAAGGCGGGAACGCATCGCAAGCATACAAAAAGTTATGCGCCGTATATGGGGATGAAGCCTTGAAAGAAAAACAGTGTCAAAATTGGTTTCCCAAATTTTCTTAATATTTTTTTAATTTTTTTAGTTTTATGAACATGGAATTATGACACTACCTGAAAGATGGCAAAAGGTCATCGACAAAAACGGACAATACCTAATTGAATAAAAATTATATTTTCAAGTAAAAATTTTGAATTTTCGTTTTTATTTAAAATCCGCAATCACTTAGTTGTAAACCCGGTATATAAATTTGGATGCACTTCTAATACATTTTGTGACTTTCGTTATCCTGTGAAAATTACAGACAATTGTCTGGTTCTAATATTCTATGACTAAGCCGTAGGTTTGTGTGCGAAATCTAGAAGCCACATAGATATTTATTCCTCCTTATTAATTTTAATGAGTTGAAAATGATACATTTCTAAATTCTCTAAATGTTTTTACTGTTTTGCATTTGATCTATTTTCTTCTTAACCCATTAACACCCACAATTCGGTGGAAGCGAATTCGGCTATTTTCTCATTTAGTATGTGTTATCTACGAACAAATGAAGATATTGTGAGAGAAAAAATATTAAAAATATTCATACTTACCAAAATAAAGCATGTCCCATTTTTGAGACAAATATTTTTTATGTTACTTAATAAAATATTCTTTACGTTACTTTAAAATCGCGTCTCATAAATGGGACAATGGCTGTTAATGGATTAAATTTGCATTTAAATCACTGATTATCACGACCATTTCTACTGCAGTCTTCATTTTTTATTTGTACAATATAATAAACTACCTTTTCACATGAGAAACGCCGACTATTAACAATAACTAGCTTGTAATTCCTTCTAAAAATTGCAGAAGTGCATTTACAGAAACATTTACTACAATTTTTATTTTAACCTCTTGCACTATAATAACGAGTCAGACTCGTGATAAGAATTTCGAACAACATCTACTAAACATGTAAATTATTAATTTCCTTTGAAGTGAAATAAAAATTTTATTTTGTTGCTGTCGATATATAGCCATTGGAGAATATAAAAGCATATAATAAATTTAGATTTTCTTTTTGTTCTAAGAAATGATGGACGACAATAAAGTTCTCATCACTGTAACCGTAAAATAAATCATAGTGCAAGGGGTTAATACATACACGGAAATCATTTTTACGATTTCAACAAAAATAAGAATACTGAAATGGATTATTTTTACTCATCCACTAGTGGTATCGTAAACAAATAATTACAGTATACACTGACTTGTGGAGACACGTGCATCGAAGCATTAGTACTCGGCGAACGTATTCGAAGACACGACCGGAAATAAATTAGGTAATCGGTAACAATCGGTAACGCGAGATACGAAATGCCCTCTTTGTTTTGCACGGGCGGAACGCAACACGCTTTCAAGAGGTATTCAACCGGTGTAAATGTAATTTCTCTCGAGCTGCACATGTAACCGTATCCCCTGGCCATCTACGATGTATTTAAATCCGTCTGTATGTATCTTGTATGCAACTCGGGTGCAAAGAACCTCCTGTGCTTGCAAAGTCCTCCGTCATGCTTTAAATAATTCAGCGGACCGTTACCTCGACACGTGGATAGTCCCTTCTGTGTCTGTCTTCCCCCATCTTCTTTCGCTGTCTTAAACTACCTGCCTTCATCCCATTTTTCTTCAAGGTGTGCTGCATCCTCCTTCCACGGAACGCCGACAAAAGCCCCGGCGACGAACGGTCAATGCACTCATCGCTTTTTCACCATTAGAAAGTTGCTCGGCCCCGGAAATTTCTACCGAATCGCCGCACATTTTGCAACATGTTTTTTTTCATCGTATTACAGCTCCTTATAATTTCACACAAATTTATTCAGTGGTCCATTAATTTTAATTGACGAATTTCATATTCTTTTGATTTTACGATCGTTGGGATTGTGAAGGGCTTTTGTATAAAATTATTGAATATATTTGTATTCATTTTAGTGTATATTATAATCGAAATTGTAGTTTTCCTGGTCGTGGTGTTAATTAGAATTTCTAAATTTATTTTCTTAATTTAAGGTCAATTTTAAATATCTCGATGAAATTACAGATTTTTTATGAATTTAATGAATTTAATGAATTATGTACGTCTAGAAACGCTAGACTTATAATTATGTACGTAATTTATGAGATTATATTTTATTTTGAATTATTGTTGTTTTTATCGGAAAAGAATTTGAACAGTAATTCCAGAGGACTTCGATCGAAGATTTCTGAAAATTTAATGGTTTTTGTGAAGTGAAAAACTTGATTTTGAGCCTTGAAGTAATTTACAACAGATGCTTATTAAAGAAATTTTGTAACAAGTACTAAATAAGTAATTTTATATAAAACATAATTATTCAAAGTTTTAATCAAGTGAAACGCATTATTTATATTTTAAGAACATAAAGGTGTTTGAGAAACGAGGCTAGCTTATACCGAAGCGTAATAATTTGTTTCTACTCGGATGCACTAGAAAATAGAATTTTGAATCAAATCACTCCAGAAAATTTTCAGTAAATTTTTTTTCAATTTCTTTAGACATGCGCAACCAATTAAATCCAACCACATTTTCTCACTGTGCAAATAGTTTTTAAAAATTGATTAAATCCAATACATTTTTGTATTTTTTGTCATGTAAGACAATGGAGATTGTGTTGCTGAACAAGACCGCCATCGTGAATATTCATAAGCAGCAATTGTTATGTAAATGTATCGTTACTTGGCCAGATAAGACGCATTATTTGTCACGTTAATTTAAATATATTCAGCGAGGCATCTGCATATGTAAATGATAATTACATGCAAGGAGATAAGCTTGTAGTTAAACAATATAGTACGAAGGTGAATTCAAGTGATAGAGAGAACAAGTTGTAGGATCACAAGTGGAAATCCGAACTCTATTAAGAACACTTTTCTTTAATGTGGAAACAGGTAGTATTACCAACCAAGGTCTCTAATTTACTTTCCTTGCTCGAACTACTTGTATCCCGGTGCAAGGGTTCGTTTCCAATTACGGGTATGTATACGTGTGTCTGTGTCGCAGACGTATTTTGCTTAAAAGGTTCACGTTAATTGGATACCTTCGTTTGCATGCGTAAAAGTGGCCATATCGACGCTCGTTATGAAAATAACGGGCGAAATGCGAGGAAACGGGTGTTCTCTAATTTTTTTTTAACGAATGCACCTCGCCTATTTTTTTAACTTTTTTTTGGGACATCTACTACGTCTATTTCTTGTAATTCAGTCTTTTTTCAAGTCAACTTCGTTTGGTCGTTGTTTTTAATTTTCCTTAGCAAATGTACTTCTTGTCTATTTCATGTAATTCATTTTTGTACCAAATGTACTTCGTCCATGTCTTGTACTTCATTTTTTTATTAAATGTGTGCTTCATCTAGTTCCTTGTACTTATTAATTTTTATTTTACTTCGCGTGTGTATTACCTGTATTTAATTTTTGCACCAAAATGTACTTCGTGTCTATTCCTTGTACTTAATTTTTTTATTACATCTGTGCTTCATTTAATTCCTTGTACTTATTAATTTTTATTTTACTTCGCGTGTGTATTTCTTGTATTTAATTTTTGTGCCCAAATGTACCTTCGTCTATGTCTCGTACTTAATTTTTTTATTAAATGTACTAACGTCTCTCGAATGTTCTTCTCGACTATTGCCTGGTATTTAAATATTTTTTATCGTATGTACATCGTCTATTTATTTTTTACATTTAATAAGAATCCCCCCCTCTGAGATGATATACTGTAACACTCTTTTTTTAAATTGTATGTAAATTGACTTGGTACGGGACCGGGACTTGAACCTGGGCCCACCTGATAGCAATCGAGCGCTCTACCCACGTCGCCACACAGAGCTCCCTACATAAATATTCAATATTATATGTATATAATTTCTTTGTCATAATACATATTACTTTGTAATTATTACTCTTTAATAATGATTGCATCTATTCAGACTTGATACCATTTTTCTTGTAATATATGTTTCAATAAAAAAGCTCATTCAAAAATTGTCGAATGTTAACTAAATATATTTGGGCAGAAATTACAAAGTAAATGGCCTCATATAGCAGTCATCTTTACTGTCTATAATTTATTTGTAATAATACATATTACTTTGCAATTATTACTCTGTAATAATGACTGCATCTATTCAGACTTGAGACCATTTTTCTTGTAATATATGTTTCAATAAAAAATCTCATTCAAAAACTGTCGAATGTTAAATAAATATATTTAGACATAAATTACAAAGTAAATGGCCTCATATAGCAGTTATCTTTACTGTCTAGATCAAAGATATTATTAATTTGTGTGGATGAGACAATGTAATTATAAAGATTGGGGAATATTGGGTTGCTTGATGCAACGAACTGAAATTTCGTTCGGCAAGAAAGACAGGCATTTAGGTATTACATCCGATCTGTTCCCCCAAGGCGAAATAATTGATCCGTTCTAAGAAAACCGTCGCAGCTAATGACTTACACGCGGGTGAGTACCCTCGTACTCACTGTCTGGCCAGTGGCGCTTTAAGGGTTTCTGCAATCCCTTGGGGAAGATGAAAGGAGTCTAAACATAGAACGTCGGCGCTGTCTAAGCTGCGCTTATCAAACCGGTTTCAAAATAATATATTATTATCCCACATTAATATCGATGATAACCTTTAATCGTATATCACAAAACCATTTTAGAACCGATACTTCCGTCTGTCGAGCATCATCGTGTACCATCACTCGCATAATCGCAAACTGCACGCCTACTCACGTTAACACTAGACTTATAAAAAACATAAAGAAACTATTTCACAATAAAAATAGTAAGAGTAATCATGATTAGGTATTTATTTAGCTTGTCGGCCATTTGTATCATAATCTGGGATCAAAGAAATGGAGAATAATTTCTCATGAATGCATATTTACCACCTAAATAATAGTATACCTAACAATTTTGATCCATATTCACAGAAATAAATTTATTGAATAATTCTCTATAGATTTCCTCACCAATCTTTGCAAATATATGCCCATAAAAATAAATCTATTGAATAATCATCTATTAATGCATCTTTATATTCTCAATAATTAGTATCATTTGCAAATTTGGATCCACGTTGATAGAAAGAAATTTATTAAATAATTGCTTCATAGATTTCTTTACAAACACGATAATCATACATTTAAAATTTTGACGAGTCCCGTCATTCTAAGTTAAATATCAAATCCTCCATTTAAAAAATTAGGTATGCTCGAATTTTTCTTCTCAAGAATCATAAGATTTTATTCAACAACTGTTTTTGTGTTTTAAAAGGCATATTTTGAAGAGTACATCGTAATTTTTTTGTTTAAAAATATTTGTCGATTACGAAGTTATGGCTGACCTTCCAGAGGTTCTGTTAAAAGAAACGGTTTATGTTGACCATTGCAGATTATTGACCCTGATTCATTCGAAATTAAAAAATCGATAATATTGGTGCAATACAATGCTTTCACATTTTTAGAAAGTAAAATTTTGAAAACAAGAACGCAATCAGTTGCAGAAAATATAAAAGAAAATGTATAAAATACTAATGGTTGACTGAGATAATATTTTTGCATTCCTTTTTGCCAAAATACAAAAGGAAATTTGCACCACATATGGGATAATCTCCTTCACATTTTTCAAAGGTTAAATTCAAAGCTATGATCGCAACCTTGTACACATTTTTCCTAATTTTCTAAAACCTGCTTCATTTTTGTATTTTACCTTGCAGAAAAATGGAAGAAAATTTGCAATACGCACAGGACGACCTCCTATCATCTAGTTCTTGAAGAAAAGACGTCGGAAACACAGATTTAAATCAAAATGTCATAATTTTCCGAATGTTTTCGAATTTGCCCCAGTATTTGGACACTGATGGCGAGTTCCGCTGGAATTTGCGGCGTCGATAGTCTTCACGGTTCCAAAGTGTGTTATGACGGTGAGCATAATAGCTCCGCGCGTCTTGCTGCAATTTCTGGCCGTGTACCAGGCTAACTATAGCTATTCCCGTGCGTCCAAAGCCGACTTCTGTAGTCGTAGAGTGCGTACGAATGACCGCCGGCCGGGTTCACGTTGCAGAGCACCAACCGGAAATACAGGTTGACGCGGAATAATCTGTGCAGCCGCCGATATTGCAAATTATTCGTGGCCATGACCTCACGAACTATATTTAGCTGATGATTTTCTTTGTTTACGTGTACGCGAGTAGGCGTGTCATCTGCATATTCATCGCGCGGATAAATTGCCATCCGAAGCGGTCCAAACAAAATTTCAAATAATTCAAGAATCATTCCCATTTCTTCTTCGACCTTGCTGCCATAATCGAAGCGACTCGAACTCGATCACGTTTGGAATAACGTGTTCGGGGTACAGAAACACTGTCACAATATTGAGAATAATTTTACTATAGCATCTTTAACACGTTGGCTACCATGTCACCTGTATATGGGTGACGGAATTATTTATTCAGATTTAAAAATAAATTTTTACATTAATGTACCGAACTCGATTCATATCGCAGAAAATGCGAGAAGGTTGAAGATTGAAACGAGGCAAACGATAAAAATTTATTTCATGTAAAATCACCATCTCAAATAAAATTCTCATTATTTTGAGAATCCCTCAAATGGAATGGTTATATTAAAAACTTTTTCTAACAAATAAAATATATTAATTTGAATAGTGCACGTATGATTTAAAATAAAATCGACTATTTACTATTTGAAACAGTATTTTCCCCAGCTCTGCCACCATTTCCGGAAGACGTTCGCTGAATGGAGTCCCGCAAAAATTGAAGTCGGCAAAGGCCAGGTTCGAAGGACACTAATCAGGGCTACGACAATGGAAAAAAAAGGAGGCCGGGTTCGTTGACTGCGCAACAGACGATGGTATACTCGAATAACAGGAAGCTGAAGAAAACGGCGCAAACAAGACACAGAGAGCGAAAAAGGAGAAGAAGCGAGCTTCGTTCGAAGCATAATCGAGTGAGCAGCCAATCAAGCTTGCAGCACGTCCGTGATCCGATCAATGATTTAATGTAACGGAGAATTGCTCGTGGTATGGACGAGGAAACATGTCTGCGGAAAAAATGATCGATGCGATAAAAATACCAGAATATTCGTTGATGAATGTAATTATGGTTGACAATCGTTTTATTCTGATTTCGTGTTGCTTGCGTGGAATAGTTACTTGGACTCCTGAGGACTTCCGGTTCGATGATGATGGTTAGAAATGGCTAATTTCTGGGTCACTGAAAGATTATTAATAGGATGCGTAGTGCTTTGTGGAGAAGATGGTTGATTCTTCTCTGTTTAATTATTGGATTATATTATTCAAGATTATTGGGATTGTTGGTGAAATTGATGGATGAAAATGTTTAAGAGGGGTTTAGCTACATAACTGACTTCAAACTATTTAATTTACAAATGGTGATATTGTAACGATTAGTGAGGAATTTATTCAATAATTTATTTCTCTGATCATTGGTTATAATAAAACTCGGGAAAAATCTAAAAATATAGATTCTTGTTATCTTTATAATGTAGTGTAAAATAGTGACTGCTTCCTGAATCACATTAACATTGACAATATTATTACAATCATCTTAATGGAGCACATGGTATTATTATACGTATTCACAGTTAAATTCTTTGATCGGTTGTGTTTTATATTTTTCATTTGTTTTTGTGTTTTATCTTGCACATTTTCTAAAGGATATTTTTCTATTACCTAATTGATGCTTATACGAACTGTATTGCATTGACATTAACATGAACAATATTACTGTATTCATACATAGTGTATAGAGTATTATTGTACATATTTCCAATTAATTCTTTTGATCGATTGTGTTTTATATTTCTCATTTCAGTCAGTGCTTTATCTTGCAGATTTTATGAAACATATTTCTGTGCAACTTAATTGATACTGACGCAAACCGCGTACTATAGTCTTAATGACCGTGGTCATCGTAATGATGCTACCACAGCCACCGGTGTCAACAAACGAAGGGGTTTGGCAAGTTCATTGTTTGGCTCTGATAACTATTTCATGAAAGAGCTTGTCGGCCGTTGGCACCGGTTGTATAATTAGTAATGGTTGTAGTAGTCTTAATAGTGAAATGTCAGCGCGGCAAGTGGTAGTAACAAATTGCAAGTATGTATAACGTAGGAGGAAGAACCTCGCATAACCGCACATTAAAACAATAACTTCATTCAGGCTGTTTTCATATGCGTGTGCGTGCACGCGCGTGTAAAATGGGCTACATCACTACAAAAAACCACTATTCTTGTTACAGTTCGTCGCGCTAATTAACTATTATAATTGGAGTCGACGAAAACACACAAAAGACGCTTCTTTGATCTGTTGTTCGTTACAAAAATATCAACGGTTAAAAGTAATGGAAAACAATCAATTTTCGAAAACAAAAACGACTTTAATTTACATTTAAAATCCTTAATTCATGTTTTTTGAGAACAAAAGCGACTTTAACTTACATTCCGAATCCTTAACTCAGGTTTTTGAAAACAAAAACGACTTTAACTTACATTTCAAATCCTTAACCCATGTTTTTGAGAACAAAAACGACTTTAACTTACATTTCAAATCCTTAACTCATGTTTTTGAGAACAAAAACGACTTTAACTTACATTTCAAATCCTTAACTCATGTTTTTGAGAACAAAAACGACTTTAACTTACATTTCAAATCTTTAACTCATGTTTTTGAGGACAAAAACGACTTTAACTTACATTTCAAATCCTTAACTCATGTTTTTGAGAACAAAAACGACTTTAACTTACATTTCAAATCCTTAACTCATGTTTTTGAGGACAAAAACGACTTTAACATACATTTCAAATCCATAACCCATGTTTTTGAGAACAACAAAACATCAACGATTAAAAATAATGTTAAATACTCTATTTATTATTTAAAATAGTATTTCACCCAGCTTTGACGATAACGTCCGCATTGAAGATGCCGAAACAAGGCAGGGAGCAAAAGCAGCTACAATTTCTCGTGACCACAGCAACCCCTCAATTCCTGGAATTTTGACGATGCGGAGGAATGTTTATATTGTGTTCAAGAGATACGTCTACCGTATCTCCGTTCCCAAGGGCCTGCGCTCGTAATACGTTCCAAGCATTCCGTCTTCATTGATAAACGGCATTAACTCGCCGGAGATCATTGCCAAAGATATTGTTTCGCGAGAGGGCCGGGTCCCGTTCGTGGGAAGTTTTTCCCCACAGGACTCGCGGGAACACCGTACCCTGGTGATTCTCAGCAACATTGATAAACTAAATTAGAGCCGTGAGGGACGCGTTTCAAGTTCGCTTGTCGAATGAAAAATAAAACAGAAATATGCAAAACTGTTTCGGTTCATGAAACAGTTCTGGATAACCGAAAAAGTCCCATTATTGTTATAATTGTTACAGGAATCTGTGTATCAGATTCTGACTTATGTCGGAACCGATGTTATATCTGTTCTGTAACTGTTACTTTTCGGTTCTGGGTTGCGTTAACCGATATACAGGGTGTTCGCGATATTTTGTACCGGCGTTTCTTTCGTAAACGGTAAGTATTAGAAAAAAAAACGGAAAAGGAGGAAGTTGTAGCAATGTTGTACTTTAATATTAATATTATAGCGTATCTCAATTTTTTGTAATTTTAATATTTTTCTAGAAACAAAGGTTACCTTAATTTTTTTTAATGGAATACTACATATTTTTTAACATCATATGAAAATGAGCATTAAGACGAGATCAACCATATAGTATGCTATGGTCTTCAAGGTCATACAAGGGCAGAAATAAAAGAAATAAAGTAATAAGTCAGAGCCGATATACCTTATAACAGTTATGAGACAGTTTCGGTTCTCCAGAACCGTTTCAGTCAGAACCGACATATAACAGTTTGAAACAGTTATTTTCGGAACCTTTTCCATCCCTACTTTCAACCCTGTATTTACTACAGTTCGGCATGGTTCCGTTTTGCGCGCTCAGGCTCTCGATCAAGCGTAAGCTGTCGGCTCTGCTTTTCGTCGGATAGCTGTGGATTCATTGAGGGAAATTTTCTGGTACACTTTCTGAGATCTCGGGCAATAATCTTGTACCGTATTAGCTCCTAATTATAGCCATTGGCATGTGGGCAACCTCAATTAGAATAGATCCGTAAAGTTTCGTTATTTCGTGAACTTGTCGTACGATAATCTTCACGGAGATAATGATTAACCCTTAGCACTCGAGTGGTGACTCTGAGACACCAATATAAATTGCTATACCATTATTCAAAATATTGTTTAAATTACTAAATTTATATTTAATAAATTAGGTACCAAACATTTAAGTATTGTACGAGGTATTACATCAGTTGTACTGCTTCAAAATGAAAAAAGTCGTATCGAATGGAAATATTCTTGATCGAAAAAATGTTTGGTTTTGTAGTTAAAATACCTCCGAGTGAAAAGGGTTAAGACTTCTTTAACTTTGAGAAGAGATTCTTGTGTAAGTGATTCAAAAATCGGTTCTTTATTGTATTTTTTAGATGTATCCAACCTTAAACATCCTCTTCCTCAGAATTTCATACTGAAATTCATTGAAATTACAAAGCTGTGACTAGACTGCGGAACTTTATGCAAAATAAAAATTGTTTGCTCTAAAACGAGACGACCACGATGGTAAAGGTTTCATAAAAAAAAAAATCAAAAATTAGAAAACTTGCTGTCTCTGCTTCGCTTGCATTAGTGCGAGTCTTGCCGATACTGGATCCCTCGCTGGCTCGGTCGTTCAGCGTGTTTACCGCTTGACTGGTTCCAAGGGGAATCCCCCCAGTGGTGGGGATGAAACTTCTACATTCAAGGCGTAGACCTTTGCGACACTCACGGAGAGAATACTGTAGTATTAACCAATGATGCAATAATATCGAGCGTCGAGATGAAGACTTCGAACAGAATTTTCTAAATATGTATGTTGTTAATTCCCCTCAAATGGATATGAAATTCCATTTTCTTGCAGCTATTGGAGATTACTAAGGGAATACAATGAATATAAATTTTCCTTCGTTCCTAATAAATTATAAAGATCAAAGATTAGAGCATCTTTGATCTTACTAAGGGAATACAATAAATATAAATGTTCCTTTGTTCCTAGTAAATTATAAAGATCAAAGAAGCTCTAATCATTGTAGTATAATTTTGTATCGCATGTATCACTTTGTAATCGCAAAATAAATCGATGCGCATGGGGTTAAGCAGAGGACAACGATGGGGGATAAATAAAAAAAACAATAAAATAATGCCGATTCGAGGAGACAGTAGATCGTGACTCGGAGAGCATAGACGTCCTGCAGAACGACCATGCTCGCCAGAAACTAGAAGCTTGCAAACACTCGAAACGAGCAATTGAAAAGGCACGCTAACCACGCTCGTCCAATTAAGCAAGTCCCTATCAAATGAATTCAACGAAGACCGGAGTTTCGCTTTCGGTTGCCCCGGTGCACATGCACGAGCCGCCACCTCTTGCATAATCGCGATACATTAGAGACGACAAATGACATCACGTCACCAACTCGCCGAGTGTTGAGGTCATCAGGTGCCGACTGCCTCGATATTACAGGTTTTTACGATGATTTCGCCTCGACCTCGCCTCGCAGTAAAGATGACGGCATGCGTATCTCTAGATTCGTGTCTTTTGTATATGTGTCGGCTGTATGCACGAACTCGGCCGATTTACTGAAAAAGCCAGCTACTCCAGGCCGTCGTTTACAATCGCGTATAAAAGGCACGTTCCTTCATATCCACGTGAGAGGAGCCCCCGATTACGTACTAACAACACGCTATAAATAGAAAATGAGACTGTGTCTGGAGAAATGTTCACGGATTCGCCGTTTATATCGAGCAGCCACGGCCACGGTTCACTTGAACATATGCTTCGTTCGTTAGCGAGTTAGAATCAACAGAAGTTTGCGGGCTGCTTCTGTGTTTCAAGTGGAGAAACGTTCTCCTGTTCCCGGATATACAAGGTGTCTCATTTAACACGCTGCGTGCTGGCCATTTTTCCTCGAATTTTCATTCAGGCTATTTAATGTTTCGATTAAAGACTGATACATTATTAGAAACTATTTCGGTAATAAAACAAGCTTGTACAGGGTGTATCAAAATTATATGTCACGACTACCATAGCAGGGTTCTATACCTCTGGATCGGTGGAGATCTGTTAGAAAAATGGTCCGCAAATTTGTCCTTCACCCTTTCTTCAAGGTCAACATATTTTTCTATTGCATCGTATAGTACTCGTCGCATGGAACAAAAGTCTCCAAGACACCATGGGTCTCAAGTCAACCATTCTCTTAAAAAACAACTTTAAAGTTTTGTAAATTGTTTTATTCCATATGTCCCAAGATGATATAAACGCGAAGGGGGTGATTCTACATGAGAAAATAAATCTAAAGTATAGAATACATTTTTTTCTTTTGACGCCTCATTTTCGAGAAATTAGAGTTTGAAAATCCGCCAAGTTCCTAGCGTTTGTAATTAGTAGATCAGGTAGGTAATAAACAGACGCGTCAAACATTTCATATTCAATATCAAGCGCGTTCGCCGAATTCCCAATTTCTCGAAAACGAGGCGTTAAACGAAAAAAATGATTTCATACTTTAAACTTATTTTCTCATGTAGAATTACCCTCTCCACATTTGTACCATCTTGGGACACCCTGTAGACATGTGAAACAAAATAGTTTATGAAAATTTAAAGTCGTTTTTCAAGAGAATGATTGACTTGAGACCCATGGTGTCATTAACACTAAATTGACGGGGCCATCAAAATGACGGATTCAAAAATTTTTAATTTACGATTATTAAAAGTGTAAGGAGGCATTCGTGAGGAATTATTAAATAGATTTATTTTTTTGTGTACATATTACAATAAAAATCGCTGAAGATCTAAGTAAATACAATTTTATTATTTTTATAAAGCAATGTAAAATAATCAATTTTAGTGCTCCGTAAACCTAGTGTTAAGACTTTTGTTCCTTGTGACGAGTACTATACGATGCAATACAGAAAAAATGTTGACCTTGTAAAAACGGTCAAGGACAAATTTGCGGACCATTGTTTTAACAGATCTCCGCCGATCCAGAGGTATAGAACCCTGCTATGGTAGTCGTGACATATAATTTTTATACACCCTGTACATACTAGTGTTCATATCGTGTACCATCTTCTTTCTTTTAGTGGTAATATACAGCTTCAGACTTATTATACAATTATTTGTTTTGAACGCGTGTACCATCGGTGGAGTTAATTTATCGCTGCACGGAATATTGTTTTAATCCGGCGAGCACGGTGTAATTAACCAGGACATCGAGCAAATGATATACCGTGACGTATTATAAAAAGTAATAACGTTCAGCTCGTAAAACACGTTTTATCCTTTCTAGCCTTAATAATAGGACGCTCAAGATTGTATCGTTACCGTTATAATAGTTCAAGCACCGGATACATTCGCTCAAGAAGCACTTACTTCCTCGCTACCACTACTGACACACAGTCCACCACCGAAATTTCATATCCTCTATTGTTGGACGTTGTCCAATGGCGAGAATATCTGTTTACGTCAGGATTTTTATCCTCGGAAAAAGTAACACCGATTACTCTTCTTGAAGAACGATTTAATTAGATATTCATAAGATTGTTATTTCGTAAGCTGATATTGGCTATTCATTATCTAAAATTAGTGTACCGATGATTTAAAAAATGCACCGATAGTTTTGGATCATGATCGAATATATTCTAAACAAGATTTTCAGTCCTATATCGTTCAGTTCTCCAGTAATAAATTCTTAAAGATGACCTCTTCTTGTGTTGCAGCGCCTATTCTTGTACTGTAGCGACGAAGACGCAACACATAAAATTAGTGTAGCAGTCAATGTGTTCGACACATTATGCAATAAAAAATGTAACCATAATTTTGGATCGTGCTCGAATATATTGCAATAAGGTTTTCAGTCCTACATCATTTTGTTGACTTGTAATAAATTGTTATAGATGGCCAATTCTTGCGTTGCACCGCCTATTCTTGTAACAGTCAGTGTAACGGTCAACGTATTCGGTGCAACATGAAATAAAAAATATTCCTGTAATTGTGAATTATGTTCGAATATAATGCAAAAAGATTTTCAGTTCTACATCGTTCAGTTCCACAGTAATAAATTCTTAAAGATGTCCTCTTCTTGTGTTGCAGCGCCTATTCTTGTACTGTAGCGACGAAGACACAACACATAAAATTAGTGTAGCAGTCAATGTGTTCGACACATTATGCAATAAAAAATGTAACCATAATTTTGGATCATGCTCGAATATATTGCAATAAGGTTTTCAGTCCTACATCATTTCGTTGACTTGTAATAAATTGTTATAGATGACCAATTCTTGTGTTGCACAGCTTATTCTTGTAACAGTCAGTGTAACTGTGAATGTATTCGGTGCACCATGAAATAAAAAATATTCCTATAATTGTGAATTATGTTCGAATATAATGCAAAAAGATTTTCAGTTCTACATCGTTCAGTTCCACAGTAATAAATTCTTAAAGATGTCCTCTTCTTGTGTTGCGGCACTTATTCTTGTACTGTAGCGCCGAAGACACAACACATAAAATTAGTGTAGCAGTCAATGTGTTCAACACATTATGCAATAAAAAATGTAACCATAATTTTAGATCATGCTCGAATATATTGCAATAAGGTTTTCAGTCCTACATCATTTCCTTGACTTGTAATAAATTGTTATAGATGACCAATTCTTGTGTTGCACCGCCTATTCTTGTAACAGTCAGTGTAACGGTCAATGTATTCGGTGCAGCATAAAATAAAAAATATTCTTATAATTGTGAATTATGTTCGAATATAATGCAAAAAGGTTTTCAGTCCTACATCATTTCGTTCACTTGTAATAAATTGTTATAGATGTCCAATTCTCGTGTGACTTGGTTAAATCTGCGCCGATTATTTTTGCGATTTGCTAGAATCGTTGGCTAAAAAGCAATTAAATGTTGCTTATCCGAGCCTGAAGATTAGGTGAATTCATAGAACATGACTGGGATGATGGTAGAGGATCCTATGGTATAATAGGTGCCGATCAAGATGATGGAGCCCGTGTCTGTCCCATGCGAGTCGGGCGGAAGTACTCCCGTTAAAATGGTTAAATGTTTCCTCTGTCTCCTGCCGTTCGGTTCGAGGTTATTGTGATTGACAGAGATAGTAGCATGATCAGGCTACGCATTCACAAAATATTCGGTCCTCGCAGCTCGGCGTGAAGGTGAATCACGCGACATAGTGTACGGTGCATCAGCGGCAGCAACGTCGGAAATTGGGTCACGAATTGTTGTCTGCTCTTTGTCCCGTGTCCCAATTTGTTAACTTGTCCCCGTGCGCGATGTGTACGCAGCCATGAGTCATCCGGACGTCGCATAGGATCGTCGGGGATGAAGAGGTCTCGAAAATGTCGCGCGAATTACCGAACGACCATTTTCACCGCGCGAATATTCCTTTCAGAAGCGTGCACCGCAAAACGTGTCGATGTTTTCGACTGTATGCGTGTACGCTGGAGAATAAAAATTTCGAAAATGTTCCTTCTCCTCGGGAAAGCTGGGTTACTCCTCTGTTGTAATGGGGCCAGGATGATTGCATTTATTTGAAAGCGTTTTCTCGGAAGCGACCTGTTTTCTGTTCGTATTAGGGAGCTTTGCAAATCAACTCTCGAGGGTGGAGGAATTTTTGCTTTTTATTGACTTATTGCTGATTGTAAAAAGCAGATGCTACAGATTGCACATTCTGGCAAATGTACATGTAGATCTAATGAGGAGACTGTGGATTTTTGTGCAAAATAAAAATTGCCTGCATTAATTGCAAGATATAGTTACTACACAGATCAGGCATGGGCACGGTTGGAGCCCCTCATACGCCTGCTTCTCCCACCATCTCTTTCATGCGCGAGAGGCCTGCGCACTGTTCGCGACGGGCGAAGCACTTCCTCCCTCTATGGTAACGGCGGATGCTGGTGGGGGACAGTAGGCGCTATGGTGGGGATGGCTTTGTCTCGATTGAGACAAAATGCCCATCCCTGACATAGATATTCATTTAATTTCTTAACCACTTGATTTCGATGAAAATAATAAAACAATATTTTCAAATTTCTTCAATAGTTTACCGTTTCGTATTTGATCCTAGTAAATAAAATTTGCAGTTTACTTATAACTATATTTACATACAAAATTTAAAAAGCTCGTTTTCGTGACTAGAAAATTCATTGTGGTTGGAAGTGAAAAGAAAATAGTTGCTGTTAATACACACGGTTTCCAGCATATTATGCATTTTTACGAATCATGTTTTGCAAAAAGATTCTTAGTCCAGTTGAAAACCATTTATTCCATGACAAAAATTTATAGGACCGTAAAATTTAACATTGATGAATAAAGAAGATTCGAGTGATGGCTGAACAGAGAAAAAGACAATGTTTTTCAATCGGCTAGCTTGGAAATTTTGCAACTGATGCAAATCGATGACCAGAAAGAGCGATGGGTCAAGTGCAATTTTTATTTGCAAATTCGTTATGAGAATTGACAAGCACTGTGTTAAATAATCAATGAATGAAAAGTTCAAAAAATTCTACAGACTTTTCAAGGTCGCTGATGCTTTAATCCGATTATTGCATGTACCGTGATAATATAATTTGCAAAATAATCGCGTGCAGCGTATCAGGTGTGATTTATAATCTTTTGTAGAACGTGTGCAACAGCTTGTTGTAAATTAAACATTTTCTATTTCACTCAATGACGGAACGTGGAGTTATGAGGCCGATGGGATGCTGATGTCAAACGATTGAACCCTGAACCTGTTATATCGTTATATGTATTACGCTGGAGGGCATTGTGTAATGGTGGTACACTCGATATAAAGCAGTTCACCATGCGGTACATCATTTATGTAACATAATTTATATTAGAAAAGCCTCGGGAGATTTAGTGCAACGGTGAAACGTTGGATTGTATGAAATAATAATGGATAATAACGTTAATAGCGATATTACAATAATAATGCAGTAACCATTCAGAGATCAATGTTGAATCGTCTCAAACAACATTAAACAAATATTAACATTATAATATTAATACTAACATTAATAATGCAATAATCGGCTCAGAGATTAAACAGCAGTTATTTTAAGATATTTGTAGAATTTTATTTGTAGAACGTTGCGTTATCATTAGATTTGTGAATTTTTATGGAAAATAAAAATGTTCTGTTGGAAATCAAATCAATTGTCAGGAAGTAAATAAAAAATTTCTTTCCGTCTTTAATAATTTTAATAAGTTGAACGCAATATATTGATTTTTCAATTATTTTAAAGATTCTATTATTTTAATCTTCGTGTACTCATTTTTGCAATAAATGCATAAAATCTGTAATTTCGTTATCGTTAAAAAACAAATACCGATTACAGCGTTACATAGAAGAGAATGATCGTCATTTTCCGAACACCAACTATCCGGCACTAACAATCGGAACAGGCAACGAGTGTTCGACAAGCGTCACGTTGACCGAGCAGCAATTAACAGGTGCATCGATTTCAATGCATTGTCGCCACCTTCTAATTCGAGGAACAATGCACTGTTATAATCCGTCAACCTAGTGAGACACTCTCATTTCCCGGTTCTCGGATACGTTCCTTAATTAGGTCAAACTACGACAGACGGGATTTTAAAGAATACAACGATTAACAGAATTTAAGAGGGGGAAGACACTTTAAAGCGTGTGAAAATCAGTGATTTTTAGGAATTTTTTTCTTAATACCTAGAAAGTGGATCTTTTTTCAAACTTTCTCCGTGCCATTTTCTATATTTAAACAATACAAAAATTGGTCTACATTAACGATTAATATATTTGTTGTCGAAATATTTATTTAACTTCACAGCTCCGCGCTCCCCGCATCGTCAGTTTGTGTAAATTCTACAGTCTACAATTTTCATCTGAAATAGAACAACCGGGGTTTTTCTTAATCCTCATAAAGTTATGTCGTCGATGAATTAAAAAAATTCCGAAAAAGCATAAAAATGCAAAACCCTTGAGGTTTAACGAAAAATTTACGTTTTTCGCGAAAAACTTCGGCTTCGTAATGCAGAAAAAAAAATGGAAAAATGAAGCTATTTATAAATTTGTTTAATTCATCGACGACATAATTTTATAAGGATTAAGAACAATTTTGGTTTTTCTGTTTCAGATGAAAATTGTAGGCTGTAGAATGTACACGAAACAGACGATGCGGGCGGCGCGGAGCTGTGAAGTTAAATAAATATTTCGACAACAAATATATTAATCGTTAATGTAGACCAATTTTTGTATTGTTTAAATATAGAACACGACACTAATATTAATTACTATTACCATGCATTGCTATTAATTACTATTACTCCATGCATTATTTTCAACTTTTTGAAGAATTCACACCGATTTCTTGCAATTATTGTAGACAATTTTTATCGGAGAATCGTGTTAGGATAAAACAATCAAAACTCTCCAGGTGTGGCCGGAGAGGTACAAACTGGAAAACGTATTTCAGAGCGACTCCATTCGAAGTAATCCGGATTTTCCTGTTGTTAGCTACCCCTAACGATCGCGGGGTCGGAGGTGGTTACAAAACGATTTCCCCTGGTAACCGAGGGAATTTTATCGATAGCCTATCGCGGATCCAATTTGGTTTAAGGGCACTTTTGACCCCATTACCCGCCGCTACCCCTTTTCCCGCAACAATGGAGCGTCTGTCGCGCAAGGGAAAGAATCAGTTTGTTACTTGTATATATGGTCGACTTTGGCCGGTAACGTAATCTCTACATCGCCGCCAACACGTCCTTTTCATTGCGACTTAATTAAATGTATGGTCGACACGCCGGAAGAAACGAGAACAGGAGAGCTCCATCTTTAACCGACGGGGGACCAATGAAGAGCGCGGATGAAAGGGTCGAGGTCATGCGAGCTGCGCATGCGAATCTCAACCGAACGGGTGGATATTTCAGAATTTGTCGAATTAACCCAGCCCAGACGACACGGTGTGCATTGCGGAATTATTTGACACGGCGCACGCTGGGCCGTTCCTTAGAAAATAGCTGGAATTCATTCCAAAATTTCTATCTCACGGCATAGGGTGGTAAAAGTGCATCTTTTCTTAATACTTTGTAGAAATTATTCGTGCACATTTAAAAAACGGATAACTTTTTTTTATATTGGACCAAACGATTTGAGCATTTCTTTTTTAATGTTAAAAACCCTCGGATTACTGAGAAATGCATAAATAATATCGTATGTGATTTCGATTCGCCATTAGCGATTTTTATCGACAGACAATTTCATGATGAAGACGTTTGCGTTTTCGAAAACAAATATATCCTTAGTTTTTCACCTGCTACATCATGTAAAATTTTGCCTGGGACAAAGTGTTGATAATGTAGAGGCGAACATTATACTGACCTAATTGCCGACCGCGGTATTAATATTAGAACACCCAAAAAGATGTCGCGATCTATCAATTAATAATCGGCGACGTTCGTAAAATCAATCGAGTGTACTTATACGTACCATATTTTGGAAGACGAAGTATTATTCTATATTTTTGTACTCTATTGTATTTTAATGACTAAAATATAAATATATATATTTATATTTATATACAGGGTGTTAGAAAAGTCTGGAAACGGTCGAATACCTCAAAAATAAAGCATTTTAGACGAAAATGGTTCAGACATAATATATTTTATGGTTTCGCAAGGGCTATAAGATGCTGCTATTGGTTTGACCTTGAAGAGTCATTTGAAGGTCACGTGAAGGTTACTTCAATTATTTTAAATGGCACCCCCTATTTTTTATTACATATTCTTGTAGCTGATCTCTGAGATATATATATATATATATATATATATATATATATATATATATATATATATCAGTACAAGCGTATTAAGGGGTAACAGGAAGCGTCGGTGTTTATTATATATCTATCCAAACTCCAACACAAATGAATGATGGATTGTGAAAATAGAAGATTCAAACTTCTGATTCAAAATCAGTTCAAGTTTCTTGTAGCACACTATTTTTTAGAACGGCATGATTGCTGTTTTAATGTCCGCAATTTTTCCCAAACATTTCGAAGTTCAAATACTTTATGGATTCACAAATATTGATCCCATAAGATGTGTATACAATACAAATACATAATTTCAATTGTTACGAAAGATCCACTGTTACAATTCAAATAAATGAACACAAAATCGAAACGATTTTGCGATTTCAATGAATCCAATTAAAAGCAGACCACTTCGACTGCCCAATATTTCCATGGTGAACAATTCGCAACTACAGCATCGATTTAATATAATTCCTTTTTAATAACCTTTTTAATACGTGGAAAATATTTTTTCCAGCAATTTCGACCTACATTATACCCCAGATATAATTCCTTCTCTCCTCTATAATTAATATTATTTCACGCGTTGGTTTCCCGGTGATCCAGCGGGCGCAACTCATTTTCGGCAACCTTGCGGAAACATCATTAAAATTACTGATTTGATGAAACCCACCGGCATGAATTTATGTTCGCTCGGAATAATTCGATGAGGATTCCAAGGAAACAAAAGGCCGAGATACAAATCAAATCGGGGATGGAATGGATAAATAAAGTCCGATGTATTCTTTTCTGTATCTGTGTGTGCGTGCATGCGTGTTTTAGATCGGCTGGTCGCGAGAGTGTTTAAGCGGGACTCTTGCGAAGGGTTGAATAATATGGACACGTCAGAATGCGAGAATTATCGCCGCCATTCGTCTTGGTAAAATCCGTTTCCGGTTTATCGTGTCAGGATCAATTATGCTGTGATCGATGACACGGTCGATGGTTCACTCGCTGGATACTTAGCCTCGGTGACCCTAACTTCGGGATCAAACGAGATTTAACACTAAACCTACCAAGCATTAAAAGTATCTCGTAAATATTGCCTTGTAAAAATGGCAACATTATATTTATTCAGATTGTCCGTAATTTTCAATATAATAGATGCTTAAACAAGGAAATTTATTCTATTATTTACTATAAATGAATTTTTATCATTTGAACAATTGGAAAATATAAAACCGGTCATTTGACTGTGGTAGGTTTAGTGTTAAACTACGTATACATTAATCTCTTCTAGAAGTGCCAGGATCAGTGTCGCCAGATCAACCCAAAACTGGGTTGAATTTCCTCTCCTCCCTTTCCCCTTTTCCCCTAAAAGCTATCCCCTAATTTTGCAAAGACTCAAATCTACTGAACTGTATTGTGCACACCAACACAGCGAATATGTTTTATTTTCACTGCCATGAAGTCCACAATCTACAATTTTTAGTAAATGCTACGTTTAATAAAAGTATCGATATTTTCATCGTTAGTTTTGCAACCTCAGTGACGCTGAGATCTTGCAAAATTCCCTCTCAATTAAAAATACCCTCTAATTTAACAAAGACTAAAAACCACCAGTCTATAGCAACATTATTCATCACGGAAGCCTATCGGAGCATTTATTAATAATTAGGTCAATCCACGAAGTGTGTACACCAACACAACGAATCTTTTCTATTTTCACCGCGGTGCAGTCAATAATCTATAATTCTTAATAAATATAAAAATGTCCACATTTTCATTGTTAATTTTCCAACTTGACTGGGTTTAGAGTCCCGACAATTTCCTCCATAATAAAAAATATCATCGAATATTGCAAAAAGACTAAAATCTACTGATCTACTGATCTACAGCGACAATATCCATCGCGAAAGCCTCACGGCGCATTTATTTACAATTAGGTCGCTCCACAGAGAATAGTGTGTACACTAGCACCGTTTTTAGTTGTCAGTCGCCAACAGAACGTATCAACAAAAGTATCGATTGACGGGTTATCGTCCTTCCTGTTACATAACACGATCGAAGGGTTAAAACAAGCCGGCGAACACAACCGCGCGCGACCAGTTTCAATTCGTTTTGATACGTTTCCGGTGACCTCCCCCGGCTCTCGCAATTTTTACAATCCATTTCCAATCGCACAGATCTGCATAATAGTTCCTGGCACTACAAACAACCATTTCCGTCATCATCGAATGCCTGTCTCTTTCCGGGAGTGATGCTATAAATATTGCAATTCTGATGCTCCCGGTTATTATCGATTTATAAACCAGCAAATTTTGTACGCGAAATAAAAATGTTCTATGACAATATCAAAAACTGGGCACTGAATGAAAAAAAACCTTCTTTCTGGAATGATTTTAGTAATCTAAAAATTAGCCAGTCTTCTCAAAAGTAATGTAATAAATGTTATATTCCAATGGACCTGATTATCATTAATTTATTATTACACCGTCGATATTACAGGAAATAAAAATGTTTTACATCATGTTTGAAAACTACAGATCAAATTGAAAGAAAAACTCCTTTCTTTCTGGAACCAACTGTAATGTAATAAACGTTACCTTCCAATGGATTCGATTATATCATTGATTTATTATTAGACTGTGGATTTTTACGACAAATAAAAATGTTCTACGCCAAAAACTAGAGACTGAATTAAAAAAAAACTTCTTTCTTTCCGGAATGATTTCAGTAATCTAAAAATTATCAAATGTAGCCAGCCTTCTTAAAAGTAATGTAATAAATGTTACATTCCAATGGACCCGATTATCATTAATTTATTATTACACCGTGGATATTACGGGAAATAAAAATGTTTTACATCATGTTTGGAAACTAGAAACCAAATTGAAAGAAAAATTTCTTTCTTTTTGGAACTACCTGGAATTACTAAATTGTGGCTTGTCATTTCGAAAGTAATGTATAATTAATTTATTATTACACCGTGGATTTTACGGGAAATAAAAATGTTTTACATCATGTTTGAAAACTAGAGACCAAATTGAAAAAGAAACTCTTTTTTTTGGAACTACGTTGAATTACTAAATGTAGTTGTCATTTCGAAAGTAATGTAATAAATGTAACTTTCCAATGGATTCGATTATATCATTGATTTATTATTACACCGTGGATTTCTGCGACAAATAAAAATATTTTACACGAAGTTTGAAAACTAGAGATCAAATCGAAAAAACTTCTTTCTTCCTGGAATCACTTCAATAATCTCAAAATAATGTATTCAAAATCTCAAATTCTTTTAATCGCCCTACTCTCTCAAACCGCACTTACCCATTATTATCGTAAATGCATAAAATCTAGCTATCTAGCTAACCGTTAGCAAATCCCAAGAAAATGGGAGTCATGCGTTCATCTTTGAAATAATCGATTAATTATGCTATCCATAACAATCTATCAGTATAAACATCACAGCAACGCTGGCAGCGAATGTTTTAAATTCGTTGAACCCGTCTGTGATTAAGTAGTTTATAAAATCTACAGTATTTAACAACGTAACGTTGCCATAGAGCGTAAACATGGTGCGCCATCGCAACAAGGCAAAAGAACAAAAAAATCATTTCGCCTGAATCTAAGGTTTCTCGGCGCACCACAAGAGACACCTAGAAAGTCGGAAGTGTAATGTATTCCGGTTGGTATTTGCAGTCATCAGACGACGGACTGGAGTTAGAAATCGGTGTATTGTATGTCGATTCCAGACGGTTGCAACGAGACACTTGCCCGGAGAGCACAGAGAACTGGTGGCGGCGATAGATAGAGAGAGAGAGAGAGAGAGAGAGAGAGAGAGAGAGAGAGAGAGAGAGAGAGAGAGAGAGAGAGATAAGGGCCACGAGGGATAAAAGGCAAGAAAAACCTGGCGAAAGAGGTGGAAAACACGGACAGAGAGGCGGCGGACAGGGTGTCTGTGTTTTCTATGTACGCGGCCGAGTAATAGGCGCTTGTATGTACGTATATAGCCACGGGTTACATAGGTATATGTGGGACAAGCAAGATGGAGCCTGGAGGTTTGGGTCGATATGAACGCGGCAGCGCTATTGCAGCAAACCGCCCCCTATTCCTGTCGTTCCGCTTACCTCCTTCTTCGCTCGACGTCCTTCCACATCCACGAACCCCCTTATCACATCGTCCGTCTATCGCTCAATCGCTATCGACACCCGTGGCTTAATTAATGCCCCTGATAGCGTTAATGACGCGTGCGCGCGCGCGCGCGTCGACGCTCACAATTATGATTCTTCCGAAATCAACCCTTACCGCAGGAAAATCTCTTCTACTGCGATTCTTTTTGGAGCATATAATATTAGGTAATTTGAGGGAAGATGCCTAAGGTTTTTATTAAATTTATCTGTGCCCCTTTAAATAATAAAATTACAGATGTCCTCGATATTGTTGATTACCGCACGCACCGCTCAGAAATGCGATTCCTCCGAAATCAACCCCTGGCTGCAAGAAAACCTGTCCTACCATGATTCTTCGTGGAGTAACTAATATGAGGTAATTTGAGGGAAGATGCCTAAGGTTTTTATTAAATTTATCAGTGCCCCTTTAAGTAATAAAATTACAGATGTCCTCGATATTGTTGATTACCGCACGCACCGCTCAGAAATGCGATTCTTCCGAAATCAACCCTTACTGCAGAAAAATCTCTCCTACCGTGATTCTTTGTACTAATATGACGTAATTTGAAAGAAGATGCCTATGGTTTCTTATTAAATTTGGAAGAGTACTGTATTTATAATTTCCTCTGAAAACGTTGATAATCGAGTGCCGGCGCTCACAAACGCGATTCTGCCAATATTCATCCTTTTTCATGAAAAATTTACTGGCAATCATCTACTGCGTTTTCCGACGGATTTATTGACAGGTAATTTCAGGTATGATACTTGAGGTTTCTTATAAAATTTATAAACGCCTCTTTAATTATTAGATTTATAAATTCCCTAGTATTATTAATTGGTCCACGGTTAAAAACTTGATGTTATGCAATGGAAGTCGATAATGTACGCTCGTTCATCGTTCAAAGTATCGAGAAATCGATTCAGTAGAATAGTCCAGGGTGCAGATTGAGTGTCAGACGTGTCTCCTTTTTCTCCACTGACAAATAGGTAAACATGTAAATGAAGTTTTCGATTTTATACGCGAATTTTTCGTCAAAATAAAAATTATAATTTCCAGTAAATATTATTTGAATTGTTTCTACGCAATAAATAAAAGAATTCTCTCATTCTCTCTCGTACGTTTTGCTTTGAAAATTCTTTATGCAATTCTCCTGCATACTTGTTGCATGGTTAGACGCATATGTAGATAAGAATGTGCTTTGTAACATGATGTGCTGACAAGGATCATCATTAGTGCACTGCGGATTCTTATGCATATTCGTGTTGACAAAGTACGAATGAAAACTGCACAATTTTATTCTTGAATTCCCATCTTGAACTTTCAACAATGAGACAACTAGAGAATATTTGGAATTTCAAAAATTAATGATATATCTGTTTCATTTACTTAATAAAGAGCACTTCCATCGTCGAAATAAATTAATCCCTTATTCCGATTTTAGCACAAAACGCAAGAACGCAAGAATACATTTACAATAACCAGCATTAATGAAATGTTTGTTTCATTTTCATAATAATTTATTTTAATTTTATTTCATAAAATTTTCCCCTAATACTAACTTCTACGTAAGATACAAAAATGCAAGAAAACATTGGCAATAACAGGCATTATTGGCATATCTATTTTATATTCACACGATAAAAAGCATTTACATTGTCAAAATAAATAATTTCCTTATTCTGATTTGCATACAAAATGCAAGAGAACATTGGCAATAAACAGCATTAATTTCCATTTAATTTCCATGATGAGGAACATTTTTGTGACAAAACAAAATTTTTTCTTTTCATTTCCACAGGGAAAAAATGCATGAAAATGAAAATCTCTAGTAAAAAGGACAGTCTGCTAATCATTCTGTCTCACAGAACGTGTCCGAAAGCGAAATGAAAATATTTATATTCCCTCTCTCGCAATTTTTAAAACAAAAATGATGGAATATGCGCGCTCTCGAGTTAGCTTTGCCAGATTCAGTTTTAATATCTCGCAAACTCGCGGTCCTCGGTGAACTTTCACCGAAAAGACGCGGCGACGTTTATAAATGTCGACGGAATACGCGACTTAAACGTTTCGTAACATTTAATAAAAAATTCTCTCGGTTGCCTCGATTTACCGATGACATTTATGCGTGTTTCAAGAGACACGAGAAATTCCTGAAATCCGAGAATCGTAGCCATCGGTTTCCGCTTTCTGTTGTCTAATATAATAATAAACAAGCCTGGAGTCTCAGATAACAATAGATTGGCAGATTATGCGAACTACAGCTATCTGCGGATCGATATCGTGTTTCAGAACATCTGCACTGGTTTCGTTCCCATGAACAATTAAATAGAGTTACCTGAACAAACATGCGAAAAGATAAAAAAATATTTTATATTTAGATTCTGTCAAAAAATTCAGATTGAAAATTTTGTGCAACACATAAAGAACTAATATTGAGTGGCTGACGTGTCTGTCTATGGCTCGCTGTTTCTACTTGTGCATAACAGCATTGCCTGTTTGATGAGCTCCGTTTTTTCAAAAATCTGGATCCATACTTACAAATATTTTCTTTTCTATTTTTATTTAATTTTTCGGGAGAATTACACGCTTGTAAGCTGTGCGTATAATTTTCATATTTGATGATCTTTCAAATTTAAGTTTTTTGAACCTTCATATAAAATTGCTTTCTCTTTTTATTATTAATGTATTTCTTTATTTATTAAAGCTTGGAACTAGACGGTTTATTTACCAATGTTTTATTTTCTATTTTTATTTAATTTTTCAGGAGAATTACACGCTTGTAAGCTGTGCTTGTTATTTGCCTATTTGATAATCTTTCAAATTTCAGTTTTTTAAACCGTCATATAAAATTGCTTCCTCTTTTTATTATTAATGTATTTCTTTATTTATTAAGGCTTGGAACTAGACGGTTTATTTACCAATGTTTTCTTTTCTATTTTTATTTAATTTTTCAGGAGAATTACACGCTTGTAAGATGTGCGTATAATTTTCCTATTTGATGATCTTTCAAATTTAAGTTTTTTGAACCTTCATATAAAGTTGCTTTCTCTTTTTATTATTAATGTATTTCTTTATTTATTAAGGCTTGGAACTAGACGGTTTATTTACCAAACATAACATTGTTACATGCAGTTTGGGTTTTTATTTTTGGTTGATTTATTTATGCAGAATTACCAGCAGGTTGTTTTTTAATTTTATTTGCCTGTTTGAATGACTTTGGAACTCCATTTTTCCCAGAAAAACGAAGCTCCATAGAAGAAAATGATATTTTCTATTTTTGTTTAATATTTTGTAGAAAATTATCAGTTTGTAGATTGTTTAAAATATTACCGTAAATATTAAAATACCTTGAATTTTCTAGTGTAGCTTCTATTTTTAAAACAGTTGAGAAGTTACTGCTATAGAAAATAAATTAATTAGACATAAATTGTGTTTCATGTTCTTTTTTTGGCTTTATCGTTTTGAAAATTTGCTTCACGCTCTAATGGCGGGGGTTAATAACGCATTATCTCGATAAATTCATTGGAACGATGAAAAATAGCCGATCTAAACTTCTACTCAATAATCGATGCAGGTTATTGCTCTAAGCGAGGTATAACCTTACCTACGCCAATCAATCCAGGTTATTGAACAGACTAATGTGAAAAAATCTACGACGATGCTTTGTTCCATTCTAAAAAGTATGATATACTCGCTAGTTTTGTTATCGTTATTATTAAAATATTAACATTTCATAGCGTTAGTTTCAATTTTCTTTTAGAGCACAACGAAATAATTAATCGACTTTTGATCTCTATGCAAAATAAAAATGTTCTACATCTAGTGCAACAGAGAATAATTGAATAGAAATTTATTTACTTAATAGTTTTAATCAATTCAAAATAATCTAACAGTTTTCTAAAACTCTGATGTTTCTACTGTTCTGTACTTCACCCACTCACTTTCACAATAAACACATAAAATCCATAATGTAATAGAATTTTATGCATTTACAGAAAAAGTTAGTAAGTGAAATTTGAAACATTAAATAAAAGACTTGTAATTAAAATTTAATTTAATTAAAATAAAATATAATAAAATAAAAGACTTAAAAAAATGCCGGCATATAATTTTTAACTGATCAGAATTAGCAACACGTTGACTACCATGTATGAATAACAGAATTATTTGACCAGATTAAAAATGAATTTTAATACTAATATATTCGTTGTACTAAATTTGTCTGTTGTCGTTTGTCACTCAGTACCACGCATTTTGTCTTTTAACACTAAACTTAGAAACCACAGTCGGTCAAATGGCCGGATTCAGATTTTTGATTTTCAAATTATTGCAATTATAAACACGACTTCATGAGAATTGATGCAATAAATTTCTTTACTGAAGCATATGTTATAATAAAAATCACACGAAGTCTAAATAAATTCAATCTTGTTATTTTTATAAAACAACACTACTAGCAAATTTTAATGCTCGGTGTTAAATGTTTATTTTACTAAAAACATTGCTGTGTTTTTATGGAATTTTTGAGGTTGAACAAATTTATCTAATTGACTCGGTGTTCGTTGTAATCGTTGTCGAACATTTATATTTTCTATAAAGATCCGCAGTCTGCTAATAATTGATAAAGCAATCCAAGTTCTATGTTTTATCAATTGCGCAATGTTTGCGATTAAAGAAGCATATATTGACATACTGAAGTAAAGGAAAATGGATTGGAATGATTTTCAATGTTTCGCGCGTTTACTTTCTGAAACACGAAACGAAGAACTGGAGCGGCTATGATTGATTCTATCAAACAGTTTTCTCTTTGTTTTCTCCGTGGCAGTCTTTTATCTCCGAACCAGCTGTATTGAGCCTGCCATTGACAAATAGGCGGTGACGCCTGCCATTGACAAATTGGCGGCAAACGTTCAATGAAGATACTGAAAGCCACGTTACCGCGATCAATCACGTGACTCTGAAAAGATATCTACCGTTGTCGTTATTTCTGCATCATTAACCGCACTGGCGAAAAACTACACTTTTGTAGAATAAACAAATTCACTCGGCCAAGCGACATTCACTTTAATTAAATGTCACTCACGGGACGAGCCATTGTGCGCTGAAACGCGCCGCTGACTACCGCCATTGTTTTGCGGAAAAATGGCTGCTCTAGTAATCTTTGCCATTTCGCGACAAGAATGTCCACTAAACATGGTGGATAACAAAATTATTAGCGTAAATTGTTAGTATATAAATTGACGAGTTTACAATAAGGCAATCAATTTTTATATTGAAATGTAGCTAGATCAAATTTTTATTATTGTTTCGCGAAGAATTGGTGTTTCACACGTTGAGTGCGAATCCAGCAACGTCAAAAAATCCATAAAATCGAAGTGATTTATTGAATGGAATAAAGATTGAAAAGGTTAAAAGTATAACACTGAATAGTCCTTTAACCTTCTTGCTTTTTTTGGATATTAATCAAATTTGGTACAATGAATATATTAAGATAAAAATTTATTTTGAAATCTGAATAAATAATTCCGTCAGCCATATCTGGTTGACGTGGCAGCCAACGTGTTAAAAATTGCAAATACAGTAAGTCCGCTCGAGCTTCTTGGCCCCTCCGGGGATACTCCGCAGTGGAAGGAGTAGACCAAGGGACATAGATCGCAATGTTCCGTTGGACTTAGATCGCGGGGTTACTGTATGCGTTTGGAAACACTGTGTCTTTCTTGTCTCCTATATCTTCCTTAAAAATAACTATATCTCCATGGTTCTTTTTTTATATTTTAATGTTAAAATATGTAGTTTTATATAAGAAATAGTAAAAAAAGTATTTTTCATTTTAAAGTTGAATTTAAATAAATTCTATTGACAAAGAAAAGCTAAAATATCGACGCTTGGGTGCTGGAAGGGTTAATAATTAGATTACCCACCGTAATTAAAAACTCTCGATTAGAAATTCGAAGCTTGGTAAATTCACGAAAATGTCGAATTACGAAATAGCTAAATTTATAATTATTATTACCGGTTTTTTTTACGTTTCTTATAAAAATTGAAATGCTTGAAGATTATCCGAGATCGCAGCTATATGTACTCGCAGTTAATATTTGGTTATTAGCGGTAATAATAAATTTCTTCGTATATCGAAAATAACATGTAATTATACAAATGTCCAGAAATTCAGCACAACTTTCACAAACTGCATTTCAACCAGAGTCCCGCATCCTTTACAGACGTTCCATATTCTTTATGCTGCAATAAATTTGATGACTACAAAAACAAATCACAAAAATGAATTCGCATATTCAACGTCAAGAATTGAATGCCAATATCTGACATGATAAGTGGAAAGAATTACTATCTTTCAAATATGTGCTTCTGAAATGAATAGAAAAAGTCGGTGAAACAATTTCTCTTTCGGTACCATGTTTGTTTGAAACAAGTCCAGAATAGTTAACTTTCTCATACTTTTACTCATACTTTTTCTTCCAGACGATGCATTCTTATAATTAATTAAGTGGACTATTTCCTTCTTCAACACTATGTTAATTGATTGTTTTCTATGCGAAACAAATATTCAGACATTTGCATATTCTTGAATAGTTTCATTGATCATGTTGAATGTTTCTTCATTACAAGAATTTTGCAATGTTTGCGATAAATGAACATCGATTGGAGCGAGATCTCTTAATCCATTCTAATTAATCACTTGCACTACGAATTGTTTTACGGTTGCAGTGATTAGAACTTTTTTTGACGTCCAAAATTTTTTAGAAGAAGAAAGAAGCTTATATTTATTGAATGCCTATGCATTCTTTAATGACTATACAGGGCAGGGATGGGCAATTTTGCCTACATTGAGGCAAAACCGTCCACACCGTAGCGCCCTCTGTCCCCTTCCAGCAAGCGCGGTAGATTGGTGGGAGAAGCAGGCGTTTGAGGGGCTCCACCCGTGCCCACTACTGATGCAGGGTGTTCAAGCTATCATTAGCCAGCGTTTTTCTTGTAAACAGTAAATATTAGAAAAAAATGGAAGAGTAGAAAGTAGTTCTGTTTTTTATGCTCAACTCAATGGCGTATGTAATTTTTTTGTGTTCATACTATTTTATTAGATATGAGGTGACCTTCAAGTTTTTAAATGGAATGCTGTATATTTTTTTATATTACATGAAACCTGTCTAGATGAATTCTTCCGTATACTGCACAGTGACCTTCAAGGTCATGCATAGTCAAAAATGGAAGAAACATTTTGAATATTTCATACCAATGTATTTACAAGTATTCTTTATTGGTGAGGCTACAGTAAATGTCCAATATGACTTCCTTGTTCATCAATGAACATTTCAGTTCTATTAATTACATTTTTTGTAGCTTCCAATTTTTTTCTGGAATTGTCTCATCATAGAAGAAACTAGAAGTAAACACTCTATATTAGAATATTGAATGACATCATCTGATTTGTATGAATAAGGAATACTTGTAAACACATTGGTATGAAATATTCAAAATGTTTCTTCCATCACTGACCTTGTATGACCTTAAAGGTCACTGTGCAGTATACGGATGAATTCTTCTAGACACGCGCTTTCATGTGATATAAAAAATATACAGCATCCCATTTAAAAAATTGAAGGTCACCTTCACATCTAACGAAATAGTATAAACACAAAAAAATTACATACGCCATTGTATTGCACATAAAAAACATTACTACTTTTTCCTGTTTCATTTTTTTCTAATATTTACTGTTTACAAGAAAAATGCTGGTTAATGATAGCGCGAACACCCTGCATACCGTCAAAGACAAAATAAAGTTTTATTTGGGTTTCAAGGGAATTAATAATATATTTAGTAGATTCTGTTCGTAAGCTTCATCACGTGTCTGACTCGTTGTTATGGTCCAAGGATTTAAATTGTTATATTTGTTATCACTAGACTGCGGAACTTTATGTAAAAACTTTCTACCTGAATTGCAATAAACTGGGGTGAAATAAAAATTGAATTCCTTTCTTACTATATTTAATGGGTTGAAAATAATGTAAAAGTGTCTTCAAATTCTTCTAATGATTTTACTGTTTTAAATTACACCTACTCATTTTTGTCATAAATGCATATAATCCGCAGTCTAGTTATCACATTTTCGAAATATGGAAATGTTGTGTTTTAAGTTTAATGAAGTTCATTTATTTGACACGTTGTTATAGTGCAAGGGATTAAATTGCTACATTTGTTATCACATTTTCGAAATATGAAGAGGTTGTGTTTTAAGTTTACTGAAATTCATTTATTTGACACGCTAACAATTTTTGCTGTTATATAGCTTGCATTTTGTTAAATTCGGTATTTAATTAACAAAAATCTTAACGGCGCTGTAACTAAGTTTTCTGTCGTCCCAAATGAAATCTTCCCTATTGAATGCAACTTGGATTTTTTTTCAGCAAAGAAATACTTGGACGATTAAAGGCTCCGTAGGTGGCTAGCGTGTTCGTGTGGAGCAATCAGCTGCGATGTGTCATGAGCATGGACTAATTTAATTATTAAATCGTGCCGGCCCCGATACGCTGTCTTCTTGAAGTACATAGTCGTTTAACAGTGCCGACTCCGATGGAGCGTGACACTGTTCGTGATCATTCGCCACACACAACCCTAAAGTGCATGATCAAAAAGTGGTGCAGCGACCGGTTAAGGGGGACACGGTCTTTTTTTTTTCTTTTCACCACTCAATACTTCCTCCTTTCGTTTCTTCTTTTTCTGTCGCGTTTGTCCGACCCGGTGACCCGACTGTCACCCTTTCTGTCGACCCTGCCGCCGCTAAACTAGGGTTCATGACACCCCCAGCGTCATTTAATTTAGTCTCGAGGGCTGGCTGAAGTGAACCACTCGTAGGAGATGCTCTCAAACGATTTTCGAATCCTCCCACTTCCCCCCATAATTATTACACTGTGGATCCTTATGCAAGATAAAAATTTCCTAAATTTTAAATAGAAATTTTAAATAGAAATTTTAAATTTTAAATAGAAATTTTAAATAGAAAGATCATTCTTTTTTTGCTTATTTTGAAATTCTTTTAGTTTCCCCACTATTTTAAATAGTATCTATTAAATTTTGTCATGAATGCATACAATCTGCAGTCTAATTATTAGACATCGGATTTTTATGCAAGATAAAAATTTTCTTCATCAATTGCAAGGAATATAAACTAAATAGAAAGATCATGCTTTCTTTGCTTATTTTTAATTTCTTTTAGTTTCCTCACTATTTTAAATTGCATCTATTCAATTTTATCATGAATGCATAAAATCTGCAGTGTAATTATTGGACTGCGAATCATTATGCAAGATAAAAATTTGCTACATCAATGGCAAAGAATATAAACTAAATAGAAAGATCATTCTTTCTTTGCTTCTTTTTAATTTCTTTTAGTTTCCCCACTATTTTAAATTGCATCTATTTAATTTTGTCATGAATGCATAAAATCTGCAGTCTAAGTATTAGACTGTGAATCTTTATGCTATATAAAAATTTGCTACATCAATTGCAAGAAATAGAAACTAAATAGAAAGATCATTCTTTCTTTGCGAACCTTTAAATTCTTTTAGTTTTCCCACTGTTTTAAATTGCATCTATTCAATTTTGTCATGAATACATAAAATCTGCAGTCTAATTATTAGACATCGGATTTTTATGCAAGATAACAATTTTCTACATCAATTGCAAGAAATAGAAGCGAAATAGGAAAATCATTCCTTTTATTTGCTTATTTTAAAATTTTTTTAGTTTCCCTCTATTTTAAGTAGTATCTATTCAATTTTGGCATGAATGCATAAAATCTGCAGTCTAATTATTAAACATCGGATTTTTATTCAAGATAAAAATTTTCTACATCAATTGCAAGAAATATAAACTAAATAGAAAGATCATTCTTTCTTTGCTTATTTTTAAATTCTTTTAGTTTCCCCACTATTTTAAATTGCATCTATTCAATTTTGTCATGAATACATGAAATCTGCAGTCCAATTATTGGACAGCGGATCTTTATGTAAGATAAAAAATTGTCTGTATACATTGAAAAATGCACTGCACAGGCATTTATATTTCCAAATTCTTTAAATGTCTTTAATGTTTTGAATTTCATCTACTCAGACATCTTCGTCCAAATTACCTCGGACTGTTTCAAAAAATAAACGTAAAAGTTTTCTATGAACGAAATGTACCTTACATCGGAAGTATACAAGGAAAAGCAGATAATACGATTCTAAAGAAGACAGAATGACATTTCTAGCTTCGGGAACTTCCTTCAAGTCTGAAGCACGAAGATGAATTATACATGACGGTAGAATGGAAACACAATGCGAAGAGTATACTATGCATGTCACGGATAGTATTATCTACCCTATTACGAAATGTGTACCTATTTACAACTTGCAAATATCAATATTTCGTACCAAGGTAATAAAAATGTTCTATAAATAGACTTTTCTTAAACATTCATTTTTAAAATAGAAATATAAGATAAAATGAAAATTAATTTCCCTTAATTGAAAACTTCGTACATGTACGTTAACTTTGTTAAATTACAAAATGCATCTTCTAAATTTTCGTTACAAGCACAAATAAAAAACGTAAAACTCGTGACCTTTACTTTTTTCTTCACAATTCTGATTGATAGCCATTTGAAAAAACTTTTTGTTCCCATTAGCTAGTAAACTAATTTTTCTAAAATTTCAAAACAATTCAAGTGGTTTGGTCAAAATTTTTAAAAAATTACTCCTTTTTAGAGGATGTGTCAATACTTTTTTTTAGGCCCTTAGGTAAATTTGACAAATCTATTTGTTAGTGTCTTCGTTTTAAAGGACTATCAGAAGAAGATACGAAGACACTAATAAATAAGGATTAACAACTGAGAATTTCTTAATGAGTTCTTCAATAGCAATTTTTGGTTCTAAAGCAGTGGTTCTCAAACTGGGTTGACGCAAGTACACCACAAGGGTGCCGCGGACTAACTTCATATCTTTGCTAACTGTAAAACCCCAAAAATAATAAAAATAACAATAACAGCGGTATCGTGAATTTTGTTTAATGATTTCAATGCGCCGTCAGACTAAAAAAGTTTGAGGACCACTGGTCTAAAGAATCAACTAAAGGGAATTTTAGGCACTGTATTTGCAAGAAGAAGACGCGGTCATCGAGTCTCAGATTTTCTTTGCACACTGGTAGATTTCGTTCTTCTGTTTATGAAAATATAGCATTATAGGCGTCGATACTCAATAATTTTTGAGATATTTACAATTTAAATTTTATTCTACCCGTTAAGCCGTTAAGTACAGTTTTGGTTGGTTTTTGTCAAATGCCAAACGGCGTGATGGTAACGTACTAGATTCATTACCGGGAAGGCCAGTGTTCAAATCCGTTTTACCATTTTTCCATTTTTTCTTTTTTTTCTGTTCAGTATATCTATTTTAATTAATTGTATTTTGCACATGAAAAATACACTCATAATATCTATAGGAAACAAAATATAAAAATTTTATTGAAAAGGAACATAATATGAAAGAAACACTAGCTTTTCATCAGAAACACTATGCTACATTTTCATGAACAGGAGAACGAAATCTACCAATATGCAAAGTTTCGAGAAAATCTGAGACCTCATGACCGCGTTTTCTCCTTGTTAGATAAAGACGACTTTTCTTATTCAACAGCTCAACCAAATAACAGTAGTTTATTTATAAAAAGTAGCAACTAGCGGGTCTTCCCCGCTTCAAATCACAGGAAAAAGGTGTTCCTAGCTTCGGGGACATCTAACGAATACCTAGCGTGCGTGCGAACACGTTTCGCGAATGTAAACGGAGCTTTATGTGTCCTCCTGGGCCAGGCTCTATTACGATAACTCGCCGAGAGGCGAAAGCATTTATTTTCAGTCCACCTTCGCACCCCACGAAAGCAGGTTCGCAATAAGCTCGCATGCGGACCATCAGCATCGCGTGCGCGCCTGCGTTCACGCGTCTCTTTATGCGGTTTCGCAACCCAGTTCCGCGCGGCTGGGAATCGGCAAACAGAAAACGAAAAAGCCGCCTTCATGCCACTCCGTGAATCCGATTAGGTATACCCCGCTGGATAAACGAACGGCCCCGACTAATTTAACAAGCGAAACACACTTGGATTCGCATGTCCTCTTTCAGGCCTCTTTGCGAGTCGTTCTGCGGTTTGCGTCTTTTAGTTGGCGAACTCACGGATGGCTCGCCATGGGGTCCTGTAGGTGAAGATGTTAGGGTGCGAGTCCTTGTACCACTCCCGGAAGTGTTAGCAACCTAAATCTTAGCTTCAACCCCTTCGTTGCAGGGCTGTTTCGGATTCAGTGCATCGAAACTGATTTATTTGAAAGGTTAACTACATCTCTTATAGTTAACTATAAAGGTTAACTACATCTCTTGTAGTTAACTATAAAGGTTAACTATATCAGTTAGATTTTGTTCAGTTGTTATTTAATCAATCATGATCTTCATTGGGCTGTAACTTTGTTTTTTGTTTTCGAAGACGAAATCTTCCCCATCGTACCTTTGAATCCTCTAACCATTTTTCTTTTTCCTCTAGAGATCTGTGATTTCAGAATTGATAGTCTTGAATGGTGTTTTGACTGCTTATTTGTTCAGCAATTCTTCCAGCTAAAAAATGGTGCCATGTTTAAAAACACGTTGACAAGTTAATGACACATTAGGCAAATATTACGTGTCAGGAAAGAGTTCATACTCCAACGCATGTTTCTCAACTGTTAGTTACAGAAACGTGAGGCAGGATGTTGTCATGCGACAGCAGCACGCTATGCCAATTTATTAATGGTTACCTATTTATCTAATTCTTTGCAACAATATAATACATTTATGACCTATAATTATGTTTACTGTTGTAATTAGACTGCAGATGTTCATCCAATTTCCAACGAACATTAATTTTTAGAACTTTTAGAACTTTTTGTCTGTAGAACTTGTTTGTATCTTATTGTTGAAGTATAGTTAAATTAATAATAAAAGTGACTGGCACCAAGAGAATTTCCCTTTAAAACTTTTTATATTTCCTTGTTCAAAAATAGCTAAATAAACAATATAATTCTATAGCGCCATCAGAAGAGCATGTCCTTATAAAGAGTTTGTTTTTAAAGCTTTTTGTGTTGTGCTGTAAAGAATTACATACTAACATCATCAGCAGGACATGTCCCTCAGTTGGGAAACAGTTAAATAAACAATAAAATTGTCTAGCGCGATCAGCAGGATATGTCCTTATAAAGAATTTGTTTTCAAAACTCTTTGTGTTCTGCTGTAAAGAATTACTAACATCATCAACAGGACATGTCCCCGCAGAACTGCATTCTGCAGTTGGGAAACAGTTAAATAAACAATAAAATTGTCTAGCACCATCAGCAGGATATATCCCTGTGGACTTAAATTTATCTTCGAAACTTTTTGTTCTTGTTGAAGAATAGCTAAGTTAACAACATAACTCTCTGACGCGCCATCAAGAGGTCGCGTCCCGAAGGATTTCACGCAATTACGCTCGTTTCGAGTGCTCCATGGCCTCAAGCCTTGATCTTAAGCCCATGCGAAAAGCAGTAGGGTGCAAACCACCATCGGGGATGGGAGAAGTCAGATAAATTGCACCCTTATAACAGGTTCAGGCAACTGGGGGGTGCCATAAAGATAGGCCCTTCAAGCCGCAAGAATATTTACCCTCCTGAAACGCTGTTAGCTAAATGGATATGAAAAATGATTTATTCCGAGCCTACTTCAAGATGGCCAGTCCTTCGCAGTGAACTTTACACGTTTCCACAGTTCAGGGACTTTGTCCCCTTCGCATCGTTGGCTTCCTGGCCACCATGGGAAACGCGTTCCACCGGACGGGCTGATTATCTCGAGACAATCAGAGAACGGAAAACAGATTCGCCGCAAGAACATGCGCGAAATTGAAATAATCAACGGTAGTAGAGGATGAGGTGGTAATGTGCCCCCTACTCCCCCGTAATTTTTGATATTACAACATAATGTTCAGCAGAGAAATGTGGCAGATATTTGCGCAATGAAATATTTAGGACAATTTAATATAATATATTTACATTGAATAAGAAAACAGATTCGCCACAAGAACATGCGCGAAATTGAAATAATCAACGGTAGTCGAGGATGAGGTGCTAATGTACCCCCACTCCCCTGTAATTTTTAATATTACAACAGAAACATTTAGCGGAGAAATGTGGCAGATATTTGCACAATGAAACATTTAGGACAATTTAATATAATATATTTACACTGAATAGGAAAACAGATTCGCCGCAAGAACATGCTCGAAATTGAAATAATCAACGGTAGTAGAGGATGAGGTGGTAATGTCCTCCCCACTCCCCTGTAATTTTTGATATTACAACAAAAACATTTAGCGGAGAAATGTGGCAGATATTTGCACAATGAAATATTTAGGACAATTTAATATAATATATTTACACTGCATAGATTACATACAAATTACAAGAACTAGAACATGCAGCGAACTGAACACACGTACATTCACCATTCAACTATTATAGATAAATCACTTCTATGGAAACTAATATACAGGGTGGGGCACTATAAACAGGTCACCTGAATAACTCGCTTGCTTTTGAAGATAGAAGAAAATGCGTCAAACCAAACATACTTGATATCGAGGCGCTCGTAATCTGATGTTATTAATTTTTTTATAGGTGGAGACGTCAAGGAGATATGAAGATCAACTCTGTTTTTTTAATGGAACGGTATGGTTTTTTATTTACATTCTGATATTGTGTTTCAAGACGAATGCAATGACCTATTATGAAGGTCATTCAAGGTCTGATGCATTTTCTTCTATCTTCAAACCAAGCGAGTTATTCAGGTGACCTGTTTATAGTGCCCCATCCTGTATATAGGGTCGTTCGACACATTTGGATACCTACAATACCATAGTACAGGGATGGGCATTTTTGTCTCAATTGTGACAAAACTGTCCCCACCATAGCGCCCACTGTCCCCCACCATCATCCGCCGTTACCATACAGGAAGGAAGTGCTTCGCCCGTCGCGAACAGTGCGCAGGCATTCTTCACAAGAACGGCATAATTTGTTGCGTCCATTGGATTTATGATAATGTATTTTTCCAGAGATCGAAGCGATCAGTTACCTTCTGTTTCTAAAAGAATACTGTTCTATCTTACATGCTTCGTTTAGGTAAATATGTAAAATTCTTCTGGGGAACAAATGTTACCCTCAGGAACTTTTTTAAAGAGTGCTCTTATGGAACTGATACATTGAAATCTGTATAATAAAAGTTCCACGAGAACAACTTATTTAGTTTACTAAAAAAGCTTCTACTATAAACGAAACACAAACAATGTTTGAACTATGAATTATTTCCATGAATATTACAAGGAGCCATACAGAAATTTCTGTTTTATTTTATTTATTTTATTTTATTAAGCTGAAAGTAATACATTCGTAAATTGATTTAATCGTTTTACGCAAAAATTCGAATTAATTTCAGTTGTGAATCAGATTTTAGGAAGAAATGTAAAACTGGGGAGCCACATTATCATCCCTTGCTCTACAGCTAATAGAGATGTGTGTCAAGATTACGGAGACACGTACGGAACATTGTTGTGCATTACGCGGTGTGCATACGCCGCTTTTATGCATCGGAATGCGATGATCATGCGTCATTAACACGCCGAGGAGTGATCCTTGCGCATGCGGGGAATTAATAGAAATAATTGCCGTGTTCATAGATCTCCTCTCGAACCTGTATCTTGCGTTTTCAAGTTTAGACGGGGGGGTACTTGAAAAATAGAAACTAAATGATAGCCTCTTTTGATTAGGCTTATGATGTAACCGTCAGATGCAATTTCTAGGGTATCTTTAGCTTTGAAACGAACACTGTTTGCTAGAGTGCTGACTATCGAACTTCAAGAACCCAATAAAATCGAAGTAATTTAATTAATGACACAGGAAATGCAAAATTTATGTTTAGCAGATTGATCACTCCTACAAATTATAATGACATTAATTCTTGAAACCAGATTAATATTAATTCTTCATGATTCTATCATGTTCCGTAGACATATTCAATCAACAACTTCACATTTTATTACTAGACTGCAAACTTTTATGCGAAATAAAAATTGTCTGCATTAAATGCATGAAGTAGGAATTAAATAGACATTGATATCTCTCTTTAAAAATATTTATATATTTATATATTCTTCCTATTAATATTTTCAATGGATTGAATATAATGCAACACTATTTTTAAATTCCTTAAATATTTTTACTGTCTCATATTTCATCTGCGAATTTTTATTATTAATGCATAATATTCTCTGTATATTTATTACTATCTTTATTTCTTTTTCTGATAGTTCTTTAAAATTCCAGGATTGACAACTGAGAATTTCTTAGTGAGTTCTTCAATAACAATCTTATTCATAAACCAACAAATAATCTTGGCAAATGTTGTCTAACAGTTTTCTTTTTAGATTATCATTTTTAAAAAGAAATAATTAAGTTTCTTTTGTGTACAGCACTAGCATTAAAGGACCTATTAATAGATTCTCAAGAATCAACTAAAGATTTTCTCCCAGTAGCTACGAAATTAACATCAAAATAGAATATTCCCAAGTCTATTTACATTGAATATAATGGCAAAAAATAATAATCTTTGGAACGATCATTTAATCAGAACATGTAGGCCACTCGGATCATTATTACTCTAATAATCTTACTTAGATGTTAGTTCAGAAGCATGGACACAGTTCCCATTTGTTCTATTTCTTTCGTATAAACAATTCCTCTTATTATAATACCCCTTATTATAATTCCTCTTATTATAACTTGTCTTGTTATAAGGCAGAATGATTATATATTTTACAAGAAGGAATACAATGAATTTCACAGAACCTGAATTTCAGAGAAAAGTTCAAATGTTCGTGTACTGTGAACTCTGCTCCTTTCAGCATGATCACACCAATTACGCTGCATGTTTCCTAATCAGTTTTAAGAGCCGGATGAGAGGTAACATAAAAAACGTATGTACTCACGACGAGTGTGGGCTTATGGTCGGCATAGTGTCGCATTGTAAGCAATCAGATGCGGCTCTCCGACTCATCCTTATGCGTTTTGCTTTCATGACCTCACTTATTAGGAGACAATACGCCGAATGAGGTCATACATAAAAATTTTTACTACACTTCTTCACCGTTGGAACACAGATTACAATCCCTCAAGAAAAAAAAACGATTATCATACAAATTTAAATGTTCATACATTATTTTATTGATGTCAAGGCGAACCAAACTGTGTTTATTGGCCGTTAAGAAACTTAATCAGTTCCATATAAAATAAGCAATCTTACTATTCTTAGTTCATGTTATTCATCTATTCTCTTAATATTTGTAATAAACCATTTGTAACAATATCATTCGGTTGTGGTATGTTTCTTTTTTATTTATTTAGAATAGTTGTGAAATACTGAGCACTTTAAATATTTATTCTTTTTCCAGGATATTTATCCAAAATAACATTATCCTATGTTTTATAAACCGTCCGTCCATCAGGAGATGGCAGTGAGAAACTTGTCGATACCACGTGATCTCCCTTCTACGCGCTACACGTCTACCGCTATTGGCCGAATCGCTCTACAAAGGCGGAAACGCGCGTATTGGTGAGGACTGAGACAGAGAGATGTGGTGACGCTGAGCGCCTATGGCGACCGTTCCCGCCAGAACGTAAGCGTAAGAGTGGGATCGGCAGCCTGGCGTCTAGAGTGGGGTCTCGTAGTCTCCCTGCATCCCACTGTCGAAAATCACTGCCATCTCCTGATGGACGGACGGTAGGTAGTTTCCTATTTTTTTATTTCCTCTTCACAACCTACGGTACTTTGTATAACACTTTTCCCAATGGTTCTCATCGATTATTGTTAATCCATAAACGAGCTGCATAATACTCTAATTACCGAAAATATAATCTTCTTAATAACTGTACGATATTTAAATGAAGCTTACTCATGTTTTATAAAACAAGGAGGATAACAGTACATTTAAAAATTCTGAATGAATTGCCCTCGATTTATAAAGTACTATTAAATAACTAGGTAAATTACTAATAACTAAAATTATTCTTACACACACTGTAATTATCTCATAGAGCAAATATGGGATGAATGAATAAACCAAATAATTAATAAATTAATATTCAATATCTAAACATATCCAACCTAGGACAGGTAAACTGTGTCACAAGTTGGAAATTAATTAATTATGAAGCCGCCGGGGATCGTATTAATTAGTGGGTAGCTCGAATCCCAGTTGAAGCGTTAAACAATCGTTTTGTAATCGAAAGGGGAGAATGTAGGAATCGATTGGTGACGGTGACGAATAAAAAGTTACGAAATGATTTGATGTAACAGGCACCTACGCGAAAGGAACGCTCTGTTACAGCTTTCACGGTACCGGGATATATCAGAAGCAATGAGACATAATTACATGACGCATGAAATAAAACATCAATGACCTACATTCGCCGTGGTTAATGGCTGTTGGACCATTATGCTCTGTATCCTTCGGCAAAGCAAAATTGAGTGTCAAGCGGCACGAAATTCGATAACGAGCCAGGAAAGTATACATTCATTTGCACACGTTTTCAATCACTCGACGAAGGGAGCGACCACAATGTTATACTGCATCCGTTCAGATGCATATTAAGACTCCACTCGAGTTCTTTTTTTTAACGTCCATGGATGCAATTGCGCGGCAATTAACTACTGCAATTTTTTCATGTCGTGTCTCAGCGAGGATTCGAAGCTGTTTGAACGTTTGGGGAACAATGATGCACCAGAATGCATCCGCAATGCATTCGAAAGTGAATTATTATTGAAGTTCAATTTATGTGAAGCACTAGTCAGTTTTAATTCATATTGGAATACTATTTGTTTCTAATTTATACCCAGTACTACTTCATTATCATTTGTATAGGAGCACAACCTGATTTTTATTTATATGAGGCTGTATTTGATTTTTATTTATATGAGGCTATATTTGATTTTTATTTATATGAGGCTATATTTGATTTTTATTTATATGAAATACTACTGGATTTATAAGCAATAATGCTTCATTATCATTTGTAGGAAGCATGACTTGATTTTAATTTATACGCAGTCGTTATTATTTCTATGAAGCATGACTCGATTTTTATTTGTTATAAATGGAGCATTACTTGATTTTCATTTGTGTGAAATACTTCTTAATTTTAATTTATATGCAGTTTCTAGAATTATTAAGAGACTTTTTATTGAAAAAAATAATAAAAATATTTGATACTATTTTATTTTAATTTTGTATTAAATACTATATGATTCGCATTTATATGAAATACTACTTGATATTAATTTGTGCAATGTATTACTTAATTTTTGTAGTATAAGATACTGCTTAATCTTATTATGAAGAACACACATAAATTTTCAATTAGGCGGTATATTGCCTAATTTACATCTTAATTGCCAAATTTACACCTTCATCTATAAAAAATTGTTTAAAATGTACTATGCCAGGGATGGGCATTTTTGTCTCAATTGAGACAAAACCGTCCCCACCATAGCGCCCACTGTCCCCCACGAACATCCACTGTTACCATAGAGGGAGAAAGTGATTCGCCCGTCGCGAACAGTGCGCAGGTCTCGTGCATGAAAGAGAGGTTGGTGGGAGAAGCATGCGTTTGAGGGACCCCTACCGTGCCCATCACGGTACTATACAGAACAATTCCATTGGAGTTCTTCTTTATGATAAGTAGACAGCGGATTTTATGCATTTACGACAAAAATGAGTGGGTGTAATTTAAAACAGTAATAACATTAGAATAATATAAAAATACTGTTATATTATTTAAAACCTATTGAACATATTAAGGAAGAAAATAAATGTCTAGTTCACTCCAGTTTATTGCAATTCAGATAGAAAAATTTTATTTTGCATAAAGATCCGCAGTCTAATAATGCGTACGCAAATAATTTAAATTAGCCTGATAAACCGCGTTCGTTTGAACACCGTGCAAGTATGCACGTCTATAAATACTAACTAAACACATTTTGCTTTTTTTACTTAACAAAGGAGAGATATATTGTTGTTTGCAATTTTCTAATTGCCTCGTGGGATTGCTCAGGTTAGAAAATAGCCACGTGTTCAATTCAATGTTTTAATAAACGAAAAATATATATAAGAACTTTTACTTTACAATATACATAAGAAAGAAAAGCACCAACATGTATGAATAATTTTCTCTGTTTCTAGAGTTAACTAAAAATGATTGCTTGTATCTAATAAATGGATATAATTGTATAGATTTTCAATATTACATTTTTGAGTATCCTCCATTAAAACTTACAGAATAAACTGTACTCGTAATCTTGATTTATTTAAAGCTCTTTTTGTATAATATTGTTTATGGTATTTCGTAGAATACAGTTCTCGTTGCTTCCGAAAAAGGAAGCTGCTCCAATTTCGCTTTTCTTTACAGACGCGTCGACAGAACTGTCCCCAAAACGACATGAGAGGACAACCATGGTCTCGTGGCACGAATCAAGGCCCATTTACGAGGATCCATTTACAAGGTCCATACCGATGTGGTCATGACGTAATCTTACGTGAGCCGAAAGTGTGCATGCCGAGCAGATAAATGATGACACACGTTGGGACAAATCAGAGATGCTAAACGGTACAGTAATCAAAGTAAGTGTCAACTATGCAGAACTGTTTAGCAGTACAGAGAATTCTTACTCGTATAGTTTGTTTGCGAATTATTGTAATAAATAAATAATAAATAGAAATTTTAAAACGAATGCCTAGACTCTGGTTTTTGAAATTTCACAAATGTGCAAACAGGTGGAAACAGTAGAAAGGTTCAAAGAATTTCAGGGTGTTGATTTATTGAAATTATTAAACGAGGAATAACTTTGTTAACTAATACCTGGACTGAGGATTTGCAATTTTACAAATTTGGAAAAAATTGGAAACAGTAGAAAGGTTCAAAGAATTTCTGGGAGTCGATTTATTGAAATTATTAAACGAGGAATAACTTTGTTAACTAATAGCTAGACTGAGGATTTGCAATTTTACAAATTTGGAAAAAATTGGAATCAGTAGAAAGGTTCAAAGAATTTCAAGGAGTCGATTTATTGAAATTATTAAACGAGGAATAACTTTGTTAACTAATACCTGGACTGAGGATTTGCAATTTTACAAATTTGGAAAAAATTGGAAACAGTAGAAAGGTTCAAAGAATTTCAGGGTGTCGATTTATTGAAATTATTAAAAGAGGAATAACATTTTTATTTGGTTCCTGTGTTTGCAATTTTGTCGTAAAAATTCGCAGCATAGGAATAACAAAATATTATAATAAATTTATTGAATTCTATGGATAAATAAGTGTTTAAAATTGTCAAGCAGAGTTTACGTAAAGAACAATGTGAAAATTTTAAATTCTAACTGAATTAGTCTTACTGGTTCGAGCACTCGTAGTAAAAATTACAGAATCAATATTAAATTATGTTAAATTGCACAAATAGTATGCTATTAGCAGATAATCCATTTAGAATATTCAGTACGGTTGCACAGCTATTTATAAAGCAAACAAAATACGAATTAAACAGTGTACACAAGTTCATTTACATTTCGTTGACCCTATAGTTTTAACTTTGAAGACTCTGTTACTATAATAAGCAGTCTATAGATTTTTCATTTATAGCCGCACTTATTAATAATGTCTGCACTCGCAATAAACTGCAGGATTTTATTTATACAAAAATCAAACAACATCGACAGTGGAGCAACCTTGAAAACAAAGTACAGTATCGACAATTTAGCATTGTTTTCAAGTATCAATCCAAATATCCGCAACTCGGAGAACCCAGACGAACTTTTGGCAAGTATCCATATCTGTTTCTTCGCGAATTTATAAGCAACAAATTTTTCTGAAAATACACATTGACTCATTGACTCCGAGTGAACGACGGGAATATATTAATGTACACTTATCGAACTGCAAACAACAATGTCGATGCAGTTTTGTGTGCATCTTACTACCCTATGGCAGTGCCAATAAATATATCCCACGATTCGTGCAATTAAATAAAATTCGAGACGACTGAGTCCATTGGAAATTAAATTAAATTTAAAAACACACACTTGGACATCAACAAATAAAATTACAAATCCATTAGAACGTAAAATAATGCAATAAACATACTAACAAATATCTTAACAACTCGAAAATTAAAATTACAATTATACTGGTACATTTAGAATTAGAACAGATGTACCATCGTATACTTTGGCAGCTTAAAAAATAAAATTAATACAAATACACTAGGACGTAAAATAATATAATAAATGTACCTACTATCGAATTCCGTAACTATTTAAAAAGATAAAATTGCAAATACACAAAGGCGTAGAATAATAAAACAGACGTGCTATCAAACACCTTAGCTCCTTAAAAATTAGAAATACAATGAAATTGAATAAAATTGCAAATACAATGAAATTTAAAGTAACGAAACAACAGATGTATTAACAAATAGCTCGATTTACGACTCACGTTCCGGATTAGCCATGACCTTTGCGCCAGAACAATCATTCAATGACATAGGTAACCATATGAAATGTTATGCATCGGTTTCAATGGAGGCTGGTAGGTCGACAAGGGAACCATAAAATATCGAATACACATGCAACGATTTGTGTGGGCATTAGCGTAAGCTCAGCGTCATGAATAATTCATTTTTCCGAGTCCTTTTGTGACCTTCGCACAATAGAATGTTAGAAATAACTATATTAATCCCGATGCCGTGTTTATCGTCGATATTGCTAGTGTAGCATGGGAAAATAGAGTGAGTGACGCGGCACTAAAAATAAAGCGAAAGGTTGATGCAACTTCTGCTAATGGAACAATAAGAGGCATACTAAACACGCTGATGCTAGCTCTGTGATTAATGGCCCAAATTTGGAAAGTCTCGGGAATGCAGTCCTTAATGGGGAGGGGGGGGGGGGGAATATTTTCCACTTTGTCCCTATTAAATATGCATCAAGGAATTAATATTTTCAACATGGAAGGCCCATTTGTTTCCCATGTTTCAATATTGTAGGAAATGGGATGGTTATTTTTCTGAGGATTTTTGTAATAATATTTACTTTGATTTGAACTTTCGTCCACTCGGAAAGAATATCTTAATAAACATAAACAGGAAAATATTTACAATATCAAAAACCTGTGCTTTAAAATTACAGGATAACAAAGGATAATTCTAATTTTTCGGAGGATTTTTTAAAAATCTATAGAAACTGATTTGTGTAATAAATATTAATTTTGATTTGAATTTTCGCGCACTCGGAAAGAATATCTTAATAAACATAAATAGAAAAATATTTAAAATATTAAAAACCTGTTCGTTTCCGGTGCTTGAAAATTACAAAATTACAGAAAGATAATTCTAATTTTTCTGAGGATTTTTTAAACATCTATAGAAAACATAATTTCTAATAGATAAACGAACGAATAGCTCGATAAACATGGATCGAAAAATGACTATTCTCCAAATTAAAGTCCTGTTTGTTTCTAATACTCAAAATTACAAAAAATGATTTATATTCTCTTTTTATATAAGGATTTTGTAAGAGCATAATCAAGTCTCCAACAGTAAAAACTGTACAAAAGCTGTCTGAAAAATTACGAAATGTCTGTGAAACGTATTCTGTAATCACGAAAAGAAAAGCAACCTCAAACTGGTTAGGTGACTCTCGATGGATTCCAACTTGTACCTACTTATTTTACACGGTAACATTTTGACATTGTCATAATATTAAATCATCTAAGATAACGTCTATAATGGAAACGAGTAACGATTATAAAATTTTATTTACAAAACCTACATGCAGATTATCATTTTTCTAAAACGTTACTCGGTCAGAGTCTCGGAGAGGTCAGCTCACAAATTAAATAAATCAACTAATTAAGAACTTTGTAAACAGTAGATTCAGAATATCTATAATAATAATAATAATAATAATAATAATACAATAGTGAATGAGCTTGCAGAGAAAAAGAGCGATCCTTTTAAGGACTGCTGAACTGCGGATTTTTATGCTAAATAAAAATTGTTTGCTTCGATACATTAACATTCTTAAATATATCTAATCTATTCACTGCTTTAAATTGCATCTTCCCAATTTTTATTATAAATGCATACAAGCCGCAGTCTAATTGCTACTTTCAACTATCCTTTCAGGACAATTAAATTTTATTTACAGTAGATATTTCTTATCTTCAACAACGCGTTAAGTAACTTAACTCGTTACTTAAAATCGTAATTACAAATATACAAACAGTGAACGCGTTTGTCTTAAACATTAGAACCTCCGTATAATAAACAAACTCGAACAAAAAAAATCTCCACTATGTTCCAAGTATATTGTCCATGTCCGCACATTAGAAATCTGATGAATCATTAATTAAATGCTATTTGTATGCATCCGCAAAGGAGTTCAGAGCTAAAAGAGCATTTACATCAAGATTAAACCGTTACACCGAGATTACACTGCACACGCGATTTCTAATTAGGACAAGGTAATAAACAAGCAAGCCTAAAAATCCGCGTTCATTGATTTAAAGGGTGCGGGATCAGTGAAAATTAATCCCGACTAGTTATCTGCCTGTGAAGTGTATAAACGAGGATCGTATTAGTGCAGCTTCTGCGACGAAAGTAGAGCATTATGCACGGATGGAGAGTATGCTGCATGGTGGTTCGGTTTGAATTACGAGTCGCAGCATGAAATTGTCACGGATGGATGATCGAATATACTATCAGGACCTGCATATGCGAGTCCTGTTACTGCCCCGTGAATCGTATCCATCGATTGTCGCTGCAATTAGATGCGCCGCGGGTGCATTAATACTACACTGGTGAACAAAATTATAAGACACGCAATTTAATTCTCGTTATCGTGTATGTATACAGGCTGGCCTACCTAAATAAAGTCATGGGTTTCAGGCAGTGTATAAAGCCATATACACTGCCTGAAACCCATACCCATACACCCATATCCATAGATCCTTTAAAAAGGAATAATATTTAAGAAATTTGACCAAACGACTTGAGATGCCGGAAGGATTTAGTTTACTAGAGAATGTGCAAAGAAATTATTTAAAAACTTTTATTGGGCAAAATTGTGAACAAAAATAAATAAGAGTTACAGTTTTTTAACTTCTTTATCTGCGACTATGAAAATTTAAAACACACTGTTTGTAGAACTGTTTCAGAAAGTTTCAACGGAACCGAGTTGTTGTGAACAGTGATGCCAGATCGGTTAAATCGAGGGGAATGCAGTTTACCACCTCTCTGATGACTAGAGTAATATGTGATACGTTGCGCGACACGTCACGTGACCAGTCTACGGTCTTAGTGGGGGACGTTGGAACAGTGATGCCAACTCTACTGATTTCTCCGTAAACCTTCGCATTTTTAAACTTCCCTACGGACCTACGGATTTCAGATAGAAATCTACGGATTTTTGGGACTCATGTGTCTGCAATTCGTATAAAACACAAAATATTCTCAGTATTTCTTTGCGAAACATTGTGGCGACATCACCTTCCGGTTGATCGTCAACTGTAAATAGAATCTGTGAATTTGCCCCTGTCCCACGTGAAGGCATAATCTCTCATCTATATGTATACTCTCACGACTCAGTGGACAAACTTATAGGTTATAGCCTTAGACCATATATTCTAAGGTTATAGCAGAGAGTGGTTATAGGTTCGCTACATTAGCCATGTTTATGTGCATTTTTGCATCGTGTTGTAAAATTCGTGTATCAGAATTAAATCGAAGATATATATTTCTAAAACAGATATGAGAGGAAAGGAGTAAAATGTTATGAATTTTCACCGAGTAATGAGCATTACAAACCGCTGAATACAAATATGTATAATTTTAAAAGAAAAATGGAAGAAGAAAATGTACAATCAAAAGTTTCTGATTGTGAATCTGATTCATCAATTTCTGAATAAAAGATATTCCTTTTTCTCAAACTACGACCATTTTTATTACATTGATTTTTTGTGTATTAAATTACAATAATAGAGTAACGTATACAGTTGTTGACCCCCTTACCGTGATCGACCGTTTTCCTAACTCCAAGAAATGCATTTTCCTAAATGCATTTTTTACACAAAACAGTATATATATATACAGTACATCTCCAGATACGTACACTGTATTATGTAAAAGCATATTGTATTCCTTAATGTATATAATATGTTTTTTTTAAGGTGGTCAATAAGTGTATTCGTTACCCTAAATGATTTTAATTGAAGTTTTAAGCTAATTATCATACAATTGCATACACCACTGGAAAATATAAAATTGTCGTAATTAAATTAAACTTCAATCTACATGACTTATTTACATTTATGAAAAAATTCAGTAGATCTACGGATTTTCCAAGAAAGAACTACGGAGTTTTACGGATTTTTACATCCTTATCTACGGACATTTTTCAATTTGAGGTTGGCAACACTGCGTTGAAGTGTGTTCAGGTAGTGGAAGGGGAAAAGGAGGAGAGGAAAAAACAACCGGTTCTGGTTGTTTCTGGCATCACTGTTTGCGAGCCACAAATGGTTAAAAATGGCAAAAATCGAGAGAAACTACTTTTTTTTATACGTCGACCGATTTCGATGTAACTTTGTGCAATAACTTCAGTTAGATCGAACAAAATGCATGTTTTAAATTTACATTATAGGCTCTGAAGATAAGACAGTTGAAAATCGTAATGGTCACTTTTTTCTTCGCAATTCTGAACAATGGCAATTTCAAAAAAAATTTCTATTCACTATTAATTAGTAAACTGATTCTTCTAATATTTAAAGAAAAAAAAAACAGTCGTTTGGTGAAATTTTTTAAAAAATTATTCCTTTTTAAGGGGTATTTAGGCATTGTAAGGGGGTATAGTAATCGTGTACAGTAAACTGGCGGGCTTCTTAATACTGTGGTGTGCAGCACACGGTGGCAAACTAGATACACGTCTCCCCGAGTCGTCTTTCCCCCATTCACGGATATTAAATTACCGCATTTCATCAAAAACCCCGGATTTTCTAATCTCTCTTCGCGGGATATACTAAAGGAAGAAGCCTGTCCGTCTCCCTTAGAGTACCGAGCCGTTATGTAATGCGAAACCGCGACGATGTGCCGTTAAAACAGCAGGAAAACAAGATACACGTGATTAACGCGTGTAATAAATACACTGCGCGCCGTGTAAACCGTCGGATACAACAACGGGACACACGGCACTTTCGTAATTCCAATCGGACGGATTCTGGACACCGAGGAATATTTCGTGTGTTCATGAATTATTCATCGTTGCGCGTCCAACGTTTGCCGTAAGTCAAAAAATTTCTGTCGGTTTCGGGTCTTTAAAAATGGTCTTTAAAAATGGCCTTTCTGAATCCTGAGTGGTGAGGGGACCTTCTGCATAATCTGAGGTCAGAATCTATTCTTTACCTCATTAACACCCCCTCGAGTAAATAGACGAATTTTTTTCTATTATGAATATGAAAATGTCTGGCTTCTGCCTTCGCAATCTCCTGAGAACAGATTTGTAAAGCTAACTGTGCCGAGCACAAAATGTGATTGATATGAATTGTTTTATAAAAACTATAACAATACGTGCTTGAATGAAGAAATTGATTTAACAATTTCTAATGGAAGCATCTTTGTAATTTCGCTAATTATACAACAGAAAATGTGAATACGGTCATTTGACCGTTCGTGGTACAGTCAATGTTAAATCTTGAGAGATTGGATTGAAAATAGATGAAATAAAGCAACTAGAAACTTAAATTGGCGTTCCCCAGATGCCCTAAGTATGGGAACACTATGGTTCAGTCAATAATATTTTATTTTAGTTTTAGGACATAGGGACTAATGCCTAATGAATCATGTTGCTCAAATTGTATAAGAAATAATATTAGAATTGTTACTCGTTAAAAGAATGTCTGGAGTCTCTAAAAATTCCATCAGTAATTATCCATTTTGCTCAAGTATTGCTGATCAACGATGATAATAGCTCCAATACATCCTGAAATGTTAATTAAAACAGCCTGATGTAGTAGGTCGAAATTACCGATCTTTTATTGCATAAATTCTTCGAAAATATTCATCTAAAAACATTTAATAAAATTCGAAAAAAAAGTCGTCTATATCATTTTTTAAAAAACATAGAATACATTAGTTATTCAACAGATTAATTTGATTTTTTGCATACATATTACTCCCAGATTTCCAAAAATTCGTTTATTTTAAGAAAAATATTCTTAGACACTTCAGTAGTGTTATTGAAAAGTTACTTGAAAAATTGTTTGCGCCAATTGTAAGACACGGAAATCAAATAGGAGTTCATTTCTCTTTTTAGTAGTAAGAAAGATATTGATATTCCTAAATTGTTTTAATCTCTTCACTGTTTGACAATGAACCCTCATTTTTTTTTAATATAATGCGCAGTTTAGCAGTAAAACAAACCTACAGCTTTAAAAGATTATTGGTTACAATAAATTCCTAAATATTCCTTCATTCTAAACAAAATTATATTTAGACACTTCAATAGTGTAAGAATATAGTCCTAAAATTTGAACAAGACTGGATGGGTTACGATAAATTCCTAAAAATTCGTTTATTGTAAACAAAATTATATTTGGACACTTCAATAGTGTAAGAATATAGTCCTAAAATTTGAACACGACTGGTTTAAGCGATTGGTTACAATAAATTCCGAAAAATTCGTTCGATTTCGACCGGTCTACATCAGGCTGCTTGCTGAAGAATCGGTAGTCGGGCAAATTTACCTGTCTGCCAGAGCGCGGCAGCGTCTCCACGTTGGTACCGCCGACGACAGGCGCTTTTTCCGGTCCTCCATTCTGCTGGCTGACATTTATGTTGGCATTAACATTCGCGTGCACATTGGCGTTAAGATTGTTCGCGTTGTCGGCGACGTTGGTGTTGGTGTTGCCACCGCCGGCTACCCCGCCGGTTCCACCCCCGTATTTTCCTTCCTCGCCCGTCATCGCTTCTTCTCGATTACCACCCTCTTCTCTTCTTCCCTCTTCTTTACACCCTCTCGCGTTCCGCACCCCCTTCGCTTCCTCTCCTCCTTCCGTTCACCGATCACCAATGTCGGTCCGCTGGCCAGAATCCGGATATCTGCTCGAACGAGATCACGAATATCGTCGATCAGCAGAAAACGGGTCAATCTACAGGATTACCGAGTCAACTCTGTCTAACATCGATAACTTCAACCTCGGAAGAAACAAAACTTCAGCAATTATAGAATAGAAGTTGATCCTCAACACCGATTTCGATGACCTCGAAATATGTTGTCAAGCTCATCGTTCTGAACAACTTTTCCCTATACATGCTACCGCCGCGAGGATTTAGTTGTTTAGATATTCGCAAAACGTTGTTAGGATAATTATAGCAAACTCCGCCTTTTCCGAATCACCAAATTCGTCCTTTAAGACGGGGGGAGGGGAACAACCCACTTCATGCGCCTCCTTCTTTAGAAATCTAACCGGAATCCAACCCAGATCACACCAAAATTCATTTAAAAGCTGTACAACTATTCCCTGTACATGTTACTGCCGGTCAACCTTAGTTTCTGAGATATTTGTGAAAAAGATTTTCAGGTACACTACGGAGCCATTTTAACCCCTTCGCTTACAATATCGTCTGAGAGACGTGATGAAGATTCTGAACAGAGTCTAATAAAGATGTATGTTATTAATTTCCTTTAAACAGAAATATAATTCTATTTTGTTGTTGTTTATGTACAGCCATTGGAGAACATGTAGACATGCAATAGATATGCATTTTCATCTTTTTCTAAGAAATTATGAACTACAAAGAAATTCGAATCACTAAAACCGTCAAATAAATCGTAAGGCAAGGGGTTAACTGAAACTACTACTAAAACATATGTTCGGTCAACTAAAAAGGGCAGTTCAGACTGATGACCTTGACAACATATTTCAAGGTCATCAAGATGAGTGATGAAGACTAACTTCTATACAGGGTGTTCACGCTATCACTAGCCAGCGTTTTTCTTGCAAATATTAGAAAAAAATGATAGAGGAAAAAGTAATACTGTTTTTGGTAAGTAACATAATGGCGTATGTAATTTTCTTGTGTTTGCACTATTTTCTTAGAAATGAAGCTGACCTTCAATTTTTTAAATGAAATGCCATATATTGTTTTATATCATATGAAAGCGCGTGTCAAGAAAAATTTATTCGTATATAACACAATTACCTTCAAGGTCATACAAGGTCATAAATGGCAGCACAATTTTCAATATTTCGTATGTAATATTTCGTAAAGATATCATTCACGATACACAACGCCAAGAAATTTAAACGACTTGCAAAGGAAACTAACGCAATCATGTGCATTAATATTTCGGAGAACGTTAGAAGAAGCTAACAAGAATGTAATTAACCAGTTAACTGTGGCGATCTTTTTGCAAAGCGCGCACCAGTGTGTGTCGCGATAATCAAGCGATGACGGGTATAGTCGTCAAACACAGAGTATTTTTTTTATTTGCTTGTTTCATTTCGTCTTGACCTCTAAACATTTTAAACATATTAAAATTTACGAATATAATTTAGTTTTCGCCAAAATTACAATTTAAATATCAAATTGTAACAAAATTTTACGCATGACGGATATAGTCGTCATGACACAAAATTCTGCCACATCTCCATGACGGATATAGTCGTCAAACACACTTAACTGGTTAATAGAGCCGAAATATGTAATCACGCACAAGGAAGTTATATTGAACATTTACTATAGCCTCGTCAATAAAGTATACTTGTAAACGCATTAGTACGAAATGTTCAAATTTCTTTCATTTCTGACCTTGCACGATCTTGAAGGTCATTGTGTCGTACACGAATAAAATTGTCTTGATACAAGCTTTCATGTGATATGAAAAAATATATAGCATTCCATTTACAAAAATTAGAGGTCACCAACATTTTCATTAAAATAGTGCAAATACGAAAAAATTACATACGCCATTCCGTTGCTTGGAAAAAATAGTGGTAATTATATAGAAAAGGTCTGCGTACTCCGATTTTGATGAAATTTTAATATGTTATGGAGCAACACATTCTGAACAACATTTTCCTTATACAATATGGGGGTTCGCTTTTAGTTTTCGAGATATTTGCAAAAAACTATCGGTAATGTTAATTGCATAACGAAAACCTTCTTTTTAGAAACACTGGGTGCGTGTGAAACACTAGGTGGGTGTATGTGGTATTGTTGCTTCTCATCTCCACAACGTGTTTACAAACAAAAAATAAACAGATGCGGCCCGAAAATCCAGGAAATGGAATAACAGAAGCAATAAGCAGAATTAACTCCTATAGATAACTCTGATCATACATAGATAGGCTGAGCTTTCAATTTTCAAAGACATTTCCTGGATTTTCAGGCTGCATCTGTTTATTTTTTGTTTGTAAACACGTTGTGGAGATGAGAAGCGACAATACCACACACGCCCACCCAGTGTTTCACACGCACCCAGTGTTTCTAAAAAGAAGGTTCCCGATATGAAATTAACATTACCGATAGCTTTTTGCAAATATCTCGAAAACTAAAAGCGACCCCCCTATATTGGAAAAGGAAAACGTTGTTCAAAATGTCGAAATCTATAATATATTAAAATTTCATCAAAATCGGAGTACGCAGACCTTTTCTGTATAATTACCAAAATAGTATTACTTTTTCCTCTTTCATTTTTTTCTAATATTTAATATTTGCAAGAAAAACGCTGGCTAGTAATAGCGTGAACACCCTGTATAATTGTCAAAACTTTCTTCTCCTTCCAAGTACTAATCCCATTTATCTCTGAACGACGGAAATCCTGAACTAGCTAGCTGCAATATTAACCCCTTTTACTCCGGTTGAAATTACTATATGTATTAAAACTGTACTAGTATCGCACGACAAACTGGAGTCCAGTCAAACTTCGCAGATCGATATCGAAGATTCGAATCGAGTGGTCAATATATCATCGAAAATTGAGAAAATCGAGCGATGAAAATACCCAATCGTTTAGCCACTCTAGCAACCCTATTCACCCTGGTCGAGTTTACTATTTTAATTATTCCTCATTTATTATTCATCGTATGTTAATCGGACTAAAAATCCAATAATTCGTACAACACAGAAAAGCAATACCGACACGAACGATTTAATTCAAAGGACGGAATAATGACATCGGCTTCCCAAATCAATTATTTTCTCTACAAAAAAAAGATACTGGACACTAGCAGTACAATAAAAATTCATTGCAATACCGACACAAAAGATTGAAATATCTTTGATAACAACGTTAGCTTCCCAAATAAATTATTTAGTCTAGAAAAATAATACTGGACGCTCTCTTGACACGCAGTACGGTTAAACCTTCGTCGCAATACCGATGCAAAACGTTTAAATGGTTGGAATAATTAATTTCGCTTCCCAAATAAATAATTTCTCATTAGAAAATACTGGACTTTATTTTAACTGGCAGCGCGGGCATTGCATTAAAAATACCAAAGGGAATTACTTTCGTTCTGTTGTAGTCGCTATTTTTAGGATTCTGGTCGCGCGATACGGGTGGTATAACGGTAAATGACGAGCTAGCTCGAGCACGTTGGAGGCAGACTTCGCGAAGCACATGCCGATCGGGAACTAATCAATTACAACAACTAGTTTCCACTGGCGATTCAATGACTGGAGTCATCGTTCAAGTCTACGCGTTTCCATACTGCGAATGGGAAGGCTTTGGTTCGCGGGTTTAATTTTAGACGGTCTCACACGCCGCACAGTGGGCCAGCGTCGCAAAAAGCTGGACAACATTCGCGTCTCTGTTGATTAGACGTTATTAATTACAATTTTTCAACCATCAAAACTACAGCATGATTCGAACCGTTTTCCTTTAAATTAGTTTCTAAAGAAAAACAGAAATCTTTTAAATGGAAACTAAAATTGTACATACCATTGTTGAAACTCTCCTAATTTAAGGCATAACAAACACTATTTAACACTCGCCAACAAACAACAATGTATATGGAACAAATAAGCTAGTAATTAGGTTTTGATGTATACTCAATTTTTACTGATCTTCTATCGACTTTTTCGGTAATTAATGTTTGCATTTGCATATTAGGTCGTTGCAACAAAATGTCCGTCATCAGAATGCAAATGTTATAATGTTTTAATCTAGCAATACTATTATAATCTACAAGTCTGTGATATATCCTTCGAAGTATAAAAGCTAATCTGTTAAATCCCATAATCAGTTTCTATGTACACATCCGACTTTACTTTTGATTAAAATTTATTTCAATATCAGTAGATATTAAATATATATAAAATAAACATATTGACGACAACATTATGTGATGTCTACTCAAAATGTAGTAGCAAGTTAACGCAATGTTAGTCAATAATAGAGCAAGCTCAAAAATAAAGATGACAATCTCATAAATGAAGAAGATGGGCGACCAAAAAATACAATTTTTAGCATAGTATAATAAAAAAACTCGTCATTCTTTTACAGAATATACAATGGTGCTTACTTTAATCAATAAGCTTTATTTAGAGAAAAGTCACTGTCATGAATCGGACATTTCATACGCAACAACCTAATGCGTAATTTACTTAGCGACTGATAATATCACCAAACAATTCCATTAAAATCGAACAACAATAAATTGAATTTTTGTCCACAGCATGCCGCACTGTGCGTCGGCAGAAACTGGGGGAATTGGTTTCCGGTGACCGCGAGGGCCTCGAGGAATCATGCATGTAGTATCGTCAGTAGTGGAACCAGGGAAAATCGATTCGGCCGTGCCCGTTTGAGCACTGCGCGCCTCTCAAGTGTGCGAACCCGCCGCGATAAAAGTAGTCAACCGCGCGGAACGCTGTGTTCCGAGATCCACAAGTTAATGCACATCCTCGGGAACAATGCTCGGAAGGGCCCCGGAGGCACGGCCAGGGATTAAAGGCACGATACCGAAATAAATATCGCGAAAAGCGTGCGCGCCTCCCCCCAAGGGAACACACACGTAAATGTCATCCGACCGAAATATATCGCGTCTCGAATCCCCGAGAGGTAGATGTTGCATCGGAAACCGAGTGTCCTCCGTGGAAAATACTGTGAACACGCCTTCCTTGTGTGTCAGCCCAATCAATTTGGGAAGCCTTTGAAACTGTCCTCTCCGACTCGAGCGAGAGGTGTCGAGTCGGGTTGGATCGATGATTTTGATCGGGACTACCGCTAAAAATAATGTAAACGGATTTAGTGTGATAGCGGGTGGCCTCTAGACGTCGACCCTTTACGGTTAATTTATACACGGTAGTGCAGTGTCATCTCAAGGGCCCGGACAAAATTTGGTTAGCCTGTTCTTATAATGTATAAAAACTAGATGCCTGAACAGGGTAACCAAATTCTGTTCGGGCCCCTGAGCTGACACTGCACTGTGTATAAATTAACCCTTAACCCTTTACACTCCAAATTTTGAACATTGAACCAAAAATGTCGAGTCATAATCGACATAGGAGTGCAAAGGGTTAAACTTCAAAGGAGAGACTCTTGTCCGCAGGCTATTGCCCGAGTCACCGTGTATACCTGTAGACTATGCCGGTCTTAGTTTTTTCCCAACTAGAAAATGGGTTATTACATTCAGCGATGAACACTGCAAAGCCTTTTTTCGATAGCCTCGTTTGGAACCTGTCTTCCTGATTGAATACGCAGAAACCTAAAGTCTATCAATTCGCCGAACGAATTATGTATTAATCGAAACCTGATGCTCCAAAAAATGACGCGACTAACCAGAGAGAGAAAGAGAGAGCTAAAGGGTGATGATACTTAAGATTCCCGAATACCAACCACAGGATACCGAGGCACTTTTTCCATCAAATGTTCCTTCACTGTCAAATCACACAACGTCCCGTCATTTTCTGTACGTTTGCTCTCGCGCGAACCGAACCATACACATATAGAAATATATAGGCGTATATATGAATATATATGTATGTTATTCGAAAGGATTCCCGTCCGTTTAAAAAAGTTCCGAGCTTAACGCAACCGCCCTCCTAGAAACTCCGTACGGCTTTGATCGGTTTTATAACATCGATGGCGACGGGTGCGCTTGGAGCGACACCTGGCGATCATGTTTTAGATACTACCCCCCTCTTTTCAATCGAGCTTCACGATTACCGCCACTCGGACCACACCAGAAACTCGATCTTTTGTCAATAAAGCACCGTCCAGACAACAAATGCTGAGGGAAACTGGGACCCCGTGGAACGCGGTCAAAACATTGCTACTACTCCCTTGAAACGCGAACGAAAAATTATTAGATCCAAATTAACCCTTGTGCGGGCTATCGAAATATATAAATAATTGTAATACTCTGCGGGCAAAGGCTTTTTGAAATATTAGGGGTACCGGAAAGAAATCCATTATTTTTTTATCTTAACAAAAAGCTTTATTATTTCATATATAATTCTCTTCTTCTCTTAGGACAGTTTCCCATCTAGTGACCCAATTTCAAATCCTTTTTTAAAAAAATTTTTGTTGCAATTGGTATGTTCCAGGGACCTAAAGAGGTAATCGGTAGGCGCTACGTTAGCGGAACAAGGAATTTTTTCACGGGTAATCGATTTGTGTTATCGTAGTGAAAAATTATTTGCTTTCGATTGATTAAAGCTGGTCATTTTTCTTTAATCTTACGAATTGTTGGCAATAAACAACAATATGATATTTCGTCAATCGTTAACCTTGGATCACTTTCAACCAGTGACTTCAAAATGTCATACCAGCGCAGACTGCCCCAAAATTCAAGTATAAAAAATAATGGATTTCTTTCCGGACCCTCTAATACTAAAACTATTTTCATCAGAGAGCTGAATCATGTATCTTAAATATTGTGAAAGAGAAAAATATGTACTGGTCTTTTGTTATGTAAATAATTAAATTATTAAATCAATTGTACATTATTTCTTGAGGACATATGTCCTCAAAAAGTTAAAGCTGCAAGTTTTTTTCATAAATTTTTATTTTGCAATTACAAATCGGTGTACTAAAGTCATTTAGTTTGACAATGATTTTACGACTTAATTACATCTTATTAAAAATATTAACTAATTTACTATTATACATATACTTTATATTTTGGTATGTTTTTAACTGATAACTAAAATAATAATACTATAATCTTATACATACATAACTCAACTCCTATTCCTAATTAGAAAAATACTAATTGCATTAAATAGAGTACAAAATAATATATGATTTAAACTTAAACGAAAATAAAAGAAAAATTTGTTCTTCTTAACTAAAACTCTGCTTCAAATACGTATTATATTTTCCTTATATTTGTTTACAACATTGATAGTTACAGTTTTATGTACACATTAACTACTTCGTTTGCTTCTAATTAGATTCACCTCCTGCATATAATACAAAAAATAACAATTCTATGTAAGAATGTACACAACAAACAATACATTATCTTTTGTCTGTCTAAAAAACAAAGTTAAACGAATTATATTAAACTTAAAGAGCTTAAAACCTGATTAAAAATCTCCCATTCTGTTGTGTACAGACTTTCTTTGCATTGAATACTTCATAGTTCTGACTTAACATTCATTCGTCTACTTTTATGTTTCAAATTTGTATTATCAAAAGGTCTTCAAGTAGTTCACGACGCCAGATGAGGATCACACGTTACCTTATTCAGTGAACGTCGCGTAGGATGTGTTTTCTGCACATGCTTAGCATAATACGATTTAGCAGAGTATGTTTTTTTACAGAGATGACAAGGATATCCAAGCCCATAATGGTATCCTTCGTGTCTACTTTTCATTTTATCAATATATGTCATATCACACAAGGGGCAAACATATTTATCGTGTTCATTGTTGATATGATTTTTTCGAACTGTGGCATTGCAAAAACGTTTATCACATTGAAAGCATAGATATGGTATTACAGAATCATAATGTGTTTTGCGAACATGATCGTCAAAAGCTACATAAGAACTCAATGTAATGTCACACATATGGCAATCTAATTCTAGAGGTATATCAATAAACAACTTGAATTTCGTAACAGCACACTGATGTTTCTTCCACAAATCAATATCGGAAAAAGATGTATTACAATATCCACACATTAATCGTGAATGTGTCTGATGTTTTAATATGTGGACATCGAGAGCTTTCCGAGTGTCGAATAGAGTACCACAGACGCAAATATTTTTTTTTTCAATTATATGTGATTCGAGAAGGTTTTTAGTTGCACCTTTTACATTAGAAGCTGTTCGACTAGAAAATCTGCTTCTTCTTGTAACTGGCTCATTGTTTTGCTGTGCAGGCTCATTTTCTTGCTGTGCAGACTCATTTATCAGTTCGTTCGTTAAAAGATTATTGGTATTACTATTACTAATAGTAGCACCACTTTGTGAATTTTCTTCAATATCAACATCAACATCTTCATCGATTATCTGAAGTTTTAAAAATTTGTGTTCGTCACTATACTTAGATGATCCTGTAACTTCGTTATCCTCTTGTTCATATTTTTCAGTATCTTTATCGTGTGGCTCTTCTAATGGATTGGTACTACTTGCGAGATCTTGCAATTCCTTACCATTCTCAGCCTCTTTACTAACAATCTCGTAGGAATCATTTTTTTTCTTTATTGTTATGTTGATTCCCGTCGTAGAATTTGCAACTGCCTCTTTGTCACTCCCCATAGCATACTCATCCATTTCATCATTTTGTAACTTACAGTTTGTCTTGTGTACAAATAATGTGTACGGATTACGAAACGATCTTCCACAAGAACAAGTAGTATTGCCTTTACCGTCATTTAGCCTATAAAATTCTTTCCTCTTCCTAGACATTCTTTGATTTCGTTTATTTTTAAATAAATTAGTTGAAATACGTGTATTTCTGTCCTTAAAGCCATTAATATTTGAAGGGTCTAAATAATCATAATTAATCAAATGGAAATTCTCTTTTGTTTCTCCACGATTACGATGACCTTCCAAATGTCTCTTAACATTGTTTGGTTTATAAATCCCAGAACAAATATCACATTGGTAATTGCCATTTTGCAGTTCGGGACTATTGTTAATTTTAAATCTCTTTTCATGGCCTGTGTGCGATACATTCAATTTTCGTTTTTCATGTCTTTGAAACTGCTGTTTACCATTACCGACAGCATCATTTTTCAAAGAATTGTTATTGTTATTACCGATATTGTTCTTCGACTTGTTTACTTTTAGCACAGTAGGCGTTTCTCCCAATTCTTTTAACATAAAATCAGTAGCTTGAATTTTATGATAATCAACTAAATGCTTTCTTAGATCCTTTACGAAATACTTACACAGGATGCATTGTTTGAACGAACTTGTTGGCTGGTGTGGCAATACTGGTGTACTATTTTGATTTAATTCTTTAGGAGATTTTTCTTTTTCTTTTTTTTGATCCTTTTGCACATTTTCACTATAAATTAAGGTGTCCTTGGTGTGCATTGAAATATTTGCCTTCTTTCCCTGAGAATGAGAACTTGCAATAGACTCTGGATTGAATTCGTTTGTATTTGATTTTGCAGATTTCGGTGATAGATCTTTAATTTGCTTACTATGACTTCTCTTCAAATCAAGCTTTTTAACATTACTTTGTTCTGTTTCTGTAACAGTAGACTCTTTGTCTTTAGAAACACTGTGTTTTCCTGATACATTATTTTTAGGCCTGTCTAATGCTATAAAAATGCCATGTATTTTTGCTGCATGGTGCCTTAAATCTCGTTTGTGTAAGTATACCTTCGCGCAAGATGCGCATGGATACAATTTTTTGGTAGTTTTTACACACAATTTAAGATTCGGCATTGTAACATTGTTATTACCTAATAAGTTCGGTTGATACTTAATGTATGGTTTATGATTTGTATCATCCTCCAATGATACTGAATTCAATGTATCAGTACTCTTGGTACCTTGCACATCTTTTATTAACTTTAATGTCTCCCATATTTTATCACACTTCTCAAGTAGAATAATGGGATCCTTAATTTTGTAGGGCGTAATAAAAGGAATTGTTGATCCAATTAATTCGTCCTAGAATTAAAAAGAAATATATATTTATTATATATTTCTATATTTCTTGTGAATATGAATTATATTTTGATATATTATTATAGATACTGTACGTTAAAATAAAATTCATGTTTTAACACTGTCACATTTTATTAAGATTGTTTATTACAATAGTATTTCAAGGAACATATATAATAAAAATTAGGATTTAATAAATATTAGTATCATATAGTAATACAGTATTCTATGTATAATATATACTTAAAAATACATTTATATGTAAAATATATATTGTTCATTAGCATTGAAAAAAGTGAATAAAATTATACAAACATCAGCTAACAATAGTACACTCAACTAATTTTATATATTAAAGCTAATATTACAATATTTTGTCTACAGCATACTTTAACCTGAAAATGAAATTTGAAATTCCCGCCAAAAAAACAGGTGGGCAGCAAATGGCTTATCTCTCCAACTTTCACATATTTACATACATATGTCACTTTGATAAACATAAATAAATATCTTCGCAGAGACATTTAAATTGTTCAAAAATTATACTCACAGTGTCTAATAGATCTTCGTTCGAATCGGACAAACTGTTATAATACGGTTCTACTTTCGGTATACACACAGTGACAGGAGATGGCATTCGCACAGAGCATTCCGTTGCTTCGTCTATATTAGCATCCGTGCATTCTTCATTTGTAAATCCATTCCCAACCATCGTAATTAAAGACGTGGAAGATAAAGACCTGCATGCAAGTTCCTGATCACTATGTTCTAAAGGTGGCGGTATGCACGCCGTGTGAGCTGTTGTGGACATTTTGCTTTCCTTTCCACTATTTTGACGCTGCTTCTACCTTTCCCCTCATCAACAGTCTTTTACACGGCTAGACTAACTCTAGTGGCATCTGCTTGCCTCTTTACTATTCCAATCCGTCTAGTGTACTCTTTAACTTGGATTTAGCACTGTATTCTCCATTGCTTTATGCGTAATGTTATTTCTAAACATGATAAAAAAACTTGTTTGAACGCGGCAATCTTAAAGTAAATTATGCAAAGGGTTAGGACACTAAAATTTTAGAAGAGCAAAAGCTAATTTAGATCCTCGAAAATAAAATACTAAATGTCTGAAACTTGGACTCTGAGCTATTTATATTGTCATCATCGCTGCCTATAAATTTATAATATGTATTTTATTCATTTATGTATCCTAACCTCTTATGTCGATTTGTAGCGATAGTTTGCACTCGAAGCTATTTGGACTCCAAAATCCGAACATTTCGACTGATCTACAATATTTTCGTTACGTACGACCTTTCCCGATTGGTCCATATGAAAACGAGTGTATTTGCTCGTACCATATTTAAATATTTATCAATTTATTAAAAACAAAGACATTCGGTAATATAGGTATTGTTTTGAGTGATGGTATAATCATTTTCAGTGGTACCTCAGAGAAGATAGTCGAGTGTAAAGGGTTAAAAGAAATAAAAGGACAATTCAAAACATAAAATCAAACAATAAAATACTTGACGATTGGATTATTTATCAAGTGATTGCAATAAAAATTTGCACACTCCAACAATTATTAATTCATCCTACTGCGTCCCCTGTTTATAATACTTGCATATAACAAAATTACAAAAACTTTCATCCTTTATTTATTAAAAATGAAAATTACAACATTTTCGAAATTAGTATTATTAGAATTATATCAACGAACATAGTACTTTGAGGTTAGTTTTACATGGCAACTGCTGCAAATCTTTCTGACCAAAAATTTTAATCTTATGCTAAATATAAGTATTGATGTTATAAGAACATCGAGAATTATTTTCATTCCAGAACTTTTAAATTCTTATCCCCTATATGGAAAAATATTATTGCGTGTAAATAAAATTAATTCCTGGATGATAACCTAGATACGCAATCTTCTATCATTAAAATACAAAAATGTAGTACTCATTTGTAGTATGGTAAGTATTCGTAGAGGTACATAACCATGAGTCCGATATGTTCTATAATTATTAATCTAATAAACCAAAATAAAGGATTGTCGGATTTTTTCGTTAACATCATACTTTTCTTTAAAATGGAATGATGAAATGAAAATAATGCAAATGATAACACGATGTATTTGCATGTTTTTTTCGGAACGAGTAGAGCAGGTAGCCTTAGATCACAGCTCGTGACTTTACAAAATGAAAATTAGTTCCTGAATAATTACTTTAGAAATAATTTCTTGAGCAATTCTTGATGTTAATTTATAAAACAGGTCATATAAAAATTGGCCTGCTCATATAACATGTGAATTAAATGTGCAATCAATGAAGGTAACAAAATGTTGGGTATAGGCAAACCAAGTATATAATATTTTATTTAGTTAATATATTTATGTGTTTGTAATGTTGTTCAATTATTAATTTAACATATTAAATACTGGACTGTAATTAATTATTAAGCTTCTATAAAATCTGGAATGAATAGAAAGCCACCTACAATAAATAGGCTGAGTTAGACCTAAATACAAACATTTCAGGAAGTCCTTGTTGTATCAGCAATATTTTTAAACCATTACCACAAACAGGAAACTTAGCTAAGATATGGGCATACAATCGTAATAAATATTATTTTTATTTATGAAATCATTTGAACACAACTTTTTAAGAAATTTTAGGGTATCAAGCTTTTGAAACCACAGAAAAGAATGTACATAAACACAAAAAAGGCAAATAAACATTCAAATGAATACAACTATGTTACGAAAAGATCAGTCAATCAAGCTATCTAAAGATCGCACAACCAGCAATAAAACAACTGAGAGTCCATGTTGAATGACGCAGAACATTTTTCGGGACTGCTTGACAACAAATGATACTGCACAAGTAACATTTACTACGGATTACTTATAAAATGAAAGATGAGAAAGCAATATCACCCAATACGTCTCCCTTTCACGTCTTTCCATGATTTTTGCGAAGTATTAAGTGTACATTCGACGTTACAAATGCTCCGCAATAGCGGAGTCTAACCTAACGTGCTACACGGAGTATTTCAGCAGAGAATATAAGTTTCCTTAGCTTTAATATTTAAACGTATTGATATACTGCTATTAAAATGACTTATGTGGGTACTTACTCGATTGTATTCGATTGTATTTGTGGGGTCGATGATCGGACATTAACCCAAGTAGTTGGGCATGCTGACATGTCGGGGATACATGCACAACAACAGGTTTCTGAGCTACTGTAACGTTTGTTCGAACAAAAATCACTTGGAGACTTGTTTCGACTCAAATTAGAGCTCGGAATCTTTAGCAAACTTGAGAAATTCCTGAGCGTGTCGCGTTGGACGACTAGTCTGTTACATGTGGCCCAAGTTAGTGACCCGCCTGCTCCAAGCAGCCTCGATGCTGCGTCTGACAAAGAGCCAGCTAGCTGCGAGCTTGCTCAATAATGTCGCGAATGATACCCAAAGAATCATTGTCCCTATCAATTATCTACCCGTCGATTATGGAATTGTCGCGAATGAATTTACATTTTCGTCGTAAAGATCTCCTCGAATCATCAGAACATCGAAAATATTCAACTCATCAAATGAAATGCTGGAGAAGGCTTAGCTCCCACCTAGAAAAGGCTTAATCCCTTATGGGGCAGTACTTTTTTCGATAAAAAATGTGAGGACTAAGGGCCGGTAACATCATTGTTAATTCCACATATTGTTTGTTAGCTCTAAAGGCCACTGTTGTGTTAAATTTAATATAAAATTAATTTTGGGTAGGGCAGATAGACAGTGACCTGTAAGGGAGCCATCAATCTATAGAGGATTAATTGTGATGGATATTTTTACGGCACATAGCTGTGTGTTATGCCTGGATGGCACCGTATAGCCGAGTAAGGCTATGTCGCAACAACACAATAATCATTGCTCTGTACGGAATTAAATGAATTTGATGATCTACATGGATCTACAACGTAAATGGCAACCCATCAACTCCGACACAACTAAAAACAGTTTCATTACATAACAATCCCAGTATTGTCATATAAGGATTCAGTCCCGGGCAGGGCTTAGGTTGGGATCAATACATATATTTGTGCGATATGTATTTCACAGTGTGATAATCCACTGCTATGATAAGATTCTGTTTTTCAACTCAAGCATCATTATAATAGCAAATACATTGTCTGTTCGATATTCCTTTCACCCGACCTATTGCTTTGCGTTTGGCATTAGTAAAATCAATAGACTTTTGGGGATTCGCTCGATACGTAGGTAGCAAGCATAGCGATGCCATACATTTAGAGATTGTAGTGGTAAATTTAATATTGGGGTTTTAGAGATATTAATCATAACAAAGTGGGTGTTTCATACTACACCTAGCTAGGTCCATTTAGACTCTTATGCGTATTCTCGATATATTTTTAACCATTGGGAAACGGATGATGCTGACTACTGGTATGGTTGGGTATGCCTAGGTCCATATAGACCCCTACTTATGATTTAAAAAATGTATAATTTTTAAAGCAATTTCCTTGATGTATGTTGACATTCTTATTGCACAACACTAGACAACTATCAATTTGATTATATTTTCATAGATCGAGTAGTTTAACGATGTGTTTGAAAGGCTACGTAAAAAGTGAACCCGAGCACTGTAGGACAAGGATTGGTCAAGCTTGTGGAAATGCCATTTAAAAGAAGATCAATGTCCATTTCGGAAATGGACATTGATCTTCTTTTAAATCTAACGCAAATAACCTCAAACTTAGTATCCATGTGCTGAAAATTAGTCAAATCCTCTGAAAATCTGATTTAGAAAGACTCAAACCCTACGGTTTGAGGGTTAACCCCCAAAACGAACGTTCCCTATGATGTTCCTGGGTCTGTTTGAACCTCTACCCTTATGTTATTCTGTTTCATATGAGGCTGCAAACTGAGAGGCAGACATTGAAGGTTGAATTAAAGTAGACCCAGTCACCGTTAGTTTAAAGGATAGAGGATTTACCGTTCGAACGCTTATGCATCTTCGGTTTATCGTACGTGATGTCCATTAAAGTGATCAATCATCTCTGACTATCGTTTTAGTCAGCAACTCTTGTTTAAAATCCGTATTGCACACCAAATTCGTACTTAACAAAGGCCTATTACTATCGTTATGCCCATTTACTATATAATAATCTCCTCGGAATGGAAACGAGCAAGGTCGCCGCTATTCAATAGGAGTATTGTACTGAATTTTCTTGATTCTTGATAAAATTGTTTTTCTAACGAGCAGTCGTTTCCGGCAGAATATATATAAAGGTGAACATGTTTCCACGCAGATCAGTTCTGCGGTGGAAAAATGCGATTCTACATTGTTCTTTTATTACTTGCTAGTTGTCAGCAAACGACGTTGGCAGGGATTTATGTCAAAGGTATTTTGTTGATTCGTTTTATTTATTAACAGACTTTGGGGGTAAATGGAAAAACTTAATATTAGGAAATGGGAGCTATTTAGTACCATATATATCCCGGGACAGCCTAAGTGACACTCGTGACGGCACAGGGGTAAGGGGCGCGATGTTATGAAGTAGTACATAGTGGTAATCTTCTCAGCGAATAGCGAGAAGCCTGTGGCTCAACTGTTTGCGCCTGACCAATCAGACGGCTTCTTTGCGAATTCCTTTCGCATTCCTTCCGAGTACCACTTTGTCTGTCCCGAATAATACATTATGATCTTTTACTGTAGTATTTTTATAGCTATAGAACACTGTCTAGCTCAATAGGATTTTGCATTGAATTATATTTTATTTCGCAACACGCAAATCACAATGGTGGATTCGAAAATGGAACTTCAACAAATATCTCTATTAGCACTAGGTTTGCTGAATTTCAAGCAACGTTGATTTAGTTGTGACGATTTGATTGCAGAACATAGTAGTTTGCAACCACTTGTCCAAGGTGACCATTTTTTCCGAGGAATTGGAGATTGGTTTGGTCGCCTAAAAGAACGAGTTTACGAAAAATTGTTCGGACAACAAACATCCACAGAATCCTCGGTGGACTATGCTGTACCCGACGATGTATTGGATTTGGACGAGTTTCAATTGAGGAGGAAATTACGAAATCGTGAATGGCTTCGTGTAGATTTGTGTATGTAGAAAACGATAATCTTTAACATACTAATTACTGCTCGAGTGACCGTAAAATTACCAAAATATATCTAATGAAACAACAATTGAAGAACCAAGGTTTATCATAGTCATTGGTACCTTTTATCTCTTCGTATTTCGTAGAATTAAACCAAATGGGTACATTTAAAGTATTAACATTCATTTTTACATCACACATACATAACTCAGCGTGGTAATATTAGAAATTTGATGAACATTTATGATTCATTTTATATGTTATAAAATAAAGCAACCCTAACTTTCGACCCTAATCGAGATTGGGGATTCCGTGTTGGCAACTGGTACTTCATCCGAAAGGATTCTAGAAATGTACTCGAAAAGGATAACTCGGACGAATCGGATGTTCAAAGTCGAATTACTGTACGACCAACAGAATTATTTGGAACTGATGAGACCCTGGATGATACTGATCCAGAAACTCTGGACTCTTCATCAATCACATCGTCTACGGTACCATTCGCAACGGATACCACGACGCAATTAATGACGCAACAAACAAATACGGGCACACGAACGCAAAGTAGCACGCAAATCGGTTCATATGAAAATCTCTCATCCACGACAGAAAAAAATATAGAAGACAACGAAGCTAATGACTATGTGTCGCCTAGAGGATCTGTAGAAGTCCTGATGGGATGATAATGTATTTCAACACACAATTACAATTCACGCCAATTCTATAAATTTTATACATTTATTAAAACCTTCCGCACATCCTGAAAACATCCGCAACTTTCAGTACATTTGTTTACAAAATCGTTGCGGCTCTAACATGAGGTGTGAAAAGAAATTCCTTTTGCTTATCAAGAAGAGTACACGTTTATTCCGTAAAATTTATCATAATCATCATTTTGTAGCAATATATTATTATAATAATTTTTACGTCGACGTTGAACAAATCGTGGTCTTCATGATCTCGTGGTTTTACTGTAATAGAAAAAAAAAATCGTCAGTAGGATAATTAACTCTTAATACTAGCCACTCTTGCACTAGACATGCACAAACGTGCCTTGCACCTAATAGCACACAAGAAACAGAAAATGGAAAATGTATAATACAAGATAAAGCAAAAGAAATAAAGAATGTGGTTCATTCTTTGAATAAAATAGTTTGTTGAGGCAAATTTGTATGGGATAGAATTAAGAGATACAGGATCGAGTTGAAGCAGACTATTTATATGTTAGTCAACAGCCTAAGAAAGTGTTAAGGAATTCTTTTTATGTACTTATTAGTTTATAGAGAGTTTTGTGCAACATGTACAAATAGCTACAAATTAAAGAATTAGAATTTTCTATATTACACACAAATCCTTATTGTTAATAATTAAAATATTAGACAATGTTAGGAAGCTATTAAGGTTTCAATGAAGACTATACTGTTGGTTGTAAAAGTAGGGGAAACAAGAGAAATTACAGAAAAGGGGTAAAAGAAAATTAGAAGTTCACATGCTGACCATGTATGAGCATCATAATAAAGTTCCCTCTTGAAGCTTGTAGTACAAATGATGAGCATTTGTCTACTTCCTTCCCTAGAATAAAAAGCGTATACCACCATATACCATGCATATAGAAAAAAAGGTATGTATTTGAGTTGTTGTTATAGAAAAAAATTGTGAATGACATTAATCATGCTTCTCCGTAATTGAAGCATATGATAGAATTTATACATAAACTAGAAAGTGAGAAAAAAGCCGTATAAGTACTTTACTATTTAATTGTATACTAAAAAAGCTTACATTAAAATTTTAACAAGTTTGCACTGCACATACAATGTGGTGTTTTAATTGGATTTAAAAAAAAATAGTCATAGAGAAGAAGACTATATACAATAAATAGTTTGTTTTACACATAGAATTATAGAATAGATTTCAAGGTCAACTAAATCATTTTGAAGAAATAGTAGCTCACTCTTGGAGCATACATAAATACAATTAAAGAAACACACTGTACATACAATAAAATATTAACAAATTATTAGATATAGCATGTTGAGTAAATAAACAAAAATAAAATATCTTAATTGATTAGAGACATCAATTTTGAGCTTGCCAATCACTTCTGTGATCATTAATCATATGTATTAAAATAATTATAAGCAGCATAATAAAGAATTTATAGAATGCAACCAAATATTTACACTAATTATATAAATAAATAATTAGTGTTCATGCAATGAACATTTATCATTTTCTTGAGAATGATAACATAGAATTTGATATAGAGAAATGTAAAGAATACCAATCACCAACAAATAATTTACGCATATACCACCAAACCAAACATTTTCTTGAACAAGGACAGTATTGAGAAAAGAATGATTCGAAAGCTATCACATTTATCTACATCATAAATTCTGAATCCTAGAATATTTGTAACATCATATACAGCTAATAGTAGATTTAAAATTAACATAATATTATCATACCTTTTTAGATGCAGCTCCTACTTTACTCTTCTTCGTACCCCTAACTTTCTTCATTCTGTTCTTACGTTCTTTACGTTGTTTTCTTGTTTGTTTCTGTTTTTCAAAGAGTCCATGCCTTGCTAACCTGTATTTAGGTTCGAATTTCTTAGCATAGTCCAGTGTGTCATAGACCAGTGCAAATCCAGTGGATTTACCACCTCCGAAGTTGGTTTGGAAACCAAATACAAAAACTACATCGGGTGTAACTTTGTACATCTTAGCCAGCTTCTCGCGGACTTCTGTTTTGCGTACTGACGAATGGCCAGGATGAAAAACATCTACGACCTGTAACATAATAATACTGTATTAATAATCCAATCAGGTTTATAACCATGATCACAAACACTATCATTAAGTTTTTCTAATTCTACAGAGCGAAATAAATTTAACTTAGATATTACAAATTTATTTATGTACTTACCATTTGTTTCCGGCATAATAGCCGATTGCTCATAAACTTTCTAGTTCTGATCGTAACTGTACCTTCCGTCTGTAAATAACAACGATAACAAAGGTTAGATCTTATGTTTTGTTTACTGTATTCTCATTATAATTGTATTATACAAGTAAAAAAATGGTATAGCAAGTAAAAATCATTCATCTCACGATTAAATCATGCAATATAATAAAATAATTATATATGCTACTGTACTGACAAGTTAGCAGCATGTATACTCTTGGTTAGAAGATTCATGTCAGAATTATATACGTTTTATATATTGACAAAAATATGATTTGCAAATTATATTCATAGAGGCCAAACAATGGTGCATTTTTTAGAGGGTTTCAATTTAAAAAAACATTTTTTATTCAGTGATTATTTAACAGTTTTGGGATACAAAATACATACCATTTTGCTTGATTATGGTACCGCCAGTAAAAGGACATTTACGGAAACATGAAGCGCTATCTTCAGTGAAAATCGGTACTATAATTAAAGTCCCTATGATATTATAACATAAATTTATATTCATTTATAGCTAATTCCATGTTAATAATCGCAATTTCTATATGTACGTATAACTAAATATAATTATAGCATATATTTAAATATTTCAAACGATACGAAATAGCTATAATTTAGGATAAAATCGTTTCATACTTGCTTCTTCTTAGGGACTTCATACATGTAACCAGAAATTATTTATGTTATCTGGTGCTATTTAAAGTTTAACAAAAAATTCTTTATTTGTTTTAAAATAATATTAATGCTAACATTTTTTAAATTTTTTAATCGAGTTTAAATGTATGAAACAAATATTCTTATAAATAAGGCAAACCCAATATATAGCAAGCGTAAGAAACATTGGTGAATATTTTTACTTTTTTAGATGATTGTACAACTAATTATAACTAATACCAAAAATAATAGTTGACTTTTCTTAGCTTCAGCTTCTTTCACTTTTAACTAATTACTTTTTCTATCTCAGAAAATACTCTGTTGTAGAACCCCGAGTTCCACAATTCGAGTATTGTGAAAGATTTCGTTTCTTTCTAATAGTAAATTACTTGCATTCAAAATCTTCAAGTTCTAGAATCCAACATCATCTTGTATAAAATTACTACTGTCCGTTATTGTAAAGAGGAGATCTGGAAGAAATGTGAGTCGGTTTGGTGATTATACGTCACGGTCCATGATATAGGTCCACAAATTTTGCTATTGGCTCGATTTCGGGTGGACTGATCTTGGCGCGGTCAATGCTAACGCTACGTTTAGGAAGCACGCTCTGATTGGTCCGTGTTTTTCGTTAATAATTCCTCGGAGACTATTTTTACAACGGAAGAAGTTACCTCAAATCACCAACGAAGTACAACATTTTGGACACCCTATATATTGAACTCGATTCCATCGCTAACTTTTATGCAACAACAGCAACGATCATTATCCTCTTTGTCTCTTAGAACGAACGAAACACTGTCCTAGCAGCGGAGTCGTCAGCCAACCAGATCAAAGACAATCTGTTCCTGATCTCCCTATCGTCGCGTTGTATCTTCTGGACTGAGCGACGTTAAAGGGGTAAAACGATATTATCAGCTGAGTGAAGGAGGAAGAACATGCGAAGTTCTGAGAAAGACCGTAATTATATTTAGCGCTGGTCGAAGCGTTCGGGCCATCTGATTGGGTCCCTCTCAAGTAACGTCCATTACTCTCCTAGGAAGTTTCGAGAACGGGTACGGGTCGGTAATATTGGTGAGAGTTCTATGCGTTTACAACAGTTCGTCAAATACTATTACGTGGAGCAAAACGAGCGTTTACAGCACGCGGATATTTCTCACAAGCCGTTTTCTTTCTGCTAATACAGGTAAGGCGAAACCATCGCACAAGCTTTTTAAAGAATATATTTTCGAAAATGTGCGCAGACGGAATAGAATTTTCGTCATTGAATTATGTGATCGATCAGAGGGGTCTCATGAATTTTCCCTGGGACAGGAATTCGCTGTAGCGTTAACACAGTCGACCGACAACGTTATAACATTTGAAGATATTGTTAAATATTAACGCGATTTTAACGCGGCTTTAGTTGTTGTCGGATTCGAAGTGGACGTTTGAAGGTTGAATTATAGATCTATCTACGCTTTAGCACATTGAATATTACGAAATACGCATCAATTAATTTTATCATAGCGGTCGAGCACTTGTGCTCACCCATGACTCGCACTTTAACGTTGAAAAATGGTGATTCTCTATTGCTTAATCCGTGTCAAGACGAAACGCGGTTTGATGTTGGAAACTGTATCTGTCAATTAGAGGCTCCGATAGCTTGCTATAGATCCGTGTTTATTTTTGCTGCGCAGAGTCCAACGGAAGACGTACTTTTTACACAGTAAAAAATAAATTGCTATATGGCAGCTCGCGGATTTTCTTGCTCGATTTGCAACCGGTAGAGAAGCCTTTGACTTGCGTACAAGTATCGGTGTGTACGTATGTACCTACGTTAACAGAAGCCTCGAGAAAGTGTGATGTTCTTTGTTCATAACACGAATAGAAGGTGCGTTATACCGAAACCACGTTTTCATTTCCTGTTCCGTATGAATTAGTAGCATTTTCGTATTCTAAAATGATTCTCGTCGCCATTTTGAAACCGAAGACGCACATGGATAGAATTTACTGGAGATTTCTCAGAACGCTCCATTAATACACTTTCTACCTTCCTGTATTGATTATGAAATTTTCGTTTAACGTGGATTCACATTTACATTCGCGACAGATTATTAATTTTATTGTACACACGCCGAAATACGTTGTGTCGCTATTAAAATTAGAAATACGCGAAGTTCAAGGTCATACGTTGTAATTCCATTTTTGAATCTTGTGTTTGCGCATTTAAATACTCAATCTATTCTGACGTCTTATAGCAATCCGAATGACAAATCAGTTTTTTCCATGTTATCCGATTCAACAGTTATACGTAGAACGCGGATTATGCACTATATTTTGATTAACAAGCTATATTTGTAACACGCCCTTTGTTTAATAACAATTCGAACGTGTACTGTTGTCTCCATAAAGAATTCATAAGATTTATTATGCTTATTACCAGGTCGATAATTGATTTGTTTAGTAGACCAATTATATTTCAGCATTTTTTATTCATAAGATGATTTGTAATTTTCTGTACTGCTTGTTATTACACGTATTTTTATGGATTTATCGATAAGTCGCAATATTATATATGTCCAGTTAAAAATGTATTTTATTCATATTTTATATAGAAAGATACAATGTATTCTACATAATGGTTTGCAAACCAAAATTCAATCTTTTTATACTGTTGTTAATAACTATTTTTTGGTTCATAAATGATGTGTAAGTAACTTTGTTCTGCTGTAAGAATCTGTACAAGTGACAAATTTTAACTCTTTCATCAAGATTCAACTTAACAAAGACTGTAATTTAATATTCTAACGTATCAATTACCACTTAAGCTTATCTACTTAATTTAAGATGAGAATGCATGCATAATTTTCTGTGTTTGCTTAGCACAAAACATGACAGTTCTAAAATTTATATGAGATTCATTATGCATAGGCAAACTCAAATACATAAATTTCAAAAACAATGTGCTAAGACAAGCGAGAATTGAATGTGTGTACTTTTTTATTTAGATAATGTAAGTTGTAAAATAATGTTGATATTATCTGGAGTTAAGTGTTAACACTTTACCTACTAAAAGCCTGTTAACAGGTTTTTTAAATAAATATGTTTCATCTGACAGAAGTTTAATAATTACGTTCATAGTAGTAATTCCAACAGAAATTATTAATCTTTATCAATATCAAGAAGTTTATTGACTCTTTGCTGTCGAAGTCTGGAAATATCTTGGCAAGGCACTCTTACCATAGCACATTATGTTATCGTATTGTTGACACATTTATATGCATTCAGTTCAAAATGCAGTTATTACATTTCAAATATAATTATGTCTCTGAGTGTTTGGACATGAAAGAGTTCAGAAGCCTTGGATTGCTGATTATTGATTTTTAAAATAACACTATAGTTGACACCAAATAAGAAGAAACTTGTTTCATGCATCTCATTGCACGATTGCCTTGTTGTAAAGTCTTTGCTGCCCCACTCGATCATCCAAACATCATGAATTTTCATGTACTGAAAGATAAGTTATTTGAATCTCCTTAAGCACGAATAGAGGATTAGCTAATGAACGAGTTCTGTTGTATCATGTGCACAGATTAAGCCTTGAATTTGTTATTTGTCAGGTACCTTCTTATTAAGTATCAGGTTTAGGTACTTTACAGTAGATGAAGTGTTAACAATGATAATTTGATTGAAACTTAAGATCCAAGTAATGTTTACATTGTATTTTCTTCTTATCAGCAGGGACAATCCGATCATAATAATAGACGTCAATCTCTTCTATAATAAATAGATTATAGTAAAAATGGTGAAGGAGACAACATTTTATGACGTTCTGGGCGTGAAGCCTGGATGTACTCGAGATGATCTGAAAAAGGCTTACAGGAAACTCGCTCTGAAATACCATCCTGACAAGAATCCCAATGAAGGAGAAAGAGTTAGTAACATATTATGCGATGTTGTACGAAATTCTTGCAATTGGACACATTTGTTTCATAAATTTTCTTCTTGTTACAGTTCAAGCAAATCTCACAAGCATACGAAGTGTTGTCGAACCCTGAGAAGAAGAAAATCTACGATCAGGGTGGAGAACAAGCTCTGAAAGAAGGTGGCGGAGGAAGCAGCATGTTCTCTTCCCCCATGGACATCTTCGATATGTTCTTTGGGGGAGGTTTCTCTGGAAGATCTGCTAGAAGAAGAGAGCGCAAAGGACAAGATGTTATACATCAGCTGTCTGTTTCACTGGAGGAACTGTATAAGGGCACTGTTCGCAAATTAGCTTTGCAAAAGAATGTTATTTGCGATAAATGTGAAGGTAAATATCAATTAACGATTGCTGCATATTAAATTTTGATCGGAACGAGAAATAATTATTCTTTTGTGTAGGCATCGGTGGTAAGAAGGGATCTGTCGAGCAATGCTCAACATGCCATGGATCTGGCATGCAAGTTACAATACAGCAACTAGGACCGGGAATGTTGCAGCACATGCAGAGTGTGTGCTCAGAGTGCAAAGGACAAGGAGAACGCATAAATCCACGAGATCGTTGTAAACAATGTGGTGGTAGAAAGACAATTAGAGATAGGAAAATTTTGGAAGTTCATGTTGATCCAGGAATGGTAGATGGACAAAACATCATATTTAGCGGGGAGGGGGATCAAGAACCGGATTACGAGCCAGGTGACATCGTTATTCTTCTCGAAGAGAAGAAACACGACGTTTTCAAGTTAGTATTTTAGCGATTATTATGGCTCAAAAGTAATACAATGTGAGTTATCCAATGTGGCGTCTTAAAATTAATTAAAAATCATATTATTCAATGAATTTTTTTATTCGACGATTTTTATATATTTTAAAGAAAAGTTTGCTGTGATTAAAGGTGTCTCGTTCTCTTTAAACATTGTTCGAACCTGTTTAAACATTTATAATGTTATAAAAAAATTCACCGTCGTATGTATGATATTGATATAATGAGAGAAAATATTTTCGATTGATAATCGAAATTCAGGGGAAAAATACTGTTAACCAATTTGAGAAACTGAACTCATATTAGATGACTCGACCTGTAGTTTGGAAGTAATGCGACGACACGTATTCATTAATGTATTGCTTTTAGGCGTTCACGCAACGATTTAATTATGAGGATGCAGCTAGAACTTGTAGAAGCCCTATGTGGGTTCCAAAAAGTGATTCGCACTTTGGACGGAAGAGATTTAGTAGTGACATCACTTCCTGGGACCGTAACAAAGCACGGAGACTTGAAATGTATTATGAACGAAGGGATGCCGGTTTACAAAGATCCTTTTACACATGGCAGACTTATAATCCAATTAGTAGTTAATTTCCCAAAAACAATTGGTATTGACGATATTCCAATGCTTGAGCGATGTTTACCTATGAGGGAAGACGTTATCATTCCAGAAGGCGCGGAAGAATGTATACTTCAGGACTTAGATCCAGAACGGGAACAACGACAGGCGTATGAAGAAGACGAAGCAGGTGCTCCTCGAGTCCAATGTGCCACACATTAATTTGATTACATCAATGTCACAATAAATATGGTCATTCTTTCATTTTAAACTTTTGTCCCATTCGCTCGATTCTGAATCACATCTATTAACAGAAGAATGAAAAAATGCGGACACAATAGAAAAAAAAACAAAGTTCTTCGAAACGAATGAAAAGAACTTGGGAGGAAAAAAATGTCTAGATATATGCACGACTATGAAAAAAAACCGTAAAGAATCACCAACGATTCTTATGCAAAGATCATACTTAACACTCGATTGTATTGAGGAACCGTTGACACTATTGACTATACATTTATCATCGCGCCTGAATTTCAACTATAAATTTTGGTGACAATTAGTAAACTGATTATGATTAGTTACTCGCTTGCTGTAGGAAAGTATTACGACAAAAAAAAGATGTACTTATCATTAAACAGAGTGATAAGGAAAGGTGAACTTATTCAACATCTAACGTAACATCGTGTAACGTTGGTAGTAAATACAAACATAATCACTTGTATCATGCAATAATGTTGAACATTCAAATTTCTTTCTGCGCCTTATGAGCATACTGAATGCTAGAAATAAAGTTAGACCGTCGAACGATATTACTGATTTCTTTGTCTATATTTGTAATTCCCTACGATTCTTTAAACGATTAACAATTGACTACACGAGCTTGTCGAATTCAACTCAATGTCTAATATTAGTGAACACGATACCAATTAAAATAGTAAGAAGTCTGTTGGTGGACGTACAACTCTGAGGAAAAAGAACGGAAGATTTAGCAAAGTGTTTCGTAGTTTGATTACAGATCTCTAAATCGCTTTTATTTTAATGGGACATTATTCCATTATATGTAGTCTAATCTTTTTAAGAGCTATACTAGCGTATGACGATATTGACGAAATTATTTTAAAATTTGTTCAACAATAATATAAGAAAAAGAGAAAAATGTGGTTCCTGTATGTGTGAATGGACTGTTGTGCGTATTCAGAAACTATTATTTATTGCTACAAAAGGAAACAAACCATTGCAGGACTCGTTTACAATCACGATCCTGAAATCGAAAGTAAAAGATTATACTTAATTTTTGGAATCAACTAATATACAATAAATAATCAAGAGGCTGCTTTGTATATCTTTTCGAAATGAACACGTCGTTTCCCTATTATTCATTTATGACAAAAACAGTAATGCGCATGAACAACTGCCCATTTTAATGATCACGAGCCTGTTATGTATTAAATTAAAATACGTCTTCGATACATTCGCATAATTTACTGTACACAAGGTCGCGTACTCGTCTGCAGTTACTATAGCAAATTTAAATAGTAATGTATTGTAATCTTATTTATTATAGATAAATTGGTGATCAGTTAGTACTTTTTTGCGTCGTCAAATAAATTGAACAAAGTATAATGTGAAGTCGAGAAGTGTTTATTCCTAAGTTCAACCCTCGACCCTTTAGAACAGGGGTTGATAACAGTTATTATATCGGTTTCGGTTCTTGAAACAGTTATGGAGAACCGAAAAAGTCTCATAACTGTTATACGTAGGGTTGCCAACTTTTACTTTTCGGGAAAATGTAGTATTTTACGGCCAAATATGATGAAAAATATGGTATACTGTGAAAAAATAGTACTTTTCAGAGGAAATTGGTACAAAATAAAGCTACAATGAAACAACGACATGTAATTTTTTAAACATGTATTTTTTGTGCCTTTAGCACTGAATTAGTTTGTTGTCTTTACGAAATACATCAAAAACTTTATTGCACAGGACTTCATGGTTTATAAGAGATAAACAGATTCTGTTTTTCTCTTCCCGCTGCTTCATATTCATTATAGAAAATATTCTTTCTGTAGAAGCTAAAGTGACGGGAATATAGAGAACGTATGCAATTAGTTCATACAAAATTTTATAAATCATTTTCCGTAAGTTGGAAAACGTGCTGTCATTTTTGTTTTGTAGTTTTATTTGTAAAGTTAGTAGAATGTTTAATATCCTTCAAAATGTTGTAGAATATAAGTCGTCCATTCTTGTATTTAATTTTTCTTGCAAACCTAATCTTTGAATAAGTGACTCACAAATTTTGAATTCTAGCTCATGTTTTAGACTAAAGTTTGAAGTAAATGTAACCAATTAGTCTCACTAAAATCAAACCATTTCTCAACATACAATAAAATATTTTCTAAAAACAATAAAAAATTCTGTTTACGTGTGAAATTTTATCAATGTATCAGAAGTATTTTCGCGTATTATATTTTTTCGAACAGTATATAGTACACTAGGCAAAAATATAGTACAATACTATATATTATAGTACGGTTGGCAACCCTAGTTATAAGGTATATCGGTTCGGTTTCGGTACCTCATAACCGATATTATATCGGTTCTATAACTGTTGTTTTGCGGTTCTGGGTTGGAATAACCGATATATACATATATATCGGTTCGGACTGACTAACTTAACCCAGAACCGAAAAATAACAGTGAAAGAACCGATATAATATCGGTTCTGAAGAACCGGAACCGTAATCGATATAAGTTAAAACCGATATACCCTATAACATTTATGAGATCTTTTCGGTTCTCCATAACCGTTTCAGTCAGAACCGATATCTAACAGTTTGAAACAGTTATTTTCGAAACATTTTCAATCTCTGTTTTAGGATTCATATCGCACTCAATTTTCCATTATACGTTTTTTTCCTTCAAAACAAATCGATCCGCTTGAATTTTTGCAATCGAATAATTTGATTAACATAAATAATCTTGGAGTGTACAAATAGCTGTTAGCGGTAGTTGATTTTGTAAGGAGAGAGAGAGAGAAGAAGAAAAGAGGGGGAGGGGGGAAAGGTTTATTGAAAGAGGTATAAACTTGAACCAAATACGCACACATTCGTAATTGGTGGTCATTCATGAGCGGTAACAATGTTAATGTGCCTTCGAGTTACGTCGAATAGCCTAACGATGGCGATATAATCGCGGCGAGGGTCGATGTTTTTGTAATGTGCGTACACAGAAGTGCCCGAAAGCCAGCAGTCGAGATGCCGCAAAGGTTTCTGGGTATGCGGAGGGAGCCATATTTTTCCAATATCAGTTATGCGAAAACAGCGTACGCATAGCGTCTGCAGTATGGAATTTCGTTCGGTAGCCAGCGTTCTGTCCGTGTCGTACAAGAGGAATTGATATCGGGAAGCAGACGACAGCGACTCGACGGTGGACAGCGAGACGATTGGTGCTGGCTAGAAAATAATAAGCGTGCATTTACACGTTGATCCGCCGGGGAGCTAGGTTCGGTGAAAACGACGAGAGCGCGGGCCGCGCAGGTGTTCGAGTCGAGAAGAGGGTTAGTTAACTTAACCCGAGTTCGTAACCGCGACTGGTGGTAGTGGTGGCAGTACTAGTGGTGGTGGAGGCAGTGGTGGTGGTGGTGGTGGTGGTGCTACTGCTGCTGTGACGATGACACAGCGTCATAACACGACGTACGTCCGTCCGTGCGATTTAACGCGAATTGTTATGGCAGTATAAAGTGATTTTTTTTCCGGTACCGGAAACTCGTGCGTTATCGTCGGTGTCCGAGATAAAAAAAAGGAGATGGCATTCTTGTTTAGTGTGTGAACCCCTCGGAGGTTTCTGAGCGGCGTTATTTTTTTTAGTGACAGTGTCGGCACACGATGACATAATTCAGTTCCATTCATCGTTTCCTCGTTGAAAAGTGAGTGCGTATATGTGAAACGGAATAATCGGGACTGGGCGACCGCGGAATCATTGAGACCGTGGCAATGACACGACCTCAACGCGTAGACTTTCTTTTTTTTGAGAAAACGTAAAACATCCTCCGCGACTCCCACAACCTACATTCTAAATTTTTTCTCCGTCGAACGCGCCCTGCCGATATCCGGCGATGTTTACGAAGCGGTTTTGTTTGCGACGCTGTTGCTGCTGCTGCTTTCTCGGCATAGTGTGTACGCATTACGAATAACAGCGTGTTCAACAGTCTAGGTTAGTTCGGTGCTTAGCCCCATTCTGTTGTTTCGACGCGGCCGAACCGGAGCGCCAGACAAATGGGCGAGCTGACGTTTTGTGGCGCGACAACTGAAACGTAATTCTCTATGAAGCAAACACGATCGCAACACCGATTCCCAGCGGAGAAATAAAATAAATCGAATCTCTAAAATTTGAATTTCTCTGTTACCGAAAACGTGTAAAACGATCGGAAGAAAATATCAGAACCGAAAATCTGAGAGAAAATTCCAGTACTATTTTCCTACAATTTTTCACCGTTCGATCGAATTCTCAATGGATCGTGATATATCGATCGATGGAACGCCGAAACGTCGGAGAGGTTAGACGAGCATTGACCGGTGCGGATAGCGTGTCTCTGTGGTCCGTCGGCTGCTGATTTTTCGAATTTTGTCACCACACTGGTTGGTTGCCATTGGAGATATCCGTCGGTCGTATCCTTGTGGTGTTACCGGTGCGAGCTTCATCCAGGTAGACCGAACGGGGGAAAAAGAGCGAGGAAAATTTATCCGTTTGGCATGCCGCACGCGGTGGAGCCGAGGATGTCGAGCGGCAAGACCTTGCTGGACAGCTGCGTGATTCCAAGTTTCGGTTTCGGCGCGTGGCCAGGAAGGAGGACCGAGAGAAGAACGTAGTTAGGTATCGCCTGTGTGGAAGGGCAGGACGCGATCATCTCAGTCTCTGGAGGATGCGGCAGGACCTCGAGGTAGCTCGATGTAGGCGTGCTAGCAGCGTTCCAGTGATGTCGGTGTCGGGGTTACCTGCAGCGCTGCTGGACCTGGACCATGGCCGGCAAGCCTGAGCAGCCGTCCACACACCCTGCTCCCCCAAGTCACAGTCACCATCATCATCATCATCACCATCAGCAACCGCATCATCAGCCGGCACAACAACATCATCATCATCATCAGCTGCATCATCAGCATCAGCCGCATCACCATCAACAACAACAACAGCCGCCGCCGCCGCCGCCGCAGCAACAAGATCAGACAGATCAACAACAACAGCAGCAGCAGCAACAACAACAACGTTTGCAGCAGGCGGCGGCACATGGGATTCAACAGAATAGCGTTTTAGTGTACGTATCGGGGGATAATTTCGCGTACGCGACGGCGGTCGGTCAGAATGCCGCCGCCGCCGCTGCTGCTGCTGCTACCGCGGTCGGCTATCAGTCCCCGCAGCAGGCGACGTACACCGGTATTTTGCCGGCGCAGGTGGCGACGGCGGCGGCGACGTTTCCCGCCAAAACCGCCATATACTGTAACGATAACGCCGTCGCCGCCAACAACTGTTGTCGACTGAAACCGCTCGAGTATGTCTCTGATGGGGACTCGGGACGGTCCATGCGTACCCTGTCGGTGGGTAACGTAGAGGACGAGGAGGATTACGGGACGATCGTCTCGAGCAACGGTCTTCTGTACAGACAGGCGAGTTTCGTGCAAGCGGTGACAAGCACGGCTGCAAACACGACGATGACGTGCGTGGTGTCGGCTTGCGATAATAAGAACGCGGTTGTTAGCCGTGGAGGACAACTGGAGAACGACGGGGCCGTCACCAATAACGAAGATAACCTCGCGGAACAGCCGATCGGCAGGTTAAACGGCGCCGAGATGATGCCGAATAAGCTGTTCCCGTCGAGATCTATGCACGCCACCGAGATTTATCCGGGCCGATTGCAACCGGAAGGTTACAATGGCGGGAGGATCGCGCAGGGGAGTCTTGGGGAGGGTTGCGTCGGAATTCTGAGCGACGACGCGTGTGTCGCGTACGCGCGACAGGGAAACGAACCGTCGCAAACGTCCGCGAGTGTTTTCCAGGCCGACAGTGTCGAGCAACGGGTCGACATGGACGAAAAGAGCCGGCAGCAGGACGCATTCCAGAACCAGGCCACCGGCTCGTCCATATCGTCGTCGTCATCCTCGTCCTCTTCGTCGTCTTCGTCGTCGTCGTTGTCGAACGCGTCGAGCATCTGTGTCAGTGGTGCCGGTAGTAATAGTGGTGTTGTTGTTGTTGTTGGTAATGGTAATGGTAATGGTAGTGGTAGCAGTGGTGCGGTTAGCTGCGACTCTGTTCGTTCCGATAACGGCGAGTCGTCGACTTACAGCAGCTTGAGCAGCCCCGAAAGTCAAAGTCAATCGGCTCATGATGGTTTAGCGACCGGCGCAACGGTCAACGGCGGCGGCCCGTGCGCGCAGCAGGCTGCGCGTCAGGTCTCGTTGTCTTGCATCAACAACTCTAACAATAATGACAATACCGGCCAACAAAATTTAGTGCTTACGATGAACGGTAGTGCGATGGTTACGCAGCAGCAGCAGCAACAACAACAGCAGCAGCATCAACAAGCGATTACAGTGCCACGTGGATGGAAAAGGATATGCACCAACGGGGTCATCATTTACATCAGGTGACTGTTGCTCATTGTTTTATATGTATTCCACCGGTTGGCACACGTTTGCCGGCCTGCTCGTTATCGTTTATTATCTTCTTTTGTTTTTTAATTCAGATAGTCGGTTTTATAAATGGTAGTAAAATTGTTTGGATGAGATAGAAACTATGCTTGATTTTTATACGTTCTGAATTTTGGTATTTGACGATTAGGATATGTTTACTTTCGATTGAATGAGTTTAGGGTTTACTTGTATCGGTACAATGAGGAGAAAATGCACTCCGTTTTTTAATATTTGTATATGTTTATTCTATAATGAAGTTACGTGTATGTTCAAGTTAGAAGATGCGTAGAATATATTTATTGTTGTATTGATACTATTCATATAACAATTGTTGTTTAAATATTGTATATACAACGTAACCGTTGTGTACATATTATTAATGCATCAACAAATAAGTTATGCATATCATGGATTAATCTGTAAATGAATAAGTTGTATTATCCTGCTGATTGTAAATTTGAGATGCAATTGTAGTTAGCAGTATTAGGCATTGATATGCATTTTTATGCAAAATATTTCAAATTAATATTCTGGATCAGATGTTTCTTTGGTTAGTTCATCGCATACAAATCGTATAGTATAGTTAAAAATTTTCAGGGTTGGTAAATCATTTTAATTTTCAAAAAAACTGGGATTCTCTTTATTCTTCAACACAGTTTTCTTTATTTTATTATACAGCTTCCAATAACAAATAGAATTAGAATTTTAGAAATTAATTTTTATCATGATACATTCGATTAACAAAATTTTATTACGGATTGTGAAATATGTAGAATAGTTAAAGAAGTACAATTACTATAATGAATTTTAACATTCCAGTTTTGGTTGTAATAACAACATTATTTTGGTTTTAATGATTTTCTGGGAATCCCCTACCATCTAAATTTTTTTTTACTGCCGGTATAATTAGGATTTCTTATTTTCAATCATTTCCTATTAAAAAAAAGAAGAAAATTCGTGTTCATTGTAGATCTAGATTTATTTCAATGCTTGAGTACCGATAACAGAAGAATTGAATTTTTTTTTATTTATATTGCAATGAATTCATATTTAGTAGATTCTGTTTGCACCACAAAGATGTTAATTAATTTGCATTATAAGGCAAAATGAAAAATAAGGCCGCGTCACTATTTTTTTTATTATATTTAAATAGGAGAATTTCAAAATGTATAAAATAGATTCACATTTCAGTAGTTCGCACACATTTTTGTTCTTATAGAATAATTATTTTTATAAACAACTGCTTACGTCAATACACAGTGTTATCTAAGATGGCAATGTGCTTTGGTAATTAAGGAAAAATTGCACGTATATACGATAACAATGCAAATGAGTTAAGTAGTGAAATATTATAATTGAAAAACTAATTTATTAGTAACTGAGCGATAATTTTAATACATAAACAATGAATTATGTATTTATGGCAAGGGTAATTATGAATTAATATGATGAATTCGCAAGAGACGCCCTATTTAAGAACATGGCTCCATAATTTATTACATTAATGAATTTGAAGGATATTATAATTTTAATGCAATTCAAAGCCTAACCGCGCAGCAATTACATGACTTTTGCTACCGTATATAGCAAGATATTAAGCAATTAAATATTATCATAGGAAAAGAACTTTTAAGTGAGTCCCTTGCAATGTTTCTTACAATATTATACATTAATACATTAAAATATCTATTTGGAAGCTCTGCTAAAATTAACACGTTGACTGCCATGGGGGTCACCGGTGACCGGCACTCGACTTGGCTACAGCGCCGTGGGGCCACCAGTGACCGGCGACGCAGCAAATAATAAAAGTACATAATTAGAGTAAATATGGATACTGATAAATTTTTCAATAATACCATTGTTACTATAATGGTTTGAAGAAATTAATGCACGAAAAATGCTTCAAGCATGATTTTATAACTCACTTTATTTGCTGCAAATAATATTTCAACATAATATGCATCGCATAATGAAAACTTCACGTTGGCGCCTTGGGCAAACCATTGAAAATTCGCCTGGCAGTCAACGTGTTAATAAATTGAAACCATATGTACTATCTTTATTGCAATTCAAAGCGAGACTACAGCCTAATTGCATCTCCATCTGTTCAGCAATGAAATATTATTATAGGAAAAGAATTTTTGAAAATGCTCGTTGCGATGTTTTCTACAATACATTAACAATTTTATGACACAATTACTGCACGAGATGAACTTCCAAGAAACTGCTTATTTGAAAACTCTACATAATATTAATGAATTTAAAGGCTACTTATTACAATTCAAAGATAAGCCGCGCATTTGCATGATAATCTCGCGGCCTTAACATTCAAGCCGTTATGGCACGTGGAAAATCGATTTGACCGTGTATTTTTGCTAACGCGTTATTCCGGAATCGACGTGTGTTCGCGTGGTTTATCTTGATGGTTTGCGGGATAGTAGCCATCGATCCCCAGTTAAACGTTCTGCCGCTAGAACTTTAATTTCACTAATGGAATTAAACTGCGTTCAGTCGAGGCAAATAAGATTAGTCAGCTTGGCAGGAGGTGCGGGGAGGGGCGGGCGTGGGGAGAAGGAGAGGGTGGGGGTATGGTGGTGGTTGAAGGTAAATTACGATAAAGACTCTCGGGGATGCACAACAGAGCGAGAGTTTCTGCCACGTGGACAGTGGAAATATTTTTTCGAAATGGTTAGGACCGGCCGGCCCTGATAATAAAACCTAGGGGCGTAACAAGCATGAGAGGGTTTTCGTCGCCTAAGCACCAGACGCTCGGGCTGATTCCCGGAGATCTTAAAAAGGTTTTGTCCCCTCTTCGTCCTTTGTCATTTTTCCCGACGTGTTCGGCTTAAAAAAAAAACACGAATTTTCTAGGAGACCACGTTGAAAGCCCCATCACCCACCACGTGGAGAACGTTGGGCGGACTACAACCAACCCCTCATTGTAGTTTTATAGCTCTTTTCAAAGTCCTTTCGAGGGTCACTTTCGTCTTTTCTACGGCGCCTTTTTTACGGCTGTCTCTGCCAAGATGCCACACGTTCTCTGCCTTCTACTGTGCTTTCATCTTCCGAAAAGGTCCATTTGTCTTCGTGGCGCGGCTCGCGTAAAAATCGATCGGATTCTACGACGTGGATCGATGCATGTTTTATGGGGATCCGTTCTGCAAAGGGTTCGATTATTTCTGTTTCTGAGTGATGGGGGTCGTCTGCAACATTAAACGTACCGAGCACAAAATGTGTCTGGTACAAGTTGTTTTTATAAAAATTACAAGACTGAATTTATTTAGAATTCTCGCAATTTTTATAACAATATATGCTTAAATGGGAGACATTTGTTTAACGATTTCTGATGGTAGGAGACTCAAAATTATTTTTCGTTTGATTAATTATGGCACTTTCTCCTGTTCAATCGTGTAGAAGTATATCATTTTCAGGATTCTATAAAAAAATTTTAAAAATCGTGACTTTTGCTTTTTTTCGCAATTGCGACCTGTAGCAAAAAAATTATTTGCTTATTAACTAGTAAACTAATGCTTCGAACATCTCAAAAATAAATTCAGGCCGTTTGATATCCATATTTAAATAAAGTTTCTAAAGCGTGTCCGAATATTTTATTCACAGACTGTATGTGTAAGATATAATTGATTTACGAAAAATGTATATTCTAGTCCGATGTCGTAAGGCAGGCATGAAAGAAAGACAGGATGTTCGATCTTTCTGACCCAGACTGTAGCACCCAAACCGAACACGATTTTTCCGTGGCAGCTGGCACCGGAGTCGCATTCTCTATCTCTATCTTGACCGTAGGAAGTAGATTTCTGGAGGAGCTAGCAGGCTCAAAGGGCAACGCCTCGTGGCGTAATCGTGCCTGGCCAGAAGAGGCCTGACCCGGCCTGTCCCAAACCTCGTTAAAACGATCCCTTCTGGCCTGGCAAGAATCACGGCTTAAATGACGTTTAAAGGGCCTCGACAAACAATGCTGTTCTGCCAGCCAGCACCGACTGACCGCGTACCCTCGTGGTCCGTCGCCTTTCCTTTTTCAAATCCACCGAGGGCGCATGCTGGTCATTCACTATGCTTCTTTCCCTCCACGAATCCTGATCTCTCTCACCGATCCTCAGATTCTGTTTAACTATTACGCAGAGGAGAAGAGGCAGACACAGTTTAAAAAGGTGCCATAAAAAGGTAATCGTGCAATAAAGAAAATTAAAAATTCAGCAATTTTCGTCTTACCTTTTCAAACACAGCATCAACGAATTGTCGAGATTTTTCTGATTAAAACGAGTCCAAACACGACCTATATCGGACCAGTTTTATCCTATATGTAAATAACAAAATGGAGGGCGCGCGGATGATTGCTGTGCACGAAATCTATAAAAGTAGATCGATCTACGTCGTGTTTGGACTCATTTTAATCGGAAGAATCTTGACGATCCATTGGTACTATTTTGGAAAGGAATGACTAAAATGACTGAATCTGAAATTTGTTTATTGCATCTATTTTGCTTTTGCTCATTACATCTATTCTTTTACTTTGTCGAATATTGCTCGAGTCAATTCTTGGAAAAGAAACGGTACTCTGTAACGCAAGAATTCGACTTCCGGATCTCAAATTTTGCTCATTTAAGTGAGCGCTACAACGTATGGTATCATATGGACGCCTGATATGCAGGTTTGTTAGAAATAAAAAGAAATGAGAGAGAGAAAAAATTGTAACGTGGGAGTAGACGTTGGTGGGACCTAACGGTGACCATATGGCAGGAAAAGGTCACGATGTTTGATACGCTGCGGAGGATGGAGGGGGGCGGGCGAGCGAGTTACATAAGTCGGGGGCAACGGAAACATTGATACCGTGGACAAATAGTTTTTGTCGTCCCGGAGATAAATCTTTGATATATCTCGGACAGGCCGTGGGCTAGGATTCCTTCAAAGATTCTTAAGGTTCGACATCCTCTGTCCGAGGGAACGTATGGGGGAACAGATTCTTACATCGGCTCGCGTACAGGAAGCGCTGGTATGGGGAGGAACGAGCGAACGAACGGCGGGGGGAGCATATACGGAGGGAAAAGGAATTTCGTTGAACCGCGCTGTTCGTGCGATCATTGATTTACGATGGTACGTCGTAAATACCGTCGGTGATGTACGACCCTGCCCCCTCCCCCATACCCTCCCCGGTTTACTGCACATCTTACCTACCCCCCTTTAGTCCTCTCGCCCCTACATACCTTCCCCTGTCTTTCTTCGCAAGTTTCTTCTTTACTCTTCTTTCGCCTGCGCCACCGACGTTCCTTTTACGGGCCTCTTCTTGATTTATAATACCTACAGGCCCGTTGTCTTTCTTCGTTTTCTCTCTCCTCGTACATACCGACTAGGTAGACGGACTTCGTTACCCTAACCTCCTCGGTGCTGGCCGACAATGTTGCGCCCTTCCATCAGACTAGCTCCGGCTCATCTCGTTCTTTTTATTTTGGCTGCACGATTTTTCCTGTGAAAGGATCTCGGCTCCAGATGATGGAAATGCTGCTTACAGATTGGTTAATTTATTTTTTATTTTGGGGAGCACAATTTTTCTAAATGCGTTGATACAATTGAAAATTTCAGATACCTTGAAAACATTTTTAATTTATTTTAGAACGGTCTGGATTCTGTTGGATACTGGAAAGAATTTTGTTAATATCGATTTTATTTAAACAAGAACGTTTTTGACTACTTTTAGAATGATCCGAGTTTGGTTATAGCTTACAATTTTGTTGATTTATTATTCCACTGAAATATCTTTGCTAATCATTTTGAATGTGGTTACATACGAGTATAAATTTATAAATGATTCGTTCAGCATAATCAGCTAGGCGTCAAAGGCACGGAAACATACAAGGTCGCCGATTATAATCTAGTTAGTAGCATTTTCAGTGAAAGCATATACATGTCACGAGTTCCGTGATAATTTACGACCCGTTGGATGGATGTTTCGTCGCGTTTATTTCTATTTAAATTGGCGCTGTCGCGACGTTGTCTGCGAGATTCATAGATACTTGGATTTGCAATTATTCGTGCCGGAATACCTTGAATATTCATTAGAATATTTGCGTTTCACAGTGTCGGTGTTAACTACACAACCATGAAACTTGTAATTGCGTTAGACTGAAGGATTATGTTATTCTGGTCCGAAATGTTGAAGCCGTTTTAAACGTTATCTGTTCACCATCGAATTTTATTTTTATCGTTTCTTCTTGTCGGTGACTATAGTCCGATCGTAAATGCGTGCATTTATGTTTCTGGGGAAGAATGACTAATAGAAATGTGAATTCCAGCAGGCGTCTACATCGTGATGTTATGTAGTAGATTATTATTAACAGACCGTTAAATTGAGGAATGTAATAAATGAAGGCATAATGTTTCGAGTCCAGAGACAAATACATTATTTTATAAAAATACTTTAGAATATTTTAAATCAGTAATTTACCATAATAAGAGAAAATTTAATTTTTTGCATAAACAAAATTGAGTAGACATTTTTCTTTACAATGATTGTTAATATGGGCCATTTTAAACGCTATATAGCGTGTAAATAAAGTTAGATAATAAAGTAAGTAGAAATTTAATTTTTTAAATAGAAACAGATTGTCAATTTTTTATATTTTATATTTGAATAAGTAAAAACCAATTTCACAATAGTACAAAAATAATTGAGCGGATATTTTTTTTTCAATGATTATAAAAATATTTTGAATCATAAACTTTGAAAATTTACCATTTTTCGTAAGTGTATTAAAAAGATTGAAAACGTAAGGGACTTGTTTATTGCTAAAATTCTTTTTCAATAGTGGTCTCGGTGTCTCGTTAGTTATTCAGTTTTAATAACATTGTTGGATGGTAATACGTGTCGAGTTTGAAACGAGTCGGTGATTACTTACCGGAAGTGCCGCGATGCCAAATAATCTCGAAGCGTAGTTGCATAATAGCATTATAAACAAATCATTAACCACGTAGACGCTTTCGACGCATGTTTCATTGTGTGCAAATAGATGAGCGAACGTTTCCAGCAATTGTCATCGTTCGTTTTACACGGACACATGCCTTACATTACATTTTCTTGCAAAATGATATTAGTAACACTCAACACCAATCATTCAAACAATCTTTTTTTTTTTTACTAAAATATTAATAAAAAAGAGTCTCACAATATGTTGAAGTAAAAAAATTTTTTAAATCTTTCACAACGCATTTTATTAATATTATTCATTACCACTCCACCGCAGATTTTATACATCTATGGCAAAAATGACCAGGTGAAACACAAAACTGTAAATAATCAACAATAATAATTTGCACAAGATGGACCTCGAAGAAATAATTTCATTTAAAATATTGTTCCATCTCTGTCAATTTAAAGAACACTATACTTTATTATCTTGATTAAAATATAATCTTATTTATTGAACGCTATTCAAAATTCCTTTTAGAGCAAGATGGACTCGAAGAGAACATGAAAACTGCAACGTCGTTGCGCCTCTTAAAAATCTCTGTCAATTTAAAGACCATCATACTTTATTATCTTGATTAAAATATAAGCTTATTTATTGAACGCTATTCAAAATTCCTTTTAAAGCAACATGAACTCATCAAGAGAACATGAAAACTGCAACGTCGTTGCACCTCTTAAAAATCTTTTTCAATTTAAAGACCATTATACTTTATTATCTTGATTCAAATATAATCTTATTTATTGAACGCTATTCAAAATTCCTTTTAGAGCAAAATGGACTCGAAGAGAACATGAAAACTGCAACGTCGTTGCGCCTCTTAAAAATCTCTGTCAATTTAAAGACCATTATACTTTATTATCTTGATTCAAATATAAGCTTATTTATTGAACGGTATTCAAAATTCCTTTTAAAGCATCATGAACTCATCAAGAGAACATCAAAACTGCAACGTCGTTGCACCTCATAAAATTGTAATATATAATTTTCCTCGCTTAGGCCTTTTCCAAACCGATTCTCATCAAATGGTACAGTGAGATTTGCGATCCAAACAGCCGCGCGCGCGAGTTGGTCGGGAAGAGCAACTGTGTCGCGAAATCAATGAAAATCAATCGAAGGAGAACAACCGGTAGGTCGGCTGTAGGATGCGAGGGGGGGGGGGGGAGGGCACGATGGAGAAAAATTAAGGTTACCGGCACACAGACGATTAGGCTGCGGGTTCTGAAATGACAGAAAGGGATGAGGCGCGGGGGCGTCAGATCAGGAGGAGCCGTTGGCCACGGAAGTGTGGTGACGAGGGGTCATTGGGAGAGGAGACGAGAGGAGAGGACAGAATGAGCGATAGTTGCGCAACCACACCTCCACCGCCGTAGAGCGGCGATTACGCAAACGTGATAATTAATTGCCAGTGTTCTCTGTTTAATGACTCGTCAAGTCGTTTGCTAAACACGCCAAATCACCGGTACGTCACGAAAATCGCTATACAGGTGCATCGTTGCGTGTCGAAGCTGTTAATTCTGCGCCGCAGTTGCGCAACCCTCGCGGAGACAGATACCTAGTTCCTTTTTTTCTTAGTTCTTCTCCCCTGCATTCCATAGTTCCCGATGCGCATCATTCTTTGCTTTTGTGACGGCTATCTCCTGTGCTCGCCAATAGATGGACAATGCGACAACACCTTTCCCGCCAGTGATGGGAATGTTGGCGCTTTTCACGCGCATGCGCAAGTTTCGGCAGCACCGAAGCTACGTCCGATGTTTGTGGGGTACTATTGGGGCGAAAGTAGTGGGATTGTTATTATATATTTCGTTTAAAGTTATTTTAGTACCCTCCGTTTCCTTATTCCCAAGATGATGAAGAAGAGTAAGTTATATTATATTGTACATAGACACAAATATTATATATTTATATATTATATATTCTATGTACGTATGTATATATAAAATATATTATATATATATATATATATATATATATAAAATATATTATATATATATATAAAATATATTATATATATATATATATAAAATATATTATATATATATAAAATATATTATATATATATATATATATATATTAAAATGTAATATATACACGTGCACATGGTACATTCATTTTTCAAAATCAAATCATAATAAATTTTGCGAAATTAACGGGGCGACCAAGGTACCCGATTTTCGTGCTTGACTGAGTCTAAAATCGCCACGCATGCGCGTGAAAAGCGCCAACATTCCCATCACTGTTTCTCGCTACTACCTGAATCTTCCTGTGTTTCGATACATATACATATATGTGTATATGCACCGTTCTAAGCTGTCCTTACGACATCTCGTGTCTAATAGCCTTACTTGACGAGTCCTCTAGCGGGTCTAGGACGAAACGCTTCGTTCTCCTTTTTCCATTTTTTCATAATTAGAAAAACTGTCGCTTCACTTTGTTACCATTCTCCTGGGCATTTAGGTTAACCCTTGGACAACGGAACATTCTTATTAGACTGAACATCTCTATGCAAAATAAAAATTTGTTGCATTGATCGTAAGAAATAGATCAAAATTACATCTTTGAATCACATTTTGAATATTAAACTTATTGAGCCTTAAAACTAACTGGTATATGTTGCCTTATAAAAAGGGCAAGATTGAATTTAGTTGGACTTCGTGCTGTTCAAGATTTAATATGCGCTCTACTAAATATATTTATTTAATAATTGTCTACGAAAGCGTCTCTATAATTTCAATAATTGTAAAATAAAAATCTGGAACCGGTAATTTTGTCATAGGTTTAGTGTTAATAAGAAATAATATAACACTGCTCTGAAATGGTTCTAACAGTTTTAATATTTTATGCTTGATCTATTCAGTTTTGTAATAATTGCATACACTGCTTTTAAATGGTTGTAACAGTTTTAATATTTTTTGCTTAATCTATTCAGTTTTGTCATAATTGCATACACTGCTTTTAAATGGTTCTAACAGTTTTAATATTTTTTGCTTGATCTATTCAGTTTTGTCATAATTGCATACATTGCTCTTAAATGGGTCTAACAGTTTTAATATTTTATGCTTGATCTATTCAGTTTTGTCATAATTGCATACACTGCTTTTAAATGGTTCTAACAGTTTTAATATTTTATGCTTGATCTATTCAGTTTTGTCATAATTGCATAAAATTCGCAATCTACTTGCAACTATATAATTGAATATGTTTAGGTTCATTCTTCTAGTTATCAATTTATTGTGCGCTAATGCGGTAATATTATGACAAAAATCACAAAAAAATTTGAATAAATACATTAATTTTATTTCACCAAAGTAATGAAAAATATTCATTCTTAACGCTCCATAAATTCAGAATTAACCATAACAAACCCGTCACGACTAGTCGACCCAGTAACCCAACAGACAAAATAAGACCCTGAACAGCCATAACGTCGGTAGCGTAGCGGCAACCTTCGCCGACTACGAAACCGACGGTCGCGGGTTCAAATCCCTTCGGACTCAACGCGCGCAGTTCCTCAATACTCTGTGAAAGATCAAATTCGATTTTTCACCGACGATTCTCAACTCTCGTCATTCGACAACACTGAACCACTCAAAATTCGGAAAAGATAAATTTCTCCATTAACAACTTCAACTAAAAAACAGCAAAAAAATCGCCCAATGATGAATTCACGAAAACAGTTGGCCAGAGTCAATCTAGCAGAGAGGGGTACACATGCTTAGGGTACTCGGTTACCGCTATGCTCCACCTCGGGAAGGTCTGAGACAAAGTCGGCTCTCCGAGAAGGTATATAGAGAGGTCTCTCGTTAGGTCTCTCTCTCTCCTCTCTCGGAGAGGACGCTCTAGAAGGGCGATCCCCTAAATGGGATGCGGGGAAACCAGAAACAGCGGTTGAACCTATAGCTTCTGTCGCCGTGGACGCCAGTGTTACCTCCCTCTTTCAATGTCTATCCTCATCCCTTACTCTCACGGTCTCCTCTATCTCCCTTTGTCTCCGACTCCTTACGAAAGAGAGAGAAGGAAAACTGGCAGAGGTTGGCTGGTCATACCGATGGAAATTCCCGCGACTCGCAATTTCAGTACAATCTGCAAGCCGCGTCCCATCCACACGTATTCACGCTCGTATATTTCGTGTACGACCGTGGCGGGGGCGGAACTCAATTCAGACTAATCTGACTCTGGCCCGTTTAATTAAACTGAGGGCGGTTTCTTTTGCAACCTTCTGACTGGCGACTACTTTCCTCATCCGCCAGTTGAATTTTTCCTACCGTTTATCATTTCCGGGGTTTCTCTGGTCCCGTGACAAAGTCTACGATTTTTGTCTTGCGTCTCCCGTGGGTAATTAGCAGACTGCGGATTTTATGTATTTATGAAAAAAAAATGGGTACGTGCAATTTAAAGTAGTGGACGTATCAAAAAGATTTCAAGGAGATCAGTGTATTAGTTTCAGCTTAATAGATAATTAACACTAAACCTACCAAGCATTAAAACTATCGGCGAATGTTGCCTTATAAAAATGGCAACCTTAGATTTATTCAGATTGTCCGTAATTTTCAATATAATAGATGCTTGAACAAGGAAATTTATTCCATTATTTTATATAAACGAATTTTTACAATTTCAATAATTGCAAAATATAAAACCGGTCATTTGACCGTGGTAAGTTTAGTGTTAAACGAAGTAAGAAATTTCTATTTGGCTCCCGTGTCTTGCAATCAGTGCAAACATTTTTTATTTTGAATTTTCCGAATTTCATGCTGGAATTTGGTTTGCGAGAACTCCAAGTGTGTGCCAATATATTTTGATTGGCAAACAGTAACGATTGAATCGTGGATCACAAGAAGCACATTGTCTTCGTTCGCTCGATCATTTTCGAGAGACGATCCAATCGAACATTATCCGTTCCTTTGATCGAAGTTTCGAGGAAAATAACAAACGGAGCCAGTCCGGCCCTATTTTCGTCAAGGTCTGCTGCCACTTTCGACGCATTTTGTATTGAGTAATGGGCTAATTATAGTTTTCACTTGTTTAGAAACTGTAGTTGGCATCGATCGTCGTATACTCGCGAGAACTTATCGAGTTTTGCGGAATACTAACATTATTTCTTGCTTTGATCGTTGGCTTAATCACGTGTTGATCGTGGCTGAGCTCGGCTTGCAATTTGTTATGTAACTTAAACATAATTTTTGGAGCGCAAGGTAATGTAACCAAGTATGTAGAAATAAACCATAATTCGAATTTAAATTATATAATTTAGTTTCAATTCAAATTGTAGTTCACTGTGTCCAAGTATTGATCAATTGCTGCACACCTAGACGATATTGTATTGCTATACAAAATTCAACTCAATTAGTATTTTTTACTTTCATGTCTGAATATAAATTACATTGTAATTTTAATCTACACTATGATTTATTTTAAATTATAGTGTTTCGTGTCTAAATTTTGATCAATTTCTGCATTAAGGCTTCTAGAGGATTCTGTTATTGCTGTATCAAATTGAACCCAAAAATATTTCCTACTTTCGTATCCGAATGTAAAGAAATTGTAATTTTAATTTACACTGTAATTATTCAGGTTCACAATAATTTCCACGTTTTAGACTTTCATGACTATAGTTATGTAGTCACTAAAAATGACTACTTTACTTTATCAAAATAACGAGAAGATGTCGATTCAAATTTGTCACCATTTTTTTTATAAAATATACCCGAAGAAGTAAATTTGTTGAATAATTCCTCATTGATGTATCTTTGAACCCAAAAATATTTCCTACTGTCGTCTCTAAATGTAAAGAAATTGTAATTTTCATTTACACTGTAATTTGATTGAAATTTAAATTGTAGTACAGCGTGTTTAAAAATTTAATTCAGGTCCACAATAATTTCCACGTTTTAGACTTTCATGACTATAGTTATGTAGTCACTAAAAATGACTACTTTACTTTATCAAAATAACGAGAACGTGTTGATTCAAATTTGTCACCATTTTTTTTATAAAATATACCCGAAGAAGTAAATTTGTTGAATAATTTCTCATGGATGTATCTTTGAACCCAAAAACATTTCCTACTGTCGTATCTGAATGTAAAGGAATAGTAATTTTCATTTACACTGTAATTTGGTTCAAATTTAAATTGTAGTATAGCTTGTTTAAAAATTGAATTTAGGTCCACAATAATTTCCACGTTTTAGTCTTTCACGATTATAGTTATGTAGTCACTAAAAATGACTACTTTACTTTATCAAAATAACGAGAATGTGTCGATTCAAATTTGACATAATTTTTTTATAAAATAAACTCAAAGATGTAAATTTGTTGAATAATTCCTCACGGATGTATCTTTGCAGTCTAAATTAAAAATATTAGAATTCGTCATTTTGTGGGGTCCTGTAAACTTATTCTTAGCGTTAGACGTTCACAGAAGCTTTAATTTGCTAATGTCACCTATTCCTTGTGAGTATGCATTTTCTGAGTAACGAACAGTTAAATAAGGATTAACGGTATTGTGCGTCAATTTCCTGTTATCTACGAAAGGACTCTCGTAGAAGTACATTTGTTTCAGCTGTGTATATTCACGCGACCTTCTTTCTTCGGGTTCGTTTTTGCGTTGGCTTCCTGTCGCGGAAGATCTACGCGTAAGAACACACGATGCTTGTAATTTATAGCTACACTGATTGTACGCACTAAGGCGCCGCGTGGCGTGTTTCTCAGTCGATAAGCATCGGGAATACTCACCTGGTTGTATATACCTGATGCGTGTAATCTCGTTGCCAACGTTTCACTTTTATTAAACAAAGATACATTGTAAACCTTGTTGCGATAAGTCTTCGTTAAACACTTGAAAAATCTTCGTTTGCTCGCGATTAACAGGAAAAATCGTTTTCACACCATTCAACCACCTCTAACACGCTCAATTTCTCTACACAATGAAATCTACTCACTTTTTACATCGTTTTGCTTCATTTTCCTGATATTAGAATTATTAGATGCGTCTAAGTGGTTCATTACAGATTTTTGATCTTGGAATTAGTGAAATCGTCAAGATATTCTTCTGGTACATAAAACTGCATATTAATCAAGTTCAAGATAATGAGCTTATATCTATTTTTGTGAATGATAACGAAACTGGTTTGATATCTCTGATTCATCGCTTACGATATTCACGCGAGTGTTAGTTTTAAACTAATTGGAATAAACGTTGCGTACTAACATTTGAAAATAATCGTTCCCGACTTGAACATAATTTAACCCCTTGCTTTACGATTTATTTGACGGTTTTAGTGATTAGAACTTCTTTGCGGTTCATAGCAGTGATGCCAGATAGGTTAAATCGAGGGGAATACAGTTTACCATCTCTCTGATGACCAGAGTAATATGTGATACGTTGCGCGACACGTCACGTGACCAGTCTACGGTCTTAGTGGGGGACGTTGGAGCAGCGATGCCAAGTCTACTGATTTCTCCGTAAACCTACGGATTTTTAAACTTCCCTATGGACCTACGGATTTCAGATGGAAATCTACGGATTTTTGTTACTCATGTGTCTACAATTCATATAAAACACAAAATATTCTCAGTATTTCTTTGCGAAATATTGTGGCGACCTCACCTTCCGGTTGATCGTCAACTGTAAATAGAATCTTGTGAATTTGCCCCTGTCCCACGTGAAGGCATGATCTCTCATCTATATGTATACTCTTACGACTCACTGGACAAACTTATAGGTTATAGCCTTAGACCAGGTATGTCCAGAAGTAGCTCGCTTGGAGGCAAATTCGAGGGAGACGCCTACTTCTTCCGCACGCGCGTCTCGCTCCCCGTGGCGGCCGTAGTCCTCCGAGGTCCTCAGACCAGTGATGGTATATGATCTCGGTTTTTTCGCGCATGCGCGGCTAAATGCAGGAACGTACCGTACGTCTTATGTTTGTGGAGAAAGTAGGGGGGAACTGTTATTGGTGGGAAACCGGGCAGAAGAGTGCAAGACGACACGACGAGACGATCGTACTTCGAAATTTTGGTAAGTTAATGTTAATATATTCGATTTCATAATGTTAACTAGTATTGGAGAAGGAGCTACTTGTCAATTCATATTTGAAAATCGAAAAAAAATTTGCGAAATTATGCGGGGTGACTAAGGTACCCCATTTTAGCCCAACTTTGTACCTTACTGACGCTAAAATCGTCGCGCATGCGCGAGAAAACCGAGACCATATACCATCACTGCCTCAGACTCGTGCCTACCGTGGGTCCAAGAGTTGCCGGAACTCACCACACGCGGTACATGCCGTAAGCGGTAGGCACGGGCCTGAGGAGCTCGGAGGACTACGGCCGCCACGGGGAGCGAGACGCGCGGGCGGGAAAAGTAGGCGTCTCCCTCGAATTTGCCTCCAAGTGAGCTACTTCTGGACATGCCCGCCTTAGACCATATATTCTAAGGTTATAGCAGAGAGGGGTTATAGGTTCGCTACATTAGCCATGTTTATGTGCATTTTTGCATCGTGTTGTAAAATTCGAGTATCAGAATTAAGTCGAAGATATAGATTTCTAAAATAGATATGAGAGGAGAGGAGTAAAATGTTATGAATTTTCACCGAGTGATGACCACTACAAACTGCTGAATAAAAATATGTATAATTTCAAAAGAAAAATGGGAGAAGAAAAGGTACAATCAAAAGTTTCTGACTGTGAATCTGATTCATCAATTTCTGAATAAAAGATATTCATTTTGGCAAACCATGACCATTTTTATTACATTGATTTTTAGTGTATGAAATTACAATAATAGAGTAACGTATACAGTTGTGGACCCCCTTACCGTGATTGACCGTTTCTCTAACTCCAAAAAATACATTTTCCTAAATGCATTTTTTACATAAAATAGTATATATACAGTACATCTCCAGATACGTACACTGTATTATATAGAGGCATATTGTATTTCTTAATGTATATAATATAATTCTTTTTTTGAAGGTGGTCAATAAGTGTATTCGTTACCCTAAATGATTTTAATTGAAGTTTTGAGCTAATTACCACACAAATGCATACACCACTGGAAAATACAAAATTGTTGTAATTAAATTAAACTTCAATCTACATGACATTTACATTTATGAAAAAATTCAGTAGATCTACCGATTTTCCAAGAAAGAACTACGGAGTTTTACGGATTTCTACATCCTTATCTACGGACATTTTTCAATTTAAGGTTGGCAACGCTGCATTGGAGTGTGCTCATGGTAGTGGAATGGGAAAATCCACCCAGTTTTGGGTGGATCTGGCATCACTGGTTCATGGCTTCCTAGAAGAAGGAGAAAATGTTTATATATCGTATGTCTGCATGTTCTCCAATGGCTGTAAATTAACAACAACAAAATAGAATTTTATTTCGGTTTAAAGAAAATTAATTACATACATTTTTATTAGACTCTGTTCAGAATCTTCATCACGTGTGTCACACGATGTTGCAGGGCAAGGGATTAAATCAATTAAAAGGAATACGTAGGATAATGTGTAGGAGTAGACTGCAGATTTTATGCATTTATGTGCAAGTATGTGTAAGAAACAAACTGTCTATTTAAAAAATTGCCTATTTAATAAATCCATTTAATAACATTATATTTCTTGCCAAATGGACTATAAAGTTATCTTTTAAAACAAAAACATTCTAAATTAAAATCTTTTAAATTTCTATTTGAAAAATCTGTGGCACCTCAAATAATTGCACAACTAGAATAAACTATACCAGCGTCGATTGCAATAAAAATATAGCCATACCGATTTCATTTATTTCTTGCTCACGTATTTAATAGCGTTTACAGTAAAAGAATTCACAGAACTGAATAACAATGACAGAATTTTCTCTGGCCAAACATGGCTTGCAGTCCTTATTCGTAAATTTCCCTGATAATTTCGCAGTGCACATATGTAATATGCTGTTGCATATCCTTTCCGCGGTAACGTCGCGAAATGTGTTTACGAAGAGTCGAGTGGTTGGGAATATTTTATAATTGTTGGTCGACGTTTGTAAATTCATTGACGTTTATCGCGAAGATGGTGGGGTGGGGGGTTCGGCATTGTAAATATCGATTAGTCTGGTTTAAACGGTTTTAGACGCGCAACAGGGATTATTTGGACCTCATCCCTCCCGGAAATTAATATCCTGCGACCACGAATAACCCGTATTACCGATTATCATCGCCTCTAACTACGTTTGCTCCGAGGGCCGGATATATGTTCACGGGATTAATTTTAAACGGCGTACAACGCCGAGATCTTTGATATCCGAACTATTTATAGGGGTATCAGCTGGCCTCGTAAAACTTCTATGAGCTCCGCTTAACCGAACTTCAGATAATGTCGCTTTTAATTTTAAAGCGCTTTTAGTGCGACGATAAAACGCTGCGCATCGCGAGAACGCGCGCGCGACACGATTTACACCGTCGAATCTTTTATGTCTACACTTTGTAATGTCCGATGATTTTATGACCCATTTATTTTCCTGGTCTATGCGTATCGCGACGTCACACTGCATCGCGTTGTTCTCTGGCTCAGGTTTCCCGATTTTCCTGTTGTCTCTTCTTTATCATCCTCTGCTGGATGTTCGATTTTCTTCGTGGCTGTGGAAAGCACAATGGTTCACGGAAGTATTCGCACGCCCTTTAAATCAGAATAACTTTTTTAAAATTGAACCAAACGACAATGATTTTTATAGCAGTTATTTTTAACAAATTGTAAATCAGAATAACTTTTTTTAAAATTGAACCAAACGACAATGATTTTGTTTTAGCAATTAGAAACATTGATTTACTAAATGATGTGCAAACAAGATTTTGTACAAATTGTAATTTGTTGGGAATTACATGAAAAAAGGCGCTTTTTAAGACTTTTTTTATTTCGGTTTGTAATGAAAATTTAAAATATCGAATAGTTTCGTGAGCTACTGTATTTGACTTTCAGAACGTTCTATAAGAGAAAAGAGATGTATATATTATTACGTTATTGCATATGAAATGTCGGATTTTAAAATGCAAATGTTAAGAACGTTCGAGAAACAGTACTATGGTCTGTACATTTATTAATTTACTATTCCAAGGTAGAAAGCGAATCGTTAAGGTTCTATCTTTAGTTGTTGCGTAGATATCTAATTTTACTTTTAAATCAAGTGTATTTCAATGTCAATCGATGCGATTACCGCGTATGCTTTTATATGACTGGACTAATATTGGCGATAGTATTATGTGATGCATGGTCAAAATATGGTGGTAAACCGATGCACTATTCGTCGATGGTAAAATGAACTCTGAACTGGATGGTGGGCAATCTTGCAAACGAAAACGGTGAATGTCGAAAAAATTTAATTTCTATTATAATAAAATAAAGAAACTTATGTAAATATATAGATAAGGGAACACAGCTCCAATCGCCCTTGAAATATGTTATCAAGGTCAACATTCTGCACAACTATATCCCATACATATACCCGTTGCTCGGTCTTAGTTTCCAAGATATTTGCAAAAAAAAACTTTAAATAAATCGAGTTTACGAGTACAGTTCATTCTGCCAGTTTTAATGGAGGATAATCAAAAATGAAATATTGAAAATATTTAACGTTTACAGATCAGACATTTCATATGCAACAACCTGATAGGTTATTTGAAAAGCTTCTTTCATTATGTGTACGTTTAATATTGTTAGGACAAACTTTGAAAATCTGTCAAAAATATAATTTATACAGTTTTTGGAAACCCCCTCGTTAAAGTATGCAAGGAAACAAGAGAAATCAAACGAACATTTTTTATGAAAATATCGCTTGTAGTTCCTGAGAAAATGAATATTGAATTTTGGGAAATTTCCGGGGGTACAATGTGCTACTGCCGTTAAAATTGTTGGAATTATGAAGAGACAGTTTTGTAAGTTTGATGTAATTTTTGCGAGTTATCATTTGGTGTTCATTTTGCAATGGTGCGCCGTGCAATTTTATATGCGATTTATGTAATAATTCGAACGCGACATGCACGCGCCGCTGCACCGCGTTATTCACTGTTTCGCCTGTTGTTTTCCCTTATTATTCCCTGTTGATTAAATATGTAGCAGATAACACGCCGACGAAATCTCGCGTTCGCGAAACAATTCGCGGACCGTATATAATTGGGATCATTTCAGCCGGTGAAACGTTGCTAATTCAGAGGCGCGACGCGGCGCACAAGCGTCACAGGTGGGGCGTAATTGATAGCGTTGTCAGAGAGATGATAATTTACAGCGAACAGTGACTATAGTGATCGAAGGGCTTGCTGTAACAAGAAGGCAACCTATCGCCTTCTCAAATTCGTTTACTAACCCACGGACGGTGGAGCATTTGGTAATTTCTGTGACTCGCATAAATATTCGGACACTTTCAGTGTTCGAGTTACTCGACCATTCATTTTTTTACTATCAAATACTATTCTAACTATAAGGAAGAAAAATATGACGCTAATTTAATGCTTCTGTCTTATTTTCATGTTTTCGTGAAGAAAACATTCGAATTTTTACGAGTAATTTGAAAGTTAAAGATCTGTTCCAATATATTCGAGTAATTTCAAAAATTTCGTGCTGAAAATTCATTTTCGAGTAAATCGAAGTTTTACGAGTGCTCGAATATCCGAGCCGGTTGATTTTTTCAAGTGGCTCGCATTCTTCTCAAGCAGTTCGTCGATTTCAAGTAGCTCGGAAACTTCAAACGCTTTTGGCAAGAATTATGGCCCTCCGGACGCGCGAGGGAAGAATCGGAACCACACTGGCTCCGGAGCATGCACACAGCACTCCTTATACCAAAGCTATGTAGAAAAAACTCGAATAAATCGAGTACTCGCACACCTCTAGTTAATATATATCGTTAAGGTACAAACATGTATAATCTATTATGAATGAGTATTTCCGAAGTACATATCTGTTTCAATTAATATTCATTAAATGAATCGAATTAATTCAGTAGGTTGATGTGTAATGAATCGTGAACGATAAATGCATAAAATATGTTTACTGTTTAAGGATATTTTGGCACGCGTAAGCATTATTTTCGGAGGGTCACGGCCCTAATCATATTTCGTTCCGACGATGTTAATAGATCTCGGTTAATTTATAGATCTAACGGGTATGAAAGCCAACGAGAGAGGGCGACGCGGTTTTTATCAGGAGATAAAGCACGATGTATCCTGTTAGCTTTCTACTTCCACGATTAACGTGGCCCCCGGTAACCGATGACAATCTTTTTAATTTGTTTTCTCAGAAAACGAGCACCTTACGTCACCGTAGCGTGGAAAGCCGCATTAGCAAGAACACGGAATAAACCGTTCAATTACCGGCATTATGGCCGCGAGATATCGACGCGAACTTGCCTTTGAAGTTTCAGATTACACAGGTTTCTTGGTGCGATCGGACAATTTCCTTGTTTCGAAACAGAGACTTATTTGTTACTTGCATGATCATTCTATAAATAGTTTGGAATTTTTGGAGATTAGAAAAACCAAAGAAATTGCGAAAAATTAATTGAACTGTTAAATATTGCAGCAATTTTTCATAAAAGAACACGTTTATCTTTTTTTACATTTTTATATGCTCTGTTGCGAAATTTTATTTTCATTGTTAATGTTACTAATATTCTTGGACATTATGTTCCGGAAAAATTCGACAAAAGAATAGCTACGAGGATAATTGATGACTTTTTAAATAGTAGAACTGTGTTTTATAAAAAATTTCACAATTCTTCTTTTTATATTTTTAGAGATTAACTTTCAAAATTGAGGAACTTAATTTTATTTTAATTAAACATGTCTTATTATTAGATATTACGTGTTTGGACAAATTAAGAAGAGAAAATACTGTTTACGCTGATAATCGAATTCTTAAATATATTGAAACACTGTTTTATTTATTATATATGCCCAACGTTCATCTTTTTTTCCATTTTGTTCGATTAATATGTGAAATTCTGGGATTAAAATTTTATTTCAATTATTAGTAACATTAATAGGTATGAAGCTTTGCATCTTGAAGAAATTAAAGAAAGAAAAGAATGGTACAAGAATAATTAAATTCTTAAGGATTACAACATTGTCTTCTAAAAGATCTTAACAATCAACTGTCTCAAAGAATAATGATTTCATTCAATGATATTATCAAATCAAGAATTAAATAAAGGTTTATATTATTCAGTTGCGTACAGAAACCAATTCATAATTTTCAAACAAAGATTTTCAGCATTAATGAGATTTACAATTGAATGAAAATATTGTCTAAATAATATTGTTCCAAAAATTTTAAGGAGATGGTTTGCGGCATCAGTAAATAAATAAATAAATAATTTTAAGGAGATTCACAATGAAATTAATTTAGGAAGGTAAAATTGATCATAAACTAAGCACAAAGGCGATTTGCAGCATTAATGAAATTTACAATTGAATAAAAATAGTGTCTAAAATAATGTTGTCTCAAAAATTTTAAGGAGATGATTTGCGGCATCAATAAATAAATAAATAAATAAATAATTTTAAGGAGATTCACAAAGATATTAATTTAGGAAGGTAGAATTGACCATAAATTAAGTACACAGGCCAATTATTGTAGGAGTGACCTATCGTTTACTTTGACTCCGAGATCCTTTTGTTATATCCCATAATTCCTCGGGGTAAAAACGAAGTTGTTAGCAGCCTTCGGACAATATATCGTATTTCTGTTTACCAGAGGGAGCACAGAAGTATTTAGGTAATAGATTCAGTGGATTAGTCGTTACCTGTTCCCGAGTCCCACCTTTACAGCCCGTAAAAGTGTTTGTAGTGGCCCGAGCCCAAATAGTTGTTCAGTCTCTTTTGCTCGATGACTTTTATTTTATTTCGGACCTTGTATATCGGCCTGTTGACAAGTTGTAATTTATGGAAATTCCGAGTTTAAATTATCGAAAATATTTTCACCGGAAACATACATTGATAATATTCAAGCATTTAATTTTACCAACGCCGTTGATCGAAATTATTTTAATCAAAAAGAAATTAGTTTTAAACGTTTCAGGGTTGTTTATTTAATAAATGCTGAATATTTAATTGTCAAAATGGATAATTATTCAGGACATAAGTAGATATGTTTCATTTACTGTGAAATCATTTTACATTCAACAAAATATTGTATTTCCAAAGTTGTTCACATGATATAAAGTAAAAAAAGAGTATTTGTTCCATATTTTGGTATAATTAATTGCATACAGAGATTTTTATTTTCAGCTTAATTGAATATAATCATAAAATGTTTAAAAAAAAATGGCATGTAATATAATTACATTACATTACAAATGATAAAAAGTTAAATACTTTTTAAAAATATTTGATATCGACCAAGACATTTGATTTCAAAAGTTACATGCACGATGTACAGGACAATGGATCATTTTCAATTCTTTTAATATTTTTAAAAAATATTCTTAAAAATTTTTTAAATTTTTACATTATTTTCAACTTAATCTATTTTTATTTGATCCCTGTATGCAATCATATCTACTTCAAAAATTCTAAAATGTTTTCATCCTTTTGTTTATTATTTAAACAGTTTTAAAACGTCTTTGAAAAAACAAACAGAGTAAGAATAATAATACAGTAGAAGAAGGGATAGAGATCACTTTAAAAACATTTGATATTGTATTTGAAGAATTTGTTCGTAGTTTTGTATATTATTTAAACAGTTTTAGAATGTCCCAGTAAAAACAACCAGGCTATTGATAACAATTCAGTGGAAGAAGGGATGGAAATCAATTTAAAAACATTTGATATTGTATTTGAAGAATCACAAGCTAAATATAAAATGAAATAAAATAATATAGGCTGTCTAGTAGTATTTTACCTGGTCATTTTTATTATTCAAACAATTTTAAAATGTCTCACTAAAAACAACCAGGCTAAGGATAATAATTCAGTGGAAGAAGGGATGGAAATCACTTTAAAAACATTTGATATTGTATTTGAAGAATCATAAGTTTAATATAAAATAAAATAAAATAATATAGACTGTCTAGTGGTATTTTACCTGGTCATTTTCATTATTTAAACAGTTTCAAAATGTCTCAGTAAAAACAACCAGGCTAAGGATAATAATTCAGTGGAAGAAGAGATGGAAATCACTTTAAAAACATTTGATATTGTATTTCAAGAATCACAAGCTTAATATAAAATGAAATAAAATAATATAGACTGTCTAGTGGTATTTTACCTGGTCATTTTTATTATTTAAACAGTTTCAAAATGTCTGAGTAAAAACAACCAGGCTAAGGATAATAATTCAGTGGAAGAAGGGATGGAAATCACTTTAAAAACATTTGATATTGTATTTGAAGAATCATAAGTTTAATATAAAATAAAATAAAATAATATAGACTGTCTAGTGGTATTTTGCCTGGTCATTTTTCCAGTCACATCCACGACGTTCAACGTTATTTGTCTTGCATTTGGAATACCGAATAACGGATTCCCATGGTGTCTACTGGAGAATTGACTTTAATAGCGTGGGGAATGGAAGAGAAATATTCGTTGACGACAGGAACACGAATTTATTCTTTCGGTGGACAGTTTTTACCGGTGCCGACCGAGGATTTATCCCGTTGTTGACGCATAGATTCGTTCTTTTACATAGTCGTGTTACACGACTATACAAATTGAATAGTTTACTAAATACAATACATATACAAGCATTTATTTATAAAGAAATGCAAGATTTTTAAATGTTTTCAGTTTACGCGGTAATTGACGATTGTAATCGAGCTGTTTTGTGCATTGTTATAACAGAATAGTTTCCACAACCGATCATCGAATCCCGTCGCGAGAAAGTTGAACGGCACACGCTCTCGTCTCCATCTTGGTTTCTTTTGGACGGCGAAATTCAATTTCGTTTCAATTGCCGCAAAGTACCTCCGCATTTCTCTTCCACTGTTCCGATTACCGTACGCTCAAATTGGAGTGGACTGCACACTGGTTTGCACAGGATGGAACTTTACGCAATTTAGATTTTCGCTTCCCCCCTCCCCTTTCCTTTTTGCACGATCTCCGGCGGACCGGTATTTAATTATGTTATCAAACCGAATGCTATCATTGTAGTCCCCCAAATGCTATTATATTAGCAGTCGTGCAATAATTAGAGAATGTCAGAGGAGTTTTTTTTTAAGGACTGGTCCAGACGAATCGGAATTAATGAAAAATTCTTTGAGCGAGGAATTGCTAAATTAGAAATGGAACAGGAATTGTCTTAATTTGATATATTTGCATATTGAAAAAATGTTTCACTACTGTGGTATTATTAGAATATGTGAATATACATTTTATTAAGCTGATTTGTAGAAAAAGGCAATGACAAACAATTTATTTAGTCTACAAAGGGTTTTATAATACTTCAAAGCAAATACAAAATTTTATTTCACTTGACAAACATTTTTCTGTACCGAATTTGAGAAGATCAAAATGTTATAAATGTACAGAATCTACGGTTTAATTATTTTCGATTTACCCTAATGAAAATAGTGCAAATTTTCTTACCAGCATTGTGACAATGTTTGAAGGTATTAAGAACATTATTGAATGTTTGAGAATAAATTTTTTTAACGATTTGATTCAGCAGATTGTTTTGTCAGATAAAAGTTACAATTAACCTGTGTTTTATAAATGAATAAAATATCTTTTAATGGCACAATTTATTTGGAACGCCTCAGAGGAAATAATAAACAGGTAGATGACATAAATGGAATCTAAGAACAAGAAATATTCACAATTTTCAACAGTCTTTTCTGGCCAAAAATATTGTAGTCATCGCACTACACATTTGAATAATTCCGAAATATAAATGATCGCGGGAGAAGCATATACGAAAGTTTTATTTTCTTGTTTTGAATTCTCGAGAAAGTGTCGTGAACGATACAGACATCATAAAATGACATTTTTTATTGAATTACCAAAATAACAGAAGATTTCGTCGAAGAAAAAACTTGCAAATTATTCAGATGCCTATAATAGTTTCTGAAGGTGAAGTATTTTCTGAATTCTCAGATCGGCAGATTTAAATGAATGAAAAACTGCCTCTATTAAATTTTATGTTTATACACTGATTTTTACACAGCTCAATTAATCAAAGAAATATTTTCAACCGACAATATTAAAGTTGATTTTAGAATAATACATAGTTCACTGACGATAAAACATTGTTTATCTCTCCGATACATTCATCAACAGTTTGTCCAATCACAAAATAATTAACCCTTTACAGTCGGAGCTATTTTAACTACAAAACCAAATATTTTTTTCCAACCAAGAATATTTCTATTCTATATATGATTTTTTCATTTTGTAGATATGAAACTGATATAATACCTTGTACAATAATTAAATCTTTAATACCTAATTTATTAAATACAAATTCAGTAATGTAAACATCATTTTGAAGAATGGTATAGCAATTTTTAGTGGTGTCTCAGAGTCACCGCTCGAGTGCTAAGGGTTAAATATAATCACCAACAAAAATTTATTTCACCCACTAAAATGTCACTTGCAGTAACAATAAAATGAAAGCAAAATATTCCTTATGGTAACAATAAATTAAAGACACCATTCATATCTATTAATATAGTTTACACATTTGCGGACAACATAAATGCATAAAATACTAATAAATAGATGGGTGGGTGTCAGAAATAATGGAATGGAAAATAAATAAAAAGCAGTCGATTTTTCATGTAACTTTACGAGCACATTCGGTTCAGATATTCCTGGACAATATTTACCGAAAGTATATGGGGTCGCGTTATTTAATAACCGGAAATAACTATGTAAAACTTGAGCATGGCAGCCTGTGCTCCTGTCGGCTCACCCTCGCGGGAACTTCGACTTCTCACCCTCGTCCCTACGACTGCGCTTTTTCCTCCGGAACAGTTTCCCGGGAACTTTCGACGATCGTGACATTTTCAAACGGCGCAAACAAACTTTGTTCACGAAGAATGGTCCCGGAATGACGCCACTTGCGATTATGCATTACGTTGGGAGAGTATTGATCGTTTTGCGATGGAAAAACTTGGTAATATTGAAATTTACAAATAACATTCATTCGATTCGAGCGGTTCAGTAAACCGTTCAATAAAAAGAAACGATCTCCAACTCTGGTATTACCCAAACAAACACTATTTATTGCGCATTTGTTCATAAAAGCAAGTATTTATTATGTTTAGAGGCACGAGTACGATTTCCGCCCCATCCACGACCTAACCACAACTCATTCTATTCACATGATTTTTCCATTACTAGTTCAAATTCTGGATGACAGCTACAATGCAAAGATTATGCGAATCAAATTTCATTTTCTACAAAAAGGGTCTCTTGATATTTTGCCATATTTCGCATAGTTACCGAGATATTTGCAAATTTATAAAAAACAGGAAATCTACCTTACCGGCTAAACCAGGCCAATTTGACACCATGTTAAAATTTTCAATCCTCTTTTTAATGCTTCTTATTAAATGGTAATCCATTTTGACAAGACTTGTGAGAGCCGTCTTTAGATTAAAATAGGGAATATTGTGTTTCTAAAATTTACTATTTTACCACTGTCTAACTACAATTATTAAAAAAAATTTCTCCTCGCTTTATGCAGGTTTAAAATTAAGAACCATCAAATATCCAGGTAATTCCTATTTCTACAGAACTTTCTGTCGAATTTCTATATTTATTGCAAGCAAGTTTAAACAATTTGCTGAAACGTCACTTAAAGTAGAGACTTTAACCTCAGAATTTTTGTATATGTTTCCAAAACCTGAAACAATAAGAAATTAGGCCAGGGAGTGAAGGACCCCACTGTTCAGACCACGTTAGTGAGAAGCCATATTTCCGTTTGAATTTTTATTTTTATTGCGAACAAGTTTAAGTGTTGGATTAAAATATCACAAGCATATTAAAGTACAGACTTTAATAAGTACCTCAGAATTTTTGTAGATGTTTCTAAAGCCTAGAACAATAAGAGATTATGCCAGGAAATGAAGGAACCCACTGTTCAGTCCACGTTAGTGAGGAACCATATTTTCATTTGAATTTTTATTTTTATTGCGAACAAGTTTAAATATTGGATTAAAATATCACAAGCATATTAAAGTACAGACTTCAACATGTACCTCAGGATTTTTGTACATGTTTCCAAAACCTAAAACAATAAGAAATTAGGCCAGGGAGTGAAGGACCCCACTGTTCAGACCATGTTAGTGAGAAACCATATTTCCGTTTGAATTTTTATTTTTATTGCGAACAAGTTTAAGTGTTGGATTAAAATATCACAAGCATATTAAAGTACAGACTTTAATAAGTACCTCAGAATTTTTGTAGATGTTTCTGAAGCCTAGAATGATAAGAGATTATGCCAGGAGCTGAAAGACCCATTGCACAGAACACAGTATTGAGAAATCGACGGTGTGTTAATAAATAGAAAAGTAACAAATAATTAGGCGAAACAGAAAGTGTAATGAACGTTAAGCTGTGTTCAATATTTCCGTTTTGCAACAAAAAAGATCGCCAGTTTCTGCAGGGCATTGTTCAGCAGGGAGCGGCACAGTCACCGATTAAATTCGCCGCGATTATTATCGGGTGAAAATTGCGATTTGGAATGTGCCACGTTCTAAGACTTAATTTATACTATACACGGTGTTGCGGTGCAGTCGCGGTCCATTCATAGTCCCTTCGAATCCCGTGTAATTTGTTGGAACGTGATGGGAGTGTGAAAGCCGCGTTAACATTCGAATCGTGTGGTTAAAACCGGCGGCGATACACACGCGAAGTACAATTTTCGCAATAACAAGGGGGCAAAGTAACGACACGTCGCCGGTGTCCAGTCGTTTCTGTACGATTCGGTAAATTAATAGTTCAAACAGGCCGTATTCAGTTTGCAATTGATGAAACACGATCGATGATTTAAGCACGGAAGCGGGCTCGTGCCGGAGCAATTTTACTTTCACGTTGTACCGTGAGAAAACGCTAACCTTCCTGCTAATAATCAACATTATACAAGAAAAGAAGGGAAAACGGAGTTACTAGGCGCGGGGAATAATAGCAAACCCGTCATTAAAATTAGTATCGCGAATTAATCGATCCGGGAAACGTTGAATCATTGGTGGAAACGTTTATGGAACAAATTGGTTTCGAACAATTCGAAAATTATAGGTATAGCTGCTGGTAATCAAGCAAACTAAGGCATCTGTGCACTTTTAGTAATAATGGCTATTAATATAAATATTATTATTCCTCTTACTATATTATATGACATTAAATCCCAAGATCCTGAAAATTAAATTATTCTAATTAATATTAATAACCCCACATTCCTCAATCGATTACATAAAATTACACCCCTGAAGAATAAGAATTTCTATTTTGATAATAAATTACAAGGATAGGTACTGATATTTGGTTCCCTCAGGGTTTTAAATCCATTTTACCATTCTCCCCCTTCTTCCACTCTCCCCCTTCCTCCACTCTCCCCCTTCTCCCACTTTACCCACTCTCCACTATCGCCTAATTTTTCAGCCTATAATAAATTACTAAACAATAAGAAATTAATCCTAACCCATCTCACCCCAACAAAATACTTAAAATACTCGGACTAAAAAGTATTAAACATATAGATAAAATAAATAATATTAAGAAATGTTTAAAACGATTAATATAAATATCCCCTATTATATAATCTTTCCTATAAATTAAAATAAAAAAAGAAATAATTAACACTACCCCAATATAAAGAACTCCTATATAATCTAAATAACTATTAAATAGTAGAAAAGTGGCCGAACTTATTTGTACACCTAATATATGATATTTGTAAGATATTAAGAAATATTTGGAATTCACAATTGTACACAGTTAAACATGCATGTTAAATTGATGAATGTGCATCATTGAGGTTGTTCAAACAATTTCTGAAGCAATTGCAAGATACAGAAGTCGGAACTGAAATTCACTTCTCTTTCTATTAATATTAATATGTTGGATGTTTTATATATAATGCACTCGTCATAAATGCATAAAGTCTGCGGTACAGTAATATACCTGGGAGTCATTGGTTTTTCCTGATTGCCATTTCGTTGAACGTTTTACGATTGTCAGTCCCCTAATGTCTTTATTACCCTAATAAGAACCAAAAGGTAATATTCGAAGCCGTTGTTTTTCAAGAATTTCCAATTTTCAACTTACTATTAACTTGCTATTATTATAAGCTAATAGGGGTTTTCAGCAAAATCAAACAGTCTTACGTGTCATAAATCTTTTATTATGAAATATATTCAGTGAATAACAATCGTAAGACAAATAGTACAGTCGTTGGCACATTTGGTAAACAGTAAGAAGTAAATGTTAAAAAGGCTATTTGATTTACAATTAAACATATTATACACACTTATTACATGCGTGTTACAGTCTGAAATTAAGTTATAAAGCGATAAACTATACTTACTCGTAACGAAAATTTTAACAAAACTATTTACATTGCACTATGGTCATCCGTCGGTCTTACCGGATGTCCTCCAGCGTTGCTAACAGTCGTATGTGGAACTCCGTTAGGAAAACTTACAACGTTGCTTTGAAATATAAATAAGAAGCAATACAAAATGATGTTCTATAACAGGAATTCTTAATATTTGCCGTTTAAATCAAAAGTGCCAGCAATAGTACAGTTTGCCCTATTTGATTCGCTGCTTGAACAGCGAGGATCGAACAACAAATGCAGCTAGCTGAACAATCGAATCCCCGAAATTCGCGTAGGATCTCCCGGGCTGAACGAACCGTTGGAGAACAAAATGCCTCGGCACGCGTAGCGCAGCACCCTCGGCTAACCAAGAGGAATTCCATTCGCGGAGGATCGGGTGGTGGAAGCCATGCGAACACGTTCTTCTTCAGCATTTTAACGCTGGTAGACCGTAAAGTGATCAAATCGCGCGACACCCGAAGAGCGCTGCACATTGCACACGTGGTGAGCGTGTACGGCGGGCACACGGTGTCAATGCGCATCTAGCGCTGGGCGTACAGGTGCACAGAGAGGCATCGCAGGTACGCGTGTGATCCAGCGTAGGTGTGCACGTGTGCACGTGAGATACAAGCCAGCCGACCTTGCACCCACCCTCGCCCACCGACAAAGCCGGTCTGCCTATTGATTGCGGGGGCACACGCTTGCCAATTTATCCGTAGGCAGAAAACAACACGCGAGCAAGCCTGTACGTGACAATGGGAAAGCAGGAAACCCCGATTTCATGCAATCAATGAGCACCGGCGACGCCGAGACCGGCACGGATTAATCTGGCTTTACGACGGATTTTTTTGTTCCCTCTATCTCGTGCTCCTCTTTCGGACCCCCACCACCCCCCGCTCTCTACACCCCCACTGTAGAACGCTGCAAACCCAACCCCGCAGACTGATCGCGTCCGCTTCAATTTTCTCTCGCTGCCTCTACAACCCCCGCTACCATTCTACCACCCACAACGATAGCGAGCTCCGCATCGAAATACCGCAGTGCATTAAGACCGTCTTATTTCTCCTTTTACGCTGCTGCATTTATTTTTTAAGCGGTCGTATTCTTCGATTCCTTCGCGTTTTTACGGATGTTTGCTTACTTCGCTGACATTATTGTACGCAGAAGTGGGGATGGTAACGCGGGGAACTCCAGTTTTATATTTCTTTCTAAAATCTGAGTAATAACTTAAGGTTAGCCGGACATTGTGATTAGGGTTGCCAACTTTTTCGGGGACAATTCCGGGACATGTTACCCAAAACTGAAATATATATATTTTGCAAAATAGTGAAAATCCTCGAAACAGGCTGTACCTGAGGTTATTTAAAGTAACTTTCTCCTCAGCGAAAATTTCCATCTCAGCTTTGTTATGGAGTTATTAACGAAAAACACGGACCAATCATAGCGCGGCTATAGGGAACGGATTCAGGCTCGGCGACTGGTCTCGCTGAGCGTGGCGTCGCCGTTGGCCGAGCCAGAATCTCCCTGCTGTAGCCACGCTCTGATTGGTCCGTGTTTTTCGTTGATAACTCCGTAACAAAGTCGAGGCGGCCATTTCTGCAAAGGAAAAAGCTGCTTTAAATAACTTCAGGAACCGCCCATTTCAAGGATTTCCACTATTTTTGGAACACCCTGTATAATGTAGTTTCACATTGGATGGACACGAACTCATGTGCAATCGAAAGAACTATTTTGGAGTGTATGTGATATTCGTATAAGTTGCCTTTTGTAGATCAAGGTTGATTATATACATGCACGAAGTTTGATCCAGATCGATCAAGATGACTATGAAATATAATCGATTAAAAATAGCAAAAATTGTAAGAAACTGCGATTTAAACATATCGTAAATATCCTAGATACAAAGATTCTTACATCTTTCAATGCCTATAGCTTTTTCATGCGTCCACCGATTTTTATTGAACTTTGTGCACGCGTATAACTTCCTTGTTTAAACAGTAAATAAACTGCGAATTATCCAGATTTCTTGCGAATGGCATTGCAACACGCGTTAGAGCAATAAAACGCATAGAAAAATTCTGAAAGAAAACATCTCCACAATTTCGATAACGGAATAAAAATCTGCAGCTATCCGGTATCAACGAGACATCGAATTTTTCTTTCTCTTCCGTGACCATGCGAACGCGGTGCAGCCTGGACGAGCATGTGCGCCATCAGCATCGTCTGCCACGCATATCACGCTTACGTTCGTGTGTTCAGTCGTCCCGGATTCACGTGTACACGGGACACAAATCACCGCGCAATCGCGTCGCGTGCGAACGTAATGCCCAACATAATCGCCGCGACTAAAGATCGCGCACCGATCTTTGCAGGGCCTCCACTCTCGAAGGGAAAGGATTAATCGAGAGCCTGGAACTCGAATCCTTCGGAATTATGATTGCTTGCGCGGCAAATCGGTCTGTCTGAAACGAATGCTTCGATGGCGTATACACGATACCCGGATTCTTCCTTGTGCGAATTATTTATTGCGACAGAATCGATCGTTAAATTATTTAACCCTTGCCCATTTTCGTATTACTCAATTAAAGTTTTTTGCAAGAATCATTGCAAGTAGGAATGTTGGGAATTTGTAGGAAAATAGGCGGAACACAAAATAGCGAGAACTCTAAAAGAGTTAATTGACTGCTGTGTTATTTTCAATTGATACGTATTATGCAGAGAAGAAATACATTTTTAGTCAATACATTATCTACCGGCTGTTAGTCCATAATTTTTTAAATGGCCCATGGCTGATGATTTTTTGATGGGCACTTCAAGACCAACGGAAACTTTAATAATAACCCAATAACTCATTCTCATTAACGTAATCTAATAAATTTTGTTTGAGGTTATTATGTAAAAGAAGATTTTCAAGCTTAGTGTTAAATCCATTTGCTGGAATTTCTAGGAAAATTCCACTGAATTTTCACGGAATTTTTCCTCAATTTCCATCGAAGTATCGTTCAATTCAAACAACGAATAACCGTTTCAAATTGGAAACTGATAACACACTGATTCAGAACATCATTGAAAAAAAACGCAATTCTTAGCGGTGCGGGTAAAGAAATTTTTATTGTTGGATTCCATCTCACACAGGCATCAGCAGTGATACCAGAAACAACCAAAACTGGTTGTTTTCTCCTCTCCTCCTTTTCCCCTTTCACTATTCCATTCCACTACTGTGAGAACATTCCAACGTCCCCCACTAAGACCGTAGACTGGTCACGTGACGTGCCGCAGAACGTGTCACATATTACTCTGGTCATCAGAGAGGTGGTAAACTGTATTCCTCTCGATTTAACCGATCTGGCGACACTGGGCCAGAGTAGGGCACAAGACAACTAATAATTAAAAATGACTAATTGTCTCATCGATTGTTAGTCATAGCAAAATAGTCATTAGTCAAAACTAAGTATGAAATTTATTATTTTACGGAAGATTACGAAAACGGACCACGTGATAAGAAATCTAAGTTTGCTGTGACTAACAATCAATGAGACAATTAGTCATTCTTAATTATTAGTTGATTTGTGCCCTACTCTGCACTGGGCATCAGGGGCAACGAAGAAGCAGACGTTGCAGCAACAGAAGCAAGCACTAGCAAGAAAAACTACAAAAAAAAAAATTCCTGTGTTCTAATACTAGCATTCCTGAAGGATATTGGACTTTGTCATCTAATATAAAACAAATACACTGCGGTCACTAATAACCTAAGAATGGGCACGTGACCTAAATAATTCAATTAAAAAAAAAAATTGGTGATTAGACCACATGGCTGAACTGAAACTTCTTTCTTTAATTTTTTTCGAATTTTTAGTAATACTTTGACATTTAATTTCCTATGATTCTATTATTGAAACAATTAGCTTGTGATAGCTAAAATATGATATAAATATTCTTGAATCAATTTTGTCTAAATGTCTTGCAAATACTGCATCGAGAGTTGTTCCTGATCTTGTTGTCGCTTCATTAGGATTATTTACCATTTCCAATCTTAATTTACTTCTAAAAAATTCTATTAATAATTTTGATTGTTCCGATGCAAAGTTCACGTTGAAATCTCCACTTAGCATCATCGGAATTTTATCATAATCTTTATTAAGCAATGCCAAACCCTCAACCGTACATGCTAATAGAATAGAATTTCGTTTCATCGTTTGATTGCCAGATCGGTTTTACTCCTATCGCGTCGAGGTTTTACTAATTCGTTTCATCGTTTCATCGTTTCATCGTTTCATCGCCAGATCGGTTTTACTCCTACCGCGTCGAGGTTTTACTAATTCGTTTCATCGTATCATTGTTTCATTGTTTCATCGTATCATTGTTTCATTGTTTCATCGTTTCATCGCCAGATCGGTTTTACTCCAATCGCGTCGAGATTTTACTAATTTTTTTCATCGTTTCATCGTTTCATGGTTTCATCGTTTCATCGTTTCACCGTTTCATCGCCAGATCGGTTTTACGCCTACCGCGTCGAGGATTTGCGCCTAACGCGCCTAAAGAAGTTTCACTTCAAAAAACAATCGTTTCGAAAATCCGAATCGAGCACCGAGCAAACATCGAATCCCCAATCGTCATTCAAACAAAAATTCGCTCTAACAACGTCGAACGCTGTCTCTCATCGTTCGTATCCAGATATGCGCGGTCTGTTCCGAACAGAAAAATGCGGATAGACGATATGATAAGTGTAACGTTATCTTCGAAAGCGGACGGTTCGGAGCTCGGCAGGCGAACTGGATTCGATTCGCCGTATAAAAATTCGCAGCCCCAGCACGGTATCGGGAATTCTCCGGGCGAGTAAACGCGACTAGGATGTCTCTGTGAAAAAAATAAAAAGGAAAAAAAATGAGAGAGATGCGGTAGCAGTTCAGATGCAACGGCCCGTTGATTACATGCGATCCCCGAAAATCTGGAGCGAGCGTGTGTGCATCTGCAATGTTGCGGCGCGGAGCCGAACGGAAAAAGAGCCGGATGATCAATGCCCGCGGCTGCGAGATGCACACAACTGCTTCCTCCCTGTTCTGTCGACCACAGCTCACTCTCCCTCTCTCCTCCTCCTCCTTCTCTCTCTCTCTCTCTCTCTCTCTCTCTCTCTCTCACCCTTTGTAAAGTTTTCCCGATCCATCGTTTCTAGCCCGGTTTTCGTGGCGGGTATCGCCCGACAACCCTGCCTAACCGAAACGTGACGGCTACACGTGATGTAAATACGCGGTGTACGCAGCCGAGCGCGAGTCCACCGACTCTCTGTATGCACGCCTGCATGTGCATACACATCCCCTCCCTGCCCCCTAACTCCCAACGTGCAACGCGTACCTTGTACATCACCACCCGAGTTTCAAAGTTCAGAAATTAAGCTTCGAAAATCTGCGCATCTCTCCGCGATTTACCATTCGCGTTTGGAACAACGTGCATCACCTGGAAAATTGTTCGGCGATTTATCGGACCAACGATCTATGTGCATTTTGTGCATTTGATGGGGGAGGCAGGGGTTGAAACTTCCGATTTCGAAAAAACAAGGTGAAGTGAGGGCAAATGCATTCAGCGGTTACGACTATTGTTACACGAGTCAAATTCTAGTATCTCATTTGTAGAATTATACAAGAAGTTAATATTTAGATTAAATTAGGTTTAATGAATTAAATTTTACCTGGAGTCGCTCTTAACCTTCCGTCACTGGCGCACCATTTTTGTGTACCGCCACTGGCTGCGCACTGTGCCTCCACATACCTTCTTCATACAAATAGGAAAGCACAATATTTCATTTATTGTTTAAATGAAATAATAAAGATGTAAATGTATAATCAAAGTATGTTTATTGTTCATTTTATGAAAAATACGGAACAGAACATTAGTTTAGATTATAATCGTAAGTTCAAACAAAAGCCGCATTTTAGAAGAGAAATTTTATAAGAGAAAAGTTAGAGAGTAGCACTCAGTGTTACTGAGTAGCTATCATACACATGTTATATGTTCTAGGCACATAAATATGCCATATGTTTTACATGAAAACCGCGTCGATCTGTTTTTTTTCATCCTCGCGAATTTACGGAATTGACTACAGCTCCGCATTTTCTATTCCAAGTATTTCTTTTATCCTAATTGTTATCGTTTTAGGTAAATTAGTTTCGATTGCTCGAGCACGGAGATGATTTTCCACTAATTCGGAAGCAAGCAAATGTAGAAATTTCCTCAATAAAATTCGCTGACATTTTTCAGCCGTACTTGGGTCGTAATGCAATAAATTCGATAAGAAGGCACTATGAGACCTTCTAAAAAAACAGACATCACCTAACTCGACCGTAGCATAAACCCAGACTGAAATTGGAGCTGGCGACAAAAAAACTGATTGTTACTGGCTGCGGACTCACACTCTGCAATCTATTGTAGCAGCCACAAAAACCGGCCGGCGACAATTAACGTTCAGATGATACTATTCTTTGACTTGTGCCGAACGTAGAAAAGGACAGCGAAGCTCGAGAGACCTCGGTCGCCGAGGAGTGTAACATAATACGGGTCGAGCATGTCGGTGTTAAAACAACATCTAACCCAGTGACAAAACTTCTTTATTTTTTATTATTTTTTAATGTCACTTCCACCGACACATTCGTGGCATTTTACGCACTGCTAATTTGGTACAGATAATTTTTATACCTCCCTCGAAGAATACCTAGGGGTCCGTAAAGTTCCCCCACACTCTGTAAATTAAAAACAAAATACGCTGCGGAGTGTGAGTCCGCGCGCCAGTGCCGGAAGGTTAAAATTCTTCTTCAGCACACAAAATAAATAGAATTTTCGAGTGAACGAATTATTTGATCAAATGAAAGATGAAATGAAAAATTACTAAAAATTAATGAATTCATTTTGAAGAAACTATTTGGCTGTTCATATAAACTAACAGAGGTTAACGATTATTTTTCAAATCATTTACTTCGATAATGACTCAGCGTGGCTATAACGCATTCGCGAGGTGGTTGAATAATCCCGTGGTAAAGCGTCGCGACGAAAAAGCTCGAGGAGAGGCGAAAAAGCACGGTGCGGCGGCCGTAAAAGTTCTAACAACAAATTTCTCGGGCGACAAGACGCGCGGTCGATCGGGGCTATATTTTAACGTCGCGGTGGCGTGAGAGCGTGTTTTCATCGGCGTCGGCGGTAATGCAAGCATTTCTAAAAGTAAATGTCGCCGTTGCTCTACGGTCGCATAAAGATCATATAAACGCGTGCCTCCGGAATGAAAAATATTTCCGCGACCCGTGCCAAGTCTTCAATAACCGAGCGTCGCGTAAATTTCTCACGTTTATCGCTCCCGAGCATTTCGCGAAATTTATTTGCTCGCGAAAGACCCCGGTCCTCCTCCCGCGTCTCTGTTCCCCGATTCCCGTGGCTTTTGTTGATCTTTCTGGACGACTTTCGTCGCCGATCGCCTCGTCACGCAACATCGGGTGCGTGATGTGACTGAATATTTCACATCCCCGGGGAAGCAATTTCAGTCGGCAAACTCTTACAACGAAATTCCTCTTACTTTATCAACCGCGCGTGTCCAAGCGCCAAACAAATCGAAAACTCGCCGGCCACCGAGGCCTTCACCTGAAATTTCTTATCGTTCTTAAGTGAACGTGGGAATCCTGAATCAGATTACCACGACTATGATCCTACGTTGGAATAATTAACACTAGAAATAGTAGAGCAACCAACGTACACCCAATTCTTCTTTTGCACGATTTTGAAGTAACACGGTTCAGAGAAAAAATCCGTATGTAGCGTGACCTGTCCAATGAGTGAACACTTAAGCTGTATTTCTGTTAAAAGTAGTATTCGCAAATTGTTATTTCATTTCCTCAATGCTACAGTGTTTTCTCAATAAGTGTCCAAAGCATCTTTCCTTTAATTGTCCCAGAACTATCCCCACTACCGCGGAGTATACCCCGTGAGGGACCACGAAGCTCGAGAGGCCTCGGTTGAGTATATCCATACTCTCCATTTTAACAAGTTTAAGAGAACACAATACTATATACCAGGGATGGGCAATTTTGCCTCAATTGAGGCAAAACCGTCCACACCGTAGCGCCCTCTGTCCCCTTTCAGCAAGCGCGGTACAATGGGGCAACGAAGACACAAGACATTAACGTACGCAACGAACGTGCGCGCTGAATGAAAGAGAGGTTGGTGGGAGAAGCAGGCGTTTGAGGGGCTCCACCCATGCCCACCACTGCTATATACAGTAGTGTATACATGTAGTTATACAGGGTGTCCCACGTAACAGTTTTCACGATTTTTAAGTACTTGCAATAATCTGACAAAAATATTTTCAACAAAAGTTGATCAGTTTTCGATTGGCTATATATTGCAATAAAAAAAGTTTGAAAAACATTTGTTTATAGTATTGTCAAGGTTACCTTCATTTTTTTAAATGGCGCTTTGTAATTTTGACTTAGCAGTATTATAACCTGTGTCAATACGAATTCAATGACCTTGGGATGACCTTGAAGGCGAATAAATGCAAATTTCAACAAAACATGACAATTTGCTTGAATGGGTGATAATAACTTGTGTTTATTATTAAGACTCGAAATTCACATTAAGGGGGTGAAATCGACCCTTGAAAATTCGGCTATTTTTCGATTTCGCGTTATAACCCGCAAATTATGAGGGGTAGGAAAAAAGTTTCCAGACAAGAGTTATACTTTTTAAGTCGAACTATCGTCTGGCAAAACATTTATCAACTGTGTACATAATTAGAAAAAAGGAAAGTTTGATCACCCTCTTAACATTTAACCTAACACCGCCGGTCAAATGACCGCTTTCAGATTTTTTATTGTACAATTATCGAAGATATAAAAATGGTTCGACTAGAAATGATTCTGTATACTTTTTTAGTTACGTATACATTATGATAAAATGGCACAAAATTTAAATATATTCGATCGTGCCCTTTTTAAAAGGGAGCACATAATAGTCACTTTTAACCCCTTGCCATACTATTTTCTTTATGGCTACAATAATTATAACGTCTTCGCCCCCAAAAATGTCACAGAAGAGGAAAGAAACTTTATATTTTTGCATGACTACATTTATTTCAATACTTAAATATTGATTACACAAAAGTAAAATTTTATTTCGTCTGAAAATGAAGGTATAACTTTCATCTTCGTTAGTCAAGGGGTTAATGGTAAAGGTATAGGATTAGTGTTAAAGTGAATTTGAATATCAAAAAACAAATCGTATAATACATATTTACATATGCACTACATATTCCCAAAGTTTTATAATTTTTTGAATTTCCGGGATCGTGATAATTCCTTGTTAATCAACCACTCGCTAATTCCAAGAGCAGTTATAAGCTCAACCCCGGAAAATTATTTACCGGTTAAAATATGATTCACACCGCATCAGATACGCGGTGTAATTTGATAATTCAGCGGTCCTTGCTTTTCTGCGGAAGCGTCGCGCAGAAATTCGCAGACACCGTGTCTCGGTTCTTTCAGCGGAAGCATTTACATAAGCTCGGAGCGTGATCCCCTAGATAAGATCCGCATGAAACTCATCGTCGGGGACTTTGAAGCGCGCCGTTGACTCCCAGTGTTTTTTAAATTCACTGCATTTCTCAGTCTGCGGGGCTGTATTTTTTTTTCCACGTTGCTGATGGTGGTGTTGGTGGTGTCCTCGATGCACTCGACTCTGTGCAGGCGCGCACACGTGTATCTCGAAATAAATGTAACGTTTCGACACGCGTTCCGTCAAAGTGCATTCATCCGCGCCGGCCAGAATCCATCATGCCCGGCCATTGAATCCAAATCCGCGCTTTTGCGCCGACACGTCGATGGAACAAAACCGTCCCCGGGTCCCTTTTAATTATAAATAATACAGTTCTCCTCCGAGCGGGATTTTTCACTCGGTTTTTGCCGCTCGCGTTCGCGTGCCATGGCAATGCCCCGCCGCTGTTCTCCCTCTTGTCTCTCTCTCTTCATATACAATATCGGAAACGCAGCCGGTTCTCCCGAATTTTCAAAATGGAGTTCACGCGCTGCCATACGCGCGACGAATTTACCGTAAATTATTGTCTTGCGCCGCCACGCCACTCTGTGGAAAAAAATTGCGATCCGATCGACCGTGCAAAACACCGGGTCTCCCGATACGCCCATATTTGCTGCGTTATTCGCTCGCGCAGTGGTTAATAAAATTATTATGCTCTGCCTTTTTTTTTAGAGAGAAGAAGAGGACATAGCAGAAGTATTGGGTCGTTCGGAAAGTAATTTCGTTTTTATTAATTAACATTATTCTAAGTCGCAAAATCATTGTATATTTTCAGAACTGACATTTCGGACGTCATTTCGTGCCTTATGGAACTTTATAATCTTTCAAGCATTTCTTTTGTCATCGTACCAAATATGCAAAATCAAAGTGAGCATATCCGTCACATTTTGCTTTTTTGTTATGGGTATGGTAAAAACGCAATGCAAGCAGGGAAAAAGATGTATGCTGTTTATAGAGAGGGTGTACCGTCGTATTACCATTTGTTTCGTTCTTTTCAATACATTTTAAGCGGTGTAACTATCATTTTAAATGAAGGCGTCAAGAGTAATACAACTCAATTATTTGCTAATAAAAAACAGGAATTCTACGAACATGGGATCTGCAAGTTACTAAAATTGCCACTACATCGCCAAATAAATAAATAAATAGTGAAACATCGCCTTCATTTTCCCTTGGAAAAACGAAATTACTTTCCGAACAACCCAATAGTAATTACTGTACATTGCGCTCTTTTTTATATAAATCAAATGTTCTGCTGAAAAATATTAGGTGCACAAGTTAACCATCTGCGGCCCGAATTGTTGGAAATAAAAAACTGTTTCTATAACTTGAAAACGGTGAATATCATTCTCCAGATAGAAATTAACGATGAATCTTCACAGTTTCACGCAAATATTGCCATCGTGAAAATAAATGAAACGTGCTTAAAACGTGCTTAAAAAATTATGTGAGAGGAAAATAAGACGTGTTAGAAACTCGTGTAAAAATTATTTATTTGAGAACGTGCCAAAGAAGAAGAGAACCAGGTGTTCGTCACTTTAAAATTATACGCAGCTACAAAGAATTGAGCTAATTTTATTCTTAGTGACTCTAAAGGACTCATATTTAACAATCAATATATTAAAAAATAATATGCTAGCTAGGAGACTTGCATTTTCGTGTTGCAGTCTGTAATTCTCCAGCTCTCCATTCTGTGCAACCAGAGCGCGCACTGCAAGTGCATTTTCCGTGATTTTATGCATATGTGACAAAAATGAACGATTGCAAATTTAAATCAATGGATAGATCAAAAGAATTCAACAAAATTCCCGGGAAAAGTTGTTCAGCATGATGACCTTGACGACATACTCCAAGGTCATCGAAATCGGTGAGGAGGGCAAACTTCTAAATAATTACCTAAAATTTCCGTTTCATTCTTGTTTTTTTGAAAACGATGCAAACAATTTTTATTTTCCATAACAATTCGCAGTCTGCTCATAGGTTAGCACACGCGACGAGTAATATACAGGGTGAGTCCGAAGAAACAGAACACCTAAATATCTCCGTTACTTTTCGTTGTACAAAAAAACTTCTTAGAACAAAGTTACATTGTTTGAAAGGCCACATGTAACGGTGTAAGGGAAAAAAATGTTCAAGGTCATTTTTTTATGAGATTTCAAGGTGATCGATGTTTTTTTAAATGGAATGATATATGTTCGTCAACGTAATCTTGTAGCTGACAAAATACCGAGTTCATTCATGTAACACAATATGACCTACAAATGACCTTCACCCCGAAAAATGGAATAAATAAAATTCAACGTGTAAGATTCATTTGTAGTCGTAACACAATTCTTGAATAACAAGTTTCCAAATCGTTGGATTGGACGTAACGGACCTGTATTATGGTCAGCTCGCTCACCAGATCTTACACCCCTTGATTTCTATCTATGGGGAAAACTGAAAGATGATGTTTATCATGAACCACCAACCACTGTAGACGACATGAAAGAAAGAATCGTGAGGGCTTGTGCGTCGGTTCCCTCAGAAATGAATTACACAGCAGTACGTTCTGTAACTTCACGGTTAAATGAATGTATAGCAGCTCAAGGGAATATTTTTGAACATTTTGCGTAATAGAAGTAAAGCAAATGATTCTTACACGTTGAATTTTATTTATTCCATTTTTCTGGGTTGAAGGTCGTTTGTAGGTCATATTGTGTTACATGGATGAATTCGTTATTTTGTCAGCTATAACATTACGTTAACGAAGATATATCATTCCATTTAAAAAAACATCGATGACCTTAAAATCTCATTAAAAAATGACCTTGAGAACTTTTTTTCCCTTGCACCGTTATATGTGGCCCTTCAAACAGTGTAACTTTGTGCTAAGAAGTTTTTTTTGTACAACGAAAAGTAACGGAGATATTTAGGTGTTCTGTTTCTTCGGACTCACCCTGTGTACACTGCATCCTGAGTCTGTGTTGTGCACACGAATGACATTACCGTCGATCGATGATTCACGGTGCACAGAGACACATGAATGCATATTTCATGACGACAGGAATGCCTATCAAGCACACACATAATGGAACCTGATGATTACATCCATCGCAAAACGCTACATATTTGCCTGCTGTTTTATTTCAGGGATCATCTGCCCGGAAATGATCGATATTAAAATTAATCGGTTTTTTTAATGTCAAGCGAGGCGTTTTCATGCTCGTGTTGCACACGGTCGCTCTAATCATTCGTGTTGTTGGTAAGAGTATTACACCGTGTGCAATTAACATGCGCCTAATGGTCTCGTTCCCAGTAATTCCGTGAAAAGTAATGTTTCCAATCCAATCATGGAAGAGTACGATTAAACGGCTTAACATCGCTTTTATGGCGTAGCAATTCAATTATTTGGCTTTTACGACACGCTCGCCGATTTGATAAAATTAATTCGCGGGTAATCAAAATCTAGATAATTCGCTAACGACCCTGTGCCAATTCTTTACTGACTGTATTGTCGTTTTGTTTGTTCCAGGTAATGTTCCGACGATAACAATGTTTTTTTGTTATTCCAACAATTTATGGCGGAAACTACCGGCCGTGGTCAAGGCGTATGGGTCCTATTGTAACTTTGATAATGGTGAGGTATACTTTTCCTTTCATTCTTTAGACGCGGACATGCAATTTAAGTGTGTTTTGGCAAAAATATTGATGTCCGGAAATTCATCTGACATTAATTCTATGGAAAAAAATCTAGCGGAATTATTAAAACGATAAATTGGAAATGTAGTAGATGAATTATAAAATTCTAGTGTTCTTGAAAGGATGACCTAGAAATGAAATAGATAAATTATGAATTTCAATTACTATTGAAACGGTGAATTACAAAATTCAACAATTATTGAAAGGGTGAATTACAAAATTCAACAATTATTGAAACGGGGAATTACAAAATTCAACAATTATTGAAACGGTGAATTACAAAATTCAACAATTATTGAAACGGTGAATTACAAAATTGAAATGCTTAAACCGAGTGTAACAATAAAATTGAAGAAAGAGCTTTGTAAAAAAGGTGGATGATTGAATGTTTCTAGCTAGTGGTGGTAGAATATTTTCCTGCAAAGTATTTTGGAGTTTGTTGATGTGGCCGGCGACAATTAACGTTCAGATGATAGTATTCCTGACTTGTGCCGAACGTAGAAAAGGAGAGCGAAGCTCGAGAGACCTCGGTTGCCGAGGTGTGTAACCCAGTGACAAAACTTCTTTATTTATTATTATTTTTTTATTTTATATTTTTTATTTTTTTTATCTTTCTAATAAAAATGATACCAAATAAGATATAATTCCGATGTATTTTGTTCGCGTTATCTGTGAGTCATCGATGCAGAGTTTAGTATGACCGGAGGTTCAGTGTGAAACAAAAATTGTACAAAATCTGAATATTAAATGCAATCTCGTCTTTATTATGCACGCCAGTTGCGTTTAGTGCGAGTTAGTTTTAGTGTTAAATGATTTGATGAGAAAGTCCCCTTAAAAGCTCAACTTCTAACTTTCAACTCCACAAACCACCACGCAAGAATAAGCATCCGTGCAAAGATTAGCAGTCTATGCCTCGCTAAACAAGAAGCCGAGTAAATAAATGCAACTGTAGGACCGAGTGCAATTCTAGGAGAGTTGAACTATGCATACAGAGAGTGATCAACCGCTTTTTACCGCGAGTAGAGTCGTGTTTGCCATCGCAACGAGTAAAAAGGTGCAGAATTTGCATGACAGCTCCTAGAGAAGGACACTGGGGTACAAATAACACGTCTCCGAGCACGATTATATTGTCCCCGATGAGAACGCGCTTGGTAGAGGGATAAGCCGCTAAATTACCAGCGAAGGACCTTTCAATAGGGGATCGTTCCTTGCGAATGCACGTACGTCGGCGACCTTTCAATGCGATCGGGCCGCGCGCGTGTCGGCCGAACGAAACACGATCTTTCAGCTATGTACACTCTGGTGTAATGCGATTCTCGTTGAGAAGATCGTGCAACGAGATGCACCGCGTCCCGTTCAGGCTCGTACCGTCCCGTTGCATCCCGGGTTCGAACCACGGAAATGGAATACGGTCATTAGCGTGGCGAGGAGGGCGAAATCCAATTAGTCCCTTACACCGAGGTTTCGTGTGGGTACCAAGGAACCGAAGGGGCGCGCACTGTTCTCAGAGATAGCTGCCGTATGGACAAAACTGTACGGTAATGTCTCGATAGATGCCCGGACTTCGGAACCGAAATGTCGCTTACAGTGGCTCAGGAAAGTATTCAAAAACGCACTTCAAGTCAGAATTACTATTCTAAAATTTTACCAAACGTACTTGATTTTTCTTTAACAATTAGAAGCATCAATTTAGTAAGTGACCCGCGATAATGGTTTTGAAAAAATGCAATTGGTAGGTATGGCGTGAATAAATGAAAATGGTACTTTTTGAAATTTTTTTATTTCGGTCCGTAATCTTGACTTTTCTTTAACAATTAGAAGCATAGATTTACTAAATGACGTGCGAAAAAGGTTTTAAAAAAATGCAATTGGTAGGAATCACGTGAAAAATGAAAATGGCAATTTCGGAAATTTTTTTTATTTCAGTCCATAAATGAAAATTTAATATATGCGTCTGGTAGACCAATGTTAGTTATACACGTGTTGAAAATGTCATCGAAATCAGTTGACAGAGAAAGAAACGACACGCATCAAAAGATGTACAGTCGAGTCGGAAATTAAGTTGACGCTCTTCCAAAACTAATAACTTTTCTAAAATTTTACCATATGTACGTGACTTTTCTTTAACAATTAGACGCATCGATTTACTAAATAACGTACAGAAAAAGTTTTGAAAAAAAACGAAATTGGTAGGAATAATGTGAAAAAATGAAAATGGCACTTTTGGAAATTTTTTTATTTCGGTCCGTAATGAACATTTAAAATATGCGCCTTCTAGACCATTGTTACTTATACACATGCTGAAAATTTCATCGAATTCGGTTGACAGAGAAAATACGATACGCATCAAAAGGTGTACAGTCGAGTCGGAAATTAAGTTGAAGCTCTTCTAAAACTAATAACTTTTCTAAAATTTTACCAAACGAACTTGACTTTTCTTTTGCAATTAGAGGCATCGATTTACTAAATAACGTACAGAAAAAGATTGAGAAAAAAATGAAATTGGTAGGAATAATGTGAAAAAATGAAAATGGCACTTTTGGAAATTTTTTTATTTCTGTCCATAAATGAACATTTAAAATATGCGTCTTCTAGACCATTGTTAGTTATACACATGCTGAAAATTTCATCGAAATCGGTTGACAGAGAAAGAAACCAACACGCATCAAAAGGACAGTCAAGGTACAGTCGAGTCGGAAATTAAATTGACGCTCTTTTAAAAGTAATAACTTTTTAAAAATTTTACCAAACGAACTTGACTTTTCTTTAGCAATTAGAATCATCGATTTACTAAATAACGTACAAAAGAGGTTTTGAAAAAATGCATTTGGTAGAAATCACGTGAAAAAAAATGAAAATGGCACTTTTTGAAATATTTTCATTTCAATCCGCAGATGAAAATTTAAAATATGCGTCTGGTAGACCTATGTTCGTTATTGATTTGATTCTCAGCCCGCCAATGGCTGCAGAACATTTTTATTCTGCATAAAAATCCGCAGTCTAGTTAAAACCTGAAACAATTGCGTGCGGACCAGCTTGTATAAGAAAAACAAGTTAGCGGAACTTGAAACAGTAGAGAATCGAAAGATACAGCTTGAGAAATCTGAAAAAGGCAATCATTGGGCGACGAGTAGGTAGTCCGATCATCATCCCCTGCGATTATGCGAGTGGATTTCGCCGCACATAGTGGCGTAGCGTTGGTCGCGCAGGCGCTCGGCAATAAATATTTATCGACGTAAGACGAGACTCGGGGAATGATAATAAAAGCGGTGTGTGTTTCTATCTGTTTCGCTTGTTCCCGATCGGCTCTCTCTCCGGTTGCACTTTCTGCATGCACCCCCGCCACAGTCTCTCTCTCTCTCTTTCTCTCTTTCACTGGCTGCACCCCCGATGCATCCGCCCCGTTGTCGAGCCGGGGTCTGCACGTGCGCGCGCATCCTATGTACGTGTTTATTGATGTAACTCGAGACGGTCGCACGCAAGTTAACAGCCCGTAAACAGAGAATGCACCGGGAATATACGAGTGTTTTTCGTGCTTGCCTCTGGGCGCATCCCACTCGGCGAGCCAGAGCGCCGCTCGAGATTTCTTTATAGCATTAATCCTGAAACGTTATGTGTACCCCGAGCGCCGCCGCCGAGCTTTGCCTTGCTGCTGTTGCTGCACAACTGCAAGTTGCACCGCGTTGCACCGTTGCACCGCTCCTTCTTCCGCAGTCTCTCTAGCTGATATTGAATCGCGTGAATTATTTAGCCACGCGCCACGGCTAAAAGCCCCCGGAATATTTTTCTTACGGCAACTTTTAATAAACTGCTCTCCAGATAGAAATTACTGGCTCGTTGGCTCGTTAAAGTGGCCGATACCACCGAGAAAACTACGAGAAATATTTCCCAGCGTTCCTACGGTGAATAAATGTGTTCGCGAATTTACCAGGGAGAAACAGTCTTCCTTGAATCTTGCCGTTGGGGAGATTTAGTAATATTCGAGCTGATAGCACGTGAAATGAATAATGGGGACTGCTATGTATTTTAGTGTCAGGGCTATTTTGATACCAGCTGGAATAGAACGGAATCCAGGGCTGGGTAAAGTACTGTATCAAAAAGTAAATCTATTTTATTTGAAACTAGCTTTTGCTCGCGGCTTTGCTCGCACAGGAAACTGTTTATTGCCCTCGGAAATTGATATTGTTTCTCTATAAAACCTTTTAACCCCCCATTCACCCTTATAGAGTTTTAATTTTATGTCATGTCGACATCTTATATTTCAAAATTGATGCCATTTTCGTAACTAACGCCCCATGTTTGATTAATTATATCAAAGAGCATTAAGACCAAGTTTCAAGCAAATCCGACCACAAATAAAATATTCCTCATACAAACGTTTCAACCCCTTTTCACCCCCTTAGGGGTTGAATTTCGAAATATCCTTTTTTATTCCTTGTATAGATCATAAAGGAAACCTCTGTGCAAAATTTCAGCTTTCTACGTTCAAGGGTTCAGCCTGAGCGTTGATGAATCAGTGAGTCAGGACTTTCTTTTTATATATGTATAATATACATTGTATATAGATCATGCGTGCACTTTTCAAAATAAAATCACTTAGCTGCCGAAATATTATGGAATTCCATATTACGCGCAATGAGATGACTTTGTATCGTTTTGGAATGTCTTTGCAGCGTAGGGGGCCGAGTTTGTTTGTAGCATGATTACGTATACAGGGGTTCTTGAAACATGTTTTCGTAGCATGTATTGCGATGTTCTCTGTTGTTTCTTGTGGAAGAAAAATTATTAATAGCGTTTTTTGACCCCCTGTGAGACTCGTCGGATGATCTTTGAAGTAGTTTAGAAGCAGTTTTAAATTTAATAATGAAAGCATATCAGTCAATTTCTATTAAACAATCAGGTGAATTTCACAAGTCTGAATTTACAAGAAGAAATTATCTTACATTCATAGGTTGAATAAATTGCTTTTTATATCGAACTCTTAAAACAACAAATAAGGGATGTGCGCAACCCTTTTAACAGAAATAAAATATTATTAACTCTTAACCTCTTGCCGTATGAATTTTTCTAACAGCTACTGTGGTCAGTGTCGCCAGATCGCTGAAATCGAGGGGAATACAGTTTACTACTTCTCTGATGACCAGAGTAGTATGTAACACGTTGCGTGGTACGTCACGTGACCAGTCTACGGTCTTAGTGCGGGACGTTTGAGTGTTCTCATGGTAGTGGAATAGGATAGTGGAAGGGGAAAAGGAGAAGAAGAAAAAATGCACCCAGTTTTGGGTGTTTCTGGCATCACTGACTATTGTTACACATTCTTTGACCTTTTATAGTAGAAAAAGAATATTTATATTCATCGTATGTAGACTGCGAATTTATGACAAAATTGAGTAGAACTTGGGAACATCAATATATTATTTTCAATCTATTCAAATTATTAAATAAAGCAAGAACGTTCTATTGCTTCCAATCGATGCAGATTTCAATTTTGCATTCCGCAGTCTACTGATGACGTCTATAGGCTAGTTTTACCAAACCGAATTTTTCAGTTGGTAAATTGAATTAATATTTAAATAATTGTTTAACTATTGATAATAGAGACGTCAAATTTTATTTTAAAGATACCGTGTAGCGAGCTTCATTTAGATTCAGCTTGGGGATGATTCTGTAGAAAAGTTGAACAAAGATGAAGGTTCTTGGGGCGCGAGCACAATGGCCGCGATTTGAACAGTAGCCACGGTATAAACGAGTGATTTAACACCAGCTTAAGCATCGTTCACCCCGTTCCACCCGTTTGCACCCCTGGCAAATATTCTTGTTTTGTCTATTTGCCGGTGGATTCACGTTTACGCGTGTATCCGTTCGTTCGCCGGCTGCTCGGGGGTTCACTGATTCGGATACGTATTGCAAATTCACATATGCCGTTCACGAGGCCTGTGACGTGACGCGTGCACTGCGTACGCGGTGATCGACATGAAGCGAAACTTTACCGTAAGGGTGGCTACGAAACGTCATCATTACAATTTGCCAATGTTTACGCAATTATTTATCCTTGTACAGTAAAACGTGGACACTACAACCCCCTCCAAATTAGCTACGCTCAATTAATACGTTTTCCTTTGTCAAACTTCCTATCATAATTATAACGACATACTAAATAATTTAATAAAATATTCAATTATTTTGACATAACTTTGACCTAGCAGATCTTTATGCAAAATAAAAATATTCTGCAACAATCCCAAGAGATAGAAACGGAATAGAAAATTCTTTCTTTCTTGCATCCAGTTCCATGCACTCAATTTTGTCATAAATGTAGAAAATCGACAGTTTAATTATGAGATTGTTTATTCGCAGACTATTTTCCATCGAACTATTGCATCGTTTGGTTATCAAGCAAATTTCTTTTATATTTCGACGAAACATTTATATTTTCCAGTAATTATAGCAACGACTCACAATGTTAACGAGTCAGTCATTTTAACGAGTGAGACTTGTGATGAAGATTTTAAATAAAGTCTAACAAAGATGAACGTTATACCTTTCTTTCCAGACGAAATAAAATTTTAGTTTTGTGTAATCAATATTTAAGCATTGAAGTAAATGAATTCATGCAAAAAAATAAATTTCCTTTCCACTTCTGTGACATTTTTGGGGATGAAGACGTTATAATTATTAGTCCTTTGTTTGTCCCTGAAATAAAATCGCCGAGTCGGAACTAACTCAGAAACAGTCTCGTTTAAAAATGAACGAAGAAACATAGTCCAGCAGAATTTTAATAGACCGAAAATCATCTCGCGAACGCGTTCATTTTTTCCCAGGAACGGATTAGCATCAAATGACACGGAATGGTGCACATCTTGGTCGGGTCTGCGATCGTCCTCCCGCGGGCGTACATTATCGGTAGCTAATTGCAAATTGCGCGGGAACAGTGCTGCATAATTATTCGGTATTTACAATCGGGCCAGAGAGCTACAATTTCGCTTGTTTCCCGGGGTAAGTTCATTATTGAATGTTATCGATACATACGGCGTGCATTAGCATCTCGCATGGCGAATCGGCTGTTATGAAATTTATCGTGGTTCGAGGGAAAACGTGTGTTGTTGAAAACGAGCAACTTCTCGACGAGATCAATCGCGGTAGCTGACTTCAAAGCTCGCTTAATTGGCAATGTGACTGCGCCTCTACATCATAGCTATCTCTATGAGCACGCTATACCCAGGCGGCCGGTTCTCATAGGTCACGGAGAGTACGATTGACCTCGACATTACCAGTAGTACAGTTGTGAGTTCTATCTTCGCTCGGGCTTAGTCGAAGTCGCTCGATGAGGCCTTTACGTTCGCCAGTTATGCGGGTGGTTATGCTAATTCTCGTTTTAACACCTCGTTTTATTCATTTTACTGCTTTAGCTTTATCAGAGACTTCCGTAATCTCTTACTAATCAGAGGTCGATAGTTGAAGAGTGTTTCATGTATTTTTTAACGGCAAATTTATTTGCGAATTTATAAGTTCTGTTTGACAAATATAATGTTTGTTTCCTTTGGGGATTTTTGGTACATTTTAAAATGGCAATATGCAATTTCATTTGCAAATTAACAAGTTATCTAGATGACCATGTTACGTTTATTTCTCATGGGAATGCTTAATACATTTTTAAATGGCGACAGCAATTTTATTGGCAAATTTTACCAAGTCATCTTGAGGAATATGCTATGTTCTTCCCTTATGGGAATGCTTGTTGCATTTTTAAATGGCGATAGCAATTTTATTCGCAAAAATTTATCTTGGGGGAATATAACTTCTTCATTCTTATTGGGAATTTTAAGTACATTTTTAAATGGCAATAGCAATTTTTATTTGTAAATTAACAATTCATCTTGAGACCCATAGTACGTTTATTTCTTTTGGGAGTGTTTAATCCATTTTTAAATGTCGACAGCAATTTTATTGGCAAATTTTACCAAGTTATCTTGAGAATGTATATATATATATATATATATATATATATATATATATATATATATATATATATATATATATATATATATGTTGTCTCAAAATTCCTTCAACATCCGGAAATGGGAGGTTCCTGAGATCATTTGAAGCGACATTTTTCTTTGCAAAAATGGCATCCGCTGCTTTGTTTAAGAGTTATTAACGAAAAACACGGACCAATCAGAGCGCAGCTACAGCGGATTGATTCTGGCTCGGCCAACGGCGACGCCACGCTAAGCGGGACCTGTCGCCGAGTCGGACTCCGTTCGCTGTAGCCGCGCTCTGATTGGTCCGTGTTTTTCATTAGTAACTCCTTAACAAAGCCGCGGACGCCATTTTTGCAAAGGAAAATGTCGCACCAAATGATCTCAGGAACCTCTTATTTCCGGATGTTGAAGGAATTTTGAGACATTCTGTATAGCCGATGCGGAGCCAAAAAATATCAGTTGCAGAACTGCAAAACCGATATGAGACCGATACGGGACATATTATAGGTTCTGAAGTCTGAAGAACCGAAACCGAAACCGAAATCCAAAAGCTAAAAATAACAGTTATAGAACCGTTATAATATCGGTTCTCCAGAACCGTAACCGTAACCGATATAAGCGAGAACCGATATTCTCATAACAGTTACAACATCATTTCGGTTCTTCATAACTGTTTCAGTCAGAACCAATTGTATAACTCTTTCAAACAATTATTTTCAGAACCGTTTCAACCGCTGCTTTTAACTCTCGTAAAGATGTATCTTAACCCAGAGACTACTCTAAACGTACAAGATAAGTGTCCCGGTTACTCAGTACACGGAACAAATGAATTAATCGACAAACTATGCACGTTTGGTTGATCGGTATCTACAGGAAGGTAGATTAAACAGCAAAGGAAGGCAAGCTCGCGTAGATAAGAATAAACGTTTGATTTATGCCTCGATAAATCTATAGACGACGTTATGCGAAGAGCGGACACATAGTAACAGTGGAACACGAGCGGCGTTTTATTGAACGTAATACGTTCTAGAAATCGCGCCGTTGGATACATTGTGAGTCAACCCACGTACCACCATGTTATTTTCTAACGAGGAAAGACAGTTTCACGCATCGATCCGAGTTGTAAAACAGCTCTATCGCTTAAACTCCTTCATTCCGCGGCAATGAAAGGCCATTCATCGCAATTATTATCGTGAAACCACAGAGGTAATTTCTCGGGGAACTCGATGCGCAGTTTAGTCCCCGCAGCACACAGCACTGAGCTCTCAAAGGAGATTTCTATGCGTTCAGAGAAAATTGCCACTTACATCAGATAACCGGCTGCGAGGAGTTCGAGAGTTGAATGTATTTTTCTGCTCCGCATTAATTCGAGCGCCGTGCCCTAGAAATCGTATTCGGAAAGTTTCGAAACTTTATGAAACTACGACGACGCGCAGCATTATTATAGCTGGTTTTACAATGATTTAATAAGATCCCGTGCGCCACTCAATTAACCGACTTCTTTCGCGAAGAGCAAATTAATGCTCTGAATGAATCGCGGAAAAAACAACAATACGAACTGGCGAATTAGAAAGTCCCGATACGCTCGATCATATTTTCTGGTCAGTTGTATCATTTGATTGACTTGTAAAATTGGGTTGGCAATTAAGTGATTGCGGATTTTGAATAAAAAGGAAAACTCCAAATTTTTACTTGAAAATATAACTTTATAAATTAGGTATTGTCCGTTTTTGTCGATGACCTTTTGCCATCTTTCAGACAGTGTCATAATTCCATGTTCATAAAATTAAAAAAATTTAAAAAAAATTGGTAAACCAGTTTTGACACTGCCCTTCTTTCAAGGCTTCATTCCCATATACCAGCGATGTCCAAACTCCGCTCCGGGAGCTGAATGCCGTCCCCCACCACCGTTCGCCGTTTCCACTGCGCCTGCGCAAACTGAGTAGGAAGGGGAAACAGGCGCGTGAGAGGCCCCTACGCTGGACACGGCTGCCATATACGGCACATAACTTCTTGTATGCTTGCGATGCGTTCCCGCCTTTTCGGAAATAATAATAAAATATGTCTGAAATGCGCGTTTTGTTCTTACATTTTTAAATTGGGATAAAAACGAAACTAATAACTAATCGATACAATTTTCTTACTAATTAAAGGTGGAAGTCCAAACAACAAGAAAACAATATAGGTTAGGTGCTTTGAACACACGTTGACAAAACAAAAGAATGTGCTAGAACATCTATCGACAAAATCCGCAATCATTTCGCTGCCAACTCAATATTTCAAGTAGTAGATAGTCTATTTTATTTTGAAACGGTACGTGTACTTTTGAGTAAACATTTTAAGTAAAATATTTGATTCGTTAGAAATAGTATTTAAAATACAATCCCTGGCAAAAAATATGGAACCACATTTAAAAGTCGTATAATTTTCTTAAAATTGAACCAAATGAGCTGAGATTTCTTGAAATGTTAGAAGAATTAATTTACTAAATAACGGGTAAACAAAATTTTGAAAAAATAGCTATTTAAATAGCTGTCTAAAGATATTGACATTTTTGATTTACTAAAAAACACTTTAACAATTACTTTAATGTTTCTATGGCTTTTTGTGGAAGAAACTTAAGTATCATAAGCTTGTTGTACTGTCTATAGATATTGACATTTTTGATTTAATAAAAAACACTTTAACAATTATTTTAATGTCTCTATGGCTGTGCTGTTTGTGAAAGAAACTTAAGTATCATAAGCTTATTGTTCTGTCTAAAGACATTGACATTTTTGATTTACTAAAAAACATTTTAACAATTATTTTAATGTCTTTATGGCTGTGATGTTTCTGAAAGAAACTTAAGTATCATAAGCTTGTACTATCACAGTAATTTTCGTGGTATCGCGCTCGAGCAAATTACAGTTCATTAAAATCTTATCCAGTTCAAACTCCCCATCAGTCTTTTTTTAAGTTGAGAAACAGTTTGTCATTAATATAAGATTTATCGTGCAGCTGGGACGTACCTGGAACACGAGAAAGTTGTGAAAGTACTTTAAACATTAGCGAGAATGCACTACAACGAGAACGTTTTGTTTCCTGGCTTTTAGAATGTTTTTATTAAGAAGGAAGTCATTCCACTCGGTGCATTTTGTTATATAATTTTTCTTATAAACGAATGAGAACCGTTCTTGTTTCTCGTTTGTCAGTATTTTCGTAATTTCGCACTTTATCAGCCGAAGATATCTTTATTTTTACTAGTCATTTTAATTGTTTGCATTCCGAGATATTTTAAGTGTGGAATTCGGCAATTTAGTCGAATTAGAAATATTACGCAATTCAGAACATTTTATAATCGAGAAATAGTGAAATCACACGTTTCTTACATCATACTGCAATTTTTAGTAATTTCTAAATACGAGAAATTAGTATGATGTGAAAACTGCTTCAGATGTTGGTCAAATAATTTTTAATAGCGCTCAAGAGTCGCTCAAACCTGCAAAAATGAAATCAATTTATTACATACAAACAAATTTAATTGTCTAAATACTACTTCAATCATTACTATGATTAAGTAATTTTTCTTTGAAATTCATGTTATTCTATCAATGCATACAGATTTAGCAATGTGAAAATTCCTTTAAACAATGATCGAGTCATTTTCCATGGCGCCTGTGGGTCAGCAAGTAATAAAAAAACGAAATCAACCGCATTTTCTCGTATCATACTAAATGTTCCTCAATTTATTACACAGAAATGAATTTATTGATGTGAAAACTGCTGCGAATAACGATGAAATAATTTTTACCGTAGCCCGAGGGTTACGAAAGAATAAAAGAACGCAGACTATAGGTTTTTCTCATAGAATACTGAAATTTGTATCACTTCATCGATGCGATTGTAATTTTTAATATCGCCCCAGGATCTTCATCCAACTACGAACAATTAAACGATTATGCAAAAAAAATTAATATTAAAACAATACACTGCACCGTTCAGTGAGCAATTATACATTACTGCATTCAGTTCATCGTTCACTTCAAGCGTTGAGTAACGCAAAAATTACACGAAACACTCAGAATCACATTCGCATTTCTATACACTGCGAGAGAACCGTAATTTTATTTCCATAGGAACGGTAACGGTGAATTTCAATTTCAGATACGTTTCTGCATCGATATTATGAATTCTGGTTCGCATACTTATCCTTCCCAGCGCCATATTTTATTTTCCTCTTCTCCAAATCCCGGCGAAGTAGAAGGCAGACGTTGCTGTTAAACGATTCACTAAATGTTAGGAAAATGTTATCGTTGCACGCATGAAATAACCATTCAACGAAGTGGCCGCGTGTTCGACGCGCTTTCCACCCCCGCGACGCTTTCCCAACCCCTTTGTATCTCAACCTCCCGTTGCGCCTGTCGTTTCTGCATATTTTTCCGCAATAACCGCGAGAACTTAGAAAGCCGTATCCCGCACCTTCCCGTCAGCGATTTTCGTGTTTCTCCTCATATTTGTAGCATCTTCCTCCATCCTTTCATTTCAAACCGGAAATTAGGAACACGATATGTATCATCTCCACCGAGATTTTATTTTTCTCTCGGCATTATTTAACGCAAAATACTGTATTCAGCTAGTTCATTTATGCGTCGGTTTAATTTTGCTCACTGTTAGCGCCGGTAGAACTAATTGTTTTGTTAAACATGTCTGGAGAATTAACCCTTTTCGAGGGTTCTCTCTTGGAATACTCTTTCGGAGTATTCTATCACTTCATAAATTGTTACAGAAAATATAATTAATCCATAAATGCAAATTAATCCTTTTGTAGATCATGTTCATGAATTCACAGATCAAATTCACCTTTTTGTAAATGAATTTCACAAGCAAATGTTTTGCAACTCCAGTTTTCCTACAAAATTGTTTTTTTACCCTACTTTACCAAAACATTTCCAAGGTAAAGTTATTATTCCGAAAGAAAAATTTGATTGGATAGGTATAATAATTCTGAAATATGAAATAATGCTGCGAGTAGGAACTTTTTGCACATATTCATGTAATAATTATGACAATCTGTAAGAATGATAGTTGCAACAGAATGATTAATAACAGGTACAGTATTTCATCGCTAATTGTCGTCACCACGGGTCCGGCCGGCGTCAGTTATCGTGTAGAAGATACTATTTTTCGACCTCTGGCGAATGGAAGGACGGACATCGAAGCTCGAGAGGCATCGGTCGCCGAGAAATGTAACATAATAAGGGTCGAGTATATCGGTGTGAGACCACTACTAATCCAATAACAAAACTTCTTTATTTTTCATAATTTTTTTATGGGACTTTCACCAATATATTCGCGGCACTTTTCTAATGAAAATGATACCAAATATGATATAATTCCGATGATATTTACTTGTGTAATGAACGATTAAAGTTTCGGGCGCAAGGGAGGAATAAAAAACTTTATTATTACTTATTTTTTTATGAGACTTACACCAAAATATTTGTGGAATTTTTCTGATTAAAATGATACCACACACGATACAATTCGGATCATATTTACAATAATTTTCCGAAACTTTCATCATCCGTTACACAAGTAAATATCAACGCAATTATATCTTATTTGGTATCATTTTCATTAGAAAAATGCCACGAATATGTTGGTGAAAGTTTCATAAAAAGATAATAAAAAATAAAGAAGTTTTGTCATTGGATTAATAGTGGTCTCACCGATATATACTCGACCCGTATTATGTTATACTTCTCGACGACCGAGGCCTCTCGAGCTTCACGAGCTCTCACGGGGTATGCACCGCGGAAGGAGGGATTCTTTTGCGACAATTATCGTACAGAAGTTCACGACAATTAACGATGAAATACTGTACATTGATCTTTCCAAGCTTTTCAATTACCAGAATCGACGTCCAGCCTTCGACATTTCGGAATTACCCAGCATGTCTAAACGTGCCCGTGTCTTCCCTCATCTAAATGAAATTTTGGTCATAAAATTAAAAACTATTTTCCATTGACACGAGTGTCGCCCTGATGCGCCACGCGCAGTCCATACGGTACGGGCCTGAGGTCGGTCGAGCATTATTGCTGTCAGGGGGGGGGGGGGGGGCGAGATTTCCAACGCGAGCGAGGAGGCGTAGCCCATGAAAATTGCTCGAAACGTGCAGTTAATTCCATCTACTGATATAACAATAAGCTATCTTTACATATTAGCACGTGTATGTTATCTCTTTGTTTGTAAATTCGACACCGTCAGTCCCAGGGGACTGACATATCGTTTAACGCGGTGCTAAGCAAACCAACCCCCAATAGCACACCGCGGAAAAATGCAACAGTGTTCTGAGCAAAACCGAAGGCCACACGCTCCCTTTGGAGCGCGTTGCGCCGAAACGGGCGTCTTCGAGACAATCGATAGAACGGACGACAAACAAAAGACGGAGAGAACGAGTAGTAGTAAGAGAAGAAGAAGAAGGAGGAGGGGGGAGAGCCCAGGAGTAGGAGAAGTAGTAGGTGAGGAGTAAAGAGTTCCGGAGTAAGAAAAACTATCCCCGTTATGTATCCGCGGCTTGCTTCCTTGCTAAAATAAAATTCGTTTCCCTCTTTTCCCTGGTTTTCCGCCGGTTTCATCGCCCATCCCCCTGCGCTGCTGCTTCCATCCCTCCGCCGACCCATCTCATCTCATCTCATCTCATCTGGAGGCTGCGCGCTTGTTGATATTCATTTGGAACGTCACTTCTACCGCGGTAACCAGCCGGTACTTGCAGAGGCTGTGTTTGGCTGCAACGATTCAGTCTTCTCTCCTCTCGACACCCCCTGGGCCGTTTCTCCTTCATCCCCAATCCGCTGCTCGGTTGCCGCTTTTCTACGACAAGCGCAGCCGTAATGCCGGCGGCCAATGCTCGCGAAAGGCTGACTCAGGCACCGCCGTATGGCCGGGACGGTGCATCGATCGCTGCACCTCCTTGCACTTCCCCTCCCCCTCTCTCTTTCTTTTCCCTAGACACCCCCGTTTGCTCCTCTCTTTTCCTCCCGGCTACCTCCGCCACTTTTCTTCTTCGTTCGCCCTCTGTTTCTTCCCTGTCGTCTTTACCTGCAGCCTCTACGCCTAACCTTGCGTCTCTCTATCGCATCAGCGTTGCGCACTATTTATTGGAAAGATACACCGTCAGACAGGAGATCGTAACCTGCGAGCATTTGTAGACACAGTAATCCCTTGCACTACAACAACGAGTCAGGCTCGTGATGAAGGTTTCGAACAGACTCTAGTAAACATGTACAGTGGCCCACAAACGTGTTCGTACGCCCTTTAAATCAGAATAACTTTCTTGAAATTTCACCAAACCATTTGACATTTTTTGAGCAATTAGAAGCATTGATTTAGTAAATCACGTGCAAAAAAGATTTTGAAAAATTGCAATTAATAGGAATTACACGAAGAAATAATAATGGCACTTTTTAAAACTTCTTTATTTTAGCCGATAATGAAAATTCAAAATATTCCTTCTGTAGATCTATGTTAGTTATACATATGCTGAAAATGTCATTGAAATCGGTTGACGCAGAAAAAAACGACGCGCATCGAAAGATGTAAGAAACTATGAATTTTGAGCAGAAACTGACGAAAAGTCGTGAAACACTGCGATTATCATCACTTTCAACCGCTTGTAGCTCATGTGTTTGTTAATTGACTTGACATTTTTTGAGCAATTGGAAGCATTGATTTAGTAAATCACGTACAAAAAAGATTTTGAAAAATTGCAAGTAATAGGAATTACACGAAGAAATAAAAATGGCACTTTTTAAAACTTCTTTATTTTAGCCCATAATGAAAATTCAAAATATTCCTTTTGTAGATCTATGTTAGTTATACATATGCTGAAAATGTCATTGAAATCGGTTGACGCAGAAAAAAAGGACGCGCATCGAAAGATGTAAGAAACTATGGATTTTAAATGAAAAGTCGTGAAACACTGCGATTATCATCACTTTCAACCGCTTCTAGCTCATGTGTTTGTTAATTGATTTCCATGAAATTTTCAGCATATGTGCAAGTAACATAGATCTACAAACCGCATATTTTGAATTTTCATTTCGGTCTGAAATAATAAAGTTTTAAAAATTTTAATTTTTTATTTTTTCATGTAATTCCTGCTAATTGCAATTTCTTCAAAATCTTTTTTGCGCAATTTAAAAGTAAATCAATGTTTCTAATTGCTCAAAAAAAGTCAAGTGGTTTGGTCAAATTTTAAGAAAGTTATTCTGACCTAAAGGGCGTACGAACACTTTTGTGGGCCCCTGTATATCATTAATTCCCTTGAAACTCAAATAAAATTCTTGTACACTTGCAGCTGTCTGACAAAGAAAAGTTTAGAACAAGTGTTGCAGGGCATGGAGGGTACAATAGATATCAGTAAAAAAAATATTCGAAAATAGTTTATTTTCATGGCGAAATCGAGGTCACCTTGGATTTTATAAATACGAACACATCTTTGACGTCACATTCTAGGAGCCGTGAGAGGCAAAAAATTTTTATTTAAAAAATTTAAGGGGTTAATTAAATAGAAATGAATTTGTATAGAATTTTGTGTATAGCTAAAAATATTAAGACGAATTCAACGACCTACTGTAATTCAACCTTGAAATGACATTGAACCGTAAGATATTGGTGCCAGTGTGTACTTCAATCGAGATAAACGTTAGATAAAATTCGATTAGGCGGATATTTCACATTGAGATGACCCTCAACTGTAAAATATTGGCTGAACTGAAAGATTACATTGGCTAAAAAATAGTTCTCAATTTTTTTAGACAAATTTTAAGAAATTGGAATTAAATTAAATGTTATTTTATCTCGTAGAATTTATTGAAAATTTTCATATCGCATAAATGCATAAAGATCCGCAGCCAAATAATAACATTCTAGTCTTCCTACAATGAATCTTCTAATCAACGGAAAATAATCTTCATTAATTCAATTTTTGCAAAATCAACTATGAATAAAGATCCGCATTGAAAATCCGATAGGAAAATTAAATAGGTGAAATATAAAAATCTAAAAATATTAGATCAGTCAAAGAATGCCGTTACTCTATTTTCGACTTATCACAATGATAACCAGAAAAAATACGTGTTTATTTCATTTCTGTATCTGACGATTGATTTAAAAAATGTTCGACTTACTAAAACGATAGCCAGAAAAAGATACACGTTTATTTCATTTCTGTGCGTCACGATTGACTTAAAAAATCTTTATTTTGCATAGAGAACCACAGTCCGTTATTAAGCATTCTCAGCGTTCCACGGCCGCTTATTCCGAATCGCTGGGAAAAGCGAGCATATTAATCCCGTCAGCTCTGAAAGCGACTTGCTAGTCGGCTCCTTTGATTGGCCAGAAGTGCGCAAGGCCGCGCGCGTATCGCGTCGTTTCAATTACGGACGCGGGTCACGAATTTCCCCGCATCGCATCGGTAGCGCTTGCGACGGGTATCAAACGGCGGGTATTGAGCTCGTTTTACGGCGCGCAGTTGCCAAAACACGGTTCCCAATATCGCGTTGGTTCCGGGGGGTTGCCCGGGGTGCAAGGGGTGGCTTTCGCGATCGATTCGACTCTTTCAATTCCGCGGATCCGGCCGTACACGCCTGGCTTTCTCAATTACACCGGTGTTCTAACCGTTATTGTGCCTGGTCACCATCGGAATCGGCCATTTTTCCTATATGCATCCTTCTCCAGAATCGACTAATACTTACGATGACCATACGTCCTTTATTTAACCTCTAGCTGTACCATTTGCGGCTACAGCGATGAGAACACATCTTTCTCCCAAAAACTATCAAAGAAGGGAAAAAAAAGGTAACTATTTAGAAAGAGGTACTCTACTCCGATTTTGATGGAATTTAAATATATTATGCAGCTTCACATTTCGAATAAATTTTTCCTTTTTACATATGACGGGGTGTCTTTTAGTTTTCAAGATATTTGCAAAAAAACTATTGCTAGTACTGAACAGTGTTGTGGGGAATACAGTTTACCACCTCTCTGATGGCTAGAGTAATATGTGATACGTTGCGCGGCACGTCACGTGGCCAGTCTACGGGCTTAGTGGGGGACGTTGGAGTGTGCTCATGGTAGTGGAATGGGATAGTGGAAGGGGAAAAGGAGGAGAGGAAATTCCACCTAGTTTTGGGTGTTTCTGGTGACACTGGTATTAATTTGCCGTATTCGTGCACGCTCCGTGGCAACGTAAGCCTGCTTCGGCGCGGCATCTGTTTAATGATTTTGTAAACACGTTGTGGAAATCAGAAAGAAAACAGAGTGAAACTCTGGCGAAACATACAGTGGCGTGCAAAAGCATCCGGTCACCCTTTAAAAACGAATAACTTTTTCAAAATTAGTTCAAACGGCTTGAGTCTTTTTGAGATATTAGAAGGATTAGTTTACTCGGTAGCGTGTAAATAATTATTTGTACAAATTTCTAATGGTCGAAATTGTGAAGAAAAAAGTAAGTCATGATTTTCAACTTTTTTATCAGTGCCTGTAATGAAAATTTAAAATATACCTTTTGTAGATCTCCAAAACATGCGCAAAGTTTCATCTAAGTCGGTTAATGTCGCTACTGTTTTCATATAACGCGATTCTTCGTACAACGCGCCAAATAATAATACACTGTAATTACCTGATTTGAAAATTAAATCTGCTATCTAGTCTAGCAATATAGTCCGACGATTACAGAGAACAAAAGGACCGTTAACGTTCAAACGCATGATCTAAAACGCAGGTCGATAATATGGTAATTATACAGATGTTGCAGTACACATTACGGTAGTCAATTCTTGTTTTATCGATATAAATTTTACACTTAATATCTATACCGATATCTAACATTAACGTATTCGATGACATGAAAAATTTCCGATCAATTCCACCTATTTTATAGAAACCGCCCATTATGCGTCGGTTGAATGATATCCGCGGATATTCGAGCGGTGTCCGGACGTATCCGCGGCTGGTTGCGAGCGTGACGGCCCCGCTCCGGCCGCTAATTGCATCGGGATAGTGTGCATCGGGGGAAAAGCTGTAGCTCGAATTCTCCGGTTCGATCTCCGCCGCTCTCGGTTGCAATTGGTCCAGAGAGGGCTCCGGAAAGGAAGCAGTAGAAAGGAAAGGTGGATGGAATGGTGGAGAAGGTGGCGGCCAGCCGGCTGGAATGAGAACGGGAATGGGAACGAGGAAGAGTGAAAGAGAGAGAGAGAGAGAGAGAGAGAGAGAGAGAGAAAATCGTACGAGAATTTCAAGCGTGGTCGAAGCAGGAAGAGCTCTGGGCTCGGTGAGGAAGAGGCGCGGGTGGCATGGAGGGGGCAAGCCAATTAATTTTACGATGGCAAACAGTGAGACTGTCGCAACGCCGTTTCTGCAGTTCACCGAAGTAATTAAAGTTTAAATTGTTTTGAAGAACAATAACGCCCCCCCCCACTCCTCTTCGCTCTCTCACCGATGCCTTTCCATCGGTTTCACCAACTGTCTCTTCGGCGCGTATCTACCCACGACGTTCAGAGAGAGAGGGAGAATGGGAGACGAATGGCTGTGGAAACGGGGCGTGATGCCTCTGCGATTGAGACGCAAACCGGAAGTTCGGAACGTGGCCATTCTGATCTTGCTCCTCTTGTTCCTCTACGTCGATACGCGGTGCACTTTCGATCTGAGTTTCTTGGTCCTTCCTGGATTGCAGCATCCCTGTTTAACTGATAAGGTTTGACACAAAAAGGCGCTCATATTTCACGCCATAATTATGATATACAGGGTGTCTGAAAAATGTTGTGTAACCTTGATATGGGCTGTTAAATTAACACTTTACCGACCGGTAGCCGATTAATCGGCTTTTTGTCCCCAAACTTCACCGACCGGTAGCCGATTAATCGGCTTTTTGTCCCCAAACTTCACCGACCGGTAGCCGATTAATCGGCTTTTTGTCCCCAAACTTCACCGACCGGTAGCCGATTAATCGGCTTTTTGTCCCCAGCACTCACCGACCGGTAGCCGATTAATCGGCTTTTTGTCCCCAGCACTCACCGACCGGTAGCCGATTAATCGGCGTTTTCTCCCCAACGCTCGTAGAGCCGGTGCCAGGGAAGATCTGCGGCCGAGTGACCGGTGAGAAGTACATAAGATGTTGAACCGCTACCGGTCGGTAAAGTGTTAATTATTTAGAGAATGGTATTGGACGAAATTGCGAAGAAAAAAAATGAAGGTTACAATTTTTCACTTTTTGTTACCTTGACTATAATGAAAATTTGAAACATACTGTCTGTAGACATATGTAAGTTACGTATATGCACAAAGTTTCATCGAAATCGATTAACGTTGCTACGAGCCATAAATGATGAAATATGGCAAAAATTGTGAGAAAAATGCGATTTAATCCCGAAATTCAAAGATTAATACATTTTTCAATGACTATGACTTTTTTTATGCGTCAGCTGAGTTCGATGAAACTATATACATGTATATAACTCACGTATATTTATAAAAAGCATGTTATAAATTTTCGTTACAGGCACAGATAAAAAAGTTAAAAACATGTCCTCCACTTTTTACTTCACAACTCGGATCAGTAACAATTTTTAAAAATAGTTTTGTACACATAGCCTGGGAAACTAATTCTTCTAACATCTCAAGAAAAAGAACTCAAGTCAGTTAACTTTTGTCAGTAAGTGTATGTATATCACAATGTAACTGAATTATAAGAAAGTTCCGCAGTAAAAGAGAAGAGTGTTAGCTTGCTATAGTTTCGTGTAACTTTCCAGTCACATACTGAGGTTATACCATATTCACATAGTGAAAGAAATTGTGGATGTTACTAAAATTGAATTGCTCTATTATTCCGTATTTGCTACAACGAATTTTCTTTACAGTCCTAAAATAACAAAACTGTCAGGACTCGATGCAGTCTACTAATTGCAATTCTATCGATTCTCGTGGCGCACGCTTGAATATTTGATCGGGGTTGATCGTTGCAGAAAATTGAGCAAGTCGAGGGCGACGTCGCTGGGAGACCGCGTTCTAATATTTTTCTGTAAGAATAACGTACGACGTAAACATGTTTGCCGACCGTTCACGGTAATAGCTTGGCTTTTATTTTGTCGATGAACCCTAGCCCGGCATCGATTAACTCAGCGTCGGCCTGGCTGCGATAATATCGGCTCCGCTTCGTCCATTACACGCCATCGCTCTAATTATTACCCCGTTGGATCGAGTTCTCATCGATTCGTTGCACCCGCGGAGTAGAGGGTGATTGAGGTTCAAATGAATGTGACGAATCGCGAGAAATCAAGATTAATCGGCGCACACATAGAGAGAACGAGAGAGAGAGCGAGAGAGAGAGAGAGAGAAGTGGACCTATTAAATCAAGGAATTTTTTCCCTCCCCATTTATTCGACAAATAAGGGAACCGTACGATTACGTCGGTGTTTAATTGTCCGAAGTCGCGCAAGCCCAGAACTGCAATTCTAATGTAATAAACGTTTGGAAACGAGCGCCGAATGCGTGCTCGATTAGGGGTTGCTGTTATCAAGATCCAACGGTATTATAGTAATTAAGCTTTTCTTCTCCAATTAAAAAATCTCCAATTAAGATCGAGCTACTGCTTTTAGAATTTGAAACGGATGTGACCACAGCAATTACGCTTTCGGGAAGGAAAGACGTCTCTTTTGAAGCGAAATCGTACATTGGCATAATTACCATCCTACCGTATGGTTGTACAAGCTCATTTGCAAAATAGTTTACGTTAAATTCTTACCTGAACTCTTTTAGAATGAATGATTTGTGCAAGTAACGGCGGTGTTAATTAAATAAAAATATTTCTGATATAATCAAATGCTTTTCACTTTGAGGAGTTCGTTGTTCAATAAATCCTCAATTATTATCAGCAATGTTTCTGTAAGTTCCGCGTCTGCGTTCCACATTAAAACCAGCATCGCGTGTAAAGGGTTAGTGCCAGGCAGAAAAACGCGGTGCAAACAAAAAGCCAAACATTTGCATAAACATCTTCGATCGTTAGGCTGTGGGAAAGCGAAAAATAATTGTTCGCATCGCGTCGTGGTCTTGTCATTATGGTTTCCAGCTAAACGGCACAAGCGAGCAAAAGCAACGAGTATTGTTGGTCGGTTGGATCTTCGCGTTTCCATTCAATTGTATTTAATTAAGTTGTACTCGTTTGTACGTCTATCGTATCTGTTCGAGTATCTGGCGTCTGGATGCGGTGACTCAGGCACTGTAATTTTCCCAGCGGCTCAAGCAGCCTAGCAACTAACCAACCAACTAATCTGTCAGTCATCTAGGCAACGATATAGTAGAATGAGATCGGCTCGAGCAGGAACCTGTTGGAGCAAAAATCGAGCTCAGGTGTCTCTCTTAGATCAGCAAGGCAACGCGGTGCGTAAACAACGCTATGACTAACTACAGTAAATATTCGATCTAAGCAAAATCTTCAGGACCGTGCTATTGCATAAATCGTACAGTTCGACTATTTTTTGTGGCCTTGCCGAGACACTTTGCGACGATCGTACACTTGTCGTTTGCTTAGATCGAATATTTACTGCTGTGCCGTGCACTTCCTTCCTCTACGGTAACGGCGGATGCTGGTGGAGGACAGTGGGCGCGCTATGTTGGGGAGGTTTGTCTCAATCGAGACAAAAATGGCCATCCCCGAATTACTGTATTAGACCGGGGATCTTTGTGCAGAATAAAAACTGTCCAAAACAATTGTAGGAAAGAGGGGTCAAGTGAAAATGCAGTTTCTCTTTTAATGATTTTAGTAGATTGTGAATAACGCAACATCATTCAATTTTTCTTGTGGCTCTACAGTTTGGTACTAGACCAAGCCATTCTTGTCAAAAATGCATACAATCCGCAGTCTGCTGATTATCGACTGAAGCAGCTTGACAACCAATCCTTCAGTCAGTGATCTAGGCAGTAAAGTGCCAGAGTGAGAGATCGGTTCGAGTGGAACCTGGGAGATCAAAAATTGAGCGCAGGTGGCTCCCATAAATTAGCAAGGCAAATGCGGTACGTAAACGACGCTATGACTAACTACAGTAAATATTCGATCTAAGCAAAATCTTCAGGACCGTGCTATTGCATAAATCGTACAGTTCGACTATTTTTTGTGGCCTTGCCGAGACACTTTGCGACGATCGTACACTTGTCGTTTGCTTAGATCGAATATTTACTGCTGTGCCGTGCACTTCCTTCCTCTACGGTAACGGCGGATGCTGGTGGAGGACAGTGGGCGCGCTATGGTGGGGAGGTTTGTCTCAATCGAGACAAAAATGGCCATCCCCGAATTACTGTATTAGACCGGGGATCTTTGTGCAGAATAAAAGCTGTCCAAAACAATTGTAGGAAAGAGGGGACATGTGAAAATGTATTTTCTCTTTTAATGATTTTTTAGATTGTGAATAATGCAACAACATCATTCAATTTTTCTTGTGGATGTACAGTTTGGTACTAGACCAAGCCATTCTTGTCAAAAATGCATACAATCCGCAGTCTGCTGATTATCGACTAGAGCAGCCTGGCAACCAATCCTTCAGTCAGTGATCTAGGCAATAATGTGGCAGAGTGAGAGATCGGTTCGAGTGGAACCTGGAAGAGCAAAAATCGAGCGCAGGTGTCTCCTTTGGATTAAGCGAGGCAACACGGCTCGTAAAACGCACTATGACTAATTATCAGCATTGACGCGACTAAAGGAGCGGAAGACCGGTTGATCGAGGTTGTCGGGGGCTTATGCCAGCAGAGAATCAGTAGTTGGCTAGGTCCGTTGCTCTCGCAAACTCATTATCCGAGGCTTGTACCGAGCCCTACCCTATCCCTTTCACCGTCCCTTCCACCGACGTGCCCCTGTCCTCCTCTCGTCTTGCGTCTGTCGACACTAATTATAACCGTAATCATGCCGCGCATTAACTCTCCTTGTACAGGTAATTGTTAATGAGAGCACGTGAGTCGGCTTACATTGCCGAGCTGGTCGCCCGCAAGCCGACATTGGTAATTAGGGACATCTTCAATAGACATAGTCTTCCCCGCCAGCTTTTTCGGCATCGGGTTTCGTCATAGTTACTTCCCTCTCTCTCCTGTACTTCTTTTATTTCTATCATCTCTGTTCTTTTTCGACGTATGCTCCCCACTTTCATTCTTTTACTCTTGCTCGCACTATCTCCGCCATTTTTGGTATTTCTCTCTAGCCCTGTTGACTCTATTTCTCTCTCTCTCTCTCTCTCTCTCTCTCTCTCTCTCTCTCTCTCTCTCTATTTTTCGATCGTTTTCTAGCCGTGCTCACGGTACCAGTTGCGCGTTAGATGCATTTCACGGAGCAGTTTGCGAGAATGACGCGGTCACGATCGTTGTTTGAAAGTGGGAAAAGTTGACCGTCCGAAACTGATGAGTCGTTCGAACTGGGATAGCGAGATCAATTGTTCGGTTGATGGTCTGCTGCGAAATCTGCAGTATCTTGAAGTACTGCTCTTGTAGACCGGAAATTTTTAACAATTTTAGTGGATTTTTTATTTTTTGCATACATCGTGTTATCATCTAAAATCGACTTTCCTGGAATAATCGAAGACTGCAATTCGTCGACAATACTGCCGATTGAGATTGTTGATCTTGTGGATCTGAATTTTGCTCCAATAATTGAAGATCTCGATTTTTGGATAATGTTGGTGATTGGGGGAAATATAGATTATTTGTTAAATATTCTTAGAGCAAGCTGTCAATAATCTAGCACCAATCTTCTCATTCTCGGAAGTATGTGTGTGTTGAAAAAGGTTAGGATTCGCGAATAGTCGCGAACAGTCATTTTTGTTCCGAATCTAATTTTGTCGAGGAAGTTGTCTAAAACATTACCGTGTCGAAAAGTTCGGAAGATAAAAGTTTGACCTACTGGCTGGTTCTTTTGTATCGATTGTACATAGTTCCTCGGTGTAGTCGCGTGATGAATGCGAGCGATGCCAAACGTTTGGCACACCGTGATTTCAGTTGCTCTATCGGGTTTCTCCTTGACCTAAATCTAATCGTGCCGATACATTGTTCATCGTACCGAATCACAGTGACCTTTGCGAACTCATCCTGCGGTTCGCGAATCGTTAGAGTCATCCGAGAACCATTAATCTCACGAATTCTCTTGTGGATGTTGCGTTGTTCCTAGGATATGTCGCATTGTCATTTAAAATCTGGTATATAAATCATTACAATATTATTATCAAATAAAATATTATCAACCTTAGGTAATATTATCAATTTTACAACACTTTAAAATTGCAGTTACTCATTAATTAATTTATGGTGGCTTCATTCTTAAAATCTCTTCATTTCTTTTTATCTTTTCCAATTTTCAATTTTCGTCAGTCAAGAATATTCTATTTCAGATTGATTAAATATTAATACCAGTAGTTGCACTTACAACAATATATAAATACATTAATAAATAGACTGCAAACTGTTATTAAGCCTCTTAATTTCTTTACCAATTTTTAACCTCAGTCAAGCAAGAATATTCTATTGCCGATTGATTAAATATTAATATCAGTATTTTGCACTTGTAACAACATATAAATGTAATAAGAAATACACTGAGGATTTTTATGCATCAATTTTATGAAGCCCAAGTTCAGTAAAAATAGATTTCTTCTCCCAACAATTGTAATAAAATAACAATCTTCGTTGCTTCTTCTGATGTTTTCACTGTTTCGCTGTCTTGCTGGATTTTTGTCATAAATGCATAAAATAGATTGTCATTTATCAATGTAAAACGCGTAGTTTTGTTAATGGAGGTATTTTCTGTAATTGTATGTTAAAGAATTCTAGGCTAGAGCAATTGAGAATTGTTTCAATTATTCAGCTCAAGAAAAGAGGATAATGCGATTCAAAGAGTGAAGTATGACATAGTAACACAAAGAAAAAGAATTTGCATATTTGATTGCCGTAAATACGCGTATTTACAATCCACGCTAGCCACATTACATCATCAGCATTTTTCGAAGTATAGTGTGCTCGATCTAAGATCCAATTCCAGCCATCTGTTGTTCATCGTGTCGGGTTGCACGAGTCTGTAACGTGAATCTGCTCAGCGCTGATAAATTGTTACGACCTTGTTACGGTCATTAATTAGACCCACTTAAGTAACTTCTTTAATCTCATCTCGTTTAAAGATCGATTCGAACATTGTACGCAGTTCCTATCCATTTTTCCCGGTTTACAAAAACGCATACTCTCATTTTGTTCCTTAACACTAAACCTACTGCGCACACATGACCGTTTTCATATATCACAAATATTAAAATTATAAAAATTCATTTAAGGAAAATAATAGAATAAATTGCCCTGTCTAAACATCTATTATATTGAAAATTACAAATAATCTCAATAAATTTCGTGTTGCGAAATTACGTCCGTTGCGTTAAATACGTCCATTATTTAACCTCTAGCTGTACTGTTTGCAGCCACAGCGATGAGAACACATTTTTCTCCCAGAAACTATCACAAAAGAGAAAAGAAATGTAATTATTTAGAAAGAGGTACTCCACTCCGATTTTTTATAAAATTTAAATATATTGTGCAGCTTCACATTTCGAACAAATTTTTCCTTTTTACATATGACGGGGTCTCTTTTAGTTTTCAAGATATTTGCAAAAAAACTATTACTAGTACTGAGCAGTGTCGCCAGATCGGTTAAATCGACGGGAATACAGTTTACCACCTCTCTGATGGCCAGAGTAATATGTGATACGTTGCGCGGCACGTCACGTGGCCAGTCTACGGGCTTAGTGGGGGACGTTGGAGTGTACTCATGGTAATGGAATAGTGGAAGGGGAGAAGGAGGAGAGGAAAATCCACCCAGTTTTGGGTGTTTCTGGCATCACTGGTTTACATACAGTCAACAGTCTGAACGGTACTAAATCGTAGCACATAGTATAGTTGCCAAAATCGTACCTGTACAATTTAGTCTGGAATAACACCTAATTACTGAACATTACCGTACCATTATTTAAAACAGTTTTCATATTATTAAATTCGTTCCTATGGTAGAAATTGCTGAAAATTCAACTGTTGTATGAAAAAAAAACAGGTTTAATTTTAGGTAAAAAAGTAACGTGGAATAAAAATGTTCTAGATTGAAAGAAATATCATGATTTCGGAATTAAAAAATTTGCTTCGAGTACAAAGCGTTCACACTTCGTTCGGTACCACTGAGCGTGTCCCAATGGAAATCGCGACACGGTCGAAACTCGCGAGCATGATCGCGTTTAATTTCGACCTTTGCCCTCTCCGGATGCTCCTCGGGCAATCCGGGATGCGGGACCAACAAAGAACGGGAGAGTGAGAAATGCTGGTATGTGCTCGATTCTAATATTAGCGGCCGTATGGGCCGTCCGATCAGAAAATTTCAGCGTCATGGCTTTTAGTACAGAGAGCAGGTCTACTGCACACGCCAACACGACGATAATCAGCGCTAACTCGGCTCTAACTATTCATAGCACGTGCGCAATGTTGTGCCCGGCACGTTGCCCGGATCAGGCGTCAACTCGTAATGCAGCCTCTGATATCTCACCCCCTCCTCTCTCACCCCCCTCTCTCTCTCTCTCCCTCTCTCTCTCCCTCTCATCGGGTACACGTACCTACAGAATGACGCATAGCGGTGCACGCATCGGCGGTGCATTATCGCGTCGATCGTTGCAACGAGATCCGCCCGGACGGGATTTTACTTCCCGAATACTTATCGGTAGCCGTTGGCCACGTTGGATCGACCGGTGTCGTTAATTACAGGTTTGTTAGAGAGGCGATGTTCACGGGATCCGATTCCATGAATTTTATCAGGATCGACTCGAATCGCCGACGATTGACATTAACTGCACCGTTGCGACGGTGCATCGCGTTACGCAACCGGGGACTCCTTGTTTGCGAAAACGATGCGAACGATGATTTTGCTAATTACTAGCCAAGTTTCTAATCTCGTTGTCAAACGAGAATTTCAAAGACATCGTCTATTGTCGCAATCAGACTGCGGATTCTATTCATTTATTGGGATCTGACATGGGGGCGTGGACTATATAATATAGCTATCCAATATGGCGATGAAGTACTTGGTCTTAACATTATATTGGCTAATTATTTAGAAATTTGTCCTCATCACCGATTTTGGACCGAGCGGCGGTAATATGTATAGGGAAAAGTTGTTCAGAATGATGACCTTGACAACATATTTCAAGGTCATGAGGAGGGCAAACTTCGACATAATTACCTTATATTGATATCTTTTTTTGTTTTTTTTTTTCAAGCAGTTCACGTTACATACTTCATTTCAAAATTGGGAAACGGAGCAACAAATTTTTGCTCGCTCTACTATCACAATCTTTCACTGCACAGTAATCAAAATTTTTTTTGCTACGCGGTGGAAAAATTGGAGATTCCATAACTTTATTTTTAATCAACACCTGCTTTAACACTGTAAGCTTATACTGTAATTAACACCTATTAACACTGTAAGCTGCTGTAAGCCAAGTCAAGCCAAGCTTAGAGTATTTCTACTTTTCGGCAGCAGGCGGCGCCACTCAAAATGTCAGATCCCAATAACCAAAATGGGTAGGTACGATTTAAAATAGTGAAAACATTAAGACAAGTTACAAACATCATATTATTTTCAACTTACTAAATTTATTAAGGAAAAATAGGACTTGTTATTTGGCTCCTGTTTCTTATAATCGATGCACACCAGTTTTATTTTCCATATAAATCTGCAGTCTATATTGTTCTAGGATGCTTACAGGCTTTGCTGTTATTGAACCGCTCGTTTTCTGGCTTACATTGAAAGCTTGTCTTACAGTTTCTCCCAATTTCGACTGAAAATCGGCACGAGTACGATTTCGGCCCCCTCCACGACCTAACCACAACTCATTATATTCACATGATTTTTCCATTACTAGTTCAAATTCTGGATGACAGCTACAATGCAAAGATTATGCGAATGCAATTTCATTTTCTACAAAAAAAGGTCTCTTGATATTTTACCATATTTCACATAGTTACCTAGATATTTGCAAATTTATAAAAAACAGGAAATCTACTTTACCGGCTAAACCAGGCCAATTTGACACCATGTTATATATACATTTTTTCTTGAAATAACCACAAGAACAAAAATATAACCTGAAAACAAGGGAAATCGTACTCTCCCCTGAAAATGTATACTTTGCACGAAATATGGTTTAAAACAATAAATAAGTAATAATAATACTTTGCACGAAGATGACGACTTTGAATGATCAACAGTGTACCCTCTCGATCTTCTTGATCTTCTCTATCATATTCGCGATCCCACCGATCAGGAAATATACCAAAGCCCAGGTCAGACCTTGTATTTCATCGTAGAACCGCGAGGCGTTAAGTCGTGCTGCGATAACGAAAAAAAGCAAAGAAGAAAAAGAAGATCAAGGTGAAGAGAAGAAGAGGATGGCAAAGAACAGGGTAGAAGAGGATGAGATACGTGACGCGTCGGCGCAACGCTGCAGCGAGCAGACCAATTTATTTAATGATGACGCGTTTAACAATAATAAGAGTGCCGGGAGCCCCGTCGATGTTTTGCCGCGTGTGTAGTGGGCTCGCAAGTGCTACCACGTGTGCAACACGTGTGCCAGTCGGACCAGCACAGTGTTACGTGCGCGTAAACTCATGGTTAGAGTGGCATGCGCATCAAGGTGAGCAAATTGCGCTGACCGGAGAGTCTGTGATGAAAACGCACCGTTTCTGTCGAGATAAAACAGAAACGGCCGCGGAAATAAAAAGGAAAACGACCATAGAGTACGAGAGATACTGGGTTTTGTCGAAGACTTTTTATCTTGCAAGGACGATCGAAAAAGTACAGTAACGCTTCGATGTATGTGCAAGAGAAAGTTCCAGAAATTCGATTACTGAGAAATTTGAGACAATACCGTATTAGATATAGCGGTGAGGTGTTGCTAATTTATTGATATAATACTTTTGTTTTTTATTATTTCGTTGTAGAACGTCTACCGACATATTCGTGACATTTTCCTGATTAAAACGATATCGAGCATGCCATAGTTTGAATCCCTCTCATTTGTTTAATTCACGATAGAATACAACCTCTATTATCCGAACATGACAATGGAACGTCAATGTTCCATACTTACATATACTCTGCAGATTTTTATGCATGTATGCCATATGCGAATTTCTAAAATATCAGAAAACGTGTATCTACATGTAAATAAAAATCAGCAATTAAATGAATTAAATAAATTGATTAAAAAACAATATAAGTATGCTTTTATCCCATTTTAACTAGAACGAATCTTCCAAAATCGTCAATGAAAAAAGGCTTTACCTTTCTTTTATTCTTCACGAAATTAGGTATAAAAAAGTAAATTGCACAAAAATCTACAGTCTAATTATTTAATAGAACATATAATAGAAAGATTTAGCTATTTGTAGTGCTAGAATAAATTTATACAGGTTGTCCCATTTAAGTTGAGATTGTGAATAATCTCAAAGACATATAATTTAAAAATAACAAACTGACGCATGTCCTTTAGTGTTTCGAGTGGGGAGTCAAATGGCACTACTAGTTTTCTAATTCGTGGGCGTTTTCAAGGTTATTTCAAGGTCATTTTGTCTTTTTTATCATAAACCCATATTTTTTATTTCGGATTCATATTCTGCGTAAAAAAATGCACAACTTTTGTTTGAAACATTTTTTTGTAAGTTTGTAAGAACTTTATTATATGTTCACGAGTCTTTTATTAAACGAATTACTAAGTGTCTAGAAGTTGAGGCTAAAAATTTCGAGTATTTATTATGTTCTTAAATGAAATAAAAAATCTGCCAAAAGAAAGTAACGTTGTCATTTTAATAGAAAAACAAAATTATCCTCGACATAAACGGTGAAAAATCAGCAAAATATCTTAAGAAATATTGAACTTACAAAAAGGTGTTTCAAACAAAAGTTGTGCATTTTCTTTACGTAGAATATGATTCTGAAATAAAAAATATGGGTTTATGAGAAAAAAGACAAAATGACCTTGCAATAACCTTGAAAACGCCCACGCATTAGAAAACCAGTTGTGCAATTTGACTCCCCACTCGAAACACTAAAGGACATGTGTCAGTTTGTTTGTTTTAAATCACATGTCTTCGAGATTTTTTACAATCTCAACTTAAATGGGACATCCTGAATATTTAATTGTACAATAAATCGTGTTTTATACAAATCGCTTTAGACTGAGCGCTTCAGATATCCTCGGTTCGGATAAGAGAGATTCTACTCTTTCGTGGATTAAACGAGTAAATGTGATTCGAAATGCGTCGTGTTTGGGCTCATTTCAATTCGAAAGGTATAAGGTATATGCCGATAAAGGTTTCATAAAATAATAATTACAAATAAACCGAAGTTTCATAAAAAAATTGGTATATTGTTTCACCTGTACGCTAGTATCGTTATTCTTTTCTACGCTACACGATAGCGATCAATGATTAAAGAATATTATCTGCACACGACAAGAGTGACATTTGGGTCTGAAATGTGCACATTTTGAACCATTACGGTGCAGGAAAATTCGCGATCAGCCGCGAGACGCGCAGCAACGTGATTTACCGTCGTTCTCAAGGCGAGCAAATTGCTTTCGCCGCGAGCCGCCGCGAGTTTCTCGAAGACAGGATAATGCTCCTTTTTCCAGAGGCCTTGGCAGTGAGATTGATCCGGTCTAGTCGCCGCGTTATTAATTCGTACGGCGAAGATTTATCAGCTCTCTGTCCGGAGAATAGGTAATGGCATCGGGGGATTAATGACGGGAGCCGCCGCGGACAACGCACTTTTATTTCCGTTTCTGCGGACCATAAATTATCGAGCGCTCCCGAACGGCTCAGCTACGGGAATCGTATTAGTTCTTGATACCTTATATCGTTACGCGTAATGAGAAATTGCTGTTTTATTTTTTGCACGACGACTCGGTCCGCAGATTTCCCCCTCTTGGATCGAAACTGGTTCGATGAAGCGGCCCGAAGAGGGCGTGGCTACGAATTGCCCCGTGGGACAGTCGCCTCGGGCCGAGAGCCACTAGGCTCCGCCCACGCGGACCATTTCGTAAAAAACGAAGATCTCAGAATTTGATTTTTAAAGAATATACTAGACGGAGCACACAGTTTAACACTAGAACTACCGGACAAGTTAAAATGACTGGTTTCTAAATTTTTCTTTTACAAATATTGAAATTATAAAAATGTTTTCCGGAGTAATGTTTTAGTCGAATTCTCTATTAAAATACATATTTAAACAAAAGTTGTACGGAAGTTGAATAAATGCATTCTTGTCGTTATTAGAATGCAATATACACCAGTCGTGTTTAGCGCTCGGTAGTTCTAGTGTTAAGCAATCAAATGCAAGAAATAATGTACGCTGCTTTGTAAGTTTGCCTTCGTGTATAAATTTATAAACTGTTGGATGATTGTAAAAGTTCATGCCTGATTTTCAGATACTTTAACATTACACGCTCGAAACGACCGGTTTGAAATTTTTCTTTTCAGGATTATTGAAATTATAAAGATTAACACTAAACCCACCGACCATTAAAGCTGACTACTTGCCTTATAAAGCTGGCCCGATTAGAAACTGCGTAAATAAGTGTTTAAACGCTCGCGAGCATGGTGAATCATGCGGTGATCATTAAATCCCTTTCCGCAAGCAAAAAATCAGGCTCTAAACGTGAAATATCATTCGCCGTAGTGTGTGCGTGTGCTCCGTCAGATTACATTTCATCGAGCAAGTACGCATCTGCTCGATCCCAGATCTAGCAGATCGGCCCGCGAAATCCTGGATTTGCATAAGCACATGCAATCTAGCGATTACTCTGTCGGGTGTTGATGCGGGCAGCATTAACGAGGTGAGCCGGATTGAGCAACCAGTTGAATTTGACGCGGCTATAATAAACGCGCGGCGCGCATAATTTAATTTGAGATCGGAGGAGAAGAGAGCTAACGACGCGGAGGTGCTTAAGCAACGGATACTACATCGTTGCATGAAGAGCAGATAAAAACCGGGGACCGGGCTTAATAAGATCCGCGGAACGATAGTTATCGTTCGAGCACATAGTATAACGACGCTGCTGTGCGTGTACGACCCGGCATTATCCTACAAAGTGTCGATTAGCCGTGACAACGATATCACGTATGGAGTTACGCTGGCAGCTTGCAAGATGTTTGCCCAGCGGGCTACCGGGAACCCGGAAAAAGACCATAAGCGCACCGTGAGACGCCTCACCGTGGGGCGAAACGACCGCGTTTTGGATAAATCCTCTTGGATTGCAATATCATTCATAATCGGTACCAAACCTCGCATAATACAGTAGCTCAGCACACTATTCGAACGCCCTTTAAATCAGAATAATTTGTTTAAAATACAAGTAAATATAAATATATTTAAAAGTAAATATAAATATTCTCGTCAATGAAAATGAAAATTCTTCTTCCATGCACCATCGTATTCGCCCCTTTTTTCTGATTGAAGAGCCACCAAACTCGATATAATTACGATCATAATTACTCGTGTAACAAGCGATTAAAGCTTCGGACTTCACATTTACAGAATTCGTGTCTCTACCATGAATGTCAAGTCCGAATCTTTAATCACTTGTTTCACAAGTAATTATGATCGTAACTATATCGTGTCTGGGATCATTTTAATTGAAAACACGAGACGAATACGATGATAAAATTAAACGGGTTATAAACTATATTCGATAAAATAACCCATCCGGACTTTTAAGTTGGAAATCCTGATTGCAAAGATCACAATCCTTAAAAACTCGGAAAAATGCAGATTTCGCGTTGAAGTGTCAGAGCGACGTGATTTATATTTTGACAGTATCAGTGTATAGATCAGGCATGTCCAGAAGTAGCTCACTTGGAGGCAAATTCGAGGAAGACGCCTACTCCTCCCGCACGCGCGTCTCGCTCCGCGTGACGGCCGTAGTCCTCCGAGCTCCTCAGACCAGTGATGGTATATGGTCTCGGTTTTTTCGCGCATGCGCGACTAAATGGAGGAACGTATGTACGTCTTATGTTTGTGGGGAAAGTAGGGGAGAACTGTTATTGGCGGTAAACCGGACAGAAGAGTGCAATTTATATATTATATGTACATACACATAAAATTTTAATATAACTTACGCATGTTAAACATTCATATCTGAAAATTGAAAAAAAATTTGCGAAGCTATGCCGGGTGACCAAGGTACCCTGTTTGACACGTAAATGATTGTATTTCGCGCGGCGAGCAATACAACGCCGCCCGGTGTCGTCGTCTTTCGCTCCAGCGCGATTTTCGGTAATCCGAGCGAGTGAGCTAACATACATAAGGCTCCCCGTGCTAACATACCCCATTTAGCCCAACTTTGTACTTTACTGACGCTAAAATCGTCGCGCATGCGCGAGAAAACGGAGACCATATACCATCACTGCCTCAGTCCCGTGCCTACCGTGGGTCCGAGAGTCGCCCCAACGAGCCACACGCGGTACATATTGCAAGCGGTAGGCACGGGTTTGAGGAGATCGGAGGACTACCGCCGCGCCGCCACGTGGAGCGAGACGCGCGTGCGGGAGAAGTAGGCGTCTCCCTCGAATTTGCCTCCAAGTGAGCTACTTCTGGACATGCCTGGTATAGATGCAAGTATTGTTCTAGAATTTTTTCAAATTTTTGGTGAGATGCGTCGTGGTAAAAAAAAAAATAAATACCACTCTTTTGTGCTTTGAATTCAAATTGTATAATAAATAATCTGCTGATTTTTATACAGAATAAAAATTGTCTGCTTCAATTACAAGAAAAGAGAGTTGCATAAAAATTGCTTTCATCTATTATAATGTTATAAAATCCGCGGTCTAATGATAAATAATCCATCACACATCGTGGATTAAAAATTTGAAGGAGAATATCGTGGGGAGGAGGTGTTTGGAGAAGATTAGGGGAAAGCTTGTCGGGATCGGTCCACGAGCGGAATCGAAGTAATTCGCGTGGCCGGTGCGGAAACCACTCAAGAATTTGCGAGGACCAATGTGTCCAACGAGGACCAAGTTATGCTAACGAGGCCGGCGATTTGCGTTCCAGTCTGTTTATCGTGGTGTTGCAGCCCTCTCGAGTCGACGCGCGATTGGCAGAACCAGATTAGAGCGCTCGCGAGCCGCCACGATAAGCCCATTGTTGCCCGGTTCTCGTTCGCTTTTAACTGCGGAGCTCAAAAGTGCGCACGGCCGCCGCTTTTGCATGTGTTTTCGCGTGGATTCTTCGGTGCAGACGCTGCAGAAAACACCGAGCCAGAGTCCTTTGTCCTTCCGCGGCTTTTCACCGATTTCCTGACGGACCACGCAACCATTTAACGACGCACGTTATCAGTTACCTGACCGAATCCGTTGACATCACTCTCGTTACGTTTTCTTCTAATTAGATGTCAACGACAAAATCTTTGTCGTCCAATCAACCGACCAACACGGCTAGAAACAAACAAAACACATCTTATGGTCGCGTCCAAATTGACTGTGCGTTGCGGCAATGTTGTATTTGTCGGTCGCGTTGTTTGAATTTGAAATTAGTTTGATTTCTGTCATATGGAACGCTCAGGCACCTCCATATTTAATTTAATTGGCTCAATGTATCCTTTGCAAAGTTTTTTTATCTCCTTCTTGACTATTAGTGTTATAACAATTTCTAAATGTGGTTATTAGGTCTACGAAAACCGTGATCTTTGCGAATTTTTTCTACAACTACGAATGGAGTTTTTGGAAAAACACGATCACCTTATTTAAACATACATATATTGTATAGGTTGTAGGGATTTTTGTGTTGCAAAATCTTTAAAATTTTCTGGCTAACAGTGTCTATCCTAAGAGTTGTTTAAGTGCGCTGTGAGAGCTGAATATGATTTCTCAGAGCTAAACGACCTATAATAAAATATTCAGGAAGATGCTGTTAATATATAATTTTATTTAGCAAATGGGCAAAGGATTGCTTTACTTTTTAATATTTAAATTTTTCACTTTTCCTGAATTAAAAAAAGTTTTCATTAAAAATCCATTTCTTTGTTCGCGTGCTAGATAAAAATAATTTTTGAGGGTTTGGTAAAATATTGATTTTAAATATACACAATTTTAAACGTTTGTACTATTTTTGTGGAAATAGAAATTCCCTCAACGCATTGTGAGCCAAATTCTAAAAACAAGTTGAATGATTTAAAATAAAAAATTCAGGAACATGCTGTTAATATATAATTCTATCTAGGAGATGGACAAAGGATTTCTTTATAATATTTAAATTTTTCGCTTTTCGTGAATTTAAAAACAGGATTTTCATTAAAAATCCATTTCTTCGTTCACGTGTTAGATAAAAATAATTTTTGAAGCTTTGGAATTTAAATATACACAATTTTAAACGATTGTACTGTTTTCATATGACTAAAAATTCCTTCATAATATAGAGATAAATTTCAATCAACTGATAAGAACAAGAAAAGATGAACTAAAAAGATGTACTATGTATTATGTATTTAATATGGTGTTCAAAGTGCAAAAATTTCAATGCTCTATTTTCAGTCTAACTTTCTATGTTTCTTAGATTTGTTTAGCTGCCATTAAACATGTTTTTAACGATCAATGTAATTTTCTGTAGCGGATACTTTTTGTTGCCGCCAGTATACACGAGTCGCATGCAATTATCTAGGTTTCTGTCGAATGGTGTCATGGTTCGTTGACAAACGTGAATGAAAAGATGTGAAAGCGCACGGTGACCCGATTGTAGGTAGAAATATGATTGCCACATTCATGAGCGCTTCCTGACAACGAGAAATATTCGAAAGTTAACCAGCGATCTCGCTGATCGATTCCGATAAATCCTTTGTTTACAGTAATTACTCAAATTATAAAAATCCATTCAAAATAAGTAAACGAAATAACATTTTAGAGAATGATTTTAATTATACGTAAATTATTAATATGTTTATTCAATTATTAGTAATAACTATATATGGATTTCATACATCCATGACAAAAATTGATAAGCAAAATTTCAAAATTATAAAGAATTTAGAACTATTGCTATATTTTATCTGAGTTATTAACATTATTCAAAGAAGAATTACATTTTCATTTAATTTCTGCTCCTTACGATTGACCTCGACAATTTTCATTTTTCGTAAAGATCTAATCATTACGATGTATATTGTTTCAATCAACTGTCCCATAAAACAACTAAAAAAGATCCTAATAGATCTTAAAAATAGAGTCTCTAAAATGACTGTATTTTTCTTATGAGAAAACTATAAGAGCTATCAAAAGTATGAAAAAGTATGGGAACTATAATATTATGGAAATCTTAAAAATAGAGTCTCTAAAATGACTGTATTTTTCTTATGAGAAGACTATAAAAGCTATAAAAATTATGAAATGGGAATTATAATATTATGGAAATTTAGATTTACGGAATTTATGGAATTTAAATAAATGAAGAAAGTGTGCAAATGTTGAAAGTGTCACGGTAGACTGACTCCAAGCACCAAGTCCAGTTACAAACTTTGCGATGCATATGTATTTGCCCACTTTATCATTTGCCGGCGTATACCACGCGCTCTAAACTCTTATCACCGTTTTACAGCCAGAAAAGACGGCTAGAATTGTAACAGCTAGAATAAAACGTGTTGGACAACAATAAACGCACCTTTGTGTTTAAATTTAGCTATTAAGGTTAAGTTTTATAGCTTGGATGTTATAGGTGGCGGTAACTCGAAATAACTACATTCACGCGCATATGTATATTATTACGCCGATATATATATATATATATATACTGCTCTCAATAAACGGTCGTTAACTTCTATTATCCCCGGTGGGATATTATAATTACAATTTTCAGCTACTCCACTGAAACAATTAAACATACAAAAATCGTATTTTTCCGACAAGGTGTTAAAATCATCGCCAGTCGTGTAATTTCACTTGCATGAAATTGTTGTACTAACTCAGAGAATAGTAAAAATTATATAATTTCCTTGCTTTGTTTTTATCCGGTTGCAAATATGTGTTTGTTTCTCACTCCTGGCTATGAATCGATATAATCCAAGTATTTAATGTATATATTGCTTATTACTGTCATTTAAACAATCAATAAGTGAATATTTGATTAACCAGTTAACAGTGTAGCTCCACTTTGTATGTGTCTACTAAAAATTTTGAAAATTTTATTTATCACATATTAACCTCTCGTCAATTTCTTTGTTTCCTTTCTTTACTTCGTCTTTGACTCGAAAAATTCTAAAATGTCGACAAATTAATAATGCGTTTTAATTTTCACTACAATTTTAACATAAACAGCAAGCAATTAATTTTTATTCCATGACGAGTATACTCGGCAAAAACAGCTAACTGATTAACAGCTATACTACGGACAAAACATTACACGATTTTGGTACACAAAAGTGACAAAAATGCATTCATCGAGGCGGCTCCAATAAATTTTTATTACACCACACGTCCGAACGGATCGACCCATTAAAAATTAATTTTTATTACGATCTGTCGCAATAAACCGAACTCCACAACAAGCAGGACTCGCGAGGCTTAAAAGAGTAATCACAGTAATAACCTCCGCCACTTAATTCCCTCGTTGATCAATAAAACTCCTTTTACTTTGTGTATACGCGAAACGATAATTCCGCAATCGTCGCGTTAATAATCGCAAAACCAGCAGCCTGAATTAACACGTCCCACATTAAACACACACACACAGCCTTTAACTAGGGGTGTGCGGGTACCCGAAATTTTGATCAGAAATGGTAATCGGGTCGAGTCGGGGTCCCGAAAGTTCGTAATATTCGGGTACTCGAAGTTAGAGTTGTATTTATATAAATATGTCGGAGAGTTGGAGGATTCGCCAACATGTGGTACAGTAACCCCGCGATCTAAGTCCAACGGAACATTGCGATCTATGTCCCTTGGCCTACTCCTTCCACTGAGGGGTATCCCCGGAAGGGCCGTGCAGCTCGAGCTGCCTCGGTCGCCGAGCAGTGTAAACATGCCGCGTAATCTGATCCTGAGTCAGGTATATCGGTGTGAATCACTACTAATCCAATTACAAAACTTCTTTATTTTTTATTATTTTTTCATGGAACTTTCGCCAACATATTCGTAGCATTTTTCTAATGAAAATGATACCAAATATGATATAATTCCGGTGATATTTACTTGTGTAATGAACGATGGAAGTTTTTTTATTGGCATTACATTGTACGGACACGCGGACCTTTGAACTGTGCCGGCGGCCGCAACTCTTGTCGTCTCTTTCTTTCCTATACGCTGTCCTTCTTTACGTCCAAAACTTTCATCGTTTATTACACAAGTAAATATCAATGGAATTATGTCATATTTGGTATCATTTTCATTTGAAAAATGCCACGAATATATTGGTAAAATTTCATTAAAAATAAGTAAAAAATGAAGAAATTTTATTATTGCATTAGTATTGTCTCACCGATACGCTATTTTTTGTTGCGCCTTCGGCCGCGTGGTCCGTGTTTGCATGCCGTCCTTTTCTACGCTCGGCGCGGTCGACGCGGTCACAAAAGAATAGAGTCCCTCCACGATCTAAGTTCCGACAGGACTTAACCGAACTTAACTAACCGAAAAAGGACTTAAATCGCGGGGTTACTGTATTTTTGTTTTATCTCCCTTGCGCCCGAGGACCCTTTGACCACCGTGGGACGGTCCCCACCCTCCTACCTGGATTGACCGAGTGGGGGAAGTCGGTGGACGGATTCGACAACAAGCCTCCGGCGAAGCAAGTTCGTTTGTGAAATTACGGAATAAAGTGTTTTCGTTATTTCGACTAGTTGTTTAACGGATTGTCCGAGTTCCCTGCCCCGATGGATGTGTTAGTAAGCAGAGGCATTGATGAAGAAAAGTATAATGCTGTTTTATGATTTTTCAGTTCAATCATTTACTTTCACTGGCAAGTACAAAATGATTTTTGTGTTTTTAGCGTAATCGGTTATCAAACTTCGCGAGGAAAAACAATATTTTCAGGTATATAATTTGAGTTACCAGTAACCGGGTGGGTAACTTGTACCTTCACCCTACATACTTTTCCGTTCAAACAAGTCCCCCGCAATTCGAGCCTCTAATTATAAAACAGCATCGTTCCGCGATCGCAATAAGAAGAGAAACCGGTAGCATCATCGTCCGAACGAGAAACGACTATAGCAAAGAAAGACAGTAGAAAGAAGTCGGCGGCGCTGTAGTTGGGTAGAGGAAAAATTCGGTCGGACAGGGCGATGTTTACGAGCGCGAGGCAATTTCCTTCGGGGCGTGTGGAGCAAATATTTTCTTTCTTATCAATCGGTCGGTCGATAGGGTGGGGGTGAGGGGGTGGGTGGGTGGCAGCATCAATCTTGTTTTCCCGTGTCCCGGCGCGTCAGAAGGAAACGTACGATTCCGTTTTTGCGGTCTAGCTAATGGTTTTCGCGATACGATCGAAGAGATCGGCCCCGAGGTCGTATCTCTATAGCGCGTGCAATGACTCCTTTACCCTGTGCATTGCACCGGTATGCGCTGCCCTCATAAATCCGTCAACCAAACATCATTAACTTGGTGTTATTGGTGCTTGGCCGCGACTGGCGCAGCAGTCTTGCAGCAGTTGCAAACAGTCCTCGCTATTCTCGACCAGCACGAGAGCACCAGTTAGAGTACCCGCTGATGAATCAAGATGGATCCTCTCGGGTACGTTTCGAACCCGCGATTCCATCGTAGGCGAGAGCAACGCTCGATCTAGGCGATATACTGCCCGTAATTCACTATAAACACGGAACAACCGGGAATACCTTTGATACGAGGCAGCACACATTGATCGATGTCCTCGTGCGTGCAGCTCGTCGTTTGAACCGATGTAAACAATAAAATAGACTTATTTTTGCTGTGCGATTGCCCCAGGAATTCTTGTAATTTATTGTGCAAATCTGATGATCGTTCTGGGAATTATTTTAAAACGCGAGTATTCGATTTAAGTGTTGTGCTTTTTGCAAAAGTTGGATGACAGCGACAGAAAGAAATACAGTATTTAATTGATAAGTGTCGCCAAATTCTGAACAAGAAGTGTCGCAAAACAATCCCCACTACCGCGGGATGTACTCCTTGAGGGTCCGTGAAGCTCGAGAGGCCTCGGTCGCCGAGAAGTCAAATAGTATACTTGAACACGAAGTGTCGTCGGCCGTACCCGCTGTTGCGACTTTTATCGATTACATACTAGAGTCAAGGTAAAATGTCTGGTCCCAATAGTAAAGCCTGTTTCACTGTAATTTGCAAGTATAAAAAAATGTTGAATTCATATTTTTCTTTATTTTTGTTTATTCTTAATATTTTTATTATCAATACATGAACGACCGAAGATTAAGTTATATGAAATTGTATAAGAGAGATGGAAGGGAAGTCAAAGCGATGCAATAAATAATCATAGATAATATATTCAGTTTTATAATTTACGTAATAAAATGGACTTTGATTGCATGGTACTTACAGTGTTAATTGATTTTGATTTGCGCATTCGTTGCAAGAGGAACGCTCGATCTAGCCGATCTCTTGTGCATAATTCACCGTAAAGACAGAACACCGCGGATACCTTTGATACGCAACGATGCTATAATCACGACCGTACACCTTGATCGATGTCCCCATGCCTGCAGCTTGTCATTCATACTGATTCCCTCTTTTTTCTGTTTTCAGGTAAGCACCGAGTCAATCATACACACAGAGATCCTTGTCGACGCTTTGTGAGGACGGATGAAAGTCCACTGTGAGTATGTATGCATGCTAAATTATCACTATACCATGCATCATTTGCTCATTCTCGTTCTCTTAAAGTATTTTTATAGAAGTCAGTACTGTATACAGTAGCTGGAATTAATATTTGAACACTCTGTACAATAGAATAACTTTTTAAAATTAAATCGAATGCTGTGAATTTTTAGTTAGAAGGATTAGTTTAGTACAGGGAGTTCCAACGTATTCCCCTCTGAGAACTGCTAGGTCCCCACTATCGAACCTCTTCCCACTACTACGTACAGCCGTAGAGTTAGCGAGTGTTGCGTGCGCCGCGTGGCTCTCGTGGCGGGAGCTTCCCACTACTATACATTATAATGATGAAGTCTAAGAGTGGGGGAAGAATCTAAGCGGGGAAGGATCCTCGAATAGCTCCGGAGCTACTGGTTGAAACTGCCCGGTTTAGTAGATGACAAGTAAAAGCAATTTTTAGAAAATTTCTATTTGGAGGAATTGTAGAAAAAATAGTAGTTGCATTTTACAATTGTTTACCCTATTATCTCAATCGTAAGAAATATATACAGGATGTTTTTCGTTATTGAAGAAAATATACCTTGATTTCAGTGGGAGAAAAAAGTTTCATAAAATTGCATAATCGTTTCTTACATTTTTCTAAAAATTCTTATTTATGTGGAGACTGCTGATCTTTATGCAAAATAAAAATTGTCTACTCCACTCAGAAATAAACAAAATTTGGATAAAAATGTATTTCTCTCCTTCATAATTTTGTTCGTTAATTCTTTTGAATAAAATAAAATAAAATATAAATTGCATAAAAATCCGCAGTGTAAATACTTATGACTGGATTGCGAATTTTTATGCAAAATAACAAATATTTGCATTGATTGCTAGACACAGGAACGAACAAAAAAGGTTTTCTTCTATGAGTTGTCTTATTTAGCAGAAACTAATACACTGACGTATTTAAATCTTTTTAATTTCACCACTGATTTAAATTGTGCCCACTAATTTTTATTATAAATCCACAAAATCCGCAGTCTACTTACATGACAAATCGCTGTTCATGGCAACTACGACAGTTCTGAAAACCAGACACTAACAGAGTATGTACAAGTTTTCCGAAGCACTCACAAATTCATGTCTAAAGGCTCAACTGGACAATTGAGTGGATGACAGCTGAAAATATATCCTGCGCATATCGTTTCGAAAATGGCAGGTTCCCAATGGTTGGTATCGTGAGCCTCACGGTGTAAAAAATTGCAAAAGACACGTATTCGCGGTGTAACAGACGCGTTTGTGGGAAAGTTAGCCGTGGTCGGCGGCGTTGCAGGAAATTGTAATTCACTGTAATCGATATCCGGATGAGGGGAGTACGCCGCGACAATAAACCCGGCCACGACGTAATCTCTGCCGTTGGCGAATTATTTTAATGGGGGACTTGTATATTCCGTTTCGATCACGAATGAGTTTCAGCTACTCATTATCGGATCGCGTAAAATACCGTAGTCGTTTAGGAATTAATACCCCATCCTACTTAAAAGATTGCTACTTACTTCTTTTCCATATGCTCAAATCGAAATCAATTAATTCTGGTTTCGTTAAAGCACATAAATAGACAGCGGATCTTTATGCAAAACAACAATTTTCGACTTGAATTGCAGCAAACTGGAGAGAAATAGAAATTTACTTTCTTTCTTTTTTTATAATTACTGATACTGATATATTTGCTGTTTTTGACGAGTATACTCGTCATGAAGAAATGGCAAGGTTTTGTATTATGACGAGTATACTCATCATGCGTAAAAAGGATAGTAGTCCCGCGATTTAAGCCAATTCTCGGTTCTCTGCTATGACTTAGTTCATGAAGGGATACTATTCTTTTATGGTCGCGCAGACAGCGCCGAACGTAGAAAAGGACATACAGTTAGTCAAAAAAGTTTCCGTACACACTTTAAAATGAAAGAACTTTTTTATAGTGAGTTCTGACGACTTAAAATTTTTTGAGATCTTAGAAGGATTAGTTTACCAGCTAATGTACGAAAAAAACTATGAAAAAATTAAATTTTGTTGGAACAGCAGAGAAAATACGAAAAGTTGTTTTTACAAATTTCTTATGTGGGTCTATTGAAAATTTAAAAAATAGGTTTTGGAGATCTGTGTCAATTATACACACGGTGGAAATTTCATCGAAGTCGGTCAACGTTCCTATGAGCAACAAACGTTTCAAGATGAGACCTTAATTCTCTGACAAACGTATCTCCAAAGCGTATTTTTTAAATTTTCAATATAGACCCACATAAGAAATTTGTAAAAACAACTTTTCGTATTTTCTCTGCTATTCCAACAAAATTCAATTTTTTCATAGTTTTTTTGGTACATCAGCTGGTAAACTAATCCTTCTAAGATCTCAAAAAATTGAAAGTCGTCAGAACTCATTTTAAAAAAGTTCTTTTATTTTAAAGTGTGTACGGAAACTTTTTTGACAGACTCTACATGGACTGCTATCCTCGTCTACGTCCGAAAGTCACTCTACATATCGTAAATTAAACAACTAAATATAATTCAAATTATATCGTGTTTAGTGTCATTTTAATCGTAAAAATGCCACAAATAAGTTTCTGAAAGTCCCATAAAAAAATAATGAAAAATAAAGAAGTTCTGTAATTGGATTAGTAGTGATTCACACCGATATACCCCTCCCTCAGATTACGCGGCATGTTTATACTGCTCGGCGACCGAGTCAGCTCGAGCTTCAGGACCCTTCCTTGGATACCCGGCAGTGGAAGGGGTAGGCGAACTGACGTAGATCGCAATGCTCCATCGCACTTAAATCGCGGGACTACTGTAGTTACAATTTTCTATTTAAATTGCAATTTTAGTGAAAATTAAAATATATTCGTAAATTTCATGATGTTTTGAATATTTCGGGGCCAAAACGATCAAATAAAAGTATAATATAATTATTATGAAAAAACTGTATATAGTGCGAAGAAAGTAGGTGGCTTTCTTTTTGCGATACATTTTAGGTGTACACTTTTTAAAGTGTTCGCAATTGTTGAAGTTTTAAAAAAATTATTCCGTCTTAAAGGATGCGCCAATACTTGATTTAGGCACTCTAAATGTCGAAAAACTAAAATTCATGAATATCTGAAAAGTGTGCTGGGTGAACGTAGCCAGTTTTGAAACTACCGCTACACATATATCAGACGAGTACAAAGTCTAATAAAAATAACAAAACTATGTAAACTACAGTTTGAAAAACCGCTTTTCTCATGCTCGCGTCGAATCTTCCCACGTCCAGTTCGAAGTGCGTCGAATCTGCGAACCGTTCGCATGATTCAGCTGGACGAGGTGAAAGAAAAATTGTTCGGGAAATACAGACGTAACCGGTGACTTGGCTATCGTGATCGGCAAATACCCAACACCTTCCCGAGTACACAGAGAAGCTCGTGGAACCTGCGTTCGAACATAAGCGACATCACGGATATCTGGGGCCTCGGGTACTAAAATGTTAAACGCGCGCATCTGGCTTGTAGAAACTGCAATGACGAGGGCACAAATGGTGCATGCAGCGACGCATGGGCGTAAGGTGAGAGCGACGTAACTGTCAGCGAGGCGGTGCATTATTGTGAGACGCGCGTTTCGAGAACGCATTCTGGAACCGTAAAATGTCCTCTCTGTTTGACTTCCATTCGCGATTTTGCCCCGGGACAGGGCTGACTTTATCTGCGGCTTTATTACCGATCGTAAGATGTCAACTGATTCTTGAGGCGCTGACAGACAACGTTGTTAGCGCGAGCGCAATAAGAGTCCGATGAGCATGTTAGAACGATGCGCGAATTTTGCTTCTTTTGATCAGAACGCTCTTTTGGTTCTCAATCGATGCAAACATTTTTTATTTTGCATATTTGCTGTCTAGTCGTTACTGTAGAATGTTATGGGAATTGTCAAATTGTAACAGGATGCTGTACAAATTCCATAAAGAACATTTTGACAGTATAATATGTATCAGTAATTATAAAATGAAGAATAAGAAACTTGTTGTTTGATCACTGATGCGCTTACTTGTTCTATTAAAAATTGTTTAATGGAATCTTTGTTCAACGAAACAACTTTATACAATCATACTAATTACTCTACAGATTTTACAATTTGTATTTCAGTAGACTGTGCATTTACAATAAATCAATATTAATGACAACAATACCAACTGAAAATTCCAATTAAATTCAACACAGGTTCCCCTTTTAATATTTATATATTAAAATCATTGACAAAGAACTTCTGTTTAACAATCCAATCTTTCTAAATTATACCAACAGCAAAATTTACACTATGGAACAATGAATAAATAATCAATTTATCGTCACAATTCAAATCTCGAGTCTATAGTTTAGTCATTATATCGTGAGAAAACGATGAAAGCAAATGTTTCCCGTAAAAAAGTCCAGTGATACCAGGAATGAAGATATTGTTCCCAGTTGTTTGTTATCGGAGCTAGATAAGAAGGCGTCACCGACAATGGAATGTTTAGCGTTATCGCTCGTCGGTGCCACAGATTTCACAGAATCTGTGAACGATCCGCGATTGCGACGCGCGTTCGATCGTGAGTCACGCGACACGATTTTTAACTGCAGATATACGTGCAGCAACAAGACCGAGCCGACCTGACAAGAGACGTGTGTGTCATTGGCCGGCCGGTTCCCGAGTTCCGACTTTCTCCTTCGGAACGAATCATTAGCTTTCACTCACACGAGTTATCCCGGTTTCCAGTCGATAGCCGCTTATTAGAGAGGCAAATTCTCGGTAGCGCCGATCGACGGGCCTAGCATACTTCGTAGGCGATACTTGTATTTTGATAGCGATTGACTGCTGAGCAAAATTAATATTCATAGATACTTGCTTTTAACACTAAACCTACCGTGGCTTAAAAGTAACTGCTATATGTTGGCTTATAAAAATGAATTGCATTTATTTGGAGTTTGTGCACTTTGTATCAGGTGTTGAAAACAGTTATGATATCGATTCCGGTTCTTGAAACAGTTACGAGAACCGAAAAAATGTTATAACTGTTATGAGAATATCGGTTCTCGTTTATATCGGTTACGGTTACGGTTCTTGAGAACCGATATGATAACGGTTCTATAATTGTTATTTTTCGGTTCTGGATTTCGGTTTCGGTTTCGGTTCTTCTGACTTCAGAACCTATAATATGTCCCGTATTGGTCTCATATCGGTTTTGTACAGGGTGTCTCAAAATTCTTTCAACATCCGGAAATGGGAGGTTACTGAGATCATTTGAAGCGACATTTCCCTTTGCAAAAATGGCGGCCGCTGCTTTGTTTAAGAGTTATTAACGAAAAACACGGACCAATCAGAGCGCAGCTACAGCGGATTGACTCTGGCTCGGCCAACGGCGATGCCACCCTAAGCGGGACCTGTCGCCGAGTCGGACTCCATTCGTTGTAGCCGCGCTCTGATTGGTCCGTTTTATTCGTTAATAACTCCTTAACAAAGCCGCGGACGCCATTTTTGTAAAGGAAAATGTCGCTTCAAATGATCTCAGGAACCTCTTATTTCCGGATGTTGAAGGAATTTTGAGACACCCTGTATAGCCGATACAAAACCAAAAATATCAGTTGCAGAACTGCAAAAACGATGAGACCGATACGGGACAGATAGGTTCTGAAATCTGAAGAACCGAAACCGAAACCGAAATCCAGAACCGAAAAATAACAGTTATAGAATCGTTATCATATCGGTTCTCAAGAACCGTAACCGTAACCGATATTCTCATAACAGTTACATCATTTCGGTTCTTCATAACTGTTTCAGTCAGAATCTGTGTTATAATATGTGCTCTGCTAAATAAATTTACTTAATCATTTCCCAGGAAAGCGTCTTTATAATTTTTATAATTCTCAAGGAATCGGTCATTTTTACCGGTGGTAGTAGATTTAGTGTTAATAAGGAATATGAATTTGCCCAGAAAATATTTTTCTCACGGTTCAATTAATTTTAATTTTGGAAAGAAATGTATCCAGGAAACAATTTTCCTCATGTTAATCAGTATGATCATTCATCTTTCAATATACTGTAATCAAAGCTTGTACATCTATCTGTCAAATGATTGAAAATACGAGAAACTGATCTGTAATTGTATAAAGATAAAAATTTGGTGGAACGACATGAAATAATTTTGAGAAACGTTCAAAGTGTATGAACAGGCATAGAGTCAGTATCGCCAGATCGGTTAAATAGAGGGGAATACAGTTTACCACCTCTCTGATGACCAGAGTAATGTATAACACGTTGCGCAGCACGTCACGTGACCAGTCTACGGTCTTAGTGGGGGACGTTGGAGTGTGCGCAGGAGTGGAATGGGATAGTGGAAGGGGAAAAGTAGAAGAGGAAAATCCACCCAGTTTTGTGTGGACCTCGCGATACTGCATAGGATACTTTATCAACGATACTTATATTTAGATTTAGATAGTAATATTAAGATAACGAAGTCAAAAATCTAGCGAAACAACATAAAATGATTGTAAGGAACGTTCAAAACAGAAAAGTGTACGAATGAGCTGGACAAAATGTCTCGGCTATTCCATTCAGATTGAAAAATTTATCCTGAACATGACAGTGACTAATTTCTTGTTTGAATTTTATTTTCTATAATTGTACGTACCCATTTTTGTTACAAAAGCATAAAATCTAGTAATCATTTGTCGACAGTAATTATCAGCTAAATAATAAAATAATCAAGGGGTGAACAGCTTTTTGCGTACTCTCGAATCTCCTCTTCCAAAGAAACAGAATATAAAATAATAAATAAATACTTCTAGCATCAATTAAAAGTTTCCAATTTGAAAAATCACATTTCGATTTTTATAATAGAATTTCTCGTCGTAAAATGGAAGAGGGTGCAAACGACTTCAGCAGGGGCAACAGAACACAGCGTAAACGTGCTCGAACAAGCAGCCCTTGATAAGCGTTTGTTCTCTGGCGGATTTTTTCGCCCGAATTATACCGGACGGCAATTTTCAGTGGTGCTCACGATAATAACATCGTTACCGGTATAGCCTGTAACAGCATAAATGTCACTCGGTCCGCGTGACGCGCGCGCGGTGTTACTACCGCTGTTCGTTCATTCGTTCGTTGGTTCGTTCGTTCCGCAGCTATATTTAACACGGTGATTAAAATGAACCGGGTGTTCATTAACACCGCATTCAGCCCTCGCATTTTTTGCTTCATTATCAATTTCCACTCGGCCGGGCGTCGTTCGTTTCCCGGGATAGCCGTATCTCGCGGTTTTCGAATAGAAACGCGACACAATTCCCGTGATTTGTTGCTCGATTAATGAAACCATGCACGCTCGTCCAATCGATCCAATATTCGCACGCTCTCCGCGCCCTCCGGTTTCCCCTCCTTTACTCCCGTCGCTCCCTTTCTCTCTCTCTTCTTTCCTCTCTCCATTTTAAACGCTCCCTTTCTCTCTTCTACTCGCTCTCGCTTTTTCTCGTTTTTTCCCCCCGTATCACTATTTCGCTCGCTTTTAGTTCCTGCTCTCCTATCTCGATCTTCTCTAGCCTACCCTCTACACTCTCTTTTTCTACGGTTTTCTGACTGATCTCTTTTTTCCTCTCTAGCACTATACTGTTTCCTATTTTGCTCTTTTTCTGTTCTTTTTTCTCGATGTTTTCTATCTCCTCGTTTTCTGTTTCTTCTTTCTCTCTTCTCACTTTCTTCTCTAACTAATTTTTTTTTCTATTTCTGCTCTCTTTTTATGATGTATAGTGTTACCACATTCGATTCCCTCTACCTTCTACCTTATTATTAAAGACTAATTGTACAGTGGATTTTGCTAATATTAAATAACAGTTCTATTCTTGCAAACGAGAACTGTACAATTACTGCAAAGCGCCTATCCCCTCCACTGGGGGTATGACTCATCGAGGGGATCAGAACCTCGAGCTGCCTCGGTCGCCGCGCAGTGTAAACATGCGCGTAACCCTATACGGTGTTAGATATGTCGGTGTGAAACCACTACAAAATTCACTACTCCAATTACAAAATTTCTTTATTTTTCGTTATTTTTTTATGGGATTTTCAGCATCTTATTTGCGGCATTTTTGCGATTAAAATGACACTAAACTCGAAATAATTTGAATTGTATTTGGTGGTTTAATTAAGGGTATGTAGTGTGACTTTTGAACGTAGGAGAGCGCTGTCAAGGTCATCAAAAAATAGTGGCACTGTACGATTTTTGCAATGGCACGGTCCCGAGGGTTTTGCATACATCGAACATTTATTGCATATCTAACATAGTTTATTCCTCTTCACCCTCTCTTGTCACTTCTACCATGCTGTTCTCTCTTGTTCTCTTCTTTCTAAGCTCTCCTCTCTCATTCTCTTTTCTCTCATCTTTCTGTCGATTCCACCCCCATCTCCTCACTCTGCTCCCCCCCCTCTCTCTGCCTCTCTCTCTCTCGGTCTCTTCGTTCGCGTTCTCCGCGTGGACCTCGACGTCGAATACGATATCATCGCTAATAACAGCGACGTCGTTGCTGGCGGCGACGCGGAGATCGCTTACGATATTTTCTCCGGAAGGTTGTAAGCGAGTCGCAGCCGAGGCTGCGCGGATCGATCGTCGGATAAACCGGCCGATAGACACAAAGCATTGTGGGTAGGACGATGCAACGGCATCCGAGAACGGCGGCTCCAGCTCTCGGTTCGCTTGCTCGCATTCACCAATACCTTCTCAAGGCAAACAAAACGACGAACAAATGCTCGATACCATACCGATCCGCAGCGCCAGGGACGCGCCTAGTTCCTTGCCTAACTCTTCCCGCTTCTTCCTGGACACCCCCACCCACACGCTCTCTAAGGTAAGACTCTCCTCTCGCATGTTAATAAATAGACTACGAATTTTATACATTTATGATACAAATACAGAGGATCACGAAAGTATTCAGACGCCCTTTGAATCAGAATAATTTGTTTAAAATTACACCAAATAACTTGTCTGTTTCTTTTTAGCGATTGGAAAGCATTGATTTACCAAATGGCGTGCAAGAAAAATTTTGTGAAAACAATATATTTTTTCCTTTATCCATTAAATTTACAGTGTACTGAATAATTTTTAATAAAATGGGCCATCTTCCCCGACTCACTATAAGTCATTTTAGTCGTCACTATACGCCCGGACGCTCACGGGCGAAAGTTGTTAATTATGAAAGGCGTTCGTATACGTCGAGTACAAAGAGTTCACTATTAACAACTGTTATTTTTAACATAACAATTCAGTACACTTTTGGGACAAGTATCGCGGCGTTTGCGGTCATGTAATAAGTGGCGGAAGCACATTAGCGGCTCGCAAACCACAGGGATGTTACGCACCGCTGCTTTTAAGAGTTTAGTGTATGTACTCCTATGTGTTAGGTTTATCTCGCTAATAAACGTCGAGCGTTCCGAACAGTCCGGTCAAAATTATACTTTTAGAGCTTGTCGCGATAAAAAATGATTCACGACCAACTGCTGACCCGGAAGGGTAATCAGCGTTATTCAGAAATACCCGATAGAGAATTAAACTTATCGATCATCCGTACGCTCTGTGATTAACTGTCACTCATCCCCTGTCAGCAGAAATTGCACGGAACCCGAGCATTAATGTAACATCACTGTCAGGTTCGGAGTCACCATGCGTTGCTCATGCTAACGCGTAGAATGCCGAGACTGGCTTGCCTTTTGCATATGTTGTATTTACAAATTTGCGATACCGTTCGGCAGCGATAAATTTCCGGAAATTCGTCCGGTTTCTCGACTATCGGGACGAAGTTCTCTATGGCTGTGTCATATAATAATATGTGTGTCATCAAAATGTTGTGCATTAATTTTAACACATTACTTGTCGGCGAATATAGTGTAATTTTTAGAAGTACACGGGCTATAGTCAGAGACTTTTTAATGGAACCTTCAAGAGCAACAACAATTTTAATCGTGAACCAATAAGTTACCCCCAGTAACGACGTCATCTATATTATTTGGGATGATAATGTAAAAGAAGATTTTTAAGCCTCATTTTGGTATAGTTTAATTATTTAAAATCCTATTAACCCTTAGCGGACGAAGATTATTTTTAATATACTTCTTGATGGGTCGAATAAATTTTCTCTGCGAAACAAAATTGTTTGCCGAGGAGTTTGGTGTACGAATTAAATGAAGGGAACCGTGTTGTGTTCAGTAAAAATTCGTTTTATATTTTTCGGGAGTATTAATTTCTTTAAAAATTATTCGCAGTCACAGAACGGTAACATTTCTTTGGCCGCTGTCAGCAGACACGCGTCCGCAAAGGGTTAATAGGATCTCGGGAAATAAAGTGTTAAGAAACAGAGACTAAATACAAAGCACGTTCATGTTTTCTTCATTTACAACCGTGATGGGCACAGTAGGGGCCCCTCAAACGCCTGCTTCTCCCACCAACCTCTCTTTCATGCGCGAGTGCCTGCGTACTGTTCGCAACGGGCGACGCACTTCCTTCCTCTATGGTAACGGCGGATGCTGGTGGGGGACAGTGGGCGCTATGGTGGGGACGGTTTTGTCTCAATTGAGACAAAAATGCCCATCCCTGATTTACAAGTTCATACAGGTAAGGCAGCAATCAGGGTCTCCAGTTTACTATATTTCAACGAATTCCCAATTTACTCCATTTTATTTATTCCTAATTATTAATGCGAAAGAGAGATAGATAGAGAGGGGGGGAGGAGGAGAGTGCAGTTAAGACAACAATCAGGGTCTCCAATTTACTAGATTTCAACGAATTCCTAATTTACTCCATTTTATTTATTCCTAATTATTAATGCGAAAGAGAGACAGATAGAGAGAGAGAGGAGAGAGAGAGAGAGAGAGAGAGAGAGAGAGAGAGAGAGAGAGATATTCCTGATTTACAAGTTCATACAGGTAAGACAGCAATCAGGGTCTCCAGTTTACTAGATTTCAACGAATTCCCAATTTACTCCATTTTATTTATTCCTAATTATTAATGCGAAAAAGAGAGAGAGAGAGAGGGGGGGGTATAGAGTGAGAGCGAGAGATCGAGTTACGATATGATCCGAGATGTGTATATGCAAGCTGCAATCAGTAATTCAGCAGCGCGGAGGAAATCGCGTAGCACTTTGACCGATCCGTTCCTGCAATAGAGTCCACCTCGATACCGGTGCACGGAGTGCATCGTGCATCTCTCCTCCCTCTCCCTGTCTGCCGCAAACCCGGCTCGTCCCAGCCACTCTCTCTCTCTCCTTCTCTCTTGCACTCTTTCCCTCTTTCTGGTCGGGTCTCTTCGTTCTATTCGTTCTATTCCAGAGCTCGTTATTGAATTTGTGCGTCGGGCGAACGAACCGACGATATCGCCTTTCAATATCGCTTCATTTGGCTCACGTTCATTCGATTTGCGGGAATATCTCTGACTGCACCCTCGCCAACCCCCTTCACCTACCCGGAGCTACCTGGTCGTGCTCTCTTCAGCAACGAGAGAACCCTCTCCAGAGCTCCTCTCTTGTCATCGTACACCTCAGACTAATCCTTTTTAAATATTCCAATCGGAATCAAGCGGAAATTAATCGGATCTTCGGGCTCGTCTCTGTCGTTTCGCCAGCGGACCTCTCCCCCCACTCCCTTAAGCTTTGTTCACCGGGTCCAATTTGCACGGACTGGAAAGCGATGCCGATATGCGTTCATTGAATCGTCAGTTAATTAAACGGCTTGTTACCGATCAGCGATACGTTCGCCGCTGATAGAAACGAATTAGATTCCTTCCCTACCACTCCCCCATCCCCTCCCGTGCCCGAAACGAGACGCGACCGTGTCGGCGTGTTAATGACTGTTAATTGTCGCGAAGTCACGGGGAACTTTTGTCACACCACTGCACAAAGTATGTACTGTGGTAACGTTGGGGAATGTTAGGTTGTTGATGCACTCATTCTTGGGGAACGTCGATGTAATCGTAGCACTCAATAATTGATGAATGAAATGTGAAAATTTGCCAAGTTTCTAACGGTTTTTTCTGGTTAAAATTTCTGGTTAACATGATACCAAACACGACACAATTTGGATTGCATTTATCGGTTTAATCCAGGATATTGTAGAACCTCGATTATCCGAACTCGGTGGTCAATGTTCGGATAATAGAAAAATCATGTTGCTACAGTGCCGGATTAAATCACTAATTGAACAGTACAATGAATCGTGTCTATATCTCGAATTAAAAAAAATAAAACGTGTAATAAAATTGTACACCATTTTGGAAAAGAATTTTTAGATATCATCGATTCGGATAGTAGAGGTTCTACTATTTCTCGAATTAAAAAATCTAAAAATCTAATAAAATTGTACAGCATTTTAAAAAAGAATTTTTAGATATCATCGGTTCGGATAGTTGAAGTTCTACTATATCTTGAATTTAAAAAACTAAAAATCTAATAAAATTGTACAGCATTTTGAAAAAGAATTTTTAGATATCATCGGTTCGGATAGTTGAGGTTATACTATATCACGAATTAAAAAAACTAAAACATCTAATAAAATTGTACATCATTTTAAAAAATAATTTATAGATATCACCAGTTCGGATAATTAAGGTTCTACTATATCTTGAATAAAAAAAATAAAACGTATAATAAAATTGTACACCATTTTAAAAAAGAATTTATAGATATCATCAGTTCGGATAGTAGAGGTTCTACTATTTCTCGAATTAAAAAAACTAAAAATCTAATAAAATTGTACAGCATTTTAAAAAAGAATTTTTAGATATCATCGGTTCGGATAGTTGAAGTTCTACTATATCTTGAATTTAAAAAACTAAAAATCTAATAAAATTGTACAGCATTTTAAAAAAGAGTTTATAGATATCATCGGTTCGGATAGTTGAGGTTCTACTACGTCTTGAATTAAAAAAATAAAACGTGTAATAAAATTGTTCACCATTTTAAAAAAGAATTTAGAGATATCATCGGTTCAGATAACCAAGGTTCTACTACATCTTTCTTCAAACAAGTAAAACTTGACTAAAATAAAAAAAAGACTTGTTTAAAATGTGCAACTTGTAAGAAGATCGTAACCATTTTTAAAATGATAAAAGGTGCTTGTTTTAGCTATGTTCTCTATTTTTTCCAGGTTTTCTTTGGTACAATAGTTCCTAGACGATACTACGAATCTCTTAAACCATCAAAAAATCGTGTAAGAAGATGGTTTTCCAAAACCATTTGGAAAATGATGACAGATGCTCGTTTCAACCAGTTAGTTTCTTTCGTCCTGGTTTCCCCCGCTGCAAAAGTGTTGAAAGTAGAATCCCCACAAATTTTTCACGACAAATTGGATCGGAGATAATAAAACTGGTTACACGGGTTACAATTTCGACAGTGCACACAATGCCGAAGGCATTAGGCATCGCGGAGATGTTGTTGCAAAGCGAGGTGCATCATGCCGCGGCATCGTCAGCACGCCGATATGTAATTAAGATAGGAGATCGTCAGGTCCGAGATAAAATACACCGGACTCGTAAACCGTGTTCTATATCTTTCAAGACATTTGAAATGTGTTCGACCAGGTGCAACTCTCACGCAACTTGCCAGAGATTCTAGTGTCTTCCTCGGGCTCTGCCTATTGTGTTGCGAACTTTCTCGTTTGCCAATCATTGTCTCCGACGCCGATACACTGCGACACAGCGAACGCAATACAACATGGTATTGTTTTATTATAATCCTGCCTTTCTACCTGTTACTATAAATTAGTTATTGTTTTTCTTTGCTAGAACTATTTCTGCATCCGAATATTGTAAGAATTGGACAATTTAACCCTTTCCACTCGGAGATATTTCAATTAAAAAACCAAACATTTCTTCTAACCTAGAATATTTCCATTGTACATAGTTATTTTCATTATATGCGTAAGAAATTGATATAGTACCTCATATAATATTTAAATGTTTAGTAATTTATTACATACAAACAGATTTAATCATGTAAACAATATTCTGAATAATGGTGTAGCAATTTTTAGTGGCGCCTCAGAGTCGCCATTCGAGTGCTAAGGATTAATAATAATTTTATTTCCGGCCATACTATTACGTCGAACCTTCTGGATTTTTTACAACAAATTCACATCTAATATTACACCTCTTTGAATCTTTATACATACATTCATGTCTTCTTTCTCCGAGATGTTTATATTTTCGCGCCTGGTTTTGGTAAAAATATATTTTACACTGGCAATACATAATATGTAATATATAATTTTGTACTTCATTATTAGTAAAATTAATCGCCAGTAGTACATAATAAGCAAAAAGATCAGATTGCTTTGAAATTTTGACTTGGACCACTTTCATAATCACCGACACATCTATTTATATGAAGTATGTATTCAGGGTGAGTTATTTAACTGTGCCAAATTTACTCGTAAACTATTTGCTGTATCAATAACATTATGAAACGAAAATGTCACTGTGAAGTTGGCTGTACACCTTTCGTTTAAACCTTAATAAAACGAGTTGAAATAATCGTGCATCAAGTTTTGTTGCGTCATTGCAAGGAGGATACTTCAATCTTCAAATCTACAGGAAGATTTATTTACGAACAAAATTTTTCAATATTTTTAGTACGGTTCAATTCATAGCATTTTCGAGAGAAAACGTGTCCTCGGTTTTCCACCTGTCGCGTTATGCGAAAATGTCATAGGCAAATGATGGTTAGGATTATTGTTGTACTATTTGTTTCAACGAAACCATCACAGTTTAAACATTGGCAATTTCTTTAGACTATGAAATGTAGTGTTAATATACTTTCTGGAACCGCTGTACAGGGTGTATCAAAATTATATGGCACGATTACCATAGCAGGGTTCTATGGCGGCAGTTTCTCGGGGTATAGAAAGATGGAAAAAGGAGAAGGAAGCGTTTCGTCCTAGGCCCGCTAGAGGACTCGTCAGTAAGGCTATCTAGCAGACCCATGCCTTAGACGCGGGATGTCGTAAGGACAGTTTAGGGCAGTAGTTGCGGGAAAGGTGTTGTCGTAATGTCCCTCTGTTGACGAGCATAGGAAGTAGCCGCCACAGTTCTATACCTATGGGTCGATGGAGATCTGTTAGAAAAATAGTCCGCAAATTTGTCCTTCACCCTTTTTTCAAGGTCAACATATGTTTTTATTGCATCGTAAAGTACTCGTCATAAGGAACAAAATCTTAAAGACACCGTGGGCCTCAAGTCAACCATTCTCTTGAAAAACGACTTTTAAGTTTCATAAACTATTTTATTCCACATATCTACAGGGTGTCCCAAGATGGTATAAATATGGAGAGGGTAATTCTACATGAGAAAATAAGTTTAAAGTATAAAATAATTTTTTTCGTTTAACGCCTCGTTTTCGAGAAATTACAGTTTGGGAATTCCGCGAACGCGCTTGATATTGAATATGAAATGTTTGATGCGTCTGTTCTGATCTACTACTTACAAACGCTAGGAACGCGAACTTGACGGATTTTCAAACTCTAATTTCTCGAAAGTGAGGCGTCAAATGAAAAAAAATTATTCTATACTTTTGATTTATTTTCTCATGTAGAATCACCCCCATCCGCGTTTATATCATCTTGGGAGATCCTGTAGACATGTGGAATAGAACAACTTACAAAACTTTAAAGTTGTTTTTCAAGAGGATGTTTGACTTGAGACCCATGGTGTCTTTGAGACTTTTCTTCCATGCGACGAGTACTATACGATGCAATAAAAAAATATGTTGACCTTGAAAAAAGGGTGAAGGACAAATTTGGTAGTGCTGCTATGATAGTCGTGACATAATTTTGATACACCTTGTACATGTACAAGTATCTTTATTTATTTGCACCGTGTTATTGTAACACTAAACCTACGAAGCATTGAAAGTATCTGGTAAATATTGTCTTATATTAATTAATTATTGAGATTGTCCGCAACTTTCAATATAATAGATCTTAGACAGGGAAATTTATACTATTGTTTTCCACAAATGAATTTTTATAATTTTAGTAATTGGAACTTATAAAACCGGTCATTTGAGCGTGGTAGGTTTAGTGTTAAAATCGTGCAAAAAAAAGAATTAGGTATACTTTTAATGTCTTATTTTGCAAGATCTTCCTCCAATTTTCAGCAAAACCAGCGGTTTGAGGAACGACTTAGTAGATCAAATGGTTTTTGAGAAATCGAATATTTAATTCACTGTGGCCAGCGACCTGTTCATTACCAGCATGGCCATTTAATTAGGTCAATGAATTCCTGATCCTACTGCAGTGCACTTACCAGATATAACATTCATATTCCTAAGTGAAGGTTTTCGCCGTTCGGTTCCCACCTTTTCTTCTGTGTGAACCGGTGACCTCCTCTAGTCCCTTCGACAGAGCGGCCTACTTTCTCCAAAATTATGATGCCTCCTTAAAGAGAGCAAATCCGATTGTGCCCATTCGATTCATACTGATTCGATCCGCCTATGTCACGCAGTTACGCTCTACCGTTACATTACATCTCGAGCCGCGTTGCAGGATGCATTAATCCAATGCGTATCAGAGATCCGAGATAACGAAGAAGTAATAACGTAAAATCTAATAGACCGACGACAACTTAATGTTGTCCATGGCTAATTAAAGCCGCTTCGCTGCCTTTATTCAGGTGCAGGTCTCTGAAGTCGGCACGAGTGCTATGCCGGAGACAGGATGATGACTAGGCGGAGGAATGCGGGTCTGATTGGTAATAAGTGGACTGCCGATCATTGTGCGCGATCTAGATTTCCTGGGGATGCTGCGGGATGCAGGAACTAAATGTACAGTCGTTTCTGTTTTCGTTAATTTTCATAAATTTCTACTTTGAATTTTAATTTCGGAATTTTTAAACTCTTAACTGGGCGTGATTGGTGATAAGTGGACTGCCGATCTTTTGCGCGATCTAGATTTCCTGAGGATGCTGCGGGATGCAGAAACTGAATGCACATTCGTTTCTGTTTTCGTTAATTTTCATAAATTTTTGCTGCAAATTCTAATTTCTGAATTTTTAAACTCTTAACGGAGCCTGATTAGTAATAAGTGGACTGCCGATCTTTGTGCGCGATCTTGATTTCCTGGGGATGCTGAGGAATGCATTAATTTTCATAAATTTCTACTTTGAATTTTAATTTCGGAATTTTTAAACTCTTAACGGGGCGTGATTGGTGATAAGTGGACTGCCGATCTTTGTGCGCGATCTAGATTTCCTGAGGATGCTGCGGTATGCAGAAACTGAATGCACATTCGTTTCTGTTTTCGTTAATTTTCATAAATTTTTGCTTCAAATTCTAATTTCTGAATTTTTAAACTCTTAACGGAGCCTGATTAGTAATAAGTGGACTGCCGATCTTGATTTCCTGGGGATGCTGAGGAATGCAGGAACTAAATGCACATTCGTTTTTGTTTTCGTTAATTTTTTATAAATATTTGCTTCGAATTCTAATTTCTGAATTTTTAAACTATTAACCGAGCCTGATTAGTAATAAGTGGGCTGCCGATCTTTGTGCGGGATCTCGATTTCCCGCGGATGCTGCGAAACACAGGGACTGAATGTACATTCGTTTCTGTTTTCGTTAATTTACATTAATTTTTGCTTTGAATTCTAATTTCTGAATTTTTAAACTCTTAATCGGGCCTGATTAGTAATAAGTGAACCACCGATCTTTGTGAGGGATCTAGATTTCCTGAGGATGCTGCGGAATGCAGGAATGTTAGTTTGTTTCTTCTTTTGTTAATTATTATTGCCATACGATTGTTTTTTTTATGAAATTAGAACAGGTTAAATATCGTCGATTTTTCGAGAATCATAAATTTTATGTTCGATTACTTTCCCTTAACAACTTTAATGAGCTGATCACATATTGCAATTGCATTTAACGTTCCGTGTTTGATTTGCTCATTTTCCTTATAAATGCATAAAATTCGCAGTCTAATCAGAAATCTGATTCATTTTGTAACTTCGAATATATCTTCTAAACAGTTTCTATGATTGCAATATATGTAAAATACTTAAAAAATTGATGAACAACATAAATTTCTGAATAGCTTCTCTTTGATCTAAGCAACTTGTGTATCTAACAAAATTCCCTACACTCAAATACAATAATGTGAAAATTCATTCATCTAGTTGACCAAATAATTCTCTCATTCCTGGGAGACGTGCCACTCGGAAAGTCTCTAAACAGCTACTATAATTGCAGTTAAATTGTAAAATAGTTAAAAAATTGATAAATCATATACATTTCTGAGGGACAGTACGATTTCCGTGGCCCCTCGTTTTGAGGTGTTCTTGGGATTATTTCAAGAAAAAAATGTATATATAACATGGTGTCAAATTGGTCTGGTTTAGCCGGTAAAGTAGATTTCCTGTTTTTTTTATAAATTTGCAAATATCTCGATAACTATGCGAAATATGGCAAAATATCAAGAGACCTTTGTTGTAGAAAATGAAATTTTATTCTCATAATCTTTGCATTGTAGCTGTCATTCAGAATTTGAACTAGTAATGGAAAAATCATGTGAATAGAATGAGTAGTGTCGTGGAAGGGGCGGATCAAAACGAGGGGCCACTGAATAGCTTATGTATGTTTCTGCACAATCAATTGCAGTAACACCAAAATTAATTTATAAATCTGAGCAAATGTAGCTCCGTCTCGCATTTCTGGGAGATGTGGCAACCAAAGTGTTAATCAGCGTTCAGATGCACAACTCGCAATTCTGTCGCTCTCGCAACAAGGTCCCCAATTATACCTTGACAAAAGAGATTCGCACGCAGATGGCCAGACTCGGAGACACGGAGGATAATGAGAAAACCTCATGGCATATTTCGTGCAAACGTCGTCGGCCGTATCCGGAGATAATGGGACGTAAAAAGTCAGGGAGCGGCTGTTTACGATCGGGAAGACGTTCCTTCGCTAACTCCGAGTTGACGATCGTCGGATAAATCGCCAGATAAATCGCAGGTACGCATCGACGAATTTAGGGCCAGTGAAAGGACAATAGGCGGACGGGAAAATTCGATGCATTGTGCATAGAAAAGTTTGGGAAACCTATTCTAAAGAGACAGACCAAAGAGGTTACAAGCTGTCCACACTGCCTGGTCATAAACGACCGAGCGTCATAAGCTTTCTCCGCGGCTGTCAGTCGTGATTTCACCCGTGATCTTACGATCGTGATCATCGCGTATTTCATACCTTCACTGGCATAAGCTGTCCGTCAGAGTAGTGGCAAAGATGCGAATATAAATTACAGTGCGGTGCAACGAACGATTCTTCGTGAATTTATTGATTATTTCCAGTTGAAATGCAGTTTACTGTTGGAAGTAAGTAATTTATTGGTTTACTATTGATTTTCATAATTTTTTAGACAGTTACTCCATGTTATTGCTCATTGATGAGTTAATTAAGAATTTATTTTATTTTGAAATAATCGCATATGTAAATTGTGCTTTTTGGTTCCGCATAATTTGAGGCTTCATAAACGGAATGATAGACACTGAATTTACAATGCACCTTTACAGTATACATTTTCAGAATATAATTTTATGCAGTATAATAATATATTTTATAGAGGATAATTTTAATATTTCATCTTCAGAAAACTATTTTCAACTATTACTTGATATTGTATTTATTTATTTTCCTACTACATATTGCTACCAATTCGGCATTTCATATTTTTAGCAATATAACATTTCTCTTTCCCTTTTTATATAAAAAGCCATTATTGAACAATAGTAAACAAACTCAGACTCTCCTTAAATTACAAAAATAAATTGTGACAAGTACCATTTCAATTTCTTGTTTTATCACGCTATGTAGAATAAAGTAATTATAGAACAATATTCTCTTAATCATTGTCAAAATACAAACACTTGAAATATTGTTTGATATACTAAATTATAATACGATTATTATAGTATAACTTTCCTCTTTTGTTTCTTTCAAAATCATAAATTAGACCAAAATAAATTTCTTTTAAAATTTAGAAAGCACGAGTAGTAATTTTCTATTGCAATCAACAGATAAATCATTTATTAAACAAAGTAACAATGTCTATAAAGAATAGCTGTTTAACGGGAGTGTTTTGATCAATATCATACTTGCTAACAATTTATTATCAAAAATGTCAATGCTGTGTGTAAATTAAAATTTATTAGTCTTAATGTCTCATATACAGGGTGTCCCAAAAATGTTGTAGTTCCTTGAAAGGGGTGATTCCTGAGATGATTTGAAATAACTTTTTCCTTTGCGAAAATGCTCTCCAGGGCTTCGTAAAGGAGTTACTAACGAAAAACACGGACCAATCACAGCGCGGCTACAGCGAGCGGCTTCCGGCTCGGCCAATACCAACGCCGCGCTCTGGTGTTGCTGCGCCCAGATTGGTCCGCGTTTTTATATTAATAATTCCTTAACAAAGCCTCGGGAAACATTTTCGCAAAGGAAAAAGTTATTTAGTACAACATTTTTGGGACACTCTGTATGTTATACCATTTTCTCCTCATGCATCAGTAAAATGTTTCCAAAAACGTAGCAGAATAATTGAAGTGCACTTGTTGAATCCTACTTTGTTCCAATTTGTTCATTTTGGGATGTCCAATAAATTATTCGAACCGGGATAGAAAATATTTTAAGCGATGCTACAATTAGTCTGTTATTTTCGGGATATGCATACCTAAGGGAAAATGTATTTTCCTCTTCGATGGAGCAGAATAATTATTCGTGACGGATAAGTGAAAGTTTGAATGGACTTCTTTAGGCGCACTATAATTATCTCGTTTATAAACGAGGCACTTTTGCTGCTTTATTTATAGATTGATTATTGGTAAAGTACTTGATTGAACTTTTTTATTACTGGAATAATGGTGAGAGTATAACTCAATGGTTAATAATTAAATTTATTAAGTTAACGAGATGAAATAATCTTTTAGTAAAGCTGTTGATTAAAATGTTTTATTGAAATTGTCTCCTAAAATTTTATAGTGATTGTATTTATCAAAACTTTTTATTCAAATCATTAGTATAAAGATCAAACATAATTTATAGAACACACTATTTAGTGAAATGTAACACAGTCTTATTTTATTCTTATAATAGTTTAACGAAACTAATATAATGTTTTAAGTCATTGTACTATTGTTGTTGTATGATACAAAATCATATAGAATCGTTTATTAAAATTATTATTACAAAGATCTTTAAAAATACACAAAACCCAAGGTTCACTAAAATGTAAAGGAATTTTATTTTATTTTTGGTTTACCGAAATTAAGACTCAATAAAACAACATAAAAGATGTTTCAAATTGTACAATTTCCGTTCTACATAAATATAATTCAGTATAACAAGAGCGACATAAGGAAAGAAAGAATTAAATCTCCTTCTATTAAAAACAAAATAATCTCCGTTGTATACCAAATAAATATCTCCCACATATCACATAATTTGAAAAATGGAATTAATTCAAAACTGCTACAGTTTGAAAAAAAGTTTGTACAAAATAAGAAATTCTTGTTATTGAAATAATGCCTCCAGGCCAACATAAATAATGTGGTAGACTACAAACTTTTCTACAACTATTTCCGAGTAAAAGGAGTCAGGTTACACTAATTGCCAACCACAATTTCAATTTGCTAAAGAGTTCTACTTCGACTCCAATGTAGTGGAACGAGTGTATCAACCAAACCAACTAAACCTCAACCAAATACCGACTGTTTAGTATCTGTTCGACCAGCTGAAAAAAAACTTGAAAATACTTTAACCATGGTTCGAATTAATCGACGAGCCCCGCGTGATATTTGCGTTAGCGGGGTTCACGATGTAATTAAGAAAATACGTAGTAATTAGAAGCCGGCGATAAAGCGGAAAAACTCGGATAAGGAAATCGGAGGGAATTATGCAATACGGTGCATTCCGCCTGGGAAAGATTGGCGGTTTTTGCGTGGAATTATTGGAAAGGTAGACGGGGTGTAGGTGGAGGAGGGAGAGGCAGAGATAGTTGGGCAAGAAATTGTATTGCGATGGAGCACATCGATATATCTATCGGTGGAGTGCATTCGTTAAATAATTGCGCTCGCTCGATGAAGCTTGAACGTTGGAAATGTGAATTGCAAACCCGGGAAGCCGTGTATACGCGTCCCTTAATACGTTGAAATCCAATTTATTGGGATACTGCGTAATGGAAATAGTAGTTACGCGATTCTTGTTCGATCGCAAATGTCAGGCAAATGTAAAAGCACATGTCGACCGTGCACGCTGACACAAACGTCCTGGGAAACCGCGTGCATCTCGTCGGATGTTCTTACATCGTTCCCGAATTTGCATTTAACATGCTTCGATTGTATCGTGACTCACAGTCAACGCCAAAACCGTCGATCTACCTACTTCATATCTGCCATCGAGCCATCTTCTTGCATTCCATAATTCTAATTATTTTTTCCTGGACTCTATTTTAAAAGTCGCTTATTTCTTGATTATCTCTGCCAATATCTTAGTGGAACACATTTTCCACTACAAACTGCAATTACACCAATTTCTTGAACATGTCAGCCATTCTTCTAAAGGGTGTCTCAAAATAACCTGACATTTTAATTTATTAATCCATTAATAGCCATTGTCCCATTTATGGGACGCGATTTTAAAGTAACAAAAAATATTTGTCCCAAAAATGGGACATGCTTTATTTTGGTAAGTATGAATATTTTTAATATTTTTTTCTTTCACAATATCTTCATTTGTACATAGATAGCACATATTAAATGAGAAAATAGCCCAATTCGCTTCCTCCGAATTGTTGCTGTTAATGAGTTAATGAAACGTATTATTTATTTGAAATGTACGAATGTTTTTATTTTAATATACGATACAAACATGGAGGCTATGTGTGGAACACAATTTCCGATAAATGGCCGCCTCGTTCCTGTTTGTAAAGGTTCACTCTTTGGACGAAATTTTCAATAACATTTTGGCATAATTGCGGACTAATTTCATTAATCGTGCGTCCAATTGCTTCCTTGAGCTTCGGAATGGTCTGTGGATCATTGGCATACATTTTTCCTTCCCGGAAACCACAAAGAAAGAAGTCCAATGGCGTCAAATCGCACGATCTTGGTGGCCAATTCACATCGCTGCGGCGCGAGATAACACGACCATGAAACTTCGTCTGCAATAACTGCATTGTTTCGCCCGCAGTGTGGCAGGTATGGCTTGTTGAAAGAATAAAAGTGAATTTTTATAATTTCTATGCGATGCTCGATCGTGTAATTGTCAATGACTAAACCTCAATACTTCCTGATGCCAGTTGTCAAAGATCAGTACTCTATGTTCGTCACAAATAAATGGCGCGCAATTTAAAATGTCAGGTCATTTTGAGCCACCCTTTATATAGAAATATTTTATTTTCGGGACGTGAAGACAATCATTTTCATAATTATTTTTGACAATATTTTAGTAGAGGATCATTTGCTTCAACAATTTGCAATCACAGCAACGTTTTAAGTAAATCTAGCTGTCTTTTTATACCAGAGTATCAAACAATGGAACCGTGCATGCAACCATTGTTTAATTATTTTCGTCAATATTTTATTAGTCCAGTTCTACCCAAATTTACAGTAATTTCTTAACTCCGCCGGAAATACCCATCCTCAATTTACTATTTTAATATGAAAGGATATCTAAAATTTTTAAAAATTTTCTATAAGTAAAATCTTTACAGCAGAAAGTGGTCTATTAAAATATCGACCAAATTTTTTGGATTTTATACTTTTCCATTTTATAGTTTCTACCCAAATTCACAGTAATTTCTTAACTTACGCCGGAAATAAGCCATCCTGAATTTACTATTTTAATATGAAAGGATATCTAAAATTTTTAAAAAATTTCTATAAGTACAATCTTTACAGCAGAAAGTGGTCTATTAAAATATCGACCAAATTTTTTGGATTTTATACTTTTCCATTTTATAGTTTCTACCCAAATTCACAGTAATTTCTTAACTTACGCCGGAAATAAGCCATCCTGAATTTACTATTTTAATATGAAAGGATATCTAAAATTTTTAAAAAATTTCTATGAGTACAATCTTTACAGCAGAAAGTGTTCTATTAAAATATTGACAAAACTTTTTGGATTTTATAGTTTTCAGTAAGCTTCTTCAACTTCTGAATAACATCCTTATTAGAAGAATAATGTTAAGCTACATTCTAAGTTTTGCTTGTTCACCGAGCAATTCTCCATTGCATTCTCGCAATATGGCCAATGTTTGCTCTGCATTCTTTCCCGGAATTTATAGGACGTACTGCAGTTAAAACGTTTAATTTGCAGACACCCTTTACACTGTAGGTGCAACAGCCGTGCTCCATAACGCGATACCGTGTGCATGCACTCTGCTCGGAACCGCGACACGCGCCAATAAAACGTTTTCTAATCGCGGTCAGTTACGTCAGGCATCGAAAACTATCGAGAAACGCGGCACACCAACGGGCAAAGTTAATGATTTTATGAAATAACGCAACCAACCGCCGCCGGGATTCATGCGCGCACCAGTAATTGCCATGAAACACGAAAGTTATTAAGTGCCACATTTTTCCTGCTGGTATCTCGCTACGTTGATAACTTAATAAAATACGAGCCGGAATAATTTGTCGCACCTTTTTGTCCATCGTTTTGCATATCGTATAATATTTCATGATTTCTTCCTCGGTTTTGTTATATTCGGTTTATGCATCGAACGTAATTAATTGCCACTTAGCTGGAAGAAACTTAGCCTAGAAAATTACATGTTGTTTGATGTAATTAGAAAATTATAGATCTGCGGAATTAGTGTCTACCGTCAAATAATAATTAGCACTGTACTTTGTTTTGGTACTTTTAATCAATTTAATGGCCAACATTGTCTGCAACATCTAATTGGAAAATTAGAAATCTGTATTTATGTTCTCAAATTGGACTTTTCGCTATTTCAATTATTAAATAAATTTAGCACTAATCTGGCTTTTTGTGATTTTATTTAGAAATTTTTATGTTCTCAAATTGGACTTTTTGCTATTTCAATTAGTAAAATAAATTTAGCACTAATCTGGCTTTTTGTGATTTTATTATTTTCTATGAAAGTCTACCAAAATTGATGATTAATTGTTGATAGATTAATAAATAGATCAATTGTTGATAGATTAATCAGCTCAGGTTAAGTCGTGTTTGAATGGTATATTATGAACACTTATAGATATATTTAAAAAAACGAGTTTGCTGTAAGATCATGAAATTTATAGTTCGTGAAGAAACATGAAAAGTGAATTTCAAATTTTTATGTAAAATATACGTTCGATTTATATGTAGTTTTATATGTGGTTTTATAATGTAAGCGTAATACGGAATTTAATCGCGGTTTATATTCAGTTGCGCCCGCAACAAAAACGTTGTGTATGAAGAACGAACTATAATTAGAAAGTTTGCTACTCGAACAGCGTGTTGGTATTTAACTATCACGCTCATGCATCTTGATTGGCACTACTGTATTTAACACCGGAATTATCGAGCTCTGAATGCGAACACTTTATGCTTTCTACAAATAATAAAATTCTTACAAATAACGAGTTTTATCGTAATTTACAGTCGAATAAATAAAATTATCAATATGTTACAATATCATTTTCACAATTCTAGCAATTTTGAGGTTAAAGGTCTCGACGCCGCCATTTTGCCCGCTGTTTTAATGCCGGAATACAATAATGAGTTTTATTGTAATTTACAGTCGAATAAATAAAATTATCAATGTTTTACAATATCATTTTGACAATTCTAGCAATTTTGAGGTTAAAGGTCTCGACGCCGCCATTTTGCCAGCTGTTTTAATGCCGGAATACAATAATGAAGAAAATATGAATTTTCATTGGAGAAACACACATTAATTATTTATGGTTACCTATTTACAGTAATGTCGAACCTAGACCATTTCTATTACTTACAATTTTACTTGCAAAATCAGCTCTGACATAAACAATATAATTCTCAAGAAGTTCAGCTGTTTCACAAGCTGTGACCGATACTTGTCGAATTTTATCAAATTGCGAGTGTAACAGCGTGCGTTTATAATAATTAAAAATTCCTGTACAGACATAGAACCAGCACATTTTAGCTAAAAAATGGCTATCTTGAAAAGTTATTTCACCACAGTGCAACGAAGATATCAACAATCAAAACAAAACATGTCTGCCAAGTTTAAACGGTTTTCTAAAACTTCGTTAACCAATATCTTACGAACTATCTACAATTAGGCGGTTAAAATTGTACAAAAATCAACTTTTTAAGATGGACAACAAATTTTAATAGTTTGAAGAATAACAAATAACTGTGTAGCAAATTTTGTGCCAGTCCTGCGCGATTTTCGCGGAATGGTTCTGAGAATTCCTCGTTTTACTCCAACAATGAGCAGCGTTTGAGGTTTTCAATCATTTCCTGCGGACGCGTGAGTTAATAAATTTTTTCCTCGGCGAGTTGACAGAATACCAGATTGTTTCCTCGTCGGATCGTTTAAGAGACACCCAGTATATCGGCGAAAGTGGGCCAGAGTTATGCCCGGTTCTTTGACGTCGCGTCGCCGCTCGGAATCGTTAGAACGATTAATTCGATACGGCCGCGCCGTTGAAAAAACGATCATCGCTGCGGTTAAAATACACGAGGAGGCTCGAGTCCGACGTTCGACCTTCGATTTTATTTTTAAGCCAGCCGGCGGATCCGATGGATCGCTTCAGGAACCGTTTTAGCGATGAAATCCGCCATCGAAGATTCCTCGCGAACTGGATTCGCCTGATAGTTTGCTGAAAGATTATCTTCGTATCGTGTCGCGATTTGTTAACCGTGAACCGTATGCTCAACTTGTTCTAAACCATGTTCTAAAACATACATTTTTCATTTTTAAATAAATCTCATTAGTAGACATTTTTATGCATTTGCGATACGTGCAATTTTGTAGCAATGCAAAAAGACGCGAACATATCAATAAAATTCTTTTGCGTTATTATTGGATGTATAAACTAATTCGATTTTGTTTCGAGCAGTAAAATATCGTGACAAATGAAAGTTTGTGGCTGAAAAAAAGGAGAGGATCAAAGAGCGAAGTTTGAATGCAGAAAGTGGAGAAATGAAATTCCCCCTCTTGGTGGCGGAAGTTGCGGGTAATTTGAACAATCCATTTTCGGACCTGGGAATGGTAAACTTTCCGGAGTATTTTCATCTGTTTCGTGGCGGAGACTACGTGTAATTTCATATTTCATTATGGATACACGCAGGTGCGGGGGGAAAGTTTCGCAAGCTCCTCCGAGAGCTCTCTCGGAAGCTCCTCTCTCATTTGGATGCGAGCGGGAGAGCCCGTTTATTTTAGAATTTCGTAATTCGGGACGAAGACGAATTTATTCGATTGCTGAAACACGTAGTACGCTCCTGGCTTGTACGTGTCGTGATAATGCAAGATTTGTTACGCCAACAAAACTCTTAATTTACAACAGGCGCCCGGCGACGTTTGTATCGAGCTTCGTTTTATTTAACGCGACGCGAATAGTTTGCTGTTATCGTGCGCGACACGTTTAAATAAACCTGATCTTGTTGAACATACAACTGACCGTAAACACGGACGCTTCGTGAATGAACTCGTCTACTATTTGACGGGATCTGATCGTTCTGTGCGCGAACATTCCTCGCGCAAAGTAACTATGTGCTGCTTTTCCTCCGGCGGAGACAGTAATTTGTTTTACGATGATGTTTTACGATATTGTTTTGCGGCGGAATGGTAAAAATCATTTTTATTTGGTGGAAGTCGTTCCCGAGATTATTCTGCTGCTGTTAATTCCCATCGGGGAGGCAGGTTACAAATAATAATTAGAAACATTCGAAATTGCATGACTAGCTAAATAAATGAACGAAGATTCTGAACTTGCAGTTTCTGTTCGATTAGATCAGCGGTGTCCAGCGTAGGCGCCCCTCATGCGCCTGCTTCCCCTTCCTACTGTCAGTTTGCGCAGGCGCAGTGTGTTCTCATCCCGCCGACCAAGAAACCGAGTAACCGACCGCGTTTCATAAAACAATCGACGATCATCTTTTTAACGCGGGAAGCGAGCATATTGGCGCTATGGAAATGGCGAATGGTGGGACGGAGTTCAGCTTCCGGAGCCGAGTTTGGACATCGCTGGATTAGATATTGGGATCTGACATGGGGGCGTGGACAATATATATAACTATCCAATATGGCGACGAAGTGCTTGGTCCTAACATTGTATCGATATCTTCTTTTCTGTTTTTACTTAAAATGTTTGTAAGCATGGGTGAAACTTGTAAGTGGGCAGGTACAAGTCTTGCAGAAAGAAAGTTTGTTGAAGAATAGCGGCTTTATAAAGTATGATTTATCAAATAATTCATTTTACAAAAAAAAATTTTTTTTAATATACCTTCTAAATTTACAATTATAATTTCATAAATTTCTAATCGTTTAGAACTGGTGAGGAAATATTAATTACTCCACAAATAATTGTACAAATATCTTCTATTAGAGGCACCAATGCCAAAGGCATCACTGAACCAAGAATTTTGAAAGTCTATACGCTGGTTAGATCTTTCAATATGCACTCTACCTTTAGCTATTGTAGCTGTTAAAATAGACTGTTCTTTACTAAATTGTTTCTTATACTTTAAAAATGGAGTTCTTATAAATTTCAAGCAATTCACTTCACATACTTCATTTCAAAGTGTGGAAACGGAGCAACAAATTTTTGCTCGCTCTACTATCACAATCTTTCACTGCACAGTAATCAAAATTTTGTTTGCTTCGCTGTGGAAAAATTGGAGCTTCCATAACGTTATTTTTAATTAACACCTGTTTTTACACTGTAAGTTTATACTGTAATTAACACCTGTTAACACTGTAAGCTGCTATAAGCCAAGCGAAGCCAAGCTTAGAGTATTTCTACTTTTTGGCAGCAGATGGCGCCACTCAAAATGTCAGATTCCAATACTGACTGTAGTTGAAATGAGATTAATGGTCATATAAAGCACCAAAAATTTAATTTTATAACTGTTTCATGATTAAAACTAGATTAAAGGGTATACAAATTATCAAAGACTTTTAATTCACAATTTTTATCATCACTGGAAATACGGAAATCATTTGAAACATTTCTGTTCATAAACTATTTATTAGACTGCGGAATGCACTTTATGCAAAATAAAAATTGTATGCATCGATTACAAGCAAGAGGATCTAAATAGTTTTCCTTCTTTCATTAATTTTAATACTGTGAAATTAATACATTAATATTCTCAAGTATCTATAATCTATGTATTACTTTAAGTTGCACCTACTCGTGCACGTCATAAATGCATATAATCAACAGTAAAATACAAAATCTGCATGGTATACAGACTTATAACGTTCCATAAAAATATTTGCATGAAACAAAGAGGAAGAAAAAATTTTCCAATTACCTCGAAAAGAAATCTCCTAAATTTTATCAAATGCACGAATACAAAATGTTGTATCGCTGTATCAAAATGAAAAGTGGCCATCACTAAAAGCGAAATCGTTTAAAAATGGTACTAAAATCGACTTTCTCGCGTCACGCAATAGAGGATGCAACTGTAATAAATTATAATTTAATACCATTTTAATAATCATACTGTAAATCACGAGTTTGCGTAACCGACAAATAAAATCCGCAATCCGTCAGTCAGTCTCGTCAATTCGATTCGCGAATTTAAAATTGTCGAGAGTAGGCGCTGTCAAAGTCGTCAGAGTTGCGGTTAGAAAGCTTTTCTTTTGTACTTTCGCGGATAAAACGCGACAGCTCACGCAGGCAGCGTGTTTCACGCAAATGTCAGTCTCTGTTCTCGGCGTTGTTGCGTGTCTGTCGTGGCGCATCGTATCGGTGCACATACTTACCGCACATAGCAGATTGCACAAGCTGCGCTCGCAAACGAAGCGAACGAGCCCGTCAATGCTACCCGCGGACGAATACAACAAGCGCGGATTGACTCGCGGTTTCCTCCTTTTGTAATTACGATTTCTCCGCGCGAGCGATACGAATCGGACCGCGTGTCACGGGAAAATTAACTCGTTAATAGGAACGTTTATCCTTCCCGTGATTCGTCGAAGACAGTCGTGCTGCTTCGTAAACATGATCATCCAAAAGATACAGCTATTTCTCCTGTGAAAAAAATAGCACGCCTTTTCAAGCGTATTCCAGAATGTACATGAAGCATTAGAGGCACATTGAGACAATTACGTGTTTTAAAATATTTTTATAGGGACAATATAGAGAATGATGCATTTAGTTGCAAAACAAATAAGGAAGTAACGTTTGTAAGCAAACTTAATCATTTCAAAGACACAAATATTTTTCCTGTGAAAAATAGCAAGCATTATCGAAGCATTTAATCGATAAGTGTCACAAAATTCTGAACAAGAAGTGTCCCAATACAATCACCACTCCTGCGGGGTATATACCCCGTGAAGCACGAGAGGCCTCGCTCGCCGTGAAGTATGACATCATACGAGTCGGGTATATCGGTGAGACCACTACTAATCTAAAGACAAAACTTCTTTATTTTTTATTATTTTTTTACGAGACTTTCACCAATATATTTGTGGCATTTTTCCAATTAAAATGATACCAAATAAGATATAATTCCGATGGTATTTAGTTGAGTAATGCGCGATGAATGTTTGACGACACTTATCGATTACATACTGTATTTTGATTTTATCGAATGGTTGAGGTTCCTGGGATGGCGGTAAAAATGTTAAAGGGTTAAAAGCACCAGCAATTACCTATATCGCAGAGAACAACAATCTCGCAAGTGTCTCCAAACAAAAGCGACTTATCCCTCGTCCGACAGGACAAGAGAAAACCCTCGAAAACCGGACGTTTTAGCGTCGGCTGGAAAAGCATCGGCGTCAGTTCCGGGATAGAGAGGGGAATGGAAAAGTATTCGCGCGCAGAACTTTGTTTATGGATCACTGACTCGATGTAGATCCACTCGACCGTGATAGACGTCCATCCCCGATGTAGCCAGCGCACAGACCGGAGCCATAGAGCAAAGGGTAGATCGGGCTTGCTCACCTTGCCCTCGGTGTGTTTCCATTATGCGAGCGGATCTATCATGCGGGGGCGCGAAAGGGTGCTGGCGCCAAGAAGGGTAACAATGCTGTCAGAAGCCTCCCCTCGGCTCTCCACCCCTGCACTGGTTCATCCCTTCTGCCTTCATGCGTTTTTTCCTGATCGTTTCATTTCTCTTTCTATTGGACGCGTGTCGGATAAACATTTTGCTAACGTATCAGTTTTGGTCTCGTATCGATAATCGAACTGCTGGTAAGCTGAATTAATTTTATACACTTAGGCAAAACTTCCTTAATAGTTACGGTAAACATTAGAACTAATTATAATTATAATAATTACAAGATTGAATTTATTCCGACTTCGTATGATTTTTATGATACTTGAAGAGAGATGTGTGCAGCAAGGTTATCGTAAAATGATCATATCATATTAAAAAATGATTCTTTCAAGCTGAACATTTTTTCACGTACTCTCTAAAGTGTCGTTTAAGCACAGTAAAATTTTTAAAAATTTACCCAAATTGTTAAATGTTTAATCAAATTAAACATTTCTAAAGAAGCACAATGTTAATGGTGTAGGTCTCCATGCAGATCTACCTAGATATTCATGTATTATTTTAGAGAGTCCTCGTAAAGTGATTATATCTTATTGAAAAATGAATTTTTCAAGCCCAGAATTTGTCTACGTACTCCCCAGAGTATCGTTTAAATATAGTAAAATGTACAAAAATTTACGATCAGTCGTATAGTAATTAAAAATTTCTAAGAACACATAATTGTCAGGACAATTTAAAAATTTCATGTCGTTGATGTTTAAGAAGTTTGACAGTAAAGTGTCAGTGAATCCTTCGATCAGGATCACGCTGCGGCGCCAACAAGAAGAAACCACCCTTCATTTCTCTGCACCATGGTATTCATCCTTTCTGTCTTCCCACACGTTTTTTTCTGACCGTTTGATTTCTCTTTCTGTCGCAGGCGCCCCTGGTTCAGCAACCCCCGTTGTTTTTCCTCTATCCCCAATGGTAAACGTTGCTCCACCCTGCTTTTGCTGGTTCGCGTCAGTATCCTATAGTATAGTCACTGTTCTGTTCAGAGCCCCGGCCCTTCTTCTCTCAGAACAGGCAGGAAAGTACGCGTATCGGGCGCCCCTTTCGCGTGCCACTCGAGCACAAAGTTTTTTCAACAACAACGGCACGCGTGAAAAATGCCAGCGATCATGCACGCAACTCCGACAATGCTTTCTCTCTATCCCCCCCTCCACTATGCTCGCGCGCAGCCCGTGGAACAACGGGGACCTAAATGTACATTGTACGAGGACGTTCGAGCGAGAGAGAAGAGATTGGATGAACGAAAACGTTCGAGGAAAGCGATATTCCTCGAACTCTCGGCTCTGTGCTCTCTTTCTTCTCGATTCCACCAGCCGATCCAACCCCCGTCGCTCTTTATTGTTGCGTAAACCGGGCCCTTTGACAACGACCCCTACCAGCCACCATTCTGTCAGACAGACGATTCTTGCCAGAGTCAATTTTTACTCCCCTTTACGCGAACTCTTCCTTTCGAGTACCGTTTCAGGTGGAGACGCGTTTGTGCGAAAGTAACGACGAGGACGGTTTCAACTATCTTTCGGTGGATGCTGGCTGGCCAAACGATGCTGCTCGATGCGTTTCGAAACCCCTTTGTGCTGCTTTTTGGTGGAGGAATAATGGTATCGATGATGAACGAGGTTCAATTATTCAGAGATTTTGAAATACAGTGACGGAGTACGATTAGGACAGTTTTATCAGATTATTAGTGACGTTTTTCTGGTTAAAATGAGTCCAAACACGATGCAAATTGGTTCAGATTTAATTGTTAAATCCACGATATTGTGGAACCTCTGTTATCCGAACCCGGGATATATTCGAAATCTCAATTCTTCGTTGTCGTCAGATACTTGGCTATCGTGTTAAATTAAATCGTTGCCGATTGGTATAATAAATCATGTTATGTATGAATCGCTCTAGATTGCTGGATAATGAAGAATGTAAAGATCACCAGTTCGGATAATCGAGGTCCCACTATACCTTGTATTTATATAACGAAAAGTAATCGGAATCGTATCGTGTTTGGTATCGTTTTAATGAGAAAAATGTCACAAATCTGTTGGTCATACTTCCATAAAAAAAAATGATTAAAAACAAAAGGTTTGTGTTTAAAATAATTAACGAAACGTACAAAATTCGTTCAGCATGCCATACGTTCAGATAAAAAATGTACGGGTAAATATAACAAAAATAAGAATGTACACAAAACATTTGAAAATAAAAATTTAGAAATATCCATACAAATAATCTATGAATTTGTGCAGATATGCAATTTTTCTAATATTCCGACATTTATCCTATCCGAATCCATCGATTCTCAAGATATCAAAGTATTTGTGCGGGTGAGAACTATTGGAAAAAATTGTAAGCTTCCACGAATCGGGAGTTTTCGTATCGCATCCGATACATCGGTTCTCTGATTTTCACGCGAGCGTGCCAGTCCGGTCAATAAGAATAAAGCCATTTCAATTGACATACATTACACATGTGTGTGCTCGCGCGCGCGCGCGCGCGGTTGAACGTACACTGACAACGGTTTAACGTGTGTGGTCACGGTTGGTTGTACGCGATCTCATTGTCCGCGGCATGATTAGCGAAACCGGGTCACTAGCAGTGCTGCACAATGCAATCATTTCGCATGCAAACTAATCTTCCTACCACCCACACACTTATCCTACACGTTCAACTGGATCTACTTGTGTCATCGTCGCGGGGGTGCTTTTTGATACTCTGTATTAATCTTGCGAATACACTGGCGAATCGATACGTCCGTCCGTGTGTGTGTGTGTGTGTGTGTGTGTGTGTGGACGCATGTGTGATGCATAGTTCTATGTTATCCTTATTTCAATGCTGTGACACTGATTTAGACGACATATCACTAGTCTGTGCTGAGGACATAGAAAGAGTTCATCATTTTGAAATTTTTTAAATAATTTCAGTATAGAAGATATTTTTTAAGATAAATGAAATATGCCGCTGCAGATGATTAGTAGTTAGGTCTGTCTAGATGATAATTATTATAAAATTGATCATAACATTCTTGTTTTTCATTTTAGTAAGACACGATCTGCATCAAAGTTAGGGGCAACATTTCTTTGAATATTGAAATAGAAAAAGTCATCGTAAAATGATTATATCGTACTAAAAAATTATTCGTTCAAATTGAAAATTTTTCCACACACTCTACAAAGTAGTATTTAAATGTAGAAAATTTTTCAAAAATTTACATTCGGCCATTTAATAATTGCAAATTTCTGAACAAGCACGAGTTTCAGGATCATTAGTGTGCCAATCTCTACACAATTGTAGACGTTTGTGGATTGCCTACAAGGGTTCTGGTAAAATGATTATATCTTACTAAAAAATGAATCTTGTAACCTGAAAATGTTCCTATATATTCTTCAAACTATCATTCGAATATCGTAAAAGTTTAAAAAAAATTACATTCAGCTATTTAACAATTACAAATTTCTAAAGAAGCACAGATATCATGCTGACAAGGTTGCAGACCTGACCAAGACATGGACGTTAAGAAGAATTATTTTACAAAAATTGTACTCGAGAAAATTATTATTCCCTTCATTGGAAGTTGTATAACATTCCAAAGAATATAAAAATCGGAAGAAACGTTTCCAAACATACTCCATATACAAAGTACGAACATAAAGCATAGAATCCTTAGTCTAGCGATTCTGAATAAAAAGCTAAACAATCTCTTATAATTTTGCGCATCCGACGTATCGGAGGCTAGCATAAGCCGCAGAGGGTAGCTATCACGGAATCAATTTCAATGATATCTATCCGATAGCGAAGAAAGAAGGGAGCCATGCCGCACCGCTATTAGGTTATTTCCCTTTTCACGGGTTCCCCATGGTTGACGTTTACTCAACACGCATATATGTGTATCCTGGGCCTCGGAGCCCTCTGTTATTTTTTTCCGGGCTTTGGTGGGAAGCTCGTAAAGCGTTATCAGCCGGCGGGGTAAGCGTCAAAGATACGTCCGAACGTCCGCGATGGATAGAGGACGTCCGCCGGCGAGGGACGTTGCGGGGATAGCCTGGAAGAAGGTTACACGCAATCTTATTCGAAACGAGGAACCAACCTCTCCCGGGGATGAAGATAAGACACGAAGCGCCACGTAGGTAGGTGTCGGGGCTTATTTGCATACAGAAGAACGAAAACCCCGGATAGAGACAAGGAAAGTACGAGCTGCGTGTACCAGGGGCAGATGCACGACGAACCGTTCTCACAGAAAAGCTCATTAGATTCCGCCATTGTAAACGGCCTTGTGATAAAACGACGAGTATATGGTAATACGTAATTGGAAGATTTTTCGCCGAGACCACGCGAAATTATTTTACAAACTTATCTTTCAGCCGCCGGTGCCGCCCAAATCCCCTGGTCTCGGATTTCACGCGATAGTCTAATGAACATACATATGGTGTCTTTGGCAGGGGTTGAAAACAGTTATGGTATCGATTCTGGTTCTTGAAACAGTTACGAGAACCGAAAAAATGTTATAACTGTTATGAGAATATTGGTTCTTTGTATAGGTTACGGTTACGGTTTTTGAGAACCGATATTATAACGGTACTATAACTGTTATTTTTAGGTTCTGGATTTCGGTTTCGGTTTCGGATCTTCAGACTTCAGAACCTATAATATGTCCCGTATCGGTCTCATATCGGTTTTGCAGTTCTGCAAGTGATATTTTTTAGGTTCCTGTAGATACCGATCAACCAAACGTGCATAGTTTGTCGATTAATTCATGTGTTCCGTGTTCCGAGTAACCGGGACATTTATCTTGTACGTTTCGAGTAGTCTCTGGGTTAAGATACATCTTTACGGGAGTTAAAAGCAGAGGTTGAAACGGTTCTGAAAATAACTGTTTGAAACAGTTATACAATCGGTTCTGACTGAAACAGTTATGAAGAACCGAAATGATGTTGTAACTGTTATGAGAACATCGGTTCTCGCTTATATCGGTTACGGTTACGGTTCTTGAGAAACGATATTATAACGGTTCTATAACTGTTATTTTTAGGTTTTGGATTTCGGTTTCAGTTTCGGTTCTTCTGACTTCAGAACCTACAATATGTCCCGTATCGGTTTCTCGGTTCTGTATCCGCTATACAGGGTGTCTCAAAATTCCTTCAACATCCGGAAATAAGAGGTTCCTGAGATCATTTGATACGACATTTTCCTTTGCAAAAATGGCGTCCGCTGCTTTGTTAAAGAGTTATTAACGAAAAACACGGACCAATCAGAGCGCAGCTACAGCGGATTGATTCTGGCTCGGCCAACGGCGATGCCACCCTAAGCGGGACCTGTCGCCGAGTCGGACTCCGTTCGCTGTAGCCGCGCTCTGATTGGTCCGTGTTTTTCGTTAATAACTCCTTAACAAAGCCGTGGACGCCATTTTTGCAAAGGAAACTGTCGCATTAAATAATCTCAGGAACCTCTTATTTCCGAATGTTGAAGGAATTTTGAAACACCAAGTATAGCCGATACGGAACCAAAATATATCAGTTGAAGAACTGCAAAATCGATGTGAGACCGATACGGGACATACTATAGGTTCTGAAGTCTGAAGAACCGAAACCGAAATCCAGAACCTAAAAATAACAGATATAGAACCGTTATCATATCGGTTCTCAAGAACCGTAACCGATATAAGCGAGAACCGCTATTCCCATTACAGTTACAACATCATTTCGGTTCTTCATAACTGTTTCAGTCAGAACCGATATATAACTGTTTTAAACACTTATTTTCAGAATCGTTTCAACCTCTGGTCTTTGGTGTTTGGAACTTGGCGTAGAAAAATGTTTTGGGGGAGTTCAGTAAGATTTCTAGTTTCTTTGGTGTCATGTTTAGACAGCGGATTTTATGCGTTTATAACAAAAATGTTGAAATTCATTAGAAGAATTTTACAATGCTACTGCATTATTTGCCGTCTGTTAAATATATCAAGGAAGAAAATATTTTTGTATTTTAGTCTGGTTTGTCATAATTTAGAACATTTTTATTTCACATGAAGATCCGCTGTCTAGTTATGATGTTCTAATTCAGTGTTGATGATTATTTCTTGATGAAAATTTTACCCGATCTAAAGCGATATATATAAATCAGTTTCTAATATATTTGTGACCTTCTTCTGATTAAAACGAGCCCACATATCACACAATTCGGAGTAAATTTGCCGGTGCAATCCAAGATTTAGTATAATCTCGATTATCCAAACAGATGTTGTCTGAATTCTCCATTATTCGAATCCGTGGTTTGTTAGCGATTTATGTGCAACATGAGTTATTGTATAAATTAGTAACGATTTGCAATTGCAATTGCAATTTTCTCAAAATTATTTTCACGTCAAATAGTGGACTAAATATTCCAACTTCTCAAAAAAAATCCAAGTCGTAGGGTCCAATATTAAAAAATGTATGGTCTCTTTAAAACTATTCGAATATTTATAGGAGTCTCTATGAATGCCATTTCGGTCCCGAAGTTTCCCCACTAAATCCGGTCTCCTAATTATTATAATCAACCTACACATTAATCGCGTTTAACGATATCTCGTTTCAACGGCAATCTTCTCAGCTAAAATAAAAAAGAAGTGGCGGAACTTCCGAAGACGTCTATGCTCAGAATTGGATGAAATTTTGAAAATTGGTTCCTTTTTTTACTAAAATGATGATTGTTAGAAGGATTTTCAGCGACTCGAAAAAAATTATTTTTAACATTTCAATGTCACTCTCTACCTTTCTGAGAAGAAACGACTGTGGATAAACCGAAAAGTTCATTTTAAGAGCGAGCGGAAATGATATCAGTCTGAGTTAGGTTAGGTTTGGCTAGATGACTGAAGTTATTGTTAATCTGAAAGTGGATTTACTTTAATAATAAACCGTGGGAAATTTTTTGAAAAAAGGTCTCTGTTAGGTCTCTGTTAGATCTGGCTAGGAATTTGTGTGCGAAACGAATTAATTGAATTAGTAATAGAGGTATGAAACCATCTGGGTCGTTTACGACTTTGTCGGTAAGGTAGAGAGTGACATAAAAATTGTAAAAAATTTCTTTTCCAGTCGCCAAAAATCCTTCTGACAATCATCATTTTAGTCAAAAAGGAACTTATTCTCAAAATTTTATTCAATACTGAGCATGGACATCTTCCGAAATTTAGCCTGTGTTAGATCTGGTTAGGAATTTGTGTGCGAAACGAATTAATTGAATTAGTAATAGAGGTATGAAACCATGTGGGTCGTTTACGACTTTGTCGGTAAGGTAGAGAGTGACATAAAAATTGTAAAAAATTTCTTTTCCAGTCGCCAAAAATCCTTCTGACAATCATCATTTTAGTCAAAAACAAACTTATTCTCAAAATTTTATTCAATTCTGAGCATGGACGTCTTCGGAAATTTAGCCAACGAAGTTACCTCTCGTTATCATTAACATCAAAAGAACAAAATCTGTCGTTAACCATGATCGTTGTCACTTCTACAGCTACAGCTTTTCACGGGGGCATGAAGCATGAGGAGGGGAGAAGGTCCAGGCATCTAACGTTGAAAGAAACAGTTGCGTCGTCGGTAACTGCGCGGGGCTTTAATTAACAAAGCACAATGGAGGGAACATACCCATTGCCACCCTCATTGTCTTTGCGTTAGGTCTATCCTAGGTGTGTGTAACCTCCCTCTCCGTATACACATATATTCTATATACAATCCAGAGAGACAGCTATATAAAACGCATACACACGAGAAGCCTGGTTTCTCTCGCGATTATGTGTGCGCACGTAAACGCGCACTTAGGCCCTGTACACACGTACTCATTGTACGGGGTGGCGGTTTATCCGGAGCCTCGGTCTTTCGAGCGACGGTCGATTATTTAACGCAATTACCCGTCGTTCCATCGTGAACTGCTCCGTGGTGTTCTCGTCTTCCAGGGTTCTCCCTTGGTTCGAGGGCGAAGAGAGGAGGCCGCCATTGTTTCTTCCCGGTCGTATCGATTCAAGATACTGGTTCGACTGGTTTCCTATCCTTTCGGGATGAAAAGCGGCCGCGGCGCGAAACCGAACAAGGAAAACGGTGTTCGACGCGGCTCGATTTTTTCCCCAGGAGAATTTACGACCTGGCCGGAACGATCGATTAACTGTTAACAGGGTAGCCAGCGTCTTCCCGCGCGATCCATTGTGAAAGCGTTTCGGTGTTCCCCTGATCACGACGCTTCCCGCCTTCGCCTGCGTTATGTGGATCTGGTGAACGCGACCGGAAAGCAAACGGAAAGGCGAACCGAATTGTACACCGAAAGAAGCGGAGAAATTACACGAGGAATTCGCTCTCCTTTTCCGCTTTCTCTGCGAAACAATCGGTACACGATCGAAATCCAGAGATCTCGCCGATGATCCCGCGATCTTGCCTCTGCGCCACTTGCTCGCGGTGTGGCTGCTGATTTTCTTAACCTCTATAGCTTGTAACCGGTTTACTAAATTCCTGAAGGATGTCAATGAAAACGTATCATTTAAATATAGTGAAACTTTGAAAAACATTTACATACATCATTTAATTATTGCAAGTTACTGAAGAAGCACGCATTTCATGATTATTAGTCAGTTTATGGATTACTCTTTACAGTATTCTCGCAAAATTATTATATCTTATTAACAAATTAATCCAAGCTGAAGATTTTTCTATATATTCTTCAAAACATCGTTTAAATACACTAAAATTTCCAAAAATTTTCATTCAGCTGTTTAATGATTAAAAATTTCTAAAGACGCACAATTTTCAAGATGATCAGACTGTAGGTCTTTATGCAGATGTTCATGAATTGTTTTAGAGCGTCTTCGTAAAATACAAAATAATTCTTTCGAGCTGGAAATTTTTTTTTGAAAACTCCTCCGAGTATAATTCAAATGTAGTGAAGGTTTAAAAAATTTACATCCAGCCGTTTGAAAATTAGACATTTCTGAAGAATTTCATGATTATTGCAGACTCGTATGCACGTTTAAAAGAATTATATTACGAAAATTGGACTCGACAAAATTATTATTCCTTCCAAGTGGAAGTTGGAGCAGAAATGTCTTACATTCAATCTACATCACGAGCTATTCTATTCAATCGTTCGAATAATTTCTTAAAAGAATCCAATGAATCTGGCCACGGCTATCATGAAGTCGTCCAAGACATCCACATTTTGCAAAGGTTGATTAAATGTCCTCTTCATCCCCCAAAAAGGATGATTGTCCTTCCATCCTTGGTAGAAGAAGTCTCAACGCTTAGCATCTGAAATTTTCACCAGAATCTCAGGTCTGTCCCCCGAATTGCCAGGTCCGCTTGGGAATAACCGCGTTAGGGATAGAGAAGGGGTCGCCGGATTCGCTTCATGATTGTTATTCACTTAGATGGGGTTGTTTTAAAGTTCCCGACACAGAAGGACTCGCTGTATTCCCTAGTGATTCGCGTTGGATAAAGGAAACCTGCAAATTGTTGTTGCTGGAATCGAGGACACTCAGCCGCAGATTCTCCTGACAGGGGATGACGGTAATAGCATTAGGGTTAGTGGCGTATCTCGAGTGGTTCGAATTGCCGATGAGAAAGCCAAGTCCGAGATCCGATTGCTATAAAGAACCGGGGAAACAAGAGTCAAAAGACAAAGTACAATAAAACTGGAAACAAAGTCTCCAAGCGACACCCTACATCATTGATGTATACTCTGCAAACACCTTGGGTCGTTCTAACTCCATTAGGATCGCTACAAAAAATCGTACATCATGTTTTTCGAACTCGATAGAAAGGGGAGTCTTGATTCTACAATCCATGGTGGTCTGACTTGGTCAACAAATTTGTTAAGCTTATGGCGGCAGATTTTCGGAGTATGAAAAGACGGAAAAAGGAGAAGGAAGCGTTTTGTCCTAGGCCCGCTAGAGGACTCGTCGGTAAGGCTATCTAGTGGACCCGTGCCTTAGACGCGGGATGTTGTAAGGACAGTTTAGGACGGTATATACAGGGTGAGGCACTATAAACAGGTCGCCTGAATAACACGCTTGCTTTTGAAGATAGAAGAAAATGCATCAGACCAAACTTACTTGATATCGAGGCGCTCGTAATCTGATGTCATTAATTTTTTTATAGATCGAGACGTCAAGGAAATATGAAGGTCAACTCTGTATTTTTTTTAAAATGGAACGGTATGGTTTTTTATTTACATTCTGATAGTGTGTTTCAAGACGAATAAAATGACCTATTATGAAGGTCATTCAAGGTCACGCAAGGTCAACTGCAATAGAAAATAAAGTGTCTCGAAGTACTTTTCAAATACTTTTGTGTCTTCTCTGCGTGTTGGCATACTGCTCTTGTAAGTATTGATAAGGGTCACAGAACGTAAATAAACATACAATCACATTGTATGCTTGCCTGTATCCAGAAATGTTATTACTAATTTGACTACCGACTAGAGTACGGTTTCGTAATATTCAATCTGAGTGTTCAATTTTCAAGATTGCGTTGCACAATAGCAGAGAAAGTGGAAATGGTTATAATTTATGTCGAATGTCATAGAATTATGAGGAAAGCGGTACTCGTGTATGGTGAAAGATTCGCCTTCTACATAATAAAATAATTGGTCCTTATTTCATTGATGGCACGCTAAATAGTCATAAATACGAGAGAATCTTAAAAGACGTTTTGACAGAATTGTTAGAGGACATTTCACTGGACATGCGTCAGTCCATGTGGTTCCAACAAGACGGATGTCCTGCTCATTCAGCACGAAATATTACAGAATTACTGAACAGGTCATTTGAAGGTCGTTGGATTGGTCGATCAGGAAGTAATAAATGGCGAGCACGTTCCCCGGACCTGACACCACTAGATGTTTATTTGTGGGGAAAATTGAAGGAACAAGTGTACCGCGAAAAACCAACAACCACAGTTGATATGTAAGAACATATAAAAAGAGCTTGCTCTGTAATAGATACAACTGAAATTTGCCAGGCAGTGTCATCAGTATTGCAACGTTTTAGATTATGTCTCCGTGTTCAAAGTCGTCATTTTGAATACTTGAAGTAGCAGTGAATACGTAAATAACATGTTTCATTTAAATCGTCGTAGTGTTCGAAGAGTGCTTTGAGACACTTTATTTTCTATTGCAGTTGACCTTGCGCGACCTTGAATGACCTTCATAATAGGTCATTGCATTCGTCTTGAAACACACTATCAGAATGTAAATAAGAAACCATAGCGATCCATTAAAAAAAAAGAGTTGACCTTCATATCTCCTTGACGTCTCCATCTATAAAAAAATTAATGACATAAGTTTGGTCTGATGCATTTTCTTCTATCTTCCAAAGCAAGCGAGTTATTCAGGTGACCTGTTTACAGCACCCCACTCTGTATACAAACAGAGGAAGATTCAGATAGTAGGGGGAAAGTTGTTGTCGTAATGTCCCTCTGTTGAAGAGCATAGGGAGTAGCCGCCACAAGCTGTATGGACATGTTTAAAGTCGCATGAACATTTTTGTCAAATTTTCGAGAAAAATTATACATTTTTATTTGTCTTATCATGTTCTTGGTATAAAAACAGTCTTGGGAAGCTTAGGGGAATGAAAGAAGAGTCTTCGCTCTGTAAAATGAGCCTTGGTAGATTGTTTTATGATCTTTTTTTTCACGGGGTTATAAGACATTGAAGTAATTTGGGTCTAGGGATTTTTAAGGATATAGCAATTTTTTATTTGGATCATTAGTGTGTTATATGTAAACTGCGGATTTTATGAAATTATGATAAAAGGTGGGTAAGTGAATGGCGAAACGTTGAAAGAGTTTACGTTATTATCAATATATTAAAACTGTTTAAATAAGGAATACGATTGCATGTTTTCTCCTGTTTTGTACACATGATACAGACAATTTTCATTTTTCATAAAATTCCGTAGTCTGTTTTCGAATTTGGGTTTTCTGTGCACCACGCCAGGGCCTGTTAGAGCCTCCATAATGTCTCGGAATCGACGTCGGATTAATTCGGATGGGATTTAAATGGAGAGCCGCGCCGTCGCCGGAAGCACGGTCCATTAAAAATGATAATATTTAGCCGGCCAATTACTCTCGTTGGATCGTTCCGACCACTCCATTTTTCCCCTGTAAATTAGATATCCAGGGGAGGAAGTTGCCGGGTCGGCCAATGGTAGTTCAAGGGGTACGATAAGAGAAATCTTGTTGACCTTAAAATTGGATCACGGGGAAGGATACTTTCACGGGACGGCGGGAAAAATTGCCGGCAATTCCTTTGCTGACCCTGGCCCGATTTTTATTCGGTTCGGCAATAATTCGCGGCGATACTATCGACGCCGTTTAATGGCGGAAGTTTCGCGGGCTTGTATCCGATCCACAGTGAATTTTACGAGGTTCGTTATAGTGTAACGTGCGCGAACGCGCGCTCCGCTTCTTCTTCTTCTTCTTCTTGCCGACTTCTTCGGGCCGAGAATTGAATTTTATTGCGGTCGGGCTTGTTATTACAGTGAAAGAGGTTCAACGGAATCTTAAAATTGAATTTCTTCTCTTACATCGGGAAACTCGCTAAACCTTACACCGCTCGAGTTATTACGTTAGATTGGATGGGAGGAATATCGGGACGGAAATCTCTCTTGCCTCCTAATTGCCCGCGGGTTTATTTCGCTTGGAGAGCACACCCCGAGCAGCACCGAGAGGAACGCCGTTCGTTAAAAATCATAATGCCTCGTCGCGGTATCCACGGTTACCTCCTTTCGGAAATTGCAAGCTTAGCTTTTCTTTCGCAAATCAAATTTCAAGGGTAATGGGATTATGCCGAGCGCGGATGAGAGACCTGCTTATCGCGAAATTACAGTTCCCCGCCATTCGCAGGAGTAATATCGGCTGAAAGTTCTGTCAGTTTCGTGCAAAAATAATTGCGGTTTTTATTCCTCAAGTTTAGAGTCGGGTATATATTTATTTCGTAATTATTTACAAGTTGGTCCTCCTCGCCGATTTTGATGACCTTGAAATATGTTGTCAAGGTCATCATTCTGAACAACTTTTCCCTATACATGTTCCCGCTGCTCGATTTTAGTTTTCGAGATATTCGCAAAAAACTATTGCTAATAGTGTATTGAATTTTCTCTCTTGGATTTTCGCATATCAGCATAGACCAGGCATGTCCAGAAGTAGCTCACATGGAGGCAAATTCGAGGGAGACGTCTACTTCTCCCGCCCGCGCGTCTCGCTCCCCATGGCGGCCGTAGTCCACCGAGCTCCTCAGACCCGTGCCTACTGTGGGTCTGGGAGTCGCCCTAACGCGCCACACGCAGTACATGCCACAAGCGGTAGGCACGGGCCTGAGGAGCTCGGAGGACTACGGCCACCACGGGGAGCGAGACACGCGGGCGGCAGGAGTAGGCGTCTCCCTCGAATTTGCCTCCATGTGAGCTACTTCTGAACATGCCTGGCATAGACGATCGCTTAACGGCGTTCGCAACGTATTCTGCTTCTTACAAATGTTATGTTGACGGCATGCCCTCTTCGCCCCCTCCACGACCGAACCACAACTCATTCTATTCACATGATTTTTCCATTACTAGATCAAATTCTGGATGACAGCTACAATGCAAAGATTATGCGAATAGAATGAGTTGTAGTTAGGCCGTGGAGGGGGCAGAGTTGTCCGGCCGTTAGGCCCTCCCGACCACGCATACGACAATCGAAGAGTAGTTTTTCAAAATTGAAAGCTCACCTCATATATGTATGACCAGAGTGAGACCCTGTTTTCTCTCTCGTGTTTGCAAAAAAGAAGTAAATAGACGCCGCGCCGGAACAGGCTTACGTTGCCACGGAGCGTGCAAGAATACGGAAAATTCAATACAGTATTAGCAATAATTTTTTTGCGAACATCTCGAAAACTAAAACCGAGCGGCGATAACATGTATAGGGAAAAGTTGTTCAGAATGATGACCTTGACAACATATTTCAAGGTCATCAAAATCGGTCAGGAGGCAGTGATGGTATATGGTCTCGGTTTCTTCGCGCATGCGCGATGGTTTTAGCGTCAGTAAAGTACAAAGTTGAGCTAAAATGGGGTACCTTGGTCACCCTGCATAATTTCGCAAATTTTTGTTTCGATTTTCAAATATAAATGTTTAACATGCGTATGTTATATTAAAATTTCATGCGTATGTACATATAATATATAAATATATCTTGCACTCTTCTGTCCGGTTTCCCGCCAATAACAGTTCTCCCCTACTTTCCCCACAAACATAAGATGTACATACGTTCCTGCATTTAGTCGCCAATGCGCGAAAAAAACCGTGACCATATACCATCACTGTGAGGAGGACCAACTTGTAAAGACCAACAAAAAGTACCATTTATTTATTTATTGTTGCTTTAAACCGAGTACTTTAGTTTGGAAATACAATATTGTTACGTGTCACTTTTAGTACACAGATGTTACATAGTTTCTAAATTCCTACGGAACATTGTTTTAGAACATTCTCAGTGTAATGCCGCGAAGAGTGCGACGACTTCGGGTCCGAAACATTGCTTTCAACGCGCGGGACACGATTCCTCAAGGTTTTTTTATCTTTTGCCGTCAGATTCGGCATCTATAAAAAAGAACAATATGAAGAATATTGCCTACAATTCTTACCGTTATTATGTCTACTAATAAACCAATAAGAAATAGTTAGGATTGGAATGCCTAAAACATTTTACTTTTGCTCAGCTAGAATCAGAGATTTTACCGCGTGTGTCGCGATGAAAATCTCTTCTGTGATCGTTTCCTCGCCGAGGGTGGCTGTAAACAGGACGGGCTTATCTTTCCCTTCGGCTGAAGGGCGGACCCTTTAACCGAAACCAAGCAACCTCGTCGATAAACCTTAAGTTCCGGGAGGGAGGAGGTTCTACACTAGACTCGAAGTAAAACGAGAACAGGAAGGAAACTCCCGCATGTGTATCTCCCTTTTCGGCCTGGCGGCCCCGTGTTTAGGGGAAGAAAACGCGCTAGCCTAACTGTATGCGAACGTATGAGTCAACGGTGGGCTCTTTCTCTCTCTTAATCTGCCCGGCCGCATAACTCAATGCAAAGCTGTTCCCAAAGCAGCCCGTACACGACGCACGATTTATTGTACGAGTCCTAACCGATTACTCCGACCGAGTTGCACGCAGTTTTCGCCATATTTGTAACGAAATGCTGCTCAATGAATCGTATCGGAACATACTAGACTCGGACCCATGAATAGACTGTATTGCTATCGATAGCAACGTCTGGGGAGCTGTTCCCACCGTTTTTACCCATTTTTGGGAACTATCGAGCCAGCCTCCACTGCCAATTTTGTGGCAATTGCTATGAATTGGGTAGATTTATGGTCGATTGGATTGGGATGTTTGTGTCATGTGTGGGAGCAATCTTGATACTTCTCTTGTTTATAGCCTCGACGAAGTTGGCAAAGAGATGAACAGAGCTGGAAATTCTCATTGAAATAATTGTTTGTTCGTCTATAGGAATTTATTTTCGCTGGTCCTCTTTGAGCAGACAGCACACAGTGTTCGATGCGTGGGACAAAAGTCAAAAATTCGAAGTGCAGAAGTTGTTTCACTTGTTGAAATACTTTGACTACGATTTGTATAATTTTCCAATACAATATTTGAAGCAAATGTTTCACTAGTTCTAGAAATGTATTCAAACAATTTTCCAAACGAATGCAAATTTCAACTCTAACACTATACCGTCATCATCTGTTTCACTGAAGAAGCATCACGCAAAAACTCTGGTACCATGATTCATTCCATCACGAGCTGATTCACCGGGTGAAAGTGATTCAGAACAGTCTCCAATTCTCTGTGATGAACAATCTTATCCTGAAACATGGAATCGTCCGTCGATACCGAGGAAGCGGCGTTTTCTTTTTATTTCCGGAAGTCCGGGCGGCAATTTCAGAATATACATCCCCGGCGAATCTTTCTCGTCTACTCATTTTCTTAGAAGGTTGGCAGACAGGCAGGAGAGGGCGGGAGATAGTGAGAGAGTGGGGGATGGGTGTGGGGTTGGGGGTGAAACTGCAACGAACTAAGGCCAGGTTCGCATACGTCTCCCGGCTCCTCATCTCTTCTTCTCGAGCTCTCTCTCCAGGCCCAAGCCTAGGGAATCAATAACTCCTCGCGACAGAGTCACCCTCTCGTTCTTCCGCCCCTAACCAAAGAGCCCTACCTATAACCCTATAAAACGTCCAAGGGGATGACTGGCATCTCACGAACATCTCCAGACGGTCAATGTGTTTCCCGACGCGTCAGATTTTTTTTTATGGGGATCGCCGCATGATTTTCTGAGGTGTGCGAGGAACCAAGGAGGGATAAGACGGGATCAAATGGATAGCTTAGGTTTTTTTCTTGTCTGTTTAACGAGGTAGATCATGATTTTAACACTTTGCCACCGAAGTTCGACGTTATAGTTGTGTAAAAATGATTATTCTCAAATTAAATGTATAGGGTGTATAAAAATTATGTCATGACTACCATAGCGGGATTCTTTGTCTCTGGATCGGTGGAGATCTACTAAAAAAAATGGGCCGCAAAATTCTCCTTGACAGCTTTTTCAAGGTCAACATTTTTTTTTATTTCATTGTTTAGACTTGTTTTCTCATGTAGAATTACCCCCTTCACGTTTGTACCATTTTGGGACACCCAGTAGACATGTGAAATAAAATAGTTTACGAAACTTTAATGTCGTTTTTTATGAAAATGGTTGACTTGAGACCCATGGTTTCTTTGAGACTTTTGTTCCTCGGGACGAGTACTATACGATGGAATACAGAAAAACGTTGACCTTGAAAAAGGAGTCAAGGACAATTTTGCGGCCCATTTTTTTAATAGCTCTCCACCGATCCAGAGACATAGAATCCCGCTATGGTAGTCGTGACGTATAATTTTGATACACCCTGTACAATATTCTCGCTGAATAAAGCCTCGTTTTCTTAATTCCACACTTGGATAGTTATTGTACGGTTACGGTGATTACTGGGCTCATAAAACCCACGATAACGATTAAGTTCAATTTATCAACTGTAAAATGATAGTAACTAGATAGCGGATGTTTATGCAATTTGCAAGTTTGGTAGACGAATTTTAAGAAAGTGGGATCAAATAAAATATTATTTTCAGTGGTAATAGCCTTTGCAGATCTGAAATAAATAACAATCGTATTAAAGGCTGACAAATTTTATATTCTAGCATTTTTGGATAATTTTCAGAGGCCATAAATGCATAAAGATCCTCAGCCTAATAATAACACAATAAATACGTTATTAATGTACGTTACTATACATGTTTCCTTGCATTTTAACACTAAACCTACCAAGCATAAAGCATGTTGAAGCCCCAGTTTTTGGATCAATAATTTTACCTTCAATTTTATTGAAATTAGGAACTTATGGGCTATTACAAATAATATTAATGTTTTTAGATATTAAAATGTACCGTGTTACTAATGACCTTTGATGTTGAAGCAACATTAAATAAATAAATAAAATAAAAAATATAAAAGTGAAACGACTTATAGAAGTGAGAAGATTGGATTTACTTAAACTTTGTGCGGTTTTCATTACAATATGTGTTGAAAGAAAAAAGACAATTCAGTCATTTCCTATGAAAGCGTTTTCATAATTTTATTAATAGTGTCATAAAAAACCGGTCATTTGACCGTGGTAGGTTTAGTGTTAAAAAATTTTAAAAACACTATAAATGCCTACAGACCAATCGAAACGGTAGCTTCGCAAATAAAAAAGAAGAAAAAAAGAAAAATTTGCATTCGTTTCAAAGTAAAACGACAAAGCAACATAGACAAGGTCGCAACGATCGCAAATTGCCAGGAGGGTGAATCTTTATTAAATTATTCGCTATAGCACACGTTCCAGGGATCATCGGATTGGCAATCGCTGGTGAGGCGTCTCGTTTTCTGAATCACTTAACACGATTCTCGAAATCAGAGATTCCTGTCGAATCTTTCATCACCCGGCGAACTTTCGCTTGGAAACCCTCCCTCGAACAAACCCAAAGGGGGTTGGAAGCGTTTCGGTATCGAGATCGATGTTGGAATACAAAAACAGCGAGAGAGGAGAAGCAAGCCCTCCGGTTTTGAACTTCGCTGGCTCGCCCTGCACCCCTCGAGCGTCGCAGTCGCATTTCCGGAGTCTTTTACCGGCGAAGCGTATAAGCTTGCACAAAGAAAGCCCCGTAGACGAGTTCGGGTCGCAGCCGGTGACTAAACCCTTGTCCTCCACCCCTGCAAGCTTCGACCTCCGCGCGCACACCCCCGTATACTCCCTGTACAAGCCCCGTGCCTCCTATCACGTCGGGCAACTTTCAGAAACTGCAATTTCTGTATACCTTTATCGCCGGCCGCCGTCGCCGCCGCGCGCGTAATTCCGATCGCGCTTGACTCAGCTTTTGCATAACCGCATAACTCGGATCCGGTCCCGTCGGGGTAGTTCTAGAATTCATAAAAGGGTAAAAGGCTAAAATTGCGGCACGCTCTTATCCTTTTCTCCCTGCGCCTTACTCTCTTTTTCGCTCTCTTTCTCGGCCGCCCCATTTCGTTCCGGTTCTCTCTTTCGCTTTTTCTTCGGTGGTAGTTCCGAGAAGCAAATGTTTAACCGGCAATCATGCTCTACAGCCGCCGAGCCAGGGCAAATAGTTTTCTTGATTCGATGGGGCGAGTTTTTATTCTGTTTAGAGAACGACAACCTACCCCCATTTGCCATGAACTGTTCTGATTCTGCTTGCTGAGCTGCTCTTTGGACCTCGGGACCCCAACGATGGCGAGATAACGAGATTTTTGGTCTCAATCTTTCAACGGTTTTTAAACGTTTGCATCATGAATTCTGTTTTCAATGCTTGGCACCAACAATTTCCTGTCAGCTGAAGCTTTATATTTTAAATGTGGTTCAAAAGACAGTTTCTTGATTGGTGATGATTTGACAGCGGATTTTATGCGTGTATGATAAGAATGGGTACGTGTAATTTAAAACCGTAAACAAATTCCAAGAATTTAAAAATACTGTTACATTTATAGTATGGATATATTTAAAATGTACACGAATATGTTCCTAAGTTATAAATTAAGTTATAAGTATGCAGAAATATAAAAACAGTCGCTTCGTCGAGAGAGTGAGGTCAGAGCAGGGGTCCACACGCGTCTCAGCACGGCTACTTGCGCGCGCAGCCATCCTCGGACTACCGATCACGCGGTACATTCGAATACGCTTACACAGTGTGGAGACGTATACACAATATCTTACAATTTCAACCTGTTAAACATATTGAAGAAGAAATTACATTTCTATTTCATTCCAGTTTGGTACAATTCATATGGAACATTTTTATTTTGCATAAAGATCTGCTGTCTAGGGATGATTTTAAACAATTTTGTTGTTTCTAAGTACCACGACTCCTGACTCTGGATTCGACCTTTGAACCACGAATTTTGTTTTGAATTTTTGTTACAAACAATGTCCTGCAATTTTAAGTGTTTTGTTTAGAATGTAGTTCAAAAGACAGTTCCTGAATTGATGATGATTTTAATCAATTTTTATTCACAGTTAACAGATAGTTTCTTAAATGGCACGAATTTTATGTGATTACATGGAATTTGTTACTAATTATATTGAAAATAACTAGATACATGTACCGTCCGTCCATCAGGAGATGGCAGTGAGAAACTTGTAGGTACCATGTGATCTCCCTTCTTGCGCGCTATACGTCCACCGCTATTGGTCGAATCGCCTATGCCGACCGTTCTCGCCAGAACGTAAGCGTAAGAGTGGGGTCCGCAGCCTGGCGTCTAGAGTGAGGTCTCGCAACCCCCCTGTACCTCACTGTCGAAAATCACTGCCATCTCCTGATGGACGGACGGATGTAGTTTATTTAAAATTTAAAAGATTTCACATCTAAGAAAGTTCAAAGCAGACAAAGGATTAATAAGACCTCCGCTATATAAAGTATTAGCAAAAATGGCTGAATCGCCGAATAAAACCGTAAAGAAAATGAAATAAAATGGCGGAAACCAGTGTGGCCATTCGTTTAATTAGTTCCATGCAACATTCCCAGGCGAAAGAGTTCCGTTGTCGTACTGTTAAGAAAGTTTCGCGGCTATATCGCGCAGAGTCGGATTCGCATCGAGCCTAATAAATTACACGGCGGAACGGCCGTAACTAACGCGAATATTCTATTCTCTAGAGAGCGCGGCTACGCGGATAGCTATCGCCCAGTAATTTATAGCGAATCAACGGTATCGTAAAACACAGAACGGTGACCGTGATACACACACAACCGTGCCGGGGCCGCACGGTTTGCACGAGAGCGCGCACGCTTGCTCCGCGAAAATGGAGTTACGCAGGCGAACGAGTAACATCGCTAATTTATTAGATTCTGGAATGCGCACTCGTAATCGCATCGATCGATGTATTTGTCCAGCCGAGTGCACCCGTTAATCTTGCGCAAATGAAATAATGGTTTCAAGCTTTATCGACGGATAATGAATTTTAAATCGGATCAGTTCGACGGCATTAATTCCGCGTTCGCCGCGCGTGATCCGAGACTGGATTGCAAATTAGATTATCTGTCTCTATCCCGGCCCTCTGTCTCTCCCCTCACTCTATCTATTTCTCTCTCTTTTTCTCTCTCTCTCTCTCTCACTCTCTCTGTGCCTCGGTTCTTTTCTCTCACTGTCCGTTTCCTCTCCCTTTATTTATCTTCCTTTTTTCCCCTCCAATAGACACATATCTACCCGCGACTCGAAGCTAAATGGCACGATAGCACGGAATAAAGGCGCGGCTGACGGGCCTCATCTGCATAATAAAAGTAGAAACCGCCAGATACCGAATCTTAAACAAACTTACCGTGCACGTCTTTCAATCGCCGCGAGGAATCTCGAGCTTCGTCCACGTTGAGACGGAAACAGGAATTCTGTCGCGTTTTCCCTTTGTGTTTAGTGAAACGAAACGACTTGACGTGAACCAAAAATCGATTTTCGTAATATTGTAAAATACAAAAAGAAAAGAATAATGATGTTACTCGAGCGAGAATTAATTGTATTATAATATGGCCAAATCCATTTTCTAATAAAGTAAATACTCGATCTAAGCAGACGAAAACTATACGATAGTCGCAAAGCGCCTATCCCCACCACTGGGGTTATGCCCAGTTATACAGGGGGGGGGGGGGCAGTAAATTTGTCCACCTTGAATATTTCCGTTAATTGTAATAATATGAGAAAATGATATATACAAAAGTTGCACGGTATAGAGGGGGAAATATTTTGATGTAAACATTTTTTATGTGCGTGAAGGCATTTCGGAGATTTCGAGGTCTCCTTGATTTCTTTAAATGAAAAGACCTACTTTTTGTATCATGAATCGATAGAGTATCAAATTCTGCGTAAAAATGTATTTCACCTCTATATGCCCTAACGTAATAGTTAACAAGATATTATCGAGATAATTTTCCATATGTTCTCACAATATTCAAGTTAAACTTGATATTGTAATAAACTTCCAGGCACATAGTGGGTACGTATTGAAAATTATTTCGATAATATCTCGTTAGCTATTACATTAGGACATATAGAGGTCAAATACATTTTTACACTGAATTTGATACTCTATCGATTCACGATACAAAAAGTAGGTCATTTCATTCAGTGATGCCAGAAAGCATCCAAATGAGCACACTCCAACGTCCCTCGCTAAGACCGTAGATTGGTCACGTGACGTGCTGCGCGCGATTGAAATTACTGTGGTCATCAGAGAAGGGGTAAATTGTATTCCCCTCGATTTCAGAGTCTGGCATCACAGATTTCATTTAAAGAAGTCAAGGGGACCTCGAAATCTCCGAAATGCCTTCACGTACATAAAAAATGTTAACATTACAATATTTCCTCCTCTGTACCGTGCAACTTTCGTATATTTCATTTTCTTATATTATTACAATTACCGGAAATATACAAGGTGGACAAAGTTATTGCCCCACCCTGTATATGGGAAGACTAACATGTCGACAAGAAGTATAGTCCGAAACATTATCAATGATAAAGTTGTAAAAATGATTCTCCAACTTTTATAAATAAATCTGCAATATTCAATATTAGTTTTACGGAGAAATTACGGGTTCTAATATTTTTAATTTACGATTAATGAAGTATCTTACTTTGGGTATATATTATGAAAAGAATTATTATTATTATTATAAGGAATTTTTGTGAAATAATGTAAAATAGTCGCTTTTAGTGCTCCGTAAACCTACTGTTAAAATAGTATTTTATTTGATTTGTGGAACAATTACTATTTAGAATAGTGTTTTAAATATTTGATTGTCCAGAATGAAAATAGTATTTGAAATGTTTTATTGTCCTAAATTTTACCGGGCTCTGTGCGGGGATCGTTATAAGTCGCGGGGAATATTGTTCGGCGAACCGTGGAGCGGTACAGTGTCGTCACATATTCACGGGAAGGGACGCGAACAGGAGACAGTTTTCATCATAGGATGGAAATCCTAGACATCGTATATTCGATTTCGCGAGATACAGATATTACGGGGGGTGGGGGGTGGGGCGTTAGGATTCCATATCGCGACGCTTGACACAGCTTTCGTGCTTTACGGCCCAGCAATTTTGCGCGCCGCGATCCCTGGGTAATGCGAATTTACGTAGCTGTCTGACACCCCTCGTAAGTCTGCCGTTATCTTTTTCTCCCTCCACGTCACCTCCTCCGACAAATTGTTCACACCTAACGATTGTTTAAGAGGCTTCGGAATTCCTTTCACAAGCAATCGGAAAGACCACATCCTCCATCGGCTTCTTCCATTACGATGGTACTTCTTACGAAAGATTCGTAACAAATGCGATTCTTCGTCCAATCAAATACCACAATATTCTTTACAAGACTTTTTACTATCCTTCTTCTTGCGCTCGGTGATTTTTGTATATGTTGCTGTCTTATTTCATTGTTCTTGATGTACAGGATGGCTTTGCAAATGTTAATTTTTGTGTAGAAAATGCAATCGAAATAAATTTCTTTATCCTATTAGGAAGTTTACTGTAGTCTAAAAGACGTAAAAATGTGGTTACACTTTGTCAAACATTTTTGTATGACGAGGTTTGAAGGAATTTTTAGTCTACCGTATCATACATTATTGTATTATTCCTAATTTATGAGATGATTTTGCAGATATAAATTTTTGTGGGATAATTTGTGGAGATAATGCAATGGAGATAAATGATTTTATCCTATTGGAAAGTATACTGTATTCTAAAGGAGGTAAAAATGTAGTTATACTTTATCAAACATTTTTGTATGACGAGGTTTGAAGGAATGTTTAGTTTACTGCATTTTGCAGTTATAAATTTTTGTGGGATAATTTGTGGAGATAATGCAATCGAAATAAGTTCCTTTATACTATTAGAAAGTTTACCGTACTCTAAAAGAGGTAAAAATGTGGTTACACTTTGTCAAACATTTTTGTATGACGAGGTTTGAAGGAATTTTTAGTCTACCGTATCATATATCATTGCATTATTCCTGATTTATGAGATGATTTTGCAGATATAAATTTTTGTGGAATAATTTGTGGAGATGATGCAATGGAGATAAATGATTTTATCCTATTAGAAACTTTACTGTACTCTAAAAGAGGTAAAAATGTAATTACACTTTGTCAAACATTTTTGTACGACGAGGTTTGACGGAATTTTTAGTTTACTGTATTTTGCAGATATAAATTTTTGTGGGCTAATTTGTGGAGATAATGCAATGGAGATAAATGATTTTATCCTATTGGAAAGTATACTGTATTCTAAAGGAGGTAAAAATGTAGTTATACTTTATCAAACATTTTTGTATGACGAGGTTTGAAGGAATGTTTAGTTTACTGCATTTTGCAGTTATAAATTTTTGTGGGATAATTTGTGGAGATAATGCAATCGAAATAAGTTCCTTTATACTATTAGAAAGTTTACCGTACTCTAAAAGAGGTAAAAATGTGGTTACACTTTGTCAAACATTTTTGTATGACGAGGTTTGAAGGAATTTTTAGTCTACCGTATCATATATCATTGCATTATTCCTGATTTATGAGATGATTTTGCAGATATAAATTTTTGTGGGTTAATTTGTGGAGATGATGCAATGGAGATAAATGATTTTATCCTATTAGAAACTTTACTGTACTCTAAAAGAGGTAAAAATGTAATTACACTTTGTCAAACATTTTTGTACGACGAGGTTTGACGGAATTTTTAGTTTACTGTATTTTGCAGATATAAATTTTTGTGGGCTAATTTGTGGAGATAATGCAATGGAGATAAATGATTTTATCCTATTAGAAACTTTACTGTACTCTAAAAGAGGTAAAAATGTAATTACACTTTGTCAAACATTTTTGTACGACGAGGTTTGACGGAATTTTTAGTTTACTGTATTTTGCAGATATAAATTTTTGTGGGCTAATTTGTGGAGATAATGCAATGGAGATAAATGATTTTATCCTATTAGAAAGTTTACTGTACTTTAAAAGAGGTAAAAATGTAGTTACACTTCATCAAACATTTAGTATGACAATTCGTTGTTCTTTAAAGAAAGAAAGGAAGACGTTGCACCAGTTCCTTGCAATTCGCGTAGAAAATTTTGTTTTCCAAAAAGATCGTAGTCTATTGACAACTACATTGTCGATTTTGTGGATTCTTCATAAAAAAGAGCAGATAACAAATTCAATCAATTTAACAATATAAAGTGATTAAAATTATTAGAGAAGGCAAGACATTTCTACGTAGCTCAAGTCTCTCGTAATCGATGTAGAACATTTTTATTTCGCGCAAAGATCCGCAGTCTCTTGATAACAACCGTAGCTCGGTGATCTCGTTGGGGAACACGGGTGTCTTTGTACGTCTAGTCGAGCTCCGCGGAGTCTATCTAACGAGAAAATTATTGCGTTCGGCCTGTTGATGGGTTTAATCGAAGATGTCGAAATCCCGAGCAGCTGTAATGCGTTTAGCGGCGGCTAAGTTTCGATTGGCAACCGCAGCGTCGGGCGTAGTTACTTGGATTCGTATTGTGAGACGGGCGAGTTGACGGTAAGTGGAATGGTAAGAGGATAGAAGAGGATGAACGGGTCACGTTAACCCAGTTTCTGTCCGAGTGATCGATACAGCCACAGTTTGTGCACCGTTCTAGCCATTTATTCGTCTTGAAAAGTTCAACGTTGTTTCTCTCTCTCTTACCCTCCCCCCCTCTCTCTTCGTGGATAGATAAATGTTATTTCGTTTACGCCCTAGAGAGACACTAGGACTCATCCCCCATTGCTACATTGTTTTCGTTCGTCTCGAGGAGTCGTTTTCCACCCTATTATCACAATAATTACCGGCAGTTCTTAATTGCCTTTGTAAATATCGAGCGCCGAGTTGCTTTAGCGAGTTGTCTTTGCTGGAAAACGATGCTGAAGCACGCTTGTGTTTTCGATTTTGGCGAAGTTTGCGATGAAGTTTGGGGTGGCGCGATGAGAAGAAGATGGAAATCACTATGATAAATATTGCTTTAAAATATTTTTAAATTATTTTAGATAATGCGTCAGTTTTTAGCTATCGACAGACTGCGGACTTTTATGCAAAATAAAAATTGTTTGCATGAATATCTAGCTGCAGGAGTTGTATAGAAATTTGTTTCCTTTCTTAATAATTGCAATAAGTTAAATCGTGGAGTTCCAACGTATTCCCCTCCGAGAACTGCAAGGTCCCCACCATCGAATCTCTCCCCACTACTACGTACAGCCGTAGAGTTAGTGAGTGCTGCGCGCGCCGCGCGGCTCTCGTGGTGGGAGCTTCCCACTACTATACATTAAAATGATGAAGTCTAAGAGTGGGGGGGAGAACCTAAGCAGGAAAGGTTCCTCTAATAGCTCCGGAGCTGATGGTTGGAACTGCCTGAGTTAAATCAAACATGGTTTACGGCATCAAATAATAAATCAATTAATAATTAATAATTGTAGGAATGGAATACAACTATTCATTTCTATAAATATAAGAATTAGTAATGATAATATGTTTTTTCTAAATTCATTTCTTTTTCTTTTTCCTGCATAAAAATTCAAAAAAGTCTGATTACACTGTGAATTTTTGTGCTAGCTTTTACTTTTGTACATAAATTAATGCAACTTTAAAATAATTGAATCTCCTTTTTATCAATAACAGTATCTACGCACAAGAAATGAATAGAAACTGTATCCACTTCTACTGAATCTTGTATTTTAATAGTCTTTGAAGATTGATATGAATTTTATGAATCATAAATGTAAACTTTACGGTCTAATCATGACAGACAAAAATGAACAAAAATTCTCTCGAGTATCTGGCACTTCTTAATTGAATTTCCGTTAACATTGCAGGCCGTAATTAAGCATTCATTCTAATCGTTCTCGTCTTTTCTGTTACAGGTACGTACACACCACGGTCTATTAATCATTTCCGCAGAGTAAACGGAGGTGAGTGTTTTCATTATTTGTGTGCGGGCTGAAATTAAATTAATAGCCTTTTTTTGAGACCCTAGAAGCAAGAGGTATTACCGCCATACATCATATTGTCGTAATAGAATTCTCAACTCTTCTCGCGAGTCATTGAGAAACCGGTTACGGCTTGCTACACCGAATTTATTTTTTATCGTCCTCTCCGATCGTGAACCGTTAGTGGGAACAACTTATTTGGTAATACACTGACAGTTTAGTTTCTTCGATTTCTATTGGAATGTTTCAGATCTGAAATTCGATGATTAGGGAATTACATAGATAAAAAGATTTGCATTTTGTGATTTCGAGAGGCATTCGTAGAATAATTAATAGTGTTTTGTAGAGTGTGTTTATGGGACACCTGGAGATGTTGTTATGGGATGTGGTTGATAGAGGGAAAGTATTTCTTAACTTCTTACTGAATCATTTTAATGCTCTGTGTAGGTATTTATGTTGATTGTTGAAATGGCTTATGATTGGTTTTACAAAACTATTATATTAAATTATCTACCCAGATCGAATTATTTTTCTAACTCTTCGACGGTGGAGTCCGGGTTTATCTGGACCCAGAGTATCAGAATTGTCATTTAAGATCTCGATTCCTGGTGATTAAATTAAATAAATAGCTGTTAGATCAGATACAACAGGAATATTAATAGGTCTACGAGATGTAGCTTCAAAAATATGTTTAACAAAGTTGATAAATGTAGCTGATGGTCCCAAACATTGTCAATTGTATAGTTGTAAAACAGGTTCGACGTCTAAGGGTTAACGAAGTTATTCTGATCAGAAGATTACTATGGCAGCTGAGCAAGATCACCTAATACAATTATGATAAGATCGTATTGTTTAGGGGTTGATCCACTAAAATTGACACAATTCTCCTACTACAAACGAACAATAAAATTATCATAAACACCTCCATTGAAAAACGAAGTTACTCATTTAACAATTATTCATTATCCAACAGAATTATCAAAAAGTCGTATTACTTAGAGGATGATCCTCCAAAATAAAAGCATTCAGTTCTAACAAAGGTATCCTCTTCAGAAGGGGTTGAGCAAGCTGATCCAATAATGTTATCGTAAATACCTCCATTAAAAAAACCACATTACTCATACAACAATTATTAATTATCTAACACAATTATCTAAAAGTCGTATTATTTCGGGGATGATTCTCTATAATCAAAACATTCAGTTCTAGCAAAAGTATCCTCTTCAGAAGGAACTAAGAAAGATAATCCAATAAAGTCATCATAAATACCTCCATTAAAAAACTACATTACTCACACAACAATTACTTATTCTCCAACACAATTATCCAAGCCCACAGTTCTCCTAACAAAGTTATGCTCTTGAGAAGAAACTTGGGAAGAAGCAGCTACTCAAGATGATTGAATGAAATCATAAAATATACCCAATTACAAATGCAACAATTATTCGTCTTCAAACACCATTATCAAAAAGGTTGTATTAGGCGATGATCCTCTAAAATCAAAGTATTAAGTTCTAACAAAAGTATCCCCTTGAGAAACAGCTAAGCAAAAATCATCTGAACAAAATAACTCGATAGAATCATCTATAATACCCCATTAAAAAACGACACTGCTAATACAAAAACCCACTACACTCCCCAAACAACTTCAACAACAACACTTCATTCAAAACCCAAATCAACCATCATGACTAGACGGCGGATCTTTATGCAAAATAAAAATTGTCTACCTGAATTCCAACAAATTGGAGGGTAATTTATTTTCTTTCTTAACCCATTAACAGCCATTGTCCCATTTATGGGAAGCGATTTTAAAGTAACATAAAGAATATTTTATTAAGTATCATAAAAAATATTTCTCCCAAAAATAGGACATGCTTTATTTTGGTAAGTATGAATATTTTTAATATTTTTTCTCTCACAATATCTTCATTTGTACGTAGATAGCACATACTAAATGAGAAAATAGCCGAATTCGCTTCCACCGAATTGTGTCTGTTAATGGGTTAATATATTTCACAGGTTGAAAATAATGAATTTTTAAATTCTGCTAATGTTTTTACTGTATCAAACTACACCTGCTCATTTTTATCATAAATGCATAAAATCCCCTGTCTAATCATTACCAATCAACTATCTTGCTTTTCAAAAAAGGTCCACCGTCGCAACACACCATCAAACATCACTATCCCCAATTTCCCGAAAACCAATGTTCGCGAGCTCGAAACAATAACCATAATCCAGCGCATTGTCCGAGGCGTGGCATTAAAAATTATTCCGCGTGTACTGTGAAACATTCGGTTCGATATAAAGAAAGGAACAGTGCGTGGAAAAGCCGTGCGGCGTTGGTTGCGTTCGCGACGGAGCGAGCATTGACGCGAGCAGATCGGAGAGGAGCGGAACAGAGCCGCAATAACAGTAAAACGGCAATATTGTTTCCCCGGCGAGCGTATTCGCGCGGAATGCATGCTCCGCGGTGTGAATCGCCGCGCATACATCACGCCGCGCGCGGTTACACGCTCCGAACGAAGCTATGTGGTGAAATCACACCCCCGCCTCGATGCTATGCAGTTATCGGAGTCACGCGCAACTGCGTTATCCTTTATTTGTTCATCGAAGGAAAACTCCCCGACAGCCGGAAGGGTTTCGCTTTTTTATTCCTTCTGAATATGCCTGCGCCACTGAAATAAAGGCCTCGCGTTTGCCGTGGTTTACTACGGTTTGCTGGAGTTTGCTGTGGCGTGACGACTCCTCAAATGGTACCTACTGCTGTGGGATAGCTATGATGTAGCTATGAATTATTGACAAGTTGTTCACGCCTTATTTTTATTTTGCAACTGAACAAATTAACGTTACAAACTAGTAATTCCATCTACCATTTCTCAAAGAACCGATGCTCAAAGTATCGGACATTTTTATTTAGCAATTGTCTGATACTTCGAGTTGATACTCAATGACGTGAGCTGATACTCCCGAATGCCTAAGCTGTGCTATGCTGGTAAAATAAAAGTCTTGTGTTTGGTGTGGTTTACTAGGGTTTTTTACAGTTTCCTGTAGTTTGCTGTGGCGTGACGACTCCTCGAAAGGTACCTACTGCTGTGGAATAGCTATGATGTAGCTATGAATAATTGAGAAGTTGTTGACGCCTTCGTTTTATTTTTCAACCGAACAAATTTACGTTACAACCTAGTAATTCCATTTGCCATTTCTCAAAGAACCGATGTTCAAAGTATCAGACATTTTTATTTAGCAATTGTCTGATACTTTTAGTTGATACTCAATGACGTCAGCTGATAGTTCCGAGTGCCTACGCTGTGCTATGCTGGTAAAATAAAAGTCTCGTGCTTGCCGTGGTTTACTAGGGTTTACTAGGGTTTGCTATAGTTTGTTGTAGTTTGCTGTAGTTTGCTGTAGTTTGCTGTAGTTTGCTGTGGCGTGACAACTCATCAAATTGTACCTACTGCTGTGGAATAGCTATGATGTAGCTATGAATTATTGAGAAGTTGTTGACGCCTTATTTTTATTTTGCAACCGAACAAATTTACGTTGCAACCTAGTAATTCCATTTACCATTTCTGAATGAACCGACGCTCAAAGTATCAGACATTTTTATTTTGTCTGATACTTTGAGTTGATACTCAAAGACGTGAGATGATATGCCTACGCTGTGCTATGCTCTTAAAATAAAATCATCGCATTTGCCGTGGTTTACAAGGGTTTGCTATAGTTTGCTGTGGTGTGACGACTCCTCAAAAGGTGCCTATTGCTGTGGAATAGCAATGTGTAGCTATGAATTATTGAGAAGTTGTTGAGGCCTTATTTTTATTTAGCAACCGAACAAACTTACGTTACAACCTAATAATTCCACTTACCATTCCTGAAAGGACCGATGCTCAAAGACGTGAGGTGATACTCCCGAATGCCGAAGCTGTGCTATGCTGGTAAAATAAAAGTCTCGCGTTTGCCGTGGTTTACTACGGTTTGCTGTAGTTTGCTGTGGCGGCTCTTTAAGAGGTACCCATGTGTTGTGGGTTAGAGGTGTGAAATATTATTGAGAATTTGTTGATACGTACGACGAACCTTTGGTAAAAGTTTATTATACAATTTTATTGACGAATCTTTGTGCCATTCTCAGATTTATTCAGTAGGATAGAAAAATACAAAAATAGCAAAAAAGTGCACCCGTACCGCAAGGAGTCAAATTGATAAATGTAATACAGTAATTCTCTAATATGGCGAACGAGTTCCTCGAAACGTGGAGAACTCTGATCTCCAAGTACACGGTCTCTTTGCAAAATTGCTAGCTAGTTAATAGCATAGAGATTGTATAGTCACCGGCGGTGTTGGTGCTGTACTTCCTCCACGGCTCCATCTAATCTGCCTTTGACTCTCAATGACGGGTCACGACTCTCGCCAGGTTTCTCGCCGAGTCCGTACGAAGCGGGGCAATCATTTTCTCATGATCTCTACGGTGTCTTGGTACAAGACCGATCACCATCGTGTGCATCTAGATGCACACGAACACGCGTGTTCCCGTGGAAACTCCTCTATTTCGCGGTGCGCACGTTCGACAGCCGTTGCATATTAACGCCTTCTGATGGCAGGATCCATTGGGCCTCCATGGCCACGTTCAGTGTGATCACCACCGCGCCAGCCGGGATACACCATGACAAGCGGAATAAAGGCGAGCCAGAAAATTGCCCTTTCGATTTGCTAAACAGATAATTAATTAATATGATTGACGGGCCGTGTAACCGATGCGGTCGTATCGCGACGTCGACAAGTGGCTCGAAGACTCGATAACAGCTGCCATAATAACGGGGAAATCCTGGCGATGGTGAGCCGGGAGCTTTGTAGATCGTTTTCGTAATCTTTCTTCGAATCCACCGAAACTTTTGTCCTTGTACAATAAATTGAAATTGTAATCGAATTTGAGAATCGAATGTGAAGAGGTGCCATTTGTTCGTGGCTATGACAAACGGGGCTGAACTTCATTTTGGGGGACCAAAAATTTTCAAGTTTTTTTGTATGTAATCGTATACATTTTGACGAGAATATGATAGAAGTGCAAGATTTAGTTGCCGGAGTTCACTGGTTGAAACGTTATACGCTTGTAAAACTGGTCGATTTCAAGAGTTTCTGACAGGTTAGGGCGCTCTTACTGAGTGGATCCGCTAGGTGGCAGCACAAACACCTACGAGTGGCGATCTTTTTAATATTGAATAATATTGCGAAACACCCCAGTTGCGCGCGCGATTAACAATTGCAAGTGATCCGTGTTCGCGAGCCCAATTAATTGCGGGTTTTTGTGAATTTAAGTAATAGGAATTGTCGCTTTGAAATGGCTGCTTGTATTTGTTTTGGATTTGCTGATTGGATAACGCGTAAGTACAACACAATATGACGGCGTTCTAACTTTACACGCGTATAACTTTTGAACCAGTGAATTCCTGACATTAAATCTACTACACTTCTATCATTTTCTCGTTAAATGTATACGATTTTATAAAAAAAGTTGAAAATTTTTGGTTCCCCAAAGTGAAGTTTAACCACAAACGGTTTTTATGGAGGAACAAATGGTATGGACACTGTAAAATATTCTACAGACGTATTTACGATTATAGGGTCAATATAAATAGCCGAAAGATCATTTGGAAAAATGTTGCAGTCCCTTGAATGCTTAAAAACGTCACCAAACTATTTTTATTCATTCATGACAGGAATGAGTAGTGAAAATCGGATACAGCAGAAAGAAGTTGAAGATCTATCTCTCTGTAGATCTGGGCCTGTCAGCAAAATCCGGGCAAAATAAACAGTTCATTGAAACACTTGTTTATTTAAAAATAACATGTATTGATGAAAAACATTGTGTGTATATTAATTAGGGGATCCTTACTAAGTCGTATTATACAATATAACCTTCCGCTGCGACCATTGCTTCGATTCTTGATCTAAAGCGCGAACATGCTTTCTTAAACTGTTCCTTGTCTAAGTTCGCGAATGCTACCTCAATAGCGACCTGAAGGGACGCCACTTTGGAGTGCCTGGACTTATTAGACACCCTTTCAATAACGCTCCAAACGTAATAATCCGGAGGGTTCAAAATGTTCGCCATATTTGTAAGTGACGTCCCTGGGATCTCCGAAATGAGCTGTTGAGCTCTTTGGACGACAGCCGGGGTCCTTCAGCTGTTGACCACCCAGCGCGAAGCGCTTCAATTATCGCTGCTCTGCGATTATATTCCACACTCGATCTAATTGACTCTGACATTTTGAGGTTATATACGTCTTATACATATGTACATCTGACTTGCTTGAAAACAATGAAACATCTACTGCTGAAATCACATGTAGCGTGAAATTGAAATTGAATTTTGCCCGGATTTTGCTGACGGACCCTGTATTATGTATGTATGTATTTGCTTTATGTCAGCCTTATAGCCAAGAAATGTGACTTGGTTTACATTAACCTAACTGTACAAATCTATCTTATTTCACGCATTCGGTCCATACCTTCTCTCACACTTTTCCTTTGTCTCACTCCTTCCTACACTGACCTATTCTGGTAATCTCCTAATTACTACTAACCCAATCATTGCATCCTTCCCCATTCCCTAACATTTGTTTATTAGTTTGGTATATTCTTTGGTATAGTCATGCTCTCTTTTCTCTCTTTCTCCTCAACTTCTCCAATCACTCTTCGACATTTCTATCTTCCCTCTCACTCACTACATCCTCGATCCTGATCATTTCTCTCATTACTCTGCATTGTCTTGTTAAATGTTCTAGGCTTCCATACTTGTCCCCACATAGATGGACCCTCTATAGGATAGGATAGGTACTGATATTTGGTCCCCTCAGGGTTTCAAATCCATTTTACCATTCTCCCCCTTCTTCCACTTTGTCCACTCTCACCTAACGCCAATGTTCAGCCTATTTCAGCCTACTTTTCAGCGGGACCTACTGTTTATTACGGTGGGTTCCGAACCACCAATGGTCAACGACGCAGTATAATATCACATAGAAGAATATTTCCATTGGTGACGGCGGTGGGATTTGAACTCACGACCACATTGTTTGTAGTCGCGCGCTCTATCCACTGAGCCACTGCGCGCCCTCCTCTCCACTGCGCGCCCTCCAGATGGACTCTCTATATAATGTTATATTTCTTTTTGGGTTTATCACTGAAAGATTGCATAGTACAATGATCAGTAATTTTGTTAGAATACCCTTCTATCCTTTACAATAATAATATCACTAATGACTAGATAATATCTCTCAATCCTGGATATCCTGTAATCTATCCTCTCAAATCCATCATTGAGAGAGTCAACAACACAATTCCAAACTGTGTGTTCTCTGTAAAGCAGGCAGGGCTGAATCAAGCCTAATTACTGTCAGACGCAGGCATGTCAGGTCTAGTCCAAACTAAGCAACATCATCTGGTTACAAGTTGCCGACACTGTGAGCCAATTGCGGCTGCTAACTGAGTAGTAGTTGATCACTCAGTATGACTGTACACATTAAAAGTGTTGTTAGAAAATTACAAACTTTCGAAGAATTGATGTTGGACTATAGTTAGATCTATTCAGAAAAGGAGACTGTGCTTTTTGGTGGGGAAAATATGGTTAGGCTAATTTTACGAGACTTTAACCCATAGACTGACACCTAGACTAACAGCAAACATGTCACGTCTAGGTTAGCCTTGGATCAAGCAGCATAATTTGCTTACAGTTTGTCGACAGTGTGAGACTGTTGCATCTGTTAATAAAATGGAAGATCGTTTCTCAGTCTATGTATACAGGGTGTCCCAAAAATGTTGTAAATCCTTGAAATGGGCGACTCCTTAGGTTATTTAAAGTAACTTTTTCCTTTGCAAAAATGGTCGCCTCGGCTTCGTAAAGGAGTTATTAATGAAAAACATGGACCAATAACAACACCGTTACAGAGGACGAGCTCCGGCTCGGTTAGAGATCACGTTGAGCGCGACGTTATCATTGGCCGAGCCGGAGCCCGTCCGCTGTACCGATGTTGTGATTGGTCCGTGTTTTTCATTAATAACTCCTTAACAAAGCTGAGGCTGCCATTTTTGCAAAGGAAAAAGTTACTTTAAATAACCTCGGGAATCGTCCATTTCAAGGATTTACAATATTTTTGGGACACCCTGTATACAATATGTAGACATCACAATGTCTTTACAATTTTATTTTTTATAAATGCGTAAAAATCGCATTAATGACTAAAACAAGTAGGTGTAATTTCAAACAGTAAAAACATTAGAAGAATTTAAAAATTATTCTTTTCTAGTTTTCAGAGAAAATGAATTTCTATTTCACTTCAGTTTCTTGGAATTCAGCTGGACAATATTTATTTTTCACAAAAAACCGCCGTCTATTAATAAGAATAATTTTTTTTAATCTTTTCACTGAAATCGTCAAACATAACTCGCACTCAGTGCATTAAAAGAAACCGCGCCTTTCTAAAATTCATTCACAAATTAATTCCTATAGAACAATAAACTAATACAAATTATTATGAAACACCAATGTATTTCGCCACCTAATCGCCTAAAAATAATCCTCCGGGACCAATCGGCAAGTCCATCTTCTGTCCAGCAGAAAAACGCACGTGATGGACGTGACTGTGGTCAGCAATGACTTTTGATCTATCGGTTCGACAGTGGGATAGTCGCGTTCGTGAATGACTATGTCGCATAGTACAGTACGTGCGCGCGTGCACCAGGCCAAGCAGCAAGCAGGCTGTTTAAGCGAGAGACGCGTGTGTGCACTAGGTTGCAATAGGACGCGAGCATGCACGCGTTGCACCGAGGATAGGTGCACATGTCCTCGGCTGAACGCGCTGAAGCCAATTAACTGTAACCCGCGGGATCTGCTTGCCAAGTCGGGCTTACCAGAGTAATGCCCTACGAAGCCCTTCGTCGGGGACGGGGGACCTTGCCAGATGAAACGGCCAGACAAGAAAGTGCGCGTATGGTTTACCTTTGTAACACGGTAAACGCGATATATCCAGGTAACACTGTGCGCAAAGGGGACTGGCCCTGTGAATTTCATTAAAATGCACCGCAACCGCAAATACCGCCGACCGACCCCTGAGCTGATCACCGGCTCAGGGAGGATCAGGCTGCGGGCTGCGCGATATTATAATTGCCCTGAGCATTCGGTCCTTTCAGGTGAATCATCCGAAAAGTCGACCGAACTTTCTCCCGAAAAAACATCCCCAATAATTGAAACACAATTGCACAACACTTTTAAGTTGCTCCAAAAGTTCTACTCTGTAACAGCTTCAAAAGTGATCTTTATGAATTTTTTTCTGAAAGACGATTCATGATACAGGGATTATATTTTATGGGATTTATAGGTAAATCTTTAACCTACATGAAAACATTTTTTTAAGTTGCGTTTGTTCATTTGTTTATTGGTGAGAGTATAATCTAGTGTACCACCGTGCGTCAGTTACAAAAGTGATTTTTATAAATTTTTTTCTGAAAGACGATTCATGATACGGGGATTATATTTTATGAGATTTATAGGTACATCTTTAACCTACAAGAAAGTACTTTTTTAAGTTGCATTTGTTCATTTGTTTATTGGTCCTAATCTACTGTACAATCGTGCGTCAGTTAAAAAAGTGATTTTTATGAATTTTTTTCTGAAAGACGATTCATGATACGGAGATTATATTTTATGAGATTTATAGGTACTTCCTTAACCTACATGAAAGTATTTTTTTAAGTTGCATTTGTTCATTTTTTTATTGGTGAGAGTATAATCTAGTGTTCCACTGTGAGTCAGTTACAAAAGTGATTTTTATGAATCTTTTTTCTAAAAAACGATTGATGATACAGGATCTACATTTTTTCAGTTGTAACAATTATGACAAATAAGCTATAATTGTGTATAATGATGCATAATAATAATAATAATAATATCTTTATTTCAGACTTGCCGGCCATGAAATTTGGACTTGGTTTACAATTCAGTGTTATACCACTCACAAATTCTTATCATTCTCTCTCTCTCTCTCTCTCTCTCTCTCTCTCTCTCTCTCTCTCTCAACCTAAAATTTTAAACCTGCAACCTATAACCTAAATACCTATTTTGGTTTGATCTTTGCTTTCTATTTGTTTGTTAATACTCTGTGTTATATCGCTGCGTGTTCTTCTCCTTCTCCGTAGTGCCCTTTCATTGCCGATCTGTTCTTCTCTTCTCCCTTTCCCTTCGCAGTTTTTGAAGTCATTCCTCTATCTTCCTGTCCCTCCTTCCACTCACTACATCTTCCACCCTGATCCCTTTTTCCACTTCGCATACAATCTCTCACTAGATGCTCTAGCATTCCAAATTGATCTCCGCACAGATCGCATCTTATAATGATACATAAAAGTCGTCACTTTTGCATCACTGCAGAAATAAAGAATGAAATACTGGAAGGAAATGAGCATAAAGCCGGTGAATTCATGATCCTGAGTGCCGACATCGGCGCAAGCGATGCATCGAACGCAGAACTGCATACATTGCAACGAGTATTATGATACGAGACTCCCGATGCATGCGTCGCAACATGTTTTGATGTGTGCGGGGGATTGAAGGGGGCCCCCATGGGAATGTTTTCTCGGGCGGATTAACGTCGAAGCAGAATCCTGAAGAAACGGGCAAGTATTTGAACGGGCGTTTACACGGTGCTTCGTCGTGGCTGTTGCTGCGCCCGGCTCTTCACGCGCGTTTATCACAATTTAATTGAATCCGTGGCAACACTTACAAGGCTTAATCCGAAGCGCAACGTTTAATTTTCCGGTTAACCAACCAGTGTAAACTTCGGCGCACCGCCCCGGCAAGATCATTGCGCGGTCTCTCTAATATTTGTCGAGCAATCGAATGGGTGCACCGTCGGGCAACACTGCCACACGATTATATCAACCGATATGTACTCACACGTTACCTCGGCTAAAGGGACTTTTTATGCAAATTAATTGGCACCGTTTCTCGATTTTTCTCTTTAGCGAGTTCTCGGAGCTTATTATGCGAATCTGACTGCAGTGAATGTCCGTTCATGTTTGAATAATATTTTATATTAGGCCGTCCCACAAGTCCGTGCCGTTTACTTTTCTACTATTTAAATTAATATTTCAAACATACCGTTAAAGTTTACGAAAAAAATTTAATCATGTTCCACAATCTCTTCCCAGCTTTTTTGTAAAGCGATCAGGCATGGGCACGGGTGGGGCTCCTCAAACGCCTGCTTCTCCCACCAACCTCTCTTTCATGCGCGAGGCATGCGCACTGTACGCGACGGACGAAGCACTTCTTTCCTCTATGGCACTTTATGGTAACGGCGGATGCTGGTGGGGGACAGTGGACGCTATGGTGGGGACGGTTTTGTCTCAATTGAGACAAAAATGCCTATCTCTGCATTGTATCGTCACTATAAAATTCCTATGTTTTTTCATTAGGAAAGAAAAACATTGCGACGAGTAGAAACATATTCGTGGCACGAATTTATGGGACGACTTGCGCAGTGTTTAGGACAATTATTCGGACCAGTCTACTTTTAGTATTATTCATTTTATTTATTAATGAACTGTGGATTTTATGCATCCATGATAATAATGAGATTAAAAAGATTGTTGAGCCATTTCCAGTCTTTTAAACCTGTGAGGAAAGGAAATTTGTTTTACTCCAATTAGTTGAAATTGATGTAGACAATTTTTATTGTACACGAAGATCCGATGTTCGTTCTTCCATATTTTAAAGATTCAGGCAATATTTTGATATATCACAGAAATTGTTGAAATTGTACGTATTTATATAGATTGAAATCTTTTTTCTTATTAATCGCAGTATAATTTTAAAAATCGTCTCGAACGCTGAAAGCTCTCCCAAATAATTAAAATTAAATTTCAAGTACAAAATTGACTTAAGCAGTCGAAGTTCCAGTTAAAATCGTTAAAATGACATTGCAGATATTTACGTCCACTGAAAACTTGTTTAAATAATTCACGCAAGCGATTAAAATGAAACACCAATGCACTGTCTTAATTACAGATCGCAGCAAATAGGCAGAGTCAATGCACTCAGCAATCTGCATTTGATCGCAGCTGAACTTTTCATTTATATTTCAATAATTTAGAACGTAACTGAGATTATGATATCGGTAGATATCAGAGTAGCTTTAATTGACGGTATTAATCCGACAATTGAGCGTGTTGCCACACGCGCTGCCCTTTTCCATCGCATCTCGGCGTAATTGTCAGGCAAACACAGAGGCCGCCTCTGCATGCCAAGCCGAAGTTTGCATTGGTTAGTTAACTGGAAAATTAGACGTTGCACTTTCGGTTAAGCATCTTGGGCACACAAGTGCACGCGTGCAATTACTGCAGTGGGCAACTCTGAAGCGAGTGGTAGCTGGCTATCCGTTCGCTATCTACCCTATACAGTATATATGAACCACGGCCAGGATATCGCGTGCGGACAATGATCGCGTATTAGTGATTGCAAATTATTAACCAAACCACCCAGGAAGACGTGATCCTCGCTAAAGTCATCGTCACCTAACTACGTTCATCTCCACTACGCAAGAGCAACTGCAAATTGCTGTGTATTACATACGGACTGGACTGGGGAAAATTTGAAATAGTTTGAGATAAAATACTAAAAATTGCAATATTACCACAAGCAAATACTATATGAAAATACTATTTTTTATTTTATGCTTGAGTTAAATACTATATGAAAATACCATTTCACTTCATGCTTGAATTAAATACTATATGGAAATACTATTTTATTTGATGTTTGAGTTAAATGCCATATGAAAATACTATTTCATTTAATGCTTGAATTAAATACTATAAGAAAATACTATTTCATTTCATTTTTGAATTAAATACTATATTAAAATACTTTTTCATTTAATGCTTGAATTAAATACTATATGAAAATACTATTTCATTTAATGCTTGAATTATATACTATAAGAAAATACTATTTCATTTCATTTTCTGAATTAAATACAACATTAAAATACTATTTCATTTAATGCTTGAATTAAATACTATATGGAAATACTATTTTATTTGATGTTTGAGTTAAATACTACATATATGGAAGTACTATTTCATTTAATGTTTGAATTAAATACTATATGGAAATACTACTTCATTTAATGCTTGAGTTAAATACTGTATGAAAATACTATTTCATTTAATGTTTAATCTTGAGCAATTTATAATTACTCCCGACGTCCCCAAAAATTGAGCAATTACAATACAATATGATAGTATAAACTTTATAATAATATATTCTTTTATCGCTTATTTTTCTCCATTTTAGTACGAAATTTAAAATTTTGCATGCAGTTTGAACGGACAAATGCAACAGTCTACTTTGAACAAATTAATATGCGTTTAATATATTTTCGTTTTTCTAAATTAGACGAAGCTTAGCATTGTACGTACAGTTTAATATAGTTTTATATTAGTTTTGCGAATATTCATATGTTCTCAGTCTTCCAAATCGTACAAAGTTTAGTATCATTTTATTTTTGAAAGATGGACATTTTTGAAAATTTTATTGTAGCCATCAGATTGTCCATTTTTAGCCAAAACAAATTCAAATTGTTACTTGTTATTACACTGTAGGTTTTTAGCCACAATCAATTCTCCTAGTCGCATTTATGACACTTATTGCCTAATCTTCAATTTTTTTAAACCTCGTACCATTAATAATTCCAGTTAGACTACATAAAATTTTATTTTTGAATACTTTCTAATATATTTCCTATAAATCTGCATCAATCCATTTATTAGACCCGATGTTCCAATAATTTCAGTTCTGATCGATTTATTAGACCCCCTAATAATTTCAGTTAGCCGTTAAAACATGAAACGTTCAATGATTATTTCTCAATATTACATTAAAACGGACCTGTATCAGATTAATACAATTTTAGATTACTTTTTTCCACTAAAACGATCGCCTCAGGAAAATAAAATTCTTCTTTCATTAACTCTTTAAAAAGATGTCAATAAAAAGAAGTGTCTACAGCCCAATAATTCAAAAGACAAGTTGAATGGCATACAACGACGTTCCCAAATAGGGGCGAGTCAGAAAGCAAAGTAAACATATTCATTAACGAATCACGGCAGAAGCATCGTAGTTTATTGTCATCGAAACGGTCAGGGCCCCGGTCGCCTGATCATGAACGGTCTTTCGGTCTCGTTAGAAAGGGAATGATTTTATTCGCAGAACGACGCCGCAAATACAATCGTGGTAATGGACAGTGAACGATCAAAGTGCACGGTCGCAATGCACGCGGCATGGTACAAAGCAACGCGCGAGAGAGCGTTTGCGCGCGAGATCCCCTTGGAATTCCTCTCTGATGTCTGTCAGTCACTCTTAATTTACGACGATAGCGGAACGCCGCAGTTAGACGGCCCACAGGTAACCCTATCGAGGTGCAACGATGTCACGACTGAATCTCTCTCACTCTCTCTTTCTCTATTTCTCTTCCCCTCTTTCTCTCTTCGGATGAAACGCTAAGTACTGCGGGGAGAGAGAACAGCATCGAGACACGGCGTGAACCGCATCGCTAATCTGCAAAACTCTTCGTATCCCTGCGATCAGAAACGCGGCAACAATCGACGTTAATTAATCGTCGCATTCCACCACTCGAGAATCGGCCCTGATTACCAACGACTTGCGCCCTAATCTACCGCGAAACAAGAGATCCTCCGCTGAAATCGCGCATGCCAACTGATATACCGTACAAGGTCAATTTATTAGGTTACCAATACAGGAAAATATGTTTACAGTAATGCCTCGATATACGCATTTGCATCATATATCTACAGCTAGTCGCAAAATTGAGTATACACCCTTGAAAAACTAATAACCTTTTATAAATTGGACTAGACGACTCGAGTTTTATTTTTTTAGACGTTTATAGGATTAGTTTACTAGGTATTGTGTGAACAAAATTTGTTTGGAACGAGTGATGGTATATGGTTTTTTCGCGCATGCGCGACTAAATGCAGGAACGTATGTACGTATGTTTGTGAGGAAAGTAGGGGAGAACTGTTGTTGGTGGGAAACCGGACAGAAGAGTGCAAGATATATTTATATAGTATATGTACATACACATAAAATTTTAATATAACATATGCATGTTAAACATTCATATCTGAAAATCGAAAGAAGAATTTGCGAAACTATGCGGGGTGACCAAGGTACCCCATTTTAGCCCAACTTTATACTTTACTGACGCTAAAATCGTCGCGCATGCGCGAGAAAACCGAGACCATATACCATCACTGTTTGGAACTGCTACTGCTCGGAATTTGGAAGAAAAAGTGAGAGTCACGATTTTTTTTATCTGTACCTATAATAACAAAAATAATGAAAATCCTTGAAATGTGCGGTTCCTGAGGTTATTTAAAGTAACTTTCTCCTTTGCACAAATGGCCGCTTCGGCTTTGTTAAGGAGTTATTAACGAAAAACACGGACCAATCAGAGCGCGGCTACAGCAGACGGATTCTGGCTCGGCCAACGGCAACGCCACGCTTAGTGGAACCTATCGCCGACCCCGAATCCGTTCGCTATAGTAGCGTTCTGATTGGTCCGTGTTTTTCGTTAATAACTCCTTAACAAAGCCGAGTTGAAAAGTTTCGCTGAGGAAAAAGTTATTTTAAATGACTTCAGGAACCACCCATTTCAAAGACTTTTAACATTTTTGGGACATCCTGTATATTCTGGATAGTTTCTTCTCGTCTATTGGTCAATGGTCCTGATATTTATTTCGAGCAAAGAAAGTGGCTCGGCGTGGAGGATCGTGTGTACGAATCAGTCGGGTGAGATCGAGTGGGACGGCAAGAAACGGCGGAGAAGAGTAAGAGGCCACGTAAGGTCGCAAACGGCCATTATGCAGCAACAATAGCCTCATTGTCCACTGTTTGCAATGTGACATGCCTAAGAGCCTAGCTAGGCATCTCAGATCGTATCGCGCGATAATATTGTCCTGTATACTGCTCACTGCCAGCTCTCCTTCCTAACCTTCCGCTATATTCCTTTCCCATACACGGAGGAGGGGAGGCGTCCTCCAGTCTCTTCCTCCGGTGCCTCTTCGGGGTATTTCCTCACTTCTACAACCACGTGAAATATTTTATGGATGCCCGTTGCTTCGGAACGTGCCGGATATTTTTGCCACCATCAGCCTTTCCTTTACCGTTCTTTTTTTTTCCTTTTCCAACGAGTAAATTATTCTCCCAGCGCAACCTCCGGAATTCTGTAACGCCTCAATCGGACGTCTGCCTCTTTCGAATCACGATTTTTTGGCAATTAACCCATTTAGACCCCACCGTATACGGTACTGTTCACTACACATAATTTATTGGTGTACTCGCTCGAGTTTGAATATGCATGGACGCTCTGCACCATGTATGGCGGCTCCCTGCAATCCTTACGAGAATTAATTTTCCTTATTTTTTCCGGATGATTTTCATACTTTGTTTACCCATTTCCGTGTTCACTAAAATGAGAAATTGTAAAGTGGAAAAATTGTCTACTTTTTATATTAGTCATATTGTTATTTTATGCATTTATGATAAAAATGAGTAGATGAGATTTAAAGAGGCAGGCAGGTTAAAAGAATGTAACAGCTTTAATTTATTAGTCTGAAATTATTAAAATTAATAAAATTTCTTCGTCGTAAGCGATGGAAACAATTCTTGGTTTGCACGAAGATCTGCATAAAGATTTGCGTAAATATCTACATATAACATTTTTAATATATCAATGCCACTGTTATGCTACTTCGGATATTGACTATTAGACCGCCGATTTTTATGCAAAATATAAATTGTTTGTATTAATTAGAAGACACAAGAGCCACATAGGCATTAATTTCTATTCTTAGTAATTTGCATGAGTTGGAAAGAATATAATAGTGTTTTGAAATTCTTGATATGTCTGCCATTTTGTATTTGATCTAACCATTCTGGCATAAATGCAGTATAATGATTAGACTGCGGATTTCTATGCAAAATAAAAATTGTTTGTATTAATTAGAAAATACTAGAGCCACATAGGCATTAATTTCTTTTTTCATAATTTACATGAGTTGGTAAAAATGCAATAGTGTTTTGAAATTCTTGATATGTCTGCCATTTTGTACTTGATCTACCCATTTTATCATAAGTGCACGACAATGATTATACTGCAGATTTTTATGCAAATTAAAAATTGTTTGTATTAATTAGAAGATACTGGAACCACGTAGGCATTAATTTCTTTCCCTAATAATAATTGTTGGAAACAATAGAATATTTTTTTTTTGTAAGTTGCATCAACCTCACAAGAGTTATTATTATCACAAGTGGTCATTTATAATGTAGATTTGTTTGAATAGCTTTGTGTGCTGCAAAAATTTTATTAGTTTTTCGCAAGATTCCTTTGATTCGGTGGCATCTTTGATGTTTCCTGGAATTTTGTATATTCTTCTTGATGATAGAGATGGCACGCTGTAACTATGTGTTTCATTGTGTAGCATCTATTACGTTTAGGTTTTGAAATATCTGATATATTTTTGCTGTTTCGTATTTTAGCTACCTATATGTATCAGAAATGCATAAAATGCCCAGCCTAACGATGACTAGCCGGTTGCTAAACATTGCCAGCGACTCGACTACATTTTCCACACAGTCGTTTCACGACGATCATAACATGTCGGTATCGTTTAAGACCGGCAACTCCGATGTGCGTACACGCGACGATCCACGGTTTAGCGCGTATTAGCCGTGGATATCGGTTGCCGATAAGACTTGGAACGATTTCGCGTCAATCAGGCCGACTTCCGGCTCGAAAGCATTGGAGGGGTCGTTGATCGGTCACTTCCTGTATGGACTGCATTCCGATCCGACTCCTTTCGCCGGCTCTATGCGCTCCGAGTTATTAACTGCCGGTTGGGGGAGGGGTTTGGATCGGCGGAGATGGAGATTGCCGAGTTTCTCGGCTACTAAACGAGATCTAGATTTTCCTGCGCTTGGCACAACTGTCACGTAGGAATGCCATTTCGCGGAACTGCAGCCTTTAGATCCCTTGATATTCTATCCTCGAGGATTATTCGCCCGGTGCCGCGCGCGCGATCTCGAAATCGTCCGACGACGGCGTGCACGATCCTACCAGACTATTCCGCTGAAAATCCTGGGTAAAAAACTTCGCCACGGGACATTAGAAATTCTAATTGGAGCCAAAGTGATCTTTGATTCGCCCGTTTAACCCCGTTTGTACATGAACCACCGGAAGCAACGGGCTCCGACGACTATTGCCGTCGTTTAGCAGCCGCGTAATTTGGTATTTTTATAATGATTTCAACAATGATTTGCTGAATCGGAAGAATGTTTATTTTTAGAGAAAGACTTCTACTTTTACTATTATTCATTTTGGCCCGAGGTTACCCATTTTTGCACAGGTGGAATTTTTCCTTTATTCTTTATTCTTCCAATCGCAGTTCTTGTTTCACCATTTTCTATATTAAAAAGACTGTACACTTGCTACCACAGAAGACACATATACAGTGTATACACAATAGTTCTAAACAATCTTTTTATAGGAAAGAAAAATTAATTTTACTGTTCTTTTAAACAATTGGAAATGTCAAACAACAATGGAATTCGAAAATTAATTTCCTCCAAATTCGATTGTCGCACGAACTCTTACAACGACAGTTAGAATACTGATTGCAACGACATTTAGAATTTTAGTGAGCGTTGTTTTGAGCGATGCTAGGAAGCAGTCGATGGTTATGAAACCCTGGGAGAGAATAAATATTAATTTTTCTGTTGCTTTAAAAAATTGTAGAAGTCAAAGATTTCTCGAAATTCGATTTTTCCACAAAATCTAACAAACGACAGTTAGAGTGCTGATTGCAGCGGCATTTAGGATCTTAATGAGCGTTGTTTTGAGCGATGCTAGGAAGCAGTCGATGGTTATGAAACCCTGGGAGAGAATAAATATTAATTTTTCTGTTGCTTCAAAAAATTGTAGAAGTCAAAGATTTCTCGAAATTCAATATTTCCACAAAATCTAACAAACGACAGTTAGAGTGCAGATTGCAACGACATTTAGGATTTTAGTGAGCGTTGTTTTGAGCGACGCTAGGAAGCAGTCGATGGTTATGAAACCCTGGGAGAGAATAAATATTAATTTTTCTGTTACTTCAAAAAATTGTAGAAGTCAAAGATTTCTCGAAATTCGATTTTTCCACAAAATCTAACAAACGACAGTTAGAGTGCTGATTGCAGCGGCATTTAGGATCTTAATGAGCGTTGTTTTGAGCGACGCTAGGAAGCAGTCGATGGTTATGAAACCCTGGGAGAGAATAAATATTAATTTTTCTGTTGCTTTAAAAAATTGTAGAAGTCAAAGATTTCTCGAAATTCGATTTTTCCACAAAATCTAACAAACGACAGTTAGAGTGCTGATTGCAGCGGCATTTAGGATCTTAATGAGCGTTGTTTTGAGCGATGCTAGGAAGCAGTCGATGATTATGAAAACCTAGGAGAGAATAAATATAAATTTGTCTGTTGCTTTAAAAAATTGTAGAAGTCAAAGATTTCTCGAAATTCGATTTTTGCACAAAATCTAACAACATCAGCTAGAGTGCTGATTGCGGCGACATTTAGTATCAGAATCAGCATCGAGCCAGAAGAAGCAGTCGATGGTTATGAAAAGCTGGTGGAGAGTCCAGGAAACCGTGAATCGCGAGTTGCACTCGATAGGTGTGAGCGGTGCACCGGCGGAAGACCGCGAAGTGCCGTGGTGCGACCGCAATGCATTCGCGGCGGCTTCGTCGGTGCACCAGCAATCACAATGTCACAAATGCTAGCCGGCCGCCATGCCGTTAGGTTCACCGGAGGGCAATAACCCAGCTAGCTAAACTTATTTAGAATAGCGTATCGCCCACCAACAGCCGTCCGATCAGCTCGATCCGGCGCGCGGGGCTTGCACAATGCAACGACGCCGCCGGTGCAATCGCTCGCCTTCTTCCTTTCCCTCCATGGGCCGTTCCGAAGACCTTTACAGGTCCCGCGGATACACCTTAGACAGGTATATATGCACCTACCAATCGATCTGCATCGCGATTCGCCACGGTGTGACAAGTGACTTTCGTTCGGTACATGTTTTAGCCTGGTTAAGTTCGTAGAACGATCTGCTCTATAATTTTATTCTTTTTTGGTTCTCGATGAAATCACACTCAAGTTTGAATTAGAAGCTAGTTGTTCATCTATTTTGATATTTGATGCCACATTAATTTTATGCTTTCTATCAACATCGTTCAACAATAATTTGGTTTGGACATCGAAGTTAGGTCTAACGAGCTAACCGGTCGAGCAACGATTTAAATTCGATGCTTTGCAAATGTGTTCTTGTGATCAAAGTTTATTATCAAAATCAATCGACAAGTCCTTTTATATTATCTGATTTTGTAACAGTTGTTGAATAATTGGCATTAAAATTAAGTTTAGAATCTGGTTGCTAATCCACTGTAACATCCAATGCCTATAAAATGTGTTTAATCATATCTAAAATTCAGAAAAATGTTCGATCGTGACGTTCAGGCATTTTTGTCTCAATTGAGACAAAACCTTCCCCATCATAGCGCTCAATGCTCCCACCAGCATCCGCCATTACCATAGAGCAGCGATGTCCAAACTCGGCTCCCGGGAGCTGAACGACGTCCCCACCACCGTTCGCCGTTTCCATAGCGCCGAATCGCGGCGAACCGATTACTAATATGCTAGCTTGCCGCGTTAAAAAGATGATCGTCAATTGTTTTATAACGCGTGTGTCGGTTACTCGGTTTCTTGGTAAGCGGCGTGAGAACACGCTGCGCCTGCGCAAACTGATAATAGGAAGGGGAAGCAGGCGCGTAAGGGGCCCCTACGCTGGACACCGCTGCCATAGAGGAAGGATGTGCTTAAATAATAAATAAGCACGGTATATTCTTTAGATCAGGGATGGGCATTTTTGTCTCAATTGAGACAAACCGTCCCCACCATAGCGCTCACTGTCCCCCACCAGCATCCACCGTTACCATAATGGAAGGAACTGCTTTGCCCGTTGCGAACAGAGCGCAGGCCTCGCGCATGAAAGAGAGGTTGGTGGGAGAAGCAGGCGTTTGAGGGGCCCCTACCGTGCCCATCATGGGCGACGTTCGTTAGCTTCCTTTTCTAGTGATATTTAGGTAGAAATGTTTGCACGAACGGGCCAACCATAATTGAGTAACTGGAGGATAATGTTTGCCAAGAAATCCAATAAAGTAACAGAAATATTGTGAAAATTGTTGTTGAAAGACTCCATCATTTTTAGATCACTAATAAACAACGATCTTTGCGATATTATGTGACAGACCTGATCGGACAAATTGGATGAGAAAGTGCATAGTCACGTAGTCATATTTAAAAGTGATCGAAGATACAACAGAACGCTAACGATAGGGTCCTTCCATGCCAAATCGATCACTTTTTGCAGGCGCCATCGTCGATGGTGAAATTCCGTCTCATTTTGGCGAAAACGGGACTCACTTACGAATTTTTATCTCAGGAACTATTTGGCCGATTGAGCTACATTCTTTTTATTTATTATATTTTAGAAAGCTTTAGCCCAATCCTTTCTGAATAAAACAAAAAAAAATGTAGCTCAATCGGACAAACAATTCCTGAGATAAAAATTCGTAAGTGAAGCCCGTTTTCACCAAAATGGGCAAAAATTGCAAATTTCGAAGGCCTGTAATTTCTAAAAAAAAATTCGAAACTGGCAAAATTATGATTTAAACCCCGCCCTAATTTCACATGGAGTACAACATATTTTATTTAGTACAAAATCGACGGATGGTGTCTGCAAAAAGTGATCGATTTGACATGGAGTGACCCTATATTCTCTCTTTGCACGAGGGAGACATTATTATGGATGGAAACATGAGCCAGTGTTCGTGTTCGAAAGCAAATAAAGTGAACGCGGAGAGTTTGATTATGATCCCGGCTCGATACACCAAGACAAACGATGGCTCCCAAAGAAGTAGGCAGAAAGAGAAGGTCGATAGACATCGTAACAGCGAAATCTAGGCTAGACTCGGTGTACCGTTCGAACAAGCGGCGATTTCCATAAAAACGCGGAACAATCGTCCCCATGAAAAATGTATTCCCGGGAATCGGCACGAACAGAGTCGTTGCAAATGGCAATGTTGTTTTTTTTTTCTTTTTTGCGCCCGCGCGCGCGATCAGATAGCGGGAGGCAACGATGCTTTTCACTGCGTGCCGTTTCACACGGCAGCCTTAACGGTAAATTACAACCGATCCTCGACGAGTCACTCTTTCCGCGTGGACATTTTCACACCCACACCCATCTCGTGCGAAATCACGCCGAAATTTACCGCACAGTGACTTCATTCAATCTCGTAGGATTTGCTGCACAACATTAACCATTCAAAGTTCGCTGGATGCCATAACAAATTTTGCTATATTTAAAAGAACAGATGTGCCACATCATTTCAATATTTCTGGTTCAATTTAAACAAATAATTGTCGTTTATAGCTATCTTGGAGCTACATAAATGAGCTTGCTGTGTCTGTAATAAACCAGCGGTTGAAACGGTTCTGAAAATAACTGTTTGAAACAGTTATGAAGAACCGAAATGATGTTGTAACTGTTACAGGAATATCGGTTCTCGCTTATATCGGTTACGGCTACGGTTCTTGAGAACCGATATTATAGCGGTTCTATAACTGTTCTTTCAGGTTCTGGATTTCGATTTCGGTTTTTCAGACTTCGGAACCTACAATATGTCCCGTATCGGTCTCGTATCGGTTTTGCAGTTCTGATATTTTTTGGTTCCGCATCGGCTCTACAGGGTGTCTCAAAATTCCTTCAACATCCGGAAATAAGAGGTTCCTGAGATCATTTGATACGACATTTTCCTTTGCAAAAATGGCGTCCGCGGCTTTGTTAAGGAGTTATTAACGAAAAACACGGACCAATCAGAGCGCGGCTTCAGCGAACGGAGTCCGACTCGGCGACAGGTCCCGCTTAGCGTGGCGACGCCGTTGGCCGAGCCAGAATCAATCCGCTGTAGCTGCGCTCTGATTGGTCCGTGTTTTTCGTTAATAACTCTTAAACAAAGCAGCGGACGCCATTTTTGCAAAGGAAAATGTCGCTTCAAATGATCTCAGGAACCTCCCATTTCCGGATGTTGAAGGAATTTTGAGACACCCTGTACAGCCGTTACAGAACCAAAAAATATTAGTTACAGAACTGGACATATTATGCGGGACATATTATAGGTTCTGAAGTATGAAGAACCGAAACCGAAATCCAGAACCTAAAAAAAAAACAGTTATAGAATCGCTATAACATCGGTTCTCAAGAACCGTAACCGTAACCGATACAAGCGAGCACCGATATTCTCATAACAGTTATAACATTTCTCCGGTTCTCGTAACTGTTTCAAGAAGCAGAATCGATATCATAACTGTTTTCAACCACTGTAATAAACCCTTGGCAACTCTGAGGCGCCATTAAAAATCGCTGTCATTATTCAAAATATTGTTTACATTATTAATTTGTTTGTATTTAACGAGGGCTAAAGAGAGTCATTTACAAATTGTCTGCAGAATTGTATTGATGTTGATGGACGGCATTTTAAACATCTACATAATAAATCAATTTTTCCTCCATTAATTTCCCAATTTATAACATGATAGAACATACCACAACTGCTTCTATATCAGTGAGAATAATCTAACGAAGGCTAGAGAGAATCATTCATAAATTGTCTACAATGATGTATTGATGTTAACGGAAAACATTTTGAAAGTTTATCATAATGAAATAGTTTGTTCAACATTAATCTTTGAACGTATCACAAAACATGGAAGAACACATCAGAACTGCATGTGGCATCAATGAACAAATCCTAACGAGGACTCAAGAGAGTCATTCATAAATTGTCTGCAAAAATGTACTGATGCTCTTGGACGTCATTTTAAACATCTACATAATAAAATAACTTTTCCTCCATTAATTTTCCAATGTATAACATGATAGAACATACCACAACTGCTTCTGTATCAGTGAGAATAATCAAACGAAGGCTAGAGAGAATCATTCATAAATTGTCTACGAAGATGTATTGCTGTTAACGGACATTATTTTGAAAATTTATCATATTAAACTAGTTTGTTCTACATTAATCTTTGAACGTATCACAAAACATGGAAGAACGCATCAGAACTGCATGTGGCATCAACGATCAAATTCTAACGAGGATTCAAGAAAGTCATTCATAAATTTTCTGCAAAAATGTATTGATGTTAATGAAAATAATTGTGAACGTTTACTATAATACAACAATTTTTCCTTCATTAGTCTGTCAATGTATAATGAATAGTACTCACTAACGTGCTTTTTGTCTGCGAACAGTAAACAGTAAAAGTCGAAGAAAAGAGTTGCCGTTGCAGTGTAAGGCCATCGACGAGTCCGGGGATTTCTGGCTGATTTAATAACGGATTAGGGAACGTATCCGCGTGCGATTTAATAAAGCATATACCGGTTTCCCGCGCGCATCGGTTTTCGATAATTAAGACTCGGGTGCACCGTAAGTGGGCGCATCGCCGGTTCGCATAGACGCGTCCGGTGAATTCAGGGATCTCGGCGACCTCGATCGACCGCAAGAAATACCGCAGCAACGGCCGAGCGCGTCCGGTAACGCCAGGAAATTAGCACCAGCCCGATAATAAACACAATTATACGACAAAGCAAAGGTGCGCGCGCTGGCAAACACTAATTTGCGACGCAAACAGATCTCCTCGTCATAAGACCCCGGGATAAACACCGACTTCCACCGGCCTTATCCGCGTTAATAACTATTATGTATCAGTTTGCGAGTTGCCGAGGTCTTATAATACCAAAAATGTTTCCCTTCGTGCGCTGCTACTGCTTCCTCGCCAAATAATTACCAAAGTTAACTGTTTCGTTCGTAACGCCGAGATTGCGGTCCCGTATACGTTAAACTCGCGTTTTTCCCGGCTAACTCGGAGCCACAGTACTAATCTATTACGTGGATTTAGTCTGTGCAATATGCATCTCTATATTCTACTTCTGTATGTTGAAATTAAATGAATTTAGTCAACAGGTGTATAAACAACAAATACATTTTAGCTTTGCATAGGGATAATGCATTATAAAGCAAGTAAACTTTTGGGGTGCAATTTTTCAAATTTCTTTAATGTTCCTCGAGTTATCCTATATGTTTTAAAATTTTATATTAGAGTCGACAACAATAGAGAGATCAACAACAAGAACTATATTTAAATCACTATAGAACCTCAAGTAGCAAGAGTCATCTCATCAATGTATCTCCTGGTAGGGTACATTGTTTAATTTTTTCTTGGCTTTCTTCATGATATTTTATATTTTTTAGTAATTTTATATTAAAGCACTGACTTCGTAGTTTATGGAGGTATTTTTATTATCGCGAATTAACGACAAGAACTATATTTAAATCACTATAAAACATCAAGTAGCAAGAGTCATTTCATCAATGTATCACCTGATAGGGTACATTGTTTAATTTTTTCTTGGCTTTCTTCACGCTATTTTATATTTTTTAGTAATTTTATATTAAAGCACTGACTTCGTAGTCTATGGAGGTATTTTTATAACCGCGATTCAACAACTATATTTAAATCCCTATAAAAAATCAAGTAGCAAGATTGATTTCATGTGTGTGTTGCAAGGCATAGTGTTTAAATATCTTTCTCGGTGTTTCTCCCACTATTTAATAATTTGATTAATTTTGTATCAGTTCAACAGCATCATAGAACACAATAGTATTTCTATTTCCGCGCACAAACAATACAAAATGTACACGAAAAATTACCAAAGTTCAAGTAATATAGTCCCGTTAAACTCGAACGGAGCAAACACTGCAACAATCAGCGCGCACATATAAATTGGCAAATTTACAAATAAAAGGAACCAAGCAATAAATATTGTAGAATCGATATCGGAATTCCGTCGAAACAGCTCAAAATTGCATTCAGCGAGCAACTCGGCCAAGAAATCACAAAACCGTACCGACCGGCGACTGTTCCGTTCCATTCAAACATTGGAAAGCAAAAATAATTCGTAACGGGTCGCTTCCGAAAGAGCTCGGTCGTATCGCGGAATGTTTTTTAACGGGGACGATTGATGCGAAGGAATTTTCGCGACTCGGATTCGCGTGGCTCCAATCGGGCAAATTGGAGGAGCCCTGGTTGATGGAACTTACGAAGACCAGGAAAGGCGCAAACAAAAGCCGGCGTGGCCCTCTCTCGGTGTAACGAGTGTGTGCGAATGAAACGGTAGAAAAGTGGCTTGAAAATGGGCCAACGAATTCGCCTCCTAGTAAACCCAGATTGCGAACGTGCATTTATTACACCGGCGCCCCGATGAGGTTTGCGGGGACGGGGGAGAAAGGTGATGGCACAATAGGAAACCGGGGTTGCCTCGATCCCGGACGCTTTTTAGTATCGAGGTGACAATATCATGTTGCAGATTCAACATCCAACTACGCTCCTTCTCGGATCTCTCTCCATTTTTCCACGTTTCGCGACGGTTTTCCGCAGCGTGGTGTAGGAAGTGTTCCCCTAACGCCGGACAGTAGCTACAGTGCAAAAGTGGACGCCACCTAAAACCAAATAACTTTTTTAGGATTGGTTCAAACAGCTTGAGTTTCTTTTGAGATGTTAGAAGGATTAGTTTACTAGATCATTTTTATAAGAAAAATTAATTGAAATTACTATTGGTGAAAACTGCGAAGACGAAAGTAATGGTTATGGGTTTTAATATATAAAAAATATAAAATATATATTAATGCTATTTGGACAGATTTGTTTTTTAAATCGATTTTCGGCTGTTCTTTCTTTTGGAGGACCAGATGTTTTTAACTTTCTTGAACTCTTTTTTAACTTTTTTTATGTAATCCTGTAGATATCGATGAGAACATTACGAAGATGTAAGTATTATTGTTAGGAATGCACTGGTTTATAAGTTATACGCGTGTAAACATGAGCATTTTTAAGCGTTTTTGACTGGTTAGAGTGTCGCCATATTGGATATTCGTTGGGTGGTAGAGGTACGATTGTTGAGCGCATGCGCTGGATAGATGGTGGGTGTTCAGTGCATCGGCTAAGTAGTACTGAGCGCATGCGCTAGATGGTAATTCACTGATTTAGAAGTTATGCGTGTGTAAGCATAAGCAATTTCAAATGTTTTCCCAAATTAAAGTGTCGTCACATTAGTATATTCGCTGGGTGGTATGATTTCAAAAAGAAGATATAGTCCACGTTGGTTTGAGGTTAGGTCGTCGTGGGAGCGGTGAGGGTCGGCCATTAGGCCAGCCTGGCCACGCTTACAATGTTCCGCATTTTGATTTCGTAGATGTGTTATTATTACGTACGTGCTTGTGCTGCCCGTTAGATCGCAGATCCGTTGATCTGCTCGGTACTACTTAGCCGATCTTACGTGTAAATACCACCTAGCAGATATACCAATATGGCGGCGCTTTAATCTGTAAAAAAGGCTTAAAGGTGCTCAACTTTTCACGGGTATAACTTCTGAACCAGTGAACTCCTGGAAATAAGACTTTCATTTTCGGCGTTTTCTCGTCGAAATCTATAGGACTGCATAGTAAGTAGTTAAAAAAAATTGGTCCTCCAAAAAAAGGTTTAACCGGATTGTCTATTGAAACGACTTTTGTCGCTGCGATTCAGAATCGATTTTTTCCTCAAGAATCGCCCATCCCTGCTCGGTAGGTTGGGTGATAAAATTGCATCAGAGAATGCGCCGTGCTCGATGCATCAAACGTCGAGGATCGCGTGCCGGGTTAGGGTCTTTGTATCGAGCTAACGAGATCCCTTAAACAACGAGTCTGCGACGCGATGGCTGCAAAACAAAGCAAAGTGGTCCGCGTAAAATCCTGCGGTTGCACATCAGCCGGTTGGAACGGTAATTGAAAGTGACCGTGCTCGTACGGTCGAGCGCGTATCAGCCAGACAACCACAGAGAGTGGAGAGAGAGAGAGAGAGAGAGAAAGAGAGAAAGAGGGTGGAAGGCATCAGAAAACACCGGGCTTCTTTCGCGTCAAATAAAATCCTTGCGGTTTTCATGCCGATTTCACCCGGGGCGCTCGATGAACCGCGGTGCCGCACTTCCGCATTCCCGCGTTTATCTGGCCGCACTGCGTCTCGAAAAGAAATTTACGGCCTCACCTGGCTCACCTGGTTCACCTGGCTAGATTAGCCGGCTATTAACATTGTTGTCCGGCTGCGAGACCTGTAATGATATATATTCCAGCCTTTTTTCCTCTCTTCGCTTCTTTGGGAGAAGCGCTTTCACCATGGACAGAGTGGCCCACCCAAGAAAAGCCCCATAGAGATTTGATCGTAATTTATGGGACTCTCATCCAATGGCGGTAGCCCAAGCGATCGCTGCCAGCGGCTCTTTGTAACGGTTGTTGTGCTCGGGATGCTGTCGATTGGTGCTTCCATTAAATTGCTGGACCGTTGAAAATTCTTTCATAGGTAAATGGAAAATTGATGCAGTTGTTGCACAATTTTATGGAATTTTATTTTTGTAGCTTTAACTCTATAATTAACAGTTAAAAATGTAGCAACCACTCAAATATAAACCATTAATAAATTTAACTTATTAATATTTATAAACTCTAAAATTATATCCTTTAAATAAAATCGTTTTATTGTATTAGCAGAATTGCTGTATTTATGTGGCTTTTTTGGATTTGTGTCTCAATTAACCACTTCCCTTACAATTTAATTCCGAGATTTCAAATTAACACTTCGTGGACGAGGACTTTTTTAAATTCTTAGACTCTTTTCTTCAAAGAACCAGATTATACAGGGTGTTCGGTAACTGGTGGTACAAAGGGGGTGATTCTTTGTGATGCTTTGTTTTCGAGAAAATCGAATTTAAAGATTCTTCGGGATCGCGTGCATTAGTATGTGCACAGAATAGAATTGGTTGGTCGTGATCAGACGCGACAGCCGATTTCAAACTCGATTTTCTCGAAAACAAAGCCTCACATTCTCCTTATCCTGATGAAACAGTGTACTAATTCAGGATTAAATAATAGGAAAAATTAACAATATGTACTGGTTTCTTATCTGTATCTTGTGTACATAATTACATAAATTCTATGTTAACATCTTCAGGAATTAGGTTTAGTAAATTTAAAGAAAGTTTGACGTAAAGGTTTCTTTTTATAATACGGTTGTCAGTCTAGAACAATGGTTCTTAACATTTTTCAAGTCAGGGAACACTTTTGATTATATGAAAAATTTGCGGAACACCAAAAGTAATGATCCAAAAATACAAACAAAAACATCCCGCGTAGAAATAGATTCTATATTATAAAAATCATTTTTCAACAAAATTCGGCTTTCATAATTTCGCGGAACACTTGCAAAAAGCTCGCGGAACACCGGTTAACAACAAGTTATCTAGAATATAAAATGAAAATGGAAGCTGTAACAAATGGAGGTTATAACAAACTGTGTTTAAAACAAAAATTGCCTATATTTATTACATGATACAGGAGCTATGTCTATGCAGAAATTAATTTCTTTTTTTAACACTAAAATTGACTACGTTCTAGTACTTTATAAAAATCACAAGAATGTGTATATTCAAATTTCTAGCTACATTTCTTAAATAATATATACCCAAAGAAATAAATTTGTTGAACAGTTGTTAATAATCGTAAATTACACTGTAATTTTAGTAAATTACACCATATCTTCAAATTCTTTGAATCTTTCTTCTATTTTAAATTTGATCTACTCACTCTTCCCATAAATACATAAAACCTGCAATCCAGCGATGACACACAAGATAACAGCATCTAAAAATCATACTAACAGACACAAGATGTGACGGCGGGCAGCATCTCACGATCTAAAAACCATAAAGCCCGTATCCGCGTTGTAAGACAGGATCATTACCGATCGTCAGCCTCGATCCGAAGCAGGAAGTCAGTTCGAAACCTTTCGAAACCTCAGCGCAGAGAATCGCACGGGATAACCATGCTCTTTCTACTTCCGCGACAAGGGAAATCGACTTGAGCTCGAAGATTATGAGTTTCGTGGGAGATGAAACGTTGATCGGACAGCGGCTCGTTGCTCGGCTCTCGAAAACCGTCCAGTTCCTCATACGATCGAGGGATACGATCGTTGCACGATCTTAATTTCGCTATAATAATAAATGTATTATTTTCAAGACATATCGAAGTATCCTCCCCTTTAGTTATCTAGAAAAGTATTACTCGAATGTTAATTTATGACTTATAAACCAATCGCTCAATATCGGTAAAATTGTCAGCATGTATTATATAACTTATATAAATCTCCAAAACACATTTTTTAAATTTTCGTTACAAGTCCGAATGTAAAAATTAGTTTTCACTATTTTTTTTTCGTAATTCAGACTAAAAACAATTTTTCCAAAATTTTCATTAAATATCCTCTAGTCAATTAAAGTCTGTAGTAAAACTGCAAGTCGTTTGGTCGATTAATAAAAAAGTTATTCTAATTTAACCCTTTGCACTCGGAGCAACATTAATTCCAAAATCAAGATATTTCTTTCAGCCTAGAACATTTTTATTCCATGTATCATTTTTACATTGTACAGCTGAAATTAAAACTGTTTTCTCATGCAACAGTTCAATTTTTAGCAATGTATATAATAGAGACGAATTTGATAATATCAAAGCATTTTTTGAATACAGTATTTAATCGATAAGTGTCGCCAAATTCTGAACATGAAGTGTCGCAAAACAATCCCCACTTCCGCGGGATATAACCCGTGAGGGGCCGTGAAGCAGTGTCGTCAGATCGCTGAAATCGAGGGGAATACCATTTACCACCTCTCTGATGACCAGAGTAATATGTAACACGTTGCGCGGCACGTCACGTGACCAGTCTACGGTGTTAGTGGGGGACGTTGGAGCGTGCGCAGGAGTGGAATAGGATGGTGGAAGGGGAAAAGGAGGAGAGGAAAATCAACCTAGTTTTGGTTTTTTCTGGCAACACTGCCGTGAAGCTCGAGAGGCCTCGAATAGTATACCTGAACACGAAGTGTCGCTGGCCGTACCTGTGGTTGCGACTTTTATCGATTCAATACTGTAATGGTATTGCAACTTTTCCTAATGACTTGGAGTCACTATTTCAGTGCAAAGGGTTAAAGGTTGTTCCATCAATTATGAGACTACCCTAATTTATTATTACCACACTTGTGGCCGGATATGATTTTCTCAGGCCGAATGCACATGAACGGAAATTCGAGTTGACGAGAGACTCGCCGCAGCAAATAATAGTAATCCCGGCCGATTTATGAGCCGATAAAATCGAGACGGACGACTCTGATTGTCAGTGAAACTGGACTCCCTCCCATCAGATGACATTGGACCGAAGGTTCCAATCGTGGCCCCCGTTTCGTTCGTTTCCCTCGGCTCGCAGACCGAATTTAGGTCATGGCGCGAGCGATACGCATTATTCACGATTCCACGCTTTCCATATGGTCGCACCAAGCCGCTGTCTTTGCCATTCCCAGTGATAAAGTTGTTGATCTCTCTCGTAAGTTGCTGGAAGTTGATCTCTCTCGTTATCAAGAAACGTTAACCCTTATGTCAATAGACCTTCATCTAACGTGATCAAAAAGTTGTTTGAGAACGACTGTACAGCGAGCATCTTAAATACCTCACTTATTTTTGGCAATAGAAAACTAAAATATCACAAGACCAAAAGTATTTTGGTTCAAGGTTGCAAATATTGTAGTAGGCAAAAAAAAACTGTTCTCAAGGTTATTTTTTTCGAGATTTCAGGGTCATCGAAATTTTCAACTGGGACTGTATATGGTTTCATTATCACGGTATGATAGCTGTCAAGTTAAGTCGAATCCAATGACCTTCGCGTGACCTCTAACACGAAAAATTCAAGAAAGTTGGCCAATCGATAGAAATAGTGTATATAGTATATATAACGTGATAAATAGACTGCGGATGTTTATGCAAAATAAAAATTGTCTGCATCAATTACAAGAAACACAGGAACTATGTAGAATGTTCTTTCTGTCTCCAATGATTTCAATCGATTGAGAAGAATATGTATTGACATTCTTAAATTCTTTTAACTTTCCAATATGTAACTTTCTTGTTTTATAATGATTAGATTGCGGATTTTTATGCGAAATAGACATATTCTACATCTGTTGTAAGAAACAAGAGCCACTTCTTTTTCTTCTCAATAATTTTAGATTAAGAAATAATAGATACTTTTAAATTCTTTTAAAATCTTTCCGCTGTTTTAAATTACAATTACTCAGTTTTCTCATAAATACATAAAATCCGCAGTCTAAAATGACGTTATCTTCTTTATTATAAAATATATTATTGGAGGATGACCTGTCCAGTGAATGGACACTTAAGCTGCATGTCTGTTGTAATTGGTATTCGCCAATTGATATATTTAATTTCCTGAGTGCTATTTCTGTAAGAAGTCATTGTTAATAGCATTGTTATAGCTTGTATTAAAAATGTGGCATCATTCCAAGATTATTTGCAAACTACAAATCATATTATAAATTGTTTCTTTAAGAAGGCTATGTCATTGTTAGTAGCATTGTTATAGCTTTTATTAAAAATTTGGTATCATTCCAAAATTATTTGCAAACTACAAATCATATTATAAATTGTTTCTGTAAGAAGGCTGTGTCATTGTCAATAGCATTGTTACAGCTTGTATTAAAAATTTGGTGTCATTCTAAAATTATTTGCAAACTACAAATCATATTATAAATTGTTTCTGTAAGAAGGCTGTGTCATTGTCAATAGCATTGTTATAGCTTTCATTAAAAATTTGAAACATTCCAAAATTATTTGCAAACTATAAATCATATTATAAATTGTTTCTGTAAGAAGGCTGTGTCATTGTTAATAGCATTGCTATAGCTTGTATTAAAAATTTGGCATCATTCCAAGATTATTTGAAAACTATAAATCATATTATAAATTGTTTCTGTAAGAAGGCTGTGTCATTGTCAATAGCATTGTTATAGCTTTCATTAAAAATTTGAAACATTCCAAAATTATTTGCAAACTATAAATCATATTATAAATTATTTCTATAAGAAGGCTGTGTCATTGTCAATAGAATAGCTTATGTTAAAAATTTGAAACATTCCAAAATTATTTGCAAACTATAAATCATATTATAAATGATTAGAGACAATGTGTTATGTTTTTTCTTCTACCCATTATTCCCAAACGAATTCACACATATTTTAACCCTACTGTGTAATATTGACACGTATAGTGAAGTTCAATGCCATTCGAAGATTATTTAAAAATTAAAAGACATACCTTAATTGTTAGAGACAGTATGATGTATCTACCATCACAGTAATTCATGAATAGACTGACCATTCGAGACACGTCTATTGTTTGACTCTACAGGAGACTCAATATGAAATCAATTGTCCGATTGAATTATTTATCAGCGTAGCTTCGGTTGTCAAATACCGTAAGTGGCTGAACTGTGAATTTATAATGTTGTCCGTGCGCTTACTTAGATTTGCTTCGAGCACGATCAAGAATTAACAGCTCTGCAATCGTGTCTGTGCAACTATAGGTGTTATTATCGTTGTCGGTGTTGAGCAGAAGTAAGTTATAGCTGTAGATAAACAGTACTGCTATCTGAATACGCGAAAGACAATTGCTGTTACGTGCACTGTAGAGTAGTTGATTGGTACATTCACTTAACAACGTAACATGTTCATTGGCCGTGTAGCCTTATTATTTATTCGCGGTGGCAAACGACTCCGGTGAAAATTGGATTTTGAGAAAAATTATGCCAAACAATTGTTAAACTATAGATCAGGGATACTGGAGCATTGCAGATAACTGTTGTCTACAAGGTGATTTTTCGAACTAACATTTGCTATTTTAATTTTACTGTGGACGATGCAATAAATATATCATACAAGACAATTGGAGTCTGGAAACTCAAATGAATTGTTCGCTTATTGTATAAGCCTATAAGCAGTTGTTAAACTATAGTTCATGGCGCTTGAAAGATAACAGTCTTATGTCCACAGGTAATTTTTCAAATTAAAATTTCGTTTGCTATTCAACTTTACTATGGATAATGTAATGAATATATCATACAAGAAAATTAGAGTCTGCAAAGTTCAATTTATTATTTATTGTACTAGCAGCTGTTAAATTATAGTTCATGGACATCTGGGACTTGGAAGATAACAGTCTTATGTCCACAGGTAATTTTTCAAATTAAAATTCCGTTTGCTATTCAACTTTACTATGGATAATGTAATAAATATGGGACATCTGAGGTCCGAAATTTAATATTAAAGTGTCTAATAATTTTCTAAAAACAAAAATATGATTTGTTATTTAATTTTATTATGATAAAGCCAATAAAAGTATCATTTACCAAAATTGAATTCTGCAAACTAAAGTGTGTTATTTACACCTTTAACGTAATTGTTAAAGAATATTTGAAAATTGTTTAAGAAATAATAGTAAAAAATCCACGATAATAATTTTTCGAATTAAAATTCGATGTGTCATTTGACGGTATTAGGAAAAAAGCAATAAAAATACCACACAATACAAGTTAATCCTTGAATTCAATTTAATGGCTGCTCGTAAAGTCCAAGAACCATTAATTTACACGATAAATCATACTTGATTTACATGCTTCTCGCATTGCAGTGATTATCATAAAGAACAAAATGCTTTGAAATTGATAATCTAATCGGTATACATAGTGCTTTTGAATTCGTATGTGATTCGACCGCCTCACGTGCCGCGTAATGATTGATGGCTCTCGAGTTCAGCATGTCAATAACTAATAGATAGCCTCAAAGTAGAGATATCTCCTTTAGATACGAGTAGGCTAAACATATTACAATGTTCATAGTTTGTTTGAAATGGTTTATTATTAACTCCGACAGAAAATGTTCCATTCAAGTCTCTATCGAATTATTTGCACGAAACAATATCACGAATGTAATACTTGCTGTAGCCATTAAACGATTTATTAAAAGGTCCTCGATTATTTTCGTTTTTTAAGAACTATTAAATAACACTACAATTCATGAGACTTGTTTTTATGGTTATTATAAAATAACTTTTATTTTTCAACTTCATGCAATGTGGAATTACGTGGTTTGCCTAGTAAAATGGTACTTCTTCTGCGTCTTCATATGAAATATCCGGAATGATGGAATAAATTGTTCTTATTCAAACAAATATTATAATAAAAATCCCGAGAAATCTAAATACATTTAATCTTGCAATTTTGATAATGCAAAACTTTAGTTAATCATTTTCAGAGTTCAATACGTTTAGTATTGAGCAATTTTTATTTTTACACGACATCCACCGTGCAAACGTACGGTGGGTCACAAAAGTATTCGTCCGCCCTTTAAATCAGAATAACTTTATTAAAATTTGACCAAACCACTTGACTTATTTTGAGCAATTAGAACCATTGATTTAGTAAATCACGTGCAAAAAAAATTTTGAAAGAATTGCAATTAGTAGGAATTACACGAAGAGATAAAAATGGTACTTTTTAAAACTTCTTTATTTTAGCCCATAAGGAAAATTTAAAATATGCCTTTTGTAGATCTATGCTAGTTATACATATTCTTAAAATTTCATCGAAATCGGTTGACGTAGAGAAAAACGACGCGCATCGAAAGATGTAAGAAACTATGGATTTTCAGCAGAAATTGACCAAAAGTCGTGAAAAAATTGCGGTTATCACCACTTTCAACCGCTTGTAGCTCATATGTTAACAGAGTTCGCTGAAATTTTCAGCATATGTGTAATATGTGTAACATAGATCTACAAAACTCATATTTTGAATTTTCATTACGGGCTGAAATAATAAAGTTTTAAAAAGTGCCATTTTTATTTTTTCATGTAATTCCTACTAATTACAATTTCTTCAAAATCTGTTTTGCACGTGTTTTACGAAATCAATGTTTCTAATTCCTCAAAAGAAGTCAAGTGGTTCGGTAAAATTTTAAAAAAGTTATTCTGATTTAAAGAGCGAGCGAATACTTTTGTGAGCCACTGTATATGGTTAGCCTAACCCAGCGGTGTCCAACATAGGGGCCCCTCATGCGCCTGCTTCCCCTTCCAACTGTCAGTTTGCGCAGGCGCAGTGTGTTCTCACCCCGCCGACCAACAAACCGAGTAACCGACCCCACTGATATATATATATATATATATATATATATATATATATATATACACACTATGGGTACGGTATTCGGATTCTGGAAATGTCCCGAATTCGACCGGTGTACTGTACCCCTCGTACTCCTCTTCGCCCCGTGATCCTCTATACTTCGCCATGTGTTTGCGTCCCTCTAGATGGCGCTGCTTTCAATCGAGTTGATTTGACGTCATCGACACTTTTTATTTGGTAGCGTGTCAATGACGTCCAATCAACTCGATTGAAAGCAACGCCATCTAGAAGGACGCAAACACATGGCGAAGTATGGAGGATCACGGGGTGAAGAGGAGTACGAGGGGTACAGTACACCGGTAGAACGATAGCGGCGCTGCCATCCAAATCTACTGTTCAATTCGGGACAAAAAGCTGTGTAGCTGGCTTATGGCAATACCGTATCCATAGTACAGTATTTCATCGGTAATTGTCCCAAATGTCTCCGACATAATTGCCCCTGAGATATCCCCACTAGTGCGAGGTGTACCACCTTGAGGGGCCATGAAGCTCGAGAGGCCTCGGTCGCCGAGAAATATGACACCATGTGGCTCGGGTATATCGGTGAGACCACACTAATCCGAATTTCCAACTTCTTTATTATTCATTATTTTTTTATGGGACTTCGATAACCATATTTATGGCATTTTTCTAATAAAAATCATACCAAATATGATATAATTCCGATGATATTTACTTGTATAATAGACAATTAAAAATCGTCGATTACACAAGTAAATATCATCGGAATTATATCATATTTGGTATCATTTTTATTAGAAAAATGCCACAAATATGGCCATCGAAATCCCATAAAAAAATCATGGTTAATAAAGAAGTTGGAAATTCGGACTAAGTATGTTTACATTTCTCGGTGACCGAGGCTTCTCGAACTCGGCTGTCCTTCTCTACGTTCGGCAAACCTCAAACAGTGATATCCCTCGCGCATAATTGTCCCTCCGCAGACTCGTGTTGTGGACAATTATTGATGAAATACTGTATATATATCAGTGACTGACCCTCGTGTCATAAAACAATCGACGATCATCTTTTTAACGCGGGAAGCGAGCGTATTGGTAATCGGTTCGCCGCGTCACGGCGTTATGAAAACGGCGAACGGTGGTGGGGATGGGGTTCAGCTCCCGGAGCCGAGTTTGGACATCACTGGCCTAACCGAAATATTTCTTCAGCTTGCCAAAGTCAAATACATTCGAATTTCGCGAAGTGTTGACAGACTTTTGCGAGCGACTGTATGCAATGAGAGAATAGTTCGTTCAGATAGCGTTCTAATGTAGTCATAGCCTCGCGGAAGCCTGCACAATGTCGCGAATGCAAAATGTTGATGCAAGTGTAGTGCCTCAAGAGCGAGAGAGCCTACGTCTCTTTTGATATTTATAACTTGTTTAGAGAAGCATGCACAGAGCTTATGTCCTCGCGGAGAGTCAACGTACGAGCCACGGCGTTGCCGTGAAAATATAATGAACGATTGTCTTCCTCGAGTCGCCTCAAGGATTGCCATAGTCGCGCAGCCGAGTCGTCTCGAATGTAGAGTAGAATCGTAGAATGCCGGAGCGCTTAGGCCAGCGAGAGTATGTGTCCCGAGGTTTCTTTATTCCCGTACCGTTGACTTGTGCCGTTCGGATAAACGGTATGGAAATGGTATGCAAATGGACTACAATGTTGTCTCGGACAATGTTTTATGGACCAAAACACAGTCGTTGCATATTGTTCTCGACGCGGAAAACTGCGCATGATTTCCCGGTCTACTCTCTGTTCTTGTTTATGTATGTGTGTGTGTGTGTGTGTGTGTGTGTTGTGCACGCCGTTCGCGTTAGTTTGCTTGTAAGTTTCGCGAGTTGTCATGTTTAGTATCACCGTGTTGTGTGCGCGGTGATGCTCGCAATCAGTTTTGCTTTGCAACACGACCTGAAGGCCATCTTCTTGTTTGGAGACGACTAAAGTTGATCTTCGAAGTGTGTAGTTCAGTAATATATTATATTGATCGTCAATATAATATAATTAGGGGTCGATCCGATGTAGAGGGTCAATTAGGGGTCGATGAATATCAACGCAATTCAATCGCAAATTTTTTGACAGTAACGCAGTATATACGATTTTTGTTTGAAAATAACATTTGTAATTACAATGCGGCATTTCCCATTTTAATTGCATTCCCAAGCTCGTATATGGTTGAATCTGGTTTCAGGCATGTTAATTCTATTTTAACAAAGCAGAGAAATAAATTGAATGTGGAGTTCCGAAGCGATTTAAGACTGAAACTAACAAATTTCGAATCAAATATTGCTAATATTGCCAAACGTCATCAAACACATCCTTCTCTTTGATTTTTATAAAAATTTGATTTTGTCAAAATAAAATAAATCCTTTAAAAAAAACATAAGTTTTTTGTTCTTTTTTAACATTTTTATAGAGGGTGTCGATAAGAGAATTAGCAAATTTTTAGGGGTCGATGATAAAAAAAGTTTGATGGCCCCTGGTGTAGTTAGTGATTATGGTGTTCCATTTAGGCACGGTAGGGGTCTCTCAAACGCCTGCTTCTCCCACCAAGAGCACTTCTTTTCTCTATGATAACGGCGGATGCTGGTGGGGGACAGTGGGCGCTATGGTGGGGACGGTATTGTCTCAATTGAGACGAAAATGCCCATCCCTGATATACGGCCTTAAATTTATAACAAAATTGTGTGATTTGGTCGCGTGGCATGTGGCACGGAATGTGTTAAAAATACTGTTGTACCATTTCCGACTTATTAAAATGATTAAAAAGGTCTCGTACAAGGTTGCTTAATTTACAAAAATTGCAAGTGATTTATCAGTATATTTTTGTGAACTTTTTAAAGGATCCATTCATCTTGAATTGACTTTTTTAACTGTAAGAAATTGCAAAAGATTTACTAGGCAACTTCTATTCTTCTTTGTAAAGGATTTACCAATATAAAAACAAAGTTTCTGTTATCATGGTACATTGTAATTGATGGAAATATTACAAATACAAGTTATAGTATCAAGAGAACCATTAAACAGCAGTAATAATTTTTCTGCAAATAAAACTATTGTGGTTATAATAAAGTTTATTATAGTAACAGTGTGGAAAATAGTAATGCGATACAAGGGACAACGGTATGAAAGATTGATGTAATGATAAACAATTGAACAGAGGAATTGGAACAAATCGATATAATATGAACATTGGTTGAAGAACATAGAATAAACCATCAAAAAGATTGGTTTCGACAAGGAGCATCAACCACCTGAAGCAGTGTCGCCAGATCAACCCAAATCTGGGTTGATTTCCTCTTCTCCTTTTCCTCTTCCACTATCCCATTCCATTCCTGCGCACACTCCAACGTCCCCCACTAAGACCGTAGACTGGTCACGTGACGTGCCGCGCAACCTGTCACATATTACTCTGGTCATCAGAGAGGTGGTAAATTGTATTCCCCTCGATTTCAACGATCTGGCGACACTGACCTGAAGTTCCCAATCTGTAACAAAAAGACTCCAAACAAACTGTCTCTAAAATCTTCAAAAGATTCCATGGTAAAATTGAAGCTATGTTTCCACCCTCCATACAGAAACAATTACAACCAAATCAAACCATGTATTACATATTTTTCAAAAAATCACATCCCAATGCAAATTTCATTAAAATCAATGTATAACGCTCGAGTAATATGAATTAACGGCATCTTTCGTAGTAATAACGTATAATTAGCAATGATATTAAATCCGAGTGGGGCTGAGCAACCCAGGAATGATCTAGGAGCGATCCAGAAATTTTTAGTACGCGATTACAGGTTCCACGGTACAGAAATGAGCTCGTTCAGCCGTGTCGGAGCAGAAAATTGAATTTATCACGAACAGCGAGACGCGATCGACGCGAAAACCTCGAAAATTGGCGAATTAGACTTTAATGGCGCCGTTAGAATCTCTGAATTCGCATTCTGGGTCACGTGTGTCGTACTCGCAGAGGTGAAAAGGGCTCGAGAGAGGCTTCATCGTATAGCTCTATTAGAAGCACGCGATCATCCCGGGTCTCTCTCTTTCTCTGAACGAGAGTGAGCGAAAGAGAGTGATCGTCAAAGAGTGAGATATAGCGAGACAGAGAGAAGGAGAGGGAGAGAGGGGTGGAGGAGAGAGAGAGAGAAAAGTGGCAAGAGAATTAGGCCGCCGAGATCGTTGGGTATGTTGTCGGACGGGTTATCTTACAAATGTTCGGTCGAAAACCTGCCCGGTTAGGTTACAAACGTGTTCTGTAATGTCGAGCCACGAATTCCTGCCTCACACGCCGACGTACCTTTCTGCTCTTAGAGGGACAATCGAAACTTTTCGAGTGTGTGCGTGATACGGTACCTAAACACACTGCTGAAGTAGCCTACCAAACCATTGTTGCAGTTTTTGGCGCCCCAGTGACATTATTCTCCTGATCCCTTCTAGATGATCTCTATTCTTCTTTACATTGTTAATGAACTGTTACATTTATTTTATCCGGTATTTTTGGTGGGGATTGTACTAACTGCATTTGTTCTATTCATTATTTTTTTGTTCATACTATTTTCTTATATTTCTTCTATTATCTACTTTCTTTTAATATACAAATTATTTTCTTTTTAACCTATTTAGTCTATTTTTGTGTGTTCTATTTATTATCTTGTTTTTGAATTTACAGCATTTAGTATTTTTACATTTGATTTATTACTTGTGTTTGTGTTTATGCGATTATCTGTTGTATTTTTAAGTTTGCCCTATAATTTATTGTCTTTGCTATTAAATGTATTTATTAATATATAATGAACCAATTTATTGAATATTTTATTATAATAATTACAAAAGCGTTTTATGTTTGTAGAGATTTAACGAACGACTCTATTGAATATTTTATTATATTCTAACATTTGATTATAGACTTTATAAGAATGCATTTGTTTAGATTCACTGAACCAATCTAGTAAATAAGTTCCCACAAAACTAGTTTTATGTCTTCGACAATAAATTTAGCACCTTAAAAAGATACTTTTAAAGGAAATAATTAAATGAATTATTCAACAATTTCCACCCACTTCTGTCATAACTGCATAAAATTAACAGTCTAGTCATCATTTCTTTCCTCATGCATATCAAAACCGGTTTCCTTCTTTAATATTAATAAACATATCAAGCAGTTAAATTGACCGGACTCAATTATATTATATAAATTACGAAAATGCATTTATTGCAATTTAATAAACCAACATATTAAATACTGCATTACATTTTGATATTGTATTATACAAATTACAAAAATTTATTATATTCATGGAGACTTATCAGGCCAATTTATTGAATATTTTATTCTATTTTAATATCTTATTGTAAAAATTACAAAAATGCATTTATTGCAATTTAATAAACCAATATATTAAATACTGTATTCTTTTTTGGTATTGTACTATACAAATTACAAAAATTGATTATATGTAAGGAGATTTAACTAGTCAGTCCATTGAATATTTTATTATGAAAATTACAAAAATGTATTTGTAGAGATTTAATAAATCAGTATATCAAATACTGTATTCCTTTTTGATATTGGACTAAAAAAATTACAAATATTTATTATATTTATGGAGCTTTAACAACATGTTATTCTATTTGAATATTTTATTATGAATATTACAAAAATGCATTTATTGGGACTTAACAAAGCAATATATTGAATAAATTGTTACAAAATCAGTTTTTTATTTTCGACACAAAACCTAGCACCTTAAAAAGATGCTTTTTAGGAAATGATTGAATAAATGTTTTGCTTCCAGCACAAATTACGATAAAAGTCGTGCAAAATCTTTTTGAGTTGAATTTTGTCATTTGTCTAAAAAGTACATACTTTCAGATAGATTTAGCGCGGAGCCAGAAATTTCGAGCTGTCCAGTTCGTTAATTTTTGTTGAAGAGTGAATTAGTACACCTGTTCCAAGCGTTTCGAATAAATAGATTGTAGAACGGCCGATGCACACCGCTGATAAATGAATGTTAACGCGGAGATTAAATTCCTCGGTGCAGATTGAATCTGCGGCCGCGAGTTAAACGTTCACGTCAGTAAAGCAACTCAACGCTCGAATTAAGCTTTAACGATGATCCGACGACCTCGGAATTCGTAGACTGTGACGCCCGTTGCGTTTCAGCTATGAAAGAGCTCTCGATTCTCGGTTTCCTCTGTTCCATTAGAACGCGATTACAGGAATCCATAAAAAGAGGACGACGAATAGGGAAACGACTCTCCCCTCGAACACGGTCTGTACCAAGCCCGATGCACAGAAATACCGTTTAATTATGCCAAAGAGAATCTCATGATTCGTGTTAAGTCATGCGATCTTCGCGGCGGATCCTAATAAATTTCTACCGGGAACGAGAATTCTGAAGAACAATTTCGAGAATGATCAAAGAACTTCATTTCCCAACTGAAGGATTTATTCTACAAATCTTAGACTATCCATGTTAGGGGTTGTACAACTTTTTAAACTTTATACCACATAAATAAGATTACAAAAATACAACCATAAAAGCATTTCCCGATTAAAAATCAATATATCCCAAATGGTTCATAATCAAAGTATAAAACATTTTAAATTTGTATTATTTCATTATATTCATAAATTGAAACATTATAATGAAATATAATATATTGTGGATAATAATACACGAGAAAATATTAAGATTTACTGTTTTACATTACACCTATTCATTTCCGGGATAAATGCATAAAACCCAGTCTCTAGCCATAACTATTCGTAATCATCAAAAAGAAAATCACGCATCATAGAGCTTCGCTGGCCTTTTCTACGTTCGGCACAAGTCAAAGAATACTATACCTGAACACTAAGTGTCCCTGGCCGAAACTGTGGTTGCGACTTGTATCGATTAAATACTGTAACTCTAAAAAAAAAGCTAGAATTGTGGTCAGGAATGTATGAACATAGTAATACAGTTTTTCATCATTAAGTGTCGTGAACTTCTGTACGATAATTGTCGCAAAACAATCCCTCCTTCCGCGGGGTATACCCCGTGAGGGCCCGTGAAGCTCGAGAGGCCTTGGTCGCCGAGAAGTGTAACATAATACGGCTCGAGTATATATCGGTGAGACCACTACTAATCCAATGACAAAACTTCTTTATTCTTTATTATTTTTTTATGGAACTTCCACCAATATATTTGTGGTATTTTTCTAATGAAAATGATACCAAATAATACATAATTCCGATGGTATTTACTTGAGTAATGGACGATGAAAATTTTCATTAGAAAAATGCCGCGAATATGTTGGTGAAAGTCCTATAAAAAAATTATGAAAAATAAAGAAGTTTTGTTATTCGATTAGTAGTGGTCTCACACCGATATACTCGACCCATATTATGTTACATTTCTCGGCGACCGAGGCCTCTCGAGCTTTCGGTGTCCGTCCTTCCGTTCGCCAGAGGTCGAAAAATAGTATCTTCTACACGATAATTGACGGCGTCCGGACCCGTGGTGGCGACAATTAACGATGACATACTGTAAAACAGCTCACTTACCATAATATAATTCAGGAAATTAAATAACTATTTGTAAACGATCATCTTAACAAACATGCCGCTTAAGTGTTCATTTAGTCTCCCGAAATAACATACAATCTGTGTTTCCATTTTTCGACTTTCACTTTCGACAGGTTTCCGTACAAATTCGGTCGCGCGATCGAACCCGTTCCGATGAGATTCCCCGTCGCTTTATTAGGCTACCAGTGATTATGATAATGCGGTTCGATCGACGAGAAAGCCGCGTAGCAGAAGAAGAAGAAGAAGAAGAAGTAAATAACTGGTCGATCCTGTCGGTGCAGCGTCAGCCTCGATATTCAAATCTCGTTGTGGATAGCATCGATACTTCGAGAAGGATTCGTAAGATCGATAGCATCGATAGACGTCGGATCGACTCGGTCGATTTGCGATAAGTACGAGAGCGGCGCGAATCCTTCCGAGTCATAAGTAATTTTCGGCGAGAATACACTCGCCGTGCGCGAATTGGCGAGCCGACCGGGATCTCGAAAATTGCACGGTTAAATGCTTGCACGAGTAATTTTCGTTCATCTCTCAACGCGATTCGGAAGGATTCCTCTCTCCTCGTGGTTTTCAACCGAGCTAACGACCTGACGTCTGCGCTTCGAAATGGAAATGGAATGCAAATCGGATTCATTGCATTTGGAAATTGATGAGTTTCTAGCCATCCCTGAAAGGGGACCTGGCGTTCCGTGCTCTCGGCGAATTAATAGGAACAAGCAGCGTTATTAATAGAGATACTTTGCGCCGCTGCGCCTGCCCTCCATTACATAATTTCGAGGAACGATATCTTGATTCATGAACCAGACGTGGAAGCTGATCTGCTACGTTTCCTGAACCGCGGTCTCTAAAGGCCCCAAACTATTCTCAAATTTATTTAACCCTCTGGAAAACACTGTGCATTTTTCAAACTGTCATCAGGGAGATCAAACGAGTTGTCATTCATGTTTGTAGGGTTTATATGTACACTAGCTTTTGCTCGCGGCTTCGCTCGCACAGGAAACCGTTTAATGCTCTCGGAAATTGATATTGTTTTTCCATAAAACCTGTTAACCCCCCATTCACCTCTATAGAGTTTTAATTTTATGTCACGTCGCCATCTTAGATTTGTAAATTTATGCCATTTTGGTAATTAACGTCCCATGTTTGATCAATTATATCAAAGAGCATTAAGACCAAGATTCAAGCAAATCCGACCACAAATAAAATATTCCTCATACAAACGTTGCAACCCCTTTTCACCCCCTTAGGGGTTGAATTTCGAAATATCCTTTCTTATTCCTTGTATAGATCATAAAGGAAACCTCTGTGCAACATTTCAGCTTTCTTGGTTCAAGGGTTTACCCTGGGCGTTAATGAGTCAGTGAGTCAGGACTATCTTTTTATATACATAGATTTACGAACAAATTGTGTACTGTTGTAGAATGAAAAAATGAAGGATCAAAGTGATTTAACGCTAAACCTACCGATCATTAAATGTTACTAGTATGTGCTCCCTTATAAAAATAGCACGATTGAATTTATTTAGATTCTGTGCCATTTTTATTATAATGTATACTGGAATAAAAAAGTATGCATAATCATTTCAGTGGAGGCATCTTTTTAATTTCAATAATTGTAAAATAAAAAATCTGAAAACGGTCATTTGAACGGCGGTGGTAGGTTTAGTGTTAAAAACAGTTTAAATTAAATGTGACTAGTATGTGCTCCCTTATGAAAATGGCACGACTGAATTTATTTAGATTCTCTGCCATTTTTACTGTAATGTATACTGAAATAAAGAAAGTATGCATAATCATTTCCAGTGGAAGTAACTTTTTAGCTTCAATAATTGTAAAAGAAAAAATCTGAAAACGGTCATTTGAACGGCGGTGGTAGGTTTAGTGTTAAAAACAGTTTAAATTAAATGTGACTAGTATGTGCTCCCTTATGAAAATGGCACGACTGAATTTATTTAGATTTTGTGCCATTTTTACTGCAATGTATACTGAAATAAAAAAAAGTATGCATAATCATTTCCAGTGGAAGTAACTTTTTAGCTTCAATAATTGTAAAAGAAAAAATCTGAAAACGGTCATTTGAACGGCGGTGGTAGGTTTAGTGTTAAAAACAGTTTAAGTTAAATGTGACTAGTATGTGCTCCCTTATGAAAATGGCACGACTGAATTTATTTAGATTCTGTGCCATTTTTACTGTAATGTATACTGAAATAAAGAAAGTATGCATAATCATTTCCAGTGGAAGCAACTTTTTAGCTTCAATAATTGTAAAAGAAAAAATCTGAAAACGGTCATTTGACCGGCGGTGGTAGGTTTAGTATTAAAAACATCTTGGTATATCGCTATAATTTTGCTGTAAAGCAAGATATCCAAAATCTGCGCAACACATGTGAAAGTAGAGATTCTACACTCTCGAATGACTTGTTAACATCATCATTTCAGTCAAAGATATGATCCTTAGAAAATAGTACGCATTTTCGAAGAAGTAATCCTCTTCCAATTTCGTACATCGCGAAATAATTGGAAATATGAAATGTGCTGAAATGTGCATTCATGCACAAGGAAGTTATATTGAACATTTACTGTAGCCTCATCAATAAAGAATACTTCTATACACATCGGTATGAAATATTCAAAATATTTCTTTCATTTCTGACCTTGCATGACCTTGAAGGTCACTGTGCAGTATACGGATGAATTCCTCTAGACACACACTTTGACATAAAAAAATATGCAGTATTCCGTTTAAAATGCTGAAGGTCACCTTCATATCCAACAAAATAGTATAAACACAAAAAAATTACATGCGCCAATTGTGTTGCGCATAAAAAACATTACGAACAACCTGTATATTTGTAAATTTTATCGGAAGATGTCTTGATTAGTCTATTTCAACAGTTCCCAAAATTTTCCAGAATTTTCAAAGATCCCATAGCCTAAAAATTTCCCAAAAGCTGGTTTCTGGATCGCAGAACGAAACAAACGCGAAAAATCGATAATCGATGGACACGATTGAACGCGTCCCGTACAGCCACACTTTCGTCGTTCGTGTATCATCGTAAACCGAGGGAGTCGACGACACAAGGGAACCAGTAGAACCGGAAACTGGTTTTGCCGGCGGACGATCAACGTCCAAGGCCTGTCACGACGCCGAGACGCCGCCGTTAAACGAAACTCGCACGCGAAATTCGTGGTCGTTTTATACTCGGCCGGGATCGATCGAGAAACCCTAACTAAGAGGAAGTTTCTCGCGAATTCGAGAGATACGCACGGTGTACCTGGGATCGAGAGAAAACGATCGATGACATCGTCAAAATATTCGCAGCCGGCGAACACGCGTGTTCCTTTTCCCTTCTCGCCGATCGGAACGATAATTTACCTTCCCCGTGGCAATTACTCGGAAATTGGAGCGAACGCGATAAGATTTACACTTGTTTGACTTCTTCGGAGGGGTAACCGATTACGCTTAATGCTGCCCCGGCGTTCTCTTGTTGCTTCTTCGACAATAATTTCCGATGGAAGAGATATCCCGATGAGCAGATGCTCGTTGCCTTTGATGGAGCGATTATCGCGTGCAGCATACAATTAGCACCTTTTCGAGTAAGACAGAATTCGATTTAATTGGGTTTATTAATTTTAACGGAACGTGTTCCTTCGAATTCGTCTCTTCGGGATGTCTTTTAGTGATCGGATCATCGCGCAATTATGGTTTATTAAAATTTTATTAACGCTTGAACGTTTTCTCGCGTGCTTTAACGTTTCCAGGAAAATTCTGCATGCACACACGATTGTGTTGGTAAAAGTTCCATGAAAAAATAATTAAAATAAAAAAATATTTTGTCATTGCATTAGTATTGGCTTACTCATTGATAATAAGCTTTATTGCAGGAAAATTAGATTTATTTAAAGTTACAGTTGTAAACCGGACATTTTATATGCAACAACCTAATACATTTAATCCTTATGCTCAGATAGTTTTGTGCGAATAAGATAAGAATGCATATATGAATTCAATTATAACAAATTCAGTGAAACTTTGTCAATTTTTTCGGTTCTTCTACTAGCTTCTAAATCAGCGATGTCCAAACTCGGCTCCGGGAGCTGAACGCCATCCCCACCACCGTTCGCCGTTTCCATAGCGCCGTGACGCGGCGAGCCGATTACCAATATGCCCACGTTAAATTATTACCAATTACCAATATTCCCATGTTAAAAAGATGATCGTCGATTGTTTTATGACACGCGGGTCGGTTACTCGTTTTCTTGGTCGGCGGGGTGAGAACACACAGCGTCTGCGCAAACTGGCAGTAGGAAGGGGAACCAGGCGCGTGAGGGGCCCCTACGCTGGACACCGCTGTTCTAAATGAAAATGTTAAAAATCACTGGCATTGAGGGCAGAGATGTGATAATTCAATTACATTGTAATTCAATTACACAATTGAATTACATAGTAATTCAACTACGTCGTAACTGAATTACATAATTCACACCTATCAATTAATTCAATTACTAATTATTTTAGTCAGATGTGTAATTGAAATACAATACAGTCCAATTGTGCAATTTATGTTTGAAATTTAAAAAATGTCTAGTTATTTCTGTTCAGATATTATAAATTTATAAATAATAAATTCCTGCGGTGTGAAACCTACACATGGATTTTTCAACCTCTCATTATTACTATTACTTTATTATTCTTTAATTTCTAATTTTAATTTAATTACAGCGTAATCCGTAATGAATGTAATTTAATGACATAGTATTTTATAATTCCACTCCAATTGCAATTACGAATTACCTTGTAATTTAATTTGAATGAAGATCTGAATTACAAATTACAATATGCCTGAATTACAATATAATTCAATTACTTTGTAATTATAATTCCTGAAGTAATTCAATTGTAATTCTGCACAACTCTGACTGAGGGCGACATAAAATAAACTTACCAGCTGCACATACACTCGCACAACTGCCCATAGTTGTTTTAAAATTTAGGGGGTTAATTAAATAAAAATGAAATTGTATGAAATTTTGTGTATTTTTGAAATTAGTAATAGGGTATTGGTAATTTTATATAGAATTGAAATTTTTATTTAAAAATTTAGAGGGTTAATTAAATATTGGGGGGTTTCTCAACCCCCAAAAATCTACGTGGGTATGTATTTTGTAACCGTCTTGAGCCGCCGCTGCGTACGAGAACTTTGGAGACGATGCGGTTCGCCTAACGTTTTTCTTCGTTAGCGCGGATGAAAACCTCGATGGAGGGACCAGGGTACGGCGAAACAATTAAGAAACCCCGGTAATGAACAGAATTGCCGAGCGGGCCGCGGATCGTTTCGCATGTAACCGAAAGGAAAACAGGATGAAGCGGGTGCTAAATGGGCCAATTATAGCGGGAACGGCGAGGGTGCGAAAAGTGGACTTCACCAGGGTTGGTAATGTCTGTGACCCTGGGCAAGACGAGCTACGTCGACCACGGTTTTCCTCGAAAAGCCCGTGGCTAGGGGAGGAGGGGTTTCTTGGCGAGCTTTCCAACCCGAAAAGTTTTCCCTTCCGTTTACCACGCATCGCGGGGTCGCGTTGACTGCGACGGAATCGCCTAACTCGATTTCTAGGCCCTTCCGAACCCTGTTCGTGTAAATACGAAACTTGCCCGACGAACGCGGCGCTATTTTAATTACCAAGTTCTCGGGCTAGCATGCGCAGAGACCTTCTTAACGCGACTTGGCGTTATTAACCCCTTTTCGTGCGGTTTAACACCCGCGAGAATTATGATGGATCGATTTGGATCCTCGAACTGATAGATTTATTACTTTTCTTAGGGACTTTTATTAACGTGGAGATTTTTAGTATTATTTGAGTACATCGTTAAAAAATTGTATGCTGTAAACATTTTGGTGATAGTTCCTTTTAGCACCCAGCTCCGATTGCCTTCAAACTTACTCTGTAGACGTCCCACAGGGATGTCTGACAAAATGAAGGTGGCCCCGTGGCGTGGAAATAAAAAAATTTGTTGCTGGCGAAACACAATTTTAATACCGAATTGAAGTATTTAGAAAAGTACAAATCAGGATTATTAAGCAAACTCCAAGACCACTAAACCTAACCCAACCTAACCTAACCAATTAAAGTAATATAACTCGTTTAACATGGCGGCGTATGTAGAAATGCATAGGTATGCGATGTTTTCTGCACATATACGAACCATGTATTCTCTTTGCGATCGCCCACACAATAGCGCAATTCCTGGAAGATGTCACCCTGTATATTCTTTCCCAATTCCAAGCCATTGATCTCACTAAAACACGCGCAACATGTTGGGCCATTGCTTGTGGCTTCCACTCGGGATCATTTTGATTTGATTCATCAGAACTGTCACTCATTGTAACTTATTAAACTTATTAAAGACAAGAAAAAACAGTTTAGGGTGTGTTAAGAAGTGAAAATGGCGGATACGAGTTATTAACGCAAACAGTTTGTTACGCATGCGCAGAGCATTTCCGCGTCACGTGACCAACCCACGTGACTCTACTGTTCATGGGCAATATTTCGAGTAAGTGGGGAGCCAATCGGAGGTGGGTGCTAAAAGCAACTTCACCCAACATTTTTCATTTGTTGTGCTATTTTCAGTTTTTAAATCTCGCTCAAGTCTTACGTAATCGACGAAGTGTCTAGTAAAGGGATGCAATTAATTATGTTTCTCAGAGATTTTTAATGACGTTAAAATTTTTAATATATTATTTAAATACGTCGTTAAAAATTGTATATCATAAGTAGTTTTTATTGATTATAAAACTAGTCTCTGTTTTTAACTCTTGCTCAATTTTAATGTAATCGATGAAGAAGATTTTATATATTTTTATTTTTTATAGCGATTTTGAATAGTGTAGTAATTTTTAGGGTTCCTCGAGCAACTCGTAATAGATTGTAAATCGTAAGAAGTTTTTATCCATTATGCTGTTTTGAATTTTCAACTTTTGCTCAACGAACGCTAGGTCGTTTTAATAGTTGCAGTATACGACACTCTACGTTGCGTCAATTTTTGTTGCTATGACAAAACCGATCCAGTATCTACTCTGGAATGATACAGATAGTGTATATTTTAATTTAACAGATTATTAACAAATGAAGAGTAGAATCTACTATGTTTTGAAAGATTAAATTATAAATAAAATTGTCTGGAAAACAGTTTGGAAATTTCCATTCATATTTCTATTTTCGATTTATTCATGTTTTCTCGCAAGAGATCGAACCAAGCATCGTGATCTGTCAAAATTATTTAAAATTCTATATCGTTCGACAGCATTGCAGAAATGAATAAAGTGCAAGTGAATCTTGTAAAATGCATTCCGTCACCGTGCGGAATGCAACCTGAAATAAGCGAACCGAACTGCAGGACAGTGAAAGAAATAGCATGGATTTAATTTACTTGGGTAACCCGGTTTTATTGCAGCGGTAGCAAGAAATAGTCTTTCATGCGGTTGATTGGTCACCAATTAACGAATTACACGAATCTCTTGCTATTTGCATGCATTTCCAGCTCTGTTTTCTTGCTACTTTCAAGGTTCCGCTGTACTTACAGCCGCCAATTAAATGTTTTTGTCGCTTTCTTCTCGAGACGAAACTGGTATCAATCTACTTCTTACCAATTAAGGCGACTGAAAGTAGCAAAATACAGACTGCATCTGCCGCGGCCGATGTAATAACCCTGCTGCACCCTGCAATTCTCCTATACATTTCAAAACAATAATCAATAGTGAGAGAAACCGGGTATCGGTGGCAACTCTCGATTTTTCTTAACCGCTGCAACGAAAAACAGGACTTCGCTACAAGACATTTTCCTCACAAATCGATATTACAGTATTTAAACGATAAATGTCACAACTACCGGTCCGGCCAGTGACACTTCGCGTTCTAGTATACTATTCTTTGACTCGTGCCGAACGTAGGAAAGGACAGCGAAGCTCGAGAGGCCTCGGTCGCAGTGATGAGAATGTTGGCGCTTTTCACGCGCATGCGCGAGTTTCGGCAGCGCCGAAGCTACGTCCGAAGTTTGTGCGGTACTATTGGGGCGAAAGTAGTGGGTTTGTTATTATATATTTCGTTTAAAGTTATTTTAGTACCCTTCCCTTCCTTATTCCCAAGATGATGAAGAAGAGGAAGTTATATTATATTGTAGATAGATACATAAATATTACATATTTATATATTATATATTCTATGTACGTATGTATATATTACATTTTAATACATATATATATATATATATATATATATATATATATATATACATATATACATATATATACATCGTATATATATACGTACACATGTTGTACATTCATTTTTCAAAATCAAATCATAATAAATTTTGCGAAATTAGCGGGGCGACCAAGGTACCCGATTTTCGTGCTTGACTGAGGCTAATATCGCCGCGCATGCGCGTGAAAAGCGCCAACATTCCCATCACTGGTCGGTCGCCGAGAAATGTAACATAATACGGGCCGCGTATGTCGGTGTGAAAATAACACCTAACCCAGTGAGAAAACTTCTTTCATTTTTATTATTTTTTGATGGAACTTTTACGAACATATTCATGGCGTTTTTCTAATGAAAATGATACCAAATAAGATATAATTGCGATGATATTTACTTGTGTAATGGACGATGAAAGTTCCGGAAAATTATGGTAAATATGATCCGAATTATATCTTATTTGGTATTATTTTCATTAGAAAACTTCCACGAATATATTGGTGAAAGTTCCATAAAAAAATAATAAAGAATAAAGAAGTTTTTTCATTGGATTAGTAGTAGTCTCACCGATATGGCCGACCCGTATGATGTCATACTTCTCGGCGAGCGAGGCCTGTCGATCCTCACGGCCCCTCACGGGGTATACCCCGCAGGAGTGGGGATAATTCTTGGACACTTCTTGTTCAGAATTTTGTGACACTTATCGATTAAATACTGTATTATGTTCTGCATCAACTTGTCTTGCATAATTTTTGCGTTAAACAGCGCTTATCTTGACGCGAGTATCTGCTCCTTTACTAACTGCATTTTGCCATGTTTTCGCAATACAAGAAAAAATATAGAATACATCTTATCGCACGGCAAACAAACCTAATTTAGAAACATTCGGTACTTCCTACGGCAAAAGCTTATACGAAAAAGAATTTCTGCGATACGAGAGCACGATTGCGAAATTCCGGCAAGCACGAATTTAGCATATCACAATGAACAGAAATATTCTAAGTTCGCGGTTACGTGCAGTCGAAACGTAGATAAACATCGAGTTTCTTAAACTTTCTTTTCGACGAGTTCGCCAACTCCATCTGAAAACTGTAAGAAAACACATTTTCAAGAATCCCAGTTCACGGGAAGTCTCGCGATAAAGAAAAACCCGGTTTGAATCCTCGAGACAAGATTATTTCCTCGTGCTGTTAGGCAGTTATTAATGACCAATGGGGGAGGTCGATGCAATCTGGAGTAATTAAACTGAGAGAAAAACGTATTTATGCGGGCACGTAGCTGCTAATGGCCAGCGGGAAAGTTGATGCTACCTGACATAATTAAATTAAATACAAAGAATATTTCCTGGTGTTGTGACGAGGCTGCTAATAACCGTCGAGAATCTGAGTGCAATCTAAAATCATTTAATTAGAACATGAAAGAAAGAATATTTCTTTATATAAGATAATTAGACTAAAAATATGTTTTGATCACTTTACATGGGCTGTTAAGGGGCTGATTACGCAAATTCGACTTAACATTGCTGCAGAACAATAAAAATCATTTTTATCTTCAGTTTATTAATATTTCCTTTTCTGCCACAAGAAATCTCATAGTCTATAAAAGAATATTTTCCGTTGGTTTTATTAATATTTTTATAATGTATCATATTTCATAAGATACTAAACTGTCAAATTATTTTGCATACTTTATAAAAGTATTAAGAAACGTAAGGAAAAATGTTCTTTTATAAAATAAAGGATCATGTTCACAAAAATTTTTGCACGCCGATTATACGAAGACACTCAATCATTAACCATGGCATTCCTGAACGCCAATTTCGCGTTGTCGCGATCCCATGAAATTGTTTATGAAGGGTCTGTGTCCGTTCGAAAAAACAAAAAAGAAAAGGAAGGAAATGTAAAAAAACAACCTCCCGGTTGAACAAGGTGCGCGACGTAATTTCAGGGCCGGGCTCATTAGCATATCTTATTATTAGTTGGGAAGTTTCACTTATTGGGCGGCGTCGTAAAAAATTTTTTGCCGCGGATCGTTTGCGCGCGCTCGCGGCACGCACGCGTGTGCGCACACGCGTTTCTTGCACGCACGAGCCGTGGCCAAGCGGATCGGATCGGTGCGTGTAGATACAAGACCGCGGTTTTTGGACTCGGTTCACCTGTCCCTGGGCCCCCGGTCGAATCGATACCGGCAGGCAGTGTGCTTACCGTCGTTAATGGTGTCGAACAACGCGTGAGCCATGTTCGTGTCATAGTACGGGCCGACCACCCATCGGAGGACTGTAATAATCCGAGCCGATAATAATTAATCTGCCGGGCGAGACAGTTACCGTGCCGGGGAAGCCTATAGCTGCAAGATAGACACCAATTCCCTCTCAATCGTAATAATCCGCGGCGAGTTAATTGCCGACGAGATGCTCGTCGCCTTCGGTTTGCTTCACGGCGGAATTGCCAGTCGAAATCACGGCAGTACGAATTTTTTTATAACTTTGTAGCCTGATTTTTAACACTTTCTCCACCATCTTTCCTATATAGCTCTACATCTTTCGAAATATTTCATAATTTCATCTAATACTTCTATCTTAAAATATTCATTTTTCGATCTCTTTATTTTTAAGCAGGCCTTGAAAACAGTTATTATATCAATTCCGGTTCTTGAAACAGTTACGAAAACCGAAAAAATGTTGTAACTGGTATGAGAACATCGGTTCTCGCTTATATCGGTTACGGTTACGGTTCTTGAGAACCGATATTATAACAGTTCTATAACTGTTATTTTTAGGTTCTGGATTTCGGTTTCGATTTCGGTTCTTCAGACTTCAGAACCTATAATATGTTCCGTGTCGGTTTCATCGGTTCTGCAGTTCTGTAACTGTTACTTTCCAGTTCTATATCGGCTATACAGAGTGTCTCGAAGACTTACGCGTTTCACGTGTAAATGGTGCAATCTAAAGCGATTCATATAGAACATGATTCATTACACAGATCACTGGAGATTTAATCCAGATGATCTAATCTCGGTCGAGTTCGGATAAACGAGGTTTTACTATATCGTGGATTAAACAAGTAAACAAGGTCCAAATTGTGTCGTGTTGGGTATCGTTTCAATCAGGAAAATGTCGCGGATATGTTGGTAAAAGTTTGACGAAAGCAAAAATAATGAAAAACGAACAAGTTATGGCGGCTGGAAATTAATGAAAAGATGGAAAAAGGAGAAGAAGGCGTTTCGTCGTAGACCCGCTACAGGACTCATCAGTAAGGCATCTAGCGGACCCGTGCCTTAGACGCGGGATGTCGTAAGGACAGTTTAGGACGGTATATATACAAACAGAAGAAGATTCAGGTAGTAGCGGGAAAGGTGTTGTCGTAATGTCCCTCTGTTGACGAGCATAGGAAGTAGCCTCCACAAAGTTTTATCATTGTTTTGTCAGTGTGGATCAAAAAACCGTGATTGTACACGATACCAGTGATATTTCTGTGCCGATTTGTCTACATATATCGAGCCCTAGCCTATTCGCAAAATGAAGAAATAAGTAAGCAATCTTTATCTCCATGTAACGCTTTATTTAATCGTTGAACAGCTCCCCGCGCTTCCGCGTCAGCGCCTCTTGGAAAGTCGAGGGAGCGCCGTTTCCATCCAGGCTCAATTAAGTTATTAGAACGCGTTTCCCAGTTGTTGCGAGATTATGCGGCGCGTTTCCCCGGTTCTGTTCGACCGACTCGACTCGAGAATTCTCGTCGAATGGGCTCGTTTGCGTGGCCATTACCTTTTCCTCGCGCACTCGGGGCCCCGTCCACTTTCGTTTACGTCGAGTCGCTCGTTTTCTCGAAGCCGCCTCGTAAAACTCCCGTAACGGAAGAATTAAAAAATCGACAAATTGCTATATCGCGGATAATCGCCGGAGACACGGCCCCGGCAACCGCCTCGGCAGGTGCGCGTCTTTTATTTTTTTTTTGCTCAGTTGATTAGTATTCGTCCCTTCAAAAATAATCAGGGAAGCGCACGCGGAAACAAGAGGAGAGGCGAGAAGATAAAACGATCTTTCCCTGAGAAAAAAGAAAAGAGAAACTACCGCCGCTCTGTGATCGAGAACGACGTCGATGACCAGCCACCTATGGCACTATAATTAATGTACAATAATATTCGCTCGCCGCAACGAGATACAAAAATTACCATATTACATTGTATCTTGTCGGCCGTGCTCGCTATTCACCGTTGGCCAATCAACGCTCACCGGGGATAAATGAAACTGCTTTCGAACAGAGCAGAGCTGGGTAGAATTTTCGAGAAAACATATTTCGAATACTATTTCAAATAGTTGTTGTTCACAATAGTTGTTGTCGTGCACGAACGAACTATGCTTTCAAATAGTCGGGGGAGAATACGATTTCCGTGGTCCCTCATTTGAGGTTATATTTGTGTTCTTCGGGTTATTTCAAGAAAAAATGTATCTATGACATGATGTCAAATTGGCCTGGTTTAGCCGGTAAAGTAGATTTCCTGTTTTTTATAAATTTGCAGATATCTCGGTAACTATGCGAAATATGGCAAAATATCAAGAGACCTTTTTTGTAGAAAATGTAATTTTATTCGCATAATCTTTGCATTGTAGTTGTCAGAATTTAAACTAGTAATGGAAAAATCATGTGAATAGAATCAGTTGTGGTTAGGTGGTGGAGGGGGTGAAAATCGTACGAGGGGCCACGGAAATCGTACTCGTGCCAATAGTCGTTGTTCACAATAGTTGTTGTTGTGCACGAACTATGCTTGTACTCATTTCACTCAGAAAAATGTCACGATCATGTTATGATGGCGATCCAAAAATAATTCTTTAAATTTTACTGAATAAATAAAGAAACCGAGGCTGCCGTCAGCAAAATGAATAGTTTCTCGGTAAGAATGTTGATGCTGAAGAACAACAATGGAGTGCGGGGCTGAACTGTACTTTAGAGGACCAAAAATTTTCATGTTTTCTGTATGTGATGCTACACATTTTGACGAGAAAATGATAGACGTGTCAGTTTTAGTACACGAAATTCAAGTTTTGATTACCGGAGTTTACTCGTTTAAAAGTTTATGCACGTGTAAACATGAGCATTTTTAAGCGTTTTTGACAGGTTAGATCGCCGCCATATTGGATATTTTTTGGGTGGTAGAGGTAGGACTAAGTAAATAGTATTTACTGAGCGGTATAGTCCAAGTTGGTTTGAGGTTAGTTAAAAGTGCTCAACTTTACACACGTATAACTTCTAAACCAGTGAACTCCTGGGAATAAGACTTTCATTTTCGGTGTTTTCTTGTCGAAATCTATGGGACTGCATAAAAATAGTTAAAAAAAAATTGGTCCTCCAAAGTACAGTTTAACCGAGTGCGGTTTCCTCAGCAGAACATATTAAATGACGTCGGTTCGTATAATAGAGTCCAGTGTTCTAAATACGTAAATATTTCTTTATACTGCACCAAATAAACAAAGGAACTGATGCGCTGCCATCCTGTTGCCAGTAAAATGGTTTCTCTCGGAAGAAGACACACATGGTTGCGAAACAATGCGGTTTCCTGAGATGAACACATTAAAAATCATGTCCGTGCGAATCTCCGACATCGCTCGAGGTAGTATCGATGAACACTGTCAGTCAGTACGATAAACATTGACGAGGAAGGAGGGGGGTGAGTGGTGGTGGTTGTTGTGCAGTCGGCGAGGAAGTGCTCGCCGGTAGGAGAAACAACAACAACAAAAAAAAAAAATATGCGCATCTGCCGACTGCCGGCTCTCATAATGGCCACGGGTGTGATTACGTGCAATTACCGTGGAGAGGCCTCGGAGATCGATGAACGCCGTTTGGCGGAAGAACAAGAGACGCTCTCCGACTTCGAAAGATGCAGGTGAACGGAGCAGAACCGGCGAGAGAAGAAAAAGGTGCCGAGAAGAAGAGCAGTCGGCCGAAAGGTGGATATTTGCGCGATGCGATATCCGAGAGTGGCCGTGTCTGCTGTCAAGACCGTGACGGTTGAAACATTTTAAGCCCATTGACCTTAATAACAGGTCTACGGGCACCGGTGATTCGGCTACCTACCAATAGCAGTCCTCGCATGCAGTTTTCTGCAGGCTCCCCTTTGTTTTTTCTCTCTCTTTCTCTCTCTCTCTCTACTTCTTCTTCTTCTTTCCCAATGTAACTCTCGCGTCTTTTTCTCGGGCTACTTCGAGCGCTGATTATCTCTTTCGGCGCCGAGCGCTTTCGACAAGTGGTTCCTGCATGTTAAAATTCGAGAGTATTGAATTTATACATGAAGAATGGAAATGTGGTGATTGTGGTGTTGCCGTTTACTTGAGATTCGATCACGTGCCCTGTGGAATGGAGAATTGTTTTTTAACAAGATCATTGCCACTGTGGAGAGTGATTATTTCAATCTTGGGGAGCAAGGACTAGTTTTTGAGCATTATTATTACATAGCGGATTTTTAAAATGAAAACTCCTGAAAGCGGAAACACTTCGTTTGAATCGGCCTGCATCGGACAGCAGGGGGATTCAGGTAGCTGAAAGTTAGCACACATTTTGAAACGGAATAACTAATAGTTAATAAACAGAGTTAATAACTTTTTTAAAATTTTTAACTTGTAACTCGAGATTAGCACAAAATTTTTAAATTGGATAAATTTAAATGAATCATTTTGTACATCTGGCTGACTTATATGCATGCTGAAAATTTCATCAAAAACATATTGTTCAAATTTTTTCAAATACTCGTCCGTTATATTGGATGGGCCATTTTGTTTTTAGAAATTTTAAGTTCAGATTCGTTATCGGCGACATCGAACACATTATGTTACCAATTTTCGTGGAAATCAAATAATTTTCCATATATTCGACCACCATATTGCCATTTTGTTTTTTCATATTTTGAATTCTCATTCGTAATCAGCGACGACGGGAAACCTTCAGATACAAATTTTCAATAAAATCCGGGAACGTCTTTGAGGTTATGACTACGTTTTCGGGATTTGGGACCGTTGTGCGATGCGAGTATAATAATTCAATTTTCGAGCAACGGTCGATTTCAATTTAAATGATCGTCTCGGACCAGCGAGAGACCAAAGGAGGATCTCTGGTTTGCGATTATGTATGCGGTTTGATCGTCTAGGGGATCGCATTATGCCGGACGATTATTTTGACGGTTCGTTTTCCTCGTTGGCGAGGGAGCGTCGGCATTAAAATGGCTACCAGTTCTTCTCGAGTGGCTCCTCGAGGAGCGGAACATCTGTCGGAGATGCTTCTTTTGGCCCCTTCGAGCATGTTCCCGAATCACGCGGACGCCCTGTGACAAGCTACAGGATTGAAGGGCACGAAAAGGGATTGAGGTTTCCCGTCGTTCACGAGCGAAGATTAAAGTCCAACCCCCGCGCTACCTCCCTCTCGCAGGATCCTTTTCCTCGCCCTGTCTGAAAAATTCAGTTCCGGGGATCACCTACACCACGATCCTGGGAATATCTGTTTCCGAGGGAAAGTCGCTTTTGTCGACAAGATTCACTCGTTTATAAATAATGCATTCTGATACCGCAAACTGGGGAGTGTTGGCGGCTCTTTGGGAATTTTGACGGGTTACTGTGGAATTATAATGCTTCTGGTTCTTTTGGAAATGTATAGGTTAGGGTTTTATTATAACGTATCTGATATCTTAAAATGAATAAAAAATTAAAAAGATATTGAAATGCCAATGTAACTTGAGTTTGGCGCAATTTAAAAAAACGAAATTTTGATCAATCTATTAATATGTGATTACTAGACGGCAGATCTTTATTGCAAAATAAAAAATATTTGCATGGATCGCGAGACACAGTAGCTAGATAAAAATTTGTTTGTTCTTTTAACCATTTTATCAAGCACAAACTAATACGTTGATGTCCTTAATTTTTTTTTTAATATGTCCACTGCTGTAAATTTTTCTTAATCATTTTGGTCATAAATGTACGAAATCCGCAGTCTAATGATCACATTGACATTTTAAATTCCGCTCTTTCATATTTAATTTGTTTTAAACGTTACATTGTAGAACATCTTTTCTTCTTCGATTGCAATTGTAAAAGTGCACACATTTCCCCTACTTCTTTTTGTTTTTAAAATTATTACCCAAACTGAAGTTAAAAGATTTTGGGAAAAAACTTCCCAAAAATGAATACCAATGGTCAATTTGACAATTTTTATGTTACAATTATTAAAACTACAAAGACGTTTCTATTTCCAAATTTCTTCATTGTTCAAATAGGTATTATGCTAAAAATTCTTGAAATCTAACCAAATCCAGTGTTACAATTTTTCTGAAACACATACTGGTGTTCAGCACGTGAACTATCAAAGTTAATATAAAAGTTGATTGCACCATAGCAGCTCCAGTCTCACAACTCAGCTACTATACTCTTCAGGCACCTATTCGCCTAATCCCGAATCGAATCAGAGCCTCTTTAGCCGATCGTCGATTCACAAACGAAATTCCGGGTCGATCAAAAAGCTTTCAAAGCCATTCTGATCAATCGGTGTCCCCTGAGAGGATCGCAGGCTTTGCATTATCCAAATCGCATTTCTCCCGTTAATTCGAGATGCCGTTTCTCCTGCTGTCGGTGTTTCGATCGTTTATCTCCTAATTCGTACACGGCTGCCAATTCGGCGACGAATGACAGAGAGGGAGAGAGAGAGAGAGGATAAAAAGAGGAAAGAGAGGAGGGGATTGATTAAGGGTGTCTTCTGGTGCAGTACCTTGAAAAAAAATCAATTTTTTGCATTTTCTTAAAGCACATGTCTTTCATAAATATCACTGCAAACGTAACTATATCCATACTGATTAAAATGTTACTTTTTTTTTTATATTTCGGACCAATAGAAAGACTAGAATCGTACTAGCCGGTAAGGCATTTCCTTTTATATGCCCCTCTTCAAGGAACTCCTACCATTTTTAGTATTTTAACTTGAAAAAATTCTATTACATGGTCTAAATAATAGAAAATATGTGTGCAAAATCTCGACGCAAAACATAGATCCGGTTTCTTAAAACAATTTTCAAACTTACGCTCTAGACTAGAATACCCCATAGAATACCCCTCTTTGATGAACTGCAACTCCTGCAATTTTGAGTATTCTGATTTCAAAAAATTCTATTATGTTGTCCAAATAATAGAAAATATGTGTGCAAAACCTTGATAAAAAAAAATTCCTTTGATCTCATTAAAAAATATTTTCAAAACGACGCTCTAGACCAGAAGACCCGCTTACATGTCCCCCTTCGACGAACTATAACTCCTATAATTTTGAGTATTTTGACTCCAAAAAATTCAATTGTGTGGTCCAACTAATAGAAAATAGATATGCAAAACGCTTGATCCAAAAAAGTCCTTTGATCTCATCAAAAAATATTTCCAAAACGACGCTCTAGACCAGAAGACCCCCTTACATACCCACTTCGACGAGCTGTAACTCCTACAATTTTGAGTATTATGACTCCAAAAAGTTCAATTGTGTGGTCCAAATAATAGAAAATATGTGTCCAAAACCTCGATCCAAAAAAGTCGTCTGAGCTCTTTACAAAAATGTTCAAAATGACGCTCTAGACCGGAAGGCCCCTTAATCGGATGAAGAGAGGTCTAGAGAAAAATCAAGGACCACCTGATTTGTTTCCCCCTTGACGATCGATCACGGGCTTAATGTCCTGGATAGAAGATCAAGGACATAATGACACCCAGCGGACAGGATGATAAGACGCTGTGCCCGAACTTCCAAGCAGCTCCACACGATCACCAGGTTTTTGTTGCCGGAGGTTGGATCGAGGATAGCTAATCCTATTGTAGGGGGTATAATTGGATCGGTTCACCCCCATTCGCCTGTCCACTTCATTCGTTTCTCCATGTAACCAGCACCGGGACAATATAGTCCGATGGAAACTCGTCTTTCGACGGCGTTGCGCTAACTGCCTTCTCGTCTGAGCTTCGACGGCCTTGCTAACGTTGTTAGACGACCTTTCCGGGATCATTCGCGTATCACGATTGTACGAGGGCGGTCATTGGTTAATTAATTTCTTGGGGTGGTTAGGCCGAGAATCCTCCCATTATCCTCTTTCTTCCGTTACTTCGATTTGCATCGTTCTTATTAACTCTGTTCATCTTCTTGTTCTGTGTTATACAGTTTATTCCACAAGAGTATGTCGGCGATATTTTTGCAAAACATTTTATATGGCTCGCATCTACGCTTGAAGCCGAGCGTGATTCGCGCGAGCGCCAATATGATCGCAACAGCAGTGATTTCGGCCGACGCGTCCGCTAACAATTGAAGTGGATAAGGTGGTATAAAATGATAGAGATTGTCCTCACTTCGTTTATTAACAATATCGATAAGCGCAAATGTCAGTGCAGTGCTGGTGTTGTAGTCTCGGAGGCTTACAATCAACTGGCGACTCTCGTTGCATTCATAAACACGTCGGAGTTAGAAAAGACAAAAAGATAGGAGAGAAAAAGAAAAGAGAATAGAAAAGGAAAACTTGAGAAGACAGTGACAGCGATAGGGACAGCGGAAAAGAGTCCTAAACAGAGAAAGCTAAGAGGTAGGCGAAGGACCGAGACTAACGAAAACCAGAACTCTGGCGACGTTCTCAAGGATGCATTGGAAATTCGTGAAGGGCTGGTCACCAAATGTGCGACTAGCAGACAGGAAATAGAGAATAATAGCGTAACAGAGTTGGAAAGGAAAGAGAAATTCTTAGAAGAAATATATGCATTGGCGTACGTGGTGATATCGCCACCACACAATACTTAGCCTAACTTCACCGTTTGAGTCCCAGGGGGTATTGAAGAAACACTGTCGAAGAATCCCAAACAGCGCAACCGCGCTTTCTCTAAATGACTACGAAAAGACCCAAGCAGCGCGATTGCGCTTGTTTTATTTTATTTTGTAATGTATTAAGGTAAAGGCGCCAGTAGTTGACCATGCACCAGTAGTTGACCAGTTTTTAGAAAAACATAAAAAATAGGGTTATTATAAGTTCTGCACTTTTCATGAAAGCGAACCTCGGATGACACAATATCCGTTGGTTCAATTTTAAAACAATTACATGCGAAATGAAGTATGCATAGTAACAACGGACGTCTAAATTCTCGCGACTGAATTATTTACTTTTTAAATTCTCACAGCGTTTTATAAGTGATAAATGCATCGTTTTTGTTATTTTAACCTCAAAAACAATAGTTTATTGGGGGGTCAAATTCTGAATATTGTTATTTGAACAATTTTCAGAAGTTGACCCCTCAATAAATCAACGTCAATTACTGACGTGACTCATTTAAATTTGTTTACGATTTACAATGTGTCCATTTTACATATAAGATTGTTAGGAATACAAAATATAACTCTAAATTTTGTAGCATACTGTGTTTTAGAGGATGGCCACATGATCAACTATTGATTGCATCCACGGTCAAATATTGACTCGCAACATCTACTCTGTTCCTGAATTGAATTTGTTATAGAATTGATTTGTTTTATTTCTTATTTTATTCTTTAATTGTAATTGGTGCTGGTAATTGTTGAAACTAAATGATACTAAAATGATTTCTAACATTATTGCTTCAACCTTCTTTCTAGTATAAGTGGTCAACTACTAACGAACAGAAGGTCAATTACTAGGTTTTTCATTTTTAAGAGTGGTCAACTTCTGAAGCAATTACTGAATTTTTAAATATGTTTTTTTAAATTTGTGTAACTAAACTTTTTTTAAAAAGTGGTCTTGTTACATAATTTAGAAGACTTAAAGAGTGTCTTCAGGTATCGACTCTCGCTATTTGATGACAGAGCAAGCGGTTACTATTGTTCGCGTGGAAAACTTCTCTTAACTGGTCAACTACTGGTGCCTTTACCTTATTGCATTATTATAGTATTATTCTACCTATTGTAAAATGTACTATTTACATTAAAATGAGCTGTGTGATGTACTTGCGTCAGTAAATCTGAGCGCGCGACTTCGACAATCGGTAACGCACCGTCAGTTGTCCACAATGCTCGAAATGTGCTGGGTTTTCTCGACATAAAATCTCAACAGCGCGATCGCGCTGCTTGGTACTCAAACGGTTAATAACAAATTCCACGGGCAATTAATCGCGTCGCTTTCACTCGAATCTATTCGGGATCGTTTCGGCGATGTTCAAACAACACTGGCGACTACATTACCAAAATAAAGCGGCTGATCGATAACGGTAGGCGCAACACCGTTGAAAGATAGCATTGGACATTAATTATACATTATGGGCATTAGTGCTTCAGCCGGAATGGATACTCCGTTATTAATCTTGTTAACCGATCTGGTCGTGTCCCGGGCTGTTTCGGGTCGCGTTCGCGTAATTCATAAACTAAATCTCGTATAACGAACGGGAAGCATAGCAAGAGCGGAGCGGCGGGGAGAGATGCGGAGCGATGCGGAGAGCGTTTTACAACGTCGTCCCACTATAACGAGCCACGGTTTAACTATAAACACCGTTAGATAAGTTATTCTCTATGCTCCCTGACCCGAATGCTTGATTACGGTCTCGTTACGCGCTACTGTCGTCGTAAAAGCGAAACGAATGTAACCCAATGTCGCAATAAATTGTAACGGAGCGACTGTTACACGATCCCCGCAACGACCACTACAGTAAATCCACGTTCTCGAATTATCTCTTATTCTACTCGCGATTCGGAGGAATTCAATTCAAACGATATTTTTCATCGACGCCGGACGATCGATCAATCGGCGTTCCGTGTTTATTGTTCCATACGGGAGAGTTAACTTTTGGTCCACTATTATTCGTTGCTATACTGGATGTCCAACTACCCACGGTCCGTAGATTTTCTTTTTTGCTCTTTTCTTCTTTAGGTATATTTTGTGTGGCCCACAAAACAACTCGTCTTATTCCAATGTGATCCAGGGTAGCTAAAAAGTTGGACACCTTTGCTATTGGGATCTGACATGGGGGCGTGGACAATATATATAGCTATCCAATATGGCGACGAAGTGCTTGGTCTTAACATTGTATTGATATCTTCTTTTTTGTTTTTACTTAAAATGTTTGTATGTGTGAAATTTTTAAGGGCGCGCAGTGGCTCAGTAGATAGAGCGCGCGACTACAATGTGGTCGTGAGTTCAAATCCCACCGCCGTCACCAATGGAAATATTCTTCTATGTGATATTGTACTGCGTCGTTGACCATGGTGGTTCGGAACCCACCGTAATAAACAGTAGGTCCCGCTGAAAAGTAGGCTGAAATAGGCTGAACATTGGCGTCAGGTGAGAGTGGACAAAGTGGAAGAAGGGGAGAATGGTAAAATGGATTTGAAACCCTGAGGGGACTAAATATCAGTACCTATCCTAGTTGTTGAACTCTTCTAAATGGGTGAAATTTGTAAAGGGGCAGGTACAAATCCTGCAGAAAGAAAGTTTGTTGAAGAAGAGCGGCTCTATAAAGTATGATTTATCAAGTAATTCATTTTACAAAAAAAAAATTGTTTTTTTAATATACCTTCTAAATCGCCTAGAACTAGTGAGGACATATTAATTACTCCACAAATAAGTGTATTCTATTAGAGGCACCAATGCCACAGACATCACTGAACTAAGAATTTTGAAAGTATTTAAACTTTGGTTAGACATATCAATATGCACCCTAGCTTTAGCTATTTTAGCTGTTAAAATAGAAAATTTAAATTATATTTTCATAAATTTCGAATCGCTTAAAATTGGTGAAGACATATTAATTGCTCCACAAATAATTGTCCAAATATCTTCTATTAGAGGCACCAATGCCACGGGCATCACTGAACCAAGAATTTTGAAAGTCTTTATTAGGTTCGGTTAGGTTAGATCTTTCAATATGCACTCTAGCTTTAGCTATTTTAGCTGTTAAAATAGACTGTTCTTTAATAAATTGTTTCTTATATTTTAGAAATGGAGGTCTTATAAATTTCAAGCAGTTCAGTTCACATACTTCATTTCAAGGTGTGGAAACGAAGCAACAAATTTTTGCTCGCTCTACTATCACAATCTTCCATTGCACAGTAATCAAAATATTTTTCCTTCGCTATGGAAAAATTGGAGCTTCCATAACGTTATTTTTAATTAACATCTGTTTTAACACTTTAAGTTTATACTGTAATTAACACCTGTTAACACTGTAAGCTGCTATAAGCCAAGCGAAGCCATGCTTAGAATATTTGTACTTTTCAGCAGCAGATAGCGCCACTCAAAATGTCAGATCCCAATACAGTATTCTCTCCGTAAGAGTCGTTGCTTCGAGTCTGCCGCGCGACATTCATAGAATAGACACTATGTAAGTAGGTACACTCTTTGCAGTGTGTCGAGCGTAGAGAAGGATAGCGATTGAGAAAGAAAGAGATTTGTTTCCGCGACAAATTCACAGCTTTTTTGCCGCACTATTCGCGGGTCGTCTATATAGAGCCGATTACGAGGTCCTCGTCAGCTCGGCCGGCTCGTATTTTATCGTTTACCGAAAATGGTGTGCCATCGATCGATCCAAATAATATCTGATTATCATACCGACGCCGGGGCATAACCGCCGCACGATTAGCTCCGGGCGACGCGTTTACGTATAAATTATTCGTCACTGCCGTAATTATTTCTCCCGTGATCGTGCGTGTCGCTTCCATGAACGGAGGCTGATTTGAATATTTCGAAAGTGGTCTTTCGTTTAGACGGCGGACACGTAGTTATTAAAGTTATATACTCGCCCCCCCCCCCTCATCCCTCATATCACCTGTATATCAGTTTACCAACAGAAAGAGAGAAAGAGAGAGAGAGAGAAAAAGGGATCGCACGGGAATAAATTATAGAGTACAAGGGCGCGGATCCTTGACGCAGGCATCCGAGGAATGGAAATTGTTCAATTGCATTTTGCAATCGAACGCGTATCGGGAGAGAGAGACTGTCAACCTATCAACGAACCCGGTTAACCATAATGACAGACGCAATCCGCTATGGGCAATCGGAAATTACTTAAGCGTAATTAACCTATTAGCACGTTTGCTCAACCCTCTTGCACTATAACATCGAGTCAGACTCGCGATGAATATTTCCTACAGGTTCAACTAAACAGGTGCCTAAAAAAATGAAGAACAATTTTTTAAAAATTTGTTGAGTTCAGTTTCTTCGGGATGCCGGATGGATTGGTGTACTTACAATTTTTAACTCTTTTTATCTGTGACTGTAATGAAAATGTAAAACGTATTGTTCGTAGATCTAAGTAAGTTATGTATATGCATTAAGTTTCATCGAATTCGAGTGAAGTTGTTATGAGGTGCAAATGATTAAAACAAATAAATATTGATCCTTAACCAGTTAGCTGTTTTTGCCGAGTATACTCGTCATGGAATAAAAAATTAATTGCTTGCTATTTATGTTAAAATTATAGTGAAAATTAAAATGCATTATTAATTTGTCGACATTTTAGAATGTTTCGAGTTAAAGGCGAAGTAAAGAAACGAAACAAAGAAATTGACGAGAGGTCAATATGTGATAATGTTTTCAAAAATTTTTAGTAGCCATATATAAAGTCGAGCTACACAGTCAATTGGTTAAGTGCGCTAAAAACGATCAACGATATTATAATTCATTTTTATTAATGGTTTCAATAAGGTGGTTCGGAACCCACCGTAATAAAACTAGGTTCCTCTGAAAAGTAGGTTGAAATAGTTTAAAAATTAGACGATAGTGAGAATGGAAGAAGGGGAGAGTGGTAAAATGGATTTCAAACCCTGAGAGGAGCAAATGTCAGTACCTATCCTATTAATGGTTTTAACAAATTGATAAAATGGTACAGAAATTGAACCAAGTTCATTTTCTTTGTAGACGAAGGAGTTCCAACGTATTTCCCTCCGCGAACTGCAAGGACCCCACCATCGAACCTCTTCCCACTACTACGTACAGCGTAGAGTTAGTGAGTGCTGCGCGCGCCGCATGGCTCTCATGGTGGGAGCTTCCCACTACTATACATTATAACGATGAAGTCTAAGAGTGGGGGAAGAAGCCTCGAATAGTTCCGGAGCTACTGGTTGGAGCTCCCTGTTGTAGACAATCGAAAACTATTTCTAAATTGCGGATATCATGTACAAACTACAAAACTGAATAGATAAGACGGAGAAAAATGTGAGTTCTTTCTTCATTGAGTAAAACAGGGAGCTCTGTGAGTGCTGCGCGCGCCGCGTGGCTCTCATGGTGGGAGCTTCCCACTACTATACATTATAACGATGAAGTCTAAGAGTGGGGGAAGAAGCCTCGAATAGTTCCGGAGCTACTGGTTGGAGCTCCCTGTTGTAGACAATCGAAAACTATTTCTAAATTGCGGATATCATGTACAAACTACAAAACTGAATAGATAAGACGGAGAAAAATGTGAGTTCTTTCTTCATTGAGTAAAACAGGGAGCTCTGTGAGTGCTGCGCGCGCCGCGTGGCTCTCATGGTGGGAGCTTCCCACTACTATACATTATAACGATGAAGTCTAAGAGTGGGGGAAGAAGCCTCGAATAGTTCCGGAGCTACTGGTTGGAACTGCCTGTTGTAGACAATCGAAAACTATTTCTAAATTGCGGATATCATGTACAAATTACAAAACTGAATAGATAAGACGGAGAAAAATGTGAACACATAAAAATTGTAGAATATTAATTATTTTTTTCTCGACTCGTTAAAATTCTAAAAAGATGAAAAACATTTTTCTCCAACTTCCGTGTCTCGCATTTGGAGTTGGGTAATTTTTGTCGAGCATAAAAGCAGTTATTTTTGAAAAATTCACTGCAAATGTGCAGTGTTTATGAAAACTCGATGAAACGTGTTAATAAAATCAATAAATAACGGTCCGCGTCGCGGTTAATTATACGGGAATTCCTTAATTAGATTATTCCCAACACCGCTTCATTCCTTTCCAGATTGTCCATTCCCGGGGACCGCCTATGGCGACTACCATAATTGATGGACCGGAAGGGAACTGTTTAATACGGTTGCTTAGGCTAAACGAGCAGCAGCAGTAGTCGGTTTCACATTCCGTAAAGGTTTCCCAAGACACTTCCCTTGTGTCGTATCTTTAAGTATCCTCTCAGCGAATGGATCCACGCTTTTGTCAAGATTTACTGTGACGTCCACCGTAATGGTTGACTAATTTTCTTACATACGAAATTCTATACTTCGAACGTTCCCCCGAGGCTTGCAACAATTCACTTTTATGATGCCTTCTTGGTTTAGACACTTTCTGAAAATGGTTTGCACAGTCGATCGTTTTGTAGACTAGGCTCGTTATGCAACTTTCAGGATCATAAATCACTTTCGCAATTTGTTCATTGCTTCTCGTGTACTGACGTTTTTTTAGTGAATATTTTTCTACTTAATATCAATCAGAAGTGAAAATGAGAGAAAGAAAAATTTTCTCTTAGAAAAAGAAAATGTCCGTAAGGTGTGCAATGGTAAATAATTAGACTGCGGATTTTATGCATTTATGGCAAAGATCAGTACAATTTAAAGCAGTAGATTGATTAAATATATTTAAGGATATGAAAGGATACTATTTTCAGTTTATTAAAATCACTGAAAGCAGAAAGGATTTTCTACTGCACATCTCAAACAATTTTTATTCTGTATAAAAATCTGCAGTATAGTAACACTAGTTTACAGCCATTTTGTGAAGCAGTTGCCACCACCATTTTCTCGTGTAAATTGGCCCGATAAACACGAAAATCGCACTTCAAAATTTTTTTTTTGGAAACGTATTTGAGTTATGAATTTTTTAATTTTTTTTTACGTTTCCGGAGATAGCTCAACATTTTTAGATATATCTCGAGTTCTAATCGACCGATCATGTTAAATAAAACATCAAATTAAAGGTAATTGAATCGCCGACAACTTTTTCTCACATTGTTTTCCGATCGGTTCGGTAGTTCAGGTGCAGTAAATAGAAATATGTGAAAAGAGTCGCTTTTTTGGGCCGAAATTAAAGTCGAAAATTGACTGAATCACCTACGAAAAATAGAAATAGCAAAAATGTGCCCATTTTCTTAATTTTTACGTAGAGTAGACACGGAGTAAACAATAAAATGTAAAATATTTGTACAGACAAGACCCTCACTAAAACAAGTATAATGATGCAAAACTACCGTCCGTCCATCAAGAGATGGCAGTGATTGTCAACAGTGGGGCGAGACCCCACTCTAGACGCCAGGCTGCGGACCCCACTCTTACGCTTACGTTCTGGCGGGAATGGTTGACATAGGCGCTCAGCGTCACCACATTTCCGTCTTTGTCTCGCGATTCGGCCAATAGCGGTAGACGTGTAGCGCGTAGTGGGGAGATCACGTGGTACCTACAAGTTTCTCACTGCCATCTCCTGATGGACGGACGGTACATATACAATTTTCATAAAATGAATGTCTGAAATATTTCTAAAACAAAGAAATTAAAACATATTTTATAAATTTCAGATATTAAAACAAGGAAGGTATAAGAACGTACAAACGAAAAATGAACAAAATTGTTTCAAAGAAACTGTACACAGTTTCATAAATAAAGATCGACAAATCACTATAAAAATCGTATTACCCACCTAAGATGATAATAATCGTATATTACATCACGTAGTCCTGAAGCTCGTAAATTAAACATGACAGTTGAAATTTCTGTTCAACCTCCGTGATTCTATATAAGTAATTTAAATGTAGATTTGCATAAACATTCTCGGTTCACTATCGGACATTTTTCACGACGTATCTAGCAAGCCTAATCAAGATCGTCCGGTAAAATATAATGGTTGAATTGTGGAAAAGCTTTTCGAGTTTCGCACAGGTGGAAAATGGTGTAATTGTTGGCCGTTCGAATTTTCCTGTAACACGCGAACGGAATGAGCAGGATCGTTGTTCGTGTCACGACCCGAAGCCCGTGTTCCGCGTGGATAAACCCGGCCCGGTTAAAAGCGCATTATGCTAATTTTCATTTTACATTCTGTTAATTAATTGAACGTTCGCTTTCGTCGAAACGCCGCGGTTATTTACACGCTCGCGCCCGCGTCGACGGAATGTTTTCCCGTCAGGTCGATCTCTATGCTAAAATTTGTTGTTTGATAAAATCAACCGATCGGTTTCATCAGCGTCGTTTAATGGAATTGTATCCGGCACCGGTCGTCCCAGTAATTTTCTCGTAAAACCGACATCTGCGTGTAGAATCGTTTATTACTTTCGCATTAATTACATTTACCGTGTGCAGTATTTCCGGAATTAATTGCACGATGATTGCCGGCTTGTGTAGAACGCCTGTGCACACTATTTCCATTGATATTTATGCTTTGGCACATAAAATCTTCTGTTTAATAAATACTATTTATAAAGTCGTATAGATATAAAAAAATTAATATGAAACTAAATATAAAATATTTGCATTTAATATACGTTTGTATAAAACAGGCAGTTTCAACCATTAGCTCCGGAGCTATTAGAGGGACCTTCCACGCTTAGGTTCTTCCCCCACTCTTAGACTTCATCGTTATAATGTATAATAATGGGAAGCTCACACCACGAGAGCCGCGCGGCGCGCGCAGCACTCACTAACTCAACGGCTGCACGTAGTAGTGGGGAGAGATTCGATGGTGGGGACCTTGCAGTTCTCGGAGGGGAATACGTTGGAACTGCCTGGTATAGAATATGTATTTATATAATTTAATTAAACGCAGATTATGAGGAGCATAGAATACGTACTGTGAAATGAAATGTAAAATATAGCAAATATAAAATTGGTAGTATAAAATAAAATATAATATATTCATATAATAAAATAAATTCTACCGCGAGGCAGATATAAAGTAGCTAAAAAGGAAATAAAATATAAAATTTTCATACAACAAAGGAAAATCGACAGTAAAGAAAATATAAAGTAACTAATAGGAAATATTTGTGCAATAAAATAATATTTACAATGAAACGAATATGAAGTAGCTAACAGAAGATAAAACATAAAATACTATTGTTATAACATGAAATGTAACATAAAACAAATATGAAGTGAGTAATACAAAGTAAAATATAACTTAAAAGATTCATAAGATTGTATAGAATACATAAAAATTTATATTTTTGTCGTTTATGTGTGATTATTATTTAATTTGATTTTTATACGATGTTTAGATCAGTTTGTTTTTAGTTTAGAAACTTTCTAGTAGAAATTCTTTTCTTTCGTGTTTTTTTGCTCGATATAATTGTTTGACTGGTCGGAAAGTCTGTTCAACTATTACACATTGGACACGACTGTATAATTTTTCCATATACGCGACTGTCAAACAAAAATCGCTTGTAACGTCTATTAGATACATATCTACGCTGGTGAAGGCAGAGTCATTTGTATTAATTAGCCTCGTAGAGTACTAGATTTCTTAACTCGACCTTGATTGCTATTAAACGATACGTGTTAACTGTCACTGGTGGTCTTATTAACGAACTGGAGATTTCCAGTTTTTGTGGTAATTAAAATACGCATGCCAATGTAGAATTTTTTAACGCATTAAAAAAGAAAAGGTCTTTTAGTACAGTTGCATGAAAAGTGACAAGTGAAGTTTGCCTAAGAAACAGAGAATATATCACTTTTTATAACATAATATTGTTTATAATTATTGTATCTCTTTCATTTCTTTATTTTTATTTCGATTGTGTATTGTGCTTTTACTAACTACATTTTATTTCTCCTAGTTTATTTTTATTATTTATTCTTTTTCTAAATTGATCTCTTTTTGTTCTTTTAATAAAGACATGGTTTTATTCTAATTGTTTTACGAAGTTTATTTGTTTTAGTCAATGCACATACATCATTGTATTTAAACAATTTGGTTATTAGTATACATATGAATCATTGTATTGAAATAATTTGATTAACGTTAGATATGTTTTACTTTAGTCAATATACACGATTCATTGTATTTAAACAATTTTATTAATACTATCATTTATTTTAGTCAATATACATGATGCATTGTATTTGAGCAATTCGACTAATACTATATTTTATTTTAGTCAATATACACGATTCATTGTATTTTGAGCAATTTTATTAATACTATGTTTTATGTTAGTCAATACACACGATTCATTGTATTTAAGCAATTTTGTTAATTAGTATTAATAAAATTGCTTAAATACAATGAATCGTGTATACATAGTTGTTTTATTTTAGTCAATATACACGATTCATTGTATTTAAGCAATTTTATTAATACTATGTATTATTTTAGTTAATATATACCAGGGATGGGCATTTTTGTCTGAATTGAGACAAAACCGTCCCCATCATAGCGCCCACTACCCCCCACCAGCATCCGCCGTTACTATAGAGAAAAGAAGTGCTTCGCCCGTCGCGAACAGTGCGCAGGCCTCGGGCATGAAAGAGAGGTTGGTGGGAGAAACAGGCGTTTCGGGGACTCCACCCGTGCCCATGCCTGATATACACGGCTCATTGTATTTAAGCAATTTTAATAATACTTTGTTTTATTTTAGTCAATATACACGGTTCATTGTATTTAAGCAATTTGACTAATACTAGATATGTTTTACTGTAGTCAATGTACATCGATATCCTGCAATTGGTTGAACACTGTATTTTATTTGTGTAACTGGTAAGAATCACTTTATTTAACACTAAACCTTCCACTGCCGGTCAAATTGTCCAATTTCTGATTTCTATTTTGCAATAGCAGAAATTATAAAAGTGCCATTTTAAAAATTGATTCAATAGATTTCTTCATTCAAGTATATGTTATAATAAAAGACGTGCAAAATCTAAATAAATTCAGCCTTGTTATTTTTCAAAGACAATGCATACAAACCCCTTTTAATGCTCGGTATGTTTAATGTTAAACAATTTCATTAATACTATGTTGCAGTCAATCCATACACGACTTACATTACATATATAGTTTGGTACATGCTATGATACAAGCAGTTGTACATGAACTTCTATATCCAAAGGACTCGATTAATACTGAATAAAAAGAACTAAATAATAATTGCTATTTCAGAGTCTGTAAAAAGTCTCTTGCAGGTGCACAGCACGTTCGTCCGAACGTACAAGTGAAATTGTCGTTCGAAAAGTAAAAAAACTCATAAATAGAGACGTGTTTCTGCACGAATCCGAAAGATTTGATCACTTGTATCGAGTATTAATCAATGTATGTAATTACGTCGGCACAGTATCTACTAGCCAACCGTTCGCTTATTATTACTGTTATTTGTTCGTCCGGTCTCGACTCGTAGCCCTGAAGGATTAAATTCAGGTTGCCTTCTGATTCGCAAGGTCAGTCTCATTCCGTGCTGTCACTCAGTTATCCATTTATATCCGTCCAATCATCCAGAGGTTCTCACTGTTTCACGTTCCCCGTGTCTCACGACGCGAATATATCTCAATCAAGCACGGCTCTATCTCGGCATTATATTTCTGTGACTTTGTTATTAATAGTGTCCTTATTAAGACAGTGGTACACCTTGATCCTGACCAATGCTGCGTACAAGGAGAAGACGCGGTCATCGAGTCTTAGATTTTGTCGAAACTTTGCATATTGGTAGATTTCGTTCTCCTGTTTATAAAAATACAGTATTTCATCAATAATTGTCCACAACACGAGTCTGCGGAGGGACAATTATGCCGGAGGGATATCATTGTTTGAGGTTTGCCGAAAGTGGAGGACAGCCGAGCTCGAGAGGCCTTGGTCACCGAGAAATGTAAACATACCTAATCCGAATTTCCAACTTCTTTATTAATCATTATTTTTTTATGGGACTTCGATGACCATATTTGTGGCATTTTTCTAATAAAAATGATACCAAATATGATATAATTCCGATGATATTTACTGGTGTAATCGACGATTAAAGTTTCGGGCGCGAGGAAGGATATCATCGGAATTATATCATATTTGGTATCATTTTTATTAGAAAAATACCACAAATATGGTCATCGAAGTCCCATAAAAAAATAATGAATAATAAAGAAGTTGGAAATTCGGATTAGTGTGGTCTCACCCATATACTCGAGCCGTATGATGTCATATTTCTCGGCGACCGAGGCCTCTCGAGCTTCACGGCCCCTCAAGGGGGTACACCCCGCACTAGTGGGGATATCTCAGGGACAATTCTGACGGAGACATTTGGGACAATTACCGGTGAAATACTGTATAGCATTATAGGAGTCGATACTCAATAGTTTTTGAGATATTTACAATTTAAATTTCATTATACCCGTTAAGCCGTTAAGTACAGTTTTGGTTGAAGTTTTTGTCAAGTGCCAAACGGCGTTATGGTAACGTACTAGATTCATTACCGGGAAGTGTTCAAATCCCTTTTTCCTTTTTTTCCAATTTTTTCTTTTTTTTCTCTTCAGTTTATCTATTTTAATTAATTGTATTTTGCGCATGAAAAATACACTCATAATATCTATAGCAAACAAAATATAAAGATTTTATTGAAAAGGGTCATAATATGAAAGAAACACTAACTTCATCAATCTTAATGTATCTCAACAGTTGTTGAGTATCGACGCCTATAATGCTACACTTTCACAAACAGGAGAACGAAATGTATCAATATTCAAAGTTTCGAGAAAATCTGAGATTCCATGACCATGTCTCGGTTTTAACACACACTTCATTGCTTTGCTTTCAGTGGCTCGTTATGACTACTCGGGGCCTCTGGGAAAAGTAGAATTTCAGGGCCCCTAACCCCAATTAAATAACTTTCACGTTGGAAAAAACAAAACAATTGTAAAAACATCTACATATTTATTATTGCATAAGAAGTGAAATAAATTCTCCTTCATCCATGAAAACCTTTTACATAAAAATACAAAATATTTGGTTTGTGTTCGGGGCCCCCGGAATTTGCCCAAGTTGCCCATAGGGTAATCCGCCACTGTATGTTTTATAAATCACTGCATTTCCCTACAGCTGCAATGTTTCGAAAATTTAGAAGCAGTTTTCCTAAATATTTAAAAATCTCTGAACATCAAGGACGGTTTGTACCGTTTTACGAAAATGTGAAATTAACAAAATGATCCTTAGCGCGCAATTACTTTTGAGGAGCGTATAAAGTTCAGACGATAGCAGATATTAAAAATCGCTGAGAATCATGGACGGTTCGCATCGTTTTACAAAATATGAAATTAACAGCATGATCCTTGGCGCAATTATTTTTGAGCAGCGTATAAAGGTTAGACGAGAGCAGATATTAAAAATCGCTGAGAATCATGGACGGTTCGCATCGTTTTACAAAATACGAAATTAACAGTATGATCCTTGGCGCAATTATTTTTGAGCAGCGTATAAAGGTTAGACGAGAGCAGATATTAAAAATCGCTGAGAATCATGGACGGTTCGCATCGTTTTACAAAATATGAAATTAACAGCATGATCCTTGGCGCAATTATTTTTGAGGAGCGTATAAAGGTTAGACGAAAGCAAATATTAAAAATCGCTGATGATCGTTTTACAAAATGTGAAAATTACAGTATGTCCTTTGAACACATTAAAAAATGACACGCACTACGATTTTTACTAATAATGATTATAAACATGGTGAATTCATCATGTTTCCACTTTAATTTGTTCAATTGTGTCAAATAAATGCAGTAGTATAGAAGAATAATATAATAGAATAATAATAATAACATAAAATTGTCCACACCCTTTTCCAGCTATAAAGCGGTTTATATAACATACTAAAGTCAGGGGAAATTCATTCATGCAACGAATAAAAAATTCAGAAGCGATGTTCTCACTGTGGCTGACAGAAAAATAATTTCCTCTTCATTTCTTTTTGATTATTATCTTAAAAAAATATCAGCTACCTGCATAATACGATTTTTATAAATTCGTTCCTGAAATTCCCACTTTAATTTTCCCGACGGTGTTAAATCAATACAATATTTAAAAACACAATATAATAGAAGAACAAATATCAGAATATACAGATTCCTTTTTTAAGAATGGAATCGGAGTAATAAAGAATTGTCCACACTATTTCAAATAACGAAGAAACAATGAAAACACATTGAGTTCGGCAGAGACCCATTCTCGGAGCAAATAAAATTTCTTAAAGAACTTCAGCGGTAGGAAACCGTTTTGCAAAAATGCCGGCCGATATACATAACAAGGCAAAAACAATCGCGGCTCGTATGCAGAACATGCTACAAACAATCTCGCGATCATCCTTGGCGGATTCTCTATCGAGGTTCCCGCGAATCCTCCAAGGCCAGTGGATCTCTCGAGTTACCGGCGATTTTCCGCCATTACGGCGGACCTCCAAAGTAAATAGCGGCATAATTGCAGTCATTATTAAACGGCCGAGCGGTGAACGAAATCGAAGGGAGGAAAAAGAAGGAGGATGAGGATGAGGATGAGGAGGTGGGCAGAGGCGAAGCTCGTTTAAAGTTTCGCTTTCGTTGTCAGCGAGCCGGCGATCAACGGTGCGGCGTTGTCGCCTCGTCTGAGATGAAGAACCGGGAGCTTAAGGTGTACACACGCTTCGACCAAGAACGATGCAATTACCTGGGTAATGAAGGAACTTTCTTGGGAAGGTTATCTTTCGTCGAGTCACGGCTGCCAACCCCGAGCAAGCCGAGGCCGATGACAAAAGGGGGGCCATTCGAAGTTTCACGCCTTATCGGCGACAAGTATCTTCGCTACAACACCGACAACCTTTATTTCGCTCGCGGAACCGACCCTTACATTATCTCATCCCCTACCACCCCCTTGGAAACCCCGCTGACTGATTTGAGGACGAGTTTCCCCATCTTTTACCGAAAAAATGGAATTTTGCCATTTTTTCCTAAGATGGATAGGTGTATCTAGAGAATTCATTCATTAAAAATTTTGAAAATTTTTAAATAATAGAAAAATAACATGTAACTACTTCACCACCCCTTAGAAACCCCGTCGACTGATTTGAGAATAAGTTTCCCCCATTTCATACGGAAAAAAAATGTAGTTTTGCCATTTTTTCCTAAGATGGATAGGTGTATCTAGAGAATTCATTCATTAAAAATTTTGAAAATTTTTAGATAATACAAGAACAACATATGACTACTTAACCACCCCTTGGAAACACCTTTGCCTGATTTGAGGACAAGTTTTCCCCATTTTTTACCGGAAAAATGGAGTTTTCCCCATTTTTTACCGAAAAAAGGAGTTTTCCCCATTTTTTACCGAAAAATGGAGTTTTCCCCATTTTTTACGGAAAAATGGAGTTTTCCCCATTTTTTACCGAAAAAATGGAGTTTTCCCCATTTTTTATCGAAAAAATGGAGTTTTGTCATTTTTTATCGAAAAAATGGAGTTTTGTCATTTTTTATCGAAAAAATGGAGTTTTGTCATTTTTTATCGAAAAAATGGAGTTTTGTCATTTTTTCCTAAGATAGACAGGTGTATCTAAAGAATTCATGCATTAAAAATTTTGAAAATTTTTAAATAATACAAGAACAACATATAACTACTTTACCACCTCCTGGAAACATCGTTGACTGATTTGATAACGAGTTTCCCCATTTTTTACCGAAAAAAATGGAGTTTTGCTATTTTTTCCAAAGATGGATAGATGTATCTAGAGAATTCTTTCAATAAAAATTTTAAAAATTCTTAAATAATACAATAACAACATATATCTACTTAACCATTCTCTGTAGACCTCATTGACAGATCTAAGAGCCAGTTTCTCTATTTGGGACCGAAAAGTGTAGATTTTTGGTATTTTTTATAGATATTAGTGAATTGACTGATTAAAAATTGTACAAATTTGATAACCACTTAATCACCTCTTGTAGACTCCATTGACAGATTCTGGATGTTTCGATATTTTTGAAGATGGATAAATATGTGTAGCAAACTTTTACTTTTAATAATTTTGTTTAAAAGTGTGGTACAGCTCAAGTTTTAAATAGAACCTATTAAAAAGTTTTCTAACTCTTTCGATTCCTGGATTTGTGAAATTAACAATTATCAAAAATTACAATACAGAAAAAAATTGTTTCGTCCACCATAAATCTTGTATACTTAAACTAAAGTGACACCCCAATCAGTTTTGTTATACAGTTTTCGTTGTTTCAGTCAATTTCATTGATTTGAACATACCAAAAAATACACAAAGAACCACAGTTTAAATCTCATCACAAAAATAAGTTTTTAATTAATTTCTTCTGAGATATTCCTTATAAAATTGACAAATTACGTCTAATTTATAATATTTTACTCAAACCTCCACTTTTGTAAATGATACGCTTTGTCAACCGACTGGACACATCATGTTATTAAAAATGAAAACATATTTGTTTGTAATTGGCACGCAGATCATTCAGAAATTGATAAGCAGTCTTGTTCCTCAGAAAGACTTTTTTAAAATAACAATTTCAATTACGGTTTCATCGATTATCATATTTGCGCGCTCAAGGGCCATATTTTTCTTATTCTGTTAACGTGTTATCGCGGGCCACCGAGTGCTTAAACAAATTAAACCAAGAGTTCAACCGTATAAACAAGTTGATAATTTGTGCTATCGCTCGGGCGATACTCGTGCATCCTTTATTAGCCGCGAGCTATTTTTGATCGAGCGTATTACGCCTAACGCCGAGCGATCCGCATCGCGAAGTTAATCGAGGCTCTCTCATAATTTGATAAGGGTTTAATTACATCTGTAATATGATGTTTCTGTATTTTATAAACGTGGATAATTGATGCTCGAGTATTCGTGATACAGGAAACCGGTAATGTAGCTTAACAAATCTGCACATCACTCTGCTGCTCAAATTTTTATTATTTTGTTGCAATATTTTCTTGGAAAATAATTATGTTGTAGTTATATCTAGATTGCAGATTTTGTTAATAATGAACTTTATTGATTTCCCTAACTGTTACAATTTACACACAACCGCCTCCTTTATTAACCTCCCCTTCCTCCTCATCCTAACCTCAATTTCTAACTTAACATATCTTACGGTACCTAGTCTACCTAGATTTAAGTTAAGTAGATCAGGTACCGTAAGATTGCAAATTTTGTTAATAATGAGCTTTATTGATTTCCCTAACTGTTACAATTTACACACAACCGCCTCCTTTATTAACCTCCCCTTCCTCCTTATCCTAACCTCAATTTCTAACTTAACCTATCTTACGGTACCTAGTCTAGCTAGATTTAAGTTAAGTAGTTCAGGTACCGTAAGATTGCAGATTTTGTTAATAATGAGTTTTATTGATTTCCCTAACTGTTACAATTTACATACAACCGCCTCCTTTATCAACCTCCCCTTCCTCCTTATCCTAACCTCAATTTCTAACTTAACCTATCTTACGGTACCTAGTCTAGCTAGATTTAAGTTAAGTAGATCAGGTACCGTAAGATTGCAAATTTTGTTAATAATGAGCTTTATTGATTTCCCTAACTGTTACAGTTTACAGACAACCGCCTCCTTTATTAACCTTCCCTTCCTCCTTATCCTAACCTCAATTTCTAACATAACTTATCTTACGGTACCTAGACTTGTTTGATTTAAGTTAAGTAGATAAGGTACCGTAAGATTGTAGATTTTGTTAATAATGAGCTTTATTGATTTCCCTAACTGTTACAGTTTACATACAACCGCCTCCTTTATTAACCTTCCCTTCCTCCTTATCCTAACCTCAATTTCTGACTTAACTTATCTTACGGTACCTAGACTAGTTTGATTTAAGTTAAGTAGATAAGGTACCGTAAGATTGCAGATTTTGTTAATAATGAGTTTTATTGATTTCCCTAACTGTTACAATTTACTTCCCCTTCCTCCTTATCCTAACCTCAATTTGTAACTTAACCTAACTTAAGGTACCTAGTCTAGTTAGATTTAAGTTAAGTAGTTAAGGTACATACCGTAAGATTGCAGATTTTGTTGAGAATTTACAATTTTGTAGACTTGGAAAAATAGGGAGTAAATTACAGCTTATTTATTAATATACGAGGAAAATTGAGTTTTGCTAAAATACTTTGCTATATAAAATATTCTGAAAATATTAAAATAAAGTCAACGGACTACCTTCAAGGAGAGAAGCAATTTTTCCTATAAAAAAATGTTATTTTTTTAGCGTCCATTTTCAAATATTATTTCCAAATGCAATTTTTATAAAACTTGACTGAAATGAAGTAGCAGAAATAGCACAGTTGAGAAGTAGATTATACTTCCGGTGTTGTATGAACTATGGAGGAGTTGAATGTCTTGTTGTGCATTTTTTCGACCACTTTAAAGAGGATTGAAGGAACTTCGACAGTGTTTTCGCGATCCCCGCTTCACGAATTCCACGGTAAACACTCGACGGAAAGTTGTTGGAAATATCGTGAAATTCTATCAACCGAGCAACTTCCGAAAGTTCTGGACAAGGAAAACATTTTTACCTTGCGGAAAATTGCTCCCGACAAGGACTGTAGCGTGGTCCTCTTGTAGCGCAATCGTTGTAGCCATTTTCTTACATTGGTACACTCGAAACTATGCAAAAGCAAATTCTTAATCTTGTGAATGTACAAACAACTTATCCTTCTATTTAAGTGAAACAAACAGTGGTAACATATTTTTAAAACTTGTTAAAACAAGGTTGCATAGAAATGCAATTGCAACCTAAACCGTCTTGCAGTCTTCATCCTCATTCATGTACAGTTTATTTTGACCAGTTCTACAGGTATATGAATATTGCTGAAAATTTAATAAAAATTCGAATCGTGATTAAATTTATTAGAGGACGAAATTAATGTGATAGCTTTATAAAAGGAAATACTGTAATTTCTTAAATTTTTAAATGAAATTTATGAACTGTTTGAATTATTGCTGAATTGTATTCAAAATTAACATTGTATTGAACGCTTTATAAAAATAAATACTGTAATGAGTTTAAAATTAATAATTTTTAATTTTAAAATTAAATTTATGATGGATTAACTGAATTGATTGAATTGTTGCAATATTATATCCAAAATTAAAGTTGTATTGAACGCATTATAAAAAGAAATAAGTTTAAATTAATAATTTTTAATTTGAAAATTAATATTTATGATGGGTTAAATAAATTGATTGAATGTTGCAATATTATATTCAAAATTAAAATGGTATTGAACGCTTGATAAAAATAAATACTCTAAGGAGTTTAAAATTAATAATTTTTAATTTGTAAATTAAATTTATGATGGATTAAATGAACTGATTGAATTGTTGCAATATTATATTCAAAATTAAAGTTGTATTGAAAGTTCTATAAAACAATATACTGTAATGATTTAAAATGAAATATACCACAAATGGAATAACTGAATTAAAATTGTTTTAATGCCGGCGTATGAAAGAAACTTTCATTTTTTTATATAACTTTTGTGCAGTTTATTCCAACGAGGTTAGCGACTATAAATGGTTCGTTTTAGAAAAATTGCACCCACGTATGGTTGCAGTTTATAGAATACTAAACAACCTATTTGCAGCACTTGCAGATACCAACAGTTGAGGTCAGTATGCGGCATGCATTTAATAGCGCATTTCCATGCAACTGGTTTAGGTTTCTTCTTCTCGGAGCTATTGCAGAAAATGATATGCGTATGGTATCGGTTAGAAAAACTGGTATACGATCGGTTGGAGCAGGTATGCTATACAAGGTGTCAATCGCAATTAGACAGCATCACGACTGGATCTCTACGATAAAAAATTGCAATTTAAACGGGTTTTATGTTCTACACTGTGTTTGTATTTTATTTTTGTAATTGACCGTCGTTATCCTAAATATAGTGATTGGAGAATTTATCATCCTACTTAACGTTGGATTTGCGTGGAATGCTAACACTTAGATGCACTGAATTGAATTAAAAAATGTTTACTATGCATAAATATTACTTCAAATGACATACAACACATCAAATGAAATCTTTTGGAATTTTTTAATTCTTTCAATATCCTAAAAAGGGTTCTTTCAGATAGTAGCTATATTACCGTCAATTATCAGTTACTTTTAATAAAAAAATTTGGGTAGTTGCTTGAAAGTATGAACATTCATATGCAAGAGGTTTTGTCGTCAAACCTTTATAAACTTTCTTTAAAAAAATCATGTTTCCGAAAGTTTCATATAATCAACTCCTAATAATGAAATAATAGCCACTCTTAGAAGGCAACTAAATCTTTGTTAATTTTTAATGTTAATTAATGCGAAAATTAGGTTGGTTAGTTGAGAGTATAGTCTTTCATATAGAAAAGGATTTATCTTAGAAACTTTACGAGGTTTCTTACTAAAAATTCATAAAAATTACGTTTCCGGTTCTATGTTCATATAATCTAGCTCTGAAAAGGCACCTCTGGAATATTCAGCACACACATCTTTGTCAATTGTCAATATATTTTAAAGATAAAATTCGTATAGCTACTCAAAAGTATGGTCTTTTATATATAAAAGGATTTATCCTGAAAACTCTACCCGTTTTCTTTAAAAAAAACTCACAAAAATCACATTTCTGATCTCCGAATTCATCTAATCCAGTTCCTCAAGAAAGAAACCTCCTCTGGAATATAGAGCATATCTCTGTAAACTATCAATATGTTTAAAAGAAATAATTCATATAGATGCTCCAAAGTATGTTCTTTCATATAAAAAAAAGACTTATCCCAATAAGTTTCCAAGGCGCTCAAAAAAAAAAAAATTCACAAAAATCACATTTCTGATCTCCGAATTCATCTAATCCAGTTCCTCAAGAAAGAAACCTGCTCTAGAATTTAGATAATATCTCCGTCAACTATCAATATGTTTAAAAGAAAAAATTCATATAGATGCTCCAAAGTATGTTCTTTCATATAGAAAAGGACTTATCCCAAATAGTTTCCAGGTCTCTCAAAAAAAAAGTTCACAAGGATCACATTTCTGGCTCTCCGAATTCATTTAATCCAGCTCCTCAAGAAGGAAACCTCCTCTAGAATATAATAGTATATCTCTGTCAACTATAAATATGTTTAAAAGAAAAAATTCATACAGATGTTCCAAAGTATGTTCTTTCATATAGAAAAGGACTTATCCCAAATAGTTTCCAGGTCTCTCAAAAGAAATTCACAAGGATCACATTTCTGGCTCTCCGAATTCATCTAATCCAGCTCCTCAAGAAAGAAACCTCCTCTGGAATATAGAGTATATCTCTGTCAACTATAAATATGTTTAAAAGAAAAAATTCATACAGATGCTCCAAAGTATGCTCTTTCATATACAAAAAGACTTATCCCTACAAGTATCCAAGTCTCTCACAAAAAAATTAACAAGCATCACATTTCTGGCTCTCCGAATTCATTTAATCCAGCTCCTCAAGAAGGAAACCTCCTCTAGAATATAGAGAATATCTCCGTCAACTATCAATATGTTTAAAAGAAAAAATTCATATAGATGCTCCAAAGTATGCTCTTTCATATACAAAAAGACTTATCGCAAAAAGTTTCCAAGTCTCTCAAAAAAAATTCGCAAAGGTCATATTTTTCTCTCGATGACCGAACCGCGAGCTAAAAATCGTGCACGTTTAAAAGAATAAATATCAGGATACCAACGTCAGTTTCTCGAACGAAAGTGATTTTATCGACAGCGTGGTCGAGCGTGTTAAACGAGGCGTTCGAGCTTTCCGCGGTATTCAAAGGAATCCCTTTAGCAGAGCGATAGAGAGGTTAGCGTTCCCGTGTTCGCAGATCACGCAGATCTCGAAACCTCTGTCCAGTGATCCGAGCCACTCTCCTTGCGACTCGATCAATCGGCAATGGCCGTTTGAAACCAGGGTGGGTATAGCACAGTCCACAAGGATCCGTGAACACCTCGCGGGCAAGGATTTGGAGTGAAGCCAGAAAGCGATACCTGGAAATCTGTCGGACAACTCGATTTCGTCGAGAGCACGCCAGAGAAACTTGTTTACCGGTCTGATAATGGTATTCTGTCGGTTGCACCGACGGGCCTCTCGTGTTTCTGCGGCACTGTTAATGGACTTACGACGAATCGCCAGGATTTACACCGGATTACAAACGCATTTACGACTAATCTCTTCGCGTGTGACCAGCCTGTCCCTCTGATGCCCTCTTTCTTTACTCACCGAACACTCTCTCACTCCCTCTCTCTCTCTCTTTCTCATTAATTTCGCTGTCTCTCTCGTTTTCGCTTGTCCTGCTTCTATGTTTCTCTTATTTTTAATCTTTCTGTTCCTGTCTTCTTCGTTTTTATTCTTTTTCCCTGTGTACTCCTTATTTCGACTTGTTCTATTCGTTGTTTTAATACTACCTTCGTTTATTTGCATTCTGACGTTCCTCGCTTTCTATCTCTCTTGACTTCATTCCTTATGCTTTTATATTTCCCTTATTTCTTATCTTTGTCTTACCATTTTTCTTATTTTTATTCATTCTCGCTAGGTGCTACTCTGTTTGGCTTTTCCTGTTCTTTGTTTTCCGACTCTTTCCTCAACCCTCTCATTATTGATATTTCCCTCTTTTTAGCTGTTTTGATTTTATTCCTTATGCTCTCCTGTACTTCTCTTATTTCTCTCATCTCTGTTCTTTTTCGATCTATGCTCCCCACTTTCATTCTTTTGCTCTTGCTGGCCCTATCTCCGCCATTTTTGGATTTCTCTCTAGCCCTGTTGATTCTATTCTCTCTCTCTCTCTCTTCCTCTCTCTCTTTCTCTTCTTGTATCTTCTTCATCTTTACTAATATCTCTGCACTCTCAGGATGAATTTTTCGATCTATGTTCCCCACTTTCATTCTTTTGCTCTCGCTCGCCCTATCTCCGCCATTTTTGGTACTTCTCTCTAGCCCTGTTGACTCTATATATTCTCTCTCTCTCTCTCTCTCTCTCTCTCTCTCTCTCTCTTCGTGTGACTTCTTCATTTTTACTAATATCTCTGCACTCTCAGGAGTCCCGAGTGGAATCGAAGAACGGCTGTCGGCCAGCAAAGCGTAATTAATGGGGATAATATCAGAGTCACGAAAAAGTGATGGAACCCAAGCGTAAGAGCGTGATTCTATAATTGCAGTGTTTCGAGTCCGTTCGCCACCCAACGTGTTCCCAGCAATAGCCCGCAATTATCCCCAATTAAGATTCGTTTCAGAGGAGCCGGGGCGCGATGCATCGCCGATGCAACTGGGGGCTGCTCGTCTCAATTTCCATCGTGCACTGAATTGCCAACCGACAGTCTGACGAGAGGTCTAGATTTCTGCACAAACCGATTGATCCACTGCTCGGAAAACCCATGGAACCGAAAACGTACGCTTCGGCCACATTCCGGGTTAAAATATGACTATTTCGTTAAAAGCAAACGGTACAACCATAAGCCCGGACTCATTCCAAAGCGAGAAGCCTCTACTTTCGCATAGCAGTGTTCATTTCCCTAAAAAATTTATTTACACGATGTAGCAGATGGGAAACCGTAGCGTTTTCCCTAAAAAATGTTGCAAATTAAAACGTTTCTAAAAGCTTTCAAAAATTTCTCTCGGGATTAAAACCCCCATAGATTTGAAGATTGAAGCATCCTCTTTACGACGACTGTTTAAAAATTGTTGTACGATTTTTTTCACTGTTTTATGGAACAAGCATGGGGACCAAAATTCGAAGCCTTCACGGTGTAGTAATGCCTATCATTCAAAGATCGATAGAATGACTAAAAAAAATCGTAAATCAATTTTTAAAGTGTCAATGCAAAGAGGAAGCTTCGATCTTTACCTCTATGGTGGTTTTGGTCACGGAAAAAATCTTTCGAAGTTTTCATAAACTGACCGATTATCATTTTTCCAACTTATCATTTGCGCAAATGAAAAAGTTACTTCAAACAACCTCAGGAGTCACCGTTTTCAGGAAAATACAACGTTTTTCGCACACCCTGTTTATAAACGAAGAAGAAATAAATCCAGTTTTCTATTTTGTGTGCTGGCTAACGACATAATCAAAAACGCGAGGCATAATTGTTGTTCCGCGACGAAGGCAATAATTGCAGCCACTAGAAAGTGAAAGATCGTTTCTCCAGTCAGTAAAAAAACATTTGCATTATTACCAGGGTGATTACAGGTTGGTGGTGCGCTCGATTCGATACACCTATCCATCGTGGGCCGGCAACGAAACTTTCACGAGCAGAGAGCCACACAGCCCGAACAGCGTTTTCCGCTTAATTTCTTCATCTCGATCGGCGCTCGATAAGACTATACGCTTCTGGTGTCGGTTAAATGCAGTTAACCGCTTCCGTGACCGTGCAGGTTACAGGAATTGCTGACCGGTTTGCATTATCAATGACTCATTGTACAGGTCCCAAGATCCGTACAAATGTCCTAATCGAAATATTACTGGTTCACTACTATTTGAGTATCATTTCAAGAATTAACCTGTTTGCTATTAAATCAGCCTTGGAACTTACCAATCAATGTCGCCAGATGAAGGAATACAAGGGGAATACAGTTTACCACCTCTCTGATAACCAGATTAACCACGTGCGCATGTTACGCATGCGCGACGGGAACGCAACACGCAACACGCAGTGGTATGGGATAGTGGAAGGGGAAAAGGAGGAGAGGAAAATCCAACCAGTTTTGGGTGTTTCTGGCGACACTGTTACTAATAATACTTGTAACTCCAACATTTGTTCTCACTCCTTAACCCCTTGACCTACAATAATGAGTGAGACTCATGGTAAGAAATTTGGGCCAAAAACAATAAGGACGAGCCTGACTCAGTCATGGTATGTGGTCTCGGTTTTCTCGCGCATGCGCGACGATTTTGGCGTCAGTAAAGTGAGTAAAGGAAAAACACGGACCAATCAAAGCGCTACTATAGCGAACGGATTCGGAGTCGGCGACAGGTTCCACTAAGCGTGGCGTTGCCGTTGGCCGAGCCAGAATCCGTCTGCTGTAGCCGCGCTCTGATTGGTCCGTGTTTTTCGTTAATAACTCCGTAACAAAGCCGAAGTGGCCATTTGTGCAAAGGAAAAAGTTACTTTAAATAACCTCAGGAACCGCACATTTCAAGGATTTTCATTATTTTTGTGATTATAGGTACAGATAAAAAAATCAAAAATCGTGACCCTCACATTTTTCTTCCAAATTCCGAGCAGTAGCAGTTCCAAACAGTGATGGCATATGGTCTCGGTTTTCTCGCCCATGCGCGACGATTTCAGCGTCAGTAAAGTACAAAGTTGGGCTAAAATGGCGTACCTTGGTCACCCCGCATAGTTTCGCAAATTTTTTTTTCGATTTCCAGATATGAATGTTTAACCTGCGTATGTTATATTAAAGTTTTATGTGTATGTACATATAATATATAAATATATCTTGCACTCTTCTGTCCGGTTTCCCATCAATAACAGTTCTCCCCTACTTTCCCCACAAACATAAGACGTACATACGTTCCTGCATTTAGTCGCGCATGCGCGAAAAAACCGGGACCATATACCATCACTGGCCTGACTCGTTGTACTTCGTTCTGACTAAACGTAAACAACACGAGCCCACATCTACTTGTTATACTGAACGCCGCAGAGAAATATCTGTTAACGGAAATTCAATCGACGCATTGTAAACACCTCGGCACCGCTGACAAACAAAATTTTCTCACAGGAGTTTCTCTCTCGGGGCCCGATCAATTTCCACGGCATAGTATTTAGATGGTGTGTATAGTATTCGATCGTGGTCTCGTACCACGCCGCACCGAATTATCGTTAATAGCCGGTATAACTCGGACGAAGGTTCTCAATCGAGACTAGTGCGTGGGAGCCACGTGTGGGCGTCGCATTATGCAAGCAAATTGCCTGATCGCAGAAACTACCGCTTCAGGTGATACAACAAGGCTGATGGCTTTACCATCGAATAAACGTCGCGACAAAGTCACCACCAGCTGATCGTTTCGGCGCCTTGTCCGAGCCCGACCAATTTATGAACAGTATCTTCGAACACTTAACACTCGGAAGGTTGGTTAACGGATGGATCTGATGATTAGACAGCGAATTTTATGCATTTATAACAAAAACGAGTAGGTTTAATTTGAGACAGTAGAAACATTGGAAGAATTTAAAAATACTGTTACAGTATTCTCTCCGTGAGTGTCGCAAAGATCTATGCCGTAAATGTCGAAGTTTTATCCCCACCACTGGGGAATCCCCCTTAGAACCAGTCAGGCAGTAAACACGCTGAACGACTGAGCCAGTGAGCGGTCGAGTATCGGTGAGACTCGCACTAATGCAAGCGAAGCGAAATATTGCAAGTTTTATAATTTTTGAATTTTTTAAATGAAACTTCTACCATCGTATTAGTCTCGATTTTTTCATTAAAATGACCCCAAACACGATATCGTTACGATCATAATTACTTGTGAAGCAAGCGATTCAGGTTTCGGACATGACATTCATAGTAGAGACACGAATTCGGTAAATGTCAAGTCCGAAACTTTAATCGCTTGTTACACAAGTAATTATAATCGTAATTATATCGTGTTTGGTGTCTCTTTAATCATAAAAAAGGGACGAATACGATGATAGAAGTTTCATTGACGAAAAACCTAAAATTAGAAATTTAATTATTATTAATTATATGCTATTCGGAATTCAGTAATAATGAATTAAAATTATAATTTCGAGGGTTTACTTCCTGAGAAACTATATTAATTACTACCATAATAAGTAGGTCATAAAGCGTTTATAATATTTCCAAGTTTCTAAAACCAGTATAATACACAGTAAAGTGTTTCAAAGCGTTTAATAAAATTAAGATATCCTCCAGAATACGTTACAAACTATATTAAAGTAAATGTATATTCTCCCATTCCAATTCCTTAAAACTGCGAATAAGAAACGTCTAATGGACGTCTCTGAATGAAAATGTATAATACAGTCACAGTATAAATACACATTGAATATCGGATTAATCTGAATTAAATTTAGAAAACATGAGAGCAACAGACTGAGAATATATTATATGCGCTCGAGATTTAAACACGACGATTATTATAAATATTCAATCTGAATATCTCATTAAATTTATTCAGCGTTAATTAACCAATTACCTACGCGCAGATTCTCTAAAATACCATTTACATTATCCTATATAATGTATACATAAGTAATGCTATTAGATGCGGGGGAGATAAAGGTCAGCCGATTGAATTGTTGGGCTGGGATTCGAACCCGGATGTTACATTCGCCGCATGACTACTCACGCTAATTGAGCTAACTACTTTATTCACGAGGCCTTTAGACACAGCTTCTTTATTTTCTCGACTAGCTGGTCTCCATCTTCTAGAGTTACCTAGTTATAATATACCAAACAAGATTACACCGCTTCCTTCCAGGAAACTCGTTCCCTTTTTTAGCCGACATTTTATTTTTCACAGAATTTTAATTGCAATAAACATATTCACACCATGCCGTAGCGTTTTCTTTGAGAAAATGATTACAAATGCAAGACAATGAAGAATGTTACCGTTGCTTCATTTTTAGAGTAATTATGTGTATCGGGTTAAAATTTCTCCATTTTGATTATCTTGAATTGTTTCATTTTTTAAAGTACATGTACTTGTATAAAAATTTGAAAAATATTCTATTTGTTAGAGTTTTCAGTACGCAATGACAATTCTATAGTCAAAATTTATTTGTAAATATTATTGAAAAATTGGGTTAACCATGAGCATCTTTCGGAAAACAAGTTTTAAGAAATGTTGCTCGGCCATTTTGTAAGATTTTGCAGCGAAAAAATTACTATAACTTCTACAGTATATGTATTATCGATTAAGTTACTTGTTTAACAAAAATGTCGATTGATTTTTTCAGAAAAAATTCCTAAAAATCACGTTTTCTTAACACTGATAGCTAGTCTTTAGAGAAACCGCTTCTGCAAACAAAAATGTAAAAGAAGCTGTTGGCCATCCATTTTTTTAAATTATCCAGCGAAAAATTACTGCAAGTTCTACAATATGTGTACTTTTGAATAAGTTACTTGTTAAAAAAAAGTCGATTGATTTTTTCAGAAAGAATTCCTTAAAATCACGTTTTCTTAACACTGATAGCTAGTCTTTAGAGAAACCGCTTCTGCAAACAAAAATGTAAAAGAAGCTGTTGGCCACCAATTTTTTTAAATTTTCCAGCGAAAAAATTGCTGCAAATTCTACAATATGTGTACTTTTGAATAAGCTACTTGTTAAAAAAAAAATGTCGATTGATTTTTTCAGAAAGATTTCCTTAAAATCACGTTTTCTCAACACTGATAGCTAGTCTTTAGGAAAACCGCTTCTGGAAACGAAATTGTTACTCGGGCATTTTTGAAGATTTTGCATCGCAAAAATTGGAGTAAGTTCTACAATACATGTAATTCCAAATACGATATTGGTCCTAGAAAAAAGTCCATTAATTTTTTCCGAACAATTCCTCTAAACTTACGTTCTTGCAGATTGTATAGCTAGACATGGTCTATTAACACAGCTACATGGAGAACAATGATCCCGCAGATTTTCATGAGAACGCTAATTGTTTATAGGAAAACAGCTTCTTGGAGAAAAGGTGCTATTCCAGAATTTTATAAAATTTTGCAAGAACAAAAAGTTACAACAAATGATGCGCTATGTGTACACTTTTGATGTAGGTATTCGTCCAGGGAAGAAGTCCATAAATTTTCTCTGTAAAATTCGCAAAAATCATATTTTTGCGGGCTGTTAGTCAGACACGATCTCTTAACTCGTTTAGGGCTTCATCGTCGAAAGTCGTAAGGCGAATTGTGGGTACGCACGTAGCTCTTCGCGCCGCTTGTTCCCACTTAACGAGATGCGTGTTCTCGCGCTGGGAATATAACCGGCCGCGGCGAACCCTTTCTTACGATCGGTGTTTTGCAATTCCTCCGGCGTTCCGGGGCTCCCTCTTGCTTGCCCGGGTTTGTTTGAATACCCAGGGATTATATAATAGACACGACGCACAAAAGGTGTGCGTGCGCTTTTTTTCTCTATTGTCGCCTCGCGCCGCGAATCCTTTGAAATATACCAGGAAGCTGACTAGCTGGCGTCCGGGTGGAATGCGGCTTCCATTCGTCGCGAGATTCAATCTCGACTTTATAACCCATCCATCTTTTACCGCCTGTAGATACAAAGAAACGCGTATTTTCTGGTACCGCGATCGGCCCTCGCTTGCACAGAATTGCGCCGGTTCCATAGCACCGACAGAATCGTCGTCGTAAATACTTTATACAGTTTGAGATTTATACAGTGTTGTAGTGACAAATTATGCGATGATTTTATGGTTTATTGTTCGTTGATTAATGTGGTTATTTTGACCAGTTTTAAAGATTTTCATGAAAACCAGATAACAATCTTCAAAAACGTGATGTTTAGGAATTTTTTTCTGAAAAAATCAATAGGCATTTTTCTTTAACAGGTAGCTTATTCAAAAGTACACATATTGTAGAACATGTAGTAATTTTTTCGCTGAAAAATTTTAAAAAATGGCTGACCAACAGCTTCTTTTACAGAAATGTCTTTTCGTAGGGACTAGCCAAACCATGTGCAGAAACGTGTTTTTCAATTTGTTCAGAAAAAATTGACAGACTATTTTCTTAAATAGGTGACTTATTTGAGAATACATATATTGTAGAATTTGTAGTAATTTTGTCGTTGTAAAATTTTAAAAAACAACCTAGGAACAGCTTCTTTCCCAGAAGTCTTTTTCTTAGGGACTATCTAACAGTCTTAAAAGAATTGATTTTCAGAAATTTTTTCTGAAAAAATTTGTTGGCCTTTTCCTTAAACGAGCGTCTTATTTGATAATACATATATTGTGTAACTTTTAGTAATTTCTTCGTTGCGAAATTTTAAAAAACAACCTAGGAACAGCTTCTTTCCCAGAAGTCGTTTTCGTAGGGACTAGCTAACAGTCTTAAAAGAATTGATTTTCAGAAATATTTTCTGAAAAAATGTGTTGCCCTTTTTCTCAAACGAGCATCTTATGTGAAAATACATATATTGTAGAACCTGTAGTAATTTTGTCGTGGAAAAATCTTAAAAACAACCTACCAACAGCTTCTTTCCTAGAAATAGTTTTCGTAGGAACTAGCTAACAGTCTTAAAAGAATTGATTTTCAGAAATTTTTTCTGAAAAAATGTGTTGGCCTTTTCCTTAAACGAGAATCTTATTTAATAATACATATATTGTGTAACTTCTCGTAATTTGTTCGTTGCAAAATCTTGAAAAATGGCTGAGTAACATCCTTGTTCTCAAAACTTAGTAGACCCAATCTTTTTAGAACGTACAAGATTCATTAGAGTTACAATAATAATTGCCACGATAAATCTTATCGTTCCTTTATAGGATCTCGGCAGTACTGAAATATAGTGCACCGTTTAGTTCTTAAAGTGCCAAAGTTGCTCGCTATCATAGTATCGTAAGATTCATGGTTCTCGATCATCGCCAGCTAGGAGATATCAGTTTCAATTCCAGATAATCTATGGGATGCACTTTCCATCGACAGGACAATAAAGAATCGCATCTCGTACACGGCTCGTGCCATTTATTGTACAACGAATTTCTATTTCTATCGACTAATACCGGTTATCACGTGAAACAATATTCATTCTCTCTCTTTCTTCTCGGTGAACAACAATGTTACACCGCTCGAACATAGATGTCTATCGCTTTATGGTTTGGACGAGGCCTCGATGAAAGGTGAATTACTTTGACTCTTTGATCTTTATTGCTACAAGTATCGCTTGTGCGTCAGATTTCACCTTTGTGAATTAGAAAGCGGTCGAAAGGTATCAACGCCACGGTGCCATACTTTGATTCACTTTAACGCTCCGCTGCCGGAAATTGGCAATTTATATATTAATCAATAAACTGCGGATCTTTATACAAATTACAATTTCCATGCTTAATTTAAAAGAAACTGTAGTAACTTTATTGATTCCCCTAAGGGTTACAATTCTTAAAATTTTTCATTTTTTCCCGCTTTACCTCCTCATCTCATTCCTACAAATAGTCTTATATCTATCTTATGATTCTATATATATATATATATATATATATATATATATATATATATATATATATATATATATAGAGAGAGAGAGAGAGAGAGAGAGAGAGAAAAGAACCTATTTACAAAAGAAATCGCTATTTACACTATTTACATTACCTAAAATTACGCTATGACTCTTCCTCCTTATATATTGACCCTTTGCACTCGGAGCTATTTCAACTAAAAAATCGAACATTTCTTCTAACCTAGAATATTTCCATTGTACATACATTTTTTCATTACATGCGTACGAAACCGATATAGTACCTCATACAATATTTAAATGTTTCGTAATTTATTTCATATAAACATATTTAATCATGTAAACAATATTCTGAATAATGATGTAACAATTTGTAGCGGCGCCTCAGAGTCGCCATTCGAGTGCTAAGGGTTAATAATTCCCCTTACCCTATCCTTAGACACCCTCTTCCGGTCGGAATTTAAAAGAAACTGTATTAACACTAAACCTACCACGATCAATTAACCGGTCTTATATTTTTCAATTATTGAAATTATAAAAATTCATTTATGAGAAATAATAAAATACATTTCCTGATCTAAGCATCTATTATATTGAAAATTACGGATAATCTCAAGAAATTTAGTATCTCTATTTTAAAATGGCAACATTTACCGATACTTTTAATGCTTGGTAGGTTTAGTGTTAAGAAGAAGCCGTCTTTCTTCATTGACTAAAACAAGAAGTTCCAACGTATTCCCCTCCGAGAACTGCAAGGTCCCCACCATTGAACCTCTTCCCACTACTACGTACAGCCGTAGAGTTAATGAGTACTGCGCGCGCCGCGCGGCTCTCGTGGTGGGAGCTTCCCACTATTATACATTATAACGATGAAGTCTAAGAGTGGGGGAAGAACCTAAGCGGGGAAGGTGCCTCGAATAACTCCGGAGCTACTGGTTGGAACTGCCTGGACTAAAAGATTTCCTGCGATAAAAACGAAAGAAATATATTACTAATTTTAATCAATATACACAGCTTCTTATATTTAGAAAATTTGAATATACCATAAATGCATAAAAATCCGCAGTCTACTAATCAATAACGTGACACTATCTTAAATTACATAGGTTAGTTTATTATTTCAATTTTTTAAGAAAATTAGAGACAATTAAAATTAGAAATATTCGACATTGTCAGACTGTAGACATTACTTTTCTAAAGCTGGGTTTTGAAATAATTTTTTAAATAACTTTAACCAGTTAAACTTTAACTACTTATACACTGTATACAATGTTTTCATACCAATTATTTATATTTTCGTATTTGTTCGTTTTATTTCGTCTTGGCCTTCAAATATTCAGAACATCTCGAAATTTAAGAATATATTTTAGTTTTCACTAAAATTGCAATGTAAACAGCAAATTGTAGCTACTTTTTACGCATGACGAGTATATTCGTCATAACAAAAAACTGCCAATTCTTCATGATGAGTATACTCGTCAAAAACAGCTAACAGGCTAACACTACTGGACCGGTCGAAATGACTGATTTCTAATTTTCTCTTTTACAAAATATTGAAATTATAAATATATTTTCAGGAGTAATTTTTTTTTAGTAAACTTCTCTATTAAAGTACATATTTAAACAAAAATTGTACGAAATCTGAATGAATGCAATGTTGCCGTTACTATGAGGCAATATACACCAGTCACGTTTAGTGTTTGGTAGTTCTAAGTGTTAAAATATGAATCGATCATCGCGGCTCGGCCATAAAAATAGAATGGGAATTAAAGGGTTGTTGAAAGCGTGAAGAAGAATATAGGGATTCTCGGGGGCCGGCCTGTCATCCCCCCGTAACCTCGGCTGCTCGAGGAAACAGAGTCGATGTTGCGTTTATCGCTCATTCCACGGCCGAAGTTTGAATATTCAGTGGTTCGCCGGTGCGCGGAGAGAAAGAGAGAGAGAGAGGAATGGGAATGGAAATGAGAACGAGAAAGGGCCGCGGCGAAGGAAACCCAGAGGCGAAGGGGATAAGCCGGCTAGAATCTGGTGTACATCCCCGTTTAGCAATTAGCATCTTGTATTTCAAAGCCAGAGTTTCCTCCCGGACAGAGCCGCAGGAAGAAAGCGGGCTGAGTCACCCGGAGAGTCGGAGCCCATTTTGCTTTCCTGCCAGCCAGCCGTCGGAATATTGTTAGCTTCGGTGAATTTGATTCAGTGCTCGTAATTTAGAGCGCATTAGCGATGTTCCGCGTCGAAATTCCCGGCCTCCCACGTTCCTCCGCGATTCATATCTGCTCCGCAACTTTGTTCAACCCTGTCGCGACTTCTTCCGACACGGAACAGTATCTGCCCTGTTTCGGTTCGAAAGTTCTAAAAAATTTGATCAATTGTTTAAGCGAAACCGCAACTGAACACTGAAGATTCGTTACTACACGGATTTTTGTACAAAATAGAAATTGTCTCCGTAGCCATGCAGCAGATTTGTTTTTCTTTAAAAAGCAGTGTCTGTATATTAATTTCGTGTAGCAATCGTCGCTATCGAAATAGAAATATCATTGACAAAGTATGCTAAGCCTGTTGATATCCTTTGAACGTTTCTCAAAATCATTTCACGTTATTTCTCCAGATTTTGTTTTTTATACAATTACAGATCAGTATCGTATATTTTTTTTAAAATGTTGAGCAAGTACTATTTATACTCGACTATAACAAGACACTACAGTATTTAATCGATAAGTGTCGCCACATTCTGAACAATAAGTGTCGCAAAGTAATCCCCACTTCCGCGGGGTATACCTCGTGAGGGGCCGTGAAGCTCGAGAGGCCTCGATCGCCGAGAAGTGTAACATAATACTTGGTGGAGTGTTATCGGTCATTTGACCCGCAGTGGTAGGTTTAGTGTTAGGTAGTAAGAAATTGCAAAAACGAGGAAACTGTGAATGATGATTGTTTATATTGTATGTGAGAGTTCAGAATGAATGATACAGATGGAAGAGTGAGCGCTAGAGTGAGTGAGAGTCCGGAATGTGAGTGAGTGAGATTGTTTGAGGTGAGAGCTAAATAATGTTCAATATATAGTTATAAGTGATACTATTAAAGTATATTAGTAAAGTAATATGTATTTCCTATCGTTTATTCACCACAGAAACTGTTCGTATAAATGATCAAATCCCTTCACAACCCTTTTCAGGTAGTAGTTGTCGATCACTCGGGGTAAACGAAGCCGCAGCTTCCTGTTTGCAAATTTATTTTGTCCCAGAAGCGAAACCAGACGAAAGAATGCCGAACCTACTTCCACCCTCTACCTTCCAACCCCTTTTTCCATCATTCCTCGGAATCCCGAACGCCAGGTCACGGCAAAGTGGAAAATCTCTTTTGTAAGCCGGAGCATGTTTCCGCTTCTCCCGCTCGTTTATTTTAATATTTGAACGAGCCTGAACAGCTTCAGCACGGGGAAAAGCGTTGAAAGCGACGCTAAAAGCAACGCTTTCAACGTCACGGAACAGAGCGAGCCGTGTACACGTTGCCGTTTCAGAGTATGTATCGTTGTATCGCTAATCAAACGCTCGCCGATTCGATTGTGTCATCATCCGCGTCGACGTGTTTCATATTTTGCCTGGGAGCCTCGGTATTTTCGTCCGGAGCCAATGTGCAGACAATTGAAACCTTTTTTTTTTAAACGATTATATCAAAATGTATTCGTTTTTCTTCGCCCGTTAATGAACAATGAATTAAAATTCTATTTTAAACGATTTCACGGAAAATGTTTATTTTTCTTTACAACCGATGACTAAAGAATTCTTCAATTTTTAAATGTATTTTGCATTCGTCTATTTAAAATGTATTTAATATTTTAGGAAACCTCTCTTATAAAGCACTACAACGACGTTTAATAAAATAAAATGATTAAAGTTAACTTAGTAAGTACTTTTATCAAAATTTTTAATATCCATCACGGATAAGTCGAACAAATAATTCATAATAATTCGACGTCAGAAAAGCACAGTTCAACTTTACAAAAACACACAGTGATTAATAGACTGTGGATTTTATGAATTGATAACAAAAACGAATTGGTGTAATTTAAAACAATAGAGATATTCAGAGAATTTAGGAGCGTCGATATATCATTTTCAATTCGTTCAAAGGACGTGTTCGAAATTTTTTAATGTACAATTATCGGAATTGTAAAGATAGATTTATAGGAAATTTATTCAATACATTTATTCTTTGGTAAAAGCCGCTAAAAATCTGACTAAATATATTCTTGTTATTTTTATAAAATAATCGAGAATAGCCACTTTGAGTGCGGCATAAAGGATGACATTTTAACAGACGACAAGAAACAGTTATATCGGTTCTGACTGAAACAGTTATGAAGAACCCAAATGATGTAACTGTTATGAGAATATCGGTTCTCGCTTATATCGGTTACTGTTATGGTTCTTGAGAACCGATATTATAACGGTTCTATAACTGTTATTTTTAGGTTCTGGATTTCGGTTTCGGTTTCGGTTCTTCAGACTTCAGAACCTATAATATGTCCCGTATCGGTCTCATATCGGTTTTGCAGTTCTGCAACTGATATTTTTTGGTTCTGTATCGGCTATACAGGGTGTCTCAAAATTCCTTCAACATCCGGAAATAAGAGGTTCCTGAGATAATTTGAACCGACATTTTCCTTTGCAAAAATGGTGTTCGCGGTTTTGTTAAGGAGTTATTAACGAAAAACACGGACCAATCAGAGCGCGGCTACAGCGAACGGAGTGGGACTCGGCGACAGGTCCCGCTGAGCGTGGCTTCGCCGTTGGCCGAGCCAGAATAAACCCGCTGTAGCTGCGCTCTGATTGGTCCGTGTTTTTCATTAATAACTCTTAAACAAAGCGGCGGCTGCCATTTTTGCACAGGAAAATGTCGCTTCAAATGACTTCAGGAACCTCCCATTTCCGGATATTGCAGGAATTTTGAGACACCCTGTATAGCCGATACGAAACCAAAAAATATCACTTGCAGAACTGCAAAACCGATATGAGACCGATACGGGACATATTATAGGTTCCGAAGTCTGAAGATCCGAAACCGAAACCGAAATCCAGAACCTAAAAATAACAGTTATAGGACCGTTATAATATCGGTTCTCAAAAACCGTAACCGTAACCTATACAAAGAACCAATATTCTCATAACAGTTATAACATTTCTTCGGTTCTCGTAACTGTTTCAAGAACCGGAATCGATATCATAGCAGTTTACAACCCCTGGTTTCTTGCAATTGCTATGGGCAATTTTTATTGATATCTTGTCCAATGATTAAATCACTTTGATAGTTGATTCACAGGGTATAACGATATGTACACACATCGTTCGCATACACTTCTCCGGAATCATCGTCTCTCTGCCTGAACAAGATGTGCTCGCGCGTTTGTGTGCACGACATCGGCACGGGTAATTCACAATTCATGGAAAACGGGATCACAGGGTTGGAACGCTCCCTCGATCGGTCTTTTCCACCGGTATAGTGGTGCTGGTATAGTGACGGAAAAAGAGCGCGTTCCAACCGCAAAATCGATTCCACGTGACAGGCCGAATGTCGCGTTTCTTTCCGTGGCTGTTCGGCCGCGTCGCATCAAGGGGTTGAAAAAGTGGTCAAAGGGTAACGAGATTTTCCGCGTTCGTTATTAAACTGGAAACGAATCTCGCGAACCATTTCTCTACTAATCATCGACAATTGTACACCATTCATGTTTTTGTGCTCGATAATCCATGCGAAACAATGCTTGTAATCGTTGCACAAAAGGTCTGTCGCAATCATTAACCCTCAGAGACTAACGTTATCGGCGTTTTATTTATCAGAATTGATAACAAGGATAAAAGATTCTTTCTTATACAATAATTATGAAAAAACACCTGTTTCCATCGTTAGTAATGAGCAAAGAATTTATAGTTTTCGTATGATTGTACTGGGAAAATATTTGCTTTCTTTCGTAGTTAGTTAGCAAACAATGACAATTCTTTTTAAAATGATTGAGTTGATCGTCTTCAGTAAGCGAAAGAATTTTAATTCTTTTTTTTAAATTATTATACTAAAAAGTTTTCTTCGTTATTAATGTGTAGACTGCGGATCTTTATGCAAATTCTAAGCTTCATTTTTTAAAAACCAAAATGAGGAACAAGTTAAATTTATCAACTAGAAAATTCCTTATTGTAAGCATAGAGTAGAGATGTTATAAACGTTTGTTACCATACATGATTTCTTGTATTTCAAAAATGTGTATACAATATAATTACATAAAGATCCTATTAATGAGCAAAGAATTTATATTTTATTGTGTAACGTCACACTGGGAAAAGATCTGCTATCTTTCGTAGTTAAGAACAATTCTTTTGTCAATGATAGTTATGAAACATTTATTGTTTACCTTCGTCTTCAATAAGCAAAAGAATTAAATTCTCTTTTAAACAATTATACTGACACATTCTGATTTGCTGTGTTAAAATTTGTGGTAAGTTTAGATTACAATAACGTTCAATAACGTTCTTATTAAAAAATTCTAAAAATTGTCTTGTATTTAGAATATAGCCGAACTATAATATGAAGGCTCTTAAAGAGACGAGATACAGGGTTGAAATTCGTTACAGACGAATATCTCCAAAAATATTGATTATATATGCGAACATGTTTTAGATGAAAGTTGTTCAGTACCGAGAAAGAGATATCATGTGGTGGAATTTTATTTTTCCCGGCGGACACTCCAAGGTGAGGTGAAGGTCAACTTTCTTTTTTTAAATGGATTGATATGTTTTTTACCAACCATCGAATAGTGCGTTTTAAGATGAGTTCAATTACCTATGACTCAAGGTCATTCACGGTCAAACTTGCATGGAAATGCAGAAAAGGTATGATTGTTGAACACATGTTATTGTTTTGGTGTGAAAGTTCGAAAGCACGAATTAAAGTACAAATAAAACGATCACACCTTTTCCGCATTGCCCTGCAAGTTTGACCTTGAATGGCCTTGAGTCTTAGGTAATTGAACTCATCTTAAAACGCACTATTTGATGGTGCATAAAAAACATATAATTCCATTTAAAAAAAGAAAGTTGACCTTCACCTCACCTTGGAGTGTCCGCCGGGAAAAATAAAATTCCACCACATTTTTGCGTATAATCAATATTTTTGGAGATATTCGCCTGTAACAGTTTATAATTTTCACCCTGTATGTAGACGGAAAGTTTTGCCGGCTAACGCACGCGGAAAGAATGTCTCGATCGCTCGGCAACACGTGCTGCTTCTATTTTAAAAGCGATCGCCGTCGATCCCAGCGTTTTGCGTCATTTCACATTTGAATTAACGATTCGAAGAACGATGCAGTCCCGTAAACTGGTTTCTACGGAACGTCAACACATGGAAACGATTCGCTGATATTTCCGTTTTCCCCCTCTTACTTAAACAATCTTCCGGAGCATAAGTAAATCTGCCTCTTTGATGTGCAATTTACATACGAATACACTGAGCGGCGGGAACATTTTTGTTTGTTTGTAACACAATGTGCGTATCTTTCCTGGCGAATAAACTCTTCGTGACATAAACAGAGTGTGGAGTGGATCATTTATTAGAAACCGGCTGAAAAGTTGAATCAATTCTAAAACCTTTACTTCGAGTTACTTAATCTTTGTTTTAAGATAAAGATTGTGCGAGTAACATCTCGCAGAATGTTAAACACATTTTATTTCACCTTTGGGTTATTATGTATTTGCCTTTGTGCAAATTTGTATGAACGACGTTATGGATAAACCGGTTAAAAAAAAGATCTCATCCGCCAATTAGAAAAATTCTTGTTGTAGGAATAAAATGGAAATACTATTAATTTTTATTAATGTACACGTTTCCGTCTGTTCTAATCTTTTACACTTTATTGTACATTTTTCTTTAGAATTGTAATAGCTATTGTAGTATTAATAATTTTATGACAGGAAAGTAAATTATACATCTATTAAATGTGTACATTTACTGTAAAAAAAAAAATGAGGAATACGTACCATCCGTCCATCAGGAGATGGCAGTGTTTTTCGACAGTGGGGTGCAGGGGGACTGCAAGACCCCACTCTAGACGCCAGGCTGCGGACCCCACTCTTACGCATACGTTCTGGCGGGAACGGTCGACATAGGCGCTCAGCGTCACCACATCTCTCTGTTCCAGTCACACTAATATGCGCGTTTACGTCTTTGTCGCGCGATTCGCCCAATAGCGGTAGACATGTAGCGCGTAGAAGTGAGATCACGTGGTACCTACAAGTTTCTCACTGCCATCTCCTGATGGAAGGACGGTACATTTACTGTAAAAATAATGACGAATACGTATACAAACAATTCGAGCGACGTTAATAATTGATATTAACACCAGAGCTTACCAGAAGAGTCAAAATGACAAATTTCAAAATTTTTATTTTATGATTACTGAAAGTATAAAAAGGCGTTTATGAGAAATTATTGAATAAATTGAGTCACTCGTGTGCATACTACAATACAAATTCACTAAAGTCTATTTTTTAGGACCATACAGTTCTCATAAAACAGTTTCTAAAACTGTACTTTTAATACTCGGTAGTCCTAGCGTTAAATTCTATAAAAATTACAAAATGTGTAAAATGGTAAATAAAAGGGTAAAAAAATTGATTTGATTTTATTTGAATAAGAAGTGTGTAAAATTGTGATTAATATGAACTGATTGTGAGAAAATTCTAAAGAAATTACCAATGGGTTTTAAATTAAAATAACATACACAGAATTTACATAATTAAAAAACATTATTGAAGATGTATCTAGACACGTACAGCTGTATAAACCTCGCATACAGGTTCAACTAGCTTAAATAAATCTAATACTTAATTAAGAAAGAGCTACTTAAATGAGCTCAAATAAAAGAAGACATTTTAAAGAAATTAAAAGGCGAGACTAATTATAAATGAGAGGATAAAACCAGCTCATTAGCGCTTTAAAGAAAGATTCCAGCATCGAGTCAGCTACACAACATTCGTTGTCTATAAACTATAAAAACACGCAATCGCAAAATGCACGTCGGAAAACGTACGGTGCACGTTGCAACGCACGATGCATATACGCTCTGATAACGAATCGCGTCTCATTTGAGAAACGGATCGTCATCGGCCCGCGGGATAATAATATTAAAATATCACGTGTACGCGTCTCAGTAACGATAGAGGGATATTTAACGTTTCTTCTCTTTTGTGTTGCAGGTACGTTCAATGCATTTCTCAGCGGCTTGAAGTTGGACGATCGTGCCATTCTCACTGCGATCACGTATGTATGTATCTTTGCACACGTGTGCAGCGTGTCGATATTAATAATGAATGAAGCGCTGTTGCATATACAGTTCGTCTCGTTCGTTCGAAATTCGCGCATGATTTTACCCCCAGTTGGCTGTTGCCACCATAGCCGCCGCCGATCCTTCTCTCCCGTTCGCGATTATTATGTGCATATTTCATTTCGTTCCACCGTGGCATGGAAAAGTATCGTTCCCATGCCCGGGATACGCAATTACGACCACTGATACGATTCTCCCCATTCCGCCAGTCCCTCTTTTTATCTAGCAAATATCCGAGCACGGATTTTGCAAAACCTACGATTTTTCCACCCTTTTCCCGACACGGTCCAACGTTTTCTGTAATCGAGTTTGCGACGTTTCTCTCGTTAACGAGAAAATTGTTTATTCCCCTCTGTTCGATTTAACCTTGTACTGGAACATCGAGTCAGGCGCGTGTTGAAGTCTTCGAACAGGATCCAACAAATAGAGTAGTGTCGCGAAGAATGCAGCGACTTCGAGTCTGAAATATTGCATACTACGCGACGGACACGATTCCTCGAGATTCATATGTATCTTTTGTCGGCAAAATAGGAAGGTGTAGTCTAATGTAGTTCAAAATTGATAAGCCGGGGTTTTTTGGGTTACTGATTATGAATGTGATGTAAAAATGACAAAAAACAAAATGGCGGATTCAATATGGGAGATGCGTAACAAAAATTTATTGGACTCTCTTGAAAATTAGTATTCCCATATTTATCGTGCCGTTGAATATGAATCTGATGTCAAAATTACAAAAAACAAAATGGCGGATTCAATATGGGGGATGCGTAACCCAAAGATTTATTGGACTCTCTTGCAAATTAGTATTTCCATATTTATCGTGCCGTTGAATATGAATCTGATGTAAAAATTACAAAAAACAAAATGGCGGACGGGTATGTGAAAAAATTATTTCATTTCCACAAATATTTGGTAATAGAATGTTTTCGAGGTATATTATTGCTATAGATTTTTATCAGATAACTTCAGATAGCGAAAAATATAAGATTAGCGATTTTTCATAATATATAGCAATAATGTATCTTACATTTGCGAATATTAGTTTTGTCTACGATTGTGGGCAAATTCGCCACTTGAAAATGTTACGGTCACTAAGAAAATGGCGATAACGCATAAGGTCGCAATAAGTCGCAGGTAAATGAAACATATACTCATTATAGACTTAACAGTTTCTTTCCCCCAAAAAATGAACGCTTGATCGTGATTGATAAGCAACTTTTTTGTTAATCAAATGGAACAGATGTGTAGATTTCTCTTTTTCATCTCTCAAAGTTTTAAAAAGTGAAATGTAGCAATGAAATCAGAATATTATATTAAATTAGGACATGCCCGACAATAGTAAGAATAATAAACTAGCGTTGCAGCGCGATAATAAACTCCAAAGGTAATTTCAATTATTTAAAAATTTTAAAACTACTAACTTTGAACTTGCGTATCTCCGACAGAGGTACGTACTAAATATTGATTGTAACAAAAAAACATGTTCTAGCAATTTATAATTATAAATGCTATTACACAGATTTTTAAACTACAGAAAAAATTTTTTTACTTTTGTCCATGATTTCGGTCAAACTCACCACTGTGCGACACCAGCGTGTCAATGAGACAATACCAATGCAACGACGAAACTGTAATAGTTTAATAGCATAATTGCTGTAATAGTATATTTTTAATACTCTCGCTTAAAAATTATATGATTTTTAAGTGTCTTGCGTAGAACTGGTTTTTCTTCAAAAATGTCTTAAGAAAAGATTAATTATTGCGATCGTCACGTGTTTGTGTGATTCCCTGCGATCAATTTGTGTACAGGCCTTGCGTGTATTCCTCTCAGGTGAACAGCAACCCCCATATTCGCAGAATTAGATTCCCTTATCAGTTTTATCCGGTTTCGCGACGCAGAAAATCAAGATGAAACGAATCCGAGGCAAGGGAAATCGCAACGCGGTGATTTAAAACGATAGGGGAGTTGGTGAGAGGTGTGAGAGGTGAGTGAGAGAGGAGAGAGAGAGAGAGAGAGGGAGAGAGGAAAGGAGATTATAAGTGTCTCGTTCCATTCACCAGTCTCTCCTCCAGCTTTATCCAAAGAGGTTTTTACGCTCGACTCGAGCCCTGCTCCGGGCAATATCCATAACAGAATCCGTCGGTCCTTCTTGTCTGCTCATTTTCGCAGAGACCCGTTAAATAAATCGGCCGTAAAAGAAAGAAGCAGTTTAGTTTAAATTCGAGGCAAATTGCCGGAAAAACTGCACCCTGTCGACGCCTTTACATTAAATATCTCTTAGAACCGTGGTTGCAGCAATTTTTCTGATTTTATCACTGTACGCGAGTTCTGTAAATGTTGAAAATCATTTGTAAAATTTAAGACTGTCGAGGCGTTCTCGAGACACTGTTAGGCATCGTCTGCCAAGGATTGAAATAAAAAAAAATTTTTAATTACAGAAAAGTCTGCAGTTATTTTACACTTTTATTTCGTGTTTCAGTCCCTTATGAACAGAGCTTTCTTTCATCAACTTTGTTTTTAATAACCATGTAGCTAATAAGTTTTTCAATTGGAAATGGGATTATGATAGACAAAATCTTCTGCATTAAAATAAAAAAATGTTTAACCTGATCCGATAAGTAGTTTTCGCGATAAAAATTGTAGGGCATGGCTTGTTTTTGGGAATGTGGGCAAAAATTGGAAGATCCAATGATCTGTATTTCATAAACAAATTCGAGATTAGCAAAATGATGACTTAAACTACCACGAATATTGCAGGTGCTACATTGTGCTGGATTTTGAACAAGATTCTTCAATGTTGACTGCCAAAACTGATCAATTTATTGTGGAATAGCGACCATATAGATTTCCAGAAGAAGGGTTCACAGTTTCCCTCATTTATAACATCGTGGGACACCCTGTAGACATGATATAAAATTAGTCATTTTTCAATTAGAGTGGTTAATTTCTGATCTATGGTTCCTTTGAGATTTTTGTTCCTCGTGGCGAGTGCAACGCGATGCAATAAAAACAAAAAGTTTGACCTTGAAAATTCAGGTGAAGGACATTTTTACGGCAACAATATTTTACGAATCTCTACCGCTCCAGAGATGTAGAATCACGTTATGGTCCTCACGACACTTATTATTTTATACACCCTGTACAACTGGTAAGGATGCTGCAGCATCGCAAAGGGGAGTCTCGCGTGGCTGATCAACGCCAGCGAACAACACGAACGTCCTCGGAAGAGGCTAGATAAGTTCGGTATTTACCGCAGCAGATACCGAGGGTTGTATTCTGCGCGACCCTCGGCTCCTTCGAGCGATTCTCGTTCCGCGTAAACAGAAAAACAGAGACGCCCTCGTAAAAGCTTTGCCAGCGGTCCAGTTTCATCCCTCCCGGTGAAGATCGACGGAACGGCCACCCTCGGGCCACCATCGAGGTGCATTACCACCTCCGGCTGACTGGTGGAAGCCACTATCCACGTAAAGGAACAGCCAGGACAAACACGGATCACGGCCGCTGCTGCTTGCCCGATTCCAGCGACAGACCGTCGAGATAAAACCATTCCGGAAAGGATTCCGGGAGGAAGCCGGACGCGTGCTTTGATCATCCCCCGGATAATACCCGCGGAGAACAAGCCAGTTTTTGTTCCGGACGTTTACTTAGACAATTTAGATGTTTGCCGGCTACGTGTCGGCCGAGGGAAGACAAACAAATGTGCGCGGCGATACGTTTGCCGATGAATCCTCGCTGGGATATGTGAATCCTCTTCTCTGGAAATATATAACATCGGTATTCCACAATAAATTGATCAGTTTTTGGTGGTCAGCGTTGGAGATTCTTGATGAAAATGCAGTATAATGTTGCACATGTGATGTTAGGAGAAGTCTTAGTCAGCATTTTGCTGATTTCAAATTTGTTTATATAATACAATTGCTTCAAACTTTACAATTCTTGCTTATTTTCTTAAAACTTTATGTTAAAATCATGACACATCAAATCGATCTTGCAGTTATCATCAAAGGATCTTGTTCAAAATGTAATATAATTTAGTATATATATAATTAGGGGTAGTTTAAGTCATGATTTTGTTGATCTAGAATTTGTTTACAAAATACAGTAGCTTGAATTTTACAATTCTTTCCTTTTTTCACAAAAATCTCTTTCGGCGTCATTTTACGACAAATCGATCAGTTTTTAACAATCAACATTGAAGAATCTTGTTCAAAATCCAGCATAATCTAGAACATGCAATATTCGGGGTAGTTTAAGTCATCAATTTGTTGATCTCGAATTTGTTTATGAAATACAGATCATTGGATCATTTTCCCAACAACAAGCTATGCCCTACAATTTTTATCGCGAAAACTACTTATCGGATCAGGTTAAACTTTTTTTCATTTTAATCCAGTAGATTTTGTCTATCCTAATCCCATTTTCAATTGAAAAAATTATAACTGTATGTTTATTAAAAATAAAGTTGAAGGAAGAAAGCTCTGTTCATAAGCAACTGGAACACAAAGTATATGTGTAAAACATAATAATTAGACTGAGGATTTTTCTGCACTTGTGGAATCTGTATATTTCTAACATACTCAAAATCTCCTAAAATAATAAATAAATTAATGCCACCTCTATTTTATTCCTGCGATGAATAGCATTTTTTTCGGCTGAACTGTACTTTAGAGGACCAAAAATTTTAAAGTTTTCTGTATATGATGCTACACATTTTGACGAGAAAGTGATAGACGTGTAAGTTTTAGTACTCGGAATTCAAGTTTTGTTTAACGGAGTTCACTAGTTGAAAAGTTATACACGCGTAAACATGAGCAATGTTAAGCGTTTTTGACAGGTTAGAGTGTCGCCATGTTGGATATTCCTTGGGTGGCAGAGGTAGGCTGTTGAGTGCATGCGCTGTATAGATGGTGGGTGTTCAGCGCATCGGGTAAATAGTACTGAGCGGTACAGTCCAAGTTAGTTTGGGGTTAGTTAAATGTGCTCAACTTTACACGCGTATAACTTCTGAACCAGTGAACTCCTGGCAATAAGACTTTCATTTTTGGCGTTCTCTCGTCGAAATCTATAGGACTGCATAAAAACAGTTAAAAAATATTGGTCCTCCAAAGTACAGTTTAACCTACTTTTCTGCAGCGGCTATTATAAATCTATTATCCATTTCAATACTGCTGCATACACTTTTTAAAATGGCGTTTCCATAGTACACGAATTATTGCCACGTTTTGAAGATTTCGCGCCACTGTGTACCGTCCAAATAGAATCCATCTCGATCGAACGATCGACAGACTCGATTCTCGAATGAAATTCCTCTCAGTCTCTGGATCAGGTGTCGCTTCGGCGTGTGGGTAGCCGGTTGACACGTGGCGGTATGAAAAAAAGTTCGCGATCCACCGATGCCGGCGATGTAAGGTAGTCTTCTGGGGGGTCTGATAGAACGTTAAGTGCATTTGGCCAGCTTCCAACCGAACGACGACTTCCAAGGCTTTCCTGGGCGTGAAATCATCGTGGTACACCCCCTCTCTCTTCCCCACCCCCGGAACTCCACCCACCTGTCTCCTTTCTTTCTTCGATCCCTCCGGCACGTCTGTCACGATCCTTCCTTCCGTCGTCCAATCCCTTCGAACTTTTCCTCGAACCTTTTTCAACAGTGTCTCGTCTACTTGAATTCTCTTCTACGGTCGTCGCTTCCTCGTGGCGATATTCCTGTCGCGGCCCCGGGGGGTGGCACACCACCCCTTCTCCGGGATGATCAAGAGATTCCTCGTGAAATTGTGTATCGGGGAAAAACGAATCGATGCTTGGGATCCACGCCATCCTGAAACCGGAGCTTTCCCTTCTCAGCAAACAGTGTCGTTCTCGAACAAGACCCTTCGTATTCTATGTAGAAACGTTTGAGGATTGAGAGCTGATTTTGTAGGTTTGGGCTTTATGTGCTGTCGTCTGTTGGTAAATAAAAGAGCAGCATCTAATACTCTTCTGGAGGTTCCTTGAGGATTTTATTTGTTCAGCAAACCTTGTAGGCAGATCGTTTTTATTATTGCAAGTTGTATTCATAGGTTTTTGTGCATTCGGTCATTTGTTGAATAAAAGAGCAGCTTTTAATACATTTTTAAACGTTTTTTGAGGATTTTATTTACTCAGCAACCCTTGCGATTTTTATTATTGAAAACTGTATTCATAGGTTTTTGTGCTTCGGTCAGTTGTTGAATAAAAGAGCAGCTTTTTACACATTTTTAAACATTTTTTTGAGTATTTTATTTGTTCATCAATCCTTACAGATAGTCCGTTTTTATTATTGAAAACTGTATTCATTGGTTTTTGTCTTTTCATTAGTTGTTGAATAAAAGGGCACCTTTAATGCATTTTTGGACGTTTTCAGGATTGCATTTGTTCAGCAAACGTTGTAGATAAACAGTTTTTATTATTGCAAGTTGTATTCATAGGTTTTTGTGCTTCGGTCAGTTGTTGAATAAAAGAGCAGCTTTTAATACATTTTTAAACGTTTTTTGAGGATTTTATTTATTCAGCAACCCTTGCGATTTTTATTATTGAAAACTGTATTCATAGGTTTTTGTGCTTCGGTCAGTTGTTGAATAAAAGAGCAGCTTTTTACACATTTTTAAACATTTTTTTGAGTATTTTATTTGTTCATCAATCCTTGCAGATAGTCCGTTTTTATTATTGAAAACTGTATTCATTGGTTTTTGTCTTTTCATTAGTTGTTGAATAAAAGGGCACCTTTAATGCATTTTTGGACGTTTTCAGGATTGCATTTGTTCAGCAAACGTTGTAGATAAACAGTTTTTATTATTGCAAGTTGTATTCATAGGTTTTTGTGCTTCGGTCAGTTGTTGAATAAAAGAGCAGCTTTTAATACATTTTTAAACGTTTTTTGAGGATTTTATTTATTCAGCAACCCTTGCGATTTTTATTATTGAAAACTGTATTCATAGGTTTTTGTGCTTCGGTCAGTTGTTGAATAAAAGAGCAGCTTTTTATACATTTTTAAACGTTTTTTTGAGTATTTTATTTGTTCATCAATCCTTGCAGATAACCCGTTTTTATTATTGAAAACTGTATTCATAGGTTTTTGTGTTTTCGTTAGTTGTTGAATAAAAGGGCGCCTTTTAATGCATTTTTGGACGTTTTCAGGATTGCATTTGTTCAGCAAACCTTGTAGGCAGATCGTTTTTATTATTGCAAGTTGTATTCATAGGTTTTTGTGCTTCGGTCAGTTGTTGAAGAAAAGAGCAGCTTTTTATACATTTTTAAACGTTTTTTTGTGTATTTTATAAATTTGTTCAGCAATCCTTGCAGAAAGACAGTTTTTATTATTGCGAGCTGTATTCATAGGTTTTTGTACATTCGTCAGTTGTTGAATAAAAGGTCACCTTTTAAATGCATTTTTGGACGTTTACAGGATTTTATTTGTTCAGAAAACTTTGTAGATAGATCGTTTTTATTATTGCAAGCTCTCAATACAGTTGGATGCGTTGTTTTATGTATAGGAACAATGTATATTGAAAATGAGGGCAATAAAATAGTTGGGAACTGAAATTATAGTCAACCCCATATGTTAAATATGATGTATTGTATGCTAGGAATTAGTCGATATATCATAAAATATCCCCAATAAAACATTTTTATTCTGATAAACTAACACAAGGAATTCCAACGTATTCCCCTCCGAGCACTGCAAGGTCCCCACCATCGAACCTCATCCCACTACTACGTACAGCCGCAGAGTTAATGAGTACTGCGCGCGCCGCGCGGCTCTCGTGGTGGGAGCTTTTCGCTGCTATACATAATTACGATGAAGTCTCAGAGTGGGGGAAGAACCTAAGGGGGGAGGTGCCCCGAATAGCTCCGGAGCTACTGGTTTGAACTGCCTGATCTAACACATAAAATAGAATATTTTTATTTTGATAATCTGAACTATAAAATAGAATATTTAAATTTTGAAACTGCATGTTGTAATTTAAAATGAAATAGACGGCTATTTTCTATTTGAAATAATATTTTACGCAGCTCTTTTCATACTGCACGACCAACTATTTCTATTTCGACCCACTACAAATTTTTTCACATTCATTCCCTGCTCCCTCACTTATTCCTACTTTTCCTACTCCATCCTACTCTTAATTTAATGATGTAATTATTTTAAATTATTTAACACCAAATGCATTTCTAAGACACGTGTCTCTTGATTATTCAATCTACAAAACAGAGGCTGAAAATGCGCATATCCAGAAACATCTGGTGATTACCTCCTGATTTTTCCGGGTCGTAGGACTTGCCGAATTTCCTCGGTGAGCACGAAGACGCAAATTGGGGATTTTTGAACGAACCTTGTTCACCGAGGCGCGTTGGAACCGACGCTCATTCATCAACGTGTCTGATCCCGCGAGTTCTTTCGTGCGTCTCCGTGATGAGGTCGTCTAACGAATCGTCCGTCAGGGCTCCTCCGTCGGGTCTCCTCCGTCGGGGGACATCGTGGTAACGTCAAAGTCGCTTCCCGTTCGTTTGCATTGAATCATCGCGAATCTCGTTACCTGGTTGGTAGTCTGTAGGAAACGTCACAGTGTGCACACTGTGCTCTGAATCAAAAGAATTTACCCACATTTCTCCGACAAGTCTACTTCTTCAAGTCTGTGTCCATTGTATATAAAAATGTAACTAACACAATATTATTCCTTGATAATATGCATGTTTTCTTATATTTTATAGATTAGCAAATACAACATGAAAATCCACAGTTTAGCGATTAGTATTTAAAAGGTGTTTATCTATTGTTGAATGGTAACCAGCACGGGCCCGGCCGGCGACAATTAGCGTTCAGATGATACTATTCTTTGACTTGTGCCGAACGTAGAAAAGGACAGTGAAGCTCGAGAGACCTCGGTCGGCGAGGAGTGTAACATAATACGGGTCCAGTATGTCGGTGTGAAAACAACAATTAACCCAGTGACAAAACTTCTTTATTTTTTATTATTTTCTCACTTTCACCAACATATTCGTGGAATTTTTCTAATGAAAATTATACGAAATAAGATATAATTCCGATGGTATTTACTTGAGTAATGGACGATGAAAGTTACGGAAAATTATTGTAATCTGATCTTGTGATCCGAATTATATCATGTTTGGTATTATTTTAATCAGAAAAATGCCACAAATATATTGGAGATAGTCTCATAAAAAAATAAGTAATAATAAAAAAGTTTTTTTCATTGGCATTACACTGTGAAGACACGTGGACCTTTGAACTATGTCGGCGACCGCGACTCTTCGCGTCTCTTTTTTTCTCATGCGCTGTCCTTCCTTGCGCCCGAAACTTTTATCGTCCATTACTCAAGTAAATACGATCGGAATTATATCTTATTTGGTATCATTTTTATTAGAAAAATGCCACGAATATGTTGGTGAAAGTTCCATAAAAAAATAATAAAAAATAAAGAAGTTTTGTCATTGGATTAGTAGTGGCCTCACCGATATACTCGACCCGTATTATGTTACACTTCTCGGCGACCGAGGCCTTTCGAGGTTCACGGCGCCTCACGGGGTATACCCCGCGGAAGGAGGGATTGTTTTGCGATAATTATCGTTCAGAAGTTCACGACAATTAACGATGAAATACTGTATAAAGAAACTCATAAAGTATGTTACAATTGAGGAGGAATATTTTTGCTAAGTTCTAAAGAGTATATCGTGCCTATCGTGTTCTAACAAACTGGAACGATTTCTCACCTCGTTCCACTGTTTAAAGCCAGTCATATTATATCATTTACACTTGCATACCAAATAGTTTGATCTACAAAACAATGGATAAAAATCTATACTCACAGAAAAATCCATAGTCCGGTGATTGGCATTTTATTTACCAAATTGGGGAGCTTTGAACAAACTGTTTTCTATTGAGAGATTATTAAGGACAACGAAGATCTAAATATGGAATATATATAATATGGAAAAAGTTCATCGTAAATATTATTTAACCCCTTGCCGTATTTTAACGAGTCAGACTCGTGATGAAGATATTAAATAATGTCTAACAAAGATGAAAGTTCTACCTTTATTTTCAGACGAAATAAAATTTTACTTTTGCGTAACCAATATTTCAACATTGGAGTAAATGTAGTTATGCAAAAATATAAATTTTCTTTCCACTTCTGTGACATTTTTAGGGGCGAAGACGTAATGATAATGGCAAGGGGTTAACAATGGAAAATTATTATTAAAGATTGAAAGAATAGTCCCTCGAGATCTAACAGAGTATTGCAAGCTCGAGTTAGCCCCAGGTAAGCGTCAAGTTATGAGAAAAAAAAACAGAATGACCTAATATTTAAAATAAAGAGGTACAGACTTCAATAGAGACGATGGATGCAGTACAGTAATAACAACACGCTAATAAATTAAATATTAATTTTACTTAGCAACAAAAAAGCGATTGAAGCTTGAAAGAAGATATACCTTGCAGTCCTGTTATAGTACAGTGAGCTCAAGTTAGCCCCAGATAAATGTCACGTTTCAAGAACCAAGGAAAAAATGTCCCAATGTTCCAAATAAAACGCTACAAATAGCGATGGAGACGAAGGGGACAGTTATCCGGGCCTTTCACTGTCCCGTTTCCGTCCAAGCTTCCGGTTGCAGTATACTAGGTTTGATCAGAGTATACCGGACAGAAGGGCGAGCATTGTAAGAAGAATTCGAGTGACGGAACGCGAAGGTGCGCCGCAAAGGGATGCGAAAAAGCTTGCCGAGACACATTAGTCTCGGCGGGGGTCAACGAGTGAAAATAAATGGCCCATTACTTCGCGGAGAGAAAGAGCAAAGAAGGGGGTGGTGGTTGGTGACTATAACACAATGTCCTGTGTGTATGTGCGTCTATATATCGTTGGTCGCTTTCGTTCCTGTTGGAATTTCACGGGGCAACGATATATACGAGCCCCGGGCCCCGGAGAGAATAATAGAACGTAAATACTGCGATGAAACGATAGAACCTGTTACGCCGTTATTATCGGCCCTCACGGTTCCTTGTTCCAGCTGGCAAGGGCAACTCGATCGATGACCATTCCTTCTTCCCTTTCCATTTTCGTCCTACCGGCGAAACCCACCCGCTATAGAATCGAACGATTCAATTGGGAAATACGTGACTCATTGTTTGATCATTTTCTTAGTCCTCCACAGCCCCGTCGAGACTCACTCTTTGCACTTAGGAAATGATACGTATGCCAACCCCTAATCTACTGATGATGCTTGGCGAAACGACAGTGATCGATAACTGTCCCTTTATCGGTTTTGAAATGCTTGTTTAGCGGGTTACCGACTGGTGATTGTTTTCTGATTATTTTGCAACTGGAAGACTCTAGTTCGTTGCTGAGGATTTGACTAAAGTCTTGTCAAGTTATTTTTATTTTACCATTAATTGACTTCAATTGACTTTAATTCTAGCATTCAATTATTTTATTTGTTAGATTAGTTTGTAATTGTATGACTATAGTTCGTTGCTGAGGATTTGACTAAAGTCTTGTCAAGTTATTTTTATTTTACCATTAATTCAATTCAATTGACTTTAATCTCTACCATTCTATTATTTTATTTATTAGGTTATTTTGTAATTGAAATACTGCAGTTTGTTGCTGAGGATATGACTAAAGTCTTGTCAAGTTATTTTTATTTTACCATTAATTCAATTCAATTGACTTTAATTCTAGCATTCAATTATTTTATTTGTTAGATTATTTTGTAATTGGGTCTTATGAAGTTATGTTTATTTTATCTTTAATTGAATTCAATTGACTTTAATCTCTACCATTCAATTATTTTATTTATTAGGTTATTTTGTAATTGAAATACTGCAGTTCGTTGCTCAGGATTTCTATTACCAATCTTGTTAAATTAGTTTTATTTTATTTTATTTATTAGATTATTTTGTCCTTGGCAGACTGTTAGTTGGTTGCCGAAGAATTCTGTAACTAAAGTATTATTTAATGGGCTCTTTTTAAAAGGAAGAGCAAAGTTTTGATGGTTTCGTGGTTTTCAAAATTTTTGATGACGTTGTTTGTGTATCAGATTCAGGAAAAAGTAATTGGGAATGTTAAAATTATTTCAATAATAAAAACGTGTACTGAGATACGACTAATGAGGTTCATCTACTGTATGTGCACAGTTCATTCAAAACGCGATAAAGAGACAAGAAAAAATCGTGCATCAATTTTTAAGAGGTCATTGCAAAAAGGAAGCTTCATTTTTCAAATCCAGGGTGGTCTTAATGGCCAAAAAAAACTTTTTACCGCCCGCAGAGACATTCGAACTTCTAATATTACGATTTTGGAAACTCAACCTCCTCACTTGCCTACTCACTAAATAATGTAAAAATATTTCCGCCAAAATTTAATGGTAAAAATTGTGACTTTAGGCTTTAAAATGAGATTAACTAGATTGTTCAATCATTTTTCATGCAGTTATAATAGCTTAAACATAACCAAAGTTCTTTCTATATTTTTTGGAAGAAAAATAAAAATGTACAGCGGAGATGAATGAAACTTTGTAACAGAAACGGAGGGCAATAATTAATTGTATAAATAGAAAGCGATTATAAGCAATAAGCACACATGTTCTTTTTACATGTTTAAAACTCTTTTCAATTGACTAGCGATGAATCAATTCTCCCAACATCGAGACCGCAAATCATCTCGCGTTATTTTCGTGAAGTCCCGGGATTCCCCGAAATGAACGAGAGACCCGGCCGGACAGGTTTAGCCGAGCAACGGCTAAAAATCGACAAACTTGTCGTTTCGTCTTTCCAGTGGCAGTGAAATTAATCGGCAAGGCTGTCCGACGCGTGCCCGGAATCACTTTCGCGAGTCTTTTTATCTGGGAACCAGTCTCGATCGGAATTGCCGCTCTCCACGGGGTTCCTTTCGAATTCTGGTTCCGATCCGATGGAGGACAAAAGTCCTTCGTGATGGTCCCCCCTTTCTCTCGGATCCTGCCGAGTGTTTAGGATCGGCCGACTCGGATTCTTCTGATTCCCCTGAATCGTGAGCAAGCAGAATTGGACATCACAATAGAACGATCGAGAGGAAACGGTGTGGAGCTGTGGTCGTTTATGGGACTCGCGCCTAAAGATGGATATTTGATGCTGTACCTTGCCGAGTTTCTAACAACTCAATCGTTATGGGATCTCGAACCAGTTCCATAACTTTTCCGAATCAAGCGTTCTTACAAATCTTCATTTTTGATGCTGTGTAATGGTCTTGTTCGGACTTGGCTAGAGGGCAGTCGACTCCTTTGTTAAAAAGTGGAAACGAATTGTAGTTGTTTCTCGATCGTTACGTATGGTGGCAGCACGGAAGTGCCTCGGCCACGGACTTAAGGACTGTGCATTATGCTGCGAGGGTGAGGCGAAAGACGGAAGGGGTATCAACTTGTCGGCCATCTTGGATGGCAAACACTGTGGTACGCTCTATATGCAGTGTTGGGATATGGTGCAAGATTTCACGCGTATGCGTGGCGATTTCAGCCTCGGTAAAGTAAGATTCTCGATAAAATGGGGTACCTTGAGCACGCAGCAGAATTTTAAAAAATTGGTATGATTTCATTCTGAAAAATGAGTGTATAACATGCGTATTTGTGTATATTTTGTAACTCGTAGGACACGTCCTGAAGTCTTTTTGTCCGGAATAGATTGTTTCGAGACATTCCCGCCAATATACCTGTCTCAGGGCTCCACTACCTCTGTCATTATGATATAGATACATTACTGTTTTGGCCGCGCATGCGCGTGAAATCTTGCCTTATATCCCAACGCTATCTATCGGCAACTTTAAATACTAGTTGCGCGAATTTGCAATGCAATCATGCGGGAAATAGATACACATAATTTATTTATAAATTTATATTGGAGCCGAATGTGCAATATTTTATATATATATATATATATATATATATATATATATATACAAATACACTTGTTATGCATTCATTTTTCAGAATCAAATCATATCAATGTTCCCGCAACGTTATATAGATGGCAACACTAGTTTTGCCATCCAACATGGCCGCAGTCTACCATTCCTCCCCGCTCGCGGCACGACCCCTCTCACCCATAAACCCACTTTATGCTCAGTCCTTTAAGTCCGTGGCCCCGGCGCGACGTCAAAGAGTAGAGATACAAGTTATATTCAGTGTTGGGATATGGTGCAACATTTCTCGCGCATGCGCGGCGATTTTGGCCTCAGTAAAGTAAGATTCTCGATAAAATGGGGTACATTGAGCACCCAGCAGAATTTTAAAAAATTGGTATGATTTGATTCTGAAAAATGATTGTATAATACGTGTATTTGTGTATATTTTGTAACTCGTAGGACACGTCCTGAAGTGTTTTTATGCGGAACAGATTGTTTCGATACATTTCCGCCAATATAACTGTCTCAGAGCTCCACTACCTCGTCATCATGATATAGATACGTTACTGTTTTGGGCGCGCATGCGCGAGAAATGTTGCACCATATCCCAACACTGGTTATATTAGCGTCACATACCATGTATTCTTATATTATGTATGAAATGTGTTACATTATGTATAAAGTATGTTTTATTCAATACGTATATTTCACTTACATTGTACTTTTCAATTATACAATTTATAATAAATACGTACACACTGCATACACGTAGCAATTCAATTTTTGTGAGAAAACAGATTTATACCCATCAATGGCGAGTGAAGAATACGATTACACGTGCATGCGAGGTTAACTATGTGTGAGTACAGATCTGTGTGATCTGTAGCCGAGAGGGCGCTCTGAACAGTGTCTTCGAAAAAGTACAAGAGTCGACACCCACTGCTAGAGGGCGTGCGGTGTGAATGTTGGGGAATGTGTGAGGAAAGAATTTATAGCGAAACAAAGGAAATAGAATTAAATGATTAAGGTAAAGCAAAGTGAGAATATAAGTGGATGGAACGTTGGAGTAGAGGCAAGAAGAAGAAATAGATGAAAGAGAAGGACAGATGGCTGATAGCTCGGAGAGTAGGAAAAGTGAGGTTAGGTGACAACATGGTAAACAACGTGGTAAGATAGATCAAATAATACACAGTACAAGTAGAGTAAGTATTAGTATAAGTACATAATAATAGGGAAAATAGTAAAAGTGCAATGGCCAATGGCGAAACGCGGGAAAAGGTAGAGTTAAGAAAGAGGGAGACAATAGGGAAAAATAGTAAAGGTCTTGTTAACATTCAGTTTCCTATTTTATATTACTTTTATGAAAATGCCAAGAATGTGATTGTCAAAATTGTAGCCATTTTTATTATAATATAATATGTACATATGTCTTCGTCGACCGCGAATCCGAAATTTATTCGCTAAGTTGTTCTCTTCCGTACATTATCGAACGATTTATTTTCAGATTGAATTGATGATTGGATTCGAAATTGAACGAAATTGTCGGGGGACGCAATTAAGGGAATCGATGCTACCGGAGTAATTAATTAGGCAGGCAATTCATCGGCGGTAGATTTCCCGGGGTAGAAAAAAAAATTCGATTCTCGACGGACGGGGGCCTCCGTAAATTAAAATACGTCAGATGGAGAAAGAGAGAGAAGGAGAGAGAAGTTGGTTCCGGCTGCCGAGGTTCGAGTTATTTATTACCGTCAATTACATAAACGTTCCTGCGCGAAGATAGCCGAGGAACGATCTTTTTATATCGGAGAATGGAGGCCCGTCCTTTTAATAACGATGCCGTGTATCGGTGCGTGATTGACGTCTCGCCGATGCCTTGAATGAAAAACAAGGAAAATCGATGGGGAAAAGGAGCCGCGCGCCTCGGCTACAGACCCCGCGTTTACTTCCGACAAGTATTCATTAACACCTTGCAACGTGCGCCGCATTAACGTCCACGGAATACAAGACCGCGTCTACGTGTGTTTGCTATACATTTTTCAAACGCCACCGAACCGGAGGATCGACAGTTGAAACAGTGTCTTCATCGTTTGCAATTATTCCTATCAGAATTCTACACTGGAACTTCATTCTCTGGGTTTAAATAAATTTATCAACGCGCTCTGTTGTTTCTAAATATTCTATCATTTCTAATTTCACTCTTGATATATTTACTCAAGATATAAAGTGATGTAAATAGAACAAAATCGTTGTGCTGCTTGAAACTATTAGGCTGAGTAGTATGTTCGTTCGAATTTCTTTATAGAAATGTGGCTGTAGAGGGTTTCTCAAAAATGTTGGACTTACTTGAAAGGAGTAATTCCCGAGGCCATTTGAAGCAACTTTTTCCTTTGCGAAAATCTTCTCTGTGGATTTGTTAAGAAGTTATTATCGAAAAACGCGGACCAATCAGAGCGCGGCTACAGCAGATAGATTCCGGCCCAGCGACTGGACTCGCTGAGCGTGGCGTTGGCATTGGTCGAGCCGGAATCGTCTGCTATAGCCGCGCTGTGATTGGTCCGCGTTTTTCGTTAATAACTCCTTAACGATGACTCAGAGAATATTTTCGCAAAGCAAAAAGTTACTTTAAATCACTTCAGCAATCAATCGTTTCAAGGATATATAACATTTTTAAGACAGTTTGCATATTATTATATTCTATAATCTTGCTATATTCTGTAATCATCTTACATCTATCCAGTAACTCAAATATAGCATGCTCATAAAGAGCACGAGTATAATAAGTTAATTCTTCCATTTTCCATGGATACGTTTTCCTGGTTTCAGTAATAGAATAAGTATCCGGTTATTTAACTGCGACGAGTTCAGTATTAAAACAGCCGAATAGCATTTATCGCAGTGCATTTAAAGGCACATTCTGGTGCGGCGGAAATTAAGAAACTTGAAGTGGCCGGCGTATTGTCCGAGCTGTTAAATGAAAGAAAAGTTTCTTGTCCGTAAGTTTCGGGAAACACGGATCGCGTGGGATGAGAAGAAATTCAGGCGTCGCGGCGTCGGCGTCGCCGGCTTAATTACGTTAGTCACATTATGCGACGTTTCTCCCTTGTTTCTGCGTCGTCGCTATGAGATCCCCGGTAAACGACGCCGGCGTCAATGTCGGTATTGCGCCAGCTCAGCGTCGTCTCGCCTGCCACTATGCGAGAATGTCGGATCGACCTGTCGCCGCAGATCCCACCCCCTTTCGTCTCTTCTATGCACCTATGCATGTAGCCCCTGTATGCAGCTTTCGAACCGTTCGCGTTTTTTCCCTTTGTCCTGCGAAACGTTAATTTTATTCGATCAGGTGCAGCATTAATTTTAACACCAAAACTACCGAGCTCTAAACGAGACTGTTGTAAATACAGTAGCCCCCATTAATTCTCGGACACTCTTAACTCTTTGCGGACGCGTGTCTGCAGACAGTCGCCCAAGTAAAATTGCTACTCTGTGACTAAAAATCACTTTTTAAAAAATAATTACTCTCAAAAAACACCAAACAAATTTTTACCAAACACAACAGTTGCTCCTTCAATTAATTCTTATGCGTAGCTTTCAGTACACCATTTCATTTCCCAAGGAAAATTGTACATTCGAACCGTCGATAAGTACGCTAAACATAATTCCTGTCCGCAAAGGGTTAAATTATAAAAATAATTTTATATGTTGCGAAAAATTGCTGAAACTTTCCTTACTTGTCAACCGTTCAAACATGGTACGCTAGCCTCTAATTTCAACTTCCGCACACGGCTGTACACAACTGTATTCGAATTCTCACAAGCTCTCTGTGTATTCACGAGATCCGAATCAGTGTCGTCAGATCGGTTAAATCGAGGGGAATACAGTTTACCACCTCTCCGATGATCAGAGTAATATGTAACACGTTCCGCGGCACGTCACGTGACCAGTCTACGGTCTTAGTGGGGGACGTTGGAGTGTGCTCATAGGAGGGGTGTGCGAGAACTCGATTTATTCGAGTATTCGAATTTCGAGTCGAGTAATGATCGGTCTGTCGAGCCGAATCAAGCGTTTGAATTTTCCGAGCTACTTGAAATCGACGAACTGCTTGAAAAAAATGCGAGCTATTTGAAAAAATCAACCGGCTCGAATATTCGAGCCCTCGTATAACTTCGATTTACTCGAAAATGAATTTTCAGCTCGAAATTTTTCGAATTACTCGAATATATTCGAACAGATCTTTAACTTTCGAGTTACTCGTAAAAATTCGAATATGTTTTCTTCATAAATTAGCGTCATATTTTTCTTCCTTATAATTTGAATAGTATTTGATAGTAAATAAATGAATATTCGAGTAACTTGAGTAATTCGAATTTTTGCGAGTAACTCGAAAGTTAATGATCTGTTCGAATATATTCGAGTAATTCGAAAAATTTCGAGCTGAAAATTCATTTTCGAGAAAATCGAAGTTTTACGGGGACTCGAAGATTCGAGCCGGTTGATTTTTTCAAGTAGCTCGCATTCTTTTCAGGCAGTTCGTCGATTTCAAGTGGCTTGGAAAATTCAAACGCTCGACTTGGCTCGAGCAATCGAATCGAGTTCAGCTCAGCTCGTAATTTACGGGTACTCGCACACCCCTAGCTCATAGTAGTGGAAGGGATAGTGGAAGGGGAAAAGGAGGAGAGGAATATCCACCCAGTTTTGGGTAGATCTGGCGACATTCGTCCGAATACAAGGCCCTGTGCCTTAATCATCTCATCGATCATCAGATCCACTGTCATTAGACCCGTTATCATCGCAGACCCGTGAAAATTGAAATTAAACTGTAATGTGTCGAACGTTGGGAATCAAGAATCAGTCGTTACGGTGTTTCCCATCGGTTTTATCGAGCATGGGATATCGGTATTGATTTTTTCCGACGGTTTCACACGGACAGGACAAACACTGTGTGGCCCCGGATGTATCTTGGCTGATCGGGGGCACGCAGACCTTATCTTGTCCCAGGTCTTGATCTCTTTTTATCGGAGCGTAGCTACGAAGAACGCGTTCGACACGGGAACATAAGGGCCCGGGTTAGGATGGTTCGGCGAAGGGAAAAAGAAGGAGGACCGGCTTGCTTGTAAGTAGGTAACGCTCCGTGCATGCCAATCGTAGGTCGTATATCTCGTGGTACTTAGGCTTGATCGTATCTCGGACGACAGAGGGCGCGCTTGTTCAGCTGCACCGACGAAGGACTTCGCTCGCAGCCTTGGAACAGGATGCTCGGCTTTATCCTGGTCGGGGGTATCATATCGTGAGGATACAAATTGCGCCTTCAGTTCACGATGATCAACTACCGGGCCCGACCTGTAATCCGAATGTTCGGTGGGGATTCCAGCTTCCATTCAACAGGCTGCCGCAGATCCACTCGGTTAATCTTGTCTAAAATGTTACTTTGATAGCGCAAGGAGGAATTATATTGTAGGGCAGTTAGTTTGTGTCATTGTTTAGCGAGGAGGATGTTGGGACAATTTTGATGGATCACTGAATTTTATTTTATGATTTTGTTTCTTTTCATTCGGGTGTGTATGTGGGTTTAATATTTTTGGTATTGGGAGTTTATTAATAATGACAAGGAGGACGGTTCCGGTTGTTTGACAGGTGGCAATATTTGAGGATATTTAGGTAGTTGTTTATTGACTTTTTAAAATATAGTTTTTATGGTACTTCGTCTAGATATGCATACATTTTTATGGTGCAGGCCTAAGAAATCGTGCTCATAGTGCAACGTCTTTAGCTAACAAAGGTCTGGAGAAAAGACTGTTATTTACTGAGGTAATTTTTTAGATTTTACATTAAAAAAATTATTATAAATAGTCGTATATAGAAACTTTTATATAAGCCGCCCGTTTAAAAAATAGGCTCATTAATTTTTTCAGTAAAAATTCCCAAAAATCACGTTTTTGGCAGATCGTAAACCTTTTAAAAAAATGAAAAAATTGTCTACTCATCCAATTTCGAAGATTTCACAGTAAAAAATTCATTACATGTAGTCCAATATATGTACTATTAAACAAGCCACTCATTTAAAAAATATGCCCATTAATTTTCCCAGAAAAATCACAAATACTACGTTTTCCTTGGATTGTAAACTATGCACGACTCTTTCAGAAGACTAGAAGAAATTCAGAAAATTTTCAAGATGTTTCATTAAAGAGTGACTACAGATTCTACAATATATGTTATAAAATCGTGTACTAATTGGAATGTTCATTAATTTTTTAGTTCTAATAACGTAGAAATTGTACAAAAATCGCTACAGATTGTCATATCTGGTGAAGGAAACCGAGCGACGACCAAAAAACTTTTCAGTTAAGTGGTCCGGGTGCAAAATGAGCAAAACCACTGGCTTGTGGGTAAGGGAACGAATATACAGATTGTAGTGGGCTTTAATTAACGATTATGACCGTCGCCGAGTCATAACTCAAAGTATGGGCCGATGAGTGTCCAGCATCGTTTACCCTTTTCCATGGCAAACCGTGTGGTCACTTCAGTTTCCCCATGACCGTCCTCTTCTGGCCATGGGGGTGTCGTTTATCCTTTCGCGATGGTTTTCATGTTGCGGTTGCACCTTCAAAAAAATGTTGATCAATACACCACACTGGCCCTTTTATTCAACCTAAAATAACTAAGTTTCCTTGTTTCTTATTTTTTATTTCTGGCAAGGGTTTTTTTGTCTTTCATTGTGGCAATAATTATGTTGAAGAAATATATTTTTATTTATTATTTATGGTCTATGCCAGGGTGTTCTAACGTATTCCCCTCCGAGAACTGCAAGGTCCCCACCATCGAACCTCTTCCACTACTACGTACAACCGTAGAGTTAGTGAGTGCTGCGCGCGCCGCGCGGCTCTCGTGGTGGGAGCTGCCCACTACTATACATTATAACGACGAAGTCTAAGAGTGGGGGAAGGTGCCTCGAATAGCTCCGGAGCTACTGGTTGGAACTGTTTGATCTATACTATATTAAAATATATTATTTTTATTAGACTGCGGATTTTTCGAATTTGTTAGAAAAATGTGTAGGTGGAACATAAAATAGGAGAAACACCAGGTGAATTTAATATTACTGGTACATTATTTGCAAGCTGTTAAAATGATTAAGAGAAGAAATAAATTTTTCTGAAACTCACTCTTCTTGTAATTGATGCAGACAATTTCTTGCACTAAGCTGCGCAGTTTAATTACTATCATAAAATCTCTATTATCAAAATCTCACCAATTTGATTGCAGTTTTAACACTAAACCTACCAAGGACAAATGACCGGTTTTAGATTGCACAATTATTAAAATTATAAAACTTCATTTATGGAAAATAATGAAACAAATTTCCTTATCCAAGCTTCTATTGAAAATTACGTACAATCTCAATAAATCCAGTGTTGCAAATTTTTATACATTTACCATTTTAATGCTTGGCAGGTTTAGCATTAATTCAATTTTAATAAAATTTTTACTCCAAAAATCGAAAAGAATTTCTGTAGTCAATAGTGTTATCACTGGGAAGATTACTTTGACCATAGTGCGGCATTCGTTCGGCGACTATAAACACGCGCGGTTCGGGCCAGACCGGCGCTGATATATTAACCGAGAAACCGAAAGATTAAAAATGAATTTATTATGATGGAAATGCCTGGGAACAAGGCCAGTAAAGAGGACGGCCCTTTTCTCTCTCGGGTGGGTGGGCACGTACGCGCGATCATTTTTGTTCGCAGCGGACGGAGATTTATCGCGGCGAAATTAACGTAAGAGTGGCATGATTAATGCGGGACGGGTCGCGTTCGGGCCGATGAACGGCTTCGCGGAAAAACCGACGGACACACACTGGCTAACAGCACGCACGACTCCGCGTATCAGAGTCCCGCATCGGTCTCGCGTGCACTCGAGTTTGTAAAACACACCAACACCGATCCGATCGAGCTAACTCTTAATTATATTACAAAGAGAAAAACCGGGGAACCAGCCAAGAGAGATGGCAGACTCTTTAATTTACTTGTCTAGCCTGTACCGGGTCTCCCGAGACCCGTATCTTGAACGCAGTTTGGAGAGAATGACTTACGACGTCGTGTTTCACGATCTGAAAAGAACGCGATCTTTTGGAATTTTTTGGGGGAAAACTAATGAGTCCGTTTTTTTAACAAGTAGCTTGTTTAAAAGTACACATATTGCATTACTTGTAGTAATTTTCTTGCTGCGAAATCTTGATAGTTGCCTGAGTTACAATCTTTTACCTTTGTTAAGGGGTTATGCACAATTTATGATCTGAGAAAATCATGGTTCGCGGGAATATTTTTTTTGGAGAAATGAAGGGCCTGCCTCTTTTAACAAGTTGTGTACTTAAAAGTACGTATATTGTAGAATTAGTAGAAATATTTTTGTTGCAAAATCTTAAAAAATGCCTGAGTGACAATCTTTTAGTTTTATTAAGGGGTCGTGCATGGTTTACGATCTGAGGAAAACGTGATCTTTGGGAATTTTTCATGGAAAAATTAGGGGCCCGCCTTTTTTAACAAGGGGTTTATTTAAAAGTACGTGTGTTGTAGAATTAGTAGGAATATTTTTGTTGCAAAATCTTAAAAAATGCCTGAGCGACAATCTTTTAGTTTCATTAAGGTGTCGTGCATGGTTTACGATCTGAGAAAAACGTGATCCTTGGATACTTTTAATGGAAAAATTAGGGGCCTTTATTTTTTAACAAGTGGCACATTTAAAAGCACATATATTGTAGAATTAGTAGAAGTATTTTTGTAGCAAAATCTTAAAACATGTCTGAGCGACAATCTTTTAGTTTTATTAAGGGTTCGTGCATGGTTTACGATCTGAGAAAAACGTGATCTTTGGGAATTTTTCTTGGAAAAATTAGGGGCCCGCCTTTTTTAACAAGGGGTTTATTTAAAAGTACGTGTGTTGTAGAATTAGTAGGAATATTTTTGTTGCAAAATCTTAAAAAATGCCTGAGCGACAATCTTTTAGTTTCATTAAGGTGTCGTGCATGGTTCATGATCAGAGAAAAACGTGATCCTTGGATACTTTTAATGGAAAAATTAGGGGCCTTTATTTTTTAACAAGTGGCACATTTAAAAGGACATATATTGTAGAATTAGTAGAAGTATTTTTGTAGCAAAATCTTAAAACATGCCTGAGCGACAATCTTTTAGTTTTATTAAGGGTTCGTGCATGGTTTACGATCTGAGAAAAACGTGATCTTTGGGAATTTTTCATGGAAAAATGAGGGGCTTGTCTTTTTCAACAAGTGGCCCATTTAAAAGCACATATATTGTAGAATTAGTAGGAATATTTTAGTTGCAGAATTTAAAGAAATGCCTAAGTGACGATCTTTCAAAGTCTTGTCAAGATCGCTAACTAGACGTAACATCTTAACCCAGTGACTAGAACGTGGATTTTTGTGCATGCAAAATTGCAAGGTTTAAAAAGATGCCTATGTTAATTATTGAATTTGGTAAAGTAGATTTGATGAAAGATCAATCAGATTGGCTGTACAAATTTTTCAAACGGAACAGGAACAAAGAATGAATATAATGAAAATAGTTGTGACATCAAACGAAACATAAATCTCATTGCATCTAATCAGACGCTGTGCCCACGATCGAACCTTCATTCGCGATACAGGCTTTCGTTTCTCATGAAAAGGCAGCCCATAGCACGCCATCAAATTAATTAATACTTGTCCCGGTGCAACGCGAGACCGAAACAATGGCGGAGGCCGAATAAATCTTGATCTTTCCGTGGCCACGGTGGAATTCATAAATCGTTCTGCGGCAAACACTGGCTCTTTCTCGACGTTCTCCGGGGGACGTGGGCCCCGTAGGCCTTCGCGTATTCGAGCGACTCTTTCGAAAAAAATGATTTCCGAGAACGGACCTTGGGAGATCTCTCACCGATTGCCGGCCGACTCCCACGCGTCCGAGAAGGAGAGCCTGACGCGTGGCTCGTAACCCATAAACTCCGCGAATCGTTCAAGGTGAAACGGCCGCGAGCACATCACGGCCTGAACACGGGCAAGCCTTGCGAGACTGTGCATCACTATACCGTGTATAGCATACACCGTACCCTTGACTCCCGACATCGGGGACCCGCATTTTATGTCTGCGAACCGCCACAGCTCGCACGAGCCCATCTCTCTCTCGGCTAACACCGACACGTCGCGACGAAACGCGACGCAATTCAACCTCCAGACGACCCGCCGTCACTTGTCGCGAATAAATTAACCCCACCCCCTCTTCGAGACTCCCCTGACCATCCCCTGGCCCCCTTGATCCACTCTGGATCCCAATGATCCCGTTTAGATAGATCGCGCTTTACGCTCTTGTTACACGAGCTACCCAGCTTCTATCGACACTTGCGATTATTGGACTATTGAAAGCGAAAAGGACTTCAGGATAATCGGATCCTTTTCGAGTAAAAGGATTTATTTGGCTCGTCGTTCTTTTCGGTAGATGTCAAGTTTGATGGTTTGTAGCTTCGAAATTTACGAAGTTATAACATGTTCTGCAAGTCAATGTTGCAACACGATATTCTTCTAACGATGCATTCAAGCTGGAACTAGAATTCTTTCGTTAATTGTCGCTAGGGAATTCTTCTACATATTGCTTTGTTTAAAAAGTAGTTACAGATTTGTATAACATGTGCAGCTTGAAACGAGACATTCGTTAAAAAAAGAACCATTCAGTTTTCTAGAAAAAATTTCTAAAGATCAGGTTCTTTTCAAATACGATCGTTAAACAAAATAGACGATTGCCAATCAGGCAGTCTTAACGATTTTGCTTGCAAAAATCACTACAAGAAGTACAATATACGTACTTTTAAACAAACCACGCGTTAATAAAAACCTCCACTTAAATTTTCTAAAAAAAATGTCCAAAAATTACGTACTTGTCATGTACCATGCACAACTCCTTGACAAAACTAGAAAATAGTCGCTCAGACAATTCTCAAGATCTTACATTAAAAAAATTGCTATAAATAAATAGTACCATATATGTGCTTTTAAACAAGCCATTTCTTAAAAAAAATCTCCACTTAAATTTTCTAAAAAAAAAAATGTCCAAATATTACGTTTTTGTCATAAACCATGCACAACTACTTGAGAAAACTAGAAAATAATCGCTCAGACAATTCTTAAGATCTTATATTAAAAAAATTGCTGTAAATAAATAGTATAATATATATACTTTTAAACAATCCATTTCTTAAAAAAAATCTCCACTTAAATTTTCTAAAAAAAAATGTCCAAAAATTACGTTTTTGTCATAAACCGTGCACAATTCCTTGACAAAACTAGAAAATAGTCGCTCAGACAATTCTCAATGTTTTACATTTAAAAAATTGCTATAAATAAATAGTACAATATATGTGCTTTTAAACAAGCCATTTGTTAAAAAAAATCTCCACTTAAATTTTCTAAAAAAAAAAGTCCAAATATTACGTATTTGTCATAAACCGTGCACAACTCCTTGACAAAACTAGAAAATAGTCGCTCAGACAATTCTCAAGATCTTACATTTAAAAAATTGCTATAAATAAATAATACAATATATGTGCTTTTAAACAAGCCATTTGTTAAAAAAATTGTATTAGTTTCTCTAAAAAAGGAAACCAGTAATCAATACACAATCCTTAGCAAATCCAGAATATCAGATTCTCTTCAAAGTTAAAAATTTTCTGACAGCAACAACAGATACTTCAAGACCCAAGGACCGCCTATGGCAACGTTCGCTATGAAACGGTACTGTGGCTCTGTCAGACCGGATGTCGCCACGGTCTGGCCGTCGCCCTCGGCTGAAAATGAATTTCGGACGATAAAATTCACGGGTAAAGAAATTCCGTTCTCCTATCCGGGCGATGATAAATTCACGGGACCGGGTCGGCTCGAAGTGAAGAAGAAAGAAGAAGAAGAAGAAGATTGAAGAAGAAAGAAAGGCTGTGGAGGAGTAGGAGGTCTCCCCGGCGAAATCGAGGGAATAAAAATGTGGGAAACGAATCGCCGTCCGGGGAGAATCAGACCGTGAACGAGTACGGACGGGATACACGAAGAAGCAGGCACATTTGGCCGTCGTGGGTACTGACATTGCCGAGCCAGCCGACCAGCACAACCATCTGATAGACACGACACACCGTGCTTCGTCTGGAGGTTAAACCGTGTGGCGAACCAGGGACGATGCAACCAGCGGGAGAGGCCTCACGGACACGGAACACAGTTGGGTCAAGGATTCCTTGAATTTTCATGAGAATCGGCACAACAGACCCGAGGAATCCCTCTCCGGAACGGGCCAAACGAATGCACGAATTGATACACTTCTGGCAAATTTATTGCTGGTTCCTTGATACACTAGAGTGGGTCGTCGATCTCAGATAGAGGATCCTACACAGTCTTCCATATTGTGGAGTCGTTTTTCCTGTTTTTAATAGTCTTTCGTGACACGGTTTAACCCTGCTTTGTTCATTTTATTCATTCACATTATTCATTCACTTTATCTGTCTTTTTAATTGTTAATTAGATATGTGATTTTTGGCGGATCTCTTTAGCAGTAAGTATAATAGGCCACGAATCCACTGAAACAGCATTTGCTACATCCACTGAAACAGCATCTGCACTTTGTCGTATTGTGGGGTTCTGATATTTTTTAGGGTTTGTTTTAATTGTGTAATATTCCTAAGGATGTATTTGACTCATTCAATTTATTTATTGCTTCAATTCTTAAACAGATATGCGATTTTGAGCGCATCCTTCTAGGAGCAAGTTGAATTAGACGTTGGATCCACTCAGATAGCATTTACCACATTTTGGTGTATTGCTGAGTTGTTTATCCCGTTTGTAATACTTTTTAAAAGGTTTGCAATATTCCTCAGGGTGTATTTGACTCATTCAATTTATTTATTCCTTCAATTTCTAACAGATATGCGATTTTTGGCGCATCCTTCTAGGAGCAAGTAGTATGAGACGTTGATCCCCTGAGCTTGCGTTTATTACACTTTGGTATATTGTGGAGTTGTTTATCCTTTTTGTAATACTTTTTGAAAGGTTTGTTACAATTCTGCAATATTCCTCAGGGTGTATTTGACTCATTCAATTTATTTATTCCTTCAATTTTTAACCAGACATGCGATTTTTGGTGCATCCTTTTAGGAGCAAGTAGAATGTGACGTTGGATCCACTGAGATAACAATTACCACACTTTGGTATATTTTGGAGTTGTTTATCCTTTTTGTAATACTTTTTAAAAGGATGTTATAATTCTGAAATATTCCTCAGGGTTTATTTGACTAATTCAATTTATTTATTTTTTCAATTCTTAACCAGATATGCGATTTTTGGCGCATCCTTCTAGGAGCAAGTAGAATTAGACGTTGATGCCCTGAGATTGCATTTATTACACTTTGTCATATTGTACGATTGTTTTTCCTTTCTGTAATATTTTTTAGGGTTCCTTTTAGTCCTGATACATTCCCCAGGTTGTATTTGACTGATTCAATTTATTTATTCCTTCAATTTTTAACCAAATATGCGATTTTTGGGCCATCCTTCTAGGAGCAAGTAGAATTAGACGTTGATCACCTGAGATTGCGTTTATTACATTTTGTCATATTGTGCAATTGTTTTTCCTTTCCGTAATATTTTTTTAGAGTTCTTTTTAGTCCTGACACATTCCCCAGGGTCTATTTGAGCGATTCACTTCATTGATTTTCTTAATTCCCAGCCAGACATACGATTATTAGTGGCCCCCTTCAGAAGTAAATAAAATAGAAAATAGAATAAAGACATTTCTATACGTCTGCTGTCTCTTGCAATCAACACAGACAATTCTTATTCCACATAAAAATCCACAATTCATTTATAACGTTTGTGCCACATCTTCCAAAAAACACAAGAAACATGTCCTCGTATAAACTACTTCTTCTTCCACACGCAAACGCAAGAAAATAATGCTCTTCTTCTGGCCATGGTCTAACAGACGACAAACGATTAAAAATAAGAGAATTTACCAGTTCCCATTGTGACTGGAAATTCTTCCTGAAACATTTGTCACGTTCCGCAGTGATTAATTTCGTCCACGGATGGAAATCCGCTGAGGGAAATAGAAAACCGCGCATAATATCCGTAACTCAACTGTTGTGCATTCATCGATCTTCATTCGGTGGTATGGCTGGCGAGGTTCGTCACTCATTATCATAATATTAGCATCGACGAATTCGTGGAAGCCGGTGATTTACATTTCTGGGCCGGTACACGTACGTGCTTCGGCGTGTTACAACGCAAGTACATCTCCATCGAGCCCCGGTGAGTTTCGCTGACTATTCAAGGTCGGCCAGAACTGCCACGTGGCAGTGACACACACGCGTTACACACCCGGACGAGAGGGCCACTTCGTTTGGAGCCGAAGAAGATCTCTCATTCGAATCCTGTGCGTCATCTTCGCGCGCCGTTCCCATATAAAAGACTTTCCTCTATCTCCTTTTTGTTTGCGGGCGCCTCGTGTGCACGATGATCGAATCGCCCGTTTGCAACTGAGACTGAAACTATAAAAATGTCATGCTCTCCAACCAGACAACTTCAGATTGTCCTAAACATTTTTAATTATTAGCTTGATGTTCGAATTTCCTAGTGAAAATAGCAGAACATGCAAAATTAGAGGATGGAACCATTGTAGATGAAGAGGTGTGCACGATGATCGAATCGCGCGTTCGCAACTGAGACTGAAACTATAAAAATGTCATGCTCTCCAACCAGACAACTTCAGATTGTCCTAAACATTTTAAATTATTAGCTTGATGTTCGAATTTCCTAGTGAAAATACCAGAACATGCAAAATTAAAGAATGGAACCATTGTAGATGAAGAGGTGTGCACGATGATCGAATCGCGCGTTCGCAACTGAGACTGAAACTATAAAATTGTCATGCTCTCCAACCAGACAACTTCAGATTGTCCTAAACACTTTAAATTATTAGCTTGATGTTCGAATTTCCTAGTGAAAATACCAGAACATGCAAAATTAGAGGATGGAACCATTTTGGATGAAGAGGTGTGCACGATGATCGAATCGCGCGTTCGCAACTGAGACTGAAACTATAAAAATGTACTCTCTAACCAGACAACTTCAGATTGTCGTAAACATTTTTAATTATTAGCTTGATGCTCGAATTTCCTAGTGAAAATACCAGAACATGCAAAATTAGAGGATACAAACCATTGTAGGTGAAGAGTTGTTTATATTCAAATTGTTGTAATTACGAGAGAAAAAATATCGCAAAGAGCCTGAGCTCGTTTGAAAGCGTGAAGCCTCTATTTTTATTGCCCTAAATTGATTTCATGCTAAAAAATTTGTTTAAATCATGTACAGGCTGCGAATGTGAAGATACCCTTTTATTTTAGAAAAATTAAACTGTACGGGCTCAAACTTTTCTATGGACAGTAACAAATTTTCTTCGAGACTGGAACCACCGTGGTCTTCAAGATTAAAGCTTCCTCTTTATAATGAGCTTTCAAACATTGTTGTACGATTTTTATTCACGAAGTTATGACTGTTTTTCGTTGATGTCGATTTCTCGAATGTTTGGATAAAATGTATATGATTTTCGATCATTTCTGAATGGAAGATTTGTAACTGATAAGTCGAAAATTATTGTCTATAATTCAATGTTGGAAATCGATTTGCAATTCTAAATAACACGTAGTGTTTTCCATCTTAAATTGTGTAGCAAACGTTATACTGCTCTCCATCAATTTCGGGAGTCCGCGAATGTCTGCGAGTCCGTGTGTACCCGTCCTCGTTCAGGAAGTTTAATCTGCCTCTTTTTCCCTCAAATCTGTCGGTTTATTCATCCGCAAGCACGTCGGATATACCGTCTGGGATTCCTCTGATCGATCGTAACTCCCGCATGCATTTACCGATGGATGAACTTATAAAAGTTTCCGTAGGGCCAGCGCCGCTCGATCGTAAACTCAATCGTGATCGGCGGACGAGTTTCTACCGGATTGTACGGCAAGCGAAAATTGCCAGTTAGTTCGAAACGGCTATTGCACCCAACGTTTCGCAAAATATCAGTCTCTCACGACCACTCTTTGTCGGAAGAACTCCTGAATTTGTCCACGCTGATACTACCAAACGGCTCGAAACAACCCATTCCAAATTTTTTAATTTATAATTCAATTTAAACGTCGCATTAAGCCTTGACAAACACATTCTTGCTAATAGCCAGTCGATTTTTATTGTAAAATAGCTTATATTCACGCAATCCACGCTGAAACTACCAATCAGCTTAAAATTCCACATTCAATATTTTTAAAATTTACAATTCAATTTAAACCTTGTATAAGATATTGAGAAATACCCTGTTGTAATTAGACTGCGGATTTTTATGGTGACATAACGTGTTTGCAAAGACAGTTTTAATCGATAAGTGTCACAAAATTCTGAACGGTAATTGTCGCAAAACAATCCCTCCTTCTGCGGCGTATACCCCGTGAGGGGCTGTGAAACTCGCTCGACGAGAAGTATGACATCATACTAGTCGGGTATATCGGTGAGACCACTACTAATCCAATGACAAAACTCTATTTTTTATTACTTTTTTATGGAAATTTCACCAACATATTCTTGTCATTTTTCTAATGAAAATGATAACAAATAAGATATAATTCCGATGGTATTTACTTGAGTAATGAACGATGAAACTTTAATTTTCGAAGATCAAGGTCATTTCAAGGTCATGTTATTATACATATCTGAATGTATTTTTCGACCCGCTACACGATGCAATAATAAAAAAATGTAGTTACGCGTCAAAAACCACCGATGACCTTGACAAATCTAAAAAAATGACCTTGGTGAAAAAATATTCTTCAAATCTTAAATTTTCAATATAGGCCACATAATAAAATTTTAGAATACAACTTTTAGTATTTTCTCTGCAACACCGACAAATTGCAATTTTTCAAAAATTTGTTCTTCACATCATGTAGTAAACTAATTCTTCTAACCTCACAAAAGAGTTTAAGTCATATGGTCCAATATTAAACAAGTTATCGTATTTTTAAGATTGTCCGGATATTAATAGGTGAGACTGTATATTGGACGATGCGGTGAATTTGAATACGTAATGCTAACAGGTGTAAACCACGAAATCCGAGATAATTGAAATATCTCGCGTTTCGTGCCACGTCGTCGCGTCGGTACGAAATTAGTCGAGATCTTTTATCGATTCGGTGTTGAGAGCCGAGCAGAGACTATTAAATTGACGCAAAGACGAGCGACCTGGAAAATGGATGAGACGCTGTCTACGTGGCTCAATGTCAAGCGTCAATCAGTTACTGATTGCAAGCAGGCTCCGAGTGGGATCCAGATGACAAGATCCACGCTGTGGATCGTGCTCGTCGGAGTGAGATGTCGTTACCTCTCGAGTGATCAAATTAATTAAACTGCTTCAGATATGTAAACCGAATTTCGTCTACCTGTTTTATTTGGAAGAGGCTATCGATGCGATCCAAAATTATATTTCTTGTGATTGATTGGATCGTTCATACCGCATTTATACACGGTGAGTGTACAAAGTATTCGTACACTTTTCAAAATCGAATAACTATTTTAAAATTGGTTCAAACGACTTCAATTATTTCGAGATGTCAGGCGCATAAGGGCAGTGTGTCAATAAAATGGCTGGCATGGCTGTCATGGCTTTCACACAAGAACCACCTAAATACAATTGGACAAATAATTGCACCGAACTAATAACCAAACAAATGCAACAAAAAAAAAATGTTTTCTTATAATTGAAGTCTGTACCTATAAGCTACAAAAAAGTTTATTTTGATAAAGTTGATAGTTCTCTGTGGAAAAATTCGTAAATATCTTATTTTTTAAAGTCGTTTCGCTAGAGCCACGCCAATCTAACTAAACAAAAATAATTGTACCGAACTAATAACTGAATAAATTGCAACTAAAAAGAAATGTTTTCTTATAATTGAAGTATGTACCTATAAGCTCCAAAAAGTTTATTTTGATAAGGCTGATAGTTCTAAAGGGTAGTGTGTCAATAAAATGGCTGTCATGGCTGTCATGGCTTTCACACAAGAACCACATAAATACAATTGGACAAATAATTGCACCGAACTAATAACCAAACAAATGCAACAAAAAAAAAATGTTTTCTTATAATTGAAGTCTGTACCTATAAGCTACAAAAAAGTTTATTTTGATAAAGTTGATAGTTCTCTGTAGAAAACTTCGTAAATATCTTATTTTTTAAAGCCGTTCCGCTAGAGTCACGCCAATGCAACTAAACAAAAATAATTGCACCAATCTGATAACTGAACAAGCGCAACTAAAAAAATATTTTCTTATAGTTGAAGGATCTATCTGTACATTCCAAGAAAATTTATTCCCATAACATCAATAGTTACCCCAAGAAAAATTTGTAATTTTTAAACTGTAATTTTTAAACCATCATATAAAATGATAATAAAGTGCATTAAAGGTTAAAGAATGTTCTCGAGAACAAAGAAACTGATCGATTCAAATCTATCTTCTCTGCGAATCCATTCGACCACCAAAAAGGTGCATAAGATGAAGATCATGCTCGTCTAACGCTAAAGGGACGCACTTACGACGACATTATTCTCAGTCACGGTTCCTGCAGACGTTCCCAATAAAAGAAACAGTTATCGTCCTGTGGATCCGGAATTAATTAGAATTCCAGACGCGATGTGCGTGTTCGTTTCGCCAAATGGGATTGAGAGGGGGGGATAAAAAGAGATAAAAGGATGGGGGGGGGGGGAATAAGCGAGCTGCGCCCTGTCGCACAATATAACACGTCGAATGCTATTTTCGTCGATCCTAACTCGATTCTGTCCACGAAGAAAGGGAAAGGGGTGACTCATTATTACAGCAGAGGTCATGGGGAAGACAGTAGAGAGGAATTATGCTCTCCGAGAACCGTAGAACCGTCTTTCGAATAAACACTGACCTCATCGCTCTGTCAGAGGTGTCTACAACTCGAGAAGAACATTACTTTAATTCATCACGCATCAGTTAGGAACCATATATTTTTTGAAAAATTCGCTATTAATTATTTCTTGATTTAATTCTGAAAATATTAATGTCCAGAACACTCTACAAAACTTAACCCCTTGTCCTACCCGCCAACTCCCGATTGCTCGAGCCATAATAAACAAGAAGGTCGGTCACGCGCAGTGTTGGGATATGGTGCAAGATTTCACGCGCATGCGCGGCGATTTCAGCCTAAGTAAAGTAAGATTCTCTATAAAATGGGGTACCTTGAGCACCCAGCAGAATTTTAAAAAATTGGTGTGATTTGATTCTGAAAAATAAATATATAACATGTGTATTTGTACATATTTTGTAACTCGTAGGACACGTCCTGAAGTCTTTTTGTCCGGAACAGATTGTTTCGATACATTCTCGCCAATATAATTGTCTCAGGGCTCCACTACCTATCTCATCATGATATAGATACATTACTGTTTTGGCCGCGCATGCGCGTGAAATCTTGCACCATATCCCAACACTGGTCACGCGTCGAGCCATTTAGCTGTTTAGCCGTGTGCTCAAACTTGCGCAAAATGTATGCGTCTTATAACATGTATATTTCGGCGCAACGAAAGGAATTGTGAAATAATAAACACCTTTGGGTACAACTACTACTTTTAAGATGTCTGGGAAGTAATTATGATCAATTCATCGGTGAACAAAAATGATTTATAATTTGAAAGTGGATAATGTATCAGTAACAATTTGTAAATTAATACTTAATTTAAATTAATAATGTTTTGAGAAAACTCGTAGAAAATTAGTAATCTTCGTGTTAGTGCTGTGTACGTTTGTCACGAATGAAGTACAACGAGCCAGGCTCGCGTTGTTCACGTTTGGTCTGGACGAAGTACCACGAGTCAGGTTCGTCCTTATTGTTTTTGGCTCAAATTTCATACCACGAGTTTCACTCAGTGCTGTCAGAACGGTTGAATCGAGGGGAATACAGTTTACCACCTCTCTGATGACCAGAGTAACGTGTGATACGTTGCGCGGCACGTCACGTGACCAGTCTACGGTCTTAGTGGGGGACGTTGGAGTGTGCTCAGGTAGTGGAATGGGATAGTGGAAAGGAGGAAAGGAAAATCAACCCAGTTTTGGGTGGATCTGGCATCACTGGTCTCACTCGTTGTAGGCCAAGGGGTTAAGGAACAATTTTGTCTTTCCTTCATCTTAAATATGTTGTGGTGAAGTATGTAAAGTGTGTTAAGTATGTTAATGAACGGAACATTCGATCGAGTGTGGGTTTTATTATAAATTCGCTCCATAGAATTTTATTTCGGCCCTGTCCATTCCTTGAATGCTTTTTCGCGCGTGAATTAGCGTTCTCATTGGAAATTTGTATGTATCCGCCTTTCCATGAATTAATTTTCGAGGAACAGCCGGACCCGTTCACAAGTGATTTAGTGAACTCGTTGATCCATAACACATACGTTGATCACACGACGTTGATTTCAACTTGGAAGTTTGTAAATCACGTGCGACTAAAGACCGCAAACACTGTCCGCATAATTAATCTAAATAAACGCGGTTTGATACGGAGGAATGTAGATTTATCACGGGGCATGTCAATACACGTGTAGTTGTGATACTGGAACATAATGTCTAAAATCATTATTGTTGCGTCAATGATCCCGCGCGAGTTGTCGGCTGCGATCGGCGAACGCGTTTATAATTTCTGTTTGACTTTCCGCGCTTGTTACATTCGTCAATTGCATCAGTATGCTAATAGAAAAATATTAATACCTCCTTAACGTCGTTCTGTAGATAGTGCAATCTATACAGGGTGTCCCATTTAAGTTGAGATTGTACAAAATCCCGAAGACATGTGATTTAAAAAAAAAACAAACTGACACGTCCTTTAGTGTTTAGAGTGGGAAGTCAAATGGCACTACTAGTTTTTTAATGCGTGGGCGTTTTCAGGGTCATTTCAAGGTCATTTTTTTCATGTTCTATCATAAACCCATAATTTTTTATTTCGGAATCATATTCTACGTAAAAAATGCACAACTTTTGTTTGAAACATTTTTTTGTATGTTCAATATTGATTAAGATATTTAGCTGATTTTTTATGTTTATGTCAAGGATAATTTTGTTTTTTATTTAAGGTCATCATAATAAATGCTCGAAATTGTTATCCTCAACTTCCAGACACAAAAAAATGCTTCAAACAAAAGTTGTGCATTTTTTACGTAGAATATGATTCCGAAATAAAAGATATGAGTTTACGATAAAAGAAAGACAAAACGACCTTGAAATAACCTTGAAAACGTACACGCATTAAAAAACTAGTAGCGCCATTTGACTCCCCACTCGAAACACTAAGGGACATGTGTCAGTTTGTTTTTCTTAAATCACATGTCTTCGAGATTTTTTACAATCTCAACTTAAACGGGACACCCTGTATATACTGACATTCTTAGGAATCATTATATTACTGTCAAAGTCAAAGCATTAAAGGCTAATCGATAAAACCACGAGCATTCGTGGCAAAACGTGCTGCAACAAGATATGTGACTAGCATACTAATTAAACAGAAATTTATTTTCTACGGCCGATTTCAGTTCATGGGTAATACCATAAACATGTACTTGAACTTCAATAAAAATTCTTATCTTGCCAGAGGCTTTGCATATTTGCATACTTTGCAGCCACATAAAATTTGTTTCCATGTTCCCTTCGTCTGAAACGTTCCACTCTGTTATTAAAATTTAGTAACTGTGTAACACTGATTTCTTTTCAGTAATAAAATATGATTATTACATATAAAATCTTATAGTATACAATAAAAAAAAATTACGTCGATTGGATAAACGGTTTCTGAAATAAAAATTCGTAAATACAACGTGTTTTATTGCCTGTTTTGAATATAGAGGAACATAATAGTTTTTGAGGGTCTGTATTTTATAAACAAATTAAAAAAACTGAAAAATGATTACTTAAACCCCCCTCCATTTTTCATGTGCTACTTTATAGTGCATTTTGAAGAAAATTGTCCGACGTTAACCCAGAAGAACTGATCAATAAATCGTAAAGTAGTCTTATATTGTATATCTTTACAAAACTTGATATGTATGAGACTCTGTATTTTATAAACAAATTCGAAGCCAACAAAATTATAACTTAAACTGCCTCTAATTTTGCACATATCACGTATTACATCGCTTCATTATCGCAAAACTGAATTAACTTGTTTCTCGTGTCACGAGAAAATGAACAATAATGGTAACATTCAAAGGTCTGTATGTCATAAACAAATTTGAGGCCAGCAAAATGATGACATAAACTGCCCCTAATCTGGCGTGTACAACATGATCCATCGCCTCATTATCGCAAAACTGAATTAATTTGGCGTGAAATGTCTATTAACAAAAATTCATAAGAACTACGTGTTTCGAGAAAATGATCAAAAGTGGTAACATTCAAAGGTCTGTATGTTATAAACAAATTTGAGGCCAGCAAAATGATGACATAAACTGCCCCTAATCTGGCGTGTACAATATGATCCGTCGCCTCATTATCGCAAAACTGAATTAATTTGGCGTGAAATGTCTATTAACAAAAATTCATAAGAACTACGTGTTTCGAGAAAATGATCAAAAGTGGTAACATTCAAAGGTCTGTATGTTATAAACAAATTTGAGGCCAGCAAAATGATGACATAAACTGCCCCTAATCTGGCGTGTACAACATGATCCGTCGCTTCATTATCGCAAAAGTTAATGAATTAGCCGTGGAACGACCTTTACGTAACGCGAAAGTATGACGTACGAACATCTATTGTGTGAACTAATTTAGTCGGTGGATATAGCACGGGCGGGCGAGCGCTCAGCAAAATAACATTCGCAAACACGCGCAGCGTAAACGAAAGAATAATATGATTAGCATGCTATCACGTACACAATGTACACAAGGTAATTCACGCAACGGGGATGGGTTATAAATCTTACCGCTGCGCAGACAGGAAAAATGATGGTAGAAAACGTTACGGCGCTTCAACCCGTGTACTTTCCACGGACGCACTTTTTTAAACGCGTCCACGTGTTTTCCCGATGTTAATAAATCTTCCCATTATTTTCCGTGTGAAAGCGTTTATCTAATGGGAAACTAAACTGTTGTATTGAAATGCAACCGGTTCCAGCTCCATAAATCAATGTACGCGTAACGTAAATATTGCTCGAAAGTAGTCAGCGGATTTTATGCACTTATTAACTGCGAGCCTAAGCAAACTGGACAAGGGAATAAAACCTTTGGGAACCATCGGTATAACATATTTAATACGTTATCGACTGCAAGCTTTAGTGTTAATAAATTTATTATTATATTGGCCGTGCTGTTTACATTGACGCAAATTGTATACTCTGCCACAGGTTTCAATGTGTTCAAATATCCTAGGCATACTTTGAGGAAGAAGAATGATATTCGATGGCTGGATAGCGTATGTTTATATACTTCAATGTATTTCATTGCACTTCGATGCAATTCATCGTGCACTTTTTAATTATGTTTCCATCTCATATGTAATTGAATGCAAGCTCTGGTAGGGAAACATTTTTCTGCTGAATTGCTGCATTCTTAAAATTGACATAATAGAAGCAGCCTATCCAAAAGTAGCCAATGAAACACACTCAGTCCATACCAAACCATACAAAAACCCATCCATACTCTTTCCAATTAAATTTAAATTTTATTTGACATTTATTGCAAGTTTTGGTAGAGAAAATATTTCTCTTCTGATTTGCTGTGTTTTTAAAGTGACATACTGAAAGCACCTCATCCAAAAACACCCAGTAAAACATACTCAGTCCTTGCCCAACCATAATGAAACCCACCCACCCTCTTTTTAATTATGTTTTCATCTTATATGTGATGTAATGCAGGCTCTGGTAGAGAAAACACTTTTCTGCTGAATTACTGTCTTCTTAAAATTGACATAATGGAAGCAGCCTATCTAAAAGTAGCCAATGAAACACACTTAGTCCATACCTAACCATAAAAAACCCATCCACACCCTTTCCAATTAAATTTCTATTTTATTTGATATTTAATGCAATCGTTGTTAAAGATAGGGATTTTCCTGCTGAATTGCTGTCTTCTTAAAATTGACATAATGGAAGCAGCCTATCTAAAAACACCCAGTAAAACACACTAAGTCCGTACCCAACTATAATGAAACCCCTCCACACACTTTTCAAATACGTTTTTAATTTATTTGAAATTTAACTCGAGCGTTGTTAAAGATATCAATTTTCTGCTGAATTACAGTCTTCTTAAAATTGACATAATAGAAGCACCCAATCCAAGAACACCCTGTAAAACACACTAACAATAAGTCCATACCCAACCATAAAGAAACCCCTCCACCCTCTTTTCAATTACGTTTTTATATTATTTGAAAATTAATGCAATCGTTGTTAAATATAACACTTCTCTGCTGAACTCCTGTCTTCTTAAAATTGACATAATAGAAACACTCCATCCAAAAGTAGCAAACGAAACACACTCAGTCCACACCCAACCATACAAAAACCCATCCACACTCTTTCCAATTAAATTTAAATTTTATTTCACATATATTGCAAGTTTTGGTACAGAAAACATTTCTCTTCTGATTTGCTGTGTTTTTAAAGTGACATACTGAAAGCACCTCATCCAAAAACACCCACTAAAACACACTAAGTCCATACCCAACCATAAAGTAACTTATCCGCCCACTTTTCTATTACGTTTTTATTTTATTTGAAATTTAACTGAGGCGTTGTTAAAGATAACACATTTCTGCTGAATTACTGTCTTCTTAAAATGGACATGGAAGCACCCCATCCAAAAATAGCCTGTAGACGGCATTCTCTTCGCACCTAACTATCCTGCTGTACCCAATTCCCAAATTTCTCAAAGCAACCTTAAATCCCAGGCCCCAATCAGTTGTTCGTCCCCGCGGGCTCATCCCGCGAACCGATTAGCCTGCAAGTCGCAAGATCGCCTAACCGGCTCATTATCGCGTCGAGGGGATCCTCCCGGTTCTACGAGTTCGCGTCGTCATAAAGCAAAAGGCGCAGCGCGCGGTGCGGCCGGACGGATTAAACGCGATAATCGAGCCGATAAGAATTTAATTAACGCGTTCTATATCTGCGAGCTGGATTCACGAGCCCGACTCGGGGCCCGCTTGTAACCGCTTAGAGAAAAGATACAGAGATTCTGCGGGGCAACACGTTGCGGTTCGTGTGCGTGTAATATCACGTGCTCTCGCTTTTCTGCGTGTTCCCCCTTTAGTCCCCCTCCCATCATCATCAAGGCCCCCCTCTTTTCCCTGTCGGTTTATCGCTGTAAAGATATCGCGAGGTGGCATTACCATATTATCTTGAGTTCACACCTCGCCTACGGAGAATGAGACACCGGTAGCCGGAACCGATACCGATCAACCCGCAAAAACCATTTATAATCGGTCGGGCAATTAAAGCGGTTTTCTAAGGGGGCCCCCCGTTCGTTTACGGCGTCGCGCCGCGTTGCTTTATGTACCCGGCCGGTCACTCAATTATACTCTCCCGGAACACACCACCAGCCGGACGATGTCATCCGGACGACGCGATTCGAACATCCACGAATCCTTGTACCAGGATCGTGTTCCGCTGCTCCTGAACAGCAGTCTTTTATTTTTTGAACTCTGAGAGACACGCTCGAACGGTCCTCGGTTCAACGTAAAAACATGCGACTAATTGGATGAACGGGTTTGTAGTATTTTGAACAGGGATTGAAAAGGTACCAAAAATGTTTCAAACTGTTATACAGCAGAGTATTGATTGGTATTCGAACGTAGGAAATTTCTTTGCAAACGCAGCTGACAAGATGGCAGACGTTTAGATATGTTGAAACCCGTCAAGCTTGATACAGGAATGCAACAACGGTTCTTGGATGTTGCAGTGACTGGGTAGCTAGTAGGATGAATTACTGTTGCTACCGTTACCTTGCAATTGTGTGAACTGGTCTCGCCGGACGAAGAATGCCGAATCACTTCCTTTCCTTTCGAAGAACTCCTTTAATTACTTTAAATCACGTAAAAATGTAACCGGTTTTTAAAAAAAACTGTGATACTTAACTATTGCTCAATAACAATTTTCTAATTTATTGGATTTATTTTAGGCATTAGCGAAGAGATTAATTTAGATAGCAATTAAATTCATATCAATTGCTGAATGATAACAACCATTAAGAAACGAGTAAGATAGAATTAATTTATTTTCAGCAACCACAATATTTTTACTAATTATTTTTATATGTCACAACTAGGTTATGTACACAGAAACATTTCCACTCAACAACATCTTCATTTATTATCTGTGTAAGTAAGCATGGCTAAAGATGCATACTTTCTTTTTACTTTTATAAAAACTAATGCAAAACTGTTACTAAACGCAGTGTTAAACAGTCGCTAAGAGAACCTCTTAACCAGGGGTTGAAAACAGTTATGATATCGATTCCGATTCTTGAAACAGTTACGAGAACCGAACAAATGTTATAACTGTTATGAGAATATCGGTTCTCGCTTATATCGGTTACGGTTACGGTTCTTGAGCACCGATATTATAACTGTTATTTATACATTCTGGGTTTCAGTTTCGGTTTTGGTTCTTCAGACTTCAGAACCTATAATATGTCAACGTATCGGTCTCATATCGCTTTTGTAGTTCCGTAACTGATATTTTTTGGTTCTGTATCGACTATACAGGGTGTCTCAAAATTCGTTCAACATCCGGAAATTTGAGGTTCCTGAGATCATTTGAAGTGATATTTTCCTTTGCAAAAATGGCATCCGCTGCTTTGTTTAAGAGATATTAACGAAAAACACGGACCAATCAGAGCGCAGCTCCAGCGGATTGATTCTGGCTCGGCCAACGGCGACGCCACGATAAGCGGGACCTGTCGTCGAGTCGGACTCCGTTCGCTGTAGCCGCGCACTGATTGGTCCGTGTTTTTCGTTAATAACTCCTTAACAAAGCCGCGGACGCCAGTTTTGCAAAGGAAAATGTCGCTTCAAATGATCTCAGAAACCTCCCATTTGCGGATGTTGAAAGAATTTTGAGACACCTTGTATAGCCGCTACAGAACAAAAAAATATCAGTTGCAGAACTGCAAAACCGATATGAGACCGATACGGGACATATTATAGGTTCTGAAGTCTGAAGAACCAAAACCGAAACCGAAATCCAGAACCTAAAAATAACAGTTATAGAACCGTTATAATATCGGTTCTCAAGAACCGTGACCATAACCGATATAAGCGAGAACCGATATTCTCATAACAGTTACATCTGTTCTTCATAACTGTTTCAGTCAGAACCGATATATAACTGTTTCAAACAGTTATTTTCAGAACCGTTTCAACCCGTGCTCTTAACACTAGCACCACCGGACCAGTCAAAATGACTTGTTTCTACATTTTTCGTTTACAAATATGGAAATTATAAATATGTTTTCCGGAGTGATTTTTTTAGTAAACGTCTCTATTAGGGTACATAATTAAACAAAAGTTTCCCGGAAGCTGAATAAATGCAATTTTGTCGTTATTATAAATCAATATACACCAGTCGGGTTTAGTACTCGGTAGGTGTAGTGTTAAACACCAATTAATCTCACATAAATAGCTCAATAACACTCAAACGGGACGCTAATACCCACCAACCAAGTTACTCAACATCACCAATCTTACTTTTCGCAACTTTAACTCGAAGCAGCCACAATGCCTATAATTCAAGTAGAATCCATCCCACACCAGTGGCTGCCAATAATACCTGGACACGTCTTAAATCACCCGGCAGCGGCAATATTTTCGCTGATTCTAATTTTAAGCAGACACAGGGGAGACAATTTAAGTAACAATTAAGCCCACACCGTTCGCTGAACAACCGGCAATGGAAAACAGAGACACGTTGCAACAGAGAGGAGCAATTTGTGCCGGTGGTGGATAATTGATGTCCTAGGAAGGGGTTAAACGGTTTCAATAAATTATTTACGTGTAAATAAGCACCGGGGCGTGATCCGAGAAGCGTAGGAAAATCGAATGTGGAAGGCATCAAAGAGAAGAGAAAGAGAATTGCGGTGGACAAATTTTTACCGGTGGTTGGCAGCCAATTCGATTCACGGATTAAATAAGGCGGCACATTGTACCGTCCCCTGCTCCTCCTCCTCCTCCCTTCCCACAGAATGCCACCCACTAAACGGATCTTTCTATCTCGGCTTTGCAGAAAAATATGCCGCCCACGCGATACTAAAAGACACCGGGGTGCTAATCGACCACGGTCTTGTGACAAGCCGACCGCAAACCGGCCACTTAGCGAGCCATCTTTGCGGCCAAAGCAGTTTTACATCGGCCTCTAAAAAGCACTCGTTGCGCATAATGTGCCTGGAGAGGCTGTCGCGGTGGCTCTGTAACGAATCCGTTTCGGAAAACCTAATAGAGTTCATTATAACGGCGATAATGGTAACGGGTTTCTCTCCGATGGTACCATTAAAGTGGTCGAATTTACTGTTGAGAGCTACGGGAAGAAACTTTTGCTGTAAACATTGTTGGAAATCCGATGTTCGCTATTTGGACCGGTTATTTTGAAAGTGGTGTAAGTTCATTTTTTTCTTCTTTCGAGATATTTAAAGGTCTGCATTGTATTCGATTCAAAAATATAAATCCAGTATTTTATCGATAACTGTCCCAAATATCTGATCGATATTTGTCACAAAACAATCCCCACTTCCAAGGGGTATACCCCGTGAGGGGGCCGTGCAGGGGAGAAGTGGAACATAATATGGATCGAGTATATTGGTGTGAGACCACTACTAATCTAATAACAAAACTGTATTATTTTTTATTATTTTTGGATGGAACTTTCACCAACATGTTCGTGGCATTTTTCTAATGAAAATGATACCAAATAAGATATAATTGCAATGATATTTACTTGTGTAATGTACGATGAATGTTTCGGAAAATTATTGTAAACATGATCCGAATTATATCGTGTTTGGTATTTGTGTTTTGACATTAGATTACTGGTGGTCTCATACCGACGTACTCGACCCGAATTATGTTACATTTCTCGTCGTCCTTTTCTATGTTCTGGAAAAGTCAAAAAATGGTATACCTGTCCGATAACTGTTCCTGGCCGGACCCGTGTTGTGGACAGTTATCGATCAAATACTGTAATGTGTACTAAGTTTAGCAATGTTTCTATGAATTTAGAAGCATCGAATTTACAGAGCAGTGTAATGTTAAAAAATGTTCACACTGTATCGGGTAACAGGATTCAACAGTAACGGGATGAGTAAGTCTTTTGCTGTGTCGTATTTTTCTACTTCATTCTTTTTTCTCTTTCTCCATTTTCCTTATTTCCACTTAAATGAAAAGTAACATGGGAAGCAAGACAAAATTGTTCCGCGTCTTAACGTGTTAAGAATTAAAGAACAACAACAAAAATTGCTTCTAATCCCACTGGTCATTGCGTGTCCATCGCCACCATTAAAGCGATCGGTGTCCCTCAGCGGGCCGACTATGGAATTGATTAGAATGTAGCTGAATAGCAAACGCACGAGACGCTCGTAAAACATTAACGTCTTGGTAACTTGTCTCCCACATTCTCGGGCCGGGTTTGCTCGGGCGCATTGCCGGCAACACGTGCGTTTCATTGTCAGTGTTAAGGTAACAAGGGAGGAGAGAGAGAGAAAGAGAGCGAGATCAACGTTGGTAATACAGTCCTCCAGGGTTGGCGGTGTATGCCCACGCCGTCGAACCTTAGAAATATTCGGACCGCGATCTTTCGAAGGTTATTTTATGGAAGCGAAACGAGCGACGCCCACGCTCTGAACGTTGGTTTGCTCGGCATAGCGTGCGATGTGCCAGATGATACTGACGCCGGTAATACCTACGTCTATCCATCCACGTTCGGCCGCCGGTATATATCTTCCCATTAGTCTCTGCCCACGTCGGGCCAGCTTCTCTCTCGCGGCACGTGGGTCGTTGACTTTGACTGACTCGCCTGCTACACGCTCTCCATTCCTATCTTTCATTGTCTTTCCTGCTCGTTTTCCTCCTTCTTTTTTCCATTCCTCGCTTGCCCTTCGTTATTGCCTTCCGACGAGCAGAGTGCCGCTACGAAACCGCTTGGCTCGGATCTTTTTGCGGACGATCGGCTGGAGTCCCGCGACCTGTTTACTCGGATCTCTAGAATACTCCAGATCAACCCGGATTGCTTGCCATCATTTTCTAGCTCTGTTCGGGCGCTAACGATGCAGCAGATCACCTTTTTTCCGAGATTTCGGGATGGGCATTTGATTGGTGTGATGTTTTGATTATTGTAAAAGCGTAACGAGGTTCACGGTTTAACCATTTCCACACCAAATTTTGCATTTTGAACTAAAAATCTCGAGTGACGTTCGACATAGGAGTGCAAAGGGTTAACGCCGGACCAATGTTGTCTCGTCTTCATTTCCCTTTTGATTTGAGTTTAAATATAAAAGTACTACTGTGCAAAAGAAAAAAAGGCTTGCTCAACAAATTTCTGTTTAATCTGTTTTAAATTACATCTATTAAGACAGTGCGAACGTTTTTTAATATCGTATGAATTATACAGAGTGAGGCATTTAAAACAGGACACCTGTATAAGTCGCTTGTTTTTAGAGATTGAAGAAAATGCCTTGGACCAAACTTATTTGGTATCGAAGGACTCATAATCTGATGCTGCTAGTTTTTTTGATATAGGTGGAGGCGTCAAGGAGATATGAAGGTCAACTCTGTTTTTTTTTAAATGGAACAGTACGTTTTTCTACTTACATTCTGATAGAGTATTTCAAGACGAATACAATTACCTATTATTAAGGTCACTCAAGGTCAACTGCAGGAGAAAATAAATTGTCTCAAAGCGTTTTTCGAATACTTCGATGATTTAGATGCAACATGTTATTTACACATTTACTGCTAGTATAAGTGTTCAAATTGTCGACCTTGAACATGGATACATAATTACAAATACACAAAAGTACTCGACGAGTGCTTTGAGACAATTTATTATATTTTCTCTTGCAGCTGACCTTGAGTGACCTTGAATGACCTTAATAATAGGTCATTGTATTCGTCTTGCAATACTCTATCAGAATATAAGTAAAGAAATATTCTATTTGAAGAAACAGAGTTGACCTTCATATCTCCTTGACGCTTATCTTGACACTTATCTATCAAAAAATTAGTAACATCAGATTATGAGTTTTATAAATTCGATACCGGCAGACCGCAGGGACTGACACAGCGTTTAACGTGTTAGTAAAGGGCCAGGGAGAAATTTAACAATTTTGCATAACATGTTTGTGCATACAGGGTGCTTCACACAATTGTTTGAGGCCATAACTTCGTTACCAGTACAGTTACAGAAATACATCCAAGAAAAAAGATTGATGGTTTGAATAGCACTACATTGGTAGGATCTAATTTTTTTTGAAAAGTGCAATACTGCATGTGCAATCAACAATTGCATTATTTTTCAAATGGAAATGCATACTCTTTTTTTACATACATAGATTCCTCTCGTCATTCTGCGTAAAAAAGTATTGAAGCACATTGGGAAAAAATTATTAGTTATCGAGATATTTCTAAAAAATATCTGTATCGAAGAAGCGTTGTCTGAACGGTATTAAATATAATGAAGAAGCGTTTGAGCATCTTTTTTAATACAGATATCTTCAATGTGCACACTACAGACAGAACAATATGTAAAAATGACAATTCCGAGGGCAAACGTATTCAAAGTGGAAGCAAACGGTTCGAGGGAAAATATGATCGTTGCCCGTTGCGGAACAGTTGCAAAATAAAACTCAAGCTTTCTATTATCCGCACGTGTTTCCACTGAAAGTTCTTCCCACTCGTTTCCTACTCGCATTATTCTTCCTAAAACGTATGAGCGGAGCATGCTCGAAAACGTTCAAGGAAAGCGAACGCACAACCGTTCGGACGCAAATTGCAACTAAATGCAGATTAAAACTGAAATAAAGCGAGGCTCGGGCTTTCCATTGAGCGCGAGGGACGCAAATTGCTACTCTAGTCGAACAAATGGCAGTTGCACGGACATGTTCGTAACGGTTCAACGTCGCCGCGATGCTAACCAAGGAGATATCCTTAAATATGCGACGAACGTAGGCTAGCACGTTACGTTCGGACTGAAATTGTTGCTCGTAATGTATAAATTACTTTCATGGAATATTTTCAGTTCTTTATAAACAAAATAAATGTATTATATTATCAATAAAACTACCTATCTACATGTTAAAGTTCAAAACTGCTTAATTTAATAATATTATTTGAAATACTATAGTTGATATAGAAATTGATGGAAATATCATTATGTGAAATACTTCTTCTTATATTTCAGTGGAATAGTCAATTCACGATAGTACTTGTATGAGTTCAAAACTGCTTAATTTAATAATATTATTTGAAATACTATTAATTGAAATAGAAATTGATGGATATATTATTATATAAAATACTTCTTTTTCATATTTCAACGAAATAGTCAATTCGCAATAGCATTTGTATGAGTTAAGGTTAAAATATGTATTTGAAGTAACTATTTATTTATGTAATAACTAGGCTGCGGATATTTATACATTTATATTGGGTTGGCAACTAAATGATTGCGGATTTTGTCGATAGATGGTTCTAGCACATTCTTTTGTTTTTTCAATGTATTCAAAGCACCTAACCTATATCGTTTTCTTGTTTGGACTTCCACCTTCAATTAGTAAGAAAATTGTATCGATTAGTTATTTAGTTTCGTTTTTATCCCAATTTAAAAACGGAAGAACGATTCAGACATATTTTATTATTATTTCCGAAGAGGCGGGAACGCATCGCAAGCATACAAGAGGTTATGTGCCGTATATGGCAGCGGTGTCCAGCATAGGGGCCCCTCACGCGCCTACTTCCTCTTCCTACTAAGTTTGCGCAGGCGCAATCTGTTCTCTCCCCGCCGATCAAAAAACCGAGTAACCGACCCGCGTGTCATAAAACAATCGACCATCATCTTTTTAACGCGGGAAGCGAGCATATTGGTAATTGGTTTGCCGCGTCACGGCGCTATGAAAACGGTGAACGTTGGTGGGGGCGGCGTTTAGCTCTCGGAGCCGAGTTTGGACATCGCTGGTATATGGGAATGAAGCCTTGAAAGAAAGGCAGTGTCAAAATTGGTTTGCCAATTTTTTTTTCTTTTCGTTTTATGAACATGGAATTATGAATAATATTAAAGCTATATTTTCATAATTTAATAAAGCTATATTTTCAAGTAAAAATTTTGAATTTTACTCCTTATTTAAAATCCGCAATCACTTAGTTGCTAACCCAACACATTTTTCAAATACAAGAAAACATGTATGGTAGTAAACATTTATGACACCTCTACTAATAGCATATCGTTAGGAATTTTTTAGTTGATAAATTGATGTTGTTCCTCATCCTGGTTTCTTTTAAATAAACTCGAGATTTAGATCCGCAGTGTAGTAATTATTATTTCGAGTAAAATTTATTTGCCAAATCTTATGTCGCTGGAAATATATTCATTTCTAGTTATCTATGTTTCCCCCCAGCCCTGTTAACGATCTTCGACGATTTCCTGGGAGTACGCGAAACTCATTTGAACTCCGCGTATACGGTTAGAGCCAGAGCGGGAGTTAAATCCGGCGCATAAATTACCAACGTCCGGCGAGCACCCCCTCGCGCCGTCATACGTACAGTTTTACAACGGCGAGAGGACGTAAAGTCTCGGCCGCGAAATAAGTTCCCCCGAACGGGTCCGCGTGCCGACGTAATTAATGCCGGCCGCATCGATAAGTTTCTCCTCTCGTGAGCCCCCAAAAGAAATTGCCGCGGGCGGGAGCGGGTGGGACTACGGGGGAAGACGATACGAAAAACGTGTATTAACATTCTTCGGGCTGCAAAATTATTCGACGGGGAAATAAGTAAATTGAGAAACATCCGATGGACGATCCACCAAACGGAAATGGCCTCTGTCGTTCGTGCAATTTTGACAAAGCGTTTTGTCATCTTGACAGTCTTTCCAATTGTGACATTACGAATCACTAGACTGCAGATTTCATACATTTATAGCAAAAATGAACAAGCAAATTATAAAACTGTGAAAATATTAGAAGAGTTTATATTGTTGCACTATTTTCGACTTATTAGAATGATTTAAAAAGAAAACATATTTGTATTTGATTTCTGTTGTTTAAAATTGGCTCACAACATTTTTATCTTGCACAAAAATTCGCGGTCTACTAGACTACGGATCTGTATGGAAAATAAAAATGTTTTGCACTGATTCTGGGCAACAAGAGTTAAATGAAAATTCATTTTATGCTTTAACTCGTTCGGACACGCTGGGATTAAAAGTGTCCCACCTTTTTGATGCACCTTAATGCATGGTGGGACATTTTTAGTCCCACCTCGAAATATTGCAATAGCTGCATGCGTACAGGTTCATATTTCGTTTTGTTTACGTAAAGCAGTTAGTAATATCTTCAACAAATGTTACAAATGTATTCACTTGTATTGGCAACATTCAACATGCCAATACAGGTTCATCAATTGTTGCAAGCGGAAGATTTATTGCGACAATCTTTTTTCCTCGTTTTATGTGAAAAATTGTAGAAGTAAGTTAATTTTTATAAAAATTAGTTCCATATAAGCAACTGAAGAGCTTTATAATAAAAACTAAAGCTTAAATTTGTGGTGGTGGACTATTTGAGTCCCACCCTAGAACAACAAATTTAATTAAACTATTAGTATTTTTTTATGTTTTTACATTATGTGATACCTTTATTAATAGAAATATACCAATTTTGTTTCATTTAAAATGCAATAAAATTTCTATGCAACATGGGTCTATTTTATTATCTGAAATCCTGTGTCGCAAAGAGTTAATAGTTTTTCTATATTGAAAACAACGTATCAATATTCTTAGATTTTTCTGATCATTTACTGTTTTAGTATGAGCATTTACTGTTTGCGTATGAGATTTTAAAAGTAACCTTCACAAAGCTTCTCAAGGTCACTACAATATCAAACAAAACGATCAGCATATATTCTATACCAGAGGTGGGGAATCTTTTCACCATTAGAGGCCACAATAGATTAGGCAGTAATAAAGGAGGCAGCTATAATTTTTTATATTTCACTGTTGGTATTTTTATTTGTTTAAACATATATTTGTCTATGTAGCGTCGGGCTATCTGCCTAAGATTCTCCTTAAAATGTCGCTAACATAAGATTGGCTATTACCACCAGTAGCCACTGAAACTTAAATTCATACCGTCCTTTATTTAATTCTATTAATTTTCAAATTGTCGTAATCTATATAATTAAATATTAATTAGTAAAACAGCTAGCTTTTATGAAGGCCTCGCAAGAATCTCTCGGAGACCGCAGGTTCCCCACCCCTGTTCTGTACCTTACAAATTGTCTCGAAAAAATTTTATTATACCACTTGCAGTTTTTAACACTAAACCTACCGACCATTAAATGTGACTAGTATGTGATCCCTCATCAAAATGGCACAATTGAATTTATTTAGATTTTGTGCCATTTTTACTGTAATGTATACTGGAATAAAAAAGCATGCATAATCATCTCCACTGGAAGCATTTTTGTAACTTCAATAATTGTAAAATAAAAAATTTGAATACGGTCATTTTGACCGGCGGTGGTAGGTTCAGTGTTAAGATATTGAATTTTGTCCAAAAAATCGGGCTTTTCGATGCACTGAGCTACATGGTGAAAACACCAACATTGACATCGCGCTTACTCATGTAAACTTATGTAAGTAAGCACAATGTTAATATCAGTGAATTAATATTGTTGGCGAAATCAATGTCGGTGAATTAATATCGTCGGCGAAATCAGTGTGGCGAAACAAGTGTCGGTGTAAACATGGTCGGCGAATTAATATTGTCGGCGAGACCAATGTCGGTTAACTGTTTGTCGATTAAAACATTGTCGGTGTAACGATCGTCGATAATTTGATACAACCTGTGGACTGGTCACCCTATAATTGTCAAGTAATAGAATCTTGTCCAGAAAACCGGTTTTTCCAACGCAATTGTTCAAATCACCTGAAAAACGAACCAGAACGATAAAAGTTCGATTGATCTCGAGACAGCGTGAAAGCGGCTGTAACGGCTTCGATCAAGTTTCAATGACTGGGATCATCGTTGCAAACAGGAAAAATCGAATCTGTCTACAGCAGCTGCAGCAAAAACTTGAAGTTGGTGCTGTGCGGCGAAATTCTGAAAACTCATCGGCGTAAAGTTCGAAATCGGCGATCGAACAGAGGTGATTCAGAGGCGGATAGTGGAGGGGATAGAGGGCAGATAGAGAGGAGAATATAGGGGCGGGGAGGCAGAGAAAAGAGGCCCCTGAATCCCAATTACACCTTTGGTCCCAAAGGGAACGGGCAAGAATCACGGAGTTTTATCGGCAGAATGCGCCGGATCGCGAAGAAAGGATCGCGAAACCGATAAAAAGGGGAAAAAGGCGGTCGCAGGAGGCGCTGCGACGGCGAATTGCCGTGCCCCACCTGTATAATGACGGTGCCCCCTTCCCTCCCCCTCCCCCCACCGTTCCTGAAGAGAGGAATGTCGTGCAATTACGGGGCCGGTGGCCCTCCGCGGCTAGCTTGTACATCGAATGACTTAAGCGGCATTTAGTGGTTTTCGGTGTCACAGCGTTGCTGTTCCACGGAAAAGAAAAAGAGGTAACACGAGATAGTAATCGGCGAACGACGAACAAATTGCTCCTTTCACGGCCTGTCCGATGGGATTACCTGATCCGCGAATAATCAGCATAGCTACGGGAACCTTTGAGCGTTGCGGACAATGAAACCCGTGGTTTTCGAAACCGGATAAGTGGAGTTTGCCGATCGCCTGTTCTGCTCGCCCAGAAAACTCTTTTCTTCCACTGGGTCAACGGTATCGTACGCAATCGAGAACTAATTGTTAACTGTTTTTTTACCGCAACGCTCCGACTCGAGACCATTCGTGATTTACGAAGCTAGTTTTCAATCTTTCGCAGACGTTGCCTCCGCGGTTGTAAAACTAGACCATGGATAATTTCTGCATAATAAAAATTGTTTGCATCAATTGAAATTCCTTTCTTCTTTTTAATGCTTTCGGTAAACTGAAACTAATACGTTGGTGTTCTTAAATTCTTTCAGGTTGGGATTTTATTTAAGAACGCGTAATAATAAATGTACAAGTGTAATACAAATGTAAACCGCGAACAACGATATCATATAACCAAAGACACAAAATCAATAAAAACAAAATCGAGATTAATATGTGTTCTAACTGTATTTATATCAACTGGTAGATAGGCAACTGCGAATCTGTGGCATATCGAGCGACCGTATCGACCGAATCTAACGTATGAATGTGTGTGTGTGTGCGTGCGTGTGTGTGGATGCGTGAAGCGACACGAGTGACGAGCGAGCTAGTCTGTAAGAATCATTCTCTGTGTAAACACGTATGAACTTGACTGAAATATAAATATATGTAAGAGTAAAACCAGTAAAAGTAAAATCCAAAATTCCTCTTCAAAGTAAAATCTTACCAGTAACATTTCAATCTGTCTGCTAATTTAAGTTGCACCTGCTGGATTGTCTGTCCTAAATGTATAAAACTCGCATTCTAATAATGACTACATCGTATTATCAACATATTTGTAATTTCTAAATAGAAATTACCTCTTAGTATTATTAAAGCAGCTGCTTTTAAATCTTTCTCAATTTAAACGCCGCGCAAAAAGATAATTGCCCGGTTCCTGAGTAACAGGATAATTTTCTGTTCAGGCATGCACGGTATATAAAAAGACAATATATTTGACATAACTCGGTCCGAAGCGGGCTCGTATATTTCAAATCAAATATTACAAGGTACGCGAAGTTGATTTTTGATGGTCGAACTTGTCAAACAAGTCCGGGTAATTAGCGGCTGAGGGAATGTTATCAAATGTCGATTTACATCTGTCTAATTAAGTCCGTCTCTCTCTTTTTCCCGGGAGCAGTGAGCATTTGCATTACGTCCGAAGTGCACGCGATTAGCATTTGTACCATTAGCATATATCTATAATCCGTCGGTGAAAGGTTCCCGAACTCGTATCGAAAAGCAGCCCTTCGGAATCGGATTACACGTTCGCGCGCCCGTATTTAAAGTTTTATCGTGCGCGGCCGATTCCAGTTTATAGAGCAACTATGTCTGCTTAATTGGGGGTGAATATTTCAGTTTCCCTTCGCATTTCATTTATTTTAAATCCGGGCCTCTTTGTGCTATCCCGCGCGCGCGTCACACCATTGCCGCAGCTGCTTGTCGATTTAAAGCTGCCGATGTGTTTTAATACATTGTTGTTAACACTAGGTTTACGGGACCCGTCAATTTGACGGATTTCAAATTTTGAAATGAAATACCCCAAAAACCATAGCATTAATTTGAACCATTTTGCATCGTAAATTAATTACTTCATCCAAAGAATTTATACACACAATTATTTTTTCCTAAAGCTTTCCAATCTTTGAAATTTCTATGTAGTATATCTATCTCTACGAAATCCGTCAAATCGACGGGCTAGCTTATTTCATAAACAATCCTTATATGCTTGCTTCGTTCGTCAAATAATTCATCAAATAATAAATATAAGAATAAAAGTAAAGTCTTTATTTTCTCCTCCTCCAATTCGTTATATCAATCGCGCCTCGATAATGTAAACTAAAGCGGATTGTATGGCCTGAGTGTTTATTTGGGTGTTCAACGAAATTGCTTATGCCTATTGCCGACGAGACCTCTAAAGCAAGAGCAATCTTTAGTATGATTGCTGCAGTGACAGTGTAAGAACGTTTTTCAAAGACAGTGTGCAAAAGTTTCAGTTATTGTAGACAGTCTCCGCTTATTGTAAGTATTTACAATAGGGTAATTGAATTTGGGTACAGTATTTTTTTATTTTGACCAATCCCCCTTTTCTAGCAATCATGAGTAAATCCAGGAGATATAATAAAATATTGAACAAAATTGTCAACATCTTCGAAGATTGTTCTTAGGATACCTCCGAAGAAAATCAGTATGAATTAGACCAAAGCGAAGCTGACAGTGCAAGTTCTGAGTATATTGAAAGTGGAGAGATAGAAGGATACCCTATATCGTTAATATTTTTGTTACCATTTCCGTGATAGTTTTAAAAAAGAAAGACTTTTTACTTATTAATCATTTATTTAAACGCGAAGCCTAATATTGTTCAATTCAGACTTAATTTGAATAAATCGATTTTTTAAAGAAAATGCGTATTATCGTTTGCCCGTCAATTTGACGGGTGCTCGTAGAGATATAAGAAACGCCCGTAAACCTAGTGTTAAAATCGGTCGCAATGTCCGATTATTTGAAGAATTTCGGTTATCGGTCGAATCGATGTGAAAAATATTCCTCGGTGATATTGTAGAATGGATGATCAAATTGATTGGTGGTTGCATACGAAGTTGTCGATTTTAACACATTATCTATCGGCGATGATTCCATAATTTTTGGTAGTCTATAGTCCAGTGATGGGCAATTTTGCCTCAATTGAGGCAAAACCGTCCACACTGTAGCGCCCTCTGTCCCCTTCCATCAAGCGCGGTACAATGGTGCAACGAAGACACGAGACATGAGCGTACGCAATGAATGTGCGCGCTGCATGAAAGAGAGGTTGGTGGGAGAAGCAGGCGTTTGATTCCACCCGTGCCCACCACAGCTATAGTCCATGGTGCTAGATTTTTGAATAGATCCTTGAACAGCAATAGAAACGTCAATCATAAACCAACAACTAATTCTCAATTAGGAAATGTAATCATTCCGTTTAGGATTACAGTATCTAATCGATAAGTATCGCAACCACGGGTCCGGCCAGTGACATTTCGTGTTCAGGTATACTATTCTTTGACTTGTGTCGAACGTAGACAAGGACAGCTAAGCTCGAGAGGCCTCGGTCGCCGAGAAATGTAACATAATACGGGTCGAGTATATCGGTGTGAAGACAACACCTAACCCAGTGACAAAACTTCTTTATTTTTTATTTTTTTATGGAACTTCGGGGCATTTTTCTAATGAAAATGATACGAAATAAGATATAATTACGATGATATTTCTTGTGTAATGGACCATGAAACTTCCACCTTTCAGCTTTTGAGGGTGTTTTAAAATCATAATTCGTATTTTGGGGTTTCTTGGAATGTGGGAAACGAATATAAATTGTTTGTAGATTATCAGTACACAGATTGCTATGAATCGTGACTAAAAGGATGAACGCAACATATCGCCAATAAATGTGAACGTCCCTAACAATTTGTTCACCAACCTTCGAGTGCAAAAACAGGATAAAACATGCGAGAATACTCGGAGACCAATAATTTCTCGATCACGATGAGTTTGTCGACCTTTCGCGGCTCGCAGTTATGGGGATAACCGCCTCGCGAGGCGTGTAATTCGACGTAACAAAAGACGGGTCCACGGGAAACCATAATCGGCGTATAATTCGTAACGAGCAGAAATACCAGTTCTCTCGAGAGTTTGATCGGCGACGTTTCGCATGTCTCCCGGTCTATTTAAGCATCGTGGTTATGCGATCGCGCGCTATGCCGCCGTGTTTCGCCTCTCATTGGGACAGGCGTGACCTATCGGCGGGCATTTATCGGGCCCCAAAGGCGATGCCTTTTACGTGATACATTATTGCTCGGCTTCTCGTTCTCCTCCTGGCAGTATCTTGTTATGTGTCTCCGTGGATCGAGATATGGTGTACAGGGTGTCCCGAAAAAGTTTGAACATAACTGAAAAGGGTGATTCCTGAGGTGGTTATAAGCACTTCTTTATAATGGCGTAACAATCGATTAAAGTTTCGGGCATCACACTTACCGAATTCGTATCTCTACCATGAATGTCAAGTCGGAAACTTTAATCGCTTGTTTCACGAGTAATTATAATCGTAACTATACCGTGTTTGGGATCATTTTTATTACAAAAAGGAGACGAATACGTTAGTAAAAGTTTCATAAGAAAAAAAAATAAAAAATTAGAAAAGTTGCAATCTTTTGCTACGCTTACATTAGTGTAAGTTTCGCCGATACTCGACTCCTCGTTGGCTCGGTTGTCTAGCGTGTTTACCGCCTGACTGGTTCCAAGGGGGATAAAACTTCGACATTTACAGCATAGACCTTTGCGACATTCACGGAGAGAATACTGTAGTGAGTAGTTTTCCACCATTAGGCAACGCTGAGCGCAACCTTGCGGTTGGTCGAGCCAGAATCTATTCGCCGTTGTCGCGCTCTGATTGGCCCGTGTTTTTCGTGAATAAGTCGAAAACAAAGCGTTCCGGCGCGAATTGGCGGAGGAAGAAAGTGCTTAAAATCATCTCAAGAATCACCCGTTTCAGTTATGTTCAAACTTCTCGGGACACCCTGTAGTCATCTGCCTCCTCCCTTTTCTTTCACTTGTCCTCCGTGATCGAACGTTGCACCTTTTTACCGCGCGGATCCGATCTTCAACTGATACAGCTTCGTTTGATCGTGCAATGGCGATGAAACTCATTATCGAATGGGGAGGTTTGCTAAAATTTGTTTCTCTCATCTCCGAACTGCTTCTCATACTCTTGTCTTGCACAATTGATGGCGACTTTCTCAAAATAGAAGCCTGAGGTCACTTTTATCATGAAACGTATTTTGATTGCTAATTATCACTGCAAATATAATTTTTAAAAAGGTACGTCTTCAATACTGTAATACAGAACATTATCAAATTATCTTCAATTTCTAATGTTACTCGTGGTGATTAATAATCATTGATTACCCTCACTCATTCTCTTCACTGTCTTTTTCTCCAACTGATGTGAAGTGATTAAATTATGACAAACAGTTTGTCGCAAATATTTGTCCTGTGTCTCACAGCATTAAGTAAGATTTGTTTGCGATACTCTTACAAAAATCGAATTTGAATAGCTCGATAATGGCCACACCGCCCCTAACTCTTTCCTCGCATTGCCAGGAACAATTAAGATCGCCGAGCGAAATCCGCCGGCTAACGAGCATTCGCCATTCGCGTTCGCCCGTGGCTCGTTATTGTTGTGTACTTTGTTCTTTTAACGACGCGGATTTATCCCGCGATAATCGATCAAGAGGAATACAATGGACGATTTGCAGCCGCGGACCATCGTTGCATGCCGGTGTCCAACATCGCGTCGTTATTGCGTTATGCTCGTCCGTTATCTTTTGCTATTTTACATTCCCGCCATTTTGAAAGAAAAATGGAACCATTATAGTTGACACAAGGTGCCTCTACAAACGAAATCAATACAATAATTCATACAAAAATAAATTAAAACTGTTCCAAGTTTGTCTCGACAATGATCAACTTAATAGTTAAATTAACATTACTCGTCGACCGTTATTGTCTTTATAATTAGACATAAGTTTCAAACTAACTAATAATTAAATATAGGGTCCTAACAAGTATTATTGAGTTGGCAACTAAATGATTGTGGATTTTGTCGATAGATGGTTCTAGCACTTTCTTTTGTTTTGTCAACGTGTTCAAAGCACCTAACCTATATTGTTTTCTTGTTGTTTGGACTTCCACCTTTAATTAGTAAGAGAAATTGTATCGATTAGTTATTTAGTTTCGTTTTTACCCCAATTTAAAAATGGAAGAACAAAACGCGCATTTCAGACATATTTTATTTTTATTTCCGAAAAGGCAGGAGCGCATCGCAAGCATACAGGAAGTTATGTGTCGTATATGGGGATGAAGCCTTGAAAAACAGACAGTGTCAAAATTGGTTTACCAAATTTTTTTTTGTTTCATGAACATGGAATTATGACACTGCCTGAAAGATGGCAAAAGCGTATCGACAAAAACAGACAATAGCTAATGTAATAAAGTTATATTTTCAATTAAAAATATTTAATTTTCCTTCTTACTTAAAATCCGCAATCACTTAGTTGCCAACCCAATACTTCTTACAAAAGGAGATACTGTTTCTAGGAATTTATTGTTACATTATATCATGCATTATTATTGATTGTCTGTCGCTTTTGTGTAGCCACAACGTGTATATGAGAAATATAATAAAAGAAATTGCACAAAAGGGAAAATAACAAAGCAGTTAATTTAATATGAATTCTGTTTGAGTTTTAATCTTTCGAAGCTCCCAATCCATGAAGTAAAAATCCGAATAATAATCTTATCTTCATAAATAATACACTGAAGTTTATATTTCATTATTAAGCCAAATACAGTCGAATCGAATTCATATTAAATGAACTGCTCCGTTATGTTTCCTTTTGTACCATTTCTTTTCATAGAGGGTGCAGCTACATAGAATCGACAAACAATAATGTCTGATATAATTTAAAAACAAATTCCTAAAAACAGTATCTCTTTTTAAAAGAAGTCACCTGTATTATCATTGATTGGACACATTAACACTTTGACTGCCAAAGCAATGGCCTCAAACATTTCATAAAATCGAAGTAATTTATTTAATGAAAAAACTATTGGAAAATTAAAATTTAGAACACCGAGTAGTTCTTTAACCTTCTTGCATTCCCCAGATATTAACCAAATTTGGTACAATAATTATATTAGCGTAATAATTCATTTTTAAGTGGACAAATAATTCTGTCACCCATATATGGGCGACACGGCAGTCTACTTGTTAAAGGATGCACTAAAATTGCATTTCTTTGCGAATATGAATGAACAATTCTCGAAGCATTCGTCACGTTCTGCCCTACCGAATCCTTTATTTAGTGGAACAAACAACGTCACCGGGACCGAAGTCTTGATTACGAAACTGATTAATCAAATGTTTGATCATTCGGTCCACGCGTCATCCAATTAGTTCGGATAATCGAGATTCAACGTTGCGTCTGTGACGTTCCGTATGCACTCGCGTTAATTATTGCGCAGGTGTATTATATAAAGCTATACGTCCGCGCAGAATGGATCGTACGTGGCTAGAACCGTGCGTCGCAAAGTAAACTTTACACGATTAGGAAACAGAGTGTATTATGCGTCGGCCACGCTTATTACGTTGCCTTTGTGTAGCCGGAAAATCGATGTTAATTGCATACGCGTCCCATAATTTACAATTTCGTGTACAATTCTATTAAACATTTATCGTCCCGCGTTGTGCTTTCGCCACTCCACTTCCGGAACCATTTCTGCTAACTGTTTTGTCCGATTAAATGTGCGTTTCAAGCTGTGCATTTTATTTTTAATTCAATTTGAATTTCTTTTGGCTCAAAGATATTTCACACCGATAGTCGGATCAGCTCGGCTGACTTTCGGATTTTTTTGGCACGATAGTATGAAAGCTTTTGCTATGGGACTTATTCGGTTGTTTTTGGCACAGTTTCAGGAATATTCACTAATTCTTTTATATACGGAAAGCCAAAATTGAACGAGCTATGCGCGATCAAGTCTTAACGAGAAAACATGCAAATAGTGCCAGCAGCTGCAGGAGTTTTGTAATTTTGGTAGAAAAAATTAATTAGGCTCACTTAAAGAGTAAATTATTTTTAAATTATATTTCCTCAAGATTGAAGCATTAAATGGAATAGTACTTTCGGGGAGAGTACGATTTCCGTGGCCCCTCGTTTTGAGGTTATATTTGTGTCCTTGAGGTTATTTCAAGAAAAAAATGTATATATAACATGGTGTCACATTGGCCTGGTTTAGCCGGTAAAGTAGATTTCCTGCTTTTTATAAATTTGCAAATATCTCGGTAACTATGCGAAATATGGCAAAATACAAGAGACCTTTTTTGTTGAAAATGAAATTTTATTCGCATAATCTTTGAATTGTAGCTGTCATCCAGAATTTGAACTAGTAATGGAAAATCGTGTGAATAGAACGAGTTGTGGTTAGGTCGTGGAGCGGGCGGATCAAAACGAGGGTCCATGGAAATCGTACTCGTGCCGTACTTTCAAAAAGTATTTGCTCAAGATTGAAGCAATAAATGAAATAGTATGTGCTCATGGAAGTGTTTCTGTTTTTAGTATTTTATCTTAAACCATCTCAAATTTTCCCCAATTCTGCCAGATGGAACGAAAAATGGTAAATCAAGTTTCCGAAAGAATAGCCGCGGTTTAAATTGTGAGACGCAAATTCGTACGTTTGGCGTTATTTACAGTCTCCTGTTCGAATAACACGTATTAATTTCGTCTTCATTACAGGCTGCGCGCGAGGTAGGTACGCTAAGGTCACGCTATCGCCTAGGTTGCATCAATGAGCGGCCAACGTGTTATTTGCATTATCTCGCAGGAAAAGCGTGTACCGTGTAAGGTATAATAATTTTCCTTCGCCAAGCCGAGTCGAGTCGAGGGCGAACGATATTCGCACGTGCGCCCGTTTGCACGCAGCCAATGCATGCAGATGCACCGCGGCAACAACAGCACACGGCCGTGATTCACGGCTCCTGGGCTTTGCACCCTGTGCATGCGCCGCGAGCATTAATGCCATGTTAGCGGTGCACTTTTCCCCGGAGTTAATGCACCAGCAAATTCGCATTTAAAGTATCCATTCACCGATGCCGATGTCGACGTCCGTTCAAGCTTGAACGCTGTTTAACGACGTCGTCCGCGTCGATGTTCAAAGGCAAAACAATGGAAATACCCTGCGGCTGTTCTTTGCCGAGGAAACTGACTTTAGAAGTATGGATGAACGTCTGCCATCCGAATTAGCGGAGAAACAATCGCGTTCTGATAGTATCTGGCCATTTCGAACAACCCAATGTGAGCGATATCTTCAAACAATTTTTTTGTTTGCTTCCTTATTTTCTCCTGCATATTTTAACACGGCGTTTTTCCAGTATATTGCTTTTCTATATAAATTATTTAGGTATAAGTGCAGTTCTTTCAAATTTTCTTAGGATCAAACTTTGAAAATTTGTTAAAAGTGTAATTTAAAAATTTGTTGGAATTACCCCTCTTTAAAGTAGCAATTCTTAAAAAGAAAAATTTCAAGAAAATTATTAAAAAATACTTTACCATGAAATGTGGAGTATTAGACAATTTTTTAAACCTCATACGCTCCTCAGAAATATTCGCATAAATGATCCTAGTATAATAAATCGCCCATTTTTGCTCTATACTTGAAGTCAACAAATTATATTTTATTTAGGACGTCGCATTTTAAAGAAAAACACCTCATAACACCTACAGAATGAGATCAATCATTTTTCAGTATTTATTAAAAATAATAAATGGGCGAATTTTCACCCTGAAGAACATATGAGGGTTAATACATCGAACAACGTAGATATCCATAGAGATGCTTGGGGATGATCGAACCATTCATTAAATTATTATAAAATGCTCTTATTTCGTGTCTTATAAAAATATAAATCTATATTTAGTAAATATTTTGAATTCTACACTTAGTAAATATTGTTCACGACAAATACAGTTGGTCATAAAATTTTTAGAACAACCTGTACAAAATGACGCATTAATATTAAAACACAAATTGCTCAGTGTTTGCCAGTCAACGTTGAACAATCTTATTCAAAATGCAGTATAATATACCATATGCAATATTAGGAGGAGTTTAAGTCATCATTTTTCTGATTCCAAACTTGTTCATGAATTACAACGCTTTAAATTTCACAACTTTTGCTTTTTTCGTGAAAATTACGAGATTGGTCACATGAAGGGAGGAATTTCTTTTTTTTTGTTAAATTAAAATCAATCATATTCTTGCAGAATCTTATAGTTAAACATTTCAAAAGTGTCTCTATAAAATCTCAAATTAAGATTCATAATATTTTCGAAGTTGTGTTGTCACTATTTTCCCCTATTGTCTCCCTCTTTCTTAACCCTACCTTTTTCCGCGTTTCGTCATTGGCCATTGCACTTTTACTATTTTCCCTATCATTATGTACTTATTTTCCCTATTATTATGTATTTATTTTCCCTATTACTTGTACTGTGTATTATTTGACCTATCTCATCAAGTTGTTTACCACGTTATCACCTAACCTCACTTTTCCTACTCTCCGCGCTATCAGCCTTCTGTCCTTCTCCTTTATCTACTTCTTCTTCTTGTCCCTACTCCAACGTTCCATCCACTTATGTTCTCACTATCCTCTACCTTAATTATTTACTTCAATTACCTTTATTTCGCTATGAATTATTTCCTCACACATTCCCCAACATTCAAACCGCGCGCCCTCTAGCCAACTCCAATATTTCCGAAGTTATCTAATTAAATAAAATATTCGTATCCGAATAGTAATTTCTAACAAAACAATGTTTTTCTCTGCTTGCAGGTGAGTCTCGCCATCAAAATTGACAGGAGGGCTACACAAGGGTGAAAAGTTCATCACAGCAGAAGTTTCCAGGAAGGTTATCAAAAACTTGTCGATCGCGAACGGTTTCAAAAGCTCGGTACCGCTGATGCGCGAGAACAGTCAACTTTCCGAGCCATACTCTTGCAATCCCCTCGATTGAATCACTGTAGCGTGTTCCTCGGACGATCGCCCGAGGGCATGGTTGTTTCCGAAACGAGGATTTTCCGCGTTCATGGTGTCCCGTTGGCCATTAAAGGGATTTCGATCGTGCACGTCAACGTTCCTCCCGTCCCCATAAATCGAACCGCAGACGCGACGTCGACGGGTTCGAAAAAATATCGTTATTACCGAACCAGGAACGGGGTGAACTTGCGGAGGGGTGGGTGGGTTCTATGATATCGCTAGGGTTGTCACGTAACAGTTTTAATTACGGTTGTCGGGACTAATGTGCTTACCCAAGCGACGCGAGCTGTTGTCGCTTGCTGCGGTGCACACGACACACCTAGCACCACCAGCTGTCTTCCGCTTTTCCCACCTACCGCCCTCTTTTTTTCTGCCTTCCGTCAACAGCGACACGTAAACCGGTCTTTTTAACGATCCAGCAAACTATTAAGTATTATAATACCAGATCAGCTGTACGGTCGTCCCAATCGAAGAATTAGCTGTTTTCTATATGCAAAAATTGATTAATTTTTTTTTGTGGAAACTATAGATAACATGGAAATAAACTTTCTTGGTATGTGTATATATATCTTTAAATTGTAAGAACACAATTTTCTTAGTTGCGTTTGTTCAGTTATTCGTTTGGTGCAGTTATTTTTGAAAATTCTGGTTTAATTGTACAGACATACCATATCTAACTTATCATTATTATTTAGAGGATCTTTATTTTATGTCAGCAAGTACAATCGGTCTTAACCAGTTAACTGTGTAGCTCGACTTTGTCTGTCGCTACTAAAAAGTTGTGAGAATTTTATTTATCACATATTGACCTCTCGTCAATTTCTTTGTTTCGTTTCTTTACTTCGTCTTTGACTCGAAAAATTCTAAAATGTCGACAAATTAATAATGCGTTTTAATTCTCACTATAAATTTTAACATAAATAGGAAGCAATTAGGGTTAGGGTAAAGCATACTGATCTACGTTGCTGAGTCGCAAAACGAGCGTGAATATGGAACTTTCTCATCTTCTCTTAGATATTTGAAGTTTGCGGCATTAAACTAGTTCAGGGTATTTCAAGAAATGTTTCCGAATGGATTTCTAATGAAAACTCGGCTACGATCTTACATTTTTCTTAATAAGCACCAACGATCGCTAAAATCAAAAATACATTCAGAGAGAATATTAGCAATCTCGTACATCACGCGGATGAAGACCACATTTTCCTTACCGTGGTTTTATTAATTTGATCGTCCACTGCAAAACCCGGTGCCACGGTGAGCCTAACAATAAAATGACGGTGCAGGCTAGTTACGAGACGAATCACGAGTCAAGGGGTTAATCCGCCACGGTCGCGAAATGACAGTAATCAAAAGCGAGTCTAAGAGAGCATAACGATCGTCCCAGTTCGACGTAGCTGCGGCGCTCGAAATTGAAAAAAAAAAAAAAATAAACCCCTTGGAGAAAGACAGAGCGACGGCGCAATTTGTCTTGTCATTATATCGTTTGTTCGCGTATCTCGGCCCCGGTTATTTGCTTGTGGCCGTTTCGCGTTTCGCAAATTACCGAAGGGAACTAGTTTTTCGTCGAGGCTGGCCGGCGAATTGCGCGAGGACGACAATTTATAACGCGTGCCGATTCGACGGTTGGCGTCGGCGACGATAAGCGGTGCCGACGGCACTGATACAGCCCCGCAGCCTGATTGCCACTGATAAGAACGACGCGGCCACGTGCGTTCGAGTTCGAATGCAGCCGGCAATGCGTCACGATAACTCACCCCCTGTTTTGTCGCGTTGCACTCTGCGACCGGCCATTACGCCGCCGCTGCTGTCGCGTGAAACTTTATTTTTCATCGCGATAACCGCTCGCTCGAAGCGAAAGTTAAGCAACACTCTCTCAACCACCCGGCTGTTAATTCACTCGCCAAGTTGACCGACTCATTACCGAACTGCGAATCTTTCCGCGCAATCTGGATTTGCCCGGCCGGTTGCGACTGCTTTTCCTTGAAATGGCTTTTAACTATTTGTACTATAACAGTAATGGCGGCTCGACTGCGTTTTGGAGAACTCCGTGTTCTTAACTTTTTTGAACTTTTTTTTATGTAATCCTGTAGATATCGATGAAGACATTCGGAAAATGTGTGTATGGTTCTTAGGAATTCACTGGTTTATAACATATACGCGTGTACAGATGAGCAGTTTTAAGCGTTTTTGACAGGTTAGAGCGTCACCATATTGGATATTCGTTGAGTGGTAGCGGTAAGTAGGTCTGTTCGGCGCATGCGCTGGATAGATCGTGAGTGTTCAGCGCATGTGTTAGATAGTATGGTATATTTGCGGGATCGGCTAAATAGTACTGAGCGTATGCGCTAAATAGCAATTCAGTGGTTACACATACTTCGTAAATATAAGCAATTTCAAGTGTTTTCACAAATTAATTATTAATAAGTTTATTGTTAATTTTGAAATGGCTAGTTCAAGTATTAGAAATTTTAACTTTAGAGACATGCCACGTAGTAAAGAAGAAGCAATTACTTTTACTCAGGATTGTGGATTGTTGCGGAAACTTAAAAAATGTATTCATCGGTGCGAAATGAAAATTTATAACAATAATCATGGAATCGGTCGTTTTCGGTGTCCAGTAATTAAAATATACAAAATCACATACAGGATTTCAAAAAGAAGGTACAGTCCAAGATGGTTTGGGGTTAGGTCGTCGTGGGAGCGGAGAAGGCCGGCCCGACCATGGTATAATGCTTCGCATTTTGATTTAGTAAATGTGTTATTATGTATTACGTACGTGTTTGTGCTGCCATCTAATGGATTTGTTTGGAAGTATTTAGCCTATTTTGTGTGTATTACCTAGCAAATATATCAATATGGCGGCGCTGTAACCTGTCAAAAAGGCTTAAAAGTGTTCAACTTTATATGCGTATAATTTTTTAACTAATGAATTCCGCGCATTAAGATTTTCATTTTCGGTGTTTTCTCGTCGAAATCTATAAGATTGTATAAAAACACCTTGTAAAAAAAGAGTTCTCCAAAACACAGTTAAACCGTAATGGCGAACCTATGACACGCGTGCCAGAGGTGACACGCCAATACAATTTTGATGACACTTGTGGTTTAAGGACGATCTTCGTCTTCGAATTCTATTATACAGGAGGGTGGGGCAATAATTATGCCCACCTTGAATATCTCCGTTATTTGTAATAATATGGAAAAATGTTATGAACAAAATTTGCACGGTACAGAGGGGAATATGTTGTGACACAAACATATTCTGCGTGGGTGGGGGTATAGAGGAAAGTCCAGATATGATAAGACATGCACGTGAAGAAGCGATACGAAGATTGCAAATTTGCATTGACGCAAATGGTCACCTCTTCGAGCATCTCCTGTAATGTAAGAAAGTTTATTTTACTACCACATATTTGACCTTGCATGACCTTCAATGATAGCTTGCTGAAGTCGTCTGAACACCGGTTATCACATCGCAAAAAAACATAGCATTCAATTAAAAACAATACAGATGACCTTGAAATCTCCTCTATGCCCCCACCCACGCAGAAAATGTTTGTGTCACAACATATCCCCCTCTTTACCGTGCAAATTTTGTTCATAAGATTTTTCCATATTATTATAAATAACGGAGATATTCAAGGTGGAGATAGCTATTGCCACACACTGTATTTAAGAAAAAATACAAGATTTGTATTTTTTTATTTTAAATTGTCTCATTTAAAATATATACTAAGAGCACCCTGTAAAATCTAAGGATGGTTTTATTCGCAATTTTCCTCTCGACATATTTCTGTGAGGCATTATTCTCGGCTTTAAATGATGTTAAAACCAATAAAAGAAACCGACTGACAAATGAAGTTAGTAGCGCTTGCTTGGGCTTGAAGTTGCACCAAATATCGGTCGATGTACGTTGCTCAATCGCAAAACAAGGGCAAATGTAAAATGATTTTCACCTTCTTTTGCATAATTGAGTTTCACAGCATTAAACTACATAGTTCAAAGTATTTCAAGAAATTTTTCTAATATTTTCCAAATGCCCTATACTTCGGAAGAAAAATGATACGTTTAACCTACGGTTTACATATTAACCCTTAGCACTCGAATGGCGACTCTGAGGCGCCGCTACAAATTGTTACACCATTATTCAGAATATTGTTTACATGATTGAATTTCTTTATATGTAATAAATTACTAAACATTTAAATATTGTATGAGGTACTATATCAGTTTCGTACGCATATAATGAAAATAATTATGTACAATGGAAATATTCTAGGTTAGAAGAAATGTTTGATTTTTTAGTTGAAATAGCCCCGAGCGCAAAGAGTTAACTCCTTGGCCTCGTTATTACGAGTGAGACTCGTGGTAAGAAATTTGGGCCAAAAACAATGACGAGCCTGATCGTGGTACTTCGCTCGGACCAAACGTAAACAACACGAGCATGGCTCGTGGTACTTCATTCGTGACAAACGTAAACAACACTAACACGAAGATTACTAATTTTCTACGAGTTTTCTGGAAGCATTATTAATTTAAATTAAGTATTAATTTACAAATTGTTACTGATACATTATCTACTTCTAAATTATAAATCATTTTTGTTGACCGATGAATTGATCATAATTACTTCCCAGACACCTTAAAAGTATTAGTTGTGCCCAAACGTGTTTATTATTTCACAATTCCTTTCGTTGCGCCGAAATATACATGCCATAAGACGCATACATTTTGCGTAAGTTCGAGCACACGGCTAAACAGCTAAATGGCTCGACGCGTGACCGACCTTCTTGTTTATCATGGCCCGAGCAATCGGGAGTTAGCGGATACGACAAGTGGTTAAAATATTAAAAACTGATTCTTATAAAATGATTTAAAAGCGAAAGAAATTCGCGGGTGGTTTCTGCGTTTTGCAATTGCAGAAATTTTAATTTTGCACGAAATTCAGCAGTCTAATTATAATATAACGAGTATGGTCTAAGCTATGGGAAGGGAAGATGGTATTTGTCTGAAACAGGCAAGGAATAAGCTTCGTTTTGTTCCGCTTTTCGCCCATTTAGCAATCGACGAAACGATTTTCTACCACGCCGAGGGTTCGAAAGAGGAAAAGAGGGAAGTGCGCGAGGGTGGCGGAGTTGCTCGGCCGGAGTGAAATTTACCAGCTCGCGTTAATTGGAATTCAAAGGGCATTAGCGTATTTGTTTACGTGGCAGGAGCTCCGTTTGGGGCGCAGCAGACTGGCTACGAGCCGAGAATAATTTGCCTGTCGGCTGTTCGTCATTGATATCTACGCGGTCGGCTTTATCTTTTCAATGTATTAATTAGCTTCTGCGTGCCGGTTTATGATTAACGCTTAGCTGGCTGTGTAATAGACTGCGATTTCGCTGAATTTCGGGCTACGCAAATAGATATCTCGTCGCGCGGCTGCGAACCGGCAGAATGTAATGCGTCGGCCATTAACTTTTCAATGCGCGATTCAATCACATTTCAAACATACATCGTTGCACTCTGTTTCTTCGATTTTAAGTGGTCTAAATTTGCGCCGGTTCGTCATTTAAATATTTTTGAATTCTTCTGCTAAATGTTAACAATTCATTATTACTGTTTTATCAAAATATTTGAACTCAATCACAATTTCAAACTTATATCGTCGCTCTTCGTTACTTCACGTTTCAGTGGTCTATATTTGCACAAACCTGTGATCTAAATATTATTAAATTATTCTACTAAATGCTGATAACTCATTAGTATTGTTCTATCAGAAAATTTACTGCCTAAGCACATTTCAAACGCACATCGCTGCTCTCTCAATTTTAAGTATTTCAATATTTTTTAATTCTACTAAATCATGTATTTTAAATTCGTCCACTCTACTATTTCTTTTTATTAAAAATTTTCTACCAATTCTCTTCTACGAATTCTCACAATTAATTATTATTATGTTCTGTGAAAATATTTGAACTCTATCCAGTCACATTTTCCTTTCATTCAATACCATTATAGTTGTACAATATTTTGTCAATTATTTGATTCTTTATTTTTTAAACGTGGTCTTGTCTAAAGTTAAAGATGAGTCAATTATTACATTTATTTAATAAAAATGTGCCTAATACGATTATTACGATCTAACTTTGTCAGCTCTGTGATCGTTCAAAATCTAAAGAATCATACTTCTCTTTGTTTTTTATTTTACATGTAAAATATAGTTACATAGTATTATAATATTGACTTCGTTTTCAGTGTTATTTTAATATTTATTTTCGAACCATGTGTAATATATAAACCCGAGAGCGTCTAAAATTAGCACGGAAAATTACACAAATAACGCTCCCCTCGGACAGAATCATCCCCTTAACAAATTAGTTACGACTGAGCGGTTTTTGATCGTAACATAAACTAGGACATCGATACTCGCTGTTTTACATAGATAATGTTCATAACATGTCTGTTATAAATGAATGAAAAACTATCATAGAGTAACCAGAGTTTACACTGTACCATTCAAAATAAAACTAAATGATTGCATTATTTAAAAACGTGTACACATAATCATTGTTTCAAATTCTTTTTTCCTAAATTACATTTTTCTACATGTCTACACAGTTTCGTTGGATTATAAAAAACTAAATTACAATTATTGAATTATATTAAAGTTACATAAAACTAAATTACAATTATTGAATTATATTAAATTTATATGGAATTAAATTACAATTATTGAATTATATTAAATTTATATAGAATTAAATTAAGTTTGTCGAATTATATTATGTGTATGTAACGTTAAATCTAATTAGATAAATTATCTTAACTTTGTGTGGGGTTATATTATTTCTATTGTATTAAGGAAAACTAAAACAACTTGGATTTTTAAAAAATGTTAGAAACATCTGTAGGAATTATTTTATTTAACTCTACATTGAAACAATGCTTAATAATTGTTTGATTTAACTATGTACGCAAGCAATTCTTAATAATTGTTTAATTTAACCTATGCACTCAAGCACTTCTTAATAATTGTTTGATTCAACGTATGCACTCAAGCAATTCTTAATAATTATTTGATTTAACTACGCACTCGAGCAGTTCTTAATAATTATTAGATTTAATGTACTCAATACTTCTATACAGGTTGGCAATTATAAAGCGATACAGCTTTATCATTATACATCACACCTTTTCTGCATTTCCCTGCAAGTTTGACCTTGAATGACCTTGAGTCATAGATAATTGAACTCATCTTAAAACGCACTATTTGATGGTGTATAAAAACACATATCATTCCATTTAAAAAAAGAAAGTTGACCTTCACCTCATCTTGAACAACTTTTATCTGAAACATTTTTGCGTATAATCAATATTTTTGGAGATATTAGTCTGTAACGTACAATTTTGACAGTATTTTTCCAAATACTAAAAAATCCCAGTAATTTTAATTTTCTTAAATTCAACAGATTTAAGATACTTTTAATTAGAATCTAATATAACTTCAAATACATACTCGCAGAAAGTTCTGCAAGGTAAAGAAAGAAAACAAGTATCACTCCAGACAGAGGTTCAAAAAACGCATTACTATAAAATTTGCTATCCAAATATGCGAAATATGGCAATCATCCTTGTCTCCCTCCCAAAATCGACAGTTCCAGTGATTCACAGGGTTTTTTCCACGTCGTGCCATGAACGCGGTCAGTCGTATTAAAGGAAAGTTTAAAAAGAGGGTGGCTTCCCTTCCGATGTATCAATTGTTTAGGGAGAAACAGGCGAAGTTTCTGTTCCTACAGAACCCTTGAGACGCTCTCTACATACCAAAACTTTTACCCAAGGAAATCGGAGGGTTCTGTGTTAAAAAAAGAACAAAATTCCTTCCTCTGTCCACATGGGACAGATTCCTCGTGTACATAAAGCATGTTCCTATAACATAGACCCGACGTTTATCTTCCCCGGCTCCTCCGGTTTCGAATATGGATGTCGTCCTTCCGAAAAAGTGACTTCATTTATTTCTTACCCCATATTTTACCCATGGAAATTCCCTTTTGTCTCTTTCGCTATACAATTTCAGGAACTTCCGACAATGAAGACTAACTAATTTTCTTCTCAACTTAACCCACGAAAAAACGAACTCTTTTCACAATTGTACGTACGCACGCAAATTTAAGTTAATTTAAGTATTTGTCTTTAGCATTCTATAGAACATTAACACTAGAACTACCGGACCAGTCAAAATGACTGCTTTCTAATTTCTTCTTTTACAAATATTAAAATTATAAATATGTTTTCAGGAGTAATTTTTTTAGTGAACTTCTCTATTGAAGTACATATTTGAACAAAAATTATACGAAATTTGAATAAATGCAATCTCGTCGTTATTATCAGGTAATATACGACAGTCGCGTTTAGTGCTCGGTAGTTCTAGTGTTAAAATGCTCAGTATAATTGTTTATTTTTTATATCTGATTATTTTTATTTATTTTTTGATGCCGCAAACCATGTTTGGTTTATATAGCATACATTGGTATAATACTATACAATACATAATGGAGTATAAATCGTTAAATTAAATTAAAGTGGACGGTAGACAGTAAATGCTAATCTTACATTTTTTAGGAAATTAAAGATAAATATTAATGCTGTAATGTCTCGCACGCTTAGAAATAAATTAATGGTGTAGGGAGGGTAATATTTTCGGTTGAGGATTATATCTGATCATTTGTCGTCACCAGACTGCGAAATAAAAATTATCCAAGTCGATCATAAGAAATGGATGTCAGATAAAAATGTATTTCTTTTTCCAATAATTTTAGTAAGTCGAGATGAAAGTAAAATCGTAAAAAAGTATCTGAAATAAATACAGCAACTTTTTAAGAAATGAAAAATAAGCAATTGAAAAATTCATTTCTAAAAACGGTTACAAAATTTGCAATAATTCCTCTGCCCGTCACCGCACAACAAAACACTGCAGCTTCTCGAGAAATGAAAAATGAGCAATTATGAAATAACCAATTAACTCATTTTTAACACTAAACTTACCGACCATTAAATGTGTCTAGTATGTGCTCCCTTACAAAAATGGCGCGGTTGAATTTATTTAGATTTCGTGCCATTTTTACTGTAATGTATACTGGAATAAAAAAGTATGCCTAATCATTTCCCGTGGAAGCATCTTTGTAACTTCAATAATTGCAAAATAAAAAATCTGAAAACGGTCATTTAAGTTAGTTAAAAACAGATACCATTTACAAAAATTCTCTCGCACACAGGCCCTCAACAACTTAGTTCAGCTTCTCAATAAAAAAAAATGAGCAATGAAAAATTCATTTTTAGGAACAGATACAATTTCCAATAATTCCCACGCAGATCTGCCCGTCAACAAAATATTGCAGCTTCTCAGAAAATGAGAAATGAGCAATCGACAAATTAATTTTTAAAGACTGACAAGATTTGCTATAATTCCCTTTCACATCAGTACCTCAAAAAATCCCCGCGCAATTTGAAAATTTCCGGACCACTAAATACGATAAACGTACGTCTGTAAAAATAATTGGCGGGCAAAGGCGATTGTCAGCGGTCCACCAGAACGAATCCATCGAGATCGTAATGTCCGGAGCAGTGATGAAAGAAAATACACCTGTCCCATAACGAGCAAGACCGTCAAATTACAAGACCGAGTCGGACAGAGGATGCGGCCGAAAAAAGGGGAATATCAAACCGTATTTCTGGGTAAAAAGTACAAGATTATCGAATAGACAGAACAGTCGCACGGAGGGTCGGAGGCAGTGACAGGTCGCAAAAAAAGGCCAACTGTTTCTTTGAAGACGAATCGTTCGAGACACTTGTCGAGTAGAACCGGGGTCTTCTCCCGTGAGATTAAACCTTGCTCTCCACCTCCTTCTTGTCCCGTCGACGCCTCGTTTCGAATGAAGGGAGGGAAACTCGTCTCGTCTCGGGCTGCGATAATGGTCCGGCGCATCTCGCCGATAAATCTCATTGTATTAAGGCCTCCGGCTCGGCCAAAGTGTCTTCAACCCTCTGCGACCTTCCTCCTCCTTAGTACGTGTCTCGAGCTGCAGTCTCGAGTCCGCTCGAGTTATCGCACATATGTTACGACCACGACCAACTCACTCGGCCTTATCGACGACCATCAGATTTATCGGCTTCATGACTCTCCCCCGGACGGTAGCTGCATCGATACTCTCATTTTATAGTGGTAATTATATTCCATATAACCGTTACTGAGAATTTGCACGGTAGATGCTGCCACAGTAGAGTAATCGATCCAGTAGTCAGACATTTAATAGGCTGGACCATCGAAAAATATGCTGTCTTCGGAAATTTTTTTACGGATCATTAACAAGTGAAAAATTCCAAGGTTTCGCAGTGATATTAGCATAGCTCTTAACTTCATTCTCAATTTTTTTCGGAGTAAAATATTAAAAGATGGCGGAGTTATTCGCTGTTTTTGAAACGGCCCTAAAGTGCATGTAGTCAGCTTGACCATTTAAGAATGCTCTGTTTTCAGGAATTTTCTAAACGATAATTACTAAGTGTAGAATTCCGGGGTTTTACAGTGATGTTAACACAACTTTTAACTTTATACTCAATTTTTTTCAAAACGAATAGTTAAAAAATGGCGAAGTTATTCGCTATTTTTGAAACGGCCCTAAAGTGCATGTAATCAGCTTGACCATTTAAGAATGCTCTGTTTTCAGGAATTTTCTAAACGATAATTACTAAGTGTAGAATTCCGGGGTTTTACAGTGATGTTAACACAACTTTTAACTTTATACTCAATTTTTTTCGAAACGAATAGTTAAAAAATGGCGAAGTTATTCGCTGTTTTTGAAACGGTCCTGAAGTGCATATAATCAGCTTGATCATTTAAGAATGTTCTGTTTTCAGGAATTTTCTAAACGATAATTACTAACTGTAGAATTCCGGGGTTTTACAGTGATGTTAACGCAACTTTTAACTTTATACTCAATTTTTTTCAAAACGATTAGTTAAAAAATGGCAAAGTTATTCGTTATTTTTGAGACGGCCTTGATTATTCAAAGCGAGCCGGTTTCGGGAATTTTTTAACGGATAATTAGAATGAAAAAAAAATCCGGCCTTTAACAGTGATGTTAACATAACACTTAGCATTCTATTCAATTTTGTTCAAAATGAAATATTAAAAAATGGCAGAGTTATTCGATGTTTCTGAAATTGAGAAAATGGTTCTTCGTTTCGTGAGAAAGTAGAAATTCGCGCAGAGGCTCACGGATAAATAATCCAGCAGAGGGGTTCGATCGTGTAACCAGTCCTCTTATTTTCTCCCGACAAGGCGAACGTTATTCGCGGCATAAATTCTGCTCGCTTTAAATCTTTCGATTAACGTGTAACCATCTGCGCGAGCCGCGGCCATTTACAACGGTCATTTACGTCGCTTAGTGTGGGGAATCCTTCGGAAAATAAAGGCGGCATTGTTCGCGAAATTGCCGGCGACTAAAACGACCGCGGATTCTCTCGCGCGACGGAACAATAACGATCTTTGGCTTGTTGTTTGCACACGTGTCTCGAAAATTCCACGAGGGGGTTCCGTGGAGCTCTTGACACGCGAGCCTTCACAGGCCATCGAGGGATTTATTTTCGTTTCGTCTGCTGTCGTTGTCACTGTTACACCGACTGACAGTGCCACTGGCGCCGAGGATCCACTCTCAACGACCGTCGACACGACGACAAGGGCTTCAGGATTTGACTAAAAATACCTCTGAACGAATTATCAACCGAGTGACTAATGTTTGACTTCTTTTCCCTCTTACTTCTCGATTCGTCAGTGACCTGGTCGTGAATTATGGTTGAGACGAGGTGGATTTCTATTTTGCGAGTTCCGGGACGGTTCGAGTCATTGCTGGACCGTGAATCATTATGCAAATTATTTTTTTAATGTTTACGATAAAGGCGAGGATGTATGCATGCGTGTGTGCGTGAGTGTCCGTTCACTCCCGCGAATGTCCGTTAGCGGAATCAACGCGACGGTTATGAAAAAGACGATCGACAGTCTAGCCGTAAGGTTGAACGTGTGCGCGTGTGTGGGGGAGAGTACGATTTCCGTGGCCCCTCGTTTTGAGGTTATATTTGTGTTCTTCGGGTTATTTCAAGAAAAAAATGTATATATAACATTGGTGTCAAATTGACCTGGTCTCGCCGGTAAAGTAGATTTCCTGTTTTTTATAAATTTGCAAATATCTCGGTAACTATGCGAAATATGGCAAAATATTAATAGACCTTTTTTGTAGAAAATGAAATTTTATTTGCATAATCTTTGCGTTGTAGCTGTCATCCAGCATTTGAACTAGTAATGGAAAAATCGTGTGAATAGAATGAGTTGTGGTTAGGTCGTGGGGGGGGGGGGGGGGGTGTCGAAACGAGTGGCCACGGAAATCGTACTCGTGCCCGTGTGTGAATGTCCGTTAGCCCCCCATAAATTACGCGATCATTTCGATTATTAAAACATTGAAGTGAACACGTAGTTATTCTCTAACCTGGGCAATCCCACGAGGCAATTAGAAAATTGCAAACAACAATATATCTCTCCTTTGTTAAGTAAAAGAAGAAAAATGTATTCAGTTAGTATTTATAGACGTGCATACTTGCACAGTGTTCAAACGGACGTGGTTTATCAATCTAATTTAAATTATATACGTACTCATCATTAGACTGCGGACCTTTATGCAAAATAAAAATTTTCTACCTGAATTGGAAAAAACTGGAGTGAACTAGACATTTATTGTCTTCCTTAATATGTTCAATAGGTTGAAAATAATATAACAGTATTTTTATATTATTTTAATGTTATTACTGTTTTAAATTGCACCTATTCATTTTTGTCATAAATGCATAAAATCCGCTGTCTACTTATCATAAAGAAGAGCTCCAATGGAATTGTTCTGTATAGTACCGTGATGGACACGGTAGGGACCCCTCAAACGCATGCTTCTCCCACCAACCTGTCTTTCATGCTCGAGGCCTGCGCACTGTTCGCGACGGGCGAAGCACTTCCTTCCTCTGTGGTAACGGCGGATGCTGGTGGGGGACAGCGGGTGCTATGGTGGGTACGGTTTTCTCTCAATTGAGACAAAAATGCCCATCCTTGCCATGCGAGGAGATATCTCATTTTCTGCAGAACTGTGTAACAGTAACAATCCAGCGTAACAATGAATTCTATACTAATCCTCCTCAGGCATTTTCCCTTTTACAAAAGCAGGTATTTCATGGGAATCAGAATTTATTTCGTCGACAATAATCGAATGTTTGTGGTAAGAATGAAATGGAAATAGTGCAGGTTTCCTTTTATTTAAAAAATTTGCAGGTTACGTAAGTGCATAAGGATCTACAGTTTAGTCATCACTAGATTGTGGACCATTATTTTAATCATTCTTTTCGTAGGCTATTTCATAAAAATGAGTGCGAAGCAAAAATTTCTTTTGTTGCTGGGAGAAAAGTTCTTGTTTCAAGCATAAAATAGAAATAGTGCTCATCGTTTGCTAGTCTACAGGTTTCCTTTTATTTAAAAAATATGTACGCACTATGGATGCATAAAGATTTGCACTCTGAGTTAATTTGCTTTAAGTTCACCACGGCAATTAGGTATGAAACATTTCGACAATAGCTGAAGGATCATTCTCCTAAATGAATTTTAAAAAATCCAGTAACAAGTGGTACTTTAAAAGTTATTACTAAGCAAATACAATCCTTACTTGTATAAAGCATTTTATATCATATGAACGTATCTCTACACTGTTCAGAAAGAATTTTGTATTAATTTTTTATTGCACACTCTTGTACAAAAATCATACTCAGCCTTGTCACCCCATAACGCTTCAAACTTCTCCAATAAATTTTAATATTGCTCTTAGGAACGCGTCTTTTGGATTTTTTTTCTAGAAAAATGAAAAAAGATATTCAAAAAACACATTAGTCTATTTTATTACCCAATGTTTGGACATTAATTCAACAATTTTTTCAATATAAAAATTGTGGAAGTGTTTTATGGGAGATGGGATTAAAGTGTCACAGATGTCAAAAATGTGAGCCAACCGATTTCAATCATCCTGGCACATCGAATGTTGCAACCAATCGATGCCAGTCTGTTCGATAAGCCGTACGATTTAATCATCGGTCGGTGACACATGTCCGCGGAAATTTTATTAATTTATGCATGTTCGAATGCGAAGACAGCCATTAATACGACCCATATTAATGGTCCACCGCGGTGCGTGCGAGTGTCATTCATGCGAGATAAACGGGGAAACGTTGCTCTCCGTTATAAATTAGAAAGTTATCTGGTAAACCAGTCGATGTTGCTATTTTATGTATACATACGTCTACTTTAATGCAATTTTATACGTTTGAACCTGCCGATTTATCGGGGAAATGAACTTACTGCTCCACCGGTAATTGAGAGAAACTGCTTCAACTATCCAGGAAGCATTTAATTGTGATCAAATAGGAGAAAGTAGCACACAGTGCTATTTTTTACTCTGAACAATACCGAGGAAAAGTTGCGAATAAAATGTGAGCTGTTTAGAAATATATTTTTATACTTTCGATTTTAAGAAAAAGTTTTGTTTTAATATTTTGTTGCACGTTCATTAAAAGAAAATATATTAGGTATTTAGGTTATAGGTTGTAGGTGTAAGATTTTAGGTTTTAGGTTGCAGCACTCAGGTCTCAGAGGTTAGATTAAAGTCTAATAAGGAGAAGACGCGGTCATGGGGTCTCAGATTTTCTCGAAATTTTGCATATTGGTAGATTTCGTTCTCCTGTTTATGAAAATGTTGCATTATAGGCGTCGATACTCAACAGCTTTCGAGATACGTTGAGATTGATGAAGTTAGTGTTTTTTTCATATTATGTTCCTTTTCAATAAAATTTTTATATTTTGTTTCCTATAGATATTATGAGTGTATTTTTCATGTGCAAAATACAATTAATTAAAATAGATAAACTGATCAGAAAAAAAAGAAAAAAAGGGAAAAGGGTTTTGAACACTGGCTTCCCGGTAATGAATCTAGTACGTTACCATCACGCCGTTTGGTACTTGACAAAAACTTTAACCAAAACTGTACTTAACGGGTATAATGAAATTTCAATTGTAAATATCTCAAAAGTTATTGAGCATCTGACCCTACAATGCTATATTTTCATAAACAGGAGAACGAAATCTACCAGTATGCAAAGTTTCGACAAAATCTAAGACCCGATGACCGTGTCTTCTCCTTGTAAGTTTAGGTAGTAACGAAAGAGATAGATAGAAAGAGAGAGAGAGAGAGAGAGAGAGAGAGAGAGAGAGAGAGAGAGAGAGAGAGAGAGAGAGAGAGAGAAGGTGTGAGTGGTATAACACTGAATTGTAAACCAAATCCAAATTCGGCAAGGCTGAAATAAAGATATTATTATTATTATTATTATTATTATTATTATTATTATTATTATTATTATTATTACTATTACTATTACTATTATTATTGTACGTTCATTGGCTTTGAAAATTAAAAATGCTGTCAATAAAATCACATTATATTACATTAAGAAAGGGTTTTTAATTCATACTACAAAATTATAAAAGTTTTACTTAAAAAGATAATATAAATAAATTTTCTCGAGAAAATATTCCAATATTACACTACACAGATGTTTATATTGATTGCTAATAATTATTCTAGTATTGTAAAGCAAAAACCACATGCAAAACTTATTGTCATACTTTTACATTTAAACGTTTCTATAGGCAGTAAAAAATGTTTTCCATAAATGTAATCATAATCGATTTGAAGATTGAAGTTACCTCTTTACGATAGGTCTTTAATACTATACCTACCGCAGCCGCTAAAATGACCGGTTCTACATTTTTTATTTTACAATTATTGAAATTATAAAGATACCTTCATAGGAATTGACTCGGTACATTTCTTTGTTCAATCATATATTGTCATCAAAATGGCATAAAATCTAAATAAATTAAATCTTGCTAATTTTATAAAAGAACACATGCTAGCCAATTTTAATTCTCGGTAGGTTTAGTGATAAAAGGTTGTACTTAAATGTTGTACTATATTTTTTTAACGAAGTTATCGCAGTTCAGATATCGACAATTTCTCGAGAACAGGAAATTTAATGTTCAAATACTTCTCGGATGTATATAAATCTTCCATTTTCCGGATCGATCGGCTTCGATTCAATTCTCTCAATCGATCGTGCAAGAGGTTTCGCCAGGGGGTATTATAGTCCCGTATAAATAATTCTGGGGCCCGGTGTACGGGGCCCGTCGTCGAAGTTGGTGCAAAAGTCGAGCGGTTTATTGGCGGGCATCGGGCCGTATCGCGTGCTCGAATAGTCGTCCTGAAAGTGACTGCAGGAAGACCGTAGGAGAGGCTCATTAGCCTCAGACAATTGACAGAACAAAGCTGAATTGTTCTTTCCCCCCTGGGGGCCCCCCTCCGGTTGATCTCGGGTATCAGGGTTTAGTCCGGCGTCATCTGCTGTCTGCGAATTAAGGATCTCTCTCGACGGTTTCGATGTCAACCGGCAATCCAAACCAGGTAAGCGACATTGTCATCATCGTCCGCTACCGATGTTCCTCAATCGTCCTTTCTCTCCTCTTGTCCGCAACCTGCTTCCCCTTTTCGTCTGACTGTATGTGTTATATATGTATGCATGCGTGTGTGTATGTGTATATAGCTACCAAGCGGCCTTTCACGCACAAAAATAGCAGCAGCTTTGTTCTGTGCTTGCCACTAGCTTGCCCGACCTTTTCCCGTTCCTCCGAGTTGCTCCGAGGTCTTCGTACACGTTGCTCTTGTTTCTTTAGTCTTAACTCTTTCAACGGAGACTCTCGATGCTCTTCCAATGGGATCTTTATGGGACACGCGGATACCTCCGCAACGATCTGCTTCAGGATCTTTAGGATTGGCGATCTTCAAATGAGATGAACACTGGTTGTTCTGAATATTTTTGTTTCAAAGCGTTATAATTGACTTCTGACGCGTATACACGCGTAATCGCAAGTTATGGAACTTTTTAATAGATGCTATTTGGAACGTAAATCATTTTTAACGCTAAACCTACCTGGTCAAATGACCGGTTTCAGATTTTTGATTTTCAAATTATTGAACTTGTAAAGACGACCTCATGGGAATTGATTCAATAAATTTCCTTACTGAAGCATATGTTATAATCAAAATCACGCAAATAAATTCAATCTTGTTATTTTTGAATGCTTTTGGCGCACAGGTTCGATCCTTGAATAATATTCTAAGACACTATTAGCAAATTACTACAATATTTTCGACGTTTCGATCTTCATTCAGATCATTTTCAAGAAAAATTTTTCTTTAAGAAAAAATTGCGTCTGTAAATGATTGAATTCAATTAAGGTTTCACGTGTGTTAATTTTTAAGAAATGAAAATGTTTTTTACTGTTTCTTACTTGCTTAGTGCAGATTAAAAAGTTATTTTCTTAATGCAAGAATAGACATGTTGGTGTCAAGCCAGTATGTAAGACACTGAGGCAAACCGTGGAACATTTGGGAGACAGTTGTCGTATCATCGATCATAAGGTTGGCCAATCGATATTTGGCGGTAAATTCAAAACCATGAAGTTGTTATATCTTTTAACTGCGTATATACCAAGTTGATTATGGTGATTCTTTTTAATTGACATTCAATTTCATTTTTGACCAATTTTCCTACAATTGATTGTATGTGTAACAAAGTAAAGGTTTTTTTTTTTGAATTTCTGAAGCGATATAAGGAACTTACTAGAATTCTAGTATTATAAAATTATAATTTATTTATTTTACAAAAATAAAGAATAAAAAAAGAAGTGAATATTGAGAAATGCATTATACGTATGCCTCACGAATGCCTCCTTACACTTTTAATAACCGTAAATTAAAAATTGTTGGATCCGTCATTTTGACGGGCCCCGTAAATCTAGTGTTAATAGATGCTGTCTGGTTGGAACCTATTAAAAATATTTGAGAATACCAATACCATATTTTTGGTCCATTTAAATTATTAAAATGAAAAGAATAGCTTCTATTTGTCCCCCATTACTTGCAATTACTACAGGAAATATTTATTTTGTACGAAGATTCGCATTCTACTACTTGAAAGCCAATCCGTCGACAAACATCGAAGAGGAAGAGGAAGAAGAAAATATGTAAAACTAGTAGAGTGTAGTGGTGTTAAATCGCAAGAGCCTGAAGTCGAAGAAAGCAGCTGGCAATATAGCAACCATCGTCGAACTCCGTTCCGCACGCCCACGAATTTCGCGCAATATTCGCACGGATCGAAAGGTCTCTCACGAACCGGTTCATGCAATATATCGAGCAGTTCGAGCACACGCGAATCGCGAAACTAGCTGCCGGCATCAGGCGTTAACAACCGATTCAGCTGCGAATAGGCGTAATAACTCTGTAGACGTGTTTATCCATTAAGCCTGCAGAAGAAATAATTAAACGGACAAACAGTCGTGGCAGACTTAGCGTGGTGACACGCGTGAGGTTAGTGTTGGGGTATGGTGCAAAATTTCACGCGCATGCTCGGCTAAAACAGTAATGTATCTGTTATAGAGTAGGTTTTACACAATGTTCCCAACTCTTTTCTTTGTCTATATATATCTTTATAATATATACGATATAAACATAAACGACTTTTTCGCACTGACGGTTGTATACAGAGAGAGTCTCTCTCTCGTTTCCTCACGTACGCCGCATTACAATTACTACTGAAGATGTCGCGATTGTAATTATCCATCGGTAACCTAGTTATTCTGGTTTCCAACAGTATCTATATCATGATGACATAAGTAGTGGAGCCCTGAGACAGTTTTTTTTTTTTTAAGTTATGATTTGTGTCGCATCAACTGCATGGTTATTAGCGACATCGTGGAGTGCGTATTACATTATCTGGTTGATCAGTTTGGTTTCTCTGATGAACTTAACCCTTCCGTTACCTTGGACGAGATATCTCGCGACCCGATACTGGCCGATCAACGCTTTTGACGAGATATCTCGCGACCCAATACTAGCCGATCAACGCTTTTGACGAGATATCTCGCGACCCGATACTGGCCGATCAACGCTTTTGACGAGATATCTCGCGACCCAATACTAGCCGATCAACGCTTTTGACGAGATATCTCGCGACCCGATACTGGCCGATCAACGCTTTTGACGAGATATCTCGCGACCCAATACTAGCCGATCAACGCTTTTGACGAGATATCTCGCGACCCGATACTGGCCGATCAACGCTTTTGACGAGATATCTCGCGACCCAATACTAGCCGATCAACGCTTTTGACGAGATATCTCGCGACCCGATACTGGCCGATCAACGCTTTTGACGAGATATCTCGCGACCCGATACTGGCCGATCAACGCTTTTGACGAGATATCTCGCGACCCAATACTAGCCGATCAACGCTTTTGACGAGATATCTCGCGACCCGATACTGGCCGATCAAAGCTTTTGACAAGATATCTCGCGATCCGGTAGTAGCGGATTAACGCTTTTGACGATAATCTAGCTTTCTAGCACCAATATTTTGACATTCCAGATGAATATATTTTATAACTAATTCTATTCGTATAGCTAAAAGGAAGAAATATATACAGTTTTTATTAATTTAAATTTAAATTAATAAATTAATACAAACTGTATTTATTTCTTAAATTTAAATTAATAAGTTAATAAAAACTATATTTATTTCTTCCTTTTATCTATACGAATAGAATTAGTTATAAAATATATTCATCTAGAATGTCAAAATATTGGTGCTAGAAAGCTAGATTATCGTCAAAAGCGTTAATCCGCTACTACCGGATCGCGAGATATCTCGTCAAAAGCGTTGATCGGCCAGTATTGGGTCGCGAGATATCTCGTCCAAGGTAACGGAAGGGTTAAGTAGATCCTGTACTTTTTCCTCTTTGGTGTTGTCCGTAAGTGAAGATTCTAGGTGGTATTTGTTGCGGAGCAGGTCGTATTTCTTGCATTGCAGAATTAGATGTTCTATTGTTATAATCGCCTCGCACTCCTCACAGTTGGGGGGGTGCGCCTTTGGAGATTATGTAGGAGTGGGTTATCCTGAGACAGTTATATTGGCGGGAATGTATGGAAACAATCTGTTCCGGACAAAAAGACTTCAGGACGTGTCCTACGAGTTACAAAATATATACAAATACACATGTTATACATTTATTTTTCAGAATCAAATCACACCAATTTTTTAAAATTCTACTGAGTGTTTAAGATACCCCATTTTATCGAGAATCTTACTTTACCGAGGCTGAAATCGCCGCGCGTGCGCGTGAAATCTTGCACCATATCCCAACGCTGCGTGAGGTGGTCAGAACACATGTTTGCACTCTGTGTGTGTACGAAAATAAAAAAAAAGGGTGGATATTTCGGAAATAAATAAGCGGCGTCGTCGTCGTGGTCGTCTGGCCAGGAAGAGATCAGCACTGATGATAAGGACGGAATGAAACCATAATATTGGGAAAGGAAAAAATGTAAAGCACCGTCCTCGTTGCAAGGGGGTTGGCACGAGGATTCGCGAAAAGATCCGGGGACGCCGGACACGAGGCGATCGCGTGAGATTAGGCCCTTTCATGTGTGACTCATGTGCCCAGGGAAAGTAAATGAGTGCAACTGCACTCTACCGATACCCCTCTTTCTTTTTTGTTCCGACAGTCTCTTTCTTCTCCTTCCACCGCGCCGACACCCGTTGACTAACCTCCCTTCTCTCTTCGCACTGCTATAGTTTTACCTTTCACTCTCTTCACGTGCGGCACTAACTTATCGCCGGTCACACGCACGAGATTTCGTATCGGGGGAACGCAAACTTATTCTTTTTTACATTTTCTGACCTCCGGTTTGCACCCTTGCATTCAAACTTCGTGCGAAGCCAAAAGTCACTCGCTAATAAATTTGTTAATTTTTTGAAGGGGTTGGTGAATTTTATTTGTTGAGGGATCTTTATTGCGAACTTTATATGCTAAATAAAGATTGTATTATTTTCAAGCTACAGAACCTACAGTCAATCATGAAAGTTTCCGTACACACTTTAAAATGAAATATTTTTTTAACCCCTTCCCTTACGAGCGAATTTCCAAATGTGCGGTCCAAAAACGACAACAAGGTCGGTCGCGCCCGGGGACACAAACAACTTTGCTCAGCGTTCGAAACTGTACAAATCGCAAACTTCCTATGATTTGTATATACACGTGCGCGGTACAATTAACTTTGGGCCGATACCCTTGCGACACCTCTGAAGCGTCTTATCCGTGTTTGGGCCGATAACCTTGCGACGCCTCTGAAGCGTCTTATTCATGTTTGGTCCGATAACCTTACGACGCCTCTGAGGCGTCATTGTAAGCTAAGGGGTTAAAAATGTGTTCTGACGATTTAAAATTTTTTTGGGGATCTTAGAAGGATTAGTTTAATAGCGGATGTACCAAAAAGACTTATTAAAATATTGAATTTTGTTGAAATAGTAGAGAAAATACGAAAAGTTGTTTTTACACATTTTTGATGTGGGTCTATGTTGGAAATTTAAAAAATACGTCTTAGAGATCTGTATCAATTATACACAAGGTGAAAATTTCTTCGAAATTGGTCGACGTTCCTATGAGCAACAAACGTTTCAAGATGAGAGCTTAACCCTTGTGTCGACAATCCGGTACCCGAGTACACATTTCCATTTTTCTTTTAATAATATTTTAATGTTCCTGACAAAATATTGCAAAACCCTTCCGGATCCCCATTCTTTGTACAATTTCACGTAGATTAACGTTGAATGAAAAAAATAACAGTAAAATTGTCGCCAGCCCGGTTGGCCAACAACAGTGAACATTTTGGTTGCGTACACAAAGGTTCAGGGTAAAGTCGCAGATTTTCGACCTTGTCAGAGAAGTTCCCATCACTACCTTCCTTGCGCCCGAAACTTACATCGTCCATTACAAAAGTAAATATCATCGCAATTATATCTCATTTGGTATAATTTTCATTAGAAGAATGCCACGAATATGTTGGTGACAGTTCCATAAAAAGATAATAAAAAATAAAGAAGTTTTGTCACTGGGTTGGGTGTTATTTTCACACCAACATATTCGACCCGTATTATGTTACACTTCTCGGCGACCGAGACCTCTTGCGCTTCGCTGTCCTTTTCTACGTTCGGCACAAGTCAAAGAATAGTATTATCTGAAAGTTAATTGTCGCCGGCCGGAGCCGTCGCTGCGACTTTTATCGATTAAATACTGTACTGAGTTCAACGTCATCTATTGAGAAAGAAACATGAACGATTTTTCTTCACACACAATATATCGAGGCACCACCAAAATAAAAATGTCTCTTCCACACATATCTCTCGATGGAACGAATCGAATTACCGTCAGCCATCAACATTATTCGAATTATTAGCAACCCCGATCTAGACAATAGTGTTCGAAATCGACGAGGAGCAAATCACATCGACGATCTGTTCCAAAACGAGGGGTGAGGGGGTTGCTAGATGAGAAATGGGGGGAGCGAACCGGATCGAGGTATAGGTACGCGCGCGCGGAACCAATAATTTCCTGTATCGATTCGCGTCGATCTGGCCCCGGCATGAAATCGAAAGGATTGCCCTAACTGGGGAACCGCGGCTAAATGAAAACGGCGGCGGCTACCGGCCTCGTCTTCCGACGGTGCGCCTAAATTACCGGTTGATACACCTCGGATCTCGTAACCTCTGTAGAGAGGGGAAACCACGCACAAAAAACAGAGACCCCCGAAGCATTAATTATGTGACTTCCGCACCGTAACTCTCCGGGCCCGGGTTCTCCGGACCTCGATAACTCGAATATGCACCGAAGGGATACGCATAAATTTGGCGAGCCCAGCGAAACGAGCACGCACAGCCCCATCGATTTTCCTCTCCTTGTGCGCATCGAACGATTCGTGAAATTGATATACAATTACTCGCCGCGCCGCAGCCCGAGCGTGTCGCTAACGGTGTGTATTTAATTAAAACGCGAGCCGCTCGTGGAATTGGAGATATGAAATTTTACATCTTTTGCATATGCACCCCGCGACTTCGCTCATTCGTAACTATTCCACGTGTCGATAAGGTAATCGGAGTTTGTTCGGGGACGATCGCCGTATTCCACTTTTATAATTGAGATCTTATTGTAAATACTAGTACATATCTATTTCATGCTTTTCTGATTTGTGCTTTAAATTGACGAATTATGTTTCGTTTAGAACATTTTACGGAAATGCGTTTTACAACACAAGCAGAAAACAATCAAAAGTGTTACAGTATTTAAGGAATGGATCAGTGAATTTTTATACCGAAGAACGTACGAGGGTTGAAATAATTTTATGTTTTTAATTACAAGAATACATATGGTGTTAAATATTCAATTTTATAATTGATGTAAAATGTACCGTTCGTCCATCAGGAGATGGCAGTGAGAAACTTGTAGGTACCACGTGATCTCCCTTCTGCGCGTTACACGTCTACCGCTATTGGCCGAATCGCTCGACAAAGACGGAAACGCGCGTATTAGTGTGACTGGAACACAGAGATATGGCGACGCTGAACGCCTATGTCGACCGTTCCCGCCAGAACGTAAGCGTAAGAGAGGGGTCCGCAGCCTGGCGTTTAGAGTGGGGTCCGCAGTCCTCCTGCACCCCACTGTTGAAAATCACTGCCATCTCCTGATGGATGGACGGTACTCAATTTGATATTTTATATAAAATATATTTACTTTTATACTTTATATAAAATATATTTAATTTTATGCTTTATATAAAATATATTTAATTTTATACTTTATATAAAATATATTTAATTTTATGCTTTATATAAAATATATTTAATTTTACACTTTATATAAAATATATTTAATTTTACACTTTATATAGAATATATTTAATTTTATACTTTATATAAAATATATTTTTGGTTTATACTTTATATAATATGTATTCCATTTTATATTCTATATAAAATGTATTCTATTTTATGTAACATATAAAGGGTCAAACAATGTGATAAAGCAATATACAGTTGCATAAAAAGATAATAGCGAATGGTTTTCCACCTCTACCGATATTGTTTATATTCTCCCACAGAATACAGGGCGCATTACCTAATGTAATAAATTTAGTTTGTTCTATTGTCAAGAATGAAATGAAAATCTCTCGTTTTTTAATAACACGAGAATTTTTAATAGTAACTAGAGTGGAATAGAAATTTATTTTCTTCTTTAATATGATTATTAGGTGGAAACTAATATACCAGTATGTTTAAATTCTTTTAATGTTTTTACTGTTTTAAATTACACCTGACCATTTTTGTCATAAATGCATAAAATCCACTGTCTTGTTATTAGTGTTAATGTGAATGTTAAATTCGATCGAATCTAAACACTAATCGAAATTCAACTCTCTTTTCTTACATTGTATTTAATTTTGAACAAAATGTTGTCACAGAGGATTAACTAATAAATAGACTGCAGATTTGATGAACTTATGACAAGAGAATGTGTACGTACAATTTGAACCAGTGGACATATCAAAAATATTTAAGGACATCAGCTGTATATAAGTCACTCAATAAGACAATTAAAAGAGAGAACATTTTATTCGGCTCCTGTATCATGCAATCAATCCAAACATTTTCTATTTTGCAGAAAGATTACAAGTATACTAATGAATGTATTCAACCGCGGATGTACAGTAAAATTATAAATCCTCGAATCAATTTAACAACATAATATTTCCTTCTAAAATACATTTTAACCCCTTTTCTCGAACCCCATCATTTACGCCGATTAGACCAGACGTTAACTATCCCTTTGTTTCTGTGTTTCAGGTAAGAATGGGACGGAATCGCAGGTGCACGGAGGGCACGGGCCCGGGATTATTATTTATTTCGCGGGGAAAGGTAATCGAATGTAATTACTCGGCTCGGGTTAACCGGGGAACATTGCTCGTTACAGCTGGCCCGCGTTACACGATCGTTTTCGGTCTAAACAAGGCGGATTCGATCCTGAAATTTCACTCTTGTCGATCGAACGATTACACCTCGCGAAAGCTGCCCTTTGACGATGCAGTTTAACGCATCGGACGATAGTTTGTCAGTTTGCTGGTGTATGGTCGACGTTATATTATCTTAACATTAGATTTACGGTGCACTGAAAGTGACTGTTTTACAGTAATTTATAAAAATAACTAGAACGTGTCTATCCAAATTTTTAAACATTTTTTCAATAATATATACCCAAAGAAATAGATTCGATGAATAATTTCTCCTGGATTCATCTTTATATTATCAATTTAAAAAAATTATAGACATTGAAAGAATGTAAAAATAATGTCATATAATAATATTCAACCTATGAAACATATCAAGAAAGTAAGAAAATTGCGGTATAGTCGGTATAGTTGAAGTTGGTTTGGGGTTAGGTAAAAGTGCTCAACTTTACACGCGTATGACTTCTGAACCAGTGAACTCCTGGCAATAAGACTTTCATTTTCGATGTTTTCTCGTCGAAATCTATAGGACTGCATAAAAAAAGTTCAAAAAAATTGGTCCTCCAATTTATAGTTTAGCCCAACATTTTTCCTTTCATTTTATCCACACATCCTTAACTCACCAGTCCACAATTTTGTTTCACAAGGAAAATATATTTGGTCCATCGAAAATTATGCTAAAAATAATTCCCGCCCGCGAAGGGTTAAAATATACAATTAAAAAAGTGATTTTTTGATCCGTCTGTATGTGATTGCTCTCTGAATTCTTGACCGATATTAATCGAGGATTTATGGCAGAGCGAGATGCGGCCACGCTTCTATGGTAATTGATTAATCGCGAACCGATGGGAACTTCGTGTATTTCGAGGGACTAGGGGAAAATCTGATTTGTATTTGCGAGCCGCTGAACACTGTTAATATCTAGATGAATTATTGCTAACCGCTCCGGTGGCGAATATTTAATTTCCCGCCGATGCGATGCCTCTCGCCCGATCGATTCTCGATTAGCTGCCTCCGGATTTCGGGGTTCATATTTGTTGCACGAAATTTCCGGATTATCCCGCAAGGTTGCTAAGTGGTGTCAGAAATGATAAACAATGGCTCGATTCACCAGTCCGATTGTAATTGTTACCAGCGATGCCGGAATACGGTTTGATTGGCGAACGTTTCGCTTTTTGCGAATGTGTTCGACCATTTTTCCCATTGTCGAGTCTGTGAAACCCGTTGATACTTGTTTCTGATAAATCGCGTATGTTTAATGTACTGTTAAACGTTTATATCAATGCATTAAATTAATGGGGTATTGCAATATGAATTTTTGTTGGAAAAATTTCTACTTGCTTGGAAGCTTCAATAGTGATGGATATGAATTTTGTGCATTTATGATAACTAGATTTCTGTTTATTACGTATTCATTCATGGATTATTACAATATGAATATTTATTGGAGAAATTTTGCGATTGTAGGCTTCAATAGTGATGCATTCGGAATTTATGATAATTAGACTGCGGATTTTATATATTAATTAATGGATTGTTACAGTATGAACTTTCATTGGACAATTATGTGATTGTATGCATCGGTATAATGCATACGGATTTTGTGCATTTATTTGGTTAGTGTATACAATTTGATATAATAGTTTGATATAATTTGATTGTTTAAAATGTGAAGTTGCATAACATTTAAATTTCATAAAATCGGAGAGGAGTACCTCCTTCTAAATAATTACCGTTATTTTCATCGTATCAAAATTATTAAAGGGTGAAATCAATTTTTATTTTACTCGTGCTTCCTATAACCGATACGGATCATTTTTATTATATATAAATATCCGCAGTACACCGATGTAACAATAATGTTTTAGATTTAGCAGTCCCTCATATTGATGTGTTAATTGAGGCAGTTCAGTTCACTCGTTATTTGTGTTTGATTATTGAACTAATGAGTCACATGTTTGATCATGTTATGGTTCTAATATTGACATATTGTGTACCTCTGTGGTCACTGTAGACAAACGTTGTCAAATTGTTTAGAAACGATCGTAATAGAATTAAAATGAAAATTGCGTTCTGGAATAATGTGGCGCAATTAAGTAATCAAGAATACTGCTACATTACTATCAATTCGTTAAAATTATTGAAGAAAGGAGCAACTTTTTACTGTTCAGTGTATATTAAAAAATGTTTTTCCATGAGAAAAAATTTTTCATACCAATATGCAGTCTACTTAGGAATGATAACATAATTGAAGAAAATCCACGAGAAAGAAACAAGTTTTTCCTTTTTAGATTGTGTAAAGAAATATTTCCTGTAAGAAAAATTTATTTGGTATCATTTTCATTGACAGAAAAATGCCAAGAATACGTTGTTGAAAGTTCCATAAAAACATAATAAAAAATAAAGAAGTTTTGTCATTGGATTATTAGTGATCTCACCGATATACCCGACTCGTATGACGTCATACTTCTCGGCGAGCGAGGCTTCTCGAGCTTCTCGGTCCCTCACGGGGTATACCCCGCAGGAGTGGGGATTGCTTTGCGACACTTCTTGTTCAGAATATTGTGACACTTATCGATTAAATACTGTATCATGGTAATCAAGTTTCACGACGAAAGTGTTGAGAGACACTGACAGGCACTATATCACCGTTTATTATATCGCTTTAGTCATCGAAACGATTCGATTCGACGAAAGAGTAGATGAAAGGGACCAGCTCGGACGACGGGGACAGGAAATGGGGATGTATACTATGTATACACATTGTATCGAAAGCTTTCTATCAACGGGCGTCGATGAGACAGCCAGCATGTCTCTTTCGATACGGTAACACCTGTAGTGGCAGTAATAGCGGCGATAATAGTAACGCTGTCGACGCGTCGGGTGGCATCGGCCTGGTCCGACGAGGCGGGGGTATGTTTCCTGTCCATTTTAATTGGGTTATTAACGGGTGCGAGCGTTTCCTGCCTTCTGTGACAAACCCAGGCCTCTCTCGCAGCTGCCACCCCGTCGGAAACCAATCTGTTCCGTTTGTCTTTCGTTCCTTGCCCCGTTTCGGCCGCCACGACATAAATATGCATCGTGCTACTTAAATATTGCACGGCTCGACGTACCCGTTGCGCCCCGAGTCTCTTCGACCATATCTAGCGATGGGATTGAGCACCTTGCAAGTATTACCTGTACATATTCATTCTTGGCCCTAACGTTAAATTACCCGTTGCATTTCTTTAAGTGGCAACCTTTTCCGGCAAACTGTTGTATTTATTATATATATTTTATTATTTTATATATTATTATATATATTTTTTATTATTTTATTATTTTATTATTTTATATATTATTATATATATTTTTTATTATTTTATAATTTTATATATTATTATATATATTTTTTATTATTTTATTATTTTATTATTTTATATATTATTATATATATATTTTATTATTTTATTATTTTACATATTTTTATATATATATTTTATTATTTTATTATTTTACATATTTTTATATATATATTTTATTATTTTATTATTTTATATATTATTATATATATATATATATATATATATTCCACAAACTATATTGCAATAGAATTTGAGATTCAAGTAGTGAAACCTCAGAAAATTCACCGTGTGCTTAGAAAATACAATTTCGACTGATAAAACGCATGAAGCGGCAAGTTTTCGGATTATGAAAATAAGGAAAAAGGAGAAGGTCGTCCTAGGCCCGCTAGAGGACTCGTCAGTAAGACTATCTAGCGGACCGTGTCTTAGACGCGGGGTGTTGTAAGGACAGTTTAGGACGGTATACAGTATTTAATCGATAAAAGTCGCAACCACGGGTCCTTGCTCGTTATCAGATATTTATTCATTATTATCAAACTGTGGATCTTTATGTAAAATAAAAATTGTCCAAGTCACTTGTAATAAATTGTATTTAAATGAATAATTGTGTTTTCTATTTCAATCATCTTATAAAGCTGAAAATACTATATAGCGATATTCTTGAATCCTAAGTTAGTTTTTGGGCTGAACTGTACTTTAGAGGACCAAAAATTTTCAAGTTTCCCGTATGCTATGCTACACATTTTGAGGAGAAAATGATAGACGTGTAAGTTTTAGTACACGAAATTCAAGTTTTGGTTATCGAAGTTCACTGGTTGAAAAGTTATACACGTGTAAACATGAGCAATTTTAAGTATTTTTGCCAGGTTACAGAGTCGCCATATTGAATATTCGTTGGGTGGTAGATGTAGTACTGTTGAGCGCATGCGCTGGATAGATGGTTTTTCTTTTTTTGGTTCAGCGCATCGGCTAAGTAGTACTGAGCGGTATAGTCCAAGTTGCTTTGGGGTTAGTTAAAAGTGCTCAACTTTACACGCGTATAACTTCTGAACCAGTGAACTCCTGGTAATAAGAGTTCATTTTCGATGTTTTCTCGTCGAAATCTATAGGACTTCATAAAAAAAAGTTAAAAATTATTGGTTCTTCAAAGTACAGTTTAACCAGTTTTTGTAAAGTTCTTTCAGTTGTATGTTTCAATTATTACATTCACACGTTATTTGAGAATATCTAGTAATTATATAAAATATTCTGAGTTCATATAATTTTTAGCGATGACATCGTCAATTTACAAAAATTGCCTAATTGTGTATTTCTAATGTGCTTAATTCCTGCGCGTTATTTCGCAGTATCGTTTTTATCACTGGCGTGTGTTCAGTTAATTCTGTGTCTAACAGAATAATATACTGTCTTCACGGGTTCGCATAAGCTCGCGGTTGGAATGAATGCATGCAAACGACGTCGAAAAATACGCGAAGCGCAACAAATAAGCGTGATTTTTAATTCTCCATTTCGAAATGATTAGTTTATCGGACACATGTTTACCAGCCGGTTAACTTCTATTTTTACAGACCGCGATACATATGCAAACAGTATATACATCATGCTACGAAGATAGCACTCGGAATAATTATACTTCGTTCCGCATTACATAAAAAATGTCGCGTATATGTATACACAGAAGTCCACAAGATCCGAGAACGGAATCATAATTAATTATTCGAAATGCCTGTTTTATCTCGCTTTTTATCGGCTACGCGAGGTTATCGCAGAAAAAATGATATTAATGGAATTCATAATTTTTTTGTTTTTTTGCCCGCGTAGCATCCGATATAACAACGTACGGGAAACACAGTTTTCAGTGTTTGTTCGAGTGTAATATAAATGCAAATACAAAATGTAAACGCCGATACGTATGGTGCTTTATTGCTTGGCGAAACAATCATTTCATAAATCCAGATGCGCGAGAAAACACTGTTTAATTCAACTACGCACTTCGTCGACAAACAATTATCGTTCTGGATTATCGATTTGTTTGCAAATTAATTTTCTACCGTTCACTTTATTATTTATAACGGTAAATTAACTCCGAGAGAAGCGGAAACGTTTTTCTTTTTTGTATTTGAAATATGGAGCTGTTCCAGACATTTTACAACTTTTAATGAAAATTAATAAAAATGTGTCCGATACATAAAAAATAGCTTTTCCTGTTATTTTTATTTTTTTTAACGGGCAACTTGCAGTAATACATAAATAAAAATGTGTGCATTCAATCTATCAGGCAAAATAGTAATTTTACAATTTTAGTAATAAATAGGTTGCAAATCTTTGTGCAGAAGTAAACATTTCTAGAGCAGTTTGTAAGAAACAGAAAATAGAAGGAAATTTACGTTGTATCTTAAGAAGTCCATAATAAGGAATGATTAGTACTAATAATTTTAACAAATTGAAAATAATTTGCCGATATTCAGAAATTATTTTAGTCATCCCGCAGTTGTTTTAAATTACATGTACTCATTTTCAAAAAGTGTTCTTACATTTTTTTAAACATTTCACTGTTTAATATCCTTTCAAACTTAATTTAAATTCACTATTTTTAAATCTTTTCAACTTTAATTTGAATTTACTATTTTTAAATCTTTTCAACTTTAATTCACTATTTTAGAATCTTTTGAATTCAAATTCACTATTTTAAAATCTCAAATTTAATTTAAAATATTTTCAATTTAAATTCACTATTTTCGAATCTTTCTAATTTAAAGTCACTATTTTTAAATCTTTTCAACTTTAATTTAAATTCACTATTTTCGAATCTTTCTAATTTAAATTCACTATTTTAAATCTTTTCAAATTTAATTTAAATTCTTCATTTTAAAATCTTTTCAGATTTAATTAAAATCCGTCATCTTTAAATCTTTTCCAAAAATTTTCAGAACACCGAGAAAAATGCATAATTCTCACAGAACTTTGAGAATTACCAGTTTTATAAAAATTCAGTAGTGAGATATTGTTGAATACATTATTGTACTCAATTTTTGTCAGACATTTTTATAAAATATATCGTAGTTAATAAAATAATAATTTTTGTTCGTTGTTTCTTTAGTTTTCTGCAGGTATGTTATGCAATATTGAACGCTTCTGTTGTCTTATCTGAGACATGCCAAGTTGTACGGCAGGTTATAATTTACGAGACCATAAACGCGAGCATAGATAATAAATTGGAAAGAAAAAATGGAATAGCATTTTAATTTATCATGCGAAAAATGCGAATGTGGTCATGCTATAAGAATGAACGAAAAGGTTAATAACAGATCCGCGAGCAAGTTTACGTCGCTTGTCGGACCATAAGTGATTGGGCGTTCGTCGCACTTGGCCCGCCACACTTATTTTCCTTCAGCCGCTTATTAATTGCGCTCCCCACCCCTGCGTTTTGTTTTTCCCTCGAAGACTTTCTCGATTGGCGTGCGCGAGCGCCTTTCACCCTGTTTCTCCTCTCGTTGTCTGGAGATTAATTAAGGGTAAACACTCTCCTCTCGCTTCCGCGAGCACCAGCGACGTTCAAGTTAAATTTAATTACATCGATGGGAGAGGCGAACGGGGTTCCGTTCAGTTTCTTTTTCGATTCGCTGACGTGACGGCAAAGGCAACGATAATGTCGATTACCCGAGCCCGATGCGAAGAAAAAGTAAATGAAAGTGGCTTGCGGAATGCATTGTCCTTTGAACGGCTCGGAAAATACAGACTCCTTCTGCGGAGTTGAATTGAACGTCGGAAGTGAAAGGAATATGCATTTAATTTATCCAATTGAGTTCGATCCATTATTAATCGGTGTACAAAATTAATTCGTCGCTCTTTCTTCGTGGGTGCATTGTTCGTTCACAGCGACCAAAGTGCATTCAAATCTTGAAAATAGTCCCCGTTATTTCCTATACCTGTAGTCCAATTTACAAATGACATATGTAAGCAGTAATAAATTTTAATCTAAAACAAAGCTGAAAGGATTAATTGTGAGAGCTATGACTCCTTTTTTCGTGGATGCATTTTTCGTTTACAGACGAAAAAATGCGTTCAAATCTTGAAAAGAGACCCCGTTATTTTCTATACATTTAGTTCAACTTACAAGTGACTTATGTAACCAGTAACAAATTTTAATCTAAAACAAAGGATTAATTGCTATGGCTCTTTTTTTTCGTGGATGCATTTTTCGTTTACACACAACAAAATGCGTTCAAATCTTGAAAAGAGACCCCGTTATTATCTATACTGTACGTCAGGGATGGGCACGGTAGGGGCCCCTCAAACGCTTGCTTCTCCCACCAACCTCTCTTTCATGCGCGAGGCCTGCGCGCTGTTCTCAACGGGCGAAGCACTGCCTTCCTGTGTGGTAACGGCGGATGCTGGTGGGGGACAGTGGGCGCTATGGTGGGGACGGTTTTGTCTCAATGGAGACAAAAATGCCCATCCCTGCTGTACGTTATTTTCTATACTTTGAAATGTCTTGATCTTGGAACTAGAATTGCTTCGAGTGCAAAGATTTAATAAATCAAAGCACCCGATACTCAACGCAAAGCTTTCGCTTTCGCGAAACAACTTCGCCCGGCTCCCCAGGAAATTTCCTAGCCATTAATTCGCCAAAACAATTTCTCCGCGGCACGTGGTCAGTTTTCGGGTTGCATAACGCATTTTCATTTCCCCGGCGATCTATTTCCATCTCGTCGAGTTATATTTCGAATTGTTCATAAATGATTCATGCTCGCCGGTATTAATATCGTCGGTTGGCTAGAAACGAAAAGAACCAACGCGACGAAACCGTGGGGGCGGTGGAGATAAAAAGAGGGAAAGAGTCGACCCATTCCACCGCATTCGGTGTTTATCTATAAAACGAGTCTCGATCGAGGAGGAACACCACGGCCAACGTCCCCCCCCCCCCCCCCCGACGGCAAGAACAAAAGAAGCAATTGGCCACGTCGGCATCCTCGCGTCGAATTCCCATGCATATGGATTAAGACGCTCCACATCTCGCCGAGCCAAGGTGCAGGATACGTAATCCTGCTGGCGCGCAAGCAAATCATGTTTATTCAGGAACGTATACATAGTAATCGAGGGGAGACGTTTCTCTGTATGCGTACTCTTCCCTCCCACCCCTCTCTTTCTCTCTCTCTCGAGTGTCTTTATGTATCGGCAGAGAGGGAAGATATCGCCCGGGATGAGAGTTCGAATATTCACTTACAGCTCGGACGATGATGAGGCTCAAGGTCGACGATTGCCACTCCGAAATATTAATCTTTCAAGCCGTCGATGTACCGCACTGTGCAAAACTTGTGGCCCGTTATGCGTACCGTGTTCATCATGAATCATATGCAGGGTGTCCCAGAAACGTTCGAGTTCCTTGAAAAGGGTGATTCCTGGGGTTATTCCGAGAAGCTTTCTCCTTTGCAAAAATGTCATACGCGGCTTTGTTTTCGAGTTATTAACGAAAAACATTGTCCAATCAGAGCGCAGCTACAGCTGACGAAATCCGGCTCGGCACGGCACGGCGCGCTGGCTGATTCTACTGAGCGGTAGCGTTGTTGTCGCGCCGTGCTCGAATCGTGAACAAGAGAAGCTGTAACAATTTAAATGAAATTGATAAATAAAATAATTTAATCTACCCTTGCGTAAACTATGGGGTCGCTAGTAACCTAGCAGTTGATGCGACATGGAAATCTAAATAAAAAAAGGAGATTAATTTAAGAGTTTTTATCGATCAAGAAGAATCGCTGAGAAATATCAAACTCGAGTTCGAAGGCGACTTCTCGAGGAAAAGATCGATCTTTATCGATTCGATCAAAGGTGGGCTTTCCATCGCAAGTAATATAATTTAATGAAAATTCTATTGCGGGGGCAGTTCTCGTTTCGCGATTGTGCGAGTCCCAATCATCGAAACGTGAAAGGAGTAACGCTGAAAGTGCGCCGTCTAAAACGTTTGCTCGGCAAGCATCGAGCGACAAAAGCGTTTTAACGAGTGCGTCGAGTGCCTCGCGAGTTCTCCTTTCCTCCCCCTCCTCCCCCTCCCTCCCCCGATCATTAATTAGCCCGACCAAATTGAGAAAGAAAAGAATAAAGCAACGACGACGCGACGGCAGCAGCCGTCTCTCGCCTATTTGTGGCCCGCGATCGACAATAATAAAGCGGGGCAATTAGCCACTTTTAATAACATCGTTTCGTCGGACGGACTTGTTTGTACTTTCTTCCTTTTATATACAGCCCCGACCCCCGTCACTTTTCCTTCGCAGACCGCGTCTCGCTTCTTCTCTTTTTGGACGCGAGCATCCTAATGATTTCGCGCACGTGTCGCGTCGGCTCGAGCGAGCCCACGGTAATTGCCGCTTAATTGACCTAATTTTCGCGTACGTGTACGGTAAAAGGACAGACTGAAGTTCGCGGGCAGAGCAACTCCAGGAATTGTTGCGATACCGTTTCTACGATTAATTGGAGGAACGATGCGCACTGCGAATTGAACGACGCGTTTGGCGCGCGGTGGACAGTTTGCTCGATAACTTGTACAGTGTGTTTCGCAGACAAATTGTTAATTACTTCTTTATGAAACTTTTACCATCGTATACCCGACATTAATCTGATTAAAAAAATACCCAACATGATACGATTTGGATTGTATTTACTTGTTTAATCTATGATAGAGTATAACCTCTATTATCCGGACTAATCGGTGCTGCAGTCAGCTACAGTTTACATGAAATCTTTACTGATTTGTACAATAAATCGTCTTGCATATTAACACTAGAACAATCGACGATTGACGTTACCTACTTCTACCAGACGGGTCAAAATGACTTGTCTTTTTAAATTAATAAGTCATTTAAGAAGAGATATAGCAATTTTTACGTTTTTATATATTTTCCTATTTTATGTTCGAAAATTGAGCAATTTTTACGTTTCCATATATTTTCCTATTTTTTGAGCGAAAATTGAGCAATTTTTGAGTTTTTATATATTTTCTTATTTTATGAGCGAAAATTGAACAATTTTTATGGTTTTATATATTTTCCTATGTTATGAGCAAAAATTGAGCAATTTTTGGTTTTTATATATTTTCCTATTTTATGAGCTAAAATTGAGCAATTTGTACGTTTAATATATTTTTCTATGTTATGAGCAAAAATTGATCAATTTTTGCTTTTTATATATTTTCCTATTTTATGAGCATAAATTGAGCAATTTTTACGTTTTAAATATTTTCCTATTTTATGTGCAAAAATTGAGCAATTTTTACGTTTTATATATTTTCCTATTTTATGAGCAAAAATTGAGAAATTTTTACGGTTTTATATATTTTCCTATTTTATGAGCGAAAATTGACGAATTTTTCCGGTTTTATATATTTTCCTATTTTATGAACGAAAATTGCGCAATTTTTACGTTTTATATATTTTCTTATTTTATCAGCAAAAATTGAATATAAACTGAATAAGAATAATAATAACAATAATTTAAAAAATAATTACGTATAAAAGTCAAAGACATTCTTTGCAAGTTACAACTATTTTTGAGCCCCCAAAAGAGCACACTCCCGAGTATCGTGGCAAAATTTTTCACAAATATCGTGCACATCGTTTTCGCACTTATCGAGACATTACTGTACCGGTTTGCTGTTGCGTTGGTCGTGCTTCGGTGCGTTGTACGAGCAATTACGAGACACCTTGTATATATTTGGAAGTTATTATCTCGGCGCACGAGGATATACACGGATATCGGGGACGAGGCTCGCAATCACGCTTGGACGAGGGGGTAGGAAAAGGGGCCTAATTGTCGGCGAGTTATCGATGATCGATGATAACGGGTCGTGTTTCCCTTATCGGGGTCGGCCGATGTTCCGCGTAACCGGAGTCCTCGCGTGCAACGTTAAGCCGCTTACATCGTTACGTTACGTGTTTGGAAATTTTGAGAGGCATCTCTCACTCTCCCTCTCTTTCTCTCACTCGCATCGGCGAATAATCACGCATGAGGCTCCACGTCGCTCGGTCGTCTATATTTTACGATCACGCTACAACCTGTACGCAAACTGTCCGCTTTCGGGATAACGATATGCACTCGTCACGCTACCACGTAACTCGATTACACGCGCTGCCTGCTAATATTCCACTCGACGTTCGTCGGCCGTGTAAAACAGCCACCTCGCCTCGAAAGGCAAATTTATCTTTTGCACCGGTGGAAATTAAGACGAGAAACTGGCTGTCACCGCGAGACCAGAATTCTCGGCAGCTGAAGGGATTAATTTAGATTTTAGATGATTAATGTCCTCGTCCGCGATTAGGCCGGCGAAACGTGTGGCCGATATTGATGGATGTCTCGAGAGAACAATCATTGTCATCATTGCTAACATTGTAAATAATTTTTATATTTTGTCGCTTGTAGTTGGTTCGAAAAAAGAATCAGGGAGCGAAAAGGTTCTGAATATAACGTTTTCAAACTGTTATACAGGGGGTCCTGAAAATGTTCAAAACGCTTTAAATAATCGGTTCCTGAGGTTATTTCATCCTTAGCGGACGGGAATTATTTTTATCAAACATCTCTATGTTTCAAATATATTTTCCTTGTGAAACAAAATTGTACACTGAGAGGTTAAGTAATATGAATGAAACGAAGGGGAAAATTGTGTTGTGTTCGGTAAAAATTTGTTTGACATTTTTTGAGAGTAATCATTTCTTTAAAAATTATTAGCAGTCGCTGAACGGTAAAATTGCTTGGGCGGCTAATTGCCAACACTCGTCTGTAAAGGGTTCAATTTATCCGAGGTAGACTTGTTCGCTAAAGAAAATTTTATTTTAAATAACCTCAGGAACCGCACATTTCAAGGATTTTCAACATTTTTGGGACACCCTGTATATAGGTTCTGACTGTGAAACGCTTATGGACAACCAAAAGTCTCATAACTCTTATGAGGTATATCGGTCCCGGCTTATATCGGTTATGATTTCGATTCTATAACTGTTACGGAACATTCTATAACTGTCACAGAGCATGAAATTCGGATTTTTTAAATAGCAGAATAATTATACCTCGCAGTTATTTACGTACATAATATACATTCATATTCCCACGATCAGCGAATCACTGAAACTTTATGGAATTAAGCAATAAATATCCCGAATGCATTTTTTCCCCCCATGCAATTTCTCTCGGCAAAATCGTTTCGCGCCGAAAAAGGAAGCGCAGCGATCGCGGGGCAATAAATTGCGGTTATTTAAGGAAGAAAAAGTATTCTCGATAGCGAAAGTAATCTTCCTCGATCATGGTCGCTCGTGCATTCGGTGTTAATAATATTTTAAGGGGGTCCGAGTCGATACGAATAAACTCGCGAGCCGGGCAATATTTTTGAAACTCATTTTCAACCTGGGCCCCGAATCAATTACCCATGCCGACCACGCGTTAATATCTTTTCACGCGAGCTACGTAATTAATGGTACAATTTATCGGACTAGCTACGAGCCACCCCCCTCCTACCCTCCCATGCCAGGTTAATTACGAAAATCCATATCAATAAGACCGCGAAGAAGAAGACGAGGGAAGACCGACTTGGGACAATTTGGGAAGGAAGTTTTTAACGACCCTATTCTTAATAAAATTTTCAACGTGCGGCACATCAGAAAGGGGCCGCGCGTAATTACAACAATGCCCCGTTAAACAGTTTTTAAATCTTCTTAAAGCGGTCACGCAGAAGGCCGGAGGATGCGCTCGGTTATTAAACTGACAGTGCACCGTTGCACGACGGGATTCAGATAATCACCGTATTCCTCCGAGTTTCTTACTCTATTTCCAGGATTAATTCACTTTAGTGTCCTTTAACCGCCATCGCCAAAAAGTCAACGATTGTCAGTCATTTTTAAGGGTGTAGGTTATGTTGATTATCTTAAAGTTTGCTATGTTTTCGGGGATTTTTTTCGGTGGGAGGAAGAAGTATAATATCAAGCTAAAATTGCTGGATGTATATGGCTGTCTATGTTGAACGTGAACAAATTTTTGTATGCAAAAATGGCGACGTTGTACAAAGTTATAGCGAATTAATCGAAGCACCTTCTGGGTACTGAAAGTAATGAAGTTGAAGACTCTTTGGGAATTTTTTTCCAAATGGAAACATAAGTCATTTCAATTTGAAACTTGCTGGATGTATTTATAGCAATTTTTATAGATTGTAGACAAATTTTGGTACACAAAAATGGCGACTTTGTACACAGTTATAGCGAATTAATCGAAGCACCCTCTGGGTACCGAAAGTAAAGAAGTTGAAGACTCTTTGGGAATTTTTTTCCGAATGAAAACAAAAGTCATATCAATTTGAAATTTGCTGTATGTATTATAGCAAGTTTTCTAGATTGTAGACAAATTTTGGTGCACGAAAATGGCGATGTTGTACACAGTTATAGCGAATTACTCGAAGCACCCTCTGGTTACCGAAAGTAAAAAAGTTGAAGACTCTTTGGGGATTTTTTCCAAATGGAAACAAAAATCATATCAATTTAAAACTTGCTGGGCGTACATGAGAATTGTTATAGAATCTAGACAAATTATAATATGCAAAAATGGCGACGTTGTACGAGGCTAAAACGAATCGATTGGAGCAATCTCGGGACAGAAAATAGAAAATCTGCAGCGGTACGAATGTTTTCGGAAAGAAAATCGTGCGGTCGGTTCAATTAGAGTTTCCGATGAAGCCGGAAGACCGGAAAAAGGAAAGTATCGGCTCTCTTTCGCTTTCCGATTCATCAAGCAGCCGTTTAACAAAATTGTCGGGCTTTTGTTCGTTTTTAATCGACTGCGGGATTATATCCCCAGACAGATCAAACATTTGAACGGGGCCAACGTTCCTAATGAAATTTCGCATCCCGCAAACGGTCGCCGCTGCAGCCGCGCGCGGTGCGGTGGCAAACTTTCATCGTAGCTTTTAATGTTTACAGAACTAATAGTTTAACATGCTCCTCTCGACGGCGGCAGCCGGAATTTTCAGCACCGCCTGGGAACCCTTCGGGGATCCAATAAAATTTCTCATTTAGCGGGAACCGCGGTGTTGACTTTCTCCGCAGCTTTCGCTAACGAGAGAGATGCGTCTGTTCGACAGTATCGCGAAGACCAGCACGTCTCCTCGTCTACCAGGACGACAATTCGCTCGTTAATTAACGGTCAAACAAACTCTGCGTCCGCCTGTTTGGCCCCGGGACAACGGATTCCTCATATTTCCTCGATCTCAAGATAATCAGAATAAGTTTAACAAAAGTACGATTAGAGATATCCAAATGTTTTTTTAATAATTTCGGCGGTCACGATTTAACGTGAAGCAGCTTGTAAAATTAAAAATGTACACTTTCAGTTCTTCATTTCTTTACTTTCAGTATCGAGAGGGTGCTTCGATTAATTCGCTATAACTTTGTACAACGTCGCCATTTTTGTGTACCAAAATTTGTCCGCAATGTATAAAAATTACTATAGTACATCCAGCAAGTTTAAAATTGATGTGACTTTTATTTACATTTGGAAAAAATTCTCAAAGAATTTTCAACTTCTTTACTTTTAGTAACGAGAGGATGCTTCGATTAATTCGCTATAACTGTGTACAACGTCGCCATTTTTGTGTACCAAAATTTGTCTACAATCTATAAAAATTGCTATAATATATCCAGCAAGTTTCAAATTGGAATGACTGTGTTTCCATTTGGAAAAAAATTCCCAAAGAGTCTTCAACTTCTTTACTTTCAATACCCAGAGGGTGCTTCGATTAATTCGCTATAACTTTGTACAATACCGCCATTTTTGTATATGAAGATTTGTCCACAATCCATAATGATTTCTATGGTATGTCCAGCAGGTTCCAAGTTGCTGCAAAGTTTGTCTGCTTTTGAAAAAATTCACAAATGTTTTTGATTTCCCCGTTTTCTCTAACGAAAGACCTCCGATCAGATTCACTATAATAGCATTGTATAAACTCATCATTTTGGTATATCAAAATTTATTCACAATTTACAATGATAGCTATACAGATCCAGAATAATTCATGTTCATATCATTTTTGTTTCCGTTTGAAACAACTCTCAAAAATCTTAAATTTATCTATTTTCACTATTTAGTGAGGTTGCTACAATTGATTCGCAATAACTTTTTACAAGATCGTAATTTTCGAATGCAAAAATTTGTCCACAATCTACAAAGACAGGCATATACGTTCAATAAGTTTGAACATGAAAGCACTTTTCCCTCCTTTTGAAAAAAATTGTCAAAACACTAATTTCTCTATTTTCTCTATTTAGTGAGGTTGCTACAATTGATTCGCAATAACTTTTTTCAAGATCGTAATTTTTGAATGTAAAAATTTGTTCACGATCTAAAAAGATTGCTGCACCCATCCAGCATTGTTTTGGGTTGCTGCGACGTTCGCTACCGTTTGAAAAAATCCCGAAAAGTCGCACCGTGTTTCGTCAATCGTCAAAGTTGAAAAGCCCTCAAAGTGTACCGTAGGAAAACGAGACACATAACGTTGTGTAGGCGCGTATGCACCGCGAATAATGCATGTTCATGAAGCGTCGTGCATATTTACGAGCGAATGTTCGCCGGGATCCGTGTCACAACTTTACAACACTTTCGGTGTGCCATCCTCTCCTACAAAGGGAGCCCGTGCTTCCCTTCGCATAACGTGTTCTGGATCGACGACCAGTTGCATAGCTAAGTCGGTCTTGCTAATTGCGAAGCTTTTGTGAAAATGATTATACAAAACGATTGACGGTTACGTAACAATTAAATACAACAAGAGAAAAAAAAATAATAAAAAGATCAATAGTGAAAAGACACATAAAAAAATGTACGTGTATATCTTTGGGCAAAGAGTTTTCTATGAATACAGGTTAAACATCCATCGTTTTGTTTTCTAAATGAAGTTCCGGGATCTCTTGAGAAGTTCCGATTGAAGTTAGGTGCAAATAGCTACGATTTTATAAGAGAGAAAAATATTAAAAAGATGAATAGTGAAAAGAACAATTTTAATGCATATAAAATTCTACTTATATCTTTGAGCATAAAGTTATATATGTATAAATCGAGACCAAGTATTCATGATATTTTTTTAAAATGAAGATTAGGGATCACTTGAGAAGTTCCGATTGAAGTTAGCTGTAAATAGCTGCGACTTTATAAGAGAGAAAAATATTAAAAAAATGAATAGTAAAAAGAACAATTTTAATTCACATATAAATGTACCTATATCTTTGAGCATATAGTTATATATTTATAAAACGAGACCAAGTATTCATGACATTTTTTTTAAAATGAAGATTAGGGATCACTTGAGAAGTTCCGATTTAAGTTAGCTGCAAATAGCTGCGATTTTACAAGTTGTTGATTAAATAAATTTTTCACGAAATAATTCGCAGGGGAAAATCAATTTTCCTTCGTATTTTCAATTCTTTGATACTCTACGAAATTGTTGTAATACATTTTCAAATGTATAGCCTAAATTACGATACTCTAAAAATGAAACAGAGACGTTTGCTATATTTTAACAGCAAAATAACTACAAATTTATAAATTTTATTAATAATATATCTAACTCACGCCCTCCTATAGTATTCTTAACAACAAATCATTTGCTCTCAGTCACATTGTAACATCAACTGGTAACGTTTCGTCAAAGTGTTTTAACCTTTAAGATAAAAAATCCATATAAGAGTAATTTCATCAGCGTAATTTTCCCTTCTAATTCAAAATTAACACCATAATGGGGTTCTATGTATCAATAAATTCCTAATATTGATCTGTTCGTATTAAATAATTGGATTTTAACAGCGTTTTCGGGTAAATTGACCAGTGTTCGGCGTCGCAGTGACGTGTGCAATGATAATTTGTCAAGCAGAGTTCTCCTAAAAAATTACACAAAGTGGCAGCCGAGCTGGTTGGCCTTGAAAGCCCGGCAATTACGTGTCTGCCGCATATGAGCGGAGACGAGGCATGACATTACGGTTTTGTGCGTCTGCGCTGTAGATACGTCGAGGGATCGCGTCACACGTGTCCCCGTCTGGAATTCATGCGATCCAGATCGTGGATGCGTATCCGATGACACGGTTCTTGCAAAAGTTTGTTGTAAAGACAGTCCGGTGCTCAGGGTGAAACGTAATTGCACCGACAAGAGCATAATTGCACTTGAAAGTCGGGCGGAACGCATCGGTCACATAATGGGCCACGAAAGTGTTGTTTATAGACGATGTTTATTTTATTCAATTTTGTTGATGCTTTAACAGCGTTTTGTCGTTCATTTTGTAGACCTAATTTTTCATTTTAGTTTAGTTTTCGATTTTACTTAATGTTTCATCCTTATTCGTTCGGAATAACTAATTTCAATTTAATTGTAGTATATACAGTCTAGTCGGAAATTAAGTTGACGCCCTTTAAAAACTAATAACTTTTTAAAAATATTACTAAACGACGAGTTTTATTTTGAGATGATAGAAGGATTAGTTAACTAGGTAATGTGTAAGAAGAATTCTTTTGAAATAGCAATTGCTTGGAATTCAGTTAGGTAAAGTAGGATTTTTAAGCTTCTATTTGAGTCCTTGAAAGTTAAAAAATTCCTATGGGAACATTTTTTAAAATAAATGCGAAGAGACATAATCTAATAAATTTTTCGAACTTTTCTATTAAACCTAAATGTATCTACTGTAAACTACAATTTCCGAGATTCGATTTTCATCTTGAGAAGCATAAAAATTGTCAGAGAAATATATTTTTAAAATCGTTTCAAAGTGTACAACCCTGTAAGGCAGGGATGGGCACGGTAGGGGCCCCTCAAACGTCTGCTTCACCCACCAACCTCTCTTTCATGCGCGAGGCCTGCGCACTGTTCGCACGGGCGAAGTACTTCCTTCCACTTTGGGAACGACGGATGCTGGTGGGGGACAGTGAGCGCTATGGTTTTCTCTCAATTGAGACAAAAATGCCCATCCCTGCTGTAAGGCACGCTCTCAAATTTTTCTATAATTTTAAATGGATCTGTCATAATGTGTAATGTAATTTTTTAATTTTGAACTCTTAATTTTTTTATTTTATCGTGGTAATTGATTTTATTTAATGTTTAATTTTTAAATGTGTTATAAACATCGAAAGAACGAAATTTTTAACTTTTTTGGGCGGTTGTAATGTTAATTAAACGGGGAGACGCAGAATTATGTTAACAATGAAAACGTTATTGCATAGTAATATTGTAAAAATATCACCGCGAATGAATAATAGTGGAATAAATTAAATTTTTATTATTCATCACGATTGATCGTGAAGATAGAATAGATTAAATTCGTTTAATTTTTTATTAACAATTCATAATAGCAAAATGGTTTTTATGTTTCAGGTATGAAGCTTTAGAAAAGGAAAAGAGAGAATCGATTTTAAAAACTCATCTGATACGTAAGCATTCGTATTTGAAATAAGTAGAAACAGCAAGTAATATACAGACACTTTAACCATTCAGTAGTAAGTATATCTAATTGAATCTGCAGGTCAGTTTTTTTCTTTAAATGCAGCGAACTTTTATAGAAATATTAATTCCTCTTCTCGAGATTTGTCTATTGAAATAATGTATTAATTGCAGATTTTATGCATTAATGAAAGAAATGAGAATATAAACTTGGTAACAATAGAATGATTAAAAGAATGTAATAATGCCAACATATTATTTACAACCTAGAAATATTATTAAAGAAATATTATTATTATTATTATTACTATTATTACTATTAAATATGGAAATATTATTACTATTATTTCTATTAAATATAGAAATATTATTACTATTAAATATTATCACTATTAAATATTATCACTATTAAATATTATCACTATTAAATATTATCACGATTAAATATTATTACTATTAAATATAGAAATATTATTACTATTCATATTATAATTATTATTAAATATTTGATTACTGCTTCTGAAAACTGTTGCAGAAAAATTTCATTTCGCGTGCAAAAGTTCATAGTCTTGTGATGACTATTCGCAAATGTATAATTTGAGTAGAATATCCGTATATATTTAATATTAAAAATTTAGAAAAACGTTTGCATCGTTTCTAATTTTTATCCGAGTGAAAGTACCCAATTTTCATTCAACATATTAGACCGCGGCTGTTATAAAAGCGCTGTTATAGTCAGTGCGCAATATCCCAAATTGTTTGCCGGAAACAAATGTTCCGGATACGTGTACTCACTCTTCCGAGCAAATATCATGAAGGGATTCAATCTCGTCAAGAAATTGAAAACGACCGCCAAATTTCGATTCTTTGGGTCGAATGAAAATGCCGGGATTTCCATCAAAGCTTCCATCGTCTGGATACCAGCCGGCAAACAAATTATGTAACTGTAACAAAAAGTACGAAGAACGGTTCGAGTTGTGTGACAGAAAGGAGAACATAATAAAATTGCTCGAGGCCAACTCTATTCAGCGCACGATCAATGAAATTACAGAACTAATGTACCAACTCGCATCCGACTGTTCTCGAAAATAAAATGAAAGTACGGATGCACCGTTTTAACTTTGTGTTTCGAGAGAAAGTTCGTATTCCGCCGTTACGGATGTGCATTGCTGTCTAAAAGTTTTGTCGACATTGCGGTCACTTCTTTAGTTGCAATAACTGGCTGAAAATTATTTTTAAAATATATACACAATTGTAGTGTTTAATAAATTTTAGTCGATTTTGTAGGCTCATTTGATTTAGGAGTTCATTAATGCATTAACCAACGAAGTAGTGTATTTAATAAAATTAAAAGTTAAAAAATAAAATTTATTATAATAATTACTAGATGTAGATTTTATGCATTTAAGGTAAAAATAAATACATCAAATGCAAAAGATTGACTTCATCTAATGAAATTCAAAAAATACTGTTATATTAAATTCAACTAATTGTAATTATTACGGCATTCAATGAATGTTTGCGACGCTTCCACATCTTGCAATTAATGCAGACAATTTCTATTCTGCATAATGATCTGTAATGCATTTAGTATGTTAGCAAAAAAGTTAATTTTTAAATTTAGACAGATAAATGCATTACTCATGTATATTCAGCAATTAATGTTGACGCAATCATCAAAGAAAAAGACAGATAATTGCCCCACTCATATATGTATATTTTGTAGGCAATATTGATGCAGTTATTTTTTGACACGATGTCAAGTTTTCCTTCAATTTTAAATGACGTGCGATCTTCCAATTGTAATATGCGTACTTAAAAATTAACCAATTCTGTCGGGAAAACATTTTAAAATTTTTTTGAAGTAACTCCTTAAAATCCAATCATTTTTCCTCGTCCTATGGATCTGGATGTATAGACTTTCCAATATGAATTCGAACTTATCTATTAAACCCGAATATGTCTATTATAAAGTAGGGTTTCTAAGCTTTAATTTGAGCCTTTAAAAGTTTAGAAATTCCCACGGGACCGCATTTTATAATTGATTTGAAGTAACCCCTTAAAATCTCATCATTTTTTTCTAAGATTATTAGACTGCGGATCCTTATGCAAACGAAAATTGTATATAAACTAAATTGATAAAGAAATTCCTTCTAGCGAATATGACATAAAAGCAGTGTTAACCTTTTTATCACGTTTTTATTAACTCGCTTTCTTGTCTGTCTGTCTGTCTGTTCGGTACATATTTTGCAATTGATTTTAAACTAACTTTCCGATGAGCTAGAGCAGGCATGGGCACGGGTGGAGCCCCTCAAACGCCTGCTTCTCCCACCAACCTCTCTTGCATGCGCGAGAGGCCTGCGCACTGTTCGCGACGGGCGAAGCACTTCTTTCCTCTATGGAAGGGATGGGCAATTTTGCCTCAATTAGATTTATTTTATTTCTAGTATGTTTTCAAATTTTCCCGCAAGTTAAATACCTCTATCGTAAAGTAGGATTTTTAAGCTTTAATTTGAGTCCTTAAAAGTTAAATAATTCCCACGGGAAATCATTTTGAAATAGGTTCGAAGTAACTCTTCAAAATCTAATAATTTTCCTCCAATCTATCGATATGAAGGTATCAATTTATCAATATGATTTCGAACTTTTTTATTAAACCTGAATATGTCTATTATAAAGTAGGATTTTTAAGCTTTACTTGGAGTCCTTAAAAGTTAAAAAATTCCCACGGGACCACATTTTAATATTGATTTGATGTAAACCCTTAAAATCTGATCATTTTTGTCTAATCTATCCGATCCGGATTTATTTAATTTCTAACATGTTTTCAAATTTTCCCTATATTATCCTAAATGCTTGTATCATAAAGTAGGATTTTTAAGCTTTAATTCGAGTCCTTAAAAGTTAAATAATTCCCACGGGAGACCATTTTGAAATAAGTTCAAAATAACGGTTTATGTTCTACATTTAATATCGATGCTATTAGTTGGTATGGTAACTGATATTACACATTACAAAATAATAACTTAAAAAAATTCTGGGACCCTTTCAATCGCTGTTAAACGCAGGACGAAGCATTTCGCAGGTTTTATCTCATCTTGAACGCGAACACAGTGTAATTTGCAGCGTATCATCGCTACACAGCATCGTTGCAACAAAGCATCGCCGAGGCGGACAAGAAATCTATTGCGGGCTCCATTAATTTCATCATCAATTACATTTCGATCGCAAATTACGAGCGTCCGGCAACAAATTGAAGGGTGACGATAAACCATTGCGCTGAAACGCATTCCACTTGTCCTTGGCGTGTGTGCATCCGTCGCCAAATGCGCACGCACACAGATAGATATAGAGATAGAGATTCACGTGCGCCGCCGAAACGCAAAGGAATTCCGCGCCGATTCCTCTTGTCAGCTTCATCGACGGCTACATTTCGATTAACAGCGAGCTGTCGCGGGGCAAATTGTCGCTCGCGAAACGGCCCGATAACGTTCTGCCCGCTAATAAATTAAACGACACTGATAAACCGGTAGCGCCTCCGAAGCAGTCGCTTTCGCGATCATGCGAGCGAGGCACAGCGCAGGGAGAAAACCTGTTCCTTCGTTCGAAGGCTGCTTATCTGAATCGGTGGTATCATAACTGGAGCCACCCGTGTACGTGTCCCGTGCAAAATGAATTTTCCATTAACCAAACCCGAGCTGATTCACGAGCTGTACACGCCAGTTCGCGTCAAATCGCACATGAACGCTGACGCTGTGACTATGGTTACTCTTTCGAATTCATCGGATACTTCGAATGCATCAATCAGTGATCATTAGATTGCGGATCTTTATGCAAACGAAAATTTTATAGAAACTAAATTGATAAAGAAATTCCTTCTAGCGAATATGACATAAAAGTAGTGTTAATCTTTTTACCACGTTTTTATTAACTCGTTTTTTTATCTGTCTGTCTGTTCGGTACACATTTTGCAATTGATTTTAAACTAACTTCCCAATGAGCTAGAGCATGCACTGGCACGGGTGGAGCCCTCAAACGCCTGCTTCTCCCACCAACCTCTCTTTCATGCGCGAGAGGCCTGCGCACTGTTCGCGATGGGCGAAGCACTGCTTTCCTCTATGGCAGGGATGGGCAATTTTGCCTCAATTGAGACAAAACCGTCCACACCATAGCGCCCTCTGTCCCCTTCCAGCAAGCGCGGTACAATGGGGCAACGAAGACACGAGACATCAGCGTGCGCAACGAACGTGCGCGCTGCATGAAAGAGAGGATGGTGGGAAAAGCAGGCGTTTGAGGGGCTCCACCCGTACCTATGCCTGCTCTATGGTAACGGCGGATGCTGGTGGAGGATAATGGGCGCTATGGTGGGGACGGTTTTCTCTCAATTGAGACAGAAATGCCCATCCCTGCTGTACATATATAATTTTTAGAACATTGATATTGTAGGTCAGGCCTGGGCACGGTTGGGGTTCCTCAAACGCTTGCTTCCCCCACCAACCTCTTCTTCATACAGCGCGCACGTTCATCGTGTTCACTGATGTCTCGTGTCTTCGTTGCCCCACCATACGGCGCTTGCTGGTGGGGAACCGTGGGCGCTATGGCGGGGACGGTTTTGTCTTAATTGAGACAATGGAAATTATTTAAATATAAAAAAATTTTAATATACCGCATTTTTAAGACGGACTAAAAAGTGTAAAATAATTGTAACTAGTGAAAAAGCTGAATTCTCGGTACGTCTAAATATTCAAAAAACTGTATTGTTAAATCGTAATATTTAATTTAACGAAATATAATTTTAAATTGTAATATTCCTTGCGTTTCATAAAATATGAGCATATTGTTTGTCTTATTAGATAACATTCCGCCATCTTTCAGAGGATTTTCTCATTTGTAAGTCATAGACAGCGGATCTTTATGCAAAACTTATTTTCATTCATAATATGTCTAATAGGTTGAAAATAATATAAGAGTCTTTTAAACTTTTCTAATGTTTTTACAGTTTTAGATTACACCGACTGATTTTTGCCATAAATTCTGTCATTACACCTAATGGTTTAATGGATAATGTATTGTGTGAATTTCTACAGTTATTTCGCAACAAATTTTACTCGAATAAATTGTTTACCGAATTTCGGGATATAAGAGAACTATGAAATAACGTCTTATAAGCTTCTTATTATTTCATTCGACACGTAATCTCAAGATATTGAACAACCACCATTCATCACAATAATGCATAGCTCTTCTGAACATGGTAGTCTTGATTCATTCATCGCTCGAGTCTACAGTAAATCGATCCTGTATCAATGAGGTACTAGATCCTGCGATCGTTCAACAATTTATTGGCGCAGATGGTCGACTGAGTGCACTGTTGCAACAAGGTGCGACATGTTATATGTATATCGATCGTAGAGTGATGTATTATCTTGCTGGGGTTCGACAGACTCTTAGATTTATTGGTTTCCATAATTGTTCTGCTTAAACATTTCATTTTCCTATACAATCAAAACTTTAGAAAATAAAATTTACTTCACTGTGTCTAGAAATTGCACCGGCTAACTTGAAATATTCTTACTTGTAAATAATTTTAATCTTTCAAAGAGTTTGAAACTTGAGAGCATTTCATCGATAATCGTCGCCACCACGGGTCCAGCCGGCGACAATTAACGTTCAGATGATACTATTCTTTGACTTGTGCCGAACATAGAAAGGGACAGCGAAGCTCGAGAATTGTAACATAATACGGGTCGAGTATGTCGGTGTGAAAATAACACCTAACCCGGTGACAGAACTTCTTCATTTTTTATTATATTTTAATGGAACTTTCACCAAAATATTCGTGGCATTTTTCTAATGAAAATGATACCAAATAAAATATAATTCCGATGGTATTTACTTGAGTATTGGACGATGAAAGCTTCGGAAAATTATCGTAAATAGGATCGGAATTATATCGTGTTTGGTATTATTTTAATAAAAAAAATGCCACAAATATATTGGAGAAAGTCTCATAAAAAAATAAGTAATAGTAAAAAAGTTTATTTATTGTTCATGTATTATTCATGGCCCCTCACGGGGTATACTCCGCTGGAGTGGGGATAGTTCTGGGACACTTCTTGTTCAGAATTTTATGACACTTATCGATTAAATACTGTACTCTTTCAATTTAAAAATTGAGAAGTCCAAATTCAGAATATTGGTAATTAGATAAATTGTAATTGATCGGAATTGCAGTGGAAATATTAAAAGTTGTATGTATTTTACAACTTTTTTATACGGGCATACATTGTGAAAATTTCATCGGAAGTCGGTTGATTCGGAAGAAACGACCGGCATTGAAAGATTATTCGAGTAAAATAATATTTTTGAGACACTCTGTATTAAGCCGAGTCACGTCCCGGTAGCTCTGCGCTATCACGAGAGTTCACGATTCAGAGGTAGAAACGGTTTGTTAGCCGAAGAGAGAACAATCGTCGGCCGGGCGATATAGGAGAACGGTTCGTCGGTTCGCAGAGTTAATGGGGATCTCGTCCCAATTCCGATACAATGTGCTCCGTCGAGCAAAGAGGGCAACTCCGATCATGCGAAACGTACCGGATTCTTTTCGCAATCTGCTCGAATTGGTTAAAAGAAAATCGGAAATAAGGGAATTTGCGATGATATACGGACAAAATAAAATTCAAACGGAAATAATTGATCGCATTCGCTGCGCGCGATTCCGTTCATCGATTTCATCAATCTTCCGGTGACTATCATGAACATTTACGGAAACGAAACATAAGACAATAAAAATGTTACGTAAATACGTAATCGAATTATGTTGTTGAATTAAAAAGAAGGTGAAACATTTTTGGACTAGGCCTGTGATGCGCACGCGCATTCATTTTTATAAATTGATTATTTTATTTTTTACTGTAACAATAATTTTCGTTTCGTGTATAAGAAACATAAGACTACTTCTCTGACTGATTGTAAATAGATCAATTGAGTGTAACAATTAAATAAACCATCTGGTTTAAAGCATTAATAAATGAATTAATTAATAATGAAGTGTAACAATTTTTATACTTTGCATATGGTAAATAAAAATTGCACCAATTAGAATTCTTCTATCGCTACAGTGCACACGTGAATAGACAATAATAAACGTGGAATTCAACAATTTACTGAATAATTGGACATGCACGTCCAATTAACAACAATATTTAATGGAATAACTAGCCGGAACAATTAATTGCAAAAATTTTCACATTTCACAATATAAGTTATGTATACAGTAAGTGGAAACCAGGGTTGGGTACATTTTATTTAAAATAAGATAACAAATACTATCTCCATTTTAAAAATAACATACAAAATTTATTTTATATTCAAATCAAATAAATTGTTTTCAAATAATATTTCATTTGACGTACTTTTTATTTCAATCACATTGCTCAAATAAAATAATAAATGAATTCACATTAAGAACAGGTTATTAAAGTAACAAAATTAACTATTAAATATAAGTATGCTGATTACTGTAGTTTAATGTTTAAAGTTTAGCTGCATTTGGTTTTAAAATTGTTATTATAATCTGACGCAGTCGTCGATGTTGACTCGAAATAAATTAAACTTTTTGCGAATATGCATTGCTTCATTAAATGAAATGAAAAATTATTTGAATGTCATTTGAAATTCGAATAATGAAATAATTCGAACATACGATTATTTCAAATGCAGCCAAACAATATAATACATTATTTTAACGATAATTTCTCAAACAATTATCGTCGACGTTGACACGACAAAAATAGAATTTTATCGAGTACAAATTGCTTCATCAAATGAAATGAAACATTATTTGAGTGTCATTTGAAATTCGAATAATGAAATAATTCTAACACACGATTATTTCAAAGGCAGCCAAACAATATAATACATTATTTTAACGATTATTTCTCAAATAATTTATTTCGATAATGCCCAAGCCTGATAGAAACTATACCAAGAAGAATTCACATAATTTATAACAGCGTTACAATTTGCATTTAAACCAGTGGATGTTAATATCCGCCTAATCGCAAAACGGGAGATTAAAAATACATTCTGATTCTCCATACGAATGTTAATACCCAAGTCAGAACATAAAATGCACATTCTACCCTCATCCATTGCAGTTACACGGTAGTTCATTCATGAAAACGGTTCGTTAGTATGTGAACCGCAATGTCCATTAAAAGTAAAAGGAATTCCCAGTAAGAATCGTCTCGGTGTGCAATTAAATTTCGCAGTGTTGTGAATCTGTCACTTTCCGGTTTCAGCGGGTCTGTCCCCGGTTAACGACGGGTTTGAATATAAATTGACTTGGCTAACTTTATAGATACGTGACAGTCCAATTACTGTATGATAATATTTTGTAATAACCGTATTCGCGGCACAGACTTGCAAGTGCCGGGCTGTTTAACTGGCGGGAAGCCTCAGCGAGGTTGCATAACGAACGCAACTGGATACTCTGTGTAATGAATATAACTTAAACACTGTAATATTTTTCAATGTAACGCCACGAGATACATAATTTCAGATAGTCAAGGGACTGTGTTTCGAGCTAGTAGAGCTGTTTCTCGAAGACCTTGATTGTCCCCTCATCTTTCACTCTAATCATATTACACATTCTTAATCTTGCCGCCCGTTCTAAATAGCTGGTGCAACAAAGTAACAATAAAGTGATACATAATTTAGATAATGGGAACTAATGTTCTTGTATCTCGCGGAAAAATAAATGCCAGAGTGAAATATTACGGTCACTGGCAAAAGCTTTGCTCATTTTTGAGTTATAATAATTTTTCTTCATACACCTGCTTCTCGTGACATCTTCTTGTAGCGTAGCACACCTTTTATTATATTTTTCATTAATTTTCTAATGATACTTTGTATTAGCTCGGTGCAAAAATAATGGTTACATTCTTTTAATTTCTGTTTTACAGATCATTTTTCTAATAAATCTTGTTGCTTATTATATTTTTTGTTCTATTTTTAATTAATTTTCTAACGACACTACATCAGGCATGGGCACTGGTGGAGTCCCTCGAACGCCTGCTTCTCCCACCAACCTCTCTTTCATGCGCGAGGCCTGCGCACTGCGCTGGTGGGGGACAGTGGGCGCTATGGTGGGGACGATTTTGTCTCAATTGAGACAAAAATGTCCATCCCTGCTGTACATATATTAGGTTACTGCAAAAATAATAGCTACATTCTTTTACTTTGTGTTGTACAGATCATTTTTCTAATAAATCTTGTTGCTCGTGTTGCTTATTATACATCATTTTACAGCTTATATATTTTATCGTTTCTAATAATATTTTTTTATTACACAGCATATTTTTTATTCTATTTTTAATTAATTTTCTAACTACACTGTACATATATTAGGTTACTGCAAAAATAATAGCTACATTCTTTTACTTTGTGTTTTACAATTTATTTTTCTAATAGATTTTATAACTCATTTTGCTTATAAAAGCTTATGTATTTTTTAATCTATCCTAAAATAACTTTTCTAACACTCGATAAGCAGTAAATTTTATTGGAAACATTATTTGTAAAATCATAAAAAGCTTATTACAGTAGAAACTACTTTTAATTATGATATATAAATTTCTAACTATTTTTTTGTAATATTTATGAAACCGTTTCTTAATGTGTCTATTTAAGTATGTTTCAGATACAACTTATAGTTATTTCATAAAAATTAAATGTTTCTCTCTGATGTGGTAAAATATTCATAAAACGATTTATCATGTATCTAGCAGTTTAGAAATTAATTTTTAGTGAATTACTAAAGTAAATTGATAAAATCAATTTAGTGCATTTGTTACAGAACTGCAATAGTTGCACACGAAACTGCATAATTTTACAGAAATCCGATTATATCCCTGTATCATAGGCAGCAATGATTGTAGTAATGATAGTAGCAATGATAGTGACGATATAATCGCATTATTATGGTCATTGCGAAACGTGCAATGTCCAAAACGATGATTTAACAATAATCCGACAGCCAATATTATTTTCAAGCAGTAACATCGTTGTTTAATGATGCAACGAGAAGTATTTTTCAATAAGCAGATTTGTTCTTTTGATCCTTCTTCCTCGTGCCCTAACCACGTGAGGGTGTCATTTATATAACAACTATAGTACACCACAAACGAATACAGTTAACCCCGATTTAGCCCGCGCGTGCGCGCTCATCGACTATTAAATAATAAATCAATAATGCAAGCTAATAATACGCGGATTTGCCAAGACTCGCAAATGAAGGATACTCGGATGCAAATTAGAGGAGAAACTAATTTATACGATTAAAAATTTTTTAAAAATTATTAATTCTTGATTTATGAGCCTCTGATAATTCCTACTTTTCAATTTTTTGAACAATTGTATTAGTAGTTTCATTTGCTTATTTTTATAAGTTTAAGCAAGCTTTTCTAAAGATACTTCTCAAGATTTTCCTTGTGACCTTGTATAAGAAAATTTCTAAATACTAGAAAATTTTTTAATTATTTTTCAAATCAACAATATCCGATAACAACTGCAATCCATAGACACGATACATTGAAATTCTATGTTCCATATTTTTATTCCTTTTTACAAACAAATGTAAAAGCAACGTGAACATTTGTTTCAATATCCACTACAATTTTAGTAATCAAATTTCTCAGTTCAATAAATATTGACAATATCCAACAGCAACTGCAATGAGTAGACAAAATACATTAAGACTGTGCGTTTCATATTTTTATCTTTTTCAGCAAACGAGTGGAAAAGTCAACTATACAACACACGATAATATTAATCATCGATTTCACAATACAACAAATACGATGAATACTCGAATACCGACGCGCAAATAATACCCAATGCCGACCGCAATCGCTAGACAAAAAACTTCCCTACAAAGAATAAAAATCTGCATTCGCTCCGCGCATCACGCAAATTGACCAAGTCTATGGTTGTACTTTTTAAATAACACTGCACAGAGAAAAGGGATGAAATAGGGGATGAAAAAAGTTGCCGGTTAATTAATGCGTCGCTGTACATTTTCAACGGGTAATGATATCCCTGCGCTTTTTCTTGCGTGGTCGCATTTTTCATCGGTGCATAATCACCGTATCGACGAAGCTCCAGATAAAAGGAAGGAGCCCGGTGGTAGACGAGTTCCGGTAAACGCGGTTGCTCGAAATTACGCGAAATCAGCGAACTGCCGATATTTCACGAACGATTATCGCTTTTTCCCGGACCGGATATTACCGAACTCTGCTGATTCATGAATCGGCGCTGGGTATCATTAATGCGAAACAACAGATGCCGACCGCCGATTTATATTCAGGAGGATGCTTCTCTGCTCGGACCGAACGTAACGGAATAGAACGCTGCAATTTCCTGTTTCCTTTCCTCTAATTGATTTAATTAATGCGTCTCTGTTCGGATGTCTAACAACAAGGCCCGTCCCGCGCCGCCTCTGAACACTCTTCCCAAAAAGAATCGAGCGCATATCGATAACTGTTTTTCTATTTTAAGGTTATTTCGCTCCTAAATATATGGATATTGGACCATTTGTAGCATTTTCGACTGTAAACATGATCTCAGTTTTTTACGTGCTATATTATGCAGAAATACCCTAGAAAAAAATGAATGGTGGTCTGCAAAACTGGAGACTTCAAGTTTTAAAATGAATTCAAGTTTATTATCGTACTATCTTTTATAACTGAAATAATTCAAGTTTTGACAATTTTTGAACTTGTAACATTTTCGAGAAGAAATGTGTCCTGAGTTTTTTAATTTCTGTATCATGTAACATTTTTCTAGGACTAAGAAATTAGTGGATTCCATCTATTAAATGAGTCCAAGTTTATTGTCATACTATTTTTTTTAACTCAAATAATTCAAGTATTGACAATTTTTGAACCTGCAACATTTTCAAGAAGAAACGTGCCCTTTTTCATTTGCTGTATCATGTAAAATTTTTCTAAGAAGAAATGAACTATTGTCTGAGAAAATAGTGGATTCGATTTTTTGAATAAGACCAAGTTTATTGTTGTACTATTCTTTTTAACTCAAATAATTCAAGTTTTGACAATTTTTGAACTTGTAACATTTTCGAGAAGAAATGTGTCCTGAGTTTTTCAATTTCTGTATCATGTAACATTTTTCTAGAAAGAAGTGAACGATGGACTAAGAAATTAGTGGATTCCATCTATTAAACGAGTCCAAGTTTATTGTCATACTATCTTTTTTAACTCAAATAATTCAGGTATTGACAATTTTTGAACCTGCAACATTTTCAAGAAGAAACGTGCCCTTTTTCATTTGCTGTATCATGTAAAATTTTTCTAAGAAGAAATGAACTATAGTCTGAGAAAATAGTAGATTCGATTTTTTGAATGAGACCAAGTTTATTGTTGTACTATTCTTTTTAACTCAAATAATTCAAGTATTGACAGTTTTTGAACTCGTAACATTTTCGAGAAGTAACGTGTCCTGAGTTTTTCAATTTCTGTATCATGTAACATTTTTCTAGGAAGAAATGAACGATGGACTGAGGAAATAGTTGATTCGATCTTTTAAATGACTCCAAATTTATTGTCGTACTATATTTTATAACTCAAATAATTCAAGTATTGACAATTTTTGAACCTGTAACTTTTTCGAGAAGAAACGTATCCTGAGTTTTTCATTTGCTGTATCTTGTAAAAATTTTTTAGAAAGAATTGAATGATTGACTAAGAAAATAGTGGATTCGATCTCTCAAATGAGTCCACGTTTACTGTCGTGCTATTTTTTTTTTTTAACGAAATAATTGCTGTTTAAACGTCCCTGATTTTTCGAGAATGGGGACATTTGTGTTTAAACACTTTTTCGATCCATAGTATATATTCAAATATAGAAGTTTGTTGAAAAACTTCTCGTGACAACATTTCTATAACTTCATTTACTTTTACACGTAGTTCTAGTGATAGTATTGCTGACATCGCGAAGTACGTTTGCACGAAATAATTAAGCAAATTGCAGAAGTCATGTGAAATCTTAGCAGAGTTTTGTCATTGTTAAAGAAAATTATATACCTGTTACACTTTATCTAGTCGTTATTCACAGCTCCATTGTAAATTATGGCACAGTTTCAAGTATAAACAGGTGCTAAATAAGCAAGTTTCATTTACGCAAAAATTGTATGAGTTTTTATACACTTTTGCTTTTACAACTGTTTTACTTTTATAACTGTTTTACTTTACTGTATACAATTACTGTGTCTTTGTAAATTCCTTGAAAAAAAGTGAAAATGTTCAGAGAACATTAAAATAATGTTGTACCATTACAGACTGATTAAAATGATTAAGAAATGCAACGAATGTCTATGTAGCTCCTGTATATTGCAATTAATGCAAACCATTTTTATTTCCCATGAAAATCCGTAGTCGACTCATTAATGTTGTACCATTTCAGACGTATTAAAATGATTAAGAAAAGCAATGAATGTCTATGTAGTTCCTATATCTTGCAATTAATGCAAACAATTTTTATTTCGCATGAAAATCCGCAGTCGACTCATTAACATTATTTGGTATTAGATTACGGATTTTATGCATTCATAACAAATATTAGTACATCGAGCGCAGAAACATGTGAGGAATTTAACAATACTTTTATATTATTTTCGACTCAATAAAATTATTTAAAACAGAAATAAACGTCTATGTGGCTTCTGCATCTTGCAATGAGTACAGACAATTTTAACACTAGAACTACCGAGCGCTAAACGCGACTGGTGTATATTGCATTCTAATAACGACAAGAATGCATTTATTCAACTTCCGTACAACTTTTGTTTAAATACGTATTCTAATAGAGAATTTGACTAAAACATTACTCCGGAAAACATTTTTATAATTTCAATATTTGTAAAAGAAAAATTTAGAAACCAGTCATTTTGACTTGTCCGGTAGTTCCAGTGTTAAGAATAAAAATAAGAATTGTGTCCATGAATTGCAAGTAACAGAAGCCACATAGACGTTTATTTCTTTTTTTAATAATTTTATTGAGTCGAAAATAATATAACAGTATTCTTATATTCCTTTCAAAGTCCCTTTCTTTTATTAATAATTTCTTTAACAAGCTGGAAATACTACGTCGATGTCCTCAAATTGTTTTAGTCTTTCCATTGGTTGCACCTGTTCATTTTTATCAGAAATGCATAAAATCCGCAGTCCACTCATTACAATAATATTACACACCTTTCTGTCTTCGCCCTCCTCTTCACTTCAAACCCATTCATGTGTCTTCCCATTCTTCCTCCCACTACTTCCTCGATTCTACGATCTCTATTTGCTTCCCATGAATACTAAACAGATTAAGACGCAAGATACTACATTCGAAGAAGGATTTACATTGAGACGTGCCACAAACGACAATTACTACACCCTTCGTAAATTCCACGGCGCAATTATACATTATCTATTAGACGATTCACTGCGGATCCATAAAACTCACGCTTGCCAAGAAGATGACGTATCCCGGAGAAATTCGCTAATTTGCACGCTCGTTCGTTGCAATTCTAAAACAGCACGGTGGCTCTCCCGAAGTATTTATTTTCCAAATTTTTGTTTCTCAGCTTCTGTTTCGTTGATTCAAATATTTTGACTTTGTAGGATTTTTTGGCATTGATGGCTAACATGTACAAGCGGGCAGGGAGTGATTCTATACGTGAAAATATATCGAACAAAAAAAGGAATCAAATTTTTCAATTTGACACCCCATTTTCGAGAAAATCGAGTTTCAAAATCCGTCGGGTTCGCGTTCTTTAACCCTTTGCGGACAAGAACATTTTCTAATTTGTTTTTCGATGCGTCGAAATGTTTACGATATTTTAGGGTAAAACGGAGTAAAGAAGTATAAGAATTAATTTAAGGAAACAGTGTTGTGTTCAGGCAAAATTTGGGGGAGAGTACGATTTCCATGACCCCTCGTTTTGAGGTTATATTTGTGTTCTTCGAGTTATTTCAAATCGGCCTGGTTTAGCCGGTAAAGTAGATTTCCTGTTTTTTATAAACCTGCAAATATTTCGGAAACTATGCGAGATATGGCAAAATATATACAGACCTTTTTTGTAGACAATTAAATTTCCAACAATTTACGTCCTATGACATTTCTTATCAGCTGCGCAGTTTCCGAGTATATTTATATTTCGGTGAAGTTGCAGAACTGCCTCCCTCCCTAAATGATGGTCGGGGGAACGTAAAGGCTCCGTTCACAACTGCTCATACGAGACTTAAGAAATGTCTATGTATTAAAACTCAATTAGCAGTGAATATTATTGAATTATTACGTTAGGTTAGGGGACATGTTAGGTCTGGGTTATCATTTTAATGTGTTTTATAGGAAATTCAATTTCCTACAAAAAAGGTCTGTATATATTTTGCCATATCTCGCATAGTTTCCGAGATATTTGCAGGTTTATAAAAAACAGGAAATCTACTTTACCGGCTAAACCAGGTCGATTTGGTACCATGTTATATATACATTTTTTTCTTGAAATAACTCCAAGAACACAAATATAACCTCAAAACGAGGGGCCACGGAAATCGTACTCGTGCCACAATTTGTTTCATATCTTATGAAAGCGAGAATTTCTTTAAAAAATATAATATTAGCAGTCACATATATGCAAGAAATAGATTCAGTTGGTCTTGATCAGACGCGTCGGATGGTTCCTATCTAATAGGATGGATAATTCGCTGCATTCTCAAACTTGATTTTCTGAAAAACGAAGTGTAAGACGTCACGTAGTCTACACAGGGACGAAAAGCCATGCAGCTATTTAAAGTAACATTTCCCTTTGCAAAAATGGCCGTCTGGGATTTGTTAACGAGTTATTAACGATAAACACATAGCAATCAAAACACCGTTACAGCGAACGAACTCCGGCTCGGACAATGGTAACCTCGCGTTCAACGGGACCTGTCGGCCATTTTTGTAAAGAAAAAAGCTACTTTCAATAACTTCAGGAACCGTGCATTTTAAGGATTTACGACATTTCTGAGATAGGTATAAGTCTGGCTTAGATTTAGGTTAAACTTGATGTTTGTCTAGTGTGGGTTTAGGTTAGGTTGGAGTAAGTCCCTTGGGCGACCAAATTGACCATAACTGAGTAGGTCTAATTTCAAAACCTAAATATTATTATTTACTTTAAACAGTTCGCCCGTTACATACACTGTTGAGCGATCTCCATGACATGTTTATGAAAACAGAGGATAAACAGTAGCATCGAGTTAACGCGTGCGTTGTCACGAAGCGTGCTTCATACACAAGATTCAATGTAGTAGTAGCAACTGTTTTTAGCGAATATTTTGAAAAGTAAACGGGACGGCCTATTGTATGAATAGGAAAAAAGTTACTTAAAATGTCGAGATATGTAACATGTTTAAATTTCGAAAAATTGGAAAACAGAACCACTTTGTAAATAGTTACCATCACATGTGTTAGACATTTTATTGGTGCCAGATCATAGTATAAAATATTACTAGTTATATTCTAGTATATTCTAGTATATTCTAGTATATTCTAGTATATTCTAGTATATTCTAGTATATTCTAGTATATTACATTATATTCTAATATATTCTAGTATATTCTACTATATTCTAGTATATTCTAGTATATTCTAGTGTATTCTAGTATATTACATTATATTCTAATATATTCTAGTATATTACATTATATTCTAGTGTATTCTAGTACATTCTAGTATATTCTAGTATATTCTAGTATATTCTAGTATATTCTAGTATAATCTAGTATATTCTAGTATATTCTAGTATATTCTAGTATATTCTAGTATATTACATTATATTCTAGTATATTCAAGTATATTCTAGTATATTTCAGTATATTCTAGTATATTTCAGTACATTCTAGTATATTCTAGTATAATCTAGTATATTATCGAATATTCAAATATATTTAGTATATTCTAGTATATTCTAGTATATTCTAGTATATTCTAGTGTATTCTAGTATATTCTAGTATATTTTAGTATATTCTAGTATACTCTAGTATGTTCGATAAATTTCTCTTACCCTGATCGTTTTCTAGTGTTAAACGGTTCGCTGCGGCTCTATAAAATTTGTCACGCCCGGCAAGAGAGACGACGGTCCTCGGGGTAAATTCGTGGCTAATTTGCAGGATCGTTTGTTGTAATTCTAGGCGAGCACGGTGGTTTGCATCCCGAGCGATTGATAAGCTCCTTGGTACAAGAGGAGGCTGACGCATGGAGTGGTTGAAGCACCTGTGCCCCGGCAGTCGTAAAGTTGGCAGTAAGCCTTGTTTATTGGCTACGCCACTGGCAGAAATCTCTTTTATTTGAAGCACGCCGCCTCCCTCCCCCTTTCTCTCGCCCACCCTCTGCCTCCTCCAACTCCACCGCCATCACTGTGTTTTCCTGACTCTGAACGGCGCGAGAGGGTGGTACGCAGGGAAATTCCATTTGCGGCGAGTAAATAAAGCCCTAAATTTTCGCGGGAATTATGCCGTTTTCACGCTTAAGCTACTCCGCCTTCCGTTCGCCAGAGAATTATGTCGGCTGGGGTGCCAGCCGGCCCGTGGCGTGCTGTAATTGAATCTCTCGAATAAAATACGACACCACGCGCTCTCGCGTGTCCTGAAATTAGTTTAATCGCGTGTCGCGAAACGATCGCTGATTCGTGTTACCGGCGCGCCTCTTTACCTAGTAAAAATCACCGGCCACGACATGCCGTTCCATTTTTCTAGATCGAACCAGCTTCCGCGAAAAATTCGACCGATAACGTTTCCTTGTACAGTAACCCCGCGATCTAAGTCCTTTTTCGATTCTCTGCCGGGACTTAGATTGTGAAGGGACACTATTCTTTTGTGACCGTGTCGACCGCGCCGAACGTAGAAAAGGACAGCATGGAAACACGAACCGCGCGGCCGAAGGCGCAACAAAAAACAGCATATCGGTGAGACAATACTAGTGCAATAATAAAACTTTTTTATTTTTTACTTATTTTTAATGAAATTTTACCAATATATTCGTGGCATTTTTCTAATGAAAATGATGATATTTACTTGTCTAATAAACGATGAAAGTTTTGGACGTAAAGAAGGACAGCGTATAGGAAAGAAAGAGACGACTAGAGTCGCGCCCGCTGGCACAGTTCTAAGGCCCGCGTGTCCGTACAAGGTAATGCCAATAAAAAACTTGCATTGTTCATTACACAAGTAAATATCATCGGAATTACATCATATTTGGTATCATTTTCATTAGAAAAATGGCATGAATATGTTGGTGAAAGTTCCATGCAAAAATAATAAAAAATAAAGAAGTTTTGTAATTGGATTAGTAGTGATTCACACCGATATACCCGACCCAGGATTAGATTACGCGGCATGTTTACACTGCTCGGCAACCGACGCAGCTCGAGCTTCACGGCCCTTCCGGAGATAACCCGCAGTGGAAGGAGTAAGCCAAGGGACATAGATCGCAATGTTTCGTTGGACTTAGATCGCGGGGTTACTGTAGCTGGACTCCTGAACTTTGTGCGAAATCAATATTGCATCGATCGCGAGAAACAGGAAGGGAAATTAAAGGGGAGGATAGGAATACCCATTTCATTTTTTAATCTAGAAATTCTCAAAATAAATATAAATGAACTGAAACTTCAATCAAACACAATTTTGCAAAAATTATTGAAACCGTCAGATGGAGTATCACAGACATTTTGACAACTACCATCAAATTTAACCGACTAGGTTTAAATGAACAGTTGTCAGATGATCGCTGCGGCCCCAATAACGTTACAAACCGAAGAAAAACGGGCGCAGACGAATGAAACCAAGTTTCACCGAGAGTCGTTCGATGCATCGTTCTCCCTGCAACTCGTTGCAATTTGCGGTCTGCCCGATCGGTTCGCGTGATCGTTTGTTAAGAGCCCACGGTTTCGCAGTCGTGGCCGTCTCTACGGCTGTCGTCGAACGATTCCGTGAAGTGACGTTGCCTTTTTGCGAAGGTATCGCTTGATCATCTTATACCGATACTTTGTAAGGCGTAATTCTCCGTATACGGTGCTGTTTACGCTTGTACTTGCAAACCGTTTTGTTACTATAAAACGTTCGCTCGAATGGTACATCGAGTGGACTTTTCCGGTGAAATTGCTTCATCGAATTTATCCTGCTTTCTTTATACGGTTGCTACATGCAGCGGAAAACATGTTATTCGTCTGATAAATAAAACACAAATTGTATTTTCGGTAAATTAATTCGCTGTGCAGTGTCAATTTTTACGAAATTTTATCTAGCTTGTCTTGATTTGAAAATTAGAATGTATATTATTAGATTGTGGATTTTATGCATTTATAACAAAAATGGAGTAGGTGTAATTTAAAACAGTGAAATCATTAGAACAATTTATAGATGCTTTTACTTTGTTTTCAACTTGTTAAATATACTATGAGAGAAATAAAATTTTTATTTCACCCCAGTTTATTGCAATTCATGGAGAAAGTTTTTATTTTGCATAAAATTCCGCAGTCTAATTGTTACATTGTCATACAAAAATGTTGTCCAATTAATAAACGAAACATTCGTTATACATTTTTTTTTAAATTTACTTCTATAAGGTATATATTTTTAGCAATTGATTTTGTGATCCAAAAATGTAGGAACCTCTTTTTATTTTTATTAATAATGTGACACGGTTATATTGTCTATATTTTATTCAAATAATTCATTGACTGTACACACTGTAAAAAAAAATTGTAATTATTTCATGAATAAGAAACAAGTAATATTTTCTTCGATTCTAGTTTGTTGAACAACACATTGTATGTGATTTTATCAAATAGAAATTCATTAAATAAAAATGTGAATGAAATTTATATTAAGCGAATAAACTGTGTGTTAATCAAACGAGACGTATGATAGATTTTATTGTTGCAATACATTTTACAATTAGACTGACGTTTAATAATGTTTTTATTACATATTTGACGAAAGAAATGCTTCCCTTACTTCGATTCATACAAAATGTTAAAAATCGGTGTTAATTATTATAAATAGCAAGAAATGCAAATCGACATTAATAGGATACTATGAAGTATGACAAATTACTTGTACTATTTTCAAAAATTTTTATCCATTATTTAAATCACAGATTTGTTACCGTTTGCAGTTGTTTGCTGAAGTATAAATCGATGCAATTTCGATTAGCGAAGCGGGAAGTTACGTTTAAATCGCGAAGTGGTCGATTTGGAAACATAGTGTATTAATCAGCGAAAGCTATTGTTGATAATTCATCGTCGCTTTTGTCAGCAATCGATATTTAAACAACGGAGAGGGATTCCGTTATACACTCGTTTTATCTGATGTTTAATATTTTCGCCGGTGAACAGCGTGTACGCGTTTTATTGTCGGAACGATACTGCTTTTCATCCGGGGCTTGTTTATCCGATTTTTGTAATAAATTGCTCGACGCTTGTTTGTCGAACGTTCGTTGTGTATTTTCATTAATTTTAATTGTAAACGGCCCGGCTAAAGTAAATAGCGCAGCGTCGCAGGATATCCCAGAAAGTCCGTTTTTAAACAACACCGTGCGACGTTTATTTTTGCAAATCACTCTCCGGCGTGGAGGGGGAAATGCTTAATTGCCCTTCTATCTCCGCAAATAATTACTTAACGCCGAAGTTTGTTATTCGTGTTTTACCGAGCGAAGTCCTCCAAGTCCGCGTCCGCGCACGGAATTATGCAAATTTATGATCGATCACTATTGTAACTAACATTTTCCATGCAAATGATAAAGCTACAAAACGGACGCAGCCATTAAAAACTATTACCCGCTCTACCGTACACGTATCCTTCTCGGTTAATCATTATTATTATCTCGATCTTAAGTGCTCGAAGTCGCGCGAGCACGGAGATGCAGTTTTTTTAAATTATTACTTTATAGAAAAATTATCGCGCACTTGTTCAACTCGGTAATCATTTTTCTTTATTTCCTGGCAAAAAGAAACTGTTAAATTTTCCCCGTTTATCTTCTTCGATTATGATCTTCTCAATTTTATTTTCAGTCTTACGAGTTTATTTCGATGCAGGAATAGGTGCTACAAATAAATAAATGGAAAATTGAAAAATTGTCAAGTAAAATGAGCAAGATAAGAAAATCTAATTTAATCGAGGGAAACTTGTTAAATCGTCTTAAACGTAGCACGAAAAGAAAAACACTTTTTGATCAATCTGAGACCTTAATTTTTGTTTCGAATGCAGAAGAATCTTTTCATAAATGTTTCAGATTGTTTCTCCTGCTTCAATTAATTATTTTCCTTTTGGAGTTAGAAGATTTTGTGATCATCTTAATATATCAATTTTTGTTTTACATATGGATTATAATTTGCAGGAATTTTTTGGACCATTTCCCCTATTTTTATTTAATTTTATGGTCACTTTGATATCTCGATCTATCTTTTAGATATAAAATGGAAGGTTTAGAAATCTTTAAGATTGCTGCTCCTATTTTTATTTAGTTTGTGGTCAACCTAACAGCTTCATTTTTATTTTAGATACAAAATGGAAGGTATAAAAATCTTTACGATCGCTTCTCCTATTTTTATTTAGTTTGTGGTCAACCTAACGGCTTCATTTTTATTTTAGATACAAAATGGAAGATTTGGAAATCTTTAAGATCGCTTCTCCTATTTTTATTTAATTCGTGGTCAACCTAACAGCTTCATTTTTATTTTAGATACAAAATGGAAGATTTAGAAATCTTTAAGATCGCTGCTCCTATTTTTATTTAGTTTGTGGTCAACCTAACAGCTTCACTTTTATTTTAAATACAAAATGGAAGGTTTAGAAATTCTTGAAGTCGCTTCGTCTATTTTTATTTAGTTTGTGGTCAACCTGGCAGCTTCATTTTTATTTTAGATACAAAATGGAAGGTTTATAAATCTTTGAGATCGCTTCTCCTATTTTTATTTAATTCCTGGTAAACCTAACAGCTTTATTTTTATTTTAGATACAAAATGGAAGGTTTTCAAATTTTTATATAATATTTTTGGTCATTCTGACACCTTAATTTTTCTTTGAGATACAAAATGGAATTTTCAAACATTTTTGGGATCGCTTCTCCTATTTTCATTTAATTTTCGGATCACTTTAATATCTTAAGTTTTCTTTTAAATATCGAATGAAAGTTTTAGAAATTTTCGGTATGTCTTCCGCCGACTTTAATTAATTGTTCCGAGTCTTGATAAAAGGAAGAGACGTTCATGCTACCTCAGCACGCACATTGCTCCACTTCACTCATTGTTTCATTGTTACCCAATCGGTAGAGAAGCGTAACGGACGTGCATAACCTATGCCTACGTCGAACAAGAATTCCTGTTATGCAGTTTTATCAACGAGGCTCGAAACGTGAACCCGATAATCTTATCAGTTAATGCGTACATTGTCGTTGATAGTCGTGGCTCGCTGGTTGTAAAAAGTCACAGGCGATATCGTAGCCGCAGAGGAAGCGAATGCGCTGACTATCGTAAATTGCTATGCGAATGTTTGCAGATTTAAACTATGTATTTGTATCGCTGCATATGAGGATGACGCAAAACCTGTTTCTAATATTCTCTTCATCTGATTCTTAATGATCCGTTTTATTTCTGCTTGAAAATTTGCAATTTCTATTCAAAGTTTTATTACTGTGCAAGTATAAATAAAATTTTATAATTACATACACTGTCATTGGAATTCTTATACTTAGTTAGTGTTAAGTGATGGTATAAAATTTAATAAAGCAATTTAAGAAGAATAAATACAGGAAACATTTTCTCTTCGTTTATGGTGCCAATAAATTGGAAATCAAGTCAAAGACTATTCTTATATGTTGTAAATGCATGAACATTGGGAGTTTAATTGACTCTTCATTAATGCTGCGTATTTACATAAATGAGGAAGTAGATATTCATTTTTTGTTTGAGATTGGAACAAACAAATTAAAATTATTGCTCAATAATAGACATCTCTGGTAATGTGTGTTTAAAATTATAATAAATGACAAATACAGCAACTAATTGTTTATAAAATACAGTATCATCTTCATGTTTCTCGCGGTTTATGTGCATGTATGACAACATGCAATTTATGAAACAGCAATCATTAATATGTATTTTTCTTGTTAAATATTCATGTAAACAGGAACGTAAAAACATGTACATTAATTCATCAGTTAAACTAACCTTTGAATGGTAATGTGTAATTTCAATTAACTGCTATTTCATGGCTACTTCAAACATTTACTAAAATTTTCTGAAATAACAAATATATAGGGTGAGCAACATGATTGGATTTTAACTTCAATATTTCACTTTTGATAATAGAATGAAATGTAAAAGGAGAACATTATTGGATTCGAAAAAAAACAAGTATTATAGCAAACAAAATCGTTTGTTCTTAACTATTGTCGATAGCTTTACTAGCGTACTCGTGAAATCTCCCAGATTAAAATGAGTCCAAACACGACACTATTTGGTTAATATTTACACGTTCAAATGCACGGTATAATAGAAGCTTCCCTGCAAGTTTGACCTTGAATGACCTTGAGTCATAGGTAATTGAACTCATCTTAAAACACATTATTTGATGGTGGATAAAAAAACATCATTCCATTTAAAAAAAGAACGTTGACCTTGACGTCACCTTGGAGTGTCCTCCGGGAAAAATAAAAGTTCCACCACACGATACCCACCACAGAACAACCTTCATCTGAAACATTTCTGCGCGTAATAATATTGTTGGAGATATTCGTCTGTAACGCTTTATAATTTCCACCCTGTATAATACCGGGTGTTAATTTTAACTCGAACACCTAAATTATTTCCGCTGCTATTAAAAGTAAGAAAAATATGTTGCGGATGGCCAGCATTTTGAGCAACTAATAAAATAAAGTGATATTACCCTTTCCGTTTTATTATTTTTCTATTCTTCAATCTGAAACTGTTATTTTCGCCTTCGAGGTCACTCCAAGGTCATAGTGTGTAGGTCGTTGAACTCATCTTGACCCCGCCTACCACGTAGCAGTATGAAAAATACATTTTAATATGCAAAAAAATACGGTGACCTTGAAGAAACCGTTGAAATGACCCTCAAAGGATTTTTTTTATTACCATCTGAGCGGAAATAATTTAGGTGTTTGAGTTAAAATTAACACCCTGTATAATAGACTAACTAAAACTCGTAAATTGATCCCTCTAACATTTCCGAAAAACTCAGATCGCTTGGTCCAATTTTAAAAAACATTAGTTTTTAAAGGGTCGCCATTTTCTTTTGCGGCCGACTGTATTCATTTTTGTCATAAATGCATAAAACCTATGCATAAGTAATAAATAAGTCTATTTATCACTGTATCTGTTATTTTCAAATTCGCAAATAATAGAATTCGTCAGTTTGCCAGATTTACATTGTTTGCCTTTGAATTGTAAAATTATGAATAAAATACACCGCGAACGATCCACAGGACGACAGAATGATTCAATTCGTGCGATAATCGCGCCGAAATATTGTCGAAGTAGCCGATCGTGGCCGGTGTTCGAGCGGCTCGCATAATTGCGCGAGCAAACAATCGCGAAACGCGTCGAAGCGAGTACAGTGGCCGCAAATCGAGCGTGTGCGAGCGCGCCGGGGAATCGCGGATAGAACAGAAACGAAGATCACGGGTGATAAATCGTCGAAGGCAGGTCACAACGCTAGAGATATACCGAGGCGTACCAATTCGAATTGGCTCGTAATTCGCGGCCATTCCGACGGATGGCTTCGCCCCGATAATTACCGCTCCACGATAAATTTATGACAGCAATAATTTACGCGGAAACTGCGGCCGACTGGCTCGATAAAGAGCGATTAACTATAAAACGAAGCTACGTCGGCCGATGCTCCGGCACGGTACACCGCGACATGCGCCTGTCTCGTTTATACGCGATCAAACTTTAAATCGTTCTCGCCGCTTCCATAAACTGGTACCGACACATCGATCAATTAGGTCAACGCTAAAATTTCATCCAACCCGTACCGTCCCTCCCTCATTTTAATTATTAGCTGTTCAGATTAATTCTTTATGTTACCATCTTTGCAAGTTTATCGATTATTTGCGAATCAAACCACCTTGGTGCAATTAAATATTCAAGTCTTTAACACTAAACCTACCAGCGTTGATCGAATGAAGGGTTTCATATTTTCTATTTCGCGATTATCGAAATTATTTACATAGGAAATTAATGAATCAATCTTTTTATCCAACCACATGAAGGGATATATGATCGGGAAATCACGATGTGTTCTTTACACAAGTACTTTTTTATTTCCTTCTCAGGAGACGAAGTGTCTCGTCTGAGAGTCAAGGTACAAGTGACGTTTTTTTCTTATCGGCTAAGGCCCTTTCCGAATTAGCCGATAGGTGGCTTGAACGAAACAACGCGCCGCCTACACGTAGATCCACGCCCCTCTTTCGCAAACGTTTTTCTGAGAATCTTTCGCGAAACGTCGTGTTGGCGTGAAAACTGGCAACGTAGCAGGATTTCCCAGGAGCCAGCGTCGAGAAGCTTCACGGGCCCATCGGCCGGACCGACCGCGCGGCCCTAGTGCCGAGGCCCCTCGGAGACCCGAAGTTTATGACACCCGCGGGCGCTATTGAGACTGTCGAAACGAAAATTCTAAAACACAATCTTTACTGGGCAGATGGCCGAAAATATGAAAAGACAGTTTCCTCACAAATAGCTTTACTAGCGCTCGTGTCCCAAACTTCGCTAAACATTTGCACGCCAAATTTTTTATTGACGGTACCGTTAGCCGCTACACACATAACGTAATAAATAGATTGCGGATTTTATATATTTTTGACAAAATTGTTTGCAGTATTTCATCGTTAATTGTCGTGAAATTCTGAACGATAATTGTCCCAAAACAATCCCTCCGTCCGCGGGGTATACCCGTAATGGACGATGAAAGAAACAAACTCTTGTACCGAAACCTGTTAGGCATAACAGACATTTTCTCACCAAAAGCGATAGCACATTCTGTCACGTGGAAAACAATAATTGACCCCTAGAAATCCGCACAGAGACCAGCGATCAGCCAATCACAACAGGGTCCGTCCACGCAGGAAATTAGCACGGAGCCGTGCCGCGTAAATCAATAATCCCATTCTCGAGATCGTTCGTGCTCGATCAATTTCAGTGTCCATTACACCTCGAAGAGAACGGTCTCTATCCGAGAGCCAGCCTGTGGTCCGATTTAATGACGGGCCGAGGATAGTAGACGAAGGCGAGGAGGAGAAGGTCGAAGAGTGGCCGAGCTCGAATAATTTTCGACTACGAAAAGTGAAACGTTAACGGCGGCCGATCACGAACCGCTCGTTTCCTTCGGGTGTTTTGCACTTTTGTGCATGCGAGTTCTCGGCCGGCGAGAGAGCGGCAGCAGCGAGGCGAACGTCGGGGAAAAAAGGAGGAAGAGGACCGTGGAACGATTTCGCGAGTTGGATCAAGCGCAGATTGCAGTCATTTGCCGACATAAATTGCACGGCCGGTGTGCGCGTCTCGCGCGCAGAAACAACGAGAAAGCCGTTCCGCACGTCGAAAACGCCCTGGATCGAGCAAAGATCCCTGTACCCCGCGGAGGAATATCGTTTTCATTGTCTTTTTAACGTATAGGAGCTTTGAATAGTGGCTGTGGATCGCAGGAGATCCCAAAGGGGATCCCTTGTGTGTCAAGCTTCAGCTCGATTCAGCGATCATCATTTTCAGTGAATCTTTGAACACGCGATCGATCGATCTTTGTTGAGTGCGAATTATTGGCGAGATGATCGTCTGTGTGGAGACAGCAGGTCTGGGGAAATTTTGTAATAGTTTGAAACAAAATACTGAAAACTTAAATATTTCCATAAGCATATACTATATGGATATTTAATTCAATAATTATATTTCATTTATTGCATGAATCAAATGCAACTTGGAAATACTATTTTAATTAATGGTTTAATCATGAGCAAATACTATTTAGTATTTACACTCGACTATGACAAACTCTGATTGTTGTTATCTTCAAGGTCTTTTGAAGGTCATCGTTAGTTTTTTAAACGACTCCATATATTTTTAACTCTATAGTATAGTAGCTGATATTAATAAGAGATAAACGATATGTTATACTATGACATACAAACGATCATGGGGAAGTTAAGAAATATATGATGCCATTTAAAAAACCCTCGACGACCTTCGAAAGACCTTAAAGGCAACGACAATCAAAATTTGTTACATCATATTTGACCCCTTGTGCAGTACAACTTCATTTTTTAACATGTTCCTCTATCTTCAATCCTAATGGAGATATTTCGATGTTTCTTGTGAATCACTCGGTATACTTTGAAGAATCTCGGTAAATTTTTACGGAATTTTTAGGGTGATTCTAGTGTGACGGGTCTCACTGTGAGGAAACGGTATTACCATTCGAGGGATAGATTTATTTTATTGCCCATGGTATTCACAAACCAAGTCAACAATTCTTTCTTTATGGCCATGGTGTAGCGTTCACATTTTTTGATACTGTTGAATGGAAAAGAATTTGTTCTTCGTGAAGAGGTTCGTTCTTGAATAAGATCGAGAACGCTGATTTAGGGAACAGGTGGGCCGCTTAGGTTCGGGAAATAAGAATGATCGCGCGACTCGCCGAGAAAAAGGGTGGAGCAGACGCGGGCGGGAGGACGCCCCGTAAAAGCTGATGTCGGTTTCGTCGCCGGCAGATTTGCTTTACGAGGACAAGCAGCTTAGCCCGGCCCCTCCAGAACCGATATAATTCATCCGACGTGTCTCTTTGCTCAGTGAAACACGCTCCAACGCGCTTCGCGTGCTCGCAATGGAAGAAACTCTCTCTCTCTCTCTCTCTCTCTCTCTCTCTCTCTCTCTATCTCGCGAGCGCGCGCGACCCTTATTTATGGAATCACAGCCGTAAGCTGGACCTGGTGACGTTCTGACGCTGCTGGGTGAGTTTCGCGACGCTTCCCTGAAATCAATCGCGCGAACACGAACCCTGTAAGTTGCGTACAACCATGACTAGACTGGGGATCTTTATGCAAAATAAACATTTTCTGTTCTGATCGGGAGACACAAAGATTAAATGTAAATGTATTTCCACCCTTAACAGTCGTGATACAGTATCCTCTCCATGAGTGTCGCCAAGGTCTACTCCGTAAATGTGAAAGTTTTATCCCCACCACCCGGAGGATCCCTCTTAGAACCAGTCATGCGGTAAACTCGCTGGATTACTGAGCCAGCGAGCGGTCGAGTATCGGTGAGATTCACACTAATACTAGCGAAGCAAAAGATTGCAACTTTTATAATTTTCGATTTTTTTTTTATGAAACTTTTACCGTCGTATTCGTCTCGCATTTCTAATTAAAATGATCCCAAACACGATACAGTTACATATCCTAATTACTTGTGAACCAAGCGATTGAAGCGACTTCACATTTATGGTAGAGACACGGATTCTGTAAATTTCCGGAACTGTAATCGCTTGTTACACAAGTAATTATGATCGTAATTAGATCGCGTTTGGTGTCACTTTAATCAGAAGAATGAGACGAATTCGATGGTATTAGCAGTATGGCGGCTGAAAAGTGTATGAGAGGAGGAAAAAGGAGAAGGAAGCGTTTCGTCCTAGGGCCGCTAGAGGACTCATCAGTAAGGCTATCTAGCGGACCCGTGCCTTAGACGCAGGATGTCGTAAGGACAGTTTAGGACGGTATATCTACAAACAGAGGAAGATTCAGGTAGTAGCGGGAAAGGTGTTGTCGTAATGCCCCTCTGTTGACGAGCATAGGAAGTAGCCGCCACATTACCCCCATGCTAGTGGTCAACGATATCTGGACAAATTTCCCTCTAATTACGCTGATCTCCGCCGGAATCCAAGGAGGTCGCTGGAATGTGTGCTGTCAGTGTGCTCGCCAGTGATGCTGCCGAATTGACGAAGTTGAGTAGCTCCCTAAGCCGCTTGTAGGACTCGTATAGTCGCACAAACAATGGATGAACGTCGCACAAATGTAGATACGAAAACGTCGCACAAATTTAGGTGCGGAAACGTTAAACCATATAATGCTGCGAAGATGACGTCAGAAGCGCATAGTAGGGAGAAGTCCTCGCTGTTGGTCGGGCAGTAGTTCAGGCAAGGCAGTGACAGAGTAGTCACCTTCCAGTCCTCCTGATGTTGTCCGTGATTTGTTGATGTTGTCGTCTCCTCTGCTCAGAAGGTAACGTTGTTGTTCGTTTGTCGGGGTCACCAATTATGGCGGCTGAAGAGTGTGTGAGAGGAGGAAAAAGGAGAAGGAAGCGTTTCGTCCTAGGGCCGCTAGAGGACTCATCGGTAAGGCTATCTAGCGGACCCGTGCCTTAGACGCAGGATGTCGTAAGGACAGTTTAGGACGGTATATCTACCAACAGAGGAAGATTCAGGTAGTAGCGGGAAAGGTGTTGTCGTAATGTCCCTCTGTTGACGAGCATAGGAAGTAGCCGCCACAGCAGTTTCATTGACGAGAAACCAAAAATAAGGAATTTTGATTTTTGAATTTAAAAGCTTGAGCTGGAACGTCCTAACCACCTTCTCTACTTTCGGCACACTACAAGAATGTAATGCCTATTCTCTGAATGTCGCTTAACAATATTAAACGTGCGCATCGCAGAAGAAACTTTTGGGACTACCTAATATTAAATAACGGCTATGTAACCAATTTTTGTGGCAGAACAACGCCGACGATTCACTTCTCCGAAATAATAAGACATAAGAAAGGAACCTGTTACGTTTTCAACAGAAATTTCATATTTCCACACACGCGTATATTCCCCAAGTCGGGAATCAAGTCAGAGATGCTCCCTTCGTATCTTTCGTCTACCACCCTCTTATCCGGGATTCGAAATGCAAAATCCTTGGCGATGTATCAACATTCGCGGGGCCATAGACCCCATAGTCTGCCAGCCAGATCGCAGGAGAGAGAAAAGAAAAAATAAGAATTCGAGGGTGGTCGGTGCTCCCGGTTAGGGGGTGGAGGCTCGTCCTGCGGCCGTAGATAATGCTGCAACATTTTCGAGGAGATACACCGAAAAAAACCGCTAGCGAATGTGAAAACATGCAAGCCATTCGATAAATAATGTAGGCGAGGCGAAAGCTTGCGTGGGCTGAATGTTTTGAAGGGACGACGCGCAGGGCTTCTTGGGGAAAAAATATTTATGCGAACTATGAACGGGGACGTTTCCGGCTGTGGGAGCAAGAGGAATTGCTATAGCCTCGTTCCTGGCAATTTCGACAAAACCCGTAACAGTGAATGTTAAATTTCGTTGCTTTTATTTGGCACAGGTGCCAGATGTATCCACTTTTTGAGATAAGTTTTGTATTTTAAATTAATTTGAAAAACTGCGTTGTTGCTGTTGTGTTTAGAACTTCGTAGTTTTTCTTTTGTTATAATTAGACTGTGGATTTTATGCATTTATGACGAAAGTTGTTACGTACAATTTACAGCAGCGGACATATTAACATTTTTTTAAGAAATCAGTCTATTAGTTTCAGCTTATTAACACTAGAAAGACTGAAACTTAGTATATACCTATATTGCCCAAAAGCAGTCAAAATGACTGCATTGTGAAAGAATAACTAATGTGTAAAGAAATTTGTTTAAAATTAATTTTTAATATTTTTTATATTATTTACAGTTATATAACAAGTTATTAGTAAATATTAACAACAACAAAAATTTACTTCATTTGGAAAAAATTGTTAGAACAAGTATCACTGCATAAAGATTCGAATAACAAGTACTACTGTAGCTTATTGAGCAACTGCAACTTATCAAGTATACGCCCAAATCGACAATTTATCATGTACTTGTATGTTATCATGTGACGATAATCGAAAAAAAAAAATTAAAACTGTTATTTCAATACAGAGTCGAACTGGTCATATAAGAAACTTACTCAATCCAATAATAAGAGTCATTTGATTATTTAAAATTTCCCAAGCAGTCAAAATGACTGCTTTTGGGCAATATAGGTATAACACACACACACACACACACACATATATATATATATATATATATATATATATATACCGGAAATGAAGGAGGGGGAGGTAACTACAATTATTAATAAACGCAATTATATGTTGTACAAAAAGTCACAAAATTCTAAGAAATTGTGTCATTATATACATAATTGTTTTTCTAATTGAAATTAAAAAGCAGTAAAAATGACTTCCTTGGGCAATCTAGTGTTAATATAATTTTAGAAGACGAAAGAAATTTTTATTTGCCTCCTGTATCTTGCAATCAATGCGAAATAAAAATTTTGTGTATGAATTACGAGAAGTAGAAACCCAGTAAAAAGTTCTTCCTTGGTTTAATAATCTTAATAAATTGAAAGCAATAGTAATTTTAGAATAACGCTCTTGTTTTTTTAAAAATTCACATTTCTTTTCTAAATGAGTTCGAATTTTAAAGTTTTAATGACTTTTGAACCACCCTGTACATTTACATTCTTACATTCTTTACACCCTTCTGCTATTTTCAATTTTGTTTTAAACGCATCAAATCTGCAGTCTAGTTATAGCGTACCTGATCGTACGCAAGATTGTGGTCGAACGTTAAATTATAATGCACTACAAGGTTGTGTATGTTACTGTAAATTATTTATTAGTGCAGTTAATCTCTTGCTTTATGATACCGAGTCATGCGCTTATGATAAGGATTTCAAACAGACTCTTGTAAACACGAATTCTATTCATTTATTTATTAATGCTTGAATCGTTTATTTAGCAAATATTGTTACATGTGGTTTAGGGATTATGTAGTTTCTAAATTCTTAAGAAACATTGTTTAAGAAAATTATAAATTATTTCCAGGCCTTCTATATCGACATTCATTTTAAATCGAAGTGAAATTGCACTATCGTAGATATTTCAATAATTATATTTATACATATTTTTATTTCTATCATTACTATTACGTCAACCATTATTTAATGAATTGCAACACAGGCTTTTTGATAGTATCTGAATTAGTAAATTTAATGTAACATAGCAAAGAATTCTGAATTCATTCTGATAATGAATTGATGATCGTTTTTATCGAATGAAATTAAAGTGAAATGCGGATCGGGTTCATGGCAGTTTGCGCGAACTTTGGCGAATACAATCCAAAGTAAATTAGCATTACGAGTAGATAGCAAATTTATCTTAGCCGTACAGAAAGTAACTACACGAAAATGTTCGTAGTTGATCAACCACGCTCTTAATTACCGTTAGCAACTACTTCGCACAGATAACTGATAGCAACGGAAGTTCGCGGCTTCGTCTCGGCATCGCATCTCTCGATGCTGTTTAATTTATAATGGAATTATGCATACAGCGAGTTATAAATTCCCCACTCTACTGGAACATTGCTTTTCCTTACTATGCAACAGTAACAACATCGAAAATGTAATTCAAAGCGGAACGAAGCTGGGGATAATTTATTGAACATGAACTACGCGAAGTCTTGTTCTTGAAAAAGAATTATAGCAAGCCTGTAAATGAGCTGCTTCCATTAATAATGCAAAAACTTTACGACGAAATACATATATCCCCGATAAAAGACATTTCACCGATAAAAAACCGACAGTGTCCGATAAATTATGAAATTTTCGCGTTATGTAAAATGGTATTGTAAAATGGCTCAGTTATACTTATCCAACAATATTATCAGAATAAATGTCAGTCATTTCATGCATTATTCAGTTATTTATTGCATATACAGGAGGGTGAGGCATTTCAAATTTGTTCGATAACTCGCTTGTTTTTGAAGATTGAAGAAATTGATGTTACTAGTTTTTTGATAGGTGGAGGGATCAAGGACGTATGAAGGTCAACGCTGTTTTTTTTTTTAATGAAACGGTATGGTTTTCTATTTACATTTTGATAGTGTGTTTCAAGGCGAATACAATGACCTATTATGAAGGTCATTCAAGGTCACGCAAGGTCAACTGCAATAGAAAATAAATTGTCTCAAAGCACTCTTCGAACACTACGACGATTTTCATGTAACATGTTATTTACGTATTCAGTGCTACTTCAAGTGTTCAAAATGACGACCTTGAAGTTGAAATTGATCCATATTTCATTGATGGCACGCTAAATAGTCATAAATACGAGAGAATCTTAAAAGAAGTTTTGCCAGAATTGTTAGAGGACATTTCACTGGACACGCGACAGTTCATGTGGTTCCAACAAGACGGATGTCCTGATCATTCAGCACGAAATGTTACAGAATTACTGAACAGGACATTTGAAGGTCGTTGGATTGGTCGATCAGGAAGTAATAAATGGCGAGCACGTTCCCCAGACCTGACACTACCAGATTTTTATTTGTGGGGAAAATTGAAGAAACAAGTGTTCAACGAAAAACCAACAACCACAGTTGATATGCAAGAACGTATAAAAAGAGCTTGCTCTGTAATAGATACAACTGAAATTTGTCAGGCAGTATCATTAGTATTGCAACGTTTTAAATTATGTCTCCTTGTTCAAGGTCGTCATTTTGAACACTTGAAGTAGCAGTGAATGCGAAAAATAACATGTTTCATGTAAATCGTCGTAGTGTTCGATGAGTGCTATGAGACACTTTATTTTCTATTGCAGTTGACCTTGTGTGACCTTGAATAACCTTCATAATAGGTCATTGTATTCGTCTTGAAACACACTATGAGAATGTAAATAAAAAACCATACCGTTCCATTTAAAAAACAGAGTTAACCTTCATATCTCCTTGACGTCTCCACCTATAAAAAAATTAATGACATCAGATTACGAGCGCCTCCATATCAAGTAAGTTTGGTCTGATGCATTTTCTTCTATCTTCAAAAACAAGCGAGTTATTCATGTGTCCTGTTTTAAATGCCTCACCCTGTATATATGCAGTACATATCCCTAAAATTGTATAATTTTTTGAATTTCCGGTTTCGGTGTCTTTCCTTGTTAGTATTATACATTTTCAATTTTTGTTTCATTAAATTTTCCTGGTTTCATGGAATTTTTGGAGTTGCTGGTTGGGCAATCGGGAGTGTTGAACTATGGAGTGTTCAAATTCGATTTTTGTCGCAAAATTTCCTCGAATCGAGGCCACCATGCTCTGGAACCCGAGCGATTAGTTTAATTATACCTCGAGCTGTGAATTTTGTGACAGGAGATTAACAAGTATATTAGCTGTGGAGCTATACCTATTAGATAGGAATCGTCTGACGCGTCTGATCATGGCCAACCAATTCTACTTCCTGCGTATACTAATGCCCGCGAACCTGACAGATCTCTAAACTCGATATTCTTGAAAACGAACTGTCATACGAAAAAATATTATTCTTTCGATTTATTTTCACATGTATAATCGTTCTCTGCCCGCATATGCAGATCCTTCGGCCTCAGCCTATATAAATGTTCTCTGTGGCAAATAAAGAAAGTTTAATTTTCTTGACCAGTGTATCTAATGAACGAGAGCGTTCTTTTTGAGTGCGGCGCAATTTCTCGCAACTCCCTTTGTAAAACAAATGTTTAACAGCGTTAACACACCGTCATTTGCCATCGTGGGCAAGTTCCCTCGAACTCCTCTGTGAACGTTGCTAATAATCCGCGGCTAACGCGCGACGAAGTGGAAATATGTATTTCATAATTCACGACTGGTACTCGCAAAGGGAGGAAAAGGGGTGAGGAGGCAGAAAGAGAGAAAGAGGAAGATTGAGAGTGAGAGAGAGTGAGAGAGAGAGGAGGATAAAGAGTTATGGAATGAGATGGCACCGCGGCGAACAAATCGAATCCGGCGCAAATTAGCGCGAACGCCGGTACACGAATTCGTCTTGTTGTCATGAGAAATAATTGCCGGGAGGATTCCTATGGACCCAGGGTCGGGACGGGAAAGGCGAACCTTCCCTCGGGGTTATAATGCCGGGATGAAGCGCCCGAGGTTATTAGTTTAGGAAGCTGCAAAGTACCCCGAAACAAAGTCTCTCTGTCTCTCTATAGGGTAATCAATATACAAGCACCGACCCTGCCGCCGTTTCACCTCGTTGATTCAACCTGAATCACCAAGGCCCGAAGATCCCTCCCTCGAATTAGTTGCTTGTTGCTGGTTACTGGCAGAGCATCGCTGTCGGGTAGTCGACGTCGGAGAGCGATAGGTGATAAACTGTCATCGCGCCGGCCCTAACTCCTCCTCCCCCTCCCCCCGTCTCTCTCTCTCTGATGTTCCATCCGTGTTTCAGATTAATTACGAAATTTCAATTATTATCTCGAACTTGCCAAATAGAAGGCACCGACGTGAAAGGTGGATCTATGGATGCCTGTAAATGGAAAGACAAAGACATTTTAGGCGAATTGTTAGCATGAACGTTTTGTTTTGCATCTGGGTTTGTTTTTGAGAGAGTCGTATTTTAAAGTTTGTTTAGTTGTTTGATAAATGTGCTTCGGACGATGTTCTTGTTTGGAGTCTTTAGAGACGAATTTCTGAACACTAAACCTACCGAGCCTTAAAAGTATGCGGCGCATATTGCCTTATAAAAATTACAGGATTGAATTTATTTAGACTTTATGCGATTCTTCTTGTAATGTGCGATCTACTAAATATATTTATTCAACGATTTCTCATGAAAGTATCTTCATAATATCAGTAATTGTGAAAAAAAATCTGGCCTCGGTTATTTTTACCGGTGGTGGTAGGTTTAGTTTTAATGTGAATAAGAAATGATTGAAATTTGTTGTTTGGTTGCATAGGTGAAAAAAGGGATAGTTGTAAAAAGTATGAAATGTGATGATGTGATTAGAAAGGTATTCTATGTAAAATATTTTGCATTCTAGTTGGTTTCTTTTAGAGCAGGGGTTTTTAACACTAAACCGATCACCGTCAAATGACCGGTATTATATTTTCCAATTATACAAATTTAAAAAATTTATTTATGTAATATAATGGAATCAACTTCCATGTCCAAGCATCTATTATATTGAAAATTACGAACAATCTTAATAAATCTGATGTTGCCATTTTTATAAGGCAATATTTACCGATTCTTTTAATGTTTGGTAGGTATGATGTTAAACTATTTAAATTTTGTACCGCGTAAGTAAGAATCAAAGAATATACATATGTACCACCCTAAAAGCGTTTCCCGTTGAAAAATCAATACATCCCAAATAGAGCCAAATACGTCAGTTAATAAATTCAATACTAAATTACATTTCACTTGCACTAGTTCTTCAGAAGGTAAAGTATTTTTCTTGCTATATAAAAAGCATTATAAGTTTGGATATCTAGGGTTAAAGGGTGTTCGAATTTTAATGTAAGTTATTGCATTAACCCTTTGCGGACGCGTGTATGCTGACAGTCGCCCAAACAATTTTACCGTTCTGCAAGTGTGAATAATTTTTAAAGCAATTAATACTCTCGAAAATATGAAACAAATTTTTACTGAATACAACACGTTTCCCTTCATTTAATTCATACACCAAAGTCCTCAGCAAACAATTTTGTTTCACAAAGAAGATTTATTCGACCCATCAAAAAATATGCTAAAAATAATCCCCGTCTGCTAAGGGTTAATATTCTGTCCAGTAGAACTCACATAAAATTGATGTGTAACATATTCTACAACATATTCTTTGAACATAAATATGTACATCGAAATGGTTTATTTAGCTAAGTACGACGATAGAAATATTGTGTCTATTACAATTATGAAAACGTACTTGTATAGGTCCTTCCATTCGAAAATAAATTTAACATTGCACTACTGAATATGTTGGGCAATGATCATTTACACAAACTCACCATTTTATGATTTTAAAAACCTATTTTACATAAATAAGCAATTTAAACTTCCGCGAGATAACATCGTGTATTACCATAATGTAAACGATAATTTCGAACACGTGTAATAAAATTGACTTGGCATGAAAGCTGCGAGTCAGCTCACGTTTCAAGGGTTAATAGTTAATAATTTTGTTACAGTCCAAGCAGTACAGCGCTGGGTTCGCTGGATCAGCTGAAGGAGTACCTGACGACAGTGGGAACCTGCAAATGCGGACTCGAATGTCCGCTAAAACCTGAACAGGTCTTCAACTTCGACCCCAAGGTATGTTCGTAGTCATTTTTATCACGGCCTGGTCACGATCGTTTCGTGTATTTCGTGTCTAGCGAAATTACCGTAATTATCGCAATATGGGTGTATATACACGAGTGCATATTGAATATTTTATAATACTCGCAGAGAAGTATTACTGGGGGAGATTAACAATCTCCGGAGAGTTGCAATCACGATAGTGGTATAGCCACGATACACATCCCCAACTTTCCGCGATTGAATATTTATTTCAACGTCCAGGCTTTTTTTTCTAGATAACGCACTGCTTTGAAAAGCCGTATGTTACGAATGCGAGGCAATTACTTCACTTTTCAAGTCACTTTACTGCGATACTACTGAGATTATGGCAAGAACCGATTAGTGTGCTAATTTGTACTTGTGAGTTACAGGGTTTAATTAGTGAAAGTATAGGATTGAATGTTTGGACAATTATATTGTAATAATTCATTTGAGATCTATAAAAGCAATTTAAATCATTTGTACAATTTTGGAAAGTTGTGAATAATTTTTAAGATTAAGATAGGGCGACATGTTCCGCTGAGCGTGATGTTGCCATTGGCTGAGCCAGAATCTGTCTCCTGCAGCCGCGGTCTGATTGGTCCGCGTTTTTCGTTAATAACTCCTCAACAAAGCCAAGGCGGCCATTTTCGCGAAGGAACAAGTTCTGTTATTTTCCTGTTACTCTTATCTTCTTTACTTCTACCCTCTCCTGTTGCGGGTCTAACCCTCTTCCGCTTCTCAACTTTTGTTGTGTTGTTATTATTTTCCCCTATTGTCTCCCTCTTTCTGAACCCTACCTTTTCCCGCGTTTCGTCATTGCCCTGTGCACTTTTATTATTTTCCCTATTATTATGTACTTATACTAATACTTACTCTACTTGTATTGTGTATTATTTGACCTATCTTACCACGTTGTTTACCACGTTGTCACCTAACCTCACTTTTCCTACTCTCCGATCTATCAGCCTCCTGTCCTTCCCTTTTATCTATTTCTTCTTCTCGTCCCTACTCCAAAGTAAACATGTTACTCTAACCTTACAGTGTCTTTGTTGTCACCTAACCTCACTTTTCCTACTCTCCGAGCTATCAGCCTTCTGCCCTTCCTTTTTATCTATTTCTTCTTCTCGTCCCTACTCCAAAGTAAACATGTCACTCTAACCTTACAATGTCTTTGTTGTCACCTAACCTCACTTTTCCTACTCTCCGAGCTATCAGCCTCCTGTCCTTCCCTTTTATCTATTTCTTCTTCTCGTCCCTACTCCAAAGTAAACATGTTACTCTAACCTTACAGTGTCTGTGTTGTCACCTAACCTCACTTTTCCTACTCTCTGAGCTATCAGCCTTCTGTCCTTCCCTTTTATCTATTTCTTCTTCTTCTCGTCCCTACTCCAAAGTAAACATGTTACTCTAACCTTGCAGTGTCTGTGTTGTCACCTAACCTCACTTTTCCTACTCTCTGAGCTATCAGCCTTCTGTCCTTCCTTTTTATCTATTTCTTCTTCTTCTCGTCCCTACTCCAAAGTAAACATGTTACTCTAACCTTACAGTGTCTTTGTTGTCACCTAACCTCACTTTTCCTACTCTCTGAGCTATCAGCCTTCTGTCCTTCCCTTTTATCTATTTCTTCTTCTCGTCCCCACTCCAAAGTAAACATGTCTAACCTACATGTCTAACCTTAAAATGTCATTGGCAGGACTTTGAAGTACACAATGAGCTGATAAATGATAAACAAATATTGACATGCGCAGAAACGACATTACTTTCCGGTCCCCCTAATAGTTAAACAGAAAAAAATTCTTTAGAATCACTTGTTTTCAGTGCCGTTACACGAGCCGGCCCCCCTTAAATTTGTTCCTGCCGCAAGTTTCCACCGACAATTTCCATCTTTACGTTCAATTATCCTGTCCCATTGAAGCGACCACAGGCTCGAGGAACGAAGGACTCTCGCATTCGATGCGAGTGGCCATACCACGCAACAAAAACCGAAGGCCGGCTAAAATGTTTTAGCACTCGCCGTGTCGCGGATTTATTCCAATAGGAAGAGCGTTTGCCCGGGTCCCGGGGCCCCTTGAGAGCATACAAACGTCTATAAGAAGACAATCGGGATTTAAAGCCATCCGGCTGTGGGCACGACGATTTAAATAAATCTCCCGCATAGTTCCCGTACAAGAACTCTGAATCGGGGAATCGAGGCTCGTAAAAACGTTTCGGAGCTTGAGCGTCCTGGCCGCTCGCGAGTAAATTGTTGGCCGTGTAGCAAAACGACGAGCGGTGTTCCTGTCGTAATCTGCCAGGAGAAATCTCCGGTGTGTCGGCGTGCCTCGTGCAATGAGTCAATACTCTTTTGAGCATTGACTCATACCATGCCGCACGGTGCTCTATGTACAGTCTGTCCCATAAGAACGCGATGGCGATGTCTCTGCAAAAATTAATGGACATGGATGAAACGTAATACGAATCGAAGGGCATTGTAAATACCAACACGCTCCGACACTGGATCAATAAAACTCGAAGAATATGGATTCTGTAAACGAATAATGACTCGAAACATCGAAATTGCATGACAGAGAACGCATCATTGTGATCCACTGGCCATCCCGGTTACCAGATACAATTTCCATAAACAATTGCTGATCTACAGTATTTGATCGATAAGTGTCACAAAATTCTGAACAAGAAGTGTCCTAGAACTATCCCCACTCCTACGGGGTATATATCATAACAGGATCGGGTTCATTTAGATTTCACTCAATTTTGATTAGATTTAAATAACAGAGTGTACCAATAGATGTTTTAAGAAAACATTTCTATAACTTCACTAATTACAGTATTTAATCGATAAGTGTCATAAAATTATGAACAAGAAGTGTCCTCGAATTATCCCCATTCCTACGGGGTATAACCCGTGACGGGTCGGATATATCGGTGACTCCACTACTAATCCAATGACAAAACTTCTTTATTTTTTATTATTTATTTATGAGACTTTCACCAATATATTTGTTGCATTTTTCTGATTAAAATAATACCAAACACGATATAATTCGGATGATATTCCTTTTGTACGTTCGGCACAAGTTACAGAATAGTATACCTGAACACGAAGTGTCGCTGTCCGGACCCGTGGTTGTGACATTTATCGATTAAATACTCTATTATGAAGTAAACGCGTGAAGAAAAGTCTATGCTAAAATTCAGAAATTTAGTTAACCATGTTCAAAATATGTAAAGGTCGTTGCTTGTTTTGTGCAAAAAACTTAGTAGTAAAGCACGGCAAAATGTTGCCAAACTATGGTCGATAATGGAGAAAATTGGGTTCGTTGTTAAATAAAAGCGTATTAATGTTTTAAGCGTAGATTCGAGCAATGTAAAATTGTTTGCAAATGTATAAATATTTACAGAAATATCGCCGACACGCTCTTATGGGACAGACTGTAGCACGAGCGCGACGATGCTGAGAAAACGCAAGCATCGAGCCGGAGCGTGCACAGCGTGCAGTTCGCAGGATGCGTTTCGCATTTTTCTGCACGGCCCCATGATCCCACGACACTATACCTCTCTCCGGCAGTGAAAGTTCACCGGATGGGTGATCCCCCGTGAACCGGCACGTTTAATTACGATTATTAGTTAAACGACCGTTATTTATCGATTACTCCCCCCGATACGATTGTCTTCGATTTCGTGAGTCTTCTGTCTGCAGGACGGCAATTATTCAGCGACTGCTGATGCTCATGCAGATTGTCAATTGTATTTCTCCAGTGATTTATGCAACATTTCATACGGCAATGAATAATTAGTAGACTGAGGATCTTCATGCAAAATAAAAATGTTCTACATCGATTCTGGGAAGAAGGGGTTCAATGAAAATTGATTTAATCTTTTAATAATTTTAATACATTGGAAACAACCGCACAACTTTTTTAGAACTTCTTGAGCTTTTACTATTTTATATTTCATCTAGCCAATTTAATAATTAGTCTAATAATTAGATGATCGAAACAAATATACGGTGGGTGTAAAACGTGTTCGTACGCCTTTAAAAACCGAATAACTTTCTTATAGTTGAATCAAACGTCTTCAATATTTTTGAGATTTTAGAAGGATTATAATTTACTAGGCAATGTGTAAATAATTATGGTAATTATTTAAAAATTTGTCCTCACTGATTTCCATGACCTTGAAACGTAATGTCAAGGTCATCATTCTGAACAACATTTCCCTTTACATGTTACCGCCGGTCGATCTTATTTATTCTGTTTGTTATCAGTCTACTTTTCAGTTCTACTTCACGAAGGAGATTGTTATGCAAAATCGGTTAGTTCGTTGCATTTTTTTAAACAAGGCGATATTTAGCCTGTCGGTATAGTGGTCTTTGAACGTGACCGTTTTGGATAATTTCCTCGGATAGCAGCATTGTCAGAGAGCGGCCACGTTCGAAAAAAGGAAGCCTCGGACGAGAAACGAACGAGCCGAGCCTCGGCCCGTCAACAAACGATTACTCCGCGGCGAGTTAATCGGTTAACCGAGCGTAATTATCATTGACGCGCCAATAAGCCCGGCGGAACGCGCAGGTTCGGCATTAACAACGTTAATTTGGAGGGTGCACGCGGCGGCGCATCCGCGCGCAAATTAAAAATTCACGAAACTGCCGAGAGACCTGCCAGAGCGAAAGAGAGAAAGATAGAGAGGGAGAGAGAAACTGGACTGAAATAGAGGAAGAGAGAAATAACAGGTCGAAGCGAGAGAGCACCGCTCATCAGTTTTGCTTAATTATTCCGGTAGCATGCGACGATATAGGAGGAAAACGTATAATTATCCGTGCACCTGCCTGCTAACCGCTCACTCAGCCCGCCGCGCTGCTTACCCGGCGCGTTTCTATCCGCGGTGCGTTAATGCGATCCTTCATTAAACTTTATCATCGGGCATTGGTCTACGAGAATTCATGGCGGCCATCGATCCACCGGATCGTCGGCGACGACAACGCTCGACGTGATAATAATTAATAATCATTTGCATATCCTATTTACCACGATGGACCACTTACAATATAATCTCCTGGACGCCGGTTTATCGTTTCATCGGGCAATTATCAAGGACTCGAGTTATTGTCTCCGTGACGATTTCGGACGCTCGAGCATATTATCGGATATGCGAGAGGATTAATTAGGCTTCGATTAAACGAGATTGTCAAACGTGTTCTACGTCGGGCTTAGGCGTTATCGAAATAAATTATTTGAAAAATAATCGTTAAGAAAATATATTTTAGCCTATTTGGCTACGTGTCCGGTGAAACAATCATATATTATTATTATTATTACAATATTATTATTATTGTGGTTATAAGAAAGTTTATTATATTAACAGTGAGGAAAATAATAGTATAATACAAGGGATGACGATATAGCAGAATGGTGTAATGATAAACAACAGAACAGTGGAGTCGGAACAAATCAATATAACATAAACATCGGCAAGAACATAGAATAAACCATTACAGATTGGTTTAGCCAAGGAGCATCAACCACCTGAAGTTCCTAATCTTTAACAATTATACATCCCCTCAGAGACTATAAATATATGTTTCACCACGGACAATAGAAATCTCAGCCTCACATGCTACTAACGAAGTAACATAGGGCTAACTATCTTACCGACGAAGAACGGCACTTATGACTTCATACCTCTATTACTAATTCAATTAATTCGTTCCGCACACAAATTCCTACACAGACCTAACCGACACGTTTTGTTTCAAAAAATTTCCTACGGTTTATTATTAAACTAAATCCATTTCCAGATTAACAACAACTTCAGTCATCTAGCTAAACCTAACCTAACTCAGACTAATATCATTTCCGCTCGCTCTTAAAGTAAACTTTTCGGGTTATCCACAGTCGTTTCTTCTCAGAAAGGTAGAGTGTGACATTAAAATAGTAAAACAAATTTGTCGGTAAGGTAGCGAGTGACATTAAAATGGTAAAAATATTTTTTTCGAGTCGCTAAGAATCCTTCTGACAATCATCACTTTAGTCAAAAAGGAACCTATTTCCAAAATTTCACCCATTCTGAGCATGGACGTCTTCGGAAGTTCAACCTAACATAGCCTAACGAAAGCCATCAAGCAATACTGGACGTCCTTCAATAAATAAATTATCTTATATTTATGGCGCAGCCGGGGCCCAAGCGGTCGCATTAAAATTGTTCGCGAGACTCTCGTACACAAATGACTGATGATCACAGTGCCCCTAGCCGACAAGAAATCATCATAAATTACGGTCATCGATATTTCTCCCGGTCGTTCCGCAGACGTTTCACGAGAAGCATTCGCGTCGCGTATTCCCGTATAACCAAGATGTCTCCTCGCTTCTGGCAACTGTCCGGCCACAGATCGTATCGGCGAACGAATCTGCAATGCAAACTGCCTATCTAGCCGCGAACAATGAGGCTGCCAGTCTGGACATCGCGCGGTTCCAAGGAGGGGAGCCAGGCGAAGAAGCGCTGGACGCCGGAAGGAGAATAAGAAAACGGTATGTGGAGTGAAATCGGTGGACAACGGAGCAGGACAGCATTGTCTCGAGTGGCAGGGTCGATTTTGAATAACCGTGGGATCAGCATAATCGCGGCAGAACTTACTCGATTCCGAAAATCACTGCCACTTGGGACACACTGCGCATTGTGGAGTTAAGGAGGACTTCCGGTTTAACGGCAGCGAAAAAAGTGATTTTTAAGAATTTTTTTACAGAATAACTATTGGAGATGCGGGACTAGACCTTTTGGAGATGTAAACGGGCAGTCTTGAAGTACAAGTGTATATTTTTTAGTTGAAATCTTCTAATTATTTATTGTACAATACGCATGTTTCTTGAAACTGTGCTTCTTAAATTAACGTGCAGGATAACTAAAAAAAACTAGTAAAGTAATCAACTTCGGAGGAAGCTCGATTTGTTTCTTTACGTGTTTACTTAAGAATTGAACCTAAAATTTATTGTAATTTGATTATAATTTGATTTTTTATTTATTTATAATGTTCTTTCGAATAGTTCTTAGATGAAATTTAAGACAGCGCGCGGTGTAGTATGGAAGAAAGCATGACAATAATTCAGCACACACGTGCGCGCTCTTAAAATGAAATAAAACAGATTAGATGAATTTTGTATAACGACGATGACATCAAATTAATAAAACAACGGAATTGGCAACGTTCAACCTGCAATAGTTTCACTTAAAAAAAAAATAGTACGGCAACAAGTGTAGACTAGTTCTTTTGTATATTATGGCGCAGTAAGCTTGAATAATCTCTTTGGAGTAATCACGAAATTCTCGGAACTTTACACTTCGTGTGGTAAACTAATCCTTCTATCTTCCAAAAAAAAAGAGTTTGGTCCACTTCTAAAAAAGCTACCCCTTGTCAAAGGGTTGTATAAAGATTTTGTTCACTGCCTATGTATATTAAACTCTTTAAAAATTGGATAATAAATTATTGATATTACTGGCACGAGTACGATTTCCGTGGCCCCTCGTTTTGATCCGCCCCCTCCACGACCTAACCACAACTCATTCTATTCAAATGATTTTTCCATTACTAGTTCAAATTCTGGATGACAGCTATAATGCAACGATTATGCGAATAAAATTTCATTTTCTACAAAAAAGGTCTCTTGATATTTTGCCATATTTCGCATAGTTTCCGAGATGTTTGCAAATTTATAAAAAACAGGAAATCTACTTTACTGGCTAAACCAGGCCAATTTGACACCATGTTATATAAACATTTTTTTCTTGAAATAACACCAAAAACACAAATATAACCTCAAAACGAGGGGCCACGGAAATTGTACTCTCCCCACTGTATACCCACTATACCGGGTGTCCCAAAAATGTTGTAATTCCTTAAAAAGGGTGATTCCCGAGGTCATTTAAAGTAACTTTTTCCTTTGCAAAAATGTTCTCTGCGCCTTTATTAAGGAGTTATGAAGGAAAAATACGAACCAATCAGAACGCAGCTGTAGCGCACGGATTTCGGCTCGGTCAATGCCGACGGCAGGTCCTGCTGAGCGTGGCGTTGGTATTGGCTGAGCCGGAATCCGTCCGTTATAGCTGCGTTCTGATTGGTTCGTATTTTTCCTTCATAACTCCTAAATAAAGCCGCAGAGAACATTTTCGCAAAGGAAAAAGTTACTTCAAATTACCTCGGGAATCATCCCCTTTTAAGGAAGCACAACAGTTTTGGGACACCCTCTATAGTACCCCATACTCTCCCCACTATATACCCACTATACCGGGTGTCCCAAAAATGTTGTAGTTCTTTAAAATGCGTGATTCCCGAAGTCATTTGAAGTAACCTTTTCGTTTGTGAAAATGTTCTCTGCGGCTTTATTAAGGAGTTATGAAGGAAAAATACGAACCAATCAGAACGCAGCTGTAGCGCACGGATTTCGGCTCGATCAATGCCCACGGCAGGTCCTGCTGAGCGTGGCGTTGGTATTGGCTGAGCCGGAATCCGTCCGTTATAGCTGCGTTCTGATTGGTTCGTATTTTTCCTTCATAACTACTTAATAAAGCCGCAGAGAACATTTTCGCAAAGGAAAAAGTTACTTCAAATTACCTCGGGAATCACCCCTTTTAAGGAACTACAACATTTTTGGGACACCCTCTATAGTAACCCATACTCTACCCCGTACTCTCCCCACTATATAGTACTATTACCAATAAACTATTATACGTCATGCTCCACAAGCTCTCCAGTCCAGACCAGTGGCCTATGCCTACTTTATCAACAATTTGTCGCGTTTATCATGGCGTCCCATCTTTGTTCTTCGTTCTCAGCGTGAACAACGTAATTCCGAGTGAATTCCGAACTTCCTCGAGCAGAGAGGGGGAAAAGGAGAGAAACATAGCCACGAAAGCCATAGAAAGAGATATATATGTATATATAGATGGTGGTCTCTCGTCGTTCTACGGGAAACCAAGAAATCGCTCTCCGTGGCTCGATGATTCCGTACGGTGTACACGCAACAATAGGCGGAAACGTCGAGCGTTACAAAAGGAGCATTGCGAGGGAGGGAACGCCGAACAGGAACACACGCCCGATGAAGAATCGGGGCCCCGAATCAAAAGGTTCTCGGGGAAAACGTTCGGTCTGTCTCCTCCGCGTTTATGGCACTCGAAGATCGCCGGGATAGTTACGGTGTCTAGTCATTGTAATTGGGCATCCTGCGAAAACCTGTTGCCCCGATACCGATCGATACGAGTTTTGCGATCCACGGCTCAGTTCGGCCCTCGAAAAATTTTCAAGTCTTTATTCCCGTTCGACGCGCCCTGTTTTAATTGCATCGACTCGCTGCTCGTAAATGGACACGGCACACGACTAATTGGATACGGACACGGGCTGCCTTGATTAACGCGGAATACTGTTTCGCAAGCCTTTTTTACCGGCTGCGAGTCGCGCGCGAACCGACCAACGAATTTTGGCAAATACCGACGATGCCACGTACCATTTTGTAATCGTAGTTTCCGGCCGATAATTGCGAATTTTTTCCAAACTGTTTCGTACTGTCGTATACCTCAATAAATTAATATTTAACCAGTTAGCTTTTGCGACCTCTTTGATAAGTGGGTACCTAAAATGTGTCGCAAAAAGTAAGCGAACTACTTTGTGCACACTGTATACAGTTGTTTCATAATAATTATTTATATTTTCGTATTTGTTCGTTTTGTTTCGTCTTGGCCTCCAAATATTCAAAACATCTTGAAATTTAAGAATATATATTAGTTTTTACTAAAATTGCAATGTAAACAGCAAATTGTAGCTACTTTTTACGCATGACGAGTATATTCGTAATAACAAAAAACTGTGCCATTTCTTCAGGACGAGTATACTCGTCAAAACCAGCTAATTGGTTAATCACAGAATGTTGAGTATTCACATTAATCAATATGCGTGTTTAGATATGAATTTAGTTTAAAATAAATTTGGCAGCAGCGTAAGCCATATTAGCATGTGCTTTTGTAATTTTGCGATGTGTGCAGATCGCATTGATGGGTGATTTATTAATTAATCGTTAATACATTATGTAATCTCCAATTTTTATAAATAAATCCGGTACAGAAAAAGAGGCATTCAAATAAATATAGACATCTGGTAAATATTAATTTTAACTTTGTTGTGGATTATTAAGGATGGAGATGTTCTAATGATCGTAGTTACGGAAAAATCGCATGTCAAGTGATAACTACCTCCATTTTAATACAGTAATCTTTTTTATAGTATTGTATACTTCAGAAATTTATTTTGAGGTTAGTATTGAAGACAAAAAGAAAATTTAATGATTGTGGTTGCGGAAACATCGCATTCGAAGGGGTAACAACCCCAATTTGAGAACAGTATTCTCTTTTATACTATTGTATACTTCATAAACTCATTTTTGTCCAAGTTATTGAAGACAAAAAGAAATTTTAATGATTGTGGTTGCGGACAAATTGCATTCGGAGGGGTAATAACTCCAATTTGAACAGAGTATTGTCTTTTATACTATTGTATACTTCACAAATTAATTTTGTTGTTAGTTTTTGAAGACAAAAAGAAATTTTAATGATTGTGGTTGCGGACAAATCGCATTTGAAGGGGTAACAACCCCCATTTTAATACAGTAATCTTTTTTATAGTATTGAGAAATCTATTTAAGAGAAAACTTCAGAAATTTATTTTGAGGTTAGTATTGAAGACAAAAAGAAATTCTAAGGATTGTGGTCGCAGATAAATCGCATTCGAAGGGGTAACAACTCCAATTTGAGCACAGTATTCTCTTTTATACTATTGTATACTTCATAGATTAATTTTGTTGTTAGTTACGTAGACAAAAAAATTCTAATGATTGTGGTTGCGGACAAATCGCATTTGAAGGGGTAACAACCCCAATTTCAGCAACGTAGGGCTCGCGAGAACTCGCAACGGGGCTTGTTTGCGCCGGCCTCGTAGAACAGTCGTAAAATTCCCGAGAACTATCAAAGTCTCTCGACGTCTGGCCGGTGATCTTCATCCGAGACCGTTTGCCGATTACAAAAGGGATCCGTTGCGAAAACCGTCGGCCACGAACCCTGAGGCCGTTCTTTTTCTCGGCGGAAACTTTGTGGCTCGCCGACCGAATCCTTTTCCACCGAGACACCGTACAAGATTACTTTCTTTGTACAAGCGAAGTTCGTTTCTCTGCCGATGGCTCCGGTCGATTACAAAGACCGCCATTCGAAGGCCGGTTCTTTTGTGTCGCGGTTTCGTCTATCCGCGAAAGTCATACCTCGTCCCTGCAGTTTCTTAACGACTCCTCTCCCCCCCTTCCTCTATCTTTTTCTATTTTTCTCTCTTACCCTTTCCCTCGTCTTTGGTTGGAATTAATCGGCGACAGAGCCCGCGCTCGATTGGAAATTAAAAATCGAAGGGCGCGCGACTGCGAGACACGATAAAGTTGCAAATTGTTCCTTAACCCATTATCTGACAGTTTCATTCTGAAGTTTCAGACTGAAACTTAGCACAGTGGGATGAAACGCGAATCCTGCTTTTAGAATTACTTCTATCTCATATTTTTAATATTACGGAGAGAATAGTGCAATTCCTGGCAATTGAAATTCTTCCAAATTCCTTTTGCGCGTCATTTACTAAATCAATGCTTGTAATTGCTCAAAAAAGACGTTTGGTGCAATTTTAAAAAAGTTAGGCTGAACTATACTTTAGAGGACCAAAAATTTTCAAGTTTTCTGTATGTGATGCTACACATTTTGATGAGAAAATGATAGATGTGTAAGTTTTAGTACACGGAATTCCAGTTTTGGTCACCGGAGTTCACTGGTTGAAAAGTTATACTCGTGTAAACATGATCAATTTTAAGCGTTTTCGACAGGTTAGAGCGTCGCCATATTGGATATTCTTTGGGTAGTAGAGGTAGGACTGTTGAGCGCATGCGCTGAATAGAAAATGGGTGTTCAGCGCATGCGCTAAGTAATACTAAGCGGTGTAGTCCAAGTTCGTTTGGGATTAGTTAAAAGTGCTCAACTTTACACGCGCATATCTTCTGAACCAGTGAACTCCTGGCAATAAGACTTTCATTTTCGGTGTTCTCTCGTCGAAATCCACAGAACTGCATAAAAAAGTTAAAAAAAAATTGGTCCCCCAAAGTTCAGTTTAATCAAAATTTATTCTAATTTAAAGCGCGTTCGAATACTTTCGTGTTGCAACTGTATGTAGATCTATGTGACAGGAACAGAGATGGGTTCCCCATAAATCCAAGCTCGTTCGAAGAAGCGATTCTCGAGTGGAAGACTCCCATGGCGAAAAGAGACAAAGTTGGCGATGATGGTCATACGATGCGACTTCATTAAAGCAAATTACTTAGGCACTGGTTTAAACAAGAAGGGCTCGATGTAATAAAAGGGCACTCGGTTACCCTTTGTTAACGTCATGGTGCAACTCGTACGTTCGCTTAAGCACTCGCTAATATATCCGCCGAGACAGAGCCATTGGGTGATAATGAATAGCGACAACTTCATAAACTAACTCCTCTCGAGAACTGCAGCGTATGTGTGCATCGTGTGTGCTGCGCAGGAGCGCGAAACGCCGAGTTTTCGACTCGGCAATGACGAGCACGGTGCAACGGTTGCATCGCCGCGAAACTATGAGATTAGGACTGAACGAAGCGTTTACATTCCAGCCAACTACAATGAGTGCACTGAAATGCAATTTCGCGGCGACAACGGGAGTACGGGATCCGGATAAGCGACTTTTTTACCAGGCCAGCAGGATCGCGGAACTACTCGCGAAAATAATCTAATGACGCACACTGCGATACCAACTGACGGAACTCGTAGAATTTCTGCGGGAATTAAATTTTCGTGATTCTCCAAATCATTCATGCCGAATCATCAAAGATTCTGGTAATGTTATTTTTGGACTACGAATCTTCATTATAACGTGTGCAGATTTTTAAAATACAAGAAAGCATGTATGGTTACGGACATTAATTAACTCTCTGCTCTATGATTACCATTAGGGGTTTTCTAGTTGACATATTCAACCTGTTTCTCATTCTGGTAGTTAGCAAATGAAATCTGGAATTTGCATAAGGATTCGCGGTCTAGTTATTTAATTTATTTCGTATTTTTTGATTTCGAATCGCGTGACGAAAATGCGCTAATCGTTTGATGCAGTTACGAAGGTACTGTTACTTAGTATCGTTGTCTGCCCTTAATAACCTACAAAAAAGATAAAGTTTATATTTGCCATATGTCTATATTTCTTTTAATGCTTTTCTTTTTATGATGGTATATTGATTTATCAGGTACATAACAGATTATCGCGCAGGTTATAAGGGTAGTTACCCCTTGATTTGTACAAATTGAGAACAGACGTGTTCCTCGGATGATAATTTAGATGTTGCTGGTAATATTTGTTGGTGATATTAAACAATATTTTTACGTGAACGATGTACAACGATGTACAATAGTATAAAACAACACATGAAGTATCCTGACGTATTTCTACGACAAGGGATTAAATAGAAATAGAGACGTTTTTGTACGTCAGGACGTTAAATAAAAATACAGACGACTTTTTATCTCATATCAAAGGGTTGCATAAAAATTGACACATCTTTGTAGATAACGAGGTTCAATAGAAATAGAGACGTCTTCGTATTGTACGTCAAGGGATTAGTTAAACTTTCTTTTGGAGGACCAATTTTTTTTAACTTCTTTTTATGCAGTCCTATAGGTTTCGACGAGAAAACCCCGAAAATGAAAGTCTTATTGCCAGAGTTCACAGGTTCAGAAATTATACGCGTGTAGAGTTGAGCACTTTTAACTAAACCCAAATGTTTGCATCGATATCTACAGGATTACATGAAACAGACTTTAAAAAGAGTCCAAAAAAGTTAAAAACATCTGGTCCTCCAAGAGAAAGTTCAGCCCAACGGATTAAATAGAAATAGAGGCGTCTTTGCATTATATATCAAGTGGTTAAATAAAAACAGATATACGTTTTTGTAAATCAAGGGGTTAATTACAAATGGAAACGTGTTCGTACATCAAGGGGTTGAATAGAAATTAATTTTTCATCCTACAATTTTTCCAAATAAATTCGAATATACGACTCGAATAAAAATTTCGTTCTAGCCTCGTTTCGAATAGAAATTTTATTATTTGAAATTCGATTAAGAGCGTCGCATCGAGGGCATGCAGAAAATAATTCGGGGGCCGTGAAATATTTTTATCATGCGCAACATTGTCGATAGCTCTTCAACCAGCACTCGGCATACTATATACAGTGTACAGATATCCTGTATTCTCGATAATTCTGTGGATAATTCGATTTTCTCCGAATTGCCGGGCTCGCGCTGCTGCAATTGAAATTCTATTAATAAAAACGGATATTGGTCGCTCGTGTGTATACCCAGGCTTACCCACCCTCTTGCCTTCTCACCCTGTGTTCACCCTCTTTCACCCTCTTTCACCCTTTTCGTACCAATATTTCCGCTTGCTTCTTAATTTCTGCAGCTCCCCTACCAACGCTATTTTTATTTTCCTTTCCAATTATCGTTACTTGTTACCTTCGCCAATCGAGCGTCTATTTCCTCAATTTCCATCCCCAAGGTTCTCTCTCTCTCTCTCTCTCTCTCTCTCTCTCTCTCTCTTTCATACACAATTTTTAAACATCTTCGTACCCCTACGTCTCATAATTCTTCCCCTACTCCTTGTCTCTTTTTAATCCGGAACTTCCCGCCAGACCGGCTAAAATACTCGTTTCATTTCCAATTACTTTTTCTTGTTACCGTTCCACGTTCATCTTTTATTCCTAGCCGCACGTTCCTGTACAATCGTGAACAGAAGTACACTGGGATATTACTGAAGGATGAAGGAAATCTCTGCTGACCTTAGCGAAGTGCTAGATCTTTGATTATTTTCGTTCAACCTCCATTTTCCCAGAAACTATCTAAGTAGCTCTTACGGTGGGTGTTCAAAGTATTCGTACAGCTTTAAAAATAATGTAACTTTTTTAAAATTGCATCAAACAACTTCAATTATTTTGAGATGTCAGACGCATAAGTTTACTATGCAGCGTGTAAATAATTTTTTTCTAACAAATTGCTATTGGTCGGAATTGTGACGAAACTGGTAATAATCACAATGTTTAAACTTTTCATCTGTACCTGTAATAAAAATTTAAAAGACACATTTTATAGGTCTAAGTAAGATATATGTGCCGTTCGTCCATCAGGAGATGGCAGTGAGAAACTTGTTGATACCACGTGATCTTCCTTCTGCGCGCTACACGTCTACCGCTATTGGCCGAATCGCTCGACAAAGACGGAAACGCGCGTATTAGTGTGACTGGAACAGAGATATGGTGAAGCTGAGCGCCTATGTCGACCGTTCCCGCCAAAACGTAAGCGTAAGAGTGGAGTCCGCAGCCTGGCGTCAAGAGCAGTGATGTCAGAAATATCAGCTTTTCGCGCATGCGTATTCGTGCGTGGCATCAGTGCTGTACTAATTTCAAATTTTTGGGAGTTCTTTAAGGCCCTGTTTTAAAAATAATGTTTTTCATTCAACATTCACATACTTTCTTTACCTAAAAAAGTTCGAATTATACAGGATAACATAATATAAAATTTTATTTTATTTGGCAGAATCTATAAAGAATGCCAACATTTGTTGCACGACAAAAGAAAACTGCCAGGAACCTTTCCAGTATCCAAAATAACAAAAATATATTTTCTAATTATAGAAATAAACAAGTAAATAAAAAGTAACGTCCGTTATCTTCAAGTTCGTCTATAGCAGTGCTAGGTCCCGGCACGCCACCTAGACGTTTCTCTTTTTTTGCGCGTATACGTTACTGGATTCCGCGCGCGCCGCAGTACGTATGCGCGAAAAGTTGACATTTATGGCATCGCTGGTCTAGAGTGGAGTCTTGCAGTCCCTCTGCACCCCACTGTTGAAAATCACTACCATTTCCTCATGAACGGATGGTACAAAGTTTCATCGAGATCGATTAACGTTGTTATAAGTTACATACATTTAAATGTTATTGCATAAGGACAAAATTCCCTGAAAAGACCGAAAATCTGCGACTTTCACCGTTAAACTTTAATTTTGTAATTTTTTTAGCTCATAACAACATTAACCGACTTCGATGAAACTTTGTGCATTTATATAACTTACGTAGATCTACAAAAGGAAATTTTAAATTTCCATTATAGGCAAAGACAAAGAAGTTAAAAATTGACAGCTTTACTTTCTTCTTCACAATTTCGACCAATAGCAATTTTTAGAAAAAATTAATACGAAATTAAAACTAATCCTTTTAATATCTCAAAAGAGCTGAAGTCGTTTTTGGTCTAATTTGAAAAAAGTTATTTGATTCTTTAAAGGTGTACGAATACTTTTTACAGCCACTGTATATGCTGCAATTAATAGACAAATTTTATTTCGCATATAAATACACAGTCTACCGATAAGTCAGTATATGTAAATATCTTGTCCGCTCGTAAATTCTCCGGTAGATTTTTACAATAAATAAGTTTGATAACACCGTAGCTGTTCCTCGTTGTTCAATTTATGATCAGCCCGGCATGCGAATGGCTCGATTAATTGATCACAGTGCGACGTGTCCGGCTCGTTCTTTTTCGATAATCGCTGCCAGTTTGAATGTCAGTTTTACCATGGGTATGATTGAGATCAATCTCTTATTGGAAAATTGTTGGTAGAGATCGACAGCCGTGGAACCGGTGGAACTGGTCGGCTGACAAATCACCTTGTTAGCATCGTGAAACGCGATAGTTTGTTTTACAGAGTAGTGGGGGGCTCTAATTGGTTTATTATACTCGAGCCCCTAGCACCGATATCGTGCGATTTTTCTAATTTGTTTCGGAAATCGAACAATTTCACGTAATTGGTGGCTATAATTTCGTAATTTTGTACGATTGGATATTTGCTACCGTTTCCATAATTAATTGTAGGAACCGTGGAAACAATAGTAAATTTAATACCGTTCGGAGCGAGAGAGTATTGCGTGCCCCTGGAAAGCTTAATACGGGTGATTAAACAGGTATATGATGGCAATTAGCATGTGCATATGAATAGATACACGTGCTGACGTCTAAACTGTCTTGATGGAGCCAGCATTGGTTAAACTAGTTATTCGACGTGTTTTCGTAAATGGATATTACAAAATTAGTGCGATTAGCACGGGCCGTGTTGGTATTTCTGCAAATTTGCGTTTGTATAAACTAATTTCGAGAATCGAATGAAATATCGTTTTCTCTGATAACAGTTTCGATGATGAAAAATTGTCTGAATTCAAATATGTTCTACATTTGAGGTTGCACACATATGAGCAGGTGTTAAAAACAGTTATGATATCGATTGCGGCTCTTGAAACAGTTACGAGAACCGAAAAAATGTTATAACTGTTATGAGAATATCGGTTCTTGCTTATATCGGTTACGATTACGGTTCTTGAGAACCGATATTAATAACGGTTCTATAACTGTTATTTTTAGGTTCTGTATCGGCTATACAGGATGTCTCAAAATTCCTTCAACATCCGAAAATGGGAGGTTCCTGTGATCATTTGAAGCGACATTTTCCTTTGAAAAAATGGCGCCCGCTGCTTTGTTTAAGAGTTCTTAACGAAAAACATGGACCAATCAGAGCGCAGCTACAGCGGATTGATTCTGGCTCGGCCAACGGTGACGCCACGCTAAGCGGGACTTGTCGCCGAGTCGGACTCTGTTCGCTGTAGCCGCGCTCTGATTGGTCCGTATTTTTCTTTAGTAACTCCTTAACAAATCCGCGGACGCCATTTTTGCAAAGGAAAATGTCGCATCAAATGATATCAGGAAACTCTTATTTCCGGATGTTGAAAAAATTTTGAGACACCCTGTATAGCCGATACAGAACCCAAAAATATCAGTTGCAGAACTGAAAAACCGATATGAGACCGATACGGAACATATTATAGATTCTGAAGTCTGAGGAAATGAAACCGAAATCCAGAACATAAAAGTACCAGTTATAGAACCGTTATATAATCGGTTCTCAAGAACCGTAGCCGTAACCGATATAAGCAAGATACGATATTCTCATAACAGTTACAACGTCATTTCGGTTCTTTATAACTGTTTCAGTCAGTACAGATATATAACTGTTTCAAACAGTTATTTTCAGAACCGTTTCAACCCCTGCGTATGAGCTGTGCGTGTACAATGTAATTTTATTAACACTAAATTTACTAAGCATTAAAAGTGGCTAGCATTTATTGCTTTATAAAAATTACAAGATTACGTTTATGTTGACTTTTTCTTATTTTTATAATATTTTTTCTAACATTGTTCTAGATTTGAAGTTGCATACACATGAGCTGTGTGTGTACAATGCAACTTCATTAACACTGAATTTACTAAGCATTATAAGAGACAGGTATTTATGCAGTGTTTTATAAAAATTACAAGATTACGTTTATGTCGACTTCTTGTTATTTTTATAATATGTTTGATATTAGATATTGCTTCATTCATTTCCTGTGGAACAGTCTTTATAATTTTAATAGTTCTAAAATAAATAATCTGGAACTGGTCAACTTGACCAAGCTTAGTGTTAATTATTTTTAGTCATATTAATTTATTGAACAGATGTCGATTTTCTTGCGATAATAAGTGTAATGATGATTGCCATGGCAGTTTTAAACTCAGAATAGGCGGCTATGGTGAGCGAAAAGTTACCAGGATCCTTTATTAACCCCTTCTTCCCGCAAATTGGCCACCATCTTGTTTCCCTAACTTAAAACAAAGTTTGATAGTTATACAAGAGCACTTTCTGAAATGAAATGAACCGTGATGGAATCGTTTATTACGGTTTCAACTGAACCACTCAGCTCCATGATTTTTCTGCAATTCAATAATTACCTAAATTACTTTTTAACGAATTCAAATTTGCGGAGTTCAAAAGTTTTTCAATGAATGATATTCATGTATCGTTTATTATCATTATAGAAATTGTTTCAACACTGAGAACAGTAACATGAATTTCTTCGATTAACATTCAATAAATACTTTTTATAATTCTCAAAAGAATCGTTCCAATATTGAATACAAAAAGAACAATCTCAATAATCAGCTTTTAACGGACAACATTTTTTAACTGTATATTAAAGTTTCGAATTTCACGAATGTCTAGTAATAATTCGTCAACTATGTAATCGTGTGATTAGAATGCTGATTTTATGCAGTTATGGCAAAAATTGGTACGTGAAACCCGCAGTAGAAGCAACATCCGATGAATTTAATATTACTGGTACATTATTTACAGTCTATAAAAATTGTTAAGAGAAGAAATCAGTTTTGATACAACTCCCGTTTTTTATAATAGATATAAACAATTTTTATTTCGTATACAGATCCGTAGTCTACATACGATGCTCTCTGATACACGCACTACATATTCTTAAATATAATTTTCATAAAAATTGTATACATACAACTTCGCTAAAAATTATGTATACGCTACCTAGTAAAATCCGTCTAACATCTCAAAAAAAAAAACTGAAGTCGTTTAGCACAATTTTAAAAGAGTTATTTGTTTTCGAGAGGTGTACTTATACTTTTGACATCCACTGTACATACAGTCGGTCACATTAATATTGGGACACTTTTAAAAAGGCGACAATTTTTTTAACCGTTTGAGTCCCAGGGGGTATTGAAAAAGCACTGTCGAAGAATCCCAAACAGCGCAACCGCGCTTTCTCTAAATGACTACGAAAAGTCCCAAGCAGCGCGATAGCACTTGTTTTATTTTATTTTGAAATGTATTATTGCATTATTATAGTAATAATAATAATAATAATAATAATAATAATAATAATAATAATAATAATAATAATAATAATAATAATAATAATAATAATATTTATTATTATTATTATTATTATTATTATTATTATTATTATTATTTAGTCCCAATATTAATGTGACCGAGTGTATACTGTAGCAGAAGCCACGTTACAGACTTTCGATCGCCGACAAGTCGTTTGGTCCCACTGTGCGACAAAGTCAGTCGAAGGCACCTGACGTTCCCATTCACCTGCAGGCCGAATATTCGGGGTATCAGGAAAGGTAGCCAGCACCAACGAAAGTAAAACGAGACAATAAGAATCCGGTCGGCGAAAAACTGGCGGCCGGTGTCACGTATGTCTGAGGACACGAACACAACGGAGCTCTGTTGTAGCTAGTGCAGGTTACGCAGGTTGTATAGAATCGGCCGAAGGCAATATTCCCAGCTCGTCTTCCTCGGATCTCGCTCGTCAGATGGGATTTCCTCGGTAGAACGTCGCCGTGGCGGCTGCTCGCATCGCGTGAGCGCGGTTTTATTCACCGCGGCCGCATTAACGTTCATAAACTTTGAGCGTACCCGATGCCATATTTCAAGTTAATGAGAGCAATAAATTTATACGTCGCGGTAGACTGGCAGGGAGACAGGGAGATTGAACGGCGAGAACAGGGTGGCTGGGTTGACCCGGGGAAAGAAGGAAAAGAAGAGCGAGAGAGAGGGAGAGAGAGAGAGAGAGAGCGTCGACTGCGCGCTGCAAGTGGGCGTCCCGAGAAAAAAGAAGGAAATCAGGAGACGAGAGCCAGATAGAAACCGGGTGGAGTGCAGGAAAACGCCGGGGCATAAAGATCTTAACAAAGAATAGAGGGGAAGAAGGACGGGTACAACCAGACGCAGAAGTACACCCGTTACTCTACCTCGCGAAACGCTAACGTTTTTCTGCAATTTCGTTATTCGAGTCAATTTACATACAGTCGCTACGGAAAGTAAGTTAACCCTCGAAGGGCGGATCTTTTTTATCAACATACAGGGTGGTTCACGCAATTGTTTCAGGCTATAACTTCGTCACAAGTACAGTTACAGAAAATGGTGGAGACTAACCTTATCAAATTTGTCATCTATGGGTTGGCAATGTGCAGTGTGGGAATTTTTAATATTCATAGGTTAGAGTAAGAATGCGTGATTTTAAATTATTCAGTGTTGCCAAAAACACCGAAAACTAGGTGGATTTTCCTCTCCTCCCTTTCCCCTTCCACTGCCATGAGCATACTCCAACGTCCCCCACTAAGACTGGTCACGTGACGTGCCGCGCAGCGTGTTACATATTACTCTGGTCATCAGAGAGGTGGCAAACTGTATTCCCCTCGATTGAACCGATCTGGCATCACTGGCCGTGCGTTCGAAAATGTCCCTTGGCCATGTGGCATCGTTTGAGGCATATCCTCTGATTTTGGCGTCTATTTGTTATTTCTAATAATGTAAGGTTTGTTTTATACAAATAAAAGTTATATATTATGGGAATACTGTTTCAAATCCCACAACAGAAAAACATCAAAGGAAAAGGATCAATCGTTTGAAGAGTACCACATCCGTAGAAGATTATTTTTTAAAAATGGGAATGCATACTTTTTTACGTAGGCAGATTCCTCTCTTCATTCTACATAGAAAACTATTTGGGTAGAATGGCAAAAAAATTATTAGTTAACGAGATAGTTTCAAAAGATATCTACATCGAAGATGTTCAGACACTTCGCCATTCAATAAAGATATTTTTGTGTGTGAAACATATATTGCACGTATATCTACAGATTAAATGGTTGCTGTGTGATGAAATGTGTTGCTAATAATCCCCATGCGAGTTCTCGACAAATTACATGACAAAGCAACAGATTTTCGCTTCGTTTTCAGGTTCAGCGTACTGTTGAACATACTGTGTTTTACAACTATAATGTAGTACCCTAAAAAAAGAAAAAAACATACGGTGTCATTTGAAAACCTCAAGGTCACCTTGAAATCTCTGAAAATATAATACTTTCAAAATTGGAACTGTGTTGTTCTAATGATCTAATGATCGGATACAATAAATTTCATTTAAACATTTTTTGATAAAGTCAATAAATAACGAGTTATTTCAGCTGATAATTTTTATTGACTCGCCCAGTATACATTAACCCATTTGCATCGTACAGAGATATGAAAATTTAGTCCTCATCACCAAAAATTCGTTTTATTCTTTAAAAAGAAAAAATTGCGCGCGTAGATGCGCTTTGGTGATAATGACCACAAAAATTCCGCGCATATATGTATGTGCTAATGACGCAAAATAGGCTAAAGCGTTTTCCACGTCTTTATTGCAACTCTAACATTGCGTCCACCTGTTTTGGCAAATCGACCTCCGTGATCTTCAATTTACCCCCGTCCGCAGACCTCAGCCTAAAAAGCGGGCGTGCGATGGTGTTGGTAGTAAGTGACCCGCGCCGCGATCATTAATGCGATTGCAGTTTCGTCAGGTTGTCTCGTGGCGGGGATGGTTCGCAGTCGCGGGGGTGGTTCTCGCAGCGGCGCGACTGCAGCTTGCGGCTGCACCGCGAGGCGCCGCGCGTCGCGGCGCATTGAGAGAGCACGAGTAGTAGAGACGGGGGCACAGCCGGGGACACTTGAGGTGAATGTTTTGCGAATGGTCGGTAGATGTCTGGTTTGCTCGAGGCTGATATCGACCTGGGTCTCGAGTCCGGAGCCGCCGCCTTCGACCCCCTCCAACGCGTTGGTAGCCCCGGCATCGAGCCGGCCCGTTGGTGCACCATCACCGCGATCCACCACCGGAAACAGGCTGACTCCGCCACACCACTATCGCCCAAAACCACCACCACCACCTTATCCACGGACATCAAGAGGCTTGTTCTTGCGCCCCGCTCAAAGTTCATGTCCGTTTCATATGTCTCACCTCTTGCTCCTTCACGGATTCTTGCCTCCCCACCCTCTCGCAGACTTCACCGGCGATCTGCACCCTTCACCCCCGTGGAACAGACGCTCTTCTTCCTCACCCTACTATCCTCCAACTTCCCCCGTGCACATTCCCTGTCCCTCTTCTCGCGGTTTTCCTTCATCCCGACGTTCCGCTCTCTCGCGTCCCGTCTGCTCCACGTCGCTCCTCTAAACTCCCGGGACTTGCTTAGGCTACCACTCCCCGCGCTCCAGCCGGCTTATCGCCCCTTCCACGGACACCTAAACCCGCTAGCTGCTCGATTTATCCCGCTGTTCCGCGGGCCGGGGGTGCGAAGCTAAGTCGATACTGCGAGGCTGCCACTGGTTCTTGGATGATGGACTTTCAGAGGAAAGACTGATGTCCATGATGGTTGGGAATTCTGGGAGTGAGGTAGAGGGTATCTGGAAATTGAATTGGTGGGATGTACCACATACTCATTCTAGAGTTAATGGTCACTTCATGGTCACCGAGTCTGTTTTGTTTTTGAGTAGTGATCGAAAGCCGTGAGACAAATGGGGATGTCCCACTTGGACGCTGTTGTATCGTGTCAGTGCTCAAACAGTATTAGTGAACCGCTGAGATACACACCTCAAAGAGAGGTAAATAAGTAATAAGATAATCGGGTTTCGGATAACTAAGTAACTTTAATAGAAAATGTGAAAGACGGTATAAAAGAGACAGTATAACAGCGACTCTTATTCTGCGACAGATATTTCACGACTCGTAGTTTCGACTCTTAAATCACGACTTGTAATTTCGACTCTTAAATCGCGACTGATCTTACAACTAACGCGTGAGAGACAAGTAACCTCGTGGGGTTGAAAAATCCCTCCACAAAGTACAAAATAGTGGGGGTCCCAGCCAATGATATAATATTTGGGAGGCTACAAATGACCTCCCAAAACAAGGGCAACGCCCATAGACGAAATACGTCGTAACGAGTGTCGCTAAATAGATGACACTCGGTTTCCTGCAATTTCGTCGGAGACCATAATTTAGGCTTTGGGCCACAGGCCCCCCTTGGCGCTAAGCGTGGGCCTAGGCTACGTCAAGTGCCATTGAGAGCTGCACGGCTAGGCTGACTTTCCCATGGCCAGTTGATACTTTCCAGCCGCACCAGAGTCATAAAACAATAAATTCGTCAGAAGACGTTAGAGGACCCCTTCGACAATGGCACTGTTCAAAATCGACCGTAGCGTAGACCCAAACCGAAATACGAGCCGGCCATACAATAATCACGTCTCAACAGACGCCATCCGATTGGACGCGTTCCTTTTGGACGCCGTGCCCATTGGACTCGTCGTTCGGACGCCGTACCGTTTGGATTCGTGACATTTGGATGCCGTAAATTTTATAATCATTGCTTTTCGAATTCTACATATGGTGATATTTTATTGTGAAATATACGGTTAGTTCTGGGTTAGTTCTGGGTTAGTTCTGGGTTAGGTCCGGGATAGATCCAACCGGTTCGGAGTCCAATCGGCACGGAGTCCAAAAGGAACGCGTCCAATCGGATGGCGTCCAAACGGGGGTGTCCCAGACAAACTTTGTTTATTGAAATTGACTCGAATCCATAAGTACGTATTGAACTTGATCCCATCCCTAATATACAGCGTCCATCACTCTGAAAAAGTCTCGGGCATCAGCCACCCAACCTCACAACCCTCAACATCTACAACCACCCTAGTCATTACTTAGTTTAATAGCTCCTCCAGCAAGCAACCGTTGATTAATAGAATCACCCCTCAGATTCCACGAACGTTCCATCGTCCTAAGACAGTGTTTAACCAGTTCGCTCGCGATCTATTCACCTAGGCGAGTCAACAGAGACTCCGGTTAGTTCGCCAGCGAGTCGATCGAGCAATGAGCAAGTACGAAGAAGGAACGTGGACTCGGGTGAACGCACCGGGACAGGGTGGAAAGTTACGGTCTGGTATAGGATACTGTTAAATCCTGTCGGTGGCCCTGGCTCGTCCGTGTAATTTATGAGCCCGAGACAGACCGAATGGGAAACAGAGAGACGAACCCGTAAGAGGGTGTGAGAGAGCCCGGGCCAGGAGGACGAGAGATGGCAACAGTAACAGTCTGCTTCCTTCCGTGAAATATAATTCCCGGGCACATTCACGGTTGGATAATCCACGTTCGCTTTGCATGAAAACTTATTACGCTGCCGGTAGCTCCGCCAGGACCGAGCCATTGTCCAGGCTTTCCCTCCTGCGGCTCTCTGCTCTTCAGCGTCGGGCATGACAAGAGCAATTACACTTTTAAATTACGTTACACGATATTAAGCGCTTCCTTTTCTTTTCCTTCTATCCTTAACCCGTTCCCGGCTCCGAGTTTCCACGCGGTCCCGATTCCTCCTGACCTCCGCCGGTTTATTTCTGCCTAGTTTATTCGACTTCCTAAATTTTCGGCTAACCCGACAGCATCCTCCCCCTTCTGTTATCCCCTTACGAAGATTTGTACAACGTCTGACGGCTTTATCCTGATTCACTCCCGCGGGATCAACCTGCTTGCTACGCGTCGACACATTTTCGCTTGTCTCACCGCGTTTTTCTTTACTTTTCTGCGCCTATCTTCTTTTCTTCATCTTTGCAGAAAGATTTATTCTTTGGTATCTAAGTTTCTTTCAATCGTTATTATTTTTATAGTAAAATTGATATTTTGAAAATTATGTACCTTCGAATGTGAAACACAAGAACTCCCTTGGCATGATTATATGTCTGAGAATAATCATTATTTGTTTATGAAAAGATTGTGAAGATTGCTTCACAGCATACTGTTTTGGATGCAGCAAGATTTATTCTGAAAACTTTATTCGTTTTAATGTAATATCAATGTCGACCACCTCCAATCGCAGAGTAACTCTACAAACAAGTACCACTGGCAAAATAACTATATCTTTAAGAAGAATTAATATTTCTTTTATAAAAAAATTTGTGAGAATTGCCTGACAATATGTAGTTTCAGAAGCGAAACGATTTATTTCTATTTACTAAGGACCTAGTAGAAATATTTTTCATTTACAGTACTTCATCGTTAATTGTTGTGAACTTCTGTACGATAATTGTCGCAAGCGGGGTATACCCCGTGAAGCTCGAGAGGCCTCGGTCGCCGAGAAATGTAACATAATATGGATCGAGTATATCGGTGTGAGACCACTATTAATCCAATAACAAAACCTCTTTATTTTTCATAATTTTTTAATGGAACATTCGCCAACATATTCGCGGCATTTTTCTAATGGAAATGCTAGCAAATATTATATAATTCTGATAATATTTACTTGTGTAATGAACGATGTATCATTTTCATTAGAAAAATGCCGCAAATATGTTGGTGAAAGTCCCATAAAAAAATTATGAAAAATAAAGAAGTTTTGTTATTGGATTATTAGTGGTCTCACACCGATATACTCGACCTGTATTATGTAACAATTCTCGGTGTTCGTCCTTCCGTTCGCCAGAGGTCGAAAAATAGTATCTTCTACACGATAATTGACGCCGGCCGGACCCGTGGTGGCGAGAATTAACGATGAATTACTATAGCTACAAAAGGCGAATAAATGAAGAACTTAATTTTATTAATTTCGGTACAATAGTAATTACGAAGACAAATTCAACGACTACCAGCACCAATTCCTTAGTCAACGAAGGTCGTGCGAACAATGCTGAGAAAACAAAGTGAAATTGCTTCGAATTCTTGGTTGCAGGGTTCCTATAGGGGGTGGAAATCGAATTCGCAACTCGTTTGTTTGTCCTTTCCATTCAAAAATCTCTATCCGCAGTTTCCGCGGTGCGTGGAAGCCTTCAGCCTCGGTCGGTTTGTAATTAAAATGAAAAGACGTCGATGTGGTGATATTAATGAAACGTCAGTCACATTTGCGTATCGTAATATCCAATTCCGCGAGGCTGTTCGAACAACAAGGGATGGTGAAGGCGAGAGGAAAGGCTGCGGTCGGCGGTCACGCGATAAAATAATTAAAACGTCCCTTTCTCATAGCGCTTCGCGTCGCCAGCGAAAAGGTAATTATTATTCCGTCTGTCAGGCCGAGGGGACGGGACCGGGGAAAATGCTGCTGAGTTCAAGAAAAGGGAACATTGTCCTGCGTGAAACCTCGAGGACCCTAGGTCCTAGGGAAGATGTTCGTGGAAGGTACAATGGTAATTAATGCTTCTGCGGTGGGGCTTTCAACATGTCGCGAGCACGCGAGAAAACTATCACGAGGTGGAAACATGAAATCTTTCAAGAGAGTGGAATCTAAAATCTCTGTTTGGTGAGTTAAACAAGATTAAGTGGTGCAGGGGTGAGTTTGGGAATTTTTTGAATTATAACTTGTGGACTTTTCGTAGTGAACCCTTTTCGGGACTGAAAGGACGTATCCTAAGGAAATTTTCAAAATTTTTCATGAAAAAATGTTAATTATTCTTGGAAATATAGTTATTTCAATGGAGGTCCTTTTGCTAGAGTAGCTCTGTGATTAGAAGTGGGAAAACTGATCAATTTGGGGATTTTTTAAATTAAAACTAATAAAGTTTTCAAGGCAAATCATTTTGCATCTAAGAGGCCATATCATTAAGAAATTCTCACAATATTTATGTGAAAAAATATTAACTATTCTCAGAGATATGGTCATGGTAATGATGGTCCTTTTCGTATAGTTGCTCTACGATTTAGACGTCCGAAGGATTTAGTACTTCCAATTTATGAATTTTTGTTGCCAAAGAGTGAATTTTTTACATAATAATCCGAACCAAACTTATTAGATGATGTTACTGGAATTATTATTGCTGTTAAAAGATAAATTAAAAAGTCCATAGCCATGGACCATCTACTTTCAAAAATTGTAAAATAATCGCCAATAGACACTGTATTAATACCGAAAATATTAATTTTGCATTAAGATCCACTCTGCAAAGTCCAATCATGCAAAATAAAAGCCGGACGAAACTCGTAGTTTTCAAAATTGCAAAGGGTTAAAGGGAGCATAGATTTTTCACGATCGACAAGGCTCGAAAAATTGTATGGATCTCGTCCAGCATTGGAGGCTAGAATTTCCACATTTTTGTAAAAGAATTGGCAAAATCGGCGCGGCAAAGCTTGGCAGCGACGATGGCAGACAGGAGGATAGTGAGGGCGGGTTGCAGGGTTTCTTTGACGCTCCTGGCCCTAATAAATCAGGGAGAGATCGAGCTGGATACACGAGGGATGCATGCAACGGGTTATTCGTTGGCTCGTTCCACCGGTATTTCCGCTAGCTATTCAATTTGTGGCCGTTTCGCGCCCTGGCGCCCCCTTCGTCCTCGACAAATGATTTCACGCTGGAGTTGCTCCCTCTACGGGTCGTAGATGTACCGCGTTTCGGGTAAATTTAGAATGAAATAGATGGGGAACCTCGGGGACACGCGTCTAATGATCGCTCCAACTCTTGGGCGGCATTGAACCTGCTGATTCCGATTTAACGACTGCGAGGCATTACTTAGAACAGTTACAATAAGCTGACAGAGTCCTTTGGTAGTTAGGGGTACGTTGGTTGCTGTGTAAATTTATTATAGACCTCCAAAGTCACCTATTGCAAACTCTTATTCGATTTTCTAGGAAAAATTCTAGGGAAAGCTAAATTGTATAATGCAGCATTTCATCGATAATTGTCGCCACCACGGGTCCGGCCGGCGGCAATTAACGTTCAGATGATTCTAAATAAATGGGAACCTCGGGGACACGCGTCTAATGATCGCTCCAATTCTTGGGCGGCATTGAACCTGCTGATTCCGATTTAACGACTGCGAGGCATTACTTTGAACCGTTACAATAAGCTGACAGAGTCCTTTGGTAGTTAGGGGTACGTTGGTTGCTGTGTAAATTTATTCTGGACCTCCAAAGTCACCTATTGCAAACTCTTATTCGATTTTCTAGGAAAAATTCTAGGGAAAGCTGAATTGTATAATACAGCATTTTATCGATAATTGTCGCCACCACGGGTCCGGCCGGCGGCAATTAACGTTCAGATGATTCTAAATAGATGGGAAACTCGGGGACACGCGTCTAATGATCGCTCCAATTCTTGGGCGGCATTGAACCTGCTGATTCCGATTTAACGACTGCGAGGCATTACTTAGAACAGTTACAATAAGCTGACAGAGTCCTTTGGTAGTTAGGGGTACGTTGGCTGCTATGTAAATTGATTCTGTACTTCCAAAGGCACCTATTGCAAACTCTTATTCGATTTTCTAGGAAAAATTCATCGATAATTGTCCGCCGGCGACAATTAATGTTCAGATGATACTAAATAGATGGAAACCTTGGGGACACGCGTCTAATAATCGATCCAATTCTTGTGCGGCATTGAACCTGCTGATTCCGATTTAATGACGGAGAACAGTTACAATAAACTGACAGAGTCCTTTGGTAGTTAGGGGTACGTTGGTTGCTGTGTAAATTTATTATGGACCTCCAAAGTCACCTATTGCAAACTCTTATTCGATTTTCTAGGAAAAATTCTAGGGAAAGCTAAATTGTATAATGCAGCATTTCATCGATAATTGTCGCCACCACGGGTCCGGCCGGTGGCAATTAACGTTCAGGTGATTCTAAATAGATGGGAACCTCGGGGACACGCGTCTAATGATCGATCCAATTCTTGGGCGACATTGAACCTGCTGATTCCGATTTAACGACTGCGAGGCATTACTTTGAACAGTTACAATAAACTGACAGAGTCCTTTGGTAGTTAGGGGTACGCTGGTTGCTGTGTAAATTTATTCTGGACCTCCAAAGTCACCTATTGCAAACTCTTATTCGATTTTCTAGGAAAAATTCTAGGGAAAGCTGAATTGTATAATACAGCATTTTATCGATAATTGTCGCCACCACGGGTCCGGCCGGCGACAATTAACGTTCATATGATGCTATTCTTTGACTTGTGCCGAACGTAGAACCTCGGTCACCGAGGACTCTCGAGCTTCACGCCCCTCACGGGGTATAGCCCGCGGAAGGAGAGATTGTTTTGCGACAATTATCGTTCAGAACTTCACGACAATTAACGATTAAATACTGTACTAAGTAAGTAGTCTTCAAACCTCCTTACTTTTTGCACACACCAACTAAGTTTGGTACACTGAAAGTACATTAGTGAAAAACATTATTTTTCAAATTGTATAAATAATTTCGTCACCCATATATATAAATATATGGGTTATATGGCAATTAACTTGTTAAAGGGAGTTCGAACACTTTCGTGAGCCACTGTATACATCGCACGGAACATTCCCACGCTAGAATAAAATCTAGACTTCTAAAAAAGTCACTTTTTAAAATCACAATTCGTTTCAATTTACGCCGCGGAGGCCGAGAGGATCCGCAGTAATTGTTCGCGGAAGGAGGTTAATCGTAAAAAACTGTTCGCAGCATGGCGCACAGGTGACAGGAAAAAACGCGTTCGCTGGCAGGAGGACAAATAGTGTTCCGGTGTTTGCAAGAAAACGCAATTTGTACACGGAGCGTGCGCGCTTGCGTTCCATCCGCGCGGTAAATAGGAAAGGCTTGTCGCCCGTGAAATCGGCGATATTTGTCATATCGATGCGGCTGAAAGGCGACAACCGGTGATCCATTATGAACACGATTTCTAAAGATCGCTTTGTCCGAGGGTGTCGATGTCGTACACGCCGAGAACGACGATTTATAATACAGTGATATCCATCATTTCGGCCGGACATTACCAGACGGCTCTGTAACTCTATGGGATCCGATAAAAGCGCTGCGCTGCACAGCGCGTTTGGCCAATGGTGATTGAGTACTAAATTCATATTTTGCGTTTCAATAACATACCGATATACATTTTAACCCTTTACACCCGGAACTACTTCAGCTCCAAAACGAAAAATTTCTTGCGACCTGCGGTACTTCAATTCTATCTGATTCTTTTCAATTTTTATATATGAAACTGGTGCAATTTACTCATACAATATTTAAATATTTAATAATTTATTAAATACAAACAAATTGAACAATATGAAAAATATTTTGGTTGCATAGCAATTTTTAATGGTGACTCGAGTTGAGCCAGAAGGTTAATAAGTTATTTCAAGTGCTCCCTTTGTAAATAATGAATAAAATTATCAAATTTAAAAAAATGTTCACAATTGAAATGCAATTATAGTTAACATATCATTAATAATTAGACAGCGTATTTTATGCATTTATGGCAAAAATGAAACAATAAAATTTAAAACAGAGATTATTAAGTTTAAGGATGTCAATATATTGTTTCCAATTTATTACAGTAAGAAATGAAACTTTCACGAATAACCGAAATCGAACATTTTGTTTGCACCAAAATAGTAGATATATCTAGGAACATTTTTGTGAGTGTTTTAAATACTAAACATGAAAGTTGAATTTTTGACTTTCGTTAATTATCAACGCACTGCAGTGTCGCCAGATCGCTGAAATCGAGGGGAATACAATTTACCACCTCTCCGATGACCATAGTAATATGTAACACGTTGCGCGGCACGTCACGTGACCAGTCTACGGTCTTAGTGGGGGACGTTGGAGTGTGCGCAGGAGTGGGAATGGGATAGTGGAAGGGGAAAAGGAGTAGAGGAAAATCAACCCAGTTTTCGCTTGATCTGGCGACACTGACGCACTGTGCGCTTCGTCGATACCGCCATTTTCCATTGGAAAATCTCCTGTCTGAATATTACATTAATCCGGCCGTAATGAAATTTAATAGTCGAGAACACGCCCCGGTTTTGTATCGCAGAATTTGTGCCCCCGTATTTGCGCTGTCACGCCAGAGGAATTATCTGTCCATAGACACATTCGTGTTACATTAATGACAGCTTATTAAGGACGAGCGCGTGTTCCGAGGCACGTTCGTAGGCTGTTTTTCAGTTCTATCATTCTATTCGAGCTTCTTTCACACGATTACCTACCCAGTGGCTTCCCACATTATCGTTACAATGTGTAGTTAGCCGTACATTAGCGAAATTGCCGATGCAATCTTTCGAATAGATCTGATGCCTGTTACCGGTGATCAATCAAGCCGGTTCAAGGATGTTTTCAAACGGGAACAATTGAGACGTTGTTTTTAAAAGTGGTATAAGTCCATTTTTGGAAAAGAAATGAGTTAATTGGTAGTTTTAGTTAGATATACATGAATATCTCAAAAACTAAATTCCGGAGAAAAAAAATGTTTCAAATAAAAAGTTTAAGCCAAGGAGGGGCTGGTACAGTAGTCATATCCATTTTTAATTTCCATCATGTTTTCAAGGTCATTCCAAGGTCAACTTTATTTTTTCAAATGGAAACATATATTTTTCATTACAGATTCTTAATCTACGACTTGAAACAAATAACATTTATTTGAAACGTTTTTTTCTCCGCCGATTATTTTGTATAATATTAAATTTTCAAAGAAAATATACACAATGTCGCTAACCTGTATTTCCCCATGTAACTCGAGAAAAATGTCTCGTTGAATTTACCTATTTACGAAAACAGTGTAAATTCGCTGAAAAGCAAGCAGAACTGCTAAACGGAAAGAGTGTTGGCCACGTAATTATTCCGCAGAAATGATTATGAAATGCCGCGGGACACCGGGACAAAGATCCCCGAAAATTAAACCGCGATAAATGGTTCGATTAAACAATGATACAACGCGCTCCTCGTTTTGTCGTGTTCCACTTCCGGCGGAGGACTTGTTAAACGCGGAGGAGATTCGACGACGGTTTTTAATTAAAATCGCGTTCAGCCGGTGCCGCAATTGTTGCCGGCTAAGACAATGTGCGTTTTGCTTTGTGCCGGGCATAAAGTAGGACTTTTTATGCGTTTCATTCCGTTGAACCAGTCGACGGTTACGGCACTCCTTTTTTCCCCCTTTTGTTTTTTGGTAGATTTTACCCGGGCTCGAGAGCCATTCTTTCTCTTTCGAATCGAATTCGCCCGTGTTCCACGGATTCGTTTTGTTTCTCGGATTGAATGCAGATCGTCGGACGCGCGACGATCGGCCGGAAAGATTGCTGCACCGTGTCCTATTCCCCCGAACCCCCGTGAAAAAGATTATTCCGTCGTCGCGTAATGGGGTAGCTGACGAACGGGGAAAAGCGAAATAAAGTCGCGGATGGAATTGCTCGGCTCGCTGTAATCCGTTCTGTAAACGAAAGGTTGTTAAAAAGGCGGATAAATTAGTCGGGGAAGATAATTTCGCGCGTGTACGAATTATGTGACATTGGGCGCACTGACAATTCCATATGAAATGCGACGCTTCTTTCATTTGTTTGGAAAATAAAATATGCAAATTCGATCAACATACAGGGTGAACGGCAAATGGTGGTACAATCGAAACGGGGGATGATTCTGTATTAATAAAAGATGTGTTGAAAATGTGGATGAGTTGAATGTGTTCTTTCATACGAGGCCTTAGTTTTGAAAAAATTGAGTTTGATCATGACTTACCGGTTCTTACAAATGTTAAGCACAAATGGATATGCAATACAAGAATAAAAATTGAACTAAGGCATTTGAAAGTAGAGACTTCAAGGTTCAAAATGAAACCCCGTGCATTGTTCTACTATTGTTTTTTTATGAGATTGTCACTGTTTAAATATGGACAATTTTTCAAGAAACAGGAATTTAGTATTTGGATCCACTGTATACAATTAATGTATAGACAGATTTTATGCATTTGTGGTAGTAATAAATAGATGAAATTTAAAGCTGTAAACAGATTTAGAAAATTTATGAATGCGCATGTGTATTATTTTCATCTTGTTGAAATTATTAAAGAGAGAATAACAATTTTATTTGGTTTCAACTTCTTCAAATTAATGCAGATAATTTTTATTTTGCATTAAGAATGGCAGTCTAGTTATTAATTTTCATTAAAGTGAAATCAAATCGTATTCTATTGCAGTCTCAGGGAAATTTTGGAGGTTATGTGCTCTGTTGAATAGGGATCAGCTGGCGCGTCTGATCATGGCTAACCAATTCTACTTCTCGCGATGCATTCGAACTCGTCGAGCCTTCAAACTAAATTTTCTCGGAAATGAAGCGTCAGTCGAAAAAATGTTATTCGTTTCTTTTTACTTATTTTTGCACGTAGAATCACCTCCTACTGTAATCGTAAAATAAATGGTGGTGCAAAGGGTTAAAAATCAATTTATAAGAAAGTAACCTATCATGGGAAAGGTTTCGAATAAAGGGTGGTCCAAAATCTATGAAAAACGGGTTTCCCTCTGTCTGCAAATGTTATAATTAGTTGCAATGTTATGTTTCATTCTGTTACGCAAAAAGAAATTCGCATAGGGTTTGTTATTAGTGCACTGGCACTTGATCTCGTGAAACTATAAGTTAGAAAACTTTTACATTTTCCTATTTTTTATACTTTCTTTCTTTTTATGTATTTATGAGCAGAATGAGTAGGCAACGTTCGAAACAGTGAAAACATTAGGTGATTTTTAAGAATACCATTATATTATTCCGAACTTATTAACCCTTTGCGGACGCATGTCTGCTGACAGTCGTCCAAACAATTTTACCGTTCTGCGACTGTTAATAATTTTTAAAGCAATTAATATTCCCGAAAAATATGAAACAAATTTTTACTAAACACAACACGTTTCCCTTCATTTAATTCATACACCAAACTCCTCAGCAAACAATTTTGTTTCACAACGAAAATTTATTCGACCCATCAAAAAGTATGCTAAAAATAATCCCCGTCCACCAAGAGTTAAAATTATGAGCAGAAGAATGAAACTTTTATTTAACCCCTTGTCCTACCTGCTAACTCCCGATTGCTCGGGCCATAATAAACAAGAAGGTCGGTCACACGTCGAGCCATTTAGCTGTTTAGCCGTGTGCTCGAACTTGCGTAAAATGTATGCGTCTTATGACATGTATATTTCGGCGCAACGAAAGGAATTGTGAAATAATAAACACGTTTGGACACGGTTACGATGGATTCATCGGTGAACAAAAATGATTTATAATTTAAAAGTGGATAATGTATCAGTAACAATTTGTAAATTAATACTTAATTTAAATTAATAATGTTTTGAGAAAACTCGTAGAAAATTAGTAATCTTCGTGTTAGTGTTGTTTACGTTTGTCACGAATGAAGTACCACGAGCCAGGCTCGTGTTGTTTACATTTGGCCCGAACGAAGTATCACGAGTCAGGCTCGTGTTGTTTACAAATTTGATGTGTTTTTCGATCGAAATTTTCGAATAAATGTGTGATGGTTTCGGCGCACAGGTTCGATCAGTTCGATCAGTATGATCGAACCTGTGTGCCGAAACTATCACCCATTTATCCTAAAATTTCGATCGAAAAACTCATCAAATTTATATCATGGAAGGCGAAATATCCACACACAAAGAAAGTTTTTATGCGTCAATGTCAAGAAAGTACGGCGTAGAAACGGCCAAAATACTCAAGGACTGGTCATATACAAATACATCTATTACTAAGATAAGTAACAAAAAATTATTTCTCTCTCACTGATCGTGTTGTTTACGTTTGGTCCGAACGAAGTACCACGAGTCAGGCTCGTGTTGTTTAGGTTTGGTCCGAACGAAGTACCACGAGTCAGGCTCGTGTTGTTTACATATTTGATGTGTTTTTCGATCGAAATTTTCGAATAAATGTGAGATGGTTTCGGCGCACAGGTTCGATCAGTTCGATCAATATGATCGAACCTGTGCGCCGAAACCATCATGCATTTATCCTAAAATTTCGATCGAAAAACACATCAAATTTATATCATGGAAGGCGAAATATCCACACACAAAAAAAGATTTTATGCGTCAATGTCAAAAATGTACGGCGTAGAAACGGTCAAAATGCTCAAGGACTGGTCATACACAAATACATCTATTACTAAGATAAGTAACAAGAAATTATTTCTCTCTCACTGATCGTGTTGTTTACATTTGGTCCGAACGAAGTACCACGAGTCAGGCTCGTCCATATTGTTTTTGGCCCAAATTTCTTACCACGAGTCTGTTGGAGGCCAAGGGGTTAATTCCTTGAACTCAAGATAGAAAATTAGTATTTTTCATAAAAATACGCAGTCTAATCCGAACACCATCTAACACATAATTTAGGAGCAACAGGAACAACATTTCAAAATTCCCTTGTATTTATGTAAAAAAAAAACCTCCCCATATAAGGCAACTCTACTAAGACACCAGTTTACTCATCATACCATATTACTCACTTCTACACGTTTCCAATGTTCGCAATCAATTTTTATTCATCTTGAACCGGTATTCCCAATATGCCGGCACTTCCTCCATCCTTTCTGGGGGTCGTACCTCGAATTAAAAATCAGTTGCCGGTAGTTGGGAAACGGAGTCGCGTGGAAAATCCAATTCCGTCCTCCCGTGGTCGAGCAGAGGGTACAATTTTATCTCCGTTGCACGCCCATTGGGCGGGCTGAGAGACTTTTTATCGGAGATCCTCTTTCTGCCTCGCTAACTTCTCTCTCTTTTTCTAACATCTCTCACTACCTTTCTCTAGCGTCTCTCTCTCTAGCCATTCGAGCGGCGTGGAAATCGTAAAGGTCCCGTAATCAGAAACTGGCTTCGAACGGTGCTGTCGTATCTCAGGAAACAGAGTGCATCGTATTGCGAACGTCGAATAAGCGCGAAGGTCTCCAAAAAATAAAGATTGTCAACGAACGGAATGAAAAAGCGGGTGAGAAAGAGAGAAAAAGGAGAATGAGAGACACGTAACTGCTCCGTTCGCTCTCACCCCTTTTCCTTCTCGTTTTGTCTCGCGCCAGCTTCGTGTATTGTCGAACGCCGCGCAAACGTCGTCCGCAAATGTCTTTCCCGCGCCGTACGAGACACTTGCGCGCGAAAAAGCGCCGGAAACCGTTTGCATACATTTCCCCTCCATTTTTCCACGTTCCCGCAATATCTCCGAGGAAAAGAGAGGAAATAGATACGAGCGACTATGATTTTCCGATCGGCGTCGCATCGATGCGATAGACCCGGTTTCGTGCATCGAATCGCTGAAATCGAGTCTAATGATTCGAGACTGTCTGCGGATTTGCGGAAAAGTGGATCCATTATTTGAATACTAAATTTCTGATTCTGGAGAAATTTATGCTACGACAGTTTCTTATCAATTGATTCACATTTATCGAATCTGTTAATAAAACGTTTAAAAATAAACCTACCCCTACCGATCAAAATGATCGGTTTCGAATTTTTTGTTTTACAATTATTGAAGGTACAGAATTTCATCGGTAATTGTCGCGAACTTCTGTACGATAATTGTCGCAAAACAATCCCTCCTTCCGCGGGGTATACCCCGCGAGGGCCCGTGAAGCTCGAAAGCCCTCGGTCGCCGAGAAGTGTAACATAATACGGGTCGGGTATGTCGGTGTGAAAACAACACCTAACCCAGTGACAAAACTTCTTTATTTTTTATTATTCTCGAGCTTCGGTGTCCGTTCTTCCGTTTGTCGGAGGTCGAAAAATATTATCATCTACACAATAATTGCCGCCGGCCGGACCCGTGGTGGCGACAATTAACGCTGAAATACTGTACTTTGCAAATTTTGTTTGACACAAGTGAACAACTCTTCATGAAAATTTACAGACTCGTTTATACAGATTTAAACCATACTTACGAATTTTTATACATTGTTATCAAAACTATAACATTCTTTAAAAAATATGTAAGGACAGCGCATGGGAAAGAAACTTTCATCGTTCATTACACAAGTAAATATTATCAGAATTATATCATGTTTGCTATCATTTTCATTAAAAAAAATGCCGCGAATAAGTTGCTGAAAGTTCCATAAAAAAGTTATGAAAAATAAAGAAGTTTTGCTATTGGATTAGTAGTGGTCTTACACCGATATACTCGACCCGTATTATGTTACATTTCTCGGCAATCGAGGCCTCTCGAGCTTCGGTGTTCGTCCTTCCGTTCGCCGGAGGTCGAAAAATAGTATCTTCTACACGATAATTGACGCCGGCCGGACCCCTGGTGGCGACAATTAACGATGAAATACTGTATAGAGATGTCCTCGCGGGACTAGATTCAACATATTTATTTATCCGAGCATACGTTATGATAAAAATCACACAAAGTCTAAAGAAATTCAATTTTGTTATTTTCATAAGACAATACCTTTACTTGCGAATTTTAATGCTCGGTAGGTTTAGTGTTAACATGTGCATAAGAGATAAAACATTAAATTGCGAGCATAAGAGATAAAAGGAGACCAGTTGCTGTTTTAATTTTAATCGTTGTCGATACATAATCTTGTTTTTGATATTTGTTACTCGGGGAAAAAAGAGTGTGTGTGACAAGAGTTTTGATGCTTCAGCTGAAGAGGCTCGTATCGATAAGTGTTAAGTACTAAGAATTTTACAACCATTTTATCTACCCTTACAAATCACTGTCCGGAGTTACGGCTCGTAAAATGGGTTCTTCTTTCAAATACGAGCTCGAAGAGCATAAGATATTTCTCACGTGAGTGCGGTGTCGTTTCCACTTAATTTTTTACAGTGAAACGCTAATGAATCGTGCTTTTTATTCGAAATTGTCTAACTGCAATTGTAGAAACTGCTTCTTCTTGTCCGATTGTATCCGATCACATATACAGTGGGCCGAATTAATATTCGGACACTATTTACAATACAATAACTTTATTTATTATTTATTACAATTAAACTAAACGACTTCAGTTTTTTTTGAGATGTTAGAAGGATTAGTTTACTAGATAGCGTGTAGATAATTTTGTCCAATAATTGCTATTGATCGGAATTGCGACGAGAAAAGTGAGGATCACAATTTTTAACTTTTTTATTTGTGTCTGTATTGAAAATTGAAAAGACGCCTTTTGTAGGTATCAATAAGTATACACATACACAAAGTTTCATTGAAATTGGTTAATGTCGTTATGAGTTACAAACATTTAATACTCACAAAACATTAACTGATCACAAAAGGGCGAAATTCTCTGAAAACGCCGAAAATCTGCGACTTTCATGCTTGAGCTCTCATTTTGTAATGTTTGTAGTTCATAGCAACATTAGTCGAGTTCGATAAAAATTTGCTAATGTATATAACTTACGGAGATCTACAGAAGGTATATTTTAACTTTTCATTACAGGCTCAGATAAAAAAGCTAAAAATCGTGACCTTTACTTATTTCTTCACAATTTCGACCACTAGCAATTTTTATATATAATTATTCACACGTTACGTATTAAACTAGTTCATCTAACATCTCAAAAAAGAACTCAAGTTGTTCAGTTTAATTTTAACAAAGTTATTGTATTGTAAAGAGTGTCCGAATATTAATTCGGCCCACCGTAATTATCTCTCACATATAAAGTGATATAAAGTAATTATCACTCACGTTCGAATGCTCGATTATTCAAAATTATCTTTACGTAAATTTATGATTCACAAAATATCTTCTCTAAACATATTACTGTTTACTTTAAAGACATGAAAAAAAACATTTTAAAAAATAAAAAAATTCTATTTTTTCCTAATTCTAGTTCAGTCGGTAATGGCACATCCACTGAAGGTGTATGCCAATATTTGAAGTCAATCGGTCGACTAGAGTTTGAGATATCATGTCAACCAGTAGGGCACTGTTTCTTAAAGGAACCTTGTTCAATAACATATAATTTCGTCAGTTTCGATTATTTTCATTTAACAAAAATTGTGAACATTCGTAAAACATAAATAAATGTGTATGCAAAATGTTGATATTAAGAAACATATATTGCTTTGTAGCAGAATTCCTACGAAGACGAAAAAAAAAATGAAATTGTAAACTAGAATACCCCCCCCCCCCCCCCCCCCCACCACCCTCAACGCGTTCTCATTTTCAACAAAAGAGGAAGCATCATCGGCGGCCCAGCGGAAATTTCATAAAAACGTCTATCGGAAAGCAAAGAACTTTATCGGGGGATTGGCGAGCGTCGGGTAAAATGAATTCGAAATGCAATTCCGGCGGTGGCCGTGTAATATCAAGTTATTCGGAAGAGGAATATTACGGCTTTTCATTGGATCGTGCGGTGCTGCCATGCGCGCTTCCCAGTGAAAAGCAGTCGGCAATCCCTCGCAGTATTTCGCAGTATTTGCCGAAAGCGAGAGACTGGGGAGCATTTCAATATGTTTGTATGTTGGCTAGTTCATTGTATCGGAAATATTGCTGGGCTTGAGACGAGAATGGGAGGTTCATCGGAACCCGCCAGTGAACAGCACAGTGGCGTATCACTGGTTCCGATGCCTGCGGCCAGTCATCAGCCTTTGTTCGCCGTTTCCTCTTCGCGAGCAACCGGCTAATGGCACTTTAAACGGCCCCCGACACCGCGTGCTATCGCTTTGCGAACCACGGAGAAACTTTTATCACGTGCCGTCGCGATTTTCTCGCACGAACAGAGCTAACCGGTGACCGCGGACGTCTATCCGCGCTAACGCTTTCGATCCGAGCTGATTCCATTTGGTTTCTCTTCCTTTTTCTTTCAGAAATTAATATTGTCTACATGGGCGTGAATTTATATCGAGAATAATTCTTTACGCGGTCTCTTTTCACGATTCTGAAATTTTATTGCTATCTCAATAGTGCTATAAAAGTTATACGCTTAATATTGAGTTACTTTTTTCATTGAACAACTTAATTTTGTAAATCGGTTCTAAAGTGTTATAAGAATTAACTAAAACTAAGCCTACCTACCATTAAACGTGATTACTATGTGCCCCCATATCAAAATGGCACAATTGAATTTATTTAGATTTTGTGCCATTTTTATTATAATTTATGCTTAAATAAAAAAGTGTATAACCATTTCCAGTGGAAACATCTTTATAACTTCAACAATTGTAAAATAAAAAATTTGAAAGCGGTCATTTGACCGGCGCTGGTAGGTTCAGTGTTAAAGCCAGGAGTTGAAAACAGTTATGATATCGATTACGGTTCTTGAAACAGTTACGAGAACCGAAAAAATGTTATAACTGTTATGAGAATATCGGTTTTCGCTTATATCGGTTACGGTTCTTGAGAACCGATATTATAACGGTTCTATAACTGTTAATTTTAGGTTCTGGATTTCGGTTTCGATTCCGGTTCTTGAAACAGTTACGAGAACCGAAAAAATGTTATAACTGTTATGAGAATATCGGTTTCCACTTATGTCGGTTACGGTTACGGTTCTTGAGAACCGATATTATAACGGTTCTATAACTGTTATTTTTAGGTTCTGGATTTTGGTTTCGGTTTCGGTTCTTCAGACTTCAGAACCTATAATATATCCCGTATCGGTCTCATATTGGTTTTGCAGTTCTGCAACTGATATTTTTTGATTCTGTATCTACTATACAGGGCGTCTCAAAATTCCCTCAACATCCGCAAATGGGAGGTTCCTGAGATCATTTGAAGCGATATTTTCTCATGCAACAATGGCGTCCGCTGCTTTGTTTAAGAGTTATTAATGAAAAACACGGACCAATCAGAGCGCAGCTACAGCGGATTGATTCTGGCTCGGCCAACGGCGACGCCACGCTAAGCGGGACTTGTCGCCGAGTCGGACTCCGTCCGTTGTAGCCGCGCTCTGATTGGTCCATATTTTTCGTTAATAAGTGTTAACAAAGCCGCGGACGCCATTTTTGCAAAGGAAAATGTCGCTTCAAATGATCTCAGGAACCTCTTATTTCCGGATGTTGAAGGAATTTTGAGACACCCTGTATAGCCGATACAGAACCAAAAAATATCAGTTGTAGAACTGCAAAACTGATATGAGACCGATACGGGACATATTATAGGTTCTGAAGTCTGAAGAACCGAAACCGAAATCCAGAACCGAAAAATAACAGTTATAGAGCAGTTATAATATCGGTTCTTCTCCGATCTTCTATCCGATATCGGATATTCTCATAACAGTTACAACATCATTTCGGTTCTTCATAACTGTTTCAGTCAGAACCGATTGTATAACTGTTTCAAACAGTTATTTTCAGAACCGTTTCAACTCCTGGTTAAAGCATTGCATTTCATGTCCGATTTACATAATCGTATTCCGTGTTATAGCAATATGCCATGCAGAAAACATAGTATTCCGATCAATTTTTCAAAGTTCGATTTTCTATTCAATCGATTTTTCTCGCTGCGATTCAGGATCGATTTTTTTTGCAAAAATTGCTCAAAATCTCTAGTGTACAGGAATTATTAATGGTGTCTCAGAGTCACCACTCGAGTGCAAAAGGTTAAGTATCTCCGGGGGCAATCGCGGAGCGAAAAACATTTATTCGTCGGTGAAAGATCTTTTCGCCAGTTGTTCGTGTATCCAGGGTTGGCTTTTCATCCCCTGTTGCCACCCCCGCGGTTCCGCTGCACGCGACGGGTATTATTAATCTCGGGGAGCACAATGTTACATTGTGTCCCAACACCGCTGGTACAGTTCAATTAATTCGAAATGTACGTGAATACCGGATCGCGGGGGTGGCCGAGAGAGGGAGGAGAGGAACGACGACAAAGGGGATGCGAGCGAAAGTTGCAAAAACACGGAATGCGACGTTGAAACTGCCGGGGACAGACGGAGGACCTCGTTTCCATAACGCTGGAGTTCGGCTCCTGTCTCATGACTTTTTGTTGATCACTGTTTTCGACAGAACTGGATGGAGGAGTTTGACGGAAATCGGGGGTGGGACAAAGTGTTCGCCGAAAGGCTTTCGTTGCAAAAATCGCTTGCCGGATGTAGCTGTCGAGGCCGGTCGAAAAAAAGCGAATTTACCAGTTGAATTGAAAGAACAGTAATCAATTTCTTTATTTATATTATCGTTTAAAGTGCTCCTTCTTCTCGATCCAGAATTTTAACTCTTTGCGGACGCGTGTCTGCAGACACTCGCCCAAGTACAATTGTTACTCCGTGACTAAAAATTATTTTTAAAAAATTTATTACTCTCAAAAACGTCAAACAAATTTTTACCTAATACAACACTTGCTCCTTCATTTAATTCTTATGCGTAGCTGTCCGTATACAATTTCATTTCCCCGAGGAAAATTGTACATTCGAACCGTCGATAAGTACGCTAAACATAATTCACGTTGGCAAAGTGTTGAAAACATCCCCTCGAACTTCTCCGCAATTTTCATTGAATTCTTTATGGACAAATCATGTAGTAAATCTTTAATTTCTCTTCTGTTGCAATCTGCTCTATAATTTTTAATAATTACATTGCTATTATAGATGAGAATATTAAGAAAAGTTGAGTTCCGGAGAATTCATCGATAGAAACCAGTCAACCTGTATTATTCATAAATCGACTGCGAATCTTCATGCAAAATAATACATAATTGTCTACACCAATTACATGAAGCAGGGGCGAAGTATAAACCTTTCCTCTTTCTTTAACATTAGGTTTCCGGAGCAGTAAACGTGATAATTTTACATTACTTTATAAAAATGACAAGAATTTGTCTGTTCAAATTTTTAGCTATTTTTGGAATGACATATGTATGTGTACCTAAAGAAATAAATTTGTTGAATAATTTCTCATATATGCCATATTGACAATCTCAATAATCGTAAATTAGACATTTTAGAACTATGAATCGTTGTGATTTTTAAAATTGCATCTACTCATTTTTTTCATAAAAGCATAAAATCCGCAGACTAACTACCACGAATTTTTCAATCATCAAAAAGCCCAAGCGCCCGTTTAAAAAAGTCCCTCGAGAGGCGATCGATCATCACCCAAAAAAAAAGAGGCCAGCAGAAGGTTTTTAACGAAGTGCTCGCCGAGAAATCGATTACATCCGCGAGTGGCCGGACGACAGCAGAAAAAGCGGGCACCATAATGCGATTGAATTGCATCATCGAAAACAATCGAGGCCCGGTCGCCGATGGAGAAGAAGTCAACGTGGGGAAAAAGACGAAGAAGAAGAAGAAGAAGAAGCGAAAAGAACCAGCCGGTGAAGAGGGTGGAAGAGGATGGAAAAAAGAGGAACGAAGAAATTCGCGATCCAGCACCAAGCGCAAGACTCACCGAGGCCGACTCGTTGCACTTTACAGCCCGAGAGAGCTTGACCACGACACGAGAAAAACGTCTCAGGGCCGCCCAGTCTCCCTTTCCCTCGAACCCTGTCGTCCCTTACGGACTTCTCCTCTCCGCCACTCTTTCCTTTTCTTGAATGAGCATTTATTATCGGGGCAAGACTGTGTGGCAGCCTGCCAGGGCGCACTTGATCTTACTCCGTGCGCCTTGTAAAACACCACTTTCATACCTCCGCAAAGCAATTTAATTCAACGGCTCCCCTCGGCCTCCTCTCAGCCCTCCTCCCAGCTCTTCAGCTTCTCTTTTGCACGGCCAGTCGTCTGCTCCTCTTCGGCAACGCTCGCTTTATTTCTCCCGCGGAGCGTAGTCGCGCAGATTCGTATCTCCATCGCTGCTGCTGCTGCTGCTGCGCGCGCGCGCGTTATCAGCGCTGATCTGAAGAACGCTTTAATCCCGGCTTTTCCATCATTCCTTTGCACAAGGATTCACCAACGATTCGGAACGGCCACCGGCTTTTATTGAAATGTTAATTTCAACCGCCGATCGCTGAACCAACCTGATCGCATCGTATTAAGCGCGGGAAGCGTTCCACGATTCGCGCTGCCCTCAGCTTCAGTCTCATAAACTTGCAAAAGAACGTACGGTTGAACGCATTTTGAAAAATTTTTTGAAAACTTGCGACGCTTTTTGCGAGAGCGACTTGCGGAAGTAAGTACGTTTGTCTGCAAATGAGCCGTTGTTTTTGAAAGTAGTATAAGTCCATTTTTGGAAAAAATGAGTTAATGGTAGTTATAGTCAGATATAAATATCCTCTTTTTATATTTTTAATCACGTATTTAATCAATACCGTCATAGGCACGGTAGGGGCCCCTCAAACGCCTGGTTCTCCCACCAACTTCTCTTTCAATTGAGTCAAAACCGTCCCACCATAGCGCTCACTGTCCCCCACCAGGCCTGCGCACTGTTCGCGACGGGAAAAGCACGTCCTCCCCTCTATGGTAACAGCGGATGCTGGTGGGAGACAGTGGGCGTTATGGTGGGGACGGTTTTGTCTCAATTGAGACAAAAATGCCCATCCCTGGTGTGCAATGTTCTCGTAAATTAATCGAAACAAGTGGAACTGTAAAATGTTATCGCAGGAATGTTTTTGTCGAAAGTAGAGAAAAGCCATTTTTAATAATGATAATTCAAACGAAACATTAATTTAATCGCATTAATTATTAATTTTTCTGACTTTAGTGTGCACTGTCCTTGAAACCTTGGCGTACCATTTTTTTACGGTTACAGTGATTAGAACATTTTTATCCCCCAAAAATTCCACAGATAATGAAAGAAAATTTATATTTTTCGTATGGCTACATTTGCATTAATGTTAGTACATATTGTGTACAAAAAGTACAATTTTATTTTGTCTAAAAAGAAAGGCGTGAAATTTATATTTCTTTGACTTTGTTGAAAATCTTCATCACGAGTCTGACTCCTTAAAATACGGCAAGGGGTTAAAGTGTTCACAGCAGATAAGAGCTACTGCCTTAAAACGCATACCTTTAAATATCTCACAATGTATGAAGAAATGGACTTATATCACTTTCAAAAACAACGACTCAAATATTGATGCAGCTCAGTCTCTGCAATAATTGGTGAGAGTAGTGGTCTCGGAACTTTTTACTCGATAAATGTCGGGAGTGTCTACATCATTCGGAGTGCAATTATACAGGGTGAGGGGGTGACTACTATAAACAGGCCACCTGAATAACTCGCTTGCTTTTGAAGATAGAAGAAAATGCATCAGACCAAACTTACTTGATATCGAGGCGCTCGTAATCTGATGTCATTCATTTTTTTATAGGTGGAGACGTCAAGGAGATATGAAGGTCAACTATGTTTTTTTAAATGGAACGGTATGATTTTTTATTTACATGCTGATAATGTGTCTCAAGACGAATGCAATGACCTATTATGAAGGTCATTCAAGGCCACGCAAGGTCAACTGCAATAGAAAATAAAGTGTCTCAAAGTACTCTTCGAACACTACGACGATTTACATGTAACATGATATTTACGTATTCACTGCTACTTCAAGTGTTCAAAATGACGAACTTGAACTAGAAATTGGTCCATATTTCATTGATGGCAAGCTAAATAGTCATAAATACGATAGAATCTTAAAAGACGTTCTGCTAGAATTGTTAGAGGACATTTCACTGGACACGCGACAGTTCATGTGGTTCCAACAAGACGGATGTCCTGCTCATTCAGCACGAAATGTTACAGAATTACTGAACAGGACATTTGGAGGTCGTTGGATTGGTCGATCAGGAAGTAATAAATGGCGAGCACGTTCCCCAGACCTGACACCACTAGATTTTTATTTGTGGGGAAAATTGAAGAAACAAGTGTTCAACGAAAAACCAACAACCACAGTTGATATGCAAGAACGTATAAAAAGAGCTTGCTCTGTAATAGATACAACTGAAATTTGTCAGGCAGTATCATCAGTATTGCAACGTTTTAGATTATGTCTCCGTGTTCAAGGTCGTCATTTTGAACACTTGAAGTAGCAGTGAATACGTAAATAACATGTTTCATGTAAATCGTCGTAGTGTTCGATGAGTTCTTTGAGACACTTTATTTTCTATTGCAGTTGACCTTGCGTGACCTTGAATGACCTTCATAATAAGTCATTGTATTCGTCTTGAGACACACTATCAGAATCTAAATAAAAAACCATACCGTTCCATTAAAAAAAAAACAGTTGACCTTCATATCTCCTTGACGTCTCCGCCTATAAAAAAATTAATGACATAAGATTACGAGCGCCACGATATGAAGTAAGTTTGGTCTGATGCATTTTCTTCTATCTTCAATAGCAAGCGAGTTATTCAGGTGACCTGTTTATAGTGTCCCACCCTGTATATGCACCACATATCCCTAAAATTGTATAATTTTTTGAATTTCCGGTTTCGGCGTCTTTCCTTGTTAGTATTATACATTTTCAATTTTTGTTTCATTAAATTCTCCTGGTTTTATGGAATTTTTGGAGTTGCTGGTTGGGCAATCGGGAGTGTTGAACGATAGGGAGTTCAAATTCGATTTTTGTCGCAAAATTTCCTCGAATCGAGGGCACCATGCTCTGGAACCCGAGCGATTCGTTTAATTATGCCTCGACCTGTGGATTTTGTGACAGGAGATTAACAAGCGTCGCCCGGGAAATTGTCCGCCAGCAAAATAATATATTTGTTGGAAGCGTTTAAGCAGCGTGGCGCACAACTTTCGTATTTGGCTTTTCGCGGCGCGGGCTGTTTGCAATGCCCAATTTGGGAGCCATGAATATTTAATGAAGCCCGCGTTGTTCGTTGTTTCTTCGCTGGGCGATATTGAATTCGCCGGTGTTGCTCGGGTTTATAATTGCCTCCACGTTAATTTCATTCGTAATGGATATACAAAAATACTTCCATTTCGCAGTGCTCTGCTTGCTTCGATGACACACTCGCAAAAAAGAATTTTTCGACGGTGAACAAGGATTAAAATATTTTAAGCGTCGGATTGGGAGTGTATGTTTCCGACGGAAGCCGTAATTTTGCGTTAAATGAATTATTTACGCTTGAAATGCTAGGAGCAATCGTTTTGTACGAATGTAATATACTACAATGTTTGCTGTGTGTTTAAAATATTAAATGTGCGGCTGAGATCATGTTTTAAATAGGATGCAGAATTTCGGGAAATTCAATATTTCATTTGAGAGCAACGTTGTTAGTAGATTGCAGATTTTATGCGTTTATGGCAAAAATAAATACGTGAAACACAATCCTAATTCTGTTTTTACACGGTAGATACGTGCCAGAAATAAAACCGTGTTAAAAAAGACATGTTGTACATACATAAATAGAAAAACAGAGGATTGGTTCCATATTTTTGTTATATGTGTATTTTTGTTTTCTGTAATAAATAGCTGAGTTAAAAGGATTCATACCAAAAAGTTTATTAATTATAAAAAGCCAAATTTTATTTGTATCTGCATTTATGCACAGTTTATTTCATGAAAACAAAAGGTACTTCAATTCTTAAAGTAAAAGTAACGTATATAAATTAAAAATGGTCACAAATTCAGGAATTAAGAATGGTCACAAATTCGGGAATTAAAAATTGAGAACAGTGATAGTGATGACCGTGTTCAAAACTGAATTGGGTGTACTGTTATGTTACTATTTTACCTTCATTCTATTCAAATTGTTAGAGAAGAAATATATTTTTATTCTACCTGAGCTTCCTGTAATAGATGCAGTCAACTTTTATTAATGATTCGCTATCTAATTATTGTAGCAAACGATTTACTTAATTTCAACCTAAATGAAGTTATTTTTCCAGTCTCATTTTTCAAATGAAAATGATAAAGCGCAGAAAATGATTACTTGCTTCAAACTCTTATTTATAAACATAAGTATGTTTTAAAAATCTATTGCAACAAATTGGCCATTTTATTTCCACAACCACCCTCTCAATTTCAAATTATAAAGAAACAATTTTGATTATTTTCAGTCTGAAGCAATTTTTAAAGAATTTTAAAATGTGTTAGACTGAATAATAGTTCGATCTGCTAAATGTAAATTTTGTTTCGAAAACGGACGAAACCGTAGCAAAAGGTAGCAGAAAGTGAAAAACAGCTCGCAGGCCGAACTAACGCGTTCGGTTTCCCGGTTCATTAAAGTTAGGCGAGCTGTCCAAAAAGAGGAACGGCGATTCGGAGCGTAACAAGCTGAGAAGCAAAACTCCTTGCTAGGAAAAAGTCTGCAACAAATTGCTCAACGGAACGTACGGTTGACTTAAATATATCGAATCGGCGGACGTGTTAAATAAGGATTAGTTCGCCGTAACAGGAACGTCTTCACGCTTCGATTCATGCTCCATCGAAGTTCCTTTTTCGATCCGCAACCTGGTCGTCTATTAAAGTGTTATGTCTGGTTAACAATCTAGAAAGATCATATTCTTTACGAATTTATTTTTAAAAAATCACCAAAATTTTCTTTTTAACGAAGACATCACTTTGCAAATACATAGATTTCACAACTTGTAGCATTTTTTTTGCTGAATGATCTCAAAAAATGACAGCGACAACCTCCATTTCGGAAGACGACAATGTATGATTTTATATCTCCCATTTTTTAAGAATTGATACAAAAAAAAATCCTACAAGTTACACAATGCATAAATAAAACACTGGTTTAAAAAATGCCCGTTAGTTCTTTCAGAAAAACTTCCTAAAAATCTCTAAAAAATTTTTGGGCTGTTATTCAGTTTTGTTTCACCTAGATCAGGCAGTTCCAACCAGTAGCTCCGGAGCTATTCGAGGCAGTGTTGGGATATGGTGCAAGATTTCACGCGCATGCGCGGCCAAAACAGTAATGTATCTATATCATGATGACAGAGGTAGTGGAGCCCTGAGACAGTTATATTGGCGGGAATGTATCGAAACAATCTGTTCCGGACAAAAAGACTTCAGGACGTGGCCTACGAGTTACAAAATATACACAAATACACATGTTATACATTCATTTTTCAGAATCAAATCATACCAATTTTTTAAAATTCTGATGGGTGCTCAAGGTATCCCATTTTAACGAGAAACTTACTTTACTAAGGGTGAAATCGCCGCGCATGCGCGTGAAATCTTGCATCATATCCCAACACTGATTCGAGGCACATTCCCCGCTTAGGTTCTTCCCCCACTATTAGATTTCATCGTTAGAATGTGTAATAGTGGGAAGCTCCCACCGCGCAGTACTCACTAACTCTACCGCTGTACGTAGTAGTGGGAAGAGGTTCGATGGTGGGGACCTTGCAATTCTCGGAGGGGAATACGTTGGTACTCCCTGACCAAGATCAATAAAAACGAACGATTCATAAAGATTTTGTTAACACATAATTTTATCTAGTAGATGAACGAAAAGATCTTGAAAAACATCTACTAAATAAAATCGTATATTAACAAAATCTTTGTGAATTTTTCATTTTACACGTGTCAGCTGAGTCAGCTCTGAAAAATCGTGTTCACCGCACAGCGTAGCATCATCTATTAAAAAAATCTGTTACTCAGACATTTTTCAAGATTGTGCGATCAAAAAATTACTGAAAGTTCCACGGTATACGTTCTTTTAATTAAAATACTTGTTAAAATAAGCAGTCCATTCGTTTTTATACAAAAAAATTCACAACAATTTTTAATTCATCGTCTATATAAAATCATACCTACATTATCAAGTTCTGAAAAAGACGGTGTATACGTCACACATTTTTTAGATTGTGCGAATAAAAAATTACTACAAGTTGCACAATATACACGACTTGTAACTGAGATGCTTGTTTAAAAACGGAGTCCATTCAATTTTGTTAGACAAAATTTCTAAAAATTTCGGTTTTTTAAGACTGCTAACTAGGCATGGAGCTTTCAAAAGCTTTCCGATCGATTTCACAGGGTGGAAAGAGCGTGTGAACGACACACGCCGAGTATCGTCGAATCGATTTATCGAGCAACCGCAGCGAGAAAGAGCGGTGGACGAGTGGGAACGGCGGGAAAAGGGTGGCCGCGGACCAAATCCAGCAATTTTGATCGTTTGACCGTAGGAGAGGAAATTAAATGATCGACCAGTAAATTCATTAATTCGAGCGTCGCCCGCTCCTTACCATTCTTTTCCCGTCGATTTCACGGTCCCGGGAATGGAATAAGAGAGGATAGGAGTATCGGAAGCTCGTTAAACCGGCGTATCGGAAACAATTGCGCCGCCGAGAAAACGAACCGAGGCAGAAATAACCCTGGGGATTGCGTACGGGGGTGGAATTAACACCCACGGAAAAAAACCGACAATCGTTATACAACCGTGCTGTAAATGTTATTACGTTGAATCGTAGCGGTTTGTTAATTAACCCTTGTGTCAACAATGGGGCACCGTTTTACACATTTTTAACAGTTTTAGTAAATACCACGTTGATCCTATATAACTGCGGATTTTATGCATGTATGATAAAAATGATTACGTTCAATACTAAATTATGCAGCATTAGTAAAAAAAACTATCAGAAATTCGATACGGGCAAAATGATGACTTAAAACCCCCTTATTTCACATGGACTACAACATATTTCATTTAGAACAAAATGGACGATGGTGCCCGGAAAAAGTGATCGATTTGGCATAGAATGACCCTATAATAAAATTATCGGAACGCTTTCATGGAAAAATTATTGAAGAGCCTTCTTTGTTGAAGTATACATTTCAATACAAATTGCGCAGAACCGGAATAAATTCAATCTTGCTAGTTTTAGAAAATAATATATACCAGTCACATTTTATGTTTGGTATGTTTAGTGTTAAAATGCTTAATAGAAGGAATATATATTATTTAACTTCTGCTTCCTATAGTTGAGATGGACAATTTTTATTCTACATAAAAATTCACAGTCTATCTACACAATCTCTTTACCGAACTTGAAAATCAATTTGTAATACAATTTATTAAATGGTTTGAGTTACAAAACAAAATTAAACGACTATATATCCTTGGTTCAGTGTCAATCTAACTACTCATTTTATAATAGCTGCAGATTTTTATGCAAGTTAAAAATTGTCTTTATGTCATGCACGAAACAAGAACCACGATTTAAAATTGTCTTCTTTTGTTTGAATAGGTCAAAAACAATATATATCCCCACTCTTCAATTCTTTTAATCTTTCAACTGTTTAAAACCATAACTACTCAATTTGATCATTAGTGCATAAAATCTGCAGTCCAATTATAACATCAATGAACATACTCTACCTAAAAGATATGAGTGTAAAAAAAATGGTACGTTTAACTATAAAAAACTGAAGGTGATAACTCTGAAAGGAAATAGTTGACAAAAATTTTCGTAGAATCATGTTAAAGCTCTCCTTGAACCATGTTATTTTATTTAAAGAAATAAAAGATACGAGTGTAAAAAGATAGTACGTTTACCTATAAAAACCTGAAGGTGACCTTGACAACTGGAAAGACATAGTAGACAAAAATTTTCGTAGAATCATGTTAAAGCTCTCCTTGAACCATGTTACTTTATTTAAAGAACTAAAAGATTATGAGTGTAAAAAAAATGGTACGTTAACCTATAAAAAATTGAAGGTGACCTTGACAACTCTGGAAAGAAATAGTTGACAAAAATTTTCGTAGAATCATGATAAAACTCTTCTTGAACCACGTTCTTTTATTTACAGAAACTTCCAAGCGAATCGCTAAAAATAGAATAATAATCTAAGCTGACCGACCCTGTATACAGAGAGCTATTTCCAAGAAACACTACAAACTCAAATAATTCCACATTTTAACAAGGAGATCAGGTTCATAGGAACCGGAGGACATGTCAAAGCTTGATTCGCAATCTCGATTTACACGTCCGCAGCGGCGGCGCTAATTTTCATACCGATTCGTCCGATTAGCAGGGTTCGGGTCGGCTTTCCGACAGAAATTACGTGGAACACGACCGAGTATATACCGGCTGCTATCAGATACGTCTTGATAAAGTCAGTCGTCGGCGGGTGCGGTAGCATCGAGAGAGAAAGAGAGAGAGAGAGAGAGAGAGAGAGAGAGAGAGAGAGAGAGAGAGAGAGAGAGAGAGAGAGAGAGAGAACACCGGCGTGACGAGCGATTCGGAGCTGTTTATGCCTGTACGAGCGATCACCTGTGTGCTCGAATTGATTGGTGGAAGAACGGAGGAATCGGATCGATCGGTCTGCGTGGCCGTCGGCCGGTCATCCGCCCTCTCGGCCGCCCACGCATCAATTCGTCTGTCCATCCGTTTGTCCGTCGTTCTATCGGACGATCGGGTCTATATCCCTGGCAACGTCGGTGGTCCATCCGGCTCCCAGGACAATTTTCACCGACAATTAGATCACCGCCGTCCGTGTTTCGCCGCGATGTACACAGGAAAATTTATCGCTCGATGCGAACGCTACTGGCTGCCAGGAGGAGAAACGGTCTTAGCTGAATGATTCGACAGGAATTTCCGACATAAATGACCGCCGAATTGGACTATACAGTCAGGGACAAAATTAAGTGAATCTCTTTTCCGAATAGATAAATGTATTATAGATGCACCTATCTCACACGTGAACACGTGTATTTTACGTACACGTACTCTTGTACGTGTCATTTTAAGTAGACGAGTACACGTGTATTTTCTTTAATGAAAATGTTGTTTAAATTTATTGTTGCACCAACAAACCTCGCGATTTGTGAAACCATACTCTTACGTAGATTAATATTGTAGGTATTTTAGGTGAGTTGTGTGGATGAATGAGCATGTACAGGGTGTATAAGAATTATATGTCATGACTACCATAGCGGCGTCCATACCTCTGGATCGGTGGAGATCTGTTAAAAAAATGGGTCGCAAATTTGTCCTTGACCATTTTTTCAAGGTCAACATTTCTTTTGTATTGCATCGTATAGTACTCGTCACAAGGAACAAAAGTCTCACAGACAGCATGGGTCTCAAGTCAACCATTCTCTCGAAAAACGAGTTTAAAGTTTCATAAACTATTTTATTCCATGTGGCTACAGGGTGTTCCATGATGGCATAAATGTGGAGGGGGTAATTCTACATGAGGAAATAAGTTTAAAATATAGAATAATTTTTTTCGTTTAAACTTTAAAGTTTAGTAAACAATCTTATTCCACATGTCTACATGGTGTCCCAAGATGGTAGAGATGTGGACAGGGTGATTCTACATGAGAAAATAAGTTTAAAATATAGAATAATTTTTTTCATTTGACACCTCGTTTTCGAGAAATTAAAGTCGTTTTTGAGAGAATGGTTGACTTGGGACTCATGGTGTCTTTGAGACTTTTATTCCTTGCGACGAGTACTATAGTATCCAATACAAATAAGTTTGACCTTCAAAAAAAGGGGTCAAGGGCAAATTTGTGGACCATTTTTTTAACAGATCTCCACCGATCCAGAGGTATTGAAACCAGCTATTGTAGTCGTGACATATTATTTTTATACACCCTGAACGTGCGCGTGTGAACTGTCCAACTGTAGAGATGCGTGTGTATGTGCGCGTGTGTGTATAACAAGGGCAGCGATGAGAAATTGCGAATCGCGAACAAAAAACAAATCGAGGACATTTCGGGTTAAAACGTCGCATATAAACACTACGTTGAACGTTTTCAATTTTTACATTGTTTTTAATTACTATTTTTTTTATTTATCAATAAACCTATCACGCGCACACGTACATGCTCATTCATCTACAAGACTCACCTAAAATACCTACAGCAGAGTTGGGCAATTTTGCCTCAATTGAGGCAAAACCGTCCCCACCGTAGCGCTAAATGTTCCCTTCCACCAAGCGCCGTATGGTGGGGCAACGAAGACACGAGATATCGTTGAACGCGACGAACGTGCGCGCTGTATGAAAAAGAGCCTGATCTACAATATCAATATCAATGTTCTAAAAATGTTCTAAAAATGATACGAATTAAAATGAGGACGCATTAATACACGGGTAACTCAATACAAGTGTATTTAAATATATGTTAAATAGTACACGTGTGTTTTTAACCACGGTTAAAAACCACGATCTCTAATGTGTTGGATCGTTGGATATGAATCCATAATCTAGAATTTATATTTTCCATAAGATGTGATACAAAACATCCGAGTTGATTTCAACCGTTTACTATTACAGTATTTCATCGATAATGTTCGCCACCACGGGTCCGGCCGGCGACAATTAACGTTCAGATAATACTATTCTTTGACTCGTGCCGAACGTAGAAAAGAACAGCGAAGCTCGAGAGGCCTCGTTCGACGAGAAGTGAACATAATACGGATCAAGTCATGAAATACTGTACAACTCAAGCTCGTTAATTCACACAGTGTTAATTTTTTCCCGATCTTCACAATCCTCGATAAATACCCGAGAAAGTCAATTTAATAACGACGAAGCTGATTAACAGCGAATACAGTGAAGAGCATAAAGCCATAATTTACAATCAACTAACAAAACGAAAAAAGTCCATACGGCTTTATATATGTACATGTAAAGGTGCATTAGACGAAGTACCTGGACGGTGTGTATTACAGACAGATTTTATCGTTACGGTTTTACGAGTCGAAGGGAAATAAACCGGCGTGTACAATTTTAAAGCTACTTCCCAATTAATATGAATTTTTATCGCGCTTCGAGGGTTTATTTATCGGGAAATCCAGCGATAAAGATTACGATCGCACGATGAAATTTCACACTGGATATAATATCCAAGCCTTATCCGTCACTGAACAGAGCTCCACGGCCCCGGGGGGGGGGGGGGGGGGGTATTGCGTGAAATCATCGCGTAAGATTAATAGGACGCGCTATTATCCGGTGCTATTTAACACCCTGTAATCGAGCGAGTGCCATGGAAAAAATCTCTGCATTAATTATCAACATTTCAACGACGATTACCGGCGTTCCTCGTCGATTTTGCGAACGGCGTGCATGTGCGCGCGAGAAACGCGCAAACTCATGTGTGCGATGGGGATGGTTCTGGGGGATGGGGTTGGACGGTGGAGGCCGGGCTCCATCCGGTCAGTCCGCATTTAATTAAACTTGCACGATATATCGCGAATATTCGATTATAGACAAATTAGTTTAGTCCCTCGAGCGCGGTTAATTTCACGCGAGACGAGACGTGAGCGGATTGCCGTACACACGAAATTGACAGGAAAGTCGGACGGAAAAGTTGTTCTCGTCAAACGCTTCTTACTCGACGTTTCCATGGGGGATGTGGAAATAGAACAGCTGAATTGTTTATAACAAATTTTCCAATCAGTCGCAAAAAATTGATTTGGTCCTTTAACAACTTGGAAAATGTTTGGCATTATACTGTTTGGCATTTCATCTACTAAATTCTGTTATAAATGCATACAATCAGCAGTTTGATAATAACTATTCATTAACGAAATTAATTAAGTGTCATTACACATGAAATTAACAAATCATATAATTAAATGAAGGAATTAATTTCTGATGAATGAAAGACATTAAATAAATTAATGGTAAATGTTACGTTAAGGTGAGTCACCTCGGATGACCTTGACCTTGACGTATGTTGCCAAGGACAACATTCTGAACATTGAAAAATTAAATTAATATTGACATTCCTCTAAATTTTAATTTTATTTATTAAGTACTTTTAAAAACTCCCTTTTCTCTATACATCTACGAAAATTGCAAAAAACCCTTGTTAAATTTTGGTTGCAAGTACACTTTATTTTCGTGCAAACTGTCACAAGGAGATATAATCCAAGTTGGTTTGAGGTTAGGTTGGTGGTAGGGGATAACCCAGACGTAACCCAGAACTAAACCAGACCTTTTTTTTTGTTTTACGTGGGAGGAAGAAATGATATTACGCACGCTACCTGTCCGATGGCCTGTGCAGGACTCCTCCTGGTGCAACCTAAGGCTACGCTGTGATCGCTTCAGGAATTATGCACCAGGGTATACCTGCTAAAACTACCTCCCACGATTTCCGCCCGTGTGTTCACCCCAATGCACGGGATCGCTCAGCATTACTTTATGCAGAGGGTGAGAACTAACCTAGACCTAACACCATTTTGAGGTTGTCCAATTTCAGAGAATGTCTTCGATAACATATGTCAAATCCAAAATCACATTCATGTAGATACTGACAAATTACAATAAGGTAGCATCGGTATATTTTAGTTCATAACTTTTTAATAAAAAACGAGCGACGACTAAAACCTCTTGGAGGTTACTTGGAAAGGTGACTTTGATAACAGATGTCAATACAGTAAATCGTTTTAACCTTTATTACTGAAAATAACTGCTATATTTTTAAAACTTCTTTTGTTTATATAACTTTTTAATATAGAACGAGCGCCGGCTAAAATTTCTTGAGGATTACTCAGAATGTTGTCCTTGACAACATATGTCAAGGTCAAGGTCATCCGAGCTGACTCCCCTTAACGTAACATTTACCAACAACTTTAATAACCTGACGATAATATTATATCGATACTTATAAATTCTTTCGTTCTCTCTGCTGTTTTACGTTTCACCCATCCATTTTGGCAACAATTGCATAAAATCGGCGATCTAATAATTACTCACGGTGTAATGATCGTGTAATATGTCGACGTCAAATTGAAACGCGTTCGAATGATCACCGGCCTCAAGGTGCGATCCGACGAACGCGATCTTATTGTTCCCGGGGTACCCCTCTTCATTTACAACCAGCGATTTCTCCCCTTGCCCCTGATGCCACGGGCTTCGAACAACCCATTTTCTTCCCAGGACCAATTAATCTTCACTCAATTGCACGGTTAATTAATTACACGGTAACATCCCCGCAACCCCCGTCCGCCACTTAGCTTATTGTCTTTCCGGAGAAATTATTCGGCAACTATGAATCACTTTCTTGCTCCCTCGACTCGCCTTATCCTCCCCCGCTCGATTCTATTATTGGAGGCACGTATAATGACCGGCGGATTAAGTTCACCATTGCTCAACGGCCCTATTCCAACGACCCGGTTTATTAAGCGCCGCTTTGATTGAGCTCGATATTGTTCGGCCCCGGTGACGGATATGCGATGCTCGCTGCGTTTCGAGCACATAGGCATGCTGGAGCCATGCTACACTTAAATGGAACATCATCTGAGAAAGATAATCGCGTACGAAACTAACCTATACGCCCGACAATCGTTGTGTATATTTTGTGGACAGAATGCGCTTAGCCAATGCAGTGTAGAAATAATTAAAAAAATACTGAAAAACAGACTAGATGATATGATGGCGTGATAGCACAGAGAAAGGTTGAACTTCGTTTTGGAGAACTCTTTTTTTTCAAGTTTTTTTTTATGCAATCCTATAGATTTCGACGAGGAAACACCGAAAATGAAAATCTTATTGTGAGGAATTCATTGGTTCAAAAGTTATATGCGTATAAAGTTGAACACTTTTAAGCCTTTTTAACAGGTTAAAGCGCCGCCATATTGATATATTTGGTAGGTGATACACGTAAAATGGGGTAAATAGTTCCGAGCAGATCCGTTAGATGGCAGCATAAACACGTGCGTAATAATAACACATTTACCAAATCAAAATGCGAAACATTATACCATGGTTGGGCCAGCCTTCTCCGCTCCCATAACGACCTAACCCCAAACCATGCGAATACGCACCGTCTATCCAGCACATGCGCCGAACAGACCTACCTCTACCACTCAACGAATATCCAATATGGCGAAGCTCTAACCTGACAAAAACGCTTACAATTGCTCACCTTTACACGCGTATAACTTATAAACCAGTGAATTTCTACCAACCATACACACATTTTCGGAATGTCTTCATCGATATCTACAGGATCACATAAAAAAAGGTCAAAAAAGTTAATAACACGGAGTTCTCCAAAACGAAGTTCAGCCCAGAGAAAAATATAACGTTTTACTATTTAGTAATACTCATAATAACGATAGAATTGCATGTATTCAGCTTTCGTGCAACTTTTGTTTAAATATGTACCCTAATAGAGAAGTTTACTAAAAAATTACTTCCGGAAAACATATTTATAATTTCAATATTTGTAAAAGAAAAATTTAGAGACCAGTCATTCTGACTGTTCCGGTAGTACTAGTGTTAATAATAAATTTTCCAAATAAAACTTCTTTAGTAAATGTTGCACACCATAATGCATACTATTACCGCACAAATGTGCCAGAGTCTGACTCGTCATTCTGCCCGAATGGGTTAAACATCGCAAAAACCTTTCCCTCTTGCAGCTTGTTAATTGTCATTATTAGAGCATTTATGAAAAAAATCGGTGAGTGTAATTTCAAACGATAAAAAGATTACAAGACTGTAAGAGTATGAATAAAACTGTTATAAAGAGAAATAAATTCCTATTTGGTTCGTATGTCTTGCGGTAAATGCAAACGATTTTTATTTTGCATAAAGATTCGCTGCCTGGAGACTCTGAAAGTGAAGTCAGTCACGTCATCTTTCTTTGAGATTTTTACATCGATTTGGTGAACAAATATTTTACAAAGAACCAGAACTGGTTGTTTTTTCCTCTCCTCCTTTTCCCCTTCCACTATCCCATTCCACTACCTGAGCACGTTCCAACGTCCCCCACTAAGACCGTAGACTGGTCACGTGACGTGCCGCGCAACGTGTCACATATTACTCTGGTCATCAGAGAGGTGGTAAACTATATTCCCCTCGATTTAACCGATTTGGCATCACTGGTAACATGTGATGCTTAATATGTAATATATAATATATAATTTTTCATTTCATTATGAAAATGTAATCAAAATATATATTATTATAAAGACTAACAAATGTGTATCAATGTATTGTTTTCAGCTTTTTGAAGTAATTATAAAGAAGGAAAGAAATTTTTCCTGGACAACAATTCCTTACAATCGATGTAGGCAATTTTCATTTTGCATGAAGATCCGCAGTCTATTAATAAAATAATCATCAAACTGCAAAAGGTCCATTATCTTTCTCCGGAAAAAATTTCTGAAAATCACGATTTTTTTGAATTGTTAACTAGGGATGATCTCATATGAGAAAATTCCAAAAAGGGCTGAAAACTTTTTCATTTCATTATGAAAATGTAATGAAAAAAAAAATATATATATTATTATAAACACTGACAAATGTGTATCAATGTATTGTTTTCAGCTTTTTGAAGTAATTATAAAGAAAGAAAGAAATTTTTCCTGGACAACAATTCCTTACAATCGATGTAGGAAATTTTCATTTTGCATGAAGATCCGCAGTCTATTAATAATTGTAATCATAAAAATGTAAAAGGTCCATTATCTTTCTCCGGGAAAAATTTCTGAAAATCACTATTTTTTTGAATTGTTAACTAGGGATGATCTCATATGAGAAAATTCCAAAAAGGGCTGAAAACTGACATTTTGGAATAGAATGTTCTTGATTATCCTCGACAGCGGATCCGCAATTTCTGTCGGAAATGGTGGTCGCGTGTTTCAATGAATTAATTTGATGGAGCTCTCGGGACGAGCAAAATTGCGATTTCGATGCCGATGCTGCCTTTAAACAACCGTTTCATTATTCGCCGGGATACAGGGAAAATATGATTTCAACGCGGACAGTTGAAATGATGAGATAGAGTGAGAGATAGAGAGAGGTTGGTTCTCGCCAGCATAGGAAAAGAGACGCGGCCATAATTATAAAGACACATTATGCACGGCCGGAAGCTGGAGTTGAATAATAATAATCGCTCCAGTTTATGGATTTTCAACGATGTATACTTTCGTGCTTATTTTTAATCCTTCTAATGAAATTGCAACGCGAAACGCATCGCCGCGCCTCGCTTTTGCGCGCCGCGAAATTTTTTGCTTCGCCGGCGAAATTTTCTGCAGTTTCGGGATTTTCTGCACGCTGGAGAAAATATAACCGTCCGAACTGTAACGATACTTTTTAGGAAAATTACTTTGTAATTGCTGGTGGAAGTAATTATTCTCCATTTCTTTTTCTAGGAAAAATTATTATGTAATAGAAATATATTTTTAACTTTGCGGAAATCGTTTCATAGGCATGTAACAATTTAGCAAGAAAGATGGTTATTAATAAATATGCAGTATTTAGTTGAATAAATGTTGCTAATAATTTATTTGATTGAGAAATTTTCTTATTTTATTTTAGTAGAAAATATAAAATAAATGGAAATTGATTGACTCCTTATTAAAATCAATGAATTAATATTGTATTATAATTAGACTGTGGACTTTATGCATTTACAGCAAAATTGAGCACATGAAATTTCAAATTATAGGAAAGTTTAGAAAATGTGAAATATCAATATAGTATTTGCGTATTATATTAAAATTATTAAGGGAAGAAATAACATTCTACTTGGTCTCCATTTCTGACAATTGATGCAGACGAGTTTTATTTTGCGTAAAGATCCGGCAGTCTAATTATAATATGTCCCAATTTTATCCAAAAACATGTAACATATATGGACGGAGTAAATAAATACCATTACTTGTGACTAGGCAGCGGATGTTATGCGTTTATGACAAAAAAGGAGTGCAATTTGAAATAGTAAAAATATTAGAAGAATTTAAAAATACTGTTATATTGCGTTCAGCCTATTAAACATATTCAGAAAGAGGATAAATTTCTATTTCACTCCCGTTTGTTGTAATTCATGTAGAAAATTGTTATTTTCCACAGAGATCCGCCCACTACTTATTCCTAGACTGCGGATCTTTATGTTAAATAAAAATTGTTAGCATCAATTGCAAGTAACATATTTTCGTCTTTAATAATTTTAATAAATCGTAGACACTATCAGTGGTGTGTTACACTATGGGCAACTTGGGAAAATGCCCGGGGCCCCAAGCAAAAGGGGGCTCCGAACACAATCCAAATATATTGTATTTTTATGGATGAACGCATAAGGTTTTCATGGATGAAGGAGAATTTATTTCACTATTTATGCAATAATAAATATGTAGATGTTTTTACAATCGTTTTATTTTTTCCAACGTGAAAGTCATTTAGTTGGGATAAGGGGCCCCGAAGTTCTAGTTTGCCCAGGGGCCCCAAGTAGTCATAACGCGCCACTGGACACTATATTAACACTCTTAAGTATTTAAAAATATTTCCACGGATTTAAATTGCCCCAAGTTGTTTCTGTCATAAATGCATTAAATCCGCAGTTTACTTATTAGGTGAAATTTGTATTTAGACAACAAAAATAGCCCGGAAGTATAAATATGAATGAAAGCAATATTAAGATCAGTATATGCACCAAAAAATATCTAGTATCAAATCAATAAAGATAAAATGTAATAATTTTCTTTAAAATAGAAAAAACGTGACAAACAATCAAAAATTTAATGTTATTCTTCGCAAAGAAAAAAAAAAGTACTAAATATCGTCATACTGGCAGAAAAATGTGACGAAACCCTAAGTAGCATATCCATCACCCAAAAGTGATAATAGTTTCTAGTAGTGTTCAGCAGTCGTCATCTTGCGGCACGCAACGAGGGTGTGCCTGGTAGGTAGCAAAGTGTTGCAGCGTCAGACAAGTTCAATGCTGACGACGGTGATGATGTATATGTTGTACAGCGGTTTTTATCTATCCGACATGGCGGAGAATATGTAGCGTCGAAAGTTATAGCCAGTGATTGATCAGATGCAGTTAGGGTAGAATGTGTGGCTGGAGGTATGATATTACGGTGTTGCTGATGCAGCCGGTTATCGAGATTGACTGCGAGCCTGATCTCTGCGTGCTTGGTCCTCTGGAAACGTATAACACATCCACCGTTGCGGGAGCAAAAGATGCTCGATGCGCGTAATCTTCGGGTTGCATCCGTGTGCAACGATAGTCGTCGATACCGGTTGAATCTTTTTGCTTTGGATAATACTCTTCGCTAGTCTGCGGTCTCCCATTTCCGTAGATTATGGTAGAGGGGGGACATTAGGCTGATTTTTTTGTAGTTGAACTGTGGATCTTTTTATACATTACCATTTTTGTGGATTTTTCTAGGAGAACTTGAGGGGCAGAAAAATTTATTCTCTATGGTAAAAATAATGTACAGATGCTGTAACTAGACTGTGGGAACTTTATATGCAAAATCAAAATTTTCTGTACTAAGAAACAGGAATCATTTAAGACCGTGATGGGTACGGTAGGGGCCCCTCAAACGCCTGATTCTCCCACCAACCTCTCTTTCATGCGCGCGAGGCCTGCGCACTGTTCGCGACGGGAGAAGCACTTCCTTCCTCTATGGCAGTGGTGGGCACGGGTGGAGCCCCTCAAACGCCTGCTTCTCCCACCACCTCTCTTTTATGCAGTGCGCACGTTCGTTGCGTACCCTGATATCTCGTGTTTTCGTTGCCCCATTGTACCGTGCTTGGTGGAAGGGGACAGAGGGCGCTACGGTATGGACGGTCTTGCCTCAATTGAGGCAAAATTGCCCATCCCTGCTCTATGGTAACGGCGGATGTTGGTGGGGGACAGTGGCCGCTATGGTGGGGACGGTTTTGTCTCAATCGAGACACAAAATGCCCATCCCTGATTTAAGAGTTTCTTTCTGTGTTTAATGTTTGAGCCTATACTATTTTTTAAAATTACATCCACTTATTTTTGTCACAAATTCATGCAATGTGCTGTCTAGCTATAAACTTCTGTCTGACCTAACCCAAACTTTTCTACATATTTTTAAACTTTTTGTCAATTATTTTACAAAAATCTACATGAGGAAATATTTATTTCTGAAGTCCTCTACAACGAAAATAATGCTCCGAATCTTTATGAGTAAAAATATAATAATCACAAAATTGTAAAATAATAAGATTCATATTAATAAAATTCGTATTAACGAAGTACAGACCATTGTATTGTATTTCAACGATGGTGAATGAAATAAATTATGAATTGCCATTATAGGTAAAGTGTTAACGAAGTACGGTACATTGTATTTAAATGATGGTGAATGAAATAAATTCGAAACTGGCATTGGTAGGTTAAGCGTTGACGAAGTGGAGTGCATTGTATTAATTATTTGAATTTTGTTGTTGCAGGTAAGTGTGGCTCACGCTTCTCTATCGGACACAGTTTTACAAAGGTATGCGCACACACGATGAAGAAGCTTGAAGGGTAATTCCTAAGGGGAGACAATGAAATCCCTAGCAGGATTGGAGGGTTAGTGGCGCTGGGGTTGCAAGGCTCACTCGAGAACCAAAAGCACAAGTGGCTTTCCCTCTGCTACCCCCTCGTCTTTTTTCCTACGGTTCTTTACTTCACGAGCCGAGACGATTAGGCCTCATGCGTACACTTCACTTGGAATTTTCATCCCTTTGTCTACTTTCGAGGGCGTCCCTCCCGAGGCTTTGCTTATCATTAATCCCTTACACTTCCAGACCGAGAGCTTATTTTGTCTCCTGTTCCCGCAGATTTCTTGATTTGCTGTCTGTTTCACGGCAAACAAAGTAATAGAACTTTGACTCTCATTCGACGCCTAATTTTCCACACCGATAATTCGAGCCCCTATTTCTTGCAAACTTTAATTTATCCAGAAAAATTGAATATTTGGATTAACGAGAAATCGATTACCTATGAACATTGAAATTAAGGCACTGTAATTCTATGTTGAAATTTATTATGCTTTTCAAATCGTCTTGAATGGTTAAAGAATTTATTTTAGAATAGAAGGGTTGAAAGGGTTTATTTTTTTGACTTATCTGAACGATTGACTTTAGGAATTTTTCTTTAGTAAACTGAGTACTCTAAATTTGTAAAACTTTGCAGACCTGTTTATGCATATTTGAGCTTCATTTGTGAATTTTTATAGATCATTATCATCGATATTTTTACAGATATACATTATAGAACAGGCAGGTTCGAAAAAGTAAAGAAAATAGATTGAAATAAATTTCTGTTGAGTATTCCGGATGATTATTGTTATTGAAATCATTTAAAATTAATAATTGAAAACAATATCTAATTGACAGAACTATTTTCGCAAGATAGCATCAATTTCGAAGAAGAATATCAATGTTTCCTTAACATTTTGAACTCTAAGCTACAATACAATCACTGTTCATGATTCTAGAATTAGCTACCCATATAATTATTTTTTAAAGAATGTTATAGTTCTGATAACAATGTATAAAAATTGGTAAGTATGGTTTAAATCTGTATAAACGAGTCTGTAAATTTTGTCCGGCCGGCGTCAATTATCGTGTAGAAGATACTATTTTTCGACCTCTGGTGAACGCAAGGACGGACACCGAAGCTCGAAAATAATAAAAAATAAAGAAGTTTTGTCATTGGATTAGTAGTGGTCTCACAGATATATACTCAACCCGTATTATGTTACACTTCTCGGCGACCGAGGCCTCTCGAGCTTTACGGCTCCTCACGGGGTATACCCCGCGGAAGGAGGGTTTGTTTTGCGACAATGATCGTACAGAAGTTCACGACAATTATCGTACAGAAGTTTCCGACAATTAACGATGAAATACTGTATACCCTTAAAATGATTGAAACATGGAAATTCTTAATCCTTAATGAAATGGTGCATTTGTGCAGTTCGCGATTATGCAGTTTAGAGTCTATACACTCTATTATACAGTTTAGAACACTGTTGTTGCATGATTAGCACTCTGTAATTTTCCTTTCATATTAATCTTGATTAATTATTTGTAATTTATTCATATTGTGATACGTTTCATGATGGACACAATTTCTATTTAGGCGTAGTCGATAACAAAACTAATTCTTTTAATTTATTTTTGTTGATGCAATTTCTGAATTGTTAATTTGGTCGTTGTACTAATTCATGTGTTACTAATTTCTGTTAGAACACTACTTTAGAAATGCTATAGCAAAGTAAAACACACGTACCACATGTTATACACATATCAAATTGCAAAAAATATTTTATTTAAAGACGTATGAGCATTCTGTGGACATTACTTCATCATTAATCAAATTGTATACATATTTTGAAGAACAAAATATGATAATGTATGTAATAATAAACAAAAAATAGCAGCAATAAAAGATTTAAAAAGAGTTATCGTAGATACATTAGAACGTACCAAATTAATTACCATAAAATTTGCTAATAATAACAGTAACAACATATATTTGTCACTTTACCACGTTTGATTTCTTCAAAAATAGATTTTATAAGTCCACAGTACATAATCAAAATATTTTAATGATATAAAATAATCAGCATATAAAATAATCAACCATTAATCATATAAAAATATCCTAGTAAAAATTTATGAGTTGACGAAAGTAGAGACCTCAAGCTTTAAGACGTGTCCAAATTGTTTATTGTACTATTTGTTTTAACTAAATTATCAGTCATCAAACATTGACAATTTTTGTGTTTGTAGCATTTTCGAGAACACACGTGTCCTCTATTTTCCAACTGCTGTATTATTCAAAATTTTTGCATTTGAAAAGCGAACAATGGCTCACAAAAGTAGAGATTCCAAGCTTTAAGACGAGTCTAAATTTATCATCGTGCTAATTTTTTTAACGGAATGATCACAGTTCAAATTTTGACAATTTTTCGAGACTCGGAAATTTATTATTCAAATACTTCTTGGACCCACCGTACTGCCATTAATACATAAAATCCACAATCTATTAATGAATATTACGTAAACCAATATTTTTAAATCCCAGATACAATACATTCCTCGAGAATCGTATTCACGGGCTTTCAATGGACAAAGCAAGAACGACCAAGCCGGTAAACACACATAAAAGAGTTCCGTGCACGGTGCACAATTGGCGCCGCGCGTTTCTCATCCCGTCTCTCAATATTTGAAGCGCGTATCAGGTGTACGCAGTCTTTCCCAACCGATCGCGCGTTCCCAGGAGCCGAAAAAAGAACATTACACCGACGCAGAAGCCACAAATCTTCTCCATAAACATGAAACAGGATGCAATTCCGTTCCGCATATTTTCGACGACGGTCCGGCGAGCCTTCTATCAACACGATGTCGAAGCAGCGGCACTAATAGAAATTTATTGAAAAACAATACAACCGTTTATATTCACCGGTGGATGCGCGTACTGCGAACGTACATACAGTCGGGTCGGAAATTAAGTTAACATCCTGTAAAAACTTTTTTTAAATTGAAACAAACTTTTTAGATGTTAGAAGCAGGGTTCAAAAAAAGTTCCAGAACTTTTTCATAAGCTACATTGGAATTGATTGGTTACTTTCGTAAAAAAAGTTCTCATAATATAAGTTCGAATGAGAACAGATATTAAACAGTTTATGAGATTAAAATGTTTGGTTTGAATAGAATTAATACAGTCGAAAAATGAAAGTTTTTGTGTATAACTTTTAGTGGTAGCGTCAACGTTAATACAATATTTCATCGTTAATTGTCGTGAACTTCTGTACGATAATTGTCGCAAAGCAATCCCTCCCTCTGCAGGGTATACCCCGTGAGGGCCCGTGAAGGTCGAGAGACCTCGGTCGCCGAGAAGTGTAACATAATACGAGTCGAGTATATATCGGTGAGAACAATACAAACTCTCGAGCTTCGGTGTCCGTCCTTCCGTTCGCCAGAGGTCGAAAAATAGTGTCTTCTATACGATAATTGACGCCGGCCGGACCCGTGGTGGCGACATTTAACGATGGAATACTGTATTTAGTTTACTACGATCTTCATTTCGAGAATAGATAATAATGTGAAAAGAACATTGATTTCCAATATTGTACATGAAACGAGTTTTATTATTAGTACTGATGTTAAATAACATTAATGTTTGGTGTACTATGATTTTAATTTCTAAGGTTAATATAAATCTAAATGGAAATGGGCCATTTCCAATATTTTGCCAGGGATGACTTTTACTAGTAGCATTAACATTAATATTTAGTACACCACGATTTGAATCTCAAAGATAATATAAGTTCCAATGAGAACAGATATAAAACAGTTTATGAGATTAAAATGTTTGGTTTGAATAGAATTAATAAAATTTGAAAATAAAAGTTTTTGTATAGCTGGAACAGATATTTTCTTAACTGATGTAGAAAATGATTTCGTAAATAATATTACATGATATTGTGAAATAAATCTAGCATATAATAATTCGGTCTTTTATTTATTTTATAGGGTCATTTTTAACCCTTTACATTCGACAGAAGTGCAGTAAAAATTTACATGCCATTATTTAAAACAGTTTTCATATTATTACATTTTTAAAAATTCTATGAATTGCTAAAAATTCTGATTTTATGTGTACAATGCAAAATAGATACATCGAATAAAAATGTTCTAGGTCGAAAGAAATATCTTGAGTTTGGAATAAAAATTGCTTAGAGTACAAAGGGTTAATAAATGTTGTCAAAAAATTGGTTTCCACGGAACTTTTAATGTGCAGAATCGATTTTACGAGAATGCTTTTTGAAGAAGTTCCGAAGGGGTATCAATTCTTTTCCTAAAAATCCACATGAACAGCCATTTTGTTGAACGAAACGTATAAGTTTAAACAGAATTTTTTAAAAACGGAAGATAACTATATATTGAGAGTCCTGGTTAGGAGGACTGCTTTATTAGGTTATGTGTGAAAAGATTTTTTTTGAAAATGTTCGGAATTTGGAAGAGGAACGTGAAAGTCACGATCTTTAACTTTTTTATCTGTGCTGAATGCTGACGAACCCCAGGAATAAGGGAATGTAGTTGCGGAAAAGCCAGGTGAATCGTTTGCATATCAGCCTATGTCTGTGTGTGTGTATCTACGTGTAGGTATGCGTGTCTCGATAATAAAATCACGTCCAGCCGTTTCTCTATAGAATAATATCGATAATAAAATCTTGTTGCGACCGCGAGTGCATTCACGGGCTCGTCAAGAGTAAGTTGCGCGCGGAAATGCATCCAATTTATATCGTCGAGCGGGCAATTATTGGCAGTTAGTAACGCTTCATTGTCGTGGATTGATGGAAATCGTGCAGCGACATGCGTCGCCGCGCATTACGTTTATTCGAATGTTGCGGCCGATTCTTGATTTTCGAAGCTCCATGCACTTCCACGTTGCGGCTCGATTCGAAATTGCGATCGAGCCACTCGACCGCCGCCACTGTTTGCGCCGCTTTTCGCATATTATTGCGATCGCTAAGTAATGAACCCACTTCTTCGCATTTTTATTACAGACTCAAAACCGTACGAAAATATAGGAAATTCATTTTTAATATTTTCCGGAATTTTAGATAAAAACATACTTTAGATTGATCATCTGTCAATCTCCTTGATTTAGTAACGATCTCCATTTTTATTATTTTTATTGCAGACTCAAAACCGTAAAAAAATATTGGGGACTTCTTTTTTAATTTTTTTCGGAATTTTAGATAAAAAATATCGTTTAGATTGATCATCTGTCAATCTCCTTGGTTTAGTAACGATCTCCATTTTTATTATTTTTGTTGCTAATTTAGACACGTCCAAAAATATGTATTTTTGTATATTTTTCGGAATTGTAGACCAAAATGTTCTTGATTCTATGATTGATCTGTTTCATCTATCAATCTCTTTTGTTTAGTAACGATCCCAATTTTTATTATTTTTATTACTAATTTAGAAACGTCTAAAAATATATAGACTGTTTTTCAACAATTTTTCAGAATTTTTTTAGACAAAAATGTCCCGTGTATTTTCTAATATTTACATTTCATATGTTTGTGAATTTGATAGTTACGTTGCAATAATGCAGCCCTTTTGGCAGGTCCTTCGGGAAATCATCCTCAACTTTGTATTTGATAAACATTTTTAAATACGCCATTTTAGGTACCATAGCATTTTTCTCTAAAATAATTCTCAAGAATCATTTTCTGAAGCATCGATCACATGAAAGTAAATTTATATCTCGAAAGATCACTTTTCTCGAACATGGACTTGGCTAGAGGGCGCGCGGTGTGAATGTTGGGGAACGTGAGAGGAAAGAATTCATAGCAAAATAAAGGTAACTGAAGTAAATAATTAAGATAAAGTAAAGTGAGAACATAAGCGGATGGAACGTTGGTGCAGTGATGCCAGATCGGTTAAATCGAGAGGAGTACAATTTACCACCTCTCTGATGACCAGAGTAATATGTGATACGTTGCTCGGCACGTCACGTGACCAGTCTACGGTGTTAGTGGAGGTCGTTGGAGTGTGCTCAGGTAGTGGAATGGGATAGTGGAAGGGGAAAAGTAGGAGAGAAAAAAACAACTAGTTCTGGTTGTTTCCGGCATCACTGAGTTGGAGTAGGGGCAAGAAGAAGAAATAGATAAAAGAGAAGGACAGAAAGCTGATAGCTCGGAGAGTAGTAAAAGTGAGGTTAGCGGGCACGCGGTAAACTACGTGGTAAGACAGGTCAAACAATACACTTTTTTCGAACATAATACATGATATCTCCATTTGTACAGATGCAATTGCAACACAATTTTACAGATATTTTCGTTATTACACTATCTAAGCATTAACGAACGATTTCGTGAGAGAAAATTTTTTTGCAGGATTCATAAACAGATTTGTGACCAAGCGTAATAAGTAGACTGCACAATTTCATGCGAATTAAAAATTATTGGCATCAATTACAAGACAAGGTAACCGTATATATATTTTTTTTCTTTATCAATCTCAATGCATCAAAGACAATATATTGACACTCATGTTTTAAATGTTTTTACCAACTTAAATTTCTCCAACTCGTTTCTTTCATAAATGCATAAAATGAAGTCCAGCGATAATTTTGTTAAATATGTCGCAAAAATCGACATTCTTTTTTCAAGACCTTGTTCAAATTTATCAGCGCACTTCCGGTCACTAAAATGTCAATGTAATTCAACAGTGGATGCTATTGTTTCCTCCTAAAACAGCTTATTATTTTTTCTACCCCAATTTCACGAAATAATACTGCGCGGCCGCATTGGATGCACAGGGTGCAATCAACAGAATCGAGTTTCCCGAAGTATACAGTTCGCAGAAGCCGCACTGGATTCTCATTAACAAGACGTATCGGTGAGAGAGAGATAGCTGGGGTTTGAGTAAATCAATCGAATAGTAATTAACCGGCGCGCGGCGCAACTCCCGCTGCACAGGCGGTTCTAGTTTCGAATGCAATAGCGTAGTGCCAGCAGATAATGAACGGGATTTCGATAGAAATCATATGCCTCGGTTTCTGATTCGTCGTTGCGGCAATTGTCGTTCGTTAATCAGCAATTAATTGTAACGGAGAACGTGACCGGGTTTCTCGTTACCGTTGTTGTTTCAATTAAATGATAATTATTGCGACGCCGTTAGAATCGTGAATTTTAAATCGCACGCGCGCGCGCTAGTCGATCACGATCGCTACGAGCCGAAACAATCTCGCAATTTGTCTTCCGCTATCGCGATTATGTCGCGCGAAACAATCTCGAAATATTTTATTTAACTTTTAACGAGATCCGTGCGTTATTATCAGTTTTATATTCACGATCCATTTGAATGCTATTTGCAATTTTGAACGATTTTCGGGGAGGATTGCGAAATAAATGGGCCACTTAGAATTCGTAATTTAACCCTTTTAGTGCCGAACAACAATATACAGGGTGTTCGCGCTATCACTAGCCATCGTTTTTCTTGTAAATAGTAAATATTAGAAAGAAATGAAAGAGGAAAAAGTAGTACTGTTTTTTATGCGCAACACAATGGCGTATGTAATTTTTTTGTGTTCGTGCTATTTTGTTGGATATGAAGGTGACCTTCAATTTTTTAAATGGAATGCTGTATATTTTTTTTCGTGTGTCTAGACAAATTCATTCGTATACTGCACAGTGACCTTCAAGGTCATGCAAGGTCAAAAATGGAAGAAAAATTTTGAATATTTCTGTTTACAATATGTTTACAAGAATTCTTTATTGGTGAGGCTACAGTAAATGTCTGGGCGAAGATGTAAACGACTTGAAAAGCAAAATAACACAATCATGGACATTAGTATCTCGGACTATATTAGAGGAAGCCACCAAAAATGTAATTAATAGAGCTTAAATGTGCATTCATGCACAAGGAAGTCATTTTGAACATTTACTGTAGCCTCACCAATAAAAAATACTTGTAAACACATTGCTATGAAATAATCAAAATACTTCTTCCATTTCTGACCTTGCATGACTTTGAAGGTCACTGCGCAGTATACGGATGAATTCGTCTGGACATACGCTTTCATTTGATATAAAAATATATACGGCATTCCATTTAGAAAAATTGAAGGTCGCCTTCATATCTAACAAAATAATATAAACACAAAAAATTACATACGCCATTGTGTTGCGCATGAAAACCAGTACTACTTTTTCCTTTTTCATTCTTTTCTAATATTTACTATTTACACGAAAAACGCTGGCTAGTGATAGCGCGAACACCCTGTATATCGTCGTTGGCTTCATTTGCGAAAAGTAATTGTTCTATTCCAATTTACAGATTTCTAATAACATTGGAGTTTTATTATTCTAAAATATATACCATCATATTAGAATATTAGAATCGATACCTTATGCTCATTTATGAATTCTTCTTCGGCACCATAAATTTGGCTTAGTATTTCACGATCAATTTTAATTTTTCGGTTGGCACAAAAAGGGTTGAATTATTGGGTGCGGTTGTTTATTTGGATTTTGTGCGGTTTGTATTATAATATGTGCTCCACTAAATTTAATAATTTCCCATGAAAGCATCTCTATAGTTTCAATAATTGTGAAATGAAAACTCTGGAATCGATCATTTTGGTAGGTTAATGTTAAGCGATTTCCCGAAAAATCCAAGGGTTAGGATTTTCCCTGTGCCACGGGAGAAAAATCCGAAATCCGATTGGAAGGTTGCAGCGAATTGTTCTGTCGGGCCGTGGAAAAGTACAAATCCAGAGTCGAATAAAAGTCTGGCTGGTATCAAGCCGGTCTTTTCGTTTCTCTGCCTGGAAATGTAGCTTATAAAAAACACCGTAGACGTTTGCTTTTGTCCTGTCGCTGCCTCGGGCTCGCTCCAGAGACCGATGAATAATAAAAGCACTTTGCCGCATTACGCGCAAGCTCTCTTCTTCTGTTTCTCTCTCCCCCCCTCTCTCCCCCAGTCGGAAACGTCGAGATCCGAATCTGCATAATTTTGGATCAGATTTTCACCTTTTTCCTCCCCGTCTACCATGCCAAAATGGATTTTTGTTCGGGCTTTGTTGGTCGTCTCTCGGGTTTATTCGTTATTCCGCGGCCGCATTTCATTGGGAAGTTGTAACGTTGCCGGGGGAAGTCCGGAAGTCGAAAACTGAAGCCTCGAATTATTTTCTTTTTTTTTTTGTGCGACGATTCGAAGCGATTTTTTCGAATTTAGTTCCTGCTCAACGGTCCCGTTGCTCTTTTGTATGCAGAAATTGGAGAAATGGAGTATTGAAGCGATTTATAACGAAATACTTTTTCTTAATTTACTAAATGAGCTTTTGGTTTGTATTTATCTTCATCATATTGGTAACAAGTAGACAATTATTTATTTCTATAATAGTGGAATTATTGATACTAATAGATACATTGATACTAATTTTTCGACTATGAATTCAATGCATTTTTGACAAAAATGAGGAACAATATTTGAAGCAGATGAAAAATATTGATGTACATATAATTTTTAATTAATTGAATGAGTTTTTGGCTTGTTTTTATCTTGTTCATATTGTTAGCAAATGGACGATATTTATTTCTATAATAGTGAAAACCTTGATACTAATTTTTAGACTATGAAATCAATGGATTTTTGACAAAAACGTGAAAAGAAATTTAAAACAGTTTAAAAATATGTATTATTTGCACTTTATTAAAATTATTGTAGAAAGAAAGAAATTTCTGTATAGCTCCTGTTTCTTCAAATTGTTGCTATTTTAATTTAGAAAAATTTGCAATATACTAATTACTGTCACAGAGAATCAGAAAACATTGAGACTCTTCTTAGATATTTTGCAGCATTACAATCACATTTCATTTAATTTTACATACTAATTAAAGATCCTGAATTTCTTCTGTGCTGTCATGGTTTGTATTCAATGTAGAATTACGCTTATAATTATTTAGATAACTTCAAATATTCAGAAACTGAGAAATAAATTAACAAAAGTGGCTTCTAACGTACAAATAAATAGATTATATAATAAAGAATTTTTTGTTATAAAATGCGGCTCTGAAATTATTTGTTTTAACAAGATCTCTAACGTTGTCCAAAATAAAGTTATAGTTTCTTTATATAATTTTTGACAGCACAATAAAAGCGCATAACATAAAGTGTGCATATTAAACTTAATTTTGTATGTTTCCCTTAGCTATAAAAATGCAAAATTAAAATGTAATGTATGAACTATAAAATTCGTGCAGCCTCATACAATTACATAAATTGTTATGAAGTGCGACTGTTTTATATAATTTTTGACAGCACAATAAAAATGTATAACATAAAATATGCATTTTAAGCTTCTGTATGATTTGTTTAGCCCTAAAAGTGCAAAATTATATGATGAACTATTACATTCGCACAGTGCAAACATATGAATAGTTGATGAAGTGTAGCGCGAAAATTATACGCAGTTAAAATCGGTTAATTATTAGAGGGTTTCCACTGGATGAAATCAGTGAACTTAAACTGAAAATACCGATGGTAGGTTAATTGCGTAGTCACGGCAGTGCCCTTTTCCTATCGTGGCTATATCCTCAACACTTCCAACTCCGGTTCCGCTTAGATTATAACTCTGAACCGGGAATGTAAAGCTCGCCTTTCGAGCGGCAATCACGAGCGGAGGAACTCGTGATTCTGCAAATTGCTTCGCGAATTATATCGTTACTACCGTCCCAACAGTATTTTCCGTCTACATTCTGCGAATAAATGACAGGCGGTTTCTCTTTAACGAGCGTTATTTTTATTACTGACGTAAACTGAAAACCCGGAGAATGTAGATCTTGGCCAATGAAACATTATTGCCGCCTACTTGTTCCTCCCTGCTATATTCAGCTTCTGTTGTTACTCCGGTTTATTATTCGTTATTCCAAAGAACAATCAGAAACTAAAAAGAACCTTGCAGTTCCAATATTATACATGAAATGACTTTCAGTGGTAGCATCAACAATAATATTTAGTTTACTACGATTTTTATGTTGAGAATTGATAATAATGTGAAAAGAACGTTGATTTCCAATATTATACAGGGAACAAGTTGTATTATTAGTACTGATGTTAAATAACATTAATGCTTGGTGTAGTATGATTTTAATTTCTATGGTTAATATAAAACTAAAAGAAAATGGCATTTCCAATATTATGCCAGAGATGACTTTTACTAGTAGCATTAACATTAATATTTAGTACACTACGATTTGAATATCAAAGATTGAGAATGCACGAGAAAGAGAACGTGTTTGCAATATTATTGCAGAAATGACTTTTATTAGTAGTAACGTTGATTAATTTTAATATTGATTGTACTTAAGTTGGAAGATTAATATTAAAGTTAAAAGATGTTAAGTATACATTTCCAATGTTATTTTTAGTAAGAATGATTTTTATTAATATAATTATCAGGCTATTTGTTGTGCTATCTCGTAATTGTGGCAAGTCTCCCGGAGAAGTTGCTAAAAAGGCTAATACAATGCCAATATTACCTCAAAACATCCGCCATTTTGTTTCGGATCAATATTTAAACAATTGCTTCGGTTAAAAACTAGATAATATAGACTAGTTTATCACGCAAACCTTATAAAAAAATTTTAATTTCGGATGAACTTGTACCTAACAACAATAACCACCACAAATCCTCCAAACATTGATCTCTTCAAAAGAACCTCCTAGAAATCAGCCGCAATTTTGTAACCGAAAAATATTTTTAAATAAAAAAATTACCAAATATTCTTTAAAATAAGCTCTTTCAAACACGAGAACATTTTTTTAATAAAGTCCTACAGTTTCCAAGGAATAAATTTCTAAAGATCACTTTTCTCGTCCTCTTGGCTACCCGTAACCCCTTGAGCACCCCTCGATGTTATACTCGGTACTATAATATTTTCAAATGATATAATATTTACCAATGTTTTAACCGTCGTACAGCGGACCGTTCTTACAACTATCTACTTGATGATGTTTATGACTATTCACTGCTTTATTTATCAATTTTTACGACTCGGCTGTCGGACGATTAATCTGAAGTCTTAACTCTTTGCGGACGCGTGTCTGCAGGCAGTCGCCAAAGTAAAATTGCTACTCCGTGACTAAAAATCACGTTTTAAAAAATTATTACTCTCAAAAAACACCAAACAAAGTTTTACCAAACACAACACCTGCTCCTTTATTTAATTCTTATGCGTAGCTTTCAGTACACCATTTCATTTCCCAAGGAAAATTGTACATTCGAACCGTCGATAAGTACGCTAAACATAATTCCCGTCCGCAAAGGGTTAAAATGAAATTGTAAGGCAAGGGGTGAACGTTGTAGCTGTGTGTACAGCGTATCCGTAGAAAACCCTGAATGGCAGACGGTGTTCGTTTGTTCTCATTACGCTCACGAAATTCTTCCCGGGCGTTTAATTGCTGGAGCAGACTGCGTCGAAGCGCGGCGGCCCGTTCCCGGAAGACTAATTTCGTCCGGTGGTCTCTTAGAGTCAAGTCTTAATTATATCGACGCAGTTGGCCGGGCATGCATAGAGGCAGGTCACGATTACTCGGATACAGGGCGAGAGAGACGACGGCACCGACGAGACATGATTGGAAACTGCGGTCCGCCATTGTGATCCCATTTACGTGGGCATTAGTACGGTGTCAGGCTGCAACGGCGTGCGAAATTAATCTTGGCCGGCGACAGAACCGGCGATCCTCTCTCTCTCTTTCTCTCTTGCTCTCTCTCTCTCTCTCTCTCTCTCTCTATCTATCTATCTATCTATCTATCTATCTATCTCTATCTCTATCTCTCTCTTTCTCTCTCTTGCGCGCGCGCTCACTCTCTATGTCCGTGGGGACAATCTCTGCTTCTACCGGCTGTAACAATGCGCCACAGGTTACCACCAGTTTGGAATCCCGCTATGAATTCTCGCCCACGCTCGGATTAGATTTCCACCGACGACAAACTCCGTGGCTCTCTGACCCCGCGAGAGACTTCGTGATTTTTCGAATCGCAAACACCTCCTGCATCTCTCTTTTCATCGTGCCAATGTGACCCAGGAACTTCGCCTTAACCCTTTGCACTGCGAATTTTTCCACAATTTTCTTCTTTTCAACTCTCCATCACCTTAACACATTATCTACCGGAGATTATTCTATTATTTCTGGAAGCCTATAGCACACGGCTAAGGATTTCTTAATATTAATTAAGGTTATCAATATGGTATATGATTCCGATATAGCCCGCGCAACGAGAGTTGGCCCGGAGAAACATGTGGGTACCACGTGATGCTCCCACTACGCGCTACACGTCTTCCGCGATTGGTCGAATCACTTGAGGAAGACAGCAAACGAGCGTATTGAGTGTGACTGTAACAGAGAGATGTGGTGACCATGAAGTAAGATGGTGGTGACGCTGAGCGCCTATGTCGACCGTATCCGCCAAAACGTAAGCGTAAGAGTGGGATCCACTGATCAGTGGTGGGATCAGTGATGCCAGAAATGTCAGCTTTTCGCGCATGCGTATTCGCGCGTGGCATCAGTACTGTACTAATTTCAAATTTTTGAGAGTTCTTTAAGGCCCTGTTTTAAAAATAATGTTTTTCATTCAACATTCAGATACTTTCTTTACCTAAAAAAGTTCGGATTATACAGGATAAAATAATATAAATTTTTATCTTATTTGGCAGAATCTATAAAGAATACCAACATTTGTTGCAAGACAAACGGAGACTGCCAAAAACCTTTCCAGTATCCAAAATAACAAAAATATATTTTCTAATTATATAAATAAACAAGTAAATAAAAAATAACGTCCGTTATCTTCAAGTTCGCCTATGGCAGTGCTAGGTCTCGGCACGCCACCTAGGTGTTTTCTTTTTTGGCGCGTATACGTTACTGGGTTCCGCGCGCGCCACAGTACGCATGCGCGAAAAGCTGACATTTCTGGCATCACTGAATGGGATCCGCAGCCTTGCGAGTCCTACGAACTCTCGTTGCGCGGACAATATATGATGTGTTCAGAGTTCCCAAGGGGGATTCCCCGCAATGGTGGGGATAGAACATCGACATTCACGGCATAGACCTTTCCGACACTCACGGAGATAATATTGCACTGTCTTTTTTAAACAGGACTGAAATCTGCGACTATACATAGAAAGAAAGTTAAGTTTGATCCTAGTTCACCTGACCGATGAATGATTAACCATGCGTTGGTATAGCAAGCGGTAGAGCTGACGCCACGGTTGCACGTCTAGGAAAGCGACTCCGGTGGTTCTCGAATGCAGCGAGGAAAAGCTTTTCCCGTGACAGCGGCGTGACGCTTCAATAATAAAATCCCACCGTAATTGTATTCGGAGCGCGGAAGCTATTTCTGTTGTAGCGTTCGGTGCGGGATCGCGAATGCAGAAGCGAAACATCGATTTGCCTTTCATAAATTCCCACGCGAGCGCAGAGCTGGGGCTGTTGGAGCTGGTGTATCTCGGGACTGGCTGGGAAATCTCATTCTTTCTCGTCTCCGGTATTACGGCCGAGCGAGAGAGCCACCGCTCGCGAATAATGTATCGATACCTTATCTATTTATGCGACAGAACTCGATGCCAATCTATCCGCGGGGGGAGCGGGTGCGGGCCGGGAGAGAAACATGCTTGAAACAGCCTGGAGGAGAAGAAAGGCTGGTAATCGATTTCTCTGACGTGGAAAAGGGGAGTTCTCTGCCTGCCAGGCAAATCGTTTCCGTTACTATCTGTATATCCGCCGAATCTTGTTGGAGAACAGTTCGCTGTCGTTGCCGTCATTCTGTCGCGCGTTGTGTTTTATCCCGAAAGTCAATCGCGAATTTTTAGTCCAAACTGCAACATTTTCACTTCATCGGATAGGATACTTGACGAAATTATTTGTCCAGATTGAAAAATGAATTTTTACACTAATATGTTCAGTTTATAAAATTAAGATCGGTTAAAATATACTTTGGAGGACCAATTATTTTTAACTTTTTTTGATGCGGTCTTATAGATTTCGACGAGAAAACATCGAGAATGAAAGTCTTATTGCCAGGAGTTCACTGGTTCAGAAATTATGCGCGTGTGAAGTTGAGCACTTTTAAGCCTTTTTGACGGGTTGAAGCGCCGCCGTATTGATATGTTTGCTGGGTGGTACACATAAGTCCTAACTAGTACCGAGTAGTAAGTACATAACCCCAAACCAATTTAAGATCTAGAAAATGCAAGATTATTTTATGGAATTTTTGAGGTTGCTGTTTTGGCAATTCAAGTGCTAAACGCGTAGTCCTTATCGAAAGCGATGACTCTTTGGTTTTGTACGTAATTCTTTTAATTGTCTGGTTGTGTAGGACAAATATACATTTAGATTTAGATGTAGACGAAAATGTTGGGACCGAAAAGGACCGAAATATCATGTACAGACACTATTCTTTGATCTCTTGCAGCCACCGTCGGATATAGAAAAGGATAACGGCACCAGCGTATCGGTCAAAAAATACTAATTCAATGATAAAAGTCGTCTGTTTCTAACGATTTCTTTGTGAAACATTTGTCAGTGTATTCGTGACATTTTTCTGATTAAAATGATACCGAACACGACACAGTTTGGATGATATTTACTCGTTTAATACACGATTCAGTAGAACCTCCATTATCCGAACTGATCTGTGAAACATTAATGTTCAGAAACGGTCGTCTAGCTATAATACTAGATTAAATTTCTATTGATTTGTTTCGTAATTCGTGTTGAACATGCAACGCTTAAAATTGAATTCTTTACATATGAAATGCGATGGATTTAAATATCGTCGGTTCGGATAATAGAGGTTTTACTAAATCGCTAACTACAGAATCAAATACGCTTCGACCTGTATCGTGTTTGGTCTCATTTTACTCAGAAAAATGTCACGAATATTATAGCACTAGTTCCGTGAAGAAACAATTAAAAACAAAAAGTTCATTTACAAAACACTGAATGATCTCACAACATCCGCACTCTGTATACACGTCTCACAGATTCGTCCAGGGAGAACGGTTCTATTTATTTGTTCGGAATGAGCCACTCTGTCTGAATAATTTATTTTAGAAAATATTAATTTTGGCCGCGACTTCGCCTATTTCCGTTCGAGTGAATCAAGATCAAGCTTTCCTCCGACAGCATAATATTTGTCGAGGCATCCGATCACTATCGCCGGGAAAATGGCAGACGAATCATGGCTCCAAACGTTGATGCATTCGTGTTATATTTTTTTTTTTTGCAATTCAAGAACTACGATCGGACAGACTCGACGCTCTCACTGTACACCCGCACACTCGAAACATCCCGATCTTTTGATTCCGTTCCATTGTTCGCCGGAATTCTTTCGATGCACTCGCGTTCACGTATGGCTTCGATCGATTTTAACGGACGACGATGAAAAGCCATGAAACACAATTGGTCCCAGAGAATGGCTGTCGCCGAGTTTCACTGTGTGTTACTCCGTGGGTATGATTGTATCGACTGATTCGAGATGTAATATTGGGAAATTGGAGAGAAACGCCCCAAACGTGGTCAAGACAAAAAACATAATTTTTCTCGTAGGGTCATTTTGACCTTTGTTTAGGGTACTTTATTGGTGGTTCTACTAATGGGGTGTGCGCGAAAATGGTTACATTTTTATACCTGAGTGACAATTTCAGCGTAAATCATCAGTCAAGCAGTTGTCGTTAAGATGAACAATAATTGCGAATTGAAAAATTGGTAGCCCGTTATTTTGACGTCTCCTGTGAATCTAGTGTTAACGAACATAATTAAATTCATGTTTGTACTTTTATAGCAATTTTCAATATATAATTGCAGTGGAATAAAGATCTTGATGAAGTTTATAACATTTTTCACATATACATACTGTTATTAAATAATTGTTTGTGAATATTTTTTATGTGATGTTTTATCATCCGCTTTACAAGATGGTTTTGCAAAGATTGTAATATTATTAATACAATATAATGTTAATACATAATATTGCCACTATTACAATATGTTTAATAATTATAGAAAATGTTCCAAATTTGAGAAACTGAAGGTTATTATAAAATGTAGAGCAATATTGATTTTATTCTGTATCAGAATCTTTAAACAATAAAATAATAAGGCTATTCAACTACAGTATTGTTAAATGTGCCTACAGAAATTTCAATTCTTATAAACATCCGAATATTAATAGTAATTAGTAGACTGCGGATCTTTATGCAAAATAAAAATTGTTTGAATTGATTGCAAGAAATAGGAGCCAAATAGATATTTCTTTCTTGTTTTATTGGTTTTAATAAGCTGATACGAAAACACTAATATTCTCAAATTCCTTTAATCTGTCCACTGTTTTCAATGACATCTACTCATTTTTGTCATAAATGCATAAAATTCGCAATCTAGTAATTACTTTGTTAAGACTCTTATTTCGGTTAAACCTTTTTTTGGAAGACCAATTTTTTTTTAAACCAGTGAATTCCTAACAATAATACTTACATTTTCGTAATGTTGTCATCGATATCTACAGGGTTAGATTAAAAAAAGTTTAAAAACTGTTCAAGAAAGTTAAAAACATCTGGTCCTCCAAAAGAAAGAACAGCCCTTATTTTACTGCACTTTCAAGAAACGCTATAAATACATGAACAGTTTTGCAGTTTTAATATTTGTTAAGAGAAGTTTCAAAGAAGATGATAAGAAAATTTATTGTTGATAGTCTTCGTGGTCTGGGTTAAGTGTCTCCAGTGTCCTTCACGTGGTCTTAATGTTACGGTGTCCCATGCGGAACTGGAACACGACGAAACGAATTCAAAGCCAATGAGCGATCAGGCTAATCGGCGGAATGTTTTATTCGCAAGGTTTCCGCACAGGAAGCACGTGTGAATTAAAGAGGCGAGTTGAGCGCCACTACGACGACATTCCATGGTGCTGTTAGCCCCATCGTGTGCATCTATGGTGTGCAACCATAGTGCCCGTGCACGTGCACGAAGGATTCCATGTACCGAGTCGAAATCTCGCGGACGCATAAATGCTTGTGTATTTATTGAATTCTTGCTTTTTGAACAATCCACCTATTTTTATTACAACTACCTCAAGTAGCCTCATTATCAAGCCACTATGAAATATTTGTCACACTTGTGTCTTGTTTTAATACCTTCGCTAAATAGAATTCGATCTTTGGTACCTCATGTAGATTTTTACATTCGTTTAAAAATAATGTATTACTAGACTACAGATTTTATGCATTTATGACAAAAAAGAATAGATGCAATTTAAAACAGTAATAACATTAGAAGAATTTAAAGAAACTGTTATATTATTTTCAATATAGATTGAGATATATTGAGAAACATATTCAGAAGGAAATTCAATTTTTATATCACTACAGTTTGTTACAATCCAGGTTTATTATTTATACTATTATATATTTATTACTATTCAATGTTTATCAATTTTGTATGAAAGGATAATATCTATTTGCAAATATCTCAAATTTTGAATTAAGGAACTGTGAGAAAAATTGTATTAAAAAATATGTAACTACAAAATAGTGGTTAGGGTGTTCGTTTTGCCAGTCAAACGGAAGAATAAATTTAATAATGTTTATCGTTATTTAATGATTACCAATTTTGTATTAGGTTATGCCAAAAGTATCTTTCGCAATGTGTACATTTAATATTGTTAAATAACACGAGCATATACAAACAACGTGATCGTCTGTCCGTTAACGTTTTATTACTCCAACCTTTCTTTACACAGTCCGGAATTAGCTTTCTTAAAAAACTACGTTGAATTTGCATTGTGTGCATTAATCGAAGACGAAACGAATTTTAGGGACAGCCTAATACAAAACGAAGCAGGACGTATACTATTCTAAATGATGAGCTAAGAAATTGTAAGAGAAAATCTATTAAAAAACATGTAACTACAAAATATAGCTTAAAGTGCTCATTCCGCGAGTCAAACGGAAAAACAACCTGTTGTATAATTACCAAACGATCGTTTCCGATTAACAAACCTAACTCCATTCGTCGTCTCGTCGAGGAACACATCCGTTGATGTATCGACTATTTATTCAACTGAATAGAATTCATTTCTCCGTAATTTTTTGCCCGGAGCACGGCACGGCGTAGCATAATTGAACTTTGTATATGTTTGCTCGGGAAGGATGAATAAGCATTGTTGTATAGAACGAGAGTATCGTTCGAGACGAGAGGAATAACGTGTATGGGTTGACACACAGGTGTCTGTGTGTAAGTTCAAGGATAAATCATGTCTTGAAAACCAGTTGTCTCTTATAATGGTCTCACAGTTTAACTCTCGCGCGGCGACCTTGCACGAGGTACAAAGTGGCCATTGAAGAATATACCTTATTCATAAGACGACCTTTCGAAATCAATAAAAATTGTCAGACACCGGGGTTGTGCGGCTTTTTTATCCATTCGAAGCCGCACTCTTTTGTCGAAGAATGATGGCGGTACCCGGCAGATTGCGTGAAACATCAGCTACGGCCAATCTGCACATTCTTATGGCAGATCGGCCATGAATTATTCAGTTTATTTCGCGAACCATGATTACATTGTTATAGATTAATGGAGACGTTAATACGGTACACAGGTGTCAACAAAATAAATTAAAACGACGCTTTTGGATCTCTGATAAACCTACAAAAATTGTCTGCACTTCAATTTTCGTTACCGAGTCGCAAAATAATTGCAAATGTGAAATTTCATTGATCTGGTCCGAGCATTTGATTTGTCTAGCTTTTAAATATTCATTACAGTAATATGATCCTATAACTAGACTACAGATCATTATGTAAAATAAAAATTAACTGTATGAATTGTACAAAATTGTACATGGAGCCAAATAGAAATTTAATTTTTTCTTTAATGATTTGAATCAGGCTCGAACTAGTAAATTGATATTTTTAAATTCTTTTTATCAGTGTATTAAATTGTACTTATCTATTTTCGTCATAAATGCATAAAATCCATAGTCTACTCATAACTATAAGATAGTACTGTGTATTATTTTACCTATCTTACCATGTTGTTTACCACGTTGCCACCTAACCTCACTTTTCCTTCTTGCCCTTACTTCTACTCCAACGGCCGTTGCCCCTACCCCTACTCCAGCTCGATTGCAATGAACTGGAGTAAAATAAAAATTGATTTACTTTCTTAATAGCTTCAATTGGTTGACAATAATGTAATATAATAATGTAATAATGTCTTCAATTATTTTAATGATTTACAGTTAATGTTTCTTCTATTCATTTAAAATGATTAAAGGAAGAAATCAATTTCTATTTGGCTCTAATCTCTTGCAATTGACATAGAGATATTTTTATTTAAACTGCAGATTTTATGCGTTTATAATAAAAATTAATAGAAGAAACATTTTATTATGAATGCATAAAATCGACAATGTAACTAAAAATATGTCTATGTCAATTGCAAGAGATTAGAGCCAAATAGAAATTGATTTCTTCCTTTAATCATTTTAATAAATAGACTGCAGATTTTATGCATTTATGGCAAAAATAATATAAGTAGGAGAAATAAAAATCTATGAAAATATTCAACGAATTTAAGTCTGTTTTGACATTATGTTTGACTTATTAGAGTTATCAAAAGAATGAATAAATTTTTATTCAACTCCTGTTCTCTATAATTGATTTGCAAAATCTTTATTTTCCATAAAATTGTCTATTAATAAATTGAAGAGAATACAGTAACGCTCTTAATCTCTTTTTTTGCTGAATTTTGTCATAAATTGCATAAAATCCACAGTCTCACCAGAACACATGTAATTGTATATATTTAATATGTGTTGTAGAATTTTAAAAAATATTTATAGAATTTTTGAAACGATGTGACATTTTTTATCCTCAAATTAGAATAATAAATATGCGATAATTTGATCTTAAGAATTTCTCGTTTCGCGTTCTTTTATATTTGTTCAAGGGTAAGAACACTTCCTGCTGAATCCAGTTTAATTATTCGGTGATAAGAAGCTCCCAAGGAATTAAATTCTAATTTTCAATTCGGAACGCAAACAGAATAACAAAGTTGCGAGTCAGAGTAAAAAGTGTGTTAATCCGGCAGCTCGCAGTTTTCCGAGGCATTCTTAAAAATGTTTTCCATCTATTTATCGCGGGCAAAGTAACACGCGGATATTCTCGGAGAGAGCAGGAATTCTTGAACTTTTTCGAGCGTTAATTAGAGTTGCCACGTTCAGTAGTCTGTCCGAGGAAAGACGATAATGAGAAGTTGAAGCGGCGAGATTATGTCCGGTAACTTTAATCGCGCCGGGGTGAGCGCGAATTCAATTACTATAGCGGTGGACATTTAGTCAACTCGGATTACGCGTTTCACACGTGGTTGTCGTTATGTGTCTGTTGAATTATGCTCAATGACCGCCACCTAGGTTTTTACACGTTCAGTATTTCATCGATAATCGTCGCCACCACGGGTACGGCCGGCGACAATTAACGTTCAGATATTATTCTCTGACTTGTGCCGAACGTAGAAAATGATAGCGGAGCTCGAAAGGCCTCGGTTGTCGAGAAGTGTAACATAATACGGGTCGAGTATTTCGGTCTGAAAACAACACCTAACCCAGTGACAAAACTTTTTCATGATGCGACAATTTTTGCTGAATTTCACGACAATTATCGATGAAATACTGTAATCGCCTTGCATCGTGTCTCGTAATTCATCAAATTTATTAGTTGCTCTTTTGAAAAAATGTTTAGAACTAAGGAAATAGAGAATCTTGAAATCAACATTCACGTTCCGCCAATTCAAATTTTCAAAAATTGTTAAGATTGAAGATTCAAGACTCATAAAATTTAAAATTTAGAAATTGAGGTCTCATATTTATGTATGCGTTTATTTTTCAAGTGATGTCCACTTTTAGTGTAATTTAAAACAGTAAAATCATTAGAAGAATTTCAAAATATTGTTACATTATTTTCAACCTATATTAAGAAAGAAATTAAATTTTTATTCCACCCCAGTTTGTCGAAATTCAGGTAGAATGTTGATATCTTGCATAAAGTTCCGCAGTCTACTAAAGCCCGATTGATAAAACCCAAAAAATATAATAAGAAAAAAAAATGATTGAAAAGCCTATTAATAAGCTTCCGGTAGAGAAGTGTTAATACATCTCCAACAAGTTCTCCGAACTTGGTCGAGCAGTCGTTTCGACCGGACCCGAATCGAATGCAATATTTCGACGTGTCGAATTTAATGTGTACAAGTGTCCGATGCATCACGCGACAGCATAGAGTGCATCTTCGGCCGCATTCGTGCCGGGGATTCGTCGAAATCGAGTCGCCAGCGGGAAAACATGATTCACCGTAGATCTCAGAAGAAATTCAGCCTGTTTCCACCTTCCTCTCTCTCTCTCTCTCTCGATCGGTCCTGGTCGTGGTGTCCAGTCTTCTTCTTTTTCTACCCTTGTCAGGAGACTGGTTTTGCACGCTTCCAGCCAATGGACTCTCGATTTCGAACGAAGACCGGACGCGAAAGAGAAGCCTGTCGAGAAAACGAGCCACCCAACAACCGGCACTTGTTATGAGCTTGTCACGTGCACACCGTAGTCAGGATGACTTCGTCCTATCAACAGTGATAGCCTATCAATTCCGTGTTTTACTACTTCTTGCTCCGTGATAGCGCCGATCTCTCTTAAGAGAACGAGGGTGAGAGGGAGAGAGAGGATTTAATAATACGGTGCACGATAACCGTTCGCCGAGTGAAAACGCCTGATATATTTTCGAATGTATAGCACGCACGCTTTCCTGACATCGTCTTTTGCTTTTCTTTTGGAATAATCTCAATGAGCATTACGCTCCGTCGTATCTGAAACTACTGTTTTTATAGGCCGATGTAAAAACAATATATTCCGCGAAATAATGATCTGTATGAAAATATTTATCGTATGCGCACGCTTGTAGTATGTTGATCTGCAGTTTTGTACAATTTTTTAAATGGGAGCGATGTGAGGATAAATTATAGTTAATCGTGTACTTGGTATTTTGTTTTAAAAGTGTCTGTCATCTTAATTAAATTGCGCCACACGAAATCACAATTTTTATACTTCCAATTACATTTCCAAGTCTTACGGCCTATGTAAAAATGATGATATTATTTAAAAGATGACGTAGTCTATTAATGTCCTGAATTTGAATAAATATATGATATGTTCAGTAATTAGGTGTTATTCCAGACTAGATTGTACAGGTACGATTTTGACAACTGTGTAATACGATTTAAGATTGCCAAAATCGTACGTTTAAATCAATTTCAAACTATTGACTGCATATAACAAAAAAAAAACGGGTGAAAATGCTTTTACCGACTTAAAATATTTAAAATACATGTTATTCTACCATTTGGTAAAATTAGTTTATTTTTAAGTCCTAGCAATAGTCCTTATCATGGAAAGTTCATCAAGTGGTACGATTTCGGAAACTTTTCCCGTTAAATGTTACTAGTTTTTTGATAAGTGGAGGCGCCAAGGAGATATGAAGGTCAACTCTGTTTCTTTAAATGGAACAGTATGTTTTTTTACTTACATTCTGATAGAGTATTTCAAGATGAACAAAATGACCTATTATTAAGGTCATTCAAGGTCACTCAAGGTCAACTGCAAGAGAAAGGAAATTGTCTCAAAGCACTCTTCGAATATTTTTGTGTATTTTCTGGTTGTTGGCATATTGCTCTTGTAATTGCCGACAAGGGTCACAGAACGTAAACAAACATTCAATTGCATTGTATCTTGTCTATGTACACAAATGTTATTAGTAGTTTGACTGCCGATTAGAGTACAGCTTCGTAATATTCAATATCCAAGTATACCGCGAAAAACCAACAAACAAAGTTGACATGCAAGAACGAATAAAAGGAATTTGCTCTGTAATAGATAAAAATGAAATTTATCAGGCAGTTTCATCGGTATTGCAACGTTTTAGACTATGTATCCATGTTCAAGGTCGCCAATTTGAACACTTACACTAGCAATGAGTACGTACATAACATGTTGCATCTAAATCGTCGAAGTATTCGAATAGTGCTTTGAGACAATTTATTATCTCTTGCAGTTGACATTGAGTGACCTTGAATGACCTTAATAATAGGTCATTGGGTTCGACTTGAAATACTCTATCAGAATGTAAGTAAAAAAACATACTGTTCCATTTAGAGAAACAGAGTTGACCTTCATATCTCCTTGATGCCTCCACCTATTAAAAAACTAGTAGCATCAGATTATGAGTCCTTCGATACCAAATAAGTTTGGTCAGAGGCATTTTCTTCCACCTCCAAAAACATGCGAGTTATTCAGGTATCCTGTTTTAACACTAAACCTATCAAGTATAAAACATATAAAAGTGAAACGACTTATAAACATGAGAAGATTGGATTTACTTCAACTTTGTGCGGGATTTATTACAATATGTGTTGAAATAAAGAAGACAATTTACTTTTTTCCTTTGAAAGCGTTTTCATAATTTTAATAATAGTGAAATAAAAAAAACGGTCATTTGACCGTGGTAGGTTTAGTGTTAAATGCCTCACCCTGTAGAATTTGATTTTGATATGAAGAAGAAAAACAACATCGGTATTTAGTAGATTCTGTTTGCAATTGTCAGCACGATTTCGACTCGATATTATAGTACAAGGGGGTTAAACAATTTCCCAGGAACACACTTCTCCGACTCCCCTAATCGCAGCTGTAGAAATATCCTGTAATCCTAACGTTGCCAATGCGCATTCGAGTTCTCCCTAACATCAAATGATGTTGTAGATTCTTGTTTGCCGGCGTGTAGCCAAGATTTCCCGGATCGTCGACTAATCCGTGAAGCCGTTCGTGACTTATTGTTAGTCCGCGATGAAGAAAGGTACCCCCGTGTGCCCGTAGGTGTGCGGGAGCTGATTGGGATTACGTTTGGCTTCTCGTTTTATAAGGGAATGCCAGTGACAGCGGTTTCTCTAGCGTTCCCCGTCGCTTGAATAATTCATTGCCCCTTTGTAATCCCGCGATATGAAAAATGCGTCTCTCCCCACCCCCCGCCCCTCTAGAGGAACACGCGGCTGTCTAAGAAGAACTTTACGATTCTTGGGTTTCAAACTCGTCCCCGGTGCGTTCTGTACTATGAACACGAGCCGACAAACCGATCTCGTGTTTCCACGTTTATTATTTTCTCCGAAATTAACGCTGTCTGCTCGACGTAAAAACCGGACGAAATTTCTGCGCGAACACTACCGTTTTTAATCGAAAATATTCCGGTCGTAACATAAATTCGTTCCGTTTTTAAATCGTTTATCAACTGATGTATTTCAAATTGTGCACAAAAGTTTAATCAATCACTTATTAGGCCATCATCGTTTATGACTTTTTACCAGTTTTCTGGCAGCTCGAATATTGAGTTTTGTACAGGGTGTACCAGCTAAAGTGCTGCGAGCTGTTTTCTCAAAGTTTAACGAAGATATCGAGTTAACTTTTTTTAAATTAAATGGTTGCGTGGGGGAGGGGGTAATACTTTAGTATGCATTACTGGCGGGAAAGGGGGGGCCCCGACATTTTTTTAAATTGGAAGTAGTATTGATTTTTTGTTATTGTGATACCTCTCATTAAACTGAATAGCATTTACTTGAACCATTTTTTTTTACTGTGCATAGTTACAAAGTTACGGAGAAGTGCTGGCAACTGCTTCAACAAATAGAGAATTTTTTATAAAGTTTATGAACTGTACTTTTGGATAAATTAAACTTCCCAGGTATCGTACGATAATTTATTTCTTTACGGCAATTCGAAATGATCAAGTTTCGAATTTGCAAGAAAAATTCTCTAGTTTTCGGTAATTTAGCGTAGTCTTAATATTATTAGATAATCCTACTGTCACGAAGGCTAACTGTGAACTGCTGGATGTTTGTCTACAACCATTCTGTGTAACAGTCACTAACACACGACGTCTGTTTACATTCATTATCTTTGAACAACATTTCAACAAAGTGTTCACTTACTGTTGTCCCTCCGCATTTGGTTGACTTATTTATTAAATATAATTCATTTAGACAAAACTGTAAATATTAATTTCAATTGTTTACTAATATAATTTATGGGCAATAAAAATCAATAAAATTTAAGTACATAACAATACAAATTCTTTAAATAGAAATGAATAATAACTATTTTCGCTACCTGTCCACTTACTTTTGTCCCCGACTGTATAATAAAATAGTAAGTATGTAATGCTATTGTGCTATTTTTCGTTCTTTTTCGTTTCTCCAAAGTTTCAATGCCGAACAAACGGTTCAAATAAAGGCATGGACGAAATTCCTTGTAGTGGCACAGACAATTTTTTGCAAATATCTGGGGAACAATAAGAGACCGCTATATACTTCCAAAAAGAAAAAGTAGTTTTAAACTACACCCCACCACCACATATCCAAAAATTATTATGATCTGAGTGGGGCACAAACTTCTAAATAATTAAATAGAAATGAATAATAATTATTTTCGCTACCTGTCCACTTGTGTCCCCGACTGTATAATAAAATAGTATGTAATGCTATTGTGCTATTTTTCGATCTTTTTCGTTTGTCCAAAGTTTCAATGCTGAACAAACGTTTCAAGTAAACGCATGGACGAAATTCCTTGTAGTGGTACAGACAATCTTTAGCAATATTTGGGGAACAATAAGAAACCGCCATATACTTCCAAAAAGAAAAAAGTAGTTCTAAATTACACCCCCACCACCACATATCCAAAAATTATTATGATCTCAGTGGGGCACAAACTTTTAAATAATTACCGACTTTATTTCATGAAATACATTAATATTTCCTCGTAAATGATAGTGTTCTTTTTCATCCATTGTATCCTAGCGGGATAGAAAAAGCTGGCGGCTCGTTCGGCTGAGTTATGTTCGCGCGATCTCCGGAGATCTTATTCCGCAAAAAGCAGCCTCGCGATCCTGAATGGAGAACTGACCGACCAACCGACCGACCAACCAACCGACCGGCTGAGTGATATAAAGTAACTGTTTCGAGCGAAACCCTCTCTCTCTCTCTCCTGCGACTCGTAAATCCCGAATTGCTCGGTCGGCGTAACCGGAGCTCCGTTCCTACGGCGAACAAATAAATGTCGAATCGCGATAAAAGGCATGAGCCACGGCGTATATATCCGAGACGCGTTCCACATTACTGTGCAACGAAGCGTGCCGGATCCGTGGACCGCCGTTTAAATATTCGCGGCTCACGCGGCTACAAACGACGACCCGACACGATCGAACCACGGGACACTGTTTGCGAACCGGGCTTATACAGGCTGAAACAAAACTGGTGGTCCATGAGTATTCCTGCCAATCAGGCCCTTTAGATTAGTAGAAGGCACTGGAGATAGATAGACAAAAATCAAACTCTGGGAAACTTTCGTGCGAAATAAAATCGGTGGAGCATTGTCAGCAGTCTCTATATATACACATATATATATATATATTTTTTGATATAATATATTTGTATTTAATTATTTCTTTGTGCCACTTTTACTAGCGTATTCGCGACATTCTTCTGAGTAAAATGATACCAGACACGATACCATACTGATTATGCTTGCGTGTTTAAGCCGCGATATTGTGGAACCTCGCTTATCCGAACTAACCGAGGGAATATTTTTTGTGCCACTTTTACCAGCGTATTCGCGACATTTTACTGAGTTAAATGATACCAAACACGATACCATTCGGATTATGCTTGCGTGTTTAATCCGCGATATTGTGGAACCTCGGTTATCCGAACTAACCGAGGAATCATTTTTTTGTGCCACTTTTACCAGCGTATTCGCGACATTTTTCTGAGTAAAATGATACCAGACACGATACCATTCGGATTATGCTTGCGCGTTTAATCCGCGATATTGTGGAACCTCGCTTATCCGAACTAACCGAGGAAAGAATAATGTTTTGGTAGTAGAGCATTTGTAATTCAATTAAATTTGTACTGGTTTGTACGATGAATCGCTTTTGATTGAAATGTTTATACGTGAAACAGGTATTCGGATAATGAATTATCATCGGTTCGGATAAACGAGGTTCTACTAAATCGTCAATTGTGCAGGCATATATGCTTTGAACTATGTCACGTGAGGGTTCATTTTAATCAAAAAAATGCCACGAATATGCTGGTAGGGGTCTCGCAAAGAAATGATTAAAAACGAAATTGTTATGTTACTGGATTAGTATTGTAGGATTGATTTGATATGTAGAACTTGTTTCATCGATTTTAATAATCTTTTCATAGTGAGAAGCTAAGAGAAACCAACTGTATTAGTAATTACATCGTCTTTTTAAAATCCTACATTTTTTATTTTTGCATACAATGTGCTAATTATTAGACTGCGGATCTTTATGCAAATTAAAAATTTTCTCCAGCGATCTTTAATTTTTCTGATGTTTGTACATTTCTAAATTTTGTGTCCACATTTTTGTCACAAATGCATCACACAATTCTTTGACCATCCCTAAAAGTTAGCTTTCTTAATGCCCTAACTTATTCACCTAACGTAACCTGTATTAAAATTTGTAGGATGTAATAAGGTTCTTGTTGTAATCACCGTGTCAAATTCTTTCAATTTTCAGTTCTGAATTTATTAATTCAGTTACTTTGATTTTGAAAGATTTTTGAGGGTTTGACACTCTAACCCGTCAATAAATAATCTCAGAAATGTTTTATAAAAATGCACTTAAATCAAAAGTGCATCTTCCTTGTCGCAACATGGACCACCATTTTTGGAACAGGCAGTACCCGTCCGCAACCGATCAAACAGCCACAAACACAACGAAACGCCGGCAAACGTACACAGGCGCTGCCGTTGGAGTACGCACGAGTATACTTGCGCGGGTTAGTTAGGCTCTGCCGCCATAAAATTCTCCTCCCTCTTCAACATCCTTTTCAGCCCCCTCTGTTTGGTCTCTTTGTACCCTCTCTTCCTATTTCTCTCTTCCCCTCTTTCTCTTCTCTTTTTCATCTCGTTCGGTTGGTACTACTCACGGTGTGTTCAGTACCCCAGCTGCTGCCATTTCTTCCCGTTCTTCACCTTTCTCCTCTTCTGCGTTTCCTTCAACTTCGTCCTCGTTCCTTCCTCCCTCTGTTCAGCCGTTCTTTTTGCCTGACACTCAAACGGCTGCTCCGTCGTGCGTGACTCAAGGTCACCGACTCGTGCGCCGCGCATCAGCACCGCTGATGCTGCAACAACCGCATCCTCAGAGCGCATCGCCGATAGAAAAATCGCGCGTGTGTTCAGCCGAGGGTACGCTTATGCGATCGACGATCTGGGCGATGATAAGAGCCATACGTACGTAGAACAGTGGGACTGCATTCATTCGAATCATCATTGTCCGAATGCTCAATTTATCGAACTTGATGTTGAGATTCTATTATGCGTATCGCTTAGCTGAAACTAACTCTATAACGTGACACAAAATTTTGAAAAAATGCAGGATGCGGAGCTAATGTACTCTTATTATTTGTTTTTCGATTCGTTCGATTACCTCGCATACTAATGGAGAAATATCCTCACAAAGTTAGGTGTTGTAAACTACTAAGTCTGTAACTCGCAAGGACTTAAACTGTTTTTCCGTTCTTAACACTTTGCCGTCCGGCGACACCACAGTGGTGTCGCGCACAAAGTATTTCTCAACGGCCGGCAACAGCACAGTAGTGTACTGGACGGCACATTAATATTTAATATTTACATATGTATATCTTCCAAATTTCATGAAAATAGGGGGCAGGATTGAAAACTCATGAGAGGTAACGATGACATTAGTAACACTTGAAAATTTATAATCACCCGATAACCTCAAAAACGGCCGGCGCCAAGCGAAGAAATTTTTACGAGACGTGCGGACGGCAAAGTGTTAATATGTAATCTAAAATTTTGAAAAATTTACAGGAGGCAAAACCAATGTAGACTTATTCTCCACTTCTTGATTCGTTCGATTACCTTGCATACTAATGGAGAAATATCCTCGCAAAGTTAGGAGTTGTAAACTACTAAGGCTGTAACTCGTAAGGACATAAACTATTTTTCCGTTCTTAATACGTGGTCTAAAATTTTGAAAAATTTACAGGAGGCAAAACCAATGTAGACTTATTCTCCACTTCTTGATTCGTTTGAATATCTTACTTAGTATTGGAGAAATATCATCACAAAGTTAGGGGTTGTCAACTTGTATGGCTTCAACTCGTAAGGACATATATTATTTTCTCCTGTCTTAAAAAGTGACCCAAAATTTTTAAAAAAATTCCGTAAACAAAGTAAACATAGACTTATCATCCACTTCTAGATTCATCCGAATATCTCACATACCAATGGAGATATATCCTTACAAAGTTAGGGGTTGCAACTTGGGATTTTTCGAAGTAATAAACTGCAGACGTTGAAATAAATTATTTTTTTCCATCCTTAAAACGTGACTGAAAATTTTGAAAAAATAAAAGAAGTAAAGTAAATATAGACTCATCATCCACTTCTTGATTCGTCCGGATATCTCCCCTAATAATGAAAAAACACGCCCATAAAGTTAAAGATTCCCTCCACCTCTCCCACAAGAGTCGTCCAGACATAAAACGTTTCAAAACGACATTTCAAACAAAAGAGCATAACTTAGCAACTACGAACATTAAAGATAGCGTTCCACGCACTTATCACCACGCATCCAACGCCATCCTTTACAAGTTTAGATGCACGTCATCCAATTGCTCGTGGCCGAGGCGTGATAAAGGATAACCGGTTCGAATGAACGATAGCGCATGATGCTCGCGATGCAGATCGGTTAGAGAGCGAATGACACGGTGTCAGTGACACGTGGTCGATTGATCGGGTGGCATATACGAGCGGCTATTAGCAGAATCGCCAACGACATCCGTCGATAAAGTAGTCTTGTTGCGGGCCCCTGGTATGCGTGGCTCGCGTTTTCTCAAGTTAACAAGTTGGACTCGTTAGACGCGGCGATAAGATAACGTGGAAATTAATGCGCAGCCTGGTTCGCCCATGGCGATGGTTAATGTGAAATATAACAGCGCCGCGTATCTTGTAGCCATTAAACGGTTCAACGGTAATGTCGTGGCTTGCGGAATATACGATTCGGACTCTCTGTTTTAAGCGGGAGCTTCCTTTAAACGGTCGCCTCCGTTTCGCGTTTTATTTACCCGATACCACGCGATATGCTTAACGGGAAACCGGTCGAACAACGATTTTTCATTCGGCGCCACAGCAATTCTGTGATTATGTGGAAAAATGTCACATCTTTTCACCTTCGAGATATTGTCGTTTAAACTTCTGATCACTAATTCTTCGTACTAGTTGCCTTGTTTTCTTTTTATAATATAAGTAGCGGACAAAAGTTTGGGACCACCCTTTATGAACGAATAAATTTTTTAAAATTGGTCCGAATTATTTTGTTGAGTTGATAGAATTTGTTTTCATGGCTGTTTTTTCTGATAAATACGTCAATCTTATATTCTAAAGATGTGATGGGCACGGTAGGGGCTCCTCAAACGCCTGCTTCCCCCACCAACCTCTCTTTCATGCGCGAGGCCTGCGCACTGTTCGCGGCGGGCAAAGCACGTCCTTCTTCTATGATAATGGTGGATGCTGGTGGGGGGGGGGGGCAGTGGGCGCTATGGTGGGGACAGTTTTGTCTCAATTGAGACAGTAATGCCCATCCTTGTTCTAAAGCTTAACACTAAACCTACCTACAAATCATATAAAAGTGAAATGCGCTATAGAAGTGAAAAGATTCAATTTACTTTAACTTTCTACGGTTTTCATTGTAATCTGTGTTTAAATAAAGAAGTTAGTTGAATCGTTTCCTAGGAAACCGTGTTTATTATTTCGATAATTGTGAAATAGAGGATTGTGGTAGGTTTAGTGTTAATTAACGTAAAAACTGAAATTTTTTGAAATTGTGACAGGCGGCGTTTTTCTTTGCAGCCAGATAATCAAGCACTCGGCACACTGTAGGCCACGGTGTTAATTATTTGTAACAGGTGGCTGGGCGATCGCTTTTCTTCGAGTCGCTGCCATTGTAAATGAAACACCGCGATCTAATGACTTCAGCCGCGATGACCGTGAGCGATAACGATCCCTCGACGATGATATACGAATGCAAAGCGAGCATAAATATCTGCTGTATCGTAATTAGCGTTGTTCGCATTGTATAAACAGTTCTTAATTTTAATAAATTAACGGATATCTGATCTTTCATATTGTTTATGCTTTCAAGGCGAATTTCTTTTACAATACTCGAACGTGTAATTGAAGATGTTTAAAATTATTCACATGATTGTTTGAACATTTTTTAAACACATATTGTTAGGCAGTTCTCGTGTTCATTTAATTTAATCGTCAACAGTTTAGTAATTGTATGATTTCGGGATCCTCGGTCAACATACGCCCGAACCTCGTTGTTGAAGAGTGAATAAAGTATACAATAATTCGTATTAATTTAGGTCACAATGTCTCATTGATGTTTTTATCATATCGCGGAATATTGTGTTCCTAGTTTCAATGTTTGAAAGAAAAGAATTCTGCAAATTTTTATGAACGTTTTGTTACAATTAGTACACTCTAATCCATAATTTTAAGATACAATGCCAAAAAAACGTTGAATAAAATTAACGATGGGTTGTTAAACCATAGGCTTTTAGCTTTATTGTGAGTCCAAACTTTCTTTACGAAATTATAACAATTAGATGTATAAGCAATTTTTCGAGAATTTAGTGTTCAAATACTTCTTGAACATTAATCTCGTTCACATCCTCGTGATGCCATAAATCATCAGAAGAGTACACCAAATGAAGAATTGCTATTCAAAAAACTTGTTTTGGCAGTATACTAGAAAACAATTATGATGCCACCAACTCAAAGGAATCTTGCGAAAAAATAATAAAATTCTTGAAGCACACAAAATTATTCAACCGAATCTAAATTATAACTGATCACCTAATTGTAAGCTTGTAGTTGCTAATAACCCTTGTGAGGTTGATGCAACTTAAACAATAAAATAAAATAAGAATTGGTGTGTGCTTAGACCACATGGCTGAAGTGAATCTTCTTTCTTTAATTTTTTTTCGAATTTTTATTAACACTTTATGACATTTACATTTCTATGATTCTATTATTGAAACAATTGGCTTGTGATAGCTAAAATATGATATAAATATTCTTAATTCAATTTTGTCCAAATGTCTTGCAAATACTGCATCGAGAGTTGTTCCTGATCTTGTCATTTGGATTATTTACCATTTCCAATCTTAATTTACTTCTTAAATATTATATTAATAATTTTGATTGTTCCGATGCAAAGATCACGTTGAAATCTCCACTTAGCATCATCGGAATTTTATCATAATCTTTATTAACACTAGATTTACGGGGCCCGTCAAAATGACGGATTCAAAAATGTTTAATTTACGATTATTAAGAGTGTAAGGAGGCATTCGTGAGGAATTATTAAATAGATTTATTCTTTTGTGTACATATTACAATAAAAATCGCTGAAGATCTAAGTAAATACAATTTTATTATTTTTATAAAGCGATGTAAAATAATCAATTTTAGTGCTTCGTAAACCTAGTGTTAAGCAATGCCGAACCCTCAACGGTATATGCTAATAAAATGGAATTTCGTTTCATCGTTTCAACGCCAGGTCGGTTTTACTCCTACCGCGTCGAGGTTTTGCGCCTAACGCGCCTAAAGAAGTTTCACTTCAAAATAATTATGATCAGATCTCGGTAAAATAAATAAAAATTTTAATGTATATTAATTGATACATCCAGCCTGAATTACTAAAATGGGACAAAAATGCGCAGAGAATATTATTCTTGGTCCATTTGGACCATTCAGCGAGCATATCCGCCCCATAAACCATCAGTAGGAGTCCAGTGGGTGAACAATTACTGTTATAGAAATGTATTTTATCTGTGGAATAGAAAACAATTGTACCAGCGTATGGAAATCTCGTTCGAGTGCTGGGATTAAAAACATACACGAGATAAATCAATTTGGAGAATGGTCTGTTCGAGTGAATTCGCCGGCGCGGCGTCCCCGAGAAAACAACACTGAGTTTCCCGTATTTGTAGTACGTACATGAAAAACATCGGTCGCAGCGAGCATGATGCGAGAGAAGCGTTACGAATTAGAGGGCCAGAGTGCACGGGTGTTTTATTAGATTCATCACGCCCTCGTAATTCTTCACGATACCGTTGTTGGCTCAACGCCGTGCCAAATAAATCAGCCGGTTAGGAAAGGTTATGCCCGTCGCGGTACAATCTGCGGCGCGCCGTTTAAATGTCATTATAATGGCCACTCGTGTAAAATACAGTCGGAAACCGGCGACACGTAAGCGAGACTTGTTTTTCACGATCCCGTGGCGATTTCAATGTCTCCAACTCTTCCTCGTTCACTCAATTAACACTAAACTTAGCTAGAAAAACACTGAAGGTGACTAACATTGTCTTATAAAATTAGCAAGGTTGAATCTTCTTGGATTTTAACACTAGATTTATGGAGCTCTAAAAGGTGGCTGTTTTACATTACTCTATAAAAATAACGAGAATGTTTCTAGCGAAATTTTCAGCCACTTTTTTTATAACATGTACCCAAAGAAATAAATTTATTGAATAATTCTTCAGGGGGGTATTTTTACAATCTCAATAATCGTTGATTAACCCCTTGCCATATTTTCTTTACGGCTATAATAATTATTACATCTTCATCCCCAAATATGTTACAGAAGAGGAAAGAAAATTTATTTTTTTGCATGACTACATTTACTGCAATGCTTAAATATTGATTACACAAAAGTAAAATTTTATTTCGTCTGAAAATAAAGGTATAACTTTCATCTTTGTTAGATTTTATTTAAAATCTTCATCACGATATGTTATTAAAATACGACAAGGGGTTAAAAATATTAAAACGCGCCATTTTGACGCACACCGGAAGCCTAGTGTTCATCTTGAGAACGTGCGACGAAGAAAACGAAAGAGTTTAGGAAGAGATTTCGTTTTAAAATTGTGTAGTTTAAAATGAAGATACAAGCGATTACATTCGAAAATATAAATATTTGAAAAATAACATCGTTTGCTGAATAATTTTTCCGTTCCTCAATTCCTCGATCGGTTTATCCGCCTTTCACGCATGCTTTCAACTGGTTTCGCGTCGAGCACAGCGCAACGGTTGAACGGTGTAAATTACCGCGATGTTATTTAAGCATTAATATTGAAACGGGCAAAATTTATGAACCTCATGTATATTCATTCGCGAGACGTGTAAAAGACACGACGTTAATCCGCTTTAATGAGCCACACGAATTCTCTGCTGATCCAATAATTGAATTGGGTTATCAGATCGAAACCAGCTTCGTCGCCTCCAGTTACAGCTTCTGAATTCGACGGGTAAAAGGATTGAGTTTGCCCTCGTTTTATCGTCCGCCAGGTAAAATGTCCACCTGGCGGTATATTAAACGTGTGCGAGAGTCTATCTCTCGCGACGGAAAAATCATTTCATTAAAATTCACTTCTTTTCGAGATTTTTACGAGGCGACCTATAAACTCGCCGATACTATTTACTTATTACTGTAAATATACAAGGTGAGGCATTTAAAACAGATCACCTGAATGACTCGCTTGTTTTTGGAGATAGTAGAAAGACTAAACTTATTTGGTATCGAAGGACTCATAATCTGATGCTACTAGTTTCTTGATAGGTGGAGGCGTCAAGGACAGATGAAGGTCAACTCTGTTTTTCTAAATGGAACAGTATGATTTTTTACTTACGATTTTGATATAGTATTTCAAGTCGAACACAATGGCCAATTATTAAGGTCATTCAAGGTCACTCAAGGTCAACTGCAAGAGAAAATAAATTGTCTCAAAGCACTATTCAAATACTTCGACGATTTAGATGCAACATGTTATGTACGTACTCATTGCTAGTGTAAGTGTTCAAATTGGCGACCTTGAACATGGATACATAGTCTAAAACGTTGCAATACCGATGACACTACCTGATAAATTTCATTTTTATCTATTACAGAGCAAGCTCTTTTCATTCGTTCTTGCATGGCAACTTTGATTGTTGGTTTTTCGCGGTTTACTTGCATATTGAATATTACGAGGCCGTATTCTAATCGGCAGTCAAACTACTAATAACATTTGTGTACATAGACAAGATACAATGTAATTGAATGTTTGTTTACGTTCTGTGACTCTTGTCGGCAATTACAAGAGCAATATGCCAACAACCAGAGAATACACAAAAATATTCGAAGAGTGCTTTGAGACAATTTAATTTCTCTTGCAGTTGACCTTGAGTGACCTTGAATGACCTTAATAATAGGTCATTGTGTTCGTCTTGAAATACTCTATCAGGAATATAAGTAAGAAGACATACTGTTCCATTTAAAAAAAACAGAGTTGACCTTCATATTTCCCTGACGCCTCCAGCTATTAAAAAGCTAGTAGCATCATCTGAGGCATTTTCTTCTATCTGCAAAAACAAGCGAGTTATTCAGGCGTACTGTTTTAAATTCCTCACCCTGTATATGTAACCACTGTACTCTTTTATAAGCATGTTCCTTACTACCCTACAATTTACAGATTTCGAAAGCTCTGCGCCGGGGATAATAAAACGGATCGTCAAGCCGTATAATACCATTAAAAAGCTAATTAGTTTTAACATGTATTGCCGGCATACTAATTCTCACAGATATAGGCAATTTTTCGAGAATCAGTATCCTAATACTTTTTGGATCCACTGTACACTTCTAATCAGCCGCGATCAACTAACGAGGCTAAAAGGCTCCGAACAAACTAAAACACCGGAAAATCGCTGTGACGCTGTGGCTGTTTTGAAAGGGAAATTTCAGTTGGCCTCAGCCAGCATCCATTTAATTGCCGATTAAGCGATATCAATCGTGAATACGCTTGACAGTGGGGCGCGGGAGTTATTCGACGTAATAACTTAATTATCCGCGAAGTGTCTGATCGTGTATGTGCATCTGTTTTATTGGGTAATTAGGCGCCAAGGAGGATGGCCGAGTTTAACCCTAAAGAGCGGTCGTGGATTATCTGATAAACATGTGGGAGCTCTTTTTGTGAATACTGCGTTGATCCTGATTAGTTGAATTTTAAATGCCCTGGAGATAGAGAGTGTTTAAAAATTTTATTCAACGCTCCATATGGCGACGAATTAGATTACAACGATTGTGGTAATAGTGACTGTAAACACCTAACGCGAAAAATTTAAGCAGGTAAATCACTTTGAAAAATTCCGATTTTCTGCAGTGACGTTAACCCAACTCCTTATTTTAGTCTCCATTTTTTCAGAACGAAATATTAAGAAGTCGCAGAGTTATTCACTGTCTTCGAAACGGCCTTTGAGGGGGTAGATCATCTGGACTATCTTACAATGTGCTGACTTCGGGAATTTTTTTAAGGATATTTGGTGCGGGAAAATTTCCGAATTTTTTCAGTCATGTTAACATAACTCTGAACTTTATTCGTAATTTTTTTCAGAACAAGATATTAAAAAATGACAGCATTGTACACTATTTTTGATGCGGCCTTTGAGGGTGTAGACCACTTCAACTATCTAAAAATGTACTGTTTTCGAGAATTTTTTTAAGGATAATTAATAAGCAAAAAATTTCGAGCTTTTACAGTAAAATTAACAAGATTCTTAATTTTAATCTCCATTTTCTTCAGAACATAATATTTAAAAATGGGAGAATTATTCGCTATTTTTGAAACGATCTTTTGTTGGTACATCGATGGATGACCGCCATTGCTGACAAAAATTGAAACGTATGAATTGAAAAATATTTTTTTATATTCATACTACAAGGTATTATCTAAAACGTAGAATTCTGAACAAGTTGAATCATTTTTAAAAATATCAGCAGTTTTAATCTTAAAGCATAGCTTTGTACGTTGAAAAATCAACTTTAATCATTTGTAATTAAAAAAATATTGGAGATTTCAAGAAAAATGCTACGCCACATTTCAGAGTACTGTATGCAAAATATTCATTTCAAATTTGCCAAATTGCACACAATCGCTAGTTATTTACCTCTATAAATGAATGAACCTCCATAAATGAAACTCTTAAAAGAAATGTTGTTTTATACCCATTACTAAATCGTAATTAAATTGTCAAGTACAAATTGGTTCCTCGAGGCGAAAGCTTTTGCTATTTATTTAAAATTGAGTATCCTCTCGGATTGAAATTAGTTAGCTTGATCCATCATCCCTGGTTTCCAATTAGGCGTTAGGGAGACCGAGTAAAAGTGGCACCACTTCAGGAATATTAATTAATATTTTATTACTACATAAGGGAAAATATAGAAGATGCAGTTTAATTACCGTCGAGCACGAGGTAACGATTATTAAGTTCAATTTATTTCGGAATGGTGTAGAGACAAGACATGGGAAATGAAGATTTTCATAGTTTCACTCAAACATCGTGCTGACTGTTCAAGGTTGGAGTAATTATTCTATTTATGGAGATACCGAGCGAGCAATGTCCGTGACGCCATTTTATTTTGCTCATAAGTGGAACGTCTGAATCGCGAACATAACGAGACTCGAACTACACATCTGCTTATTATTTCACGAGAACAGAAACAGAAGAGTTTGAATACATAATTAAACAAATATTTCTATACACAATCGAACAAACATTCATTAAATAATCCATACGAGCCTGAACAATTAGCTTGTAGTAGGTTGTTGCATATGAAATGTTTGATTTTAGAATGCAAATGTTGTAAAGTGTTTCGGTCAAAAATTGCTGTCACAGTTTACAAGGTTTATTATAGTTCGTTTTGAGCTATAAAGCTGATCCTTAAAATAACATCTTCAATTTTAATTTTACTTTTAAATCAATTTAATTTCAACGTCAATCAGTGCGGTTTTCGTGCATTCGTTTTATATTTTTAAATGAATTCTGGTCAAACTTTTGTGATTAATTAACGTGCTATTCGTTTATGGTAAAAGAAACTACAAAATGGAGATGGCAATCTTGAAAATGAAGAACGTAAACGACCACAAAATTAAATTTTTACCGTAATACAATTAAGAAACTTGAAATTCATTGACACAACACGTTAATCACAATGGTGCTTGTTTTATTCAATAGACTGCTGATTTTATGAATCTATGCTAAAAATGAGTCGGTCTAATTTCAGACAATAAAAAGATTACAAAAATTCAAGGACACCAATATAATTTTTACAACTCAAGAAAATTACTAAAGAGAGAGGTAAATTCTAATTTGGTTCCTATGTCTTGCAATTAATGCAAACAATTTGTATTTTGCATAAAGATTTGCATGAAGTGATCAATAAGTCCGTTGAGGAGAAAAGTTTTGTTTGTTTAACGCTACTGTTAAAAATCGGACATTTGCAATAACCTGTACAATTAGAATAACGTCAAAGATTTTATAATCATGAATTTGAAGAGAAAAGATTTCGAAATTCTCGAATATGGAATTTTGCTTAGACACACGCTAAAGAAACAAAAATTATTACCTTCCTTTATCTACTGTGCTTAATGGCTTTAGCTTATTAGCTATTCACATAAAGCGGAGGGCCACGATGCATTATGTTTAGATACGGGAACAATATTTTTATCGACTCGCGGTAACAAAGTGTTCGAAGTATGCATTATCACGAGCGTTGCCGTGCTCAACTTTTAAACTGGGCCGATATAAAAATACTCTGCACGGTTCTTTCATTTTTTTTTATCGAAAAATGTTCTCGGTTTTATGTAAACTTCGTTTTGCACTTGACGTATCTCGCTTGTGATTCACGTCTGCTGCAAACTTGGTGGAAACATTAGAGCTATGAATTCTGCATTCTTTTATGATTGTTGAGATTGTGTATCTTCGGGAAATTATGCACACTGCTTTAAATTGCACGTACTCATTTGTGTCATAAATGCATAAAATCCGCAGGTTTATACTAAACTTCATATCATTGTTGATACTTGAATAAATGTTAAAAAATGAACTTCCGGTTTATGTCATAAATGTAGCCAAGATTGTCAGCTCTACGATCAAGCAAAATGTCGTATGTGACAGGCCAATAAAACAAACTACTTATCTAAGAGTCATCTCCAGCAAGAAAATATCTGTAACTAATTTTTATTAAATAATAAATTTGTTCCTTTGCTCTCCTGGTAAGCGATTATTTTGACATACGACTTATTGTAGTATCAGCGACGACCGATGATATTCACAAAAGGAAATAAATGTAGGGTTATTTTTATTATACAGAGTGTCCCAAAAATAGTGAAAATACTTGAAATAAACGATTCCTTAGGTTATTTAAAGTAACATTTTGCTTTGCAAAAATGGATGCCGCAGGTTTGTTATGGAGTTATTAACGAAAAACACGGACCAATCAGAGCGCGGCTATAGCGAACGGTTTCGGGCTCGGTGACAGGTTCCGCTGAGCGTGGCATTGTCATTGGTCGAGACAGAATCTGTCTGCTGTAGTAGCGCTCTGATTGGTCCGTGTTTTTTGTTAATAACTCCTTAACGAAGCTGAGGCGGTTATTTTTGTAAAGGAAAAAGTTACTTTAAATATCCTTAGGAACAGACCATTTCAAGGATTTTCACTATTTTTGGGACAGCCTGTATTTTATAATTATCGTTAGGGTAATAAGATTGAGGTTGATATGAGAAGAGGGAATTGTGTGTTTGTGTGATTCCACTAGAGAGAATGCAAGAGACTTACGTACGAAAGTGTATTACATGTTATATTAAATATATAATTGTTAGTTAAGGAAAAAGAAATGGTTATTCACCCAACCGAAACCACCCATTCCAAAAACAATAAATCGTGTACAACGGAAACATTCTGCGACATAAGAGAAGTCTTGGTTTTTGGGTGTAAAATAGTTTCGAGTGCAAAGGATTAAAATCCTTGGACTATAACTGATCCGACTAAACACTGACGATATGAACCCAGCAAATATTTAATGTAAAATATTTAATTATCGCATAAATTTACGAAAAGAATAGCGTAACACGAGCGCATCAATGAGAGCCCAGAGGAATCATAATGGAATGTGGCATTTGAATTGAAATGTTCCTCGACGGAACACGAAATGGCAGCGATGCAGATCGGCCCCCGTAGGCGTGTTAATAAACACAATGCTAAAAACGCGCGGGTCATTCTCCTGACCTCCGTGAAACGGAGATGATCGCGGGGACGTTCAAGACCAGGCCAGTTATTGCATTCGTGACAGGAAGATATTAAATGCATCGTTTATTTTAATCTGCAACGCCGTAATATCACCTCGTGCACACTGTGCAGATCTCTCGGCGTGCATACGACCTGCTCTCTCTCTCTCTCTCTTCCTCTCTCTCACTCTCTTTCTCTCTCTCTTCCTCTCTCTCACTCTCTTTCTCTCTCTCTCTCTCTCTCTCTCTCTCTCTCTCTCTCTCCCTCTCTCTCTCTCTATCTCTCTCTCTCTCTCGAACACTTAGCAGCGGGGTGCATTGCATCGTAATGCATAATCGCGCGAAAGGACATTCGCTGAAAGTGCGAAAAGCATTGTCGGATATTTCTATTAAACTGACGAGCCTCCACTAACCATTGTTTAAGAAACCTTTCCCGCGTTGTGGGATGTAAATTGTTTACTCTGATCGATGCACTCTTGTCGCAGTTCATTCATCGATGCAAGTTTTTTATCTGATGCGTGTTTTGGTTGTTTTATGGAAGAAAAATATCAATAAAATTAAACGAATTATTATCATGGTAATAACGAAGAGTAAGTGCGTATATCGACAATATTAACCCTTTGCGCTCGAGTGGCGACTCTGTGACACCATTAAAAATTGCTGTACACTATACAAAATACTTTTCACATTGTTAAATTTGTTTGTATTTCATAAATTATTAAGTATTTAAATATTTCACAAGTAAATTGCGCCAGTTTCAAAAGAATCAAATAGATTTGAAATATTGTAGATCCGACGTAATGTTTGGTTTTGGAGCTGAAATAGTTCTGAGTGCAAAGGGTTAAACATATATTCTTTATCAATAATTCTTTACGTAATAATCTCTATGAACGCATTCGGGTGAAGTTCCTTTTAGCACCCACTTCCGATTGGCTCCCAACTTACCCGAAATATTGCCCACGCCCAGTAGAGTCATGTGGGTTGGTCACGTAACGCGGAAATACTCTGCGCATGCGCAACAAACTGTTTGCTTTAATGACTCGTATCCGCCATTTTCACTTATTAAGACACCCTAAACTGTTGTTTCTTGTCTTTAATAAGTTTAATAAGTTACAATGAGTGACAGTTCTGATGAATCAAATCAAAATGATTCCGAGTGGAAGCCGCAAGAAGTGGCCCAACATGTTGCGCGTGTTGTAGTGAGATCAATGGCACGGAATTAGGAAAGAATATACAGAGTAACATCTTCCAGGAATTGTGCTATTGTGTGGGCGATCGCAAAGACTGTTACATAGCTCGTATATGTGCAGAAACCATCGCATACCTATGTATTTCTACATAAGCCGCCATATTAACACTTTAACTACCGCCAATATTGCAACAGTCTTTTTTAAATCGAACATCAACGGATGAGAAAGTCTCAATAAATTGTTTAAATGCGACAGGGATTTCATTGATCATTCAACAAATTTTTCGAATTTATATAGTGCAACAATGTTTTCTAAAATTATTATTTATAAGAAAATTATGGAATTTCTCTTACATTCAGCTCAGTCATTAGAAAGCCGACTAATAGGCTTCCGGTAGATAAAGTGTTAAACTAGTCATATTACTTTATTTGGTTAGGTTATGTTATGTTATGTTATGTTAGGTTAGGTTAGATCTAGGTTAGGTTAGGCTTGGGTTAGGTCTGATTTGGGTTAGGTCTGATTTGGGTTAGGTCTGGGTTGGGTTAGGTTAGGTTAGGTTAGGTTAGGTTAGGTTAGGTTAGGTTAGGTTAGGTTAGGTTAGGTTTAGTGGGCTTGGGGTTTCCTTTTATACCTCAATTCGGTATTAAAATTCTGTTTCGCCAGCAAAAAATTTATTTGAATTCCGCGCCACGGCGCCACCTTCATTTTGTCAGACACCTCGTGGGACGTCTACAGAGTAAGTTTGAAGGCAATCGGAGGTGGGTGCTAAAAGGAACTCTTACCACACATACATGATAATAATGAAACGTGAGTGCACATAACCACAATAATAAAACATAAAATTCTTTAGGTAATATTTTTTCTGGGTAATTGTTTGACGGTAAATTGCAGGATAAATATCCCAGTAAACGCACGAATAGAGTACCGCTCAGTGCAATGGAAAATGCATTGAAATTCCATCGGCAGACGTAGTGTTGAATCATGCTCCGCCGCGTAAATAAACTCTGCGACTACCGCGGTGCGGCGCGTCGAAAAATCACAGGGAATCGGTCAATAAAGTGCAGCGCGTTCTCATTTCATCTTTTTGTTTTTTTAGTTCAACTTTTTTCGCACTGGTTATTTGCGACAGTTCAAGCCCGAGGAAGAATGAGAGAATGAGAGAAAAAGAGAGGTAGAGAGACAGCTATACGCGGCGCGTCCGGAGTAAAACAAACGGTGCAATAAATATCCATCTGACACATCTATAAACCCAATAATTGCATCGGCCTTGACGGTCCAAGCGACTCGCGGAACGACTGCAACCATCGAAACGTCAAATTTATCCTCGAGGAGATGAAAAACGAAACGAGCCGCTCCTCGCGGTTGCAACGCGTCTATCCTGGCTTCGTTTTTTGACTTACGAACAGCGGTCCCTTTGAGAGATAAACATTCAGAACACCGGGGATCAAACGATTAAAGGAAGACTCTGTGTTAATCGAGCATAAAATGCCACTTTTTTTATTTTTCTCAGACCATTTATTTTTATTGTAGCAGCTGTGAATTATCTGTGGGAGATCACAAAGGATTCCTCCTGTCAAGATTTATTTCGATACAGTAGAACCTCGCTTGTTCCACGAAATGGCAACAAACGTGCCATTACAATTTTCTTTTAGCGAAACGGTTCACACAAATTGTCCAAAATTGACGGCCCTAAATGAAAAAACCCATTTGACAGTTTTAATAAATTCTCGAAAAATACATTTACAATTTTTAAAAACCTTCTCAAGAAAATTCTATAAATTCTGTGTACCTACCTTTCACTTAAAAATTCCTGTTCCAACAGAAACAATTTTCCAAAATTGACGGCTCTAAATGAAAATACGTACTCGACAGTTTTAATAAATTCTGGAAAAGTACATTTACATTTTGTAAACACCTTCTTAAGAAAATGCTAAAAATTCTGTCTACCTTTCAATTAAAAATTCCTGTTCCGAGAGAAACAATTGTCCAAAATTGACGGCCCTAAATGAAAATATCCATTTGACAGTTTTAATAAATTCTCGAAAAATACATTTACAATTTGTAAACACCTACTCAAGAAAATTCTATAAATTCAGGGTACCTTCTACTTAAAAATTCACTGTTCCAACAGACACTCGTTAATTTCTGCAACTAATAATTTTACCACTAGACTGCGGATGTTTATGCAGTTTTGCATGTTACAGACTAATTTTCAATAAGTGGAATAAAATGAAATCTTGATTTCACTGGTAATATCCTTTGTAGATTCAAACTAATGAAGGGACGTAGTAAATTCATTCGAACTTAATGCAAACTTAAACCAGTGATACAGTGGATCAGGGGAGGGGGAGGGGGGAGAGTTTACGGGTGCTGTTGGGGGTCAGCAAGGACCCGGGATGTTAGCAAGGGCCAAAGGTACGACCAGTATAAATATCGACGATGCATGTCCTGCGGTACGGCCGCAATTAGAGACGGAAACGCGAGTGAAGAAGCCCTGGATGAGGGGGGTTGAAGGGGGGTTTAAGAAAATGAGGGGGGAGAAGTCGGCGATGAGCTGAATAGTACCAGCAAGTCGTGACCCATGGTCGGAATATAGTTATCGGCTATGGACCGGCTGCTAGAAAGCCATCTCGCGGCAGCGTGAATCTCGAAGGCGTAAATTGGTCGAGGGGGTCGTTTTATTACAAGAGGGGGATGCTCTCCATGGGGAGAGAAAAGGGGGAACAGTCTCCGGACATGAGCTGGACGGTCACTGTGTTGCCTTCTCTTTAGCCTCTGTCTTTGTGCACAGCTTCCTCCATCCCTACCCCCCTTGGAATCCACGTTTTATTTGTCGTGTTCAGCGCGAGGACGAGGAGATGCCAGGACACCGTTGTGCTGTACCATGGTGCACCATGGCAAACCGTAGCAAACCGCGCCGCTCTGTGTGCCCCGTGCCTCGGAATCTCGATCGGTGGCCAGGGGTTCTCATCATTCTAAAAGTGAACTCGTTTTTGCCTTCTGTGAACCTCTTTTCCAAATTCAGGGAGATTTCTCAATTATTGTTAGAAATGATTCCCTGTTTCCTTAGACTGTGAAGTTATGCTTGGACTTCCTAAGAAATTTTGTATACATTTTATTGAAATGCTTGTGCAACTTTGTTATTTGTGACGATTACTTCATGACAGGTTTATCATTGGACTGCGGATGGTCTTGACCCGGAAATGGTACCCCGTTTTCTTAGACTGTGAAGTTATGCTTGGACTTCCTAAGAAATTTTGTATACATTTTATTGAAATGCTTGTGCAACTTTGTGGTTTGTGACGATTACTTTATGACACATTTGTCATTAGACTGCGGATGGTCTTGACTCAGAAATGGTACCTCGCATCCTTAGGCTATGAAGTTATACTGGGACATTTCTAGGGTAAAAATTTCTTGAAATGCTTGTGCAACTTTGTTGTTTGTGATGATTAATTTATGACACATTTAGCAATAGACTGCGGATCTTTACACAAAATAAAAATATTCTACCAGAATTGAAACAAACTACAGTGAAATAGAAATTAATTTGCTAAATATTACATTCACAAGCGGCAGCTTGGATGACCTTGACCTTCACATATGTTGTCTATTAACTTTTCTAAAAGTTAACCACTCCAGAATAAAACCTGAAATAGGTGAACATCGAGTGAGTTATCAACCCATTGCGGATTGTATGTATTTATGACAAAAATGTGATACATAAAACAGTAGAAGAATTAAACAGTTTTAAAAGTATCAGTATATTATTATCAACTTATTCAAATTTTTAAAAGAGGAAACCAATTTTTATCAAATTCCAGTACCTTGTCATTGATGCAGAAAATGTGTATTTTCCATAAAAATTCGTAGTCTACCTATCAGTTATTAGAGTGCGTAAACGCAAACCTGTAATTCTTGATCATGGGAACCAGTAGCCAACCCGTTACTATTAAATACTATAATAATTACTATTACAATGTACCATTTTCTAAACATTGGAGATATTGATAAGCATCAACTGTAAGGAAATAGGCTTACCTTCTCGTTCCCATTAATCAGATCGAACGACTGGTTAATTCTTTGCGTTAGCTGGTAGATTAATTGCGTCACATAGTCTGCGAACAGATTCTATGGAATTCGGTGTTCATCGGGAGTTTTCTATAATGCCACTAATAATTCTCGTGGTAATCAGAGTCGCCTATTGTGCCAGACAAATATGCGCCGATGATTGGCCGTCGTTAAACGGCGGACAATTAAGCCCCGTCGTGTACCGTGTCAATCTATCGATATTAATAAATAAACGGGTCCGCGTCGTTGGAAATCTTCTAGTCATCGGTGACGAGTCGGTGGGGTCCACCGGTTTTCGACGGGCCGAGCTCTGGCTCGCCTCGATCATTGATCGAGATTAATGGACGCGGGGGTTAGAGCGCTATTCATTGTTCGCGGACTGACCTTGGATAATGCCGCGGTGGAACAACCATGATCGTACGTGCGCGCATTCTAGTGCAAGAGGAGGTTCACGGCTGCGCTTCGTGTCCCATAAATATTCCCGCGAATACGAGAGACCCGTTCGTTACTGCTTATTGGGACCCGGCTTCGACGATTCAGAGGAATTCGGACATCGTACCCTCGCTCATGTAAATTCCCATCATTCTCAATGTTCCTTTTCTCAGGAACTATTGGGTTGTTTGTAAAAGAATTTCGTTTGTCGTGTATAGGTGGCATTGCTTCCATTTATTGTTACTTGACCTTATTCTTAGTCGCAAGGTCATTATACATCTTGACAGCTGACATTTCAGACGTCATTACGTGTCTTACTGTGCTTCGTAACCTTTCAAGCATTTTGTATTGTGATTACATCAAGTATGGAAAATCTGGTAATTATTTACAAGTTGATCCTCCTCACCGATTTTGATGACCTTAAAATATGTTGTCAAGGTCATCATTCTGAACAACTTTTCCCTATACATATTACCGTCGCTCGGTTTCAGTTTTAGAGATATTCGCAAAAAACTATTGCTAATTGTACCCTGGACCATGTAAATTTCCTAATATTCTCAATGTTCCTTTTCTCAGGAACTATTGGGTTGTATGTAAAATAATTTCGTTTGTTGTGTATAGGTGGCATTGCTTCCATTTATTGTTACTTGACCTTATTCTTAGTCGCAAGGTCATTATACATCTTGACAGCTGACATTTCAGACGTCATTACGTGCCTTACAGTGCTTGATAATCTTTCCAACATTTTTTATTGTGATCCCATCAAGTATGGAAAATCAGGTAATTATTTACAAGTTGATCCTCCTCACCGATTTTGATGACCTTAAAATATGTTGTCAAGGTCATCATTCTGAACAACTTTTCCCTATACATGTTACCGCCGCTCGGTTTCAGTTTTAGAGATATTCGCAAAAAACTATTGCTAATTGTACCCCCGCCCATGTAAATTTTCCAATATTCTCAATGTTCCTTTTCTCAGGAACTATTGGGTTGTTTGTAAAATACTTTCGTTTGTCGTGTATAGGTGGCATTGCTTCCATTTATTGTTACTTGACCTTATTCTTAGTCGCAAGGTCATTATACATCTTGACAGCTGACATTTCAGACGTCATTACGTGCCTTACAGTGCTTGATAATCTTTCCAACATTTTTTATTGTGATCCCATCAAGTATGGAAAATCAGGTAATTATTTACATGTTGGTCCTCCTCACCGATTTTGAAAACCTTGATATATGTTGTCAAGGTCATCATTCTGAACAACTTTTCCCTATACATGTTACCGCCCGCTCGGTTTTAGTTTTCGAGATATTCGCAAAAAAAATTTCTAATACTGTATTGAATTTTCCGTATTCTGGCACGGTTCGTGGCAACGTAAGCCTGTTCCGGCGCGACGTCTCTTTATTTTTCTTTTTTGTAAACACGTTGTGGAGATGAGAAAGAAAACAGGGTCTCAGTCTAGTCATACATATATGAGGTGAGCTTTTAATTTTGAAAGACTATTCTTTGACTGTCGTACGTGTGGTCGGGCCGGCCTAATGGCTGGCCCGCTCTGCCCCCTCCACGGCCTAACCAGAACTCATTTTATTCGCATAATCTTTGCATTGTAGCTGTCATCCAGAATTTGATCTAGTAATGGAAAAATCATGTGAATAGAATGAGTTGTGGTTAGGTCGTGGAGGGGGCTGAGAGGGCCGGCCGTACTTATACTAATACTTACTCTACTTGTGCTATGTATTATTTGACCTATCATACCATGTTGTTTACCAATTTGTCACATAACCTCACTTTTACTACTCTCCGAGCTATCAGCCTTCTGTCCTTCTCTTTTATTTATTTCTTCTTCTTGCCCCTCTTTCAAACGATTTTCTCGAAAACAAAGTCTGACATGAAAAGATTTTATTCTATATTTTCGACTTATTTTTTCATGTAGAATCACCCTCTTTCTGCTTGTATTGTCCGCGTAACGAGAGTTGACACAAAATCTTGTCAGCGGGGTGCAGGGGGAACGGCGAATCCCCACTCTTGACGCAAGGCTGCGGATCCCACTCTTACGCTTACGTTTTGGCGGGAACGGTCGACATAGACGCTCAGCGTCACCACCATCTTACTTCATGGTCACCACATCTCTCTGTTACAGTCACACTCAATACGCTCGTTTGCTGTCTTGGTCAAGCGATTCGGCCAATCGCGGAAGACGTGTAGCGCGTAGTGGGAGCATCACGTGGTACCCACAAGTTTCTCTGTGCCAGCTCTCCTTGCGCGGGCAATAACTCCAAGAGAGAAAATTCAATACAATGTTAGCAATAGTTTTTTGCGAATATCTCGAAAACTAAAACCGAGCGACGGTAACATGTATAGGGAAAAGTTGTTCAGAATGAAGACCTTGACAACATATTTCAAGGTCATCAAAATCGGTGAGGAGCACCAACTCGTAAATAATTACCGAAAATCAAAATGAGCATTTAGGTCACATTTTGCTTTTTTATTTCCGCAAGGGTAAAAATACAATGCAAACAAGGAAAAGTTTGTCTGCCGTTTACAGATACAGTCGGATTACCATTTATTTCGTTCTTTTCGACTGTACAGTCGCATAGATCACCGTACAACAGTTAATTTGTAGCCATTTCGTCGAAATCGTAGAATATATCGCAGGGCGAGGGTTTAAGACAGCCAGAGGGGTAATAATGATTTTTCGTCGTTGGTAGCATGATTCAGAGGACGACGGCTCCGTCGTCTATAAATCGTGGGGCGACCAGAGTGTCGTGCAATGGAAGGCCGGAATTCGCGACGGAGCAGAATCGGCTCGTTATTAGCACGTCTGCACATAACTGGGATTCAGCGATGCGTGCGGCGACCGGCGTTTCTGCGCCGGTACGAAACCCGGCGAATATTTATGGGCCGCGAGAAGCAGCAGGACCCTTTTGTCGCGTTTACGCGCGTGTCGAATGATTTCAACGTTTCGCGACGAGACGATATCGCGACGAGAGAGCGTGCCCTCGCTTCCGCGCCGCTTATTTGGACATTCCGCAAATTGCATTCCGTAGCGCAATCCTATGCCTGTTCCCGGAGGCGAAATTAATTTCGTTAAACGTGCCCCGAGCACCCTACGGTGTCTCCACCTGGATTTTCCGGTTGCACTCTGCTAAATGGTTATATAATTCCTGTAAATGAAGACACTGGTTTCTACGCCGCGTATGTTACTGCCACGCTTAGCTATGTTGAGTCTCGCTACGCGAGGTTCTGGTTCGTAGTCTGTTGCGATTGTGACTGGCAAAATTCCATGAGCGACTTGTCCGAGAGCGTTGTCACGGTAATTGTCGGATTAATATCTTGTTGATTGTGCTGGATCGAGAGTAATGCAATGTTGGTAGAATGACTAGGCTGTAAATTGATCGTGATAAGTACATTACCGTCATTTCTATAAATCAGGGATGGGCATTTTTGTCTTAATAGAGACAAACTGGCCCCACCATAGCGCCCACTGTCCCCCACCAGTATCCGCCGTGATAGCCCGCGCAGCGAGAGTTGGCACAGAGAAACTTGTGGGTACCACGTGATGCTCCCACTACGCGCTACACGTCTTCCGCGATTGGCCGAATCGCTTGAGGAAGACAGCAAACGAGCGTATTGAGTGTGATTGTGACAGAGAGATGTGGTGACCATGGAGGAAGATGGTGGTGACGCCGAGCGCCTATGTCGACCGTTCCCGCCAAAACGTAAGCGTAACAGTGGGATCCACTGATCAGTGGTGGGATCCGTAGCCTTGCGTCAAGAGTGGGGACTCGCCGTTCCCCCTGCACCCCACTGACGAGATTTTGTGCCAACTCTCGTTGCGCGGACAATATCATAGATTCTATGGTATAGAGGGAGAAAGTGCTTTGCTCGTCGCGTACAGTGCGCAGGCGTCGCGCATGAAAGAGTGGTTGGTGGGAGAAGCAGGCGTTTGAGGGGCCCCTACCGTACCCATCATGGTTATAAGTTGCCATTGGCGAAATTTTTATGGGTTCATAGCGGCGTTGTAAGGGTATAGTCTTCGAGGCAATGATTTTATTGGGTTTGCAACTAAACGATTGTGGATTTTGTCGATAGATGCTTCTAGCACATTCCTTTGTTTTGGCAACCTGTTCAAAGCAACCTAACCTATATTGTTTTCTTGTTTGTTTGGACGTCCACCCTTAATTAGGAAGAAAATTGTATCGATTAGTTATTTAGTTTCGTTTTTAGCCCAATTTAAGAATGGAAGAACAAAACGCGCATTTCAGACATACTTTATTATTATTTCCGAAAAGGCAGGAACGCATCACAAGCATACAAGAAGTTATGTGCCGTATATGGGTATGAAGCCTTGTAAGAAAGGCAGTGTCAAAATTGGTTTGCCAAATTTGTTTTCTTTTAATTATGACACTGCCTGAAAGATGGCAAAAGGTCATCGTTAAAAACGGACAATACCTAATTTAATAAAGTTATATTTTCAAGAAAAAATTTTGAATTTTCCGTCTTATTTAAAATCCGCAATCACTTACTTGCCAACCCAACATATGGAACATTGACAATTTTCTTTATTTCATAGGATAGATTTCTAATTTTTAGACATTGTCACGAAATAAGAACATTAAATCTAGGTAATTTAACCTTCCTGTTCGATAAGTGTCGCCTCTTGTTGTATCCCTACTTTTTGCCAAGGTGTTAATTCATTACATTCTCATATCTTCACGATCAAAATTCTAGAAAACGATGTACAGTTAAAATGAAAATTAAATCAATTTATTAAAATTAAAGAATTATGTCATGTTCACCAAAATGACTATTGTCCAGCTAGATTGGCGATCCCGTCATACTGCGAGCTAGTAAGAACACCGGTGTTTTTGTAGCGTGAAAGGAAAACGTTTAGGCGAATCGTGGCTTGCGAAATGGGCCGATAAAAACGTGAGGGGTCAGCAGATTTGGCCTCTGGAAAATAACGATTTGACTCTGCTCTTGTAGAAGGAGCTAAAGCGTTTGCTATCGGGCGTCGGTGGCGTTGATGGGACTGGGAGTAAAATACAAGAATTCTTTTTTCCTCGCACGCCTCTCCGGGTCGAACAATTACCAAAGCACGTTCAAAGCGGTTTTTACGAGACCTGGTACACACGGCGAGGCCAACAATGCACTTTCTGGTCCAGCGGCAGTAACGTTTGCGCTGGAACAACGTATACTCTTGCACACCGGCGCTCCGTAATCGTAATATAGATCGTATGGAGGGCACACGGTGCTTTCCAAGTATTCTATAAAGTCGGCTAACTGCCGAGCTAAAGGTTCCGTGCAAACGACGTCGAGTAAATTGATCTTGGAACTATCCCACTGGAGACGCGCGGAGAACGGAAGCGCCGCTCGCTCCGATGTACCTCGCGTTCCGCTTCTGCTATTTCTCTCTATTTACTCGAACGCGATAGAGTAACAGAATTAGATTTCCCCGGAACCTTTATGGTCCTACGACCAGTTTTTCTTTTATCGCCGGCTTCGATCTCCGATTTCGAGAACTCGATGCGAGCAAACAGAAAGTGACCGGTTTTTGAGAAACTTATTGCAAGCTGTTCTTAGAATTTTCTACATAAATTCTAAGTAATTTTTCCGAAATTTATTTTGCATGTATATTTAGTAAAATATATGCTACTCGAATAGATTCAAATCGTTTAGTGCAATTCCAACCTCTTGAATTACAATATATCGATGGATTAATGCCGTGATCGGGACGGTAGGGGCCCCTCAAACGCCTGCTTCTCCCACCAACCTCTCTTTCATGCGCGAGGCATGCGCACTGTTCGCGACGGGGGAAGCACTTCCCCTTCCTCTATGGTAACGGCAGATGCTGGTGGGATACAGTGGTATCGCTATGGTGGGGACGGTTTTAGCCCATTTTTAGTTTAATTGATCGTTTGGAAAAGTAGCTAGAAGCAACCTTCAATATTTTCTCCACGACTCCTAGCAATTGCAATCTTTTTGAACTTTCTTTCATACTTTATCTAGTGAAGTATCTATTCTTGCTACTCAAAAATATTCAAGTTGTTTTGTTCATTTTTAACCCCTTGAACTAAAATTCTTCCTACGGCTCAATGGATCGTTAGGTTCCTGGCAAATTCTCACGTCTTCATAACTTTTGGTCGAATATCTATGTTTATTTGGGAAAGGTTTAAACATTTGGATAAAATATCACTTGCATATTAAACTAGAGACTAAGTCTCTATTTAATATATTTTCTCAATTTAATATCTAGTAAACTAGATCGTAAGTATCTCAGATTTTTTGGTAATTTTTCAAAAGTTGTAAATATTCTTGTATTATTTTCGGTGTATTAATATTAAACCTACCGACCATTCAAGCAGACTAGTATGTGTTGCTTTATGAAAATGGCACAATTTAATTTATTTAGACTTTGTTCGATTTTTATCATAATGTATATTTTAATAAAACAGCGTATATAATGATTTCCAGTGGAAGCATTTTGATGACTTCAATAATTGTGAAATAAAATATCTGAAACAGGTCATTTGACCCGCAGTGGTAGGTTTAGTGATAAAATTGATTAAAACAGTGTGTACATTTTCATTTACTTTCGCTTCTCACAATTAATTTAGATCATTTTGCATGGAGAGTCACAGGCTAGTTAATTAGCTACTTAGACTGGTATTAACCCTTAGCACTCGAATGGCGACTCTGAGGCGCCAGTACAAATTGCTACACCATTATTCAGAATATTGTTTAGATGATTAAATTTGTTTATATGTAATAAATTGCTAAACATTTAAATATTGTATGAGGTGCTACGTCAGTTTCGCACGCATATAATGAAAAAGACTTATGTACGATGGAAATATTCTAGGTTAGAAGAAATGTTTGGTTTTTTAGTTGAAGTAGCTCCGAGTGCAAAGGGTTAAAAGTATTAATATAATGTTCTAAACAAACTAGTTAGACTAGTATTCATATAATGAATTTTGATTTGTATGTTATGGTTTCGTAAAATGGTTGGCTTTGGTTTCACAGAATTTCTGTGTTTGGACAGTCAAACAAGATGTTCTGTTCGCCACGAATGTTTAACAATGTTATTGCGACAGGTCGGTGCAGACAATTTCTGGTTTCAACTATTACCGAGTAGTTTATGTCATAACTACCGCGAAGTCAAACTAATTCATTCAACATCGAAATTGAATAGCAGCTCGTGATAATTACTATTGCGTAGTTAGGGAAATCGATAACGAAGTGTAATTACCATAGTTAAGCGGGGCGTGGGATCTATTGTAATCGGTATTGACGTAGAATGAATAGTTGCACAAGAGCATTATGATGTGTAATTAAATACTTTGTAAATACCTGCTAGTACAGAAACACTCTGTCGTGCAAATGTAACTCGAAATAGTATAATTAACCCTTTGCGGACGCGTGTCTGTTGATAGTCGCCCAAGCAATTTTACCGTTCTGCGACTGCAAATAATTTTTATAGAAATTATTACTCCCAAAAAATATGAAATAAATTTTTACTGAACACAACCCGTTTCCCTTCACTTAATTCATACACTTAACTCTTCAGTATGCAATTTTGTTTTACAAGGATAATTTAATCCAGATCTATCAAGAAGTATGCGAAAAATAATTCCCGCCCGCTAAGGGTTAATAGGCGAACGAGGGCAATTGTAAAGAAACCTACGTTATGTTTTATTTCGCTTTTCGTTTAGTATGTCGTACAAGACATCTGACAGACTGCAAACGCTCGAAGAACATACTTCGGCGAACCAATAACCTATATCATAACTGCTCTTCCGAGAAGTGACACCACGTTCTTGGTATATTCTCCTACAAATCCATAAAATATTTATCTTCTGCAAGAAGTACTGTTATTATAGTTAGAAGAAACCGTTCTATCGATTGACGAAGTTAATTGAATTTGTGAACTGATTAAATGAAGACGGGGACCGAAAAGAAAAAGAACAATTTCGAAAGTAAAGATAATGCTATTAAATCTATAATGTTTTATAAACTTCGAAATTGTTGACTACACTGCTGACGTTGTTTATTAAACTGTATCTAATTTACTTTAGTTTAAAACCAATTTTATTTTCTAAATAATGCTACAACGAACTTAACAGAATTTACACATTTTTAACTTCACATCTTTCTTTTAGTTATATCTTTTTATTTTTTTAAAAACTGATACACATTTATACAATTATGTGTTACTTGTAAAATATGAAAATAATATATTAACCATTGACCGGTAGGACTTGGGTCCATTTTGACCCAGAGTTATAAAAGTACTATCTGAATCCTAATTTTTCAGTATTCAACACGTATCATTAGATATTTGCATTAGAAATACAATAACAAATGCAAACTTTAATAAGGAAATCAACGTTGATTTCAAAGGAGTGTGTTAAAAAATATATAAAATAAAATTGTCGTTGATTTCAAAGGAGTGTGTTAAAAAATATATAAAATAAAAATTGTTGAGTATTATAACGATTAATTGTAAATAATAAACAGACAATTCTGCTAGCATTAGAAACAATTTCTACACAATCTACAGTGACTCGTTGACAATTTAAAATTTTCCAGTGATTTTTAAAGTACTGCAGAAATTACAATTTCTGTCAGACAATGAAACAGACTATTCTACTGGCATTAGAAACAATTTCTACACACATCTGCAGTAACTCGTCGACAATTTAAAATTTTCCAATGATTTCGAAATTCTATTTCTAAACTTCAATTTCTGTCATTAAAAACGGTTTCTATACATTCTGCAGTGACTCGTATACAATTACAAATTTTGTATGTATTTCTAAACAGTGTAGAAATTATGATTGGTGTTAGACAATGAAACAGACAATTCACACATTAGAAACAATTTTACACACATCTGCAGTAACTCGTCGACAATTTAAAATATTCCAGTGATTTTTAAAATACTGCAGAAATTACACTTTCTGTCAGACAATGAAACAGACTATTCTACTGGCATTAGAACCAATTTCTACAGAATCTGCAGTAACTCGTAGACAATTACAAATGTTCTATCGATTTCTAAGCAGTGCAGAAACTATAAGTTATTGTTGATATGTTTAAATGTCTGCTGATTTAATTGGAGTCGTGAAAAAAAATGTGTATCAACGTGTCTCAGTTCGAGGAATTTCTTGCGGCGAGGTTGATCGGCACGAGATAGGTTCGTTGGTCGCAAGCCTACAAATGCTTGTGTCGCCTTAGCTGCCATAACTCGCAGAAAAACTCGTCCATACATGTGGCATCCACAATTTCGACCGCAGTCAAAGGGGGGAGGGGAGAGACGATTTTATCTGTTCAGCAGTAACTAATACCGGTTTTTCGTTCACATGGGGTGGCTGTGGATTTCTTGCCAATCAGCGGCCTGGTTCGACCTTCTATTTGGAATCGATTAAACCCACGGATAAATAAACCATGCCCCCGATGCCGGCTGATTTATTTTTCGCATTATCAAACCGGATAGAGAGGATGCTCTCAATTGTTAAGGATCTTAGAAACACGCTAGCTCGAATCGTTTTATGATTTGCTCGACTCTCGTGACAGCTTTTTTCATTTTCATCCATTCATTAACTTAACCGGAGAAATGGATTCAGTTCATTCAGTAACATCAATAACTTTTTCAAACTTGAAGTGGATTTCTTCTTAACAATACTGTTGATAATGATACAATCTCATTGCATAGAAAACGATACATTACACCGTGGTTTAGGAGCCGGCTGAACTGTACTTTAGAGGACCAAAAATTTTCAAGTTTTCTGTGTGTGATGCTACACATTTTGACGAGAAAATGGTAGACGTGTAAGTTTTAGTACAAGAAATTCAAGTTTTGGTTACCGGAGTTCACTCGTTGAAAAGTTGTAAACGTGTAAACATGTGCGTTTTTGACAGGTTAGTGCGTCGCCATATTGGATATTCGTTGGGTGGTAGAGGTAGGACTGTTGAGCGCATGCGCTGGATAGATGGTGGGTGTACCGAGCGGTATAGTCCAAGTTGATTTGAGGTTAGTTAAAAGTGCTCAACTTTACCCGCGTATAACTTTTGAACTAGTGAACTCCTGGTAATAATACTTTCATTTTTGGCATTCTCTCGTCGAAATCTATAGGACTGCATAAAAGAAAGTTTTAAAAAATTGGTCCTCCAAAGTACAGTTTAACCCAGCAGCCCGCTTTTTGTGGCCCAAAACTATTGTAGCGTTATTTCAACGCTTAATATTATATTATTATAGATCGTTGGATTCGTCTTCATATTAGTTATAATATTATGAAGCAAAAAATATATGATAATATTTAAAAAAAATTAGGTGAATTTCTCTAAAATTTCTCCAAAATATTTTATATTGAAGTTTGTAGAAAAGTGAATGTTCTAATCAAATTTCGTTTCAAACATTTTTTTGTCAGATCATTGAAAATATTTGAAAAATCGTGTTAACAATGTTCACAGTGCATACTATGGTCCACAAATCGCGAAAAAGTAGCCAAGATGACGAATCTGACATTAAAAATTCAAAATTCAAAATGGCGGTTCCAATGTGGAATTCTAATACCTAATAATTTAATAATACGTCTGCTTGTTAAAATACACATATAATTAAAACACTCCATAAAATTTACATTGTAGTTTACTTTATATACCTCGTATATTGATTGAAAAATGCTTATATCACCGTTAAATAACTAAAATATATGTGCTCACACATATGAAAATACAAAACAGCATTTCAGCATTGTGTAAGGAGTAATTAAACTATTTAATTAGAACTTAATACTTAGAACGCTAGAAAGATCTAATATTTTGAATTTCGAGGTTTTAAAGGGTTCTTATTTGGTAGAACAAAAATCTTGTTCAAATAAGAAAATCGAAAAATTGAATTTAGGCCATAAATTGCCGCTCTCGGGACCACTGCGCATTGGTCAGATAAGTCTTCGGCGTTAACGAAAGGAGAAATATAAATAAATAATATAACATCATTAAATTTACTGTGTAACCACCAGCAGGGCGATATTATATTCTATAAAATTTGTTATTCTCTAATCGGTCATTTCCTATGCAACAATCTAATATTTCCGCGGTTAATTCGAGTCGGAGAGTGCACTCACTATAGTCCGAACCACTCTATACCCTGTACATAGAGCAATATGTCACGGCCATTCATCACGTTTGACGAATGGCGAAATTGAGTTGCAGCAATAAATTTGAAATTCTGAAGCGGTGTAAACGCGGCACACCCGGTATACAGAGAGGTATGCGAGTCGTTTCGCATAGTTGCTAGAAGATTTAATCGTCGTGTATCGGCGCGGAATAGTTACACAATTGCTGGCATCCCGCGACCGTATAGAGTCACGTGTGCCAGTTATGCGAGGGATCTGCGTTTTTGCCAGATCAGTGAGTTCTGGACTCCGTTGATTTTCTTGCTCGCCTCTTTTCAACCGATTCAACCACCGTCGGAAGTTCTGCGCGCCGATCGGTAATTGATTTTAGGTTTAATTGAATACAGGACCGGCATCTTTCTACTAGTCACGATTTATAGTAATAACGAGGATTTCTTGCCCAGGCCTCCCTTTGCGCACCGATGAATTATATCGGTCCTATCGTCGTTCATGATACGATGAATTACGCTCCAACAGTTTTTGCGCCGGAAGTAACAGTTCGGCCGGGTTGGTTTTAAAACAAGAGAGCCGTCGCACAGTGTAATTACTATGTAGATAAAAAGAATTCAATTTTCCAATAAACTAACTAGTCATACTAGGCTGAACTGTACTTTAGAGGACCAAACATTTTCGAGTTTTTGGTATGTGATGCTACAAATTTTGACAAGAAAATGATAGAAGTGCAAGTTTTAGTGCACGGAATTCAAGTTTTGGTTACCGGAGTTCACTGGTTGAAAAGTTATTCGCGTGTAAAGATGAGCAATTTTAAGCGTTTTTGACAGGTTAGATTGTCGCCATATTGGATATTCGTTGGGTGGTAGAGGTAGGACTGTTGAGCGCATGCGCTAAGCAGTACTGAGTGGTATAGTCCAAGTTGGTTTGAGGTTAGTTAAAAGTGCTCAACTTTACACGCGTATATCTTCTGAACCAGTGAACTCCTGGCAATAAGACTTTCATTTTCTGTGTTTTCTCGTCGAAATCTATAAGACCGCGTCAAAAAGAGTTAAAAATAATTGGTCCTCCAAAGTACAGTTTAAACGTCATACTATTATTTATTATTAGACTGCGGATCTTTATGCATTTATGGCTAATGGAAATTTTCAAAAAATGTTAGAATATAAAATTCGACAGAATTTAGAACGATTTTAATCTATTTCAGATCTACAAAAGCGATCACCATAGAAGATAAGATTTTACATGATTCCACTTTGTTAAAGTTCGCCTAGAAAAATTGCAAATTGCATAAACATCCGCAGTCTATTTATTATTATTATTACCAGGCACTAGTTAATTAAGCAATTAACCTGTTAACCCGCAATCTTTCTTCTTTTTTCGAGATTCCCGCGTCTAATTATATGCTAACTAAATTGTAATCGTATTCACAGTCGACTAAATCGCTTCTAGATCGCAGGTATTCTCGATCAAGAAATCAGTCGATCGGCTGGTCGCTAATCCCAGTCATCAAATCCACGCGGAATAGATTACTCGGGATGAAAAAGCGGAACAGCATCGTGTCGGATGAGTGGCAGGCTAACGAGCAAGCTATAGTACACTCATCGACAAAATTGATGCTGTCTCATCTTTAATCTCTCAAAAGAAAAAAAAAGGAAAATGTTATAGTCTCTTCAACTAAACGAGCTCAAAAATGTGAATATACAGTGCCTGAAAAAGGTATTTGCACACTCTTTAAAAAGGAATAAATTTTTAACATTTTAACCAATGTTGACGTGAGTTTTTTTAGATATTAGAAGAATTAGTTCACTAGCTAATATGGACAACAATTTTTCTATAAATTGCTATTGATCAGAATTGCGAAGAGAAAAGTGAAGATCACGATTGTTAACTTTTTTATCTGAGCCTATAATGTAAATTGAAAACATTCATTTTGTAGATCTAAGAGTAAGTTATACACGTGCACAAATTACATCGAAGTTAGTTGACGCATGAAAAATCCATAGACATTAAAATATATGTGAATCTTTGAATTTTGAGGTTACGATTGATTTAAGTCGCAGCTTCTCACGACTTTCGTCATTTTTAATCATTTCTAGTTCATAACAACGTTAATCGATTTCGATGAAACTTTGTGCACAAGCATAACTTAGTTGGGTCTACAAACAGTACGTTTTAAATTTCCATTATAGGCACGAATAAAAATGTTAAAAATTGTAACCATCCTTTTTTTCACAATTTCGTCCAATAACAGTTTCTAAACAATTTCTCTGCACATTCCCCAGTAAAATAATCCTTCCAAGATCTCAAAAAAACTGAAGTCGTTTGCTCATAATTTTTTAAAAAATTATTCCTTTTTCAAGCGTCTGCCTATATTTTTTGTAGGCACTGTTGATTAGATTTTCTCTTCTGTCGAGTCAAAATGCCTGCCGAAGATAAATTTTATTTTTCTAACAGGTCCCCAACACCGTATCAATTACGGATAGTGTGCACTTCATTCAGAAGCCTAGTCCTTGAGAAATTGAAGATAAAAACTCTATCATTTTGTCGAGGAGTGTATCGGTTGTTGAACGAGCTGGATGATGCTCGGTTGGAAATTCGTATCGCGGATAGTCCTGCTAAATAGCTCTATAAAAAGCACTCGGAGAGATCCCACGCTAACCTTCTGGCCTAACAACCACGAACTCGCCTCGACAGCTCTAACATATACACACACGCAAACACATACACACTCGCGCGAGCATGAACGCCGGGAACATGATCGGACACCGATGTCCGGGGCACACGCATAGTTACTGGAAGATTTAATCGTCGACCATCGGCTCGGAATACTTACATAATTGCTGGCGTCCCGTAACCGGTATATGGGCTCACGTGCGTTGCTTTACGAGGATTTATGTTTTTGCCGCGGCAGCCAACTATCTCTGCCTCGGTATCTCTCTCTCTCTTCTCCCTTTGTATCTCTTTCTTTCTCTCTCTCCCTCTCTGTCTCTCTCTTTTTCTCTGTTTGCAGTTTCGTTCCAAGCGAATCCGACTCTGTCTATCTATCCGCGATTAGACGCTCGCACGGAAGCGACATACACGTCGGTAATTGATTTTAGATTTAATTTAATTAAGCGTCGATGCGCCGGCTTTCAACGCATTTGCTTGGCTTTTAGCGTCTGAACCGGCGGCGAACGCTCGTCAATGGTTTTATTGGCGTTCGGCTCCCAGGAATCCGTAATCGCGTCGGGATGTCATAAAACTGTTTACAGAGGAGCTACACATCGGCACCCGGAAAATTCCGAAAAATCGCTGCGAATAGCAATCGACGCGATCGGTATCGTCGAGATACGTCGAAATTGCTGGCGCGCGAGGCGATCGTGGTCATGCTTCGACGTTCGTGGTCATGTTTCGACGACCATGAATTTTATACATTTGTCGTGATTGCTGGCACGCGAGACGATCGTGATCATGTTTCGACGATCGTGGCCATGTTTCGACTATCGTGGTCATGATTCTACGATCATGAATTTTATGCATTTGTCGCGATTGGTGGCGCGCGAGACGATCGTGGTCATGTTTCGACGATCGTGGCCATGTTTCGACTATCGTGGTCATGATTCGACGATCATGAATTTTATGCATTTGTCGCGATTGGTGACGCGCGAGACCCTCTTGGCCATGTTTCGACGATCGTGGTCATGTTTCGACGATCGTGGTCATGTTCCGACGATCGTGGTCATGATTCGACGATCATGAATTTTATGCATTTGTCGCGATTGGTGGCGCGCGAAACCCTCTTGGCCATGTTTCGTCGATCGTGGCCATATTTCGCCGATCGTGGCCATGTTTCGCCGATCGAGGTCATGTTTCGCCGATCGTGGTCATGTTTCGACGATCGTGGCCATGTTTCGGCGATCGTGCTCATGTTCCGACGATAGTGGTCATGTTTCGACGATCGTGAATTTTATGCATTTTTCCACGAAGACTAGTATGTATTGATGAAACGCGAAGTGAGGGTAACGTTCGAAGACTGAGAATATTGTTATGTTAGTGTATCAATTATTAAATATGTTTATTCTTGTATGTGTCCTTCGAGTTAATAATGTTAAAGTGACAGTGAAAACAAAAATTAAACAAGTATAATCTAACGAATACAATGTTGTTGAATATCGTCATAAAGTCTTGCTGGTGATAGCTTCCTCGCAGAATTTATATATCGATTGTCCAACAATAGCGGGAGACAGACAGACATACCGATATGCATAAATGATACGCTTTTCATCGATTCGGTTTGCGTACTACTTATAATCAGACTATAGAGCCTTCTACACCAGCGTAACAAGCATAATAGATAATGCAGAGTTGCTCCATCGAAGGAACAACGTTCTTAAACACGTGTGCATGCCAACAAGCAATTGACATTTGTGTTGCAAGGGTGTTAAAGTTTGTTTAACGGCATTACGGTGTACGTTGATCTCTTCTTTATAACACTGAATGTGCATTGGAATTGTTTTATAATTATTTGTATAATAATATGAATTCGTAAAATTGTTGATATTATTACAATTATATTCATCTATTTAATGTCTTTCATTCATTAGAAATTAATTCGGTAAATGTTACGTTAAGGGGAGTCATCTCGGATGACCTTGACCTTGACAAGGTCAAGGACAACATTCCGAGTTACCCTCAAGAAGTTTTAGCCGACGCTTGTTATTGTTTTGAATAATTCTCTTTCTAAATTACAACAAACTAAACGGAAACACAGGTGTATTTTCATTCTTAATATATTTAATCGGTTACAAATAATATAATAGCACTTATAAATTCTTTTAAATTACACTTATTCATTCGTGTCATAAATGCATCAAATCCGCAGTATAATAACATCTAATACATTATGATTACTATAATAACGTTCGTTCTAGTAATAATTTCAATTCTTTAAAAGATGCCGCCTATCTCTATATGTTTATTCAAAGGGAAAGAATAAAACAACAGACTTAAAAACCTGTCATTTCTTTAAATGACAAAAACAGAAAAATAACATACATCGAAAAAGCTATCATTTGAAATTGTGTCAGTACAAATGTTTTGCTTTATTTTTCACCCAAAAAATCTCTATTATACTACAAGAAATAAGAAACCAGTTTTCAAATATTAAAAAATTAGAACAAATAATTTCTGGCTGTACTTGAAACTTGAATTTGAATTTCCGGATTGGTAGAAGTGATCGGTATTTAGCAAAATAGAAATTCTACGAGGTCGAAGAAAGGTCACGCACTGCGGGACAGCCTTATGCATTTTTAGCGGAGGATAAACGCCAGGCGTGCACCGTTAGGAAGGAACGTTCGCAAATTGCAACCCCGGTGACGGCAATTTATGTCAGGGTGATTGTTTGACGCAACGGTGCCGCTGTAACGCTCGGAAACGATCGGCAAAGCACACATCTCGATCGGTGTGTAATTCGACGGTGCAACGACAATAGCTGTGCAGTGCACAGTATATTACGCCCAGTTTTATCATTCGTATTACGCTGTCAGCGCATAAACCATATTGAACCCGGTTGCACCGCTGCCGGCCGGAGGTGAGCCATGCATTACCGTTCGCCCATTATCGATTACTCTGACTTTCTGTCCACGTACGCCCGCGACAAGACTACTTTCTGCTCGCTAACTGAACTGAAACTCTTAAGTGTTTCCGTTCGATGTTAGGCTCGCGCCATTATGACTGCGCTTCGGAGTTTGGCAAACGAGCCACGAGATGTACAGTCGGGTCGGAAATTAAGTTGACACCAGGGGTTGAAACGGTTCTAAAAATAACTGTTTGAAACAGTTATATATCGGTTCTGACTGAAACAGTTATGAAGAACCGAAATGATGTTGTAACTGTTATGAGAATATCGGGTCTCGCTTATATCGGTTACGGTTATGGTTCTTGAGAACCAATTTTATAACGGTTCTATAACTGTTATTTTTAGGTTCTGGAATTCGGTTTCGGTTCATCAGACTTCAGAACCTATAATATGTCCCGTATTGGTCTCATATCGGTTTTGCAGTTCTGCAACTGATATTTTTTGGTTCTGTATCGGCTATACTGGGTGTCTCAAAATTCCTTCAACACCCGGAAATAAGAGCTTCCTGAGAGAGCGTCCGCGGCTTTGTTAAGGAGTTATTAACGAAAAACACGGACCAATCAGAGAGCGGCTACAGCGAACGGAGTCCGACTCGACGACAGGTCCCACCTTAGCGTGGCATCGCCATTGGCCGATACAGAATCAATCCGCTGTAGCTTTGCTCTGATTGGTCTGTGTTTTTCGTTAATAACTGTTAAACAAAGCAGGCGACGCCATTTTTGCAAAAGAAAATGGCGCTGCAAATGATCTCAGGAACCTCCCATTTCCGGATGTTGAAGGAATTTTGAGTCACCCTGTATAGCCGATACACAACCAAAAAATATCAGTTGCAGAACTGCAAAACCGATATGAGACCGATACGGGACATATTATAGGTTTTGAAGTCTGATGAACCGAAACCGAAATCCAGAACCTAAGAATAACAGTTATAGAACAGTTATAATATCGGTTCTCAAGAACCGTAACCGTAACCGATATAAGCGAGAACCGATATTGTCATAACAGTTATAACATTTTTTCGGTTCTCGTAACTGTTTCAAGAACCGGAATCGATATCATAACTATTTTCCACCCCTAAGCATGGACTAAACTACTTGAGTTTTCTTTTTGAGATGTTAGAAGGATGAATAGGTAATGTGGGAAAAAAGAAACTGTTTGAACAGTTAATTACAGGAGAAAGTTTTTGCAAAGGATTGTAAAATTACTATGTATATGTTCTACCTTGCTGAACGGGTTAACATGAAATTATACGCTAGTAACTTTTTTTATATCGATTCTATTAATGAGATCTATGTACACTCGCGAAAATAACTTGCGTTACGTATCTGCTCTACTTTTCATGTTTGTTCTGTTCTGTTGTACCTTTCAATCATCAATCTTTATGTCAAAGAAGCACAAAAGGACAAAATAGACCAAAATAAAATTGTATTACTTTAAAAGTGCAGCTGTTAATATTTGTATGCATCATGTTTAATAACTTCACCAAAAAATCCAGCACAATATGAAAATTATATATTGTCCATTAAAAAATTCCTTATGGTAACAATAAAACAAATATCATTTTATTTTTGTTGCCAGCACTAAAACCAGAACAATATCAGATTCCTTGTATTTTAAAAAACAATTTGTTCTGTACCCCCTCTATTTTTCTAACTGCTTGATCTTAAAATCTATACTACTTATAAAGTACACTTTTGTGTGACAACTTAAAAGTAAACAGGAAAGTAACAATTATCCTACAATATCACACAAATTATTCGTACAATTTGTAATATTGTAATATTTTTTCTGTTTCCAATACATAAATAAAACAAATGCATGCAGACCACATTTAATCAACTTCGTACAATATTAACAGCAACGCACTCGCATAATTAAGAAATTAATAATGAGCATACCAACATGTTATTTCGCAAAATAATAATCAAAAATAAATGCTTCGCAGTTGGTTAAAAATTAAAGTTACCAGAGAAATTCGTCGCTTAAAACAGCACCCGGTGCACGGCAGCATCATCGGCCCGTTCGAAAATTGATTTTCCCGCGACATTTATCGTAAATCAATGCAACATTCCAGCCGCCACTGAGCTGCAAAAGTGTCCATAAAACGCGGGCGTTCAGCCAGATCGGATCGTCCGGGACGTAAAACGGGCTGCAGTTTCAACCGATATACATTATTTCTTGATGCCAAAGCCGGCTCGAAATATAAGGGGCTCGAAAATAGTGAATCACTAGGGAACTCGATTCCATTATGCTCGGAAACACTCTTCGTCCCCCGCGGCGTATCTTCCTGCGAACACAGTTGATTTGCATTTTTAGCGACGATAGATAACATACTATCGCATAAAAATCTATTTCCGGAAATTTTCATACGTTCAACAACTCTTCGGTGGAAAATAAAATAAATCCATCGGACAGTATGGCCTTTATATTAAATATTAGATCATTCAGACATCATTATGGTTTAATAGCTGTTGAATTTCATTCGTTGTTCTATTATTTTCCTGTGATTCTTATCTTCTTTAGTTATACCCTCTCCTGTTGCGGGTTTACCCCTTTTCCTTTTCTCAACTTTTGTTGTCACTATTTTCCCCTATTGTCTCCCTCTTTCTTAACCCTACCTTTTCCCGCGTTTCGTCATTGGCCATTGCACTTTTACTATTTTCCCTATTATTATGTACTAATAATTATGCACTAATAACTATTCTAATACTTACTCTACTTGTGCTGTGTATTATTTGACCTATCTTACCTCGTTGTTTACCACGTTGTCACCTAACCTCACTTTTCTACTCTCCGACCTATCAGCCTTCTGTCCTTCTCTTTTATCTATTTTCTCTTCTCGTCCCTACTCCAAAGTAAACATGTCACTCTAACCTTAAAATGTCTGGCATGTTCCAATGAAATCTAGCTAAACAAACAATTATTATCTATATCATAAATGTTATTGCGATACTATTGAATATGAAATATTTCTGTCCATAAATTACTTTTACAATACAATTTACAATCGCGCAGCAAGAATAGCGTTTAACGTTACATAAATGTATAAAATATATATGCACAATAATTAAAGCGAAAAAATTATTCTATGACTCGATGTATCTGCTACGGTCTTTTACTAATCGCAACAAGAATAAATAATATTAGAAGAAAAATCAGATACAGAATCGCATTGCAGTTGGAAATATTAATTTTAGAATAATGACGTAATGCTCTCAGAAGTGTTCTAAAAAATGTGCAAATTCTTCAGAACAGTACTCTGAACATCTCCAACAGCTCATAAACGTTGAAATATTTTTCTGCAAATTCGACCTGTGTGAAACAATCATAATTAGCAGATCGTCACGAGAGAATAAGTTTGCCAAACACGTTCAGGGAAAATGAATCCGGTAGAAGCTTAATCTGTCGACGAAATCGCGATTTCCGGTGAGGTCCGAGACAAGGAGCAATCTTTAAAGAGGGTTGGAGTGGTGGAGGACAATCGTGGCCGTTTCTTCAGGGTTCGTTGAACGGCCAGGATCGAAAGAGGATGGCCGGGTCGGGGGGAGACGGAAAAATGTTGAAGGCTGGAGGAGAACGGAGCCATTTTTCCTAGCCGTGCATGACTTACGGCCCGTATTATCGTTACGATCTTTTTTCTAGACGGGAAAGAGGGAAGCCGGGGGAGAAGCGGTCGTTCGATAACGTCATGAAAGTGAACACCGCCTTGGCTCAGCCGTCTTTTATTGAATTCGCCGGGAAACCGCTCTTCGCTCGGTTTTACAAACGAGCCTCAAAAGAATCGCCTTCGAAACGAAGCCATTATAACTGGCGCACCTCGGGGGACCGTTTTATATGGAAACTCGATAATTCGAGCGACGATTAACGCCTTTAAATGATCACCTCGTTGGATCCTTTAATTGACTTTACGTAATTACTTGTTTACCGGTTAATCTTTGCTACTTATTATTTTTATCCTTGCACTTCTGAACTGTATGTGTCGTGTTCAATTTTTAATCACATTTTTCTTGGCAATCTTTAGAAGCTTTGAATATATCGCTTTTATTGATCAGGCAGTGAATGGAATTATCATCTAATATCAATAAATAACTATACACCCTTGCGTGACCTTGAATGACCTTCATAATAGGTCATTGTATTCGTCTTGAAACACACTATCAGAGTGTAAATAAAAAACCATACCGTTTCATTTAAAAAAACAAAGTTGACCTTCATATCTCCTTGACGTCTCCACCTATAAAAAATTAATGACATCAGATTACGAGCGCCTCGATATCAAGTAAGTTTGGTCTGATGCATTTTCTTCTATCTTCAAAAGCAAGCGAGTTATTCAGGTGACCTGTTTATAGTGCCCCACCCTGTAAATGAAAATTTATAACAATAAACATGGAATCGGTCGTTTTCGGTGTCCAGTAATTAAAATATACAGAATCACATACAGGATTTCAAAAAGAAGGTACAGTCCAAGATGGTTTGGGGTTAGGTCGTCGTGGGAGCGGAGAAGGCCGGCCCGACAATGGTATAATGTTTCGCATTTTGATTTAGTAAATGTGTTATTATGTATTACGTACATGTTTGTGCTACCATCTAATGGAATTTTTCAGAAGTATTTAGCCTATTTTGTGTGTATTACCTAGCAAATACATCAATATTGCGGCGCTGTAACCTGTCAAAAAGGCTTAAAAGTGTTCAAATTTATATGCGTATAACTTTTTAATTAATGAATTCCACGCATTAAGATTTTCATTTTCGGTGTTTTGTCGTCGAAATCTATAAGATTGTATAAAAAAAACTTGAGAAAAAGAGTTCTCCAAAATGCAGTTAAACCAAATTAAATATTGACGCGCTCTTGAAAGTAAGAGAAAAATGTTCTCACGAGTGCAGCAGACGACTGCACATAATTGCCAGCCGTCAGTATATCTGGCCAGTTAAACAAGACGAATCACGAGCTACCGAGTATGATTTCTCTGAGCTGTCAGCCATATAAGTATAACCGAAAAAACCCGTCTTATTTTCATTAGCCTCGTGTGCCAAACGAGTTCCAGCGACTGCAGCTATAGTAGTCGGCGTATAGTAGTTAGGCTTGATATTTGAAATTGCGTGAACCTCTGTAAAAAGTGCTTCGAGTAAATAGGCGAGTATGGCGTGCCTCGCGTTCAAAAAATCATGTCGAACGACGGACGCTTAAGGTCTCAATTTGCAAGGTGCGCACGTCGGTCCAAGAAGGGCACAACGGGAAGTCGCGATAAATTCCAGGTACGAGAATTAATGTTCGAAGGCGGGGGAGAGAAAAGAGAGGAGGAAGGGGCTGGAAAAGAGAGAGAGGGGGAGAAAGAAAGAGAGACATTTGGTCAGGGGGTGACTGCATCCCCTATTCTACGACGGGGTGAATACGCACTGCATACTGAGCGGAACATTACCGACGTTATAAATGGGAATCGTAAAATATTATGTCACGTTTCCTCCCTTCTTCTATTCCTCTTTTTCTCCTCACGCTGTCCCTACCACTGCTTCCGCGATTTTCTGCGAGATGGAATTGCCGTGACGAACATACCTGGCCAGACGAATTTTCGAGCTGCCCCTCCGTGTGGGTATTTTAAGTTTTTAATTAGGTTTTTTAGGGGTGGGGAGCTGGATGCATGACAAGAGAATATTCGGGAATTAATTTTGAGAAAATGGTCGGAGTTAGTGAGATGGAATATTGTGGGCGTGTGTGTACGTGTTTGAAGTGATAGTGTGAATTTTTGTGATGACCATAATTTTGTTAGTGTGGTTAAATTTATTATTTTTCAGGAACTAGTAAACGTTTTTCAGTAACGTACGGTGTTTCTCCTGAAATTGTCTTTTCGTCAATTTTTTAAAAATTGTTTAGGTCTAACGACAGCTACAGTCAAGACAAATACAACGAGATGTTATTTGTTTATTTCAGACGACTAGAACGTACGGAATTAATTCATTTTCCTGATTGGAGAAATGTTTTGCTGTTTGTAGAAACATGTTCTGCAAACTTATTAATAACTCCTACAATGTTTAGCAAAATGACTTATAAAAATTCAGGGTATTATTTCAAATATTCACAAATCCATATGCAAAATTTCAGCCTGCTAGGTTCAGTCATTTTTTTTTTCTATTAATTCTTAAACATTCCACTAAGATGCTCATAGAGCTCTCTGCTTTTCATTTAAATCAATTAAGCTTAGATACGTCAATTTATTAATTTATTTATAACATTCAGGGACTACGAAGATTGTATTTATGTGTAGTATAATTTTGTAATACCTTCTTATACAGTGAATAATTTTACACATACAATGCATGTTTCAGCACTTCTTTTAGCAAATTTGATTATAAATTAATAAACCACATGAAAAACATCGTTTTTATCTATTGATCGGTAAAACATCTTTCAGCTGTATGACAAATACAATTAATGTTCCAAATTTTTGACAACATGAATAGATATAATACAAAATCGATGCGAGTTCTAGCAATTTCAATAAAATCAAATCTTTCCAAATTTTTAAAAACACCTTTGGATTTTTTGTTAGTGTAAGAAGAAAAAATATGGAATGGCAGTATCCTGCATTTTGTTATTCAAGGTTCAAGTGTTGATTTAATAATTTCTTTCGCATAAAAATGTGGAATTATCTCGAGATCGAGGATAAATAATTATCCTGAATAAATTAAAAGTTTGTATCGAAGGCGAAGTTGTCGAGGCGAGGGTAGTAAAATTAAATTACTGACATGGGGCCCGGTGTTAATTGGTCGAAGGAGTAGGTAAATTAGTCCACAGGTGATTTTGCACGGCGGCATTCATTAACAGTCGATCAATTATAGTTGATTCGAGGGTAATATGTTGGTTAATTTTATTCGAACGTATGGCTTTGATATGTCAAAGCCGATCGGTCCGAATTAATTATCGATGACGGTGTGTTCCGGGTAGTAATAAATCTTTGATTGCTGATGTCTAGCGAACAGTTTACTGCAGAGATATTTTATAACCTATTTTACGGCCATACTCATTTTATTACTATAGTGAGAGTAGCTAGAATGATAGCTTACCGTTCTGAAAGATATTCGTATTAACGTTTTAATCTCTGAACGTGACCATTTAAATCATTTTACGTTTCAGTATGGGTCGAATGTTTGTTTAGATACTTTATTAAATCTATATTTGTGTCCATATTCTATGAATTGTCATTTTCTATCTGTCATATGTTGACTTAATTAAAGATTTATTATAATAGCGGTGACAATTTACTGCCTCATTTAACGTAGATTTATTGTAAATAGACGCTGTGCGAAATTAGTGACGTGTTAACAGGACATTAAAAAGAATATTATATTCTACAATGCACAAAAATTATTATATAATATACAATATTTATAATTGAGACAGCCTCCGTATTTAAAGCGTGCAAAGCATCAAAGTTAGATGATTCTATTTTTTTATAGAACTGGATATTCCATCTGAAAAATTATTACTTTTATTTGCTATTCTTTTTTTCTGAGCTATAGGTCGAATGTTTTCAATTTTTCGAAAATGATGTCGAATTTTCCTGCAAACATTAATCGGATTATCCTAAAGAGAAAACTTCAAGCTTTATTTCATGCTCTCAAAAGTTCAAAAATTCCTACGAGAATACATTGTAAAATCGATTCGAAGTAACTCCTTACAGTAGAATAAGTTATTCAATTCTATCGGTCGGGAGTTTCCAATTTTTGAAAAATGATTTTCAATTTCCCTGCAAACTTAAATCGGCTTATCCTGAAGAGCAAACTTCAAGCTTTACTTCAAGCTATCAAAAGTTCAAAAATTCCTTCAGGAATACATTTTAAAATCGATTTGAAGTAACCCCCTTACAGTCGAATAAGTTATTCAACTCTATCGGTTGGGAGTTTACAATTTTTGGAAAATGATTTCGAATTTCCCTGCAAACTTAAATGGGCTTATCCTAAAGTGCAAACTTCAAGCTTTACATTAAGCTCTCAAAAGTTCAAAAATTTCTACGAGAATACATTGTAAAATCGATTCGAAGTAACTCCTTACAGTCGAATAAATTCTGCATTTATATCGGTCGGGAGTTTCCAATTTTTGGAAAATGATTCCAAATTTCCCTACAAACTTTAATTGTCTTATCCTAACGTGCAAACTTCAAGCTTTACTTTAAGCTCTCAAATTTTTTAAAATTCCTACGAGAATACATTTTAAAATTGATTTGAAGTAACCCCCTTACAGTCGAATAAGTTATTCAATTTTGTCGGTCGGGAGTTTCCAATATTTGGAAAATGATTCCGAATTTCCCTGCAAACTTTAATCAGCTTATCCTAAAGTGCAAACTTCAAGCTTTAATTTGAGCCCTCAAACGTTCAAAAATTCTTTCAGGAATACAAGTTACTTCAATGATGCGGTATGCCCCAGATAGAAGTGTATTCTAGAATCCGAATAGAATTGTATTAAAATGTGAATACATATGCAGCCTACAATTACCGTATTAAGTAATATAATGTAGACCTTAAAGGGTAAAGCTCATGGCTGACAATCAAAATCAAGAGAAATCAGATGTCACGAAGATTGTCCGGTGCGCCAGTTTCGGCCAGTTTAAATCGGCATCGTTAGCGCACGCGACTGGCAACGTCGTCGTGAAAATATTATGACACCCTTTTTGCTGTTCTCCTTCTTCGTCTGTCGGCCCTTCGAGCTCGCGGATAAAATTACATCGCCCACGCGGTGACTTCTGAATTATGGTTTCTCCTCGCAATTCTCGCGATCTCTCTCCTCTGTCTCTCTTTTTCTTTTACATTCTCTCTTCCTCGGTGTACATACACACCGGTTGTTTCGCCCGTGGCTTTCCACCGTGTCCGGATTGTGTTCGACGGTACGATTCGCAACCGGGTCGAAGGCAGACATAATTAACGAGCGTAACAGCGACGACCTTAAGAGTTTCGCGCTCGTCCCGCGCCGATATTTATGTTATTCGTTAGCGAGCGCAATTTAGGCAGACCCGGTGAGATTAATTACACGCCGGGAGGATCGTGCACGGAGAAAGAAAAAGAAAGAAAGAAAAAAAAGAGAGAGAGAGAAAGAGAGAGAAAGAAAGAATGAGAAAATGGTGGCATGAGAAAAAGGTCGTCGGTCAATCATGGTCTCTCGGATGCGTGTATATCGGCGAGACACACGGTGATCCGGTGTTCGCGGACACGTGAAACGTAGGATTGACTGTTACGGACGGTTACTTATGGCTCGATAATTGGTATAATAAGTTGTGGGTGAGCTCGAGAGCCAGCGGCTCGTTAGTCGTAATTCCTTTCGGCGGCGGCGATTATTTATCGTCACCGATTTCGATTGTATCATCGCAGTGGGCTTGGTAGCTGTTATTGATAGCCGGCCAGAGCGAAAGACCTGGATGCAAATAGTCAGCGCTCCAGCGAGCGTAAAAACCGCGATCGATTGCACTCTGTCGGTGACGGCAGTCATAGTGAATCAATGGCCGCGGCGCCCTAAGACGGAACGCTCTGCGATCTTGCTTTCTGCCGATTTTAATTGCGTCAGGATTCAACGGACGGTGTTGAACATTTTTGTTGATAATAAACCACTAATGTAGAGTTTGTAAACTGGAATAACTAACTTTAATATATAATACTTATTTAATACACGTATCCTTCTCTCATGGCAAACCATTCCAGACTGCGCTCACGCTGCTGCATCCGCGACACAGTCTCGCACACTTACGTTCGCCTCTTCCTCCGACTCTCGCTTATTTCGCTCGTACAATTCAAATGTATTTATATTATAGGATTGAAATTTTTATTTAAAAATTTAGGGGATTAATTAAATAAAAATAGGTTATTATAAAATTTTGATTATATTTTAAATTAATAATACTCGCCTGTTCCTTCGACGCTCGCTTGTTCCTCCGACGCTCGCTTGTTCTTCCGACGCTCGCATATTTCGCTCGTACAATTCAAACGTATATTATACACGTTTTCTAACAATTTTAACCCTTTGCACTCGGAGCTATTTTAACTCTGATATCAAATATTTCTTACGACCTAGAATATTTCATTCTGTTTGGTCTTTGTTCATTTTATGGATATGAAACTGATGTTCTTCCGACGCTCGCTTGTTCCTCCGACGCTAGCTTGTTCTTCCGACGCTCACTTGTTCCTCCGATGCTTGCTTGTTCTTCCGAAGCTCGTTTATTTCGCTCGTACAATTCAAACGTATATTATACACGTTTTCTAACAATTTTAACCCTTTGCACTCGGACCTATTTTAACTCCGATATCAAATATTTCTTACGACCTAGAATATTTCATTCTGTTTGGTCTTTGTTCATTTTATGGATATGAAACTGATGTTCTTCCGACGCTCACTTGTTCCTCCGATGCTTGCTTGTTCTTCCGACGCTCGTTTATTTCGCTCGTACAATTCAAACGTATATTATACACGTTTTCTAACAATTTTAACCCTTTGCACTCGGAGCTATTTTAACTCCGATATCAAATATTTCTTACGACCTAGAATATTTCATTCTGTTTGGTCTTTGTTCATTTTATGGATATGAAACTGATGTTCTTCCGACGCTCGCTTGTTCTTCCGACGCTAGCTTGTTCTTCCGACGCTCACTTGTTCCTCCGATGCTTGCTTGTTCTTCCGACGCTCGTTTATTTCGCTCGAACAATTCAAACGTACATTATACACGTTTTCTAACAATTTTAACCCTTTGCACTCGGAGCTATTTTAACTCCGATATCAAATATTTCTTACGACCTAGAATATTTCATTCTGTTTGGTCTTTGTTCATTTTATGGATATGAAACTGATGTAATACCTCATAGAATACTTAAATATTTAGTCATTTAATGAACACAAACAAATTTAATCGTGTCGACAATATTTTGAATAATGGTATAGCAATTTTTAGTGGCGCCTCAGAGTCGCCATTCGAGTGTTAAAGGTTAACCTTTCATTTGTGCACTGGAAACTTCAACAATTTTCACGGGAATGCATTTCAAAATGGATTTGACGTGACCCTTAGACCTCTCCGGGTGAATAATATTTTCGATCGAGCTGAAAATCTGAAAATTTGTAATTTTGCACTTCAACTCGTTAAATAACTGACAGTCAACCGACTACTGTGATAAAAATTGTAAATGTCACTTGCAAATCTAGGGAACATTAAAATCGAACTTGTTATAATCGCTCGCGTGTGCGTCTGTGAACGTGATGCCATGATTCCGATAGTTGTGATTATTTGATATAAAAAGCCTTATATTGCATGGGATAAGAAATCTAGTTTACTGTTTTAATAGAAATACCGACGATAGTCGATGCACGACGAAAAACAGAAAATTTAGAAATTGGCGGCATTCAGTATAATGCTTGTTCATTTAGTTCTTTGTGACATCCCAGATTTATGGAGCGATTATGCAATTAGAAATTAACTTTTGTTAACTCTCTTCCTACTGTTACAGATAATAATTACGGTAAAAAGTTTAAGCTAATTAGCGCAGGATTTAATAGCCTCGGTCATTACATGTTAAATCTAAATTGAGCTTGGATTAAATCAACATTTTTTAAAAAACATGAAAGAGCGATTGTGAAATTATTCGTTCAAATCTCGACCAATTAGGATTCCACAAAAGCTCGTAATTCCATGCATAACACTAACTTCTGTAAGTACGATTCAGATTGTTACGAGCATCAATACAGAAATAACAAACTGCAAATAAGAGAAACGGTTTCGCAACATTCAATAATGAGAATATCACCGTGGCATTGCGAAAGCAATATGCATAAATAATTTGATGTCATTAAGTGCGACTAATGATTCCCTTTTGAACCGCTCGTGCTGTTAAATTTATTCACGTGTCCAAATAATTAAACACCGTTCGCTTAATCGATCATGGTAGAAGTTAGAGATGGAATTAATGGTCCCGATAGCACTTGAACAATTTCGCATTAAAATGCTTAATGAGAAGAGTGGAAACCGATCAAATTCGCAGTTGCGAAATGCGCGTTAACGTTTTATATCAACACGTTCACCGTTGATATCAATAATAATGGCCTGGAAATGGATAACGCGATTGTTCCAATTCATATTAAATATAAACGCGTATTGCGTATCGGAACAAAGCCCGTCACCAAAAATTAATTCCCCATTCTCATTCCTGCAATCAACTAAATGAATTTTTCACGTTAAAATAATTTACAGAAATGAAACCGTTCAAATGAACTAAGCGAACTTGTAATAAATACAGGGTGTTCGCGAAATCGTGGTACAACCGGCAAGGGGATGATTCCTCACATTGAATCTAGTAGAAAATAATAAATATAGTTTTTTCATATTGGGCTTCATTTTCAAGAAAATCGAGTTTAAAGATTTGACCTAACACGGTCAAATGACCGGTTTTATATGTTCCAATTATTCAAATTATAAAAATTCATTTGTGGAAAATAATAATTTGAATTTCCTTGTCTAAGCATCTGTGATATTGTAAGTTGCGGACAATCTCAATAATTATAGTGTTAACATTTTTATAAGACAATATTTACCAGATACTTTTAATGCTTGGTAAGTTTAGTGTTAATAAACTACATAAATGCATACATTCCGCAGTCTAATAATTAACCAGTAGTTTCTGCGGATTTTAATGCAGAATAAACATTTGGAGTATCAATCACAAGGTACTGGGATCAAATAAAAATTTGTTTCTTCCATAAATAGTATGAACAAACTAATAACAATATATCGATACTTTTAAATCTCTTTTTCTCTTTCTTCTATTTCACGTTTCGTTTACTAATTTTTGCCAATAAACGCATAAAATCCACAGTCTATTAATCAGATCACTTTCTGCCCAGTTGTGGTCAAACTAATAACTCGAGAAAACCCATGGGAAAATCCCATAACACGTTCGATACCCGTTTCGAACCGATTAATTGGTATTCGCACGAGTAGAATGCGCCGACCATCGCCAGACACAGAAAGAGCACGGGCATGGGTAAATATCGCCGGCTATTTTCGCAGAAGGACAACCGGAGTCGCATGCGAAATTTCCCACGGCGCTGCGCTCATGCGCTCATGCGTCCAGCGCTCACATTGCAACTCGGTGCAACACAGTGCAGCGCGCGGCGCAGCGCTGTGCATCGCTGTGCATGAACTTCGTTCGAACTCGAAAAACAATCGCTACGCGAACGAACACTCAATCAACATGTGACCCGTCGAAACGTTCTTTGCAATCGAGCATACACGGGTTTAATTGGCTGCAGGGCCGACGTGCACGTACGAAACGTCCCCCGCAGCCTACCCACCCATCCCCTCCGCAGCGCCATTGTGCACGGACGGTCCAATTTGCGACGCGGATTCTCGCTCTGATCGGCTGTCACAATTAAAGTCGTAAAATCGCGGACTAATGGTCTCGTTACATTAATTCCAGCCACCGTTGCGCCCCCAGAGACGAAAAAAATCGACCGAAACACACCGGAAACGCGTGAAACGCCGCCGATAGTTCAAACACCCGAATCGCAATGCCAGCCATGGTTATTCAAAGATATCCAAATTACATATGAGGTCAGAAAAATTTGCAGACGAGAATTTTTTAAAATATTCAACATTTTTTTCTCAGAGAACTGCATTATGCATCAACGTCTTTAATACTGTGAAGTATGTAGCTAGTGATGTTGCATTATTTAGATAATTAAATTATTTGTCCGAATTCGAATTTTCCCGTCATTCTAAATGAATCTATCGCAATGTACAATCTCCCAGCTCTATAATTTCAGCCTTCAAACGATCTAAAATTCCCATGCGATTATATCCTACAGTCAATTCGAAGTAAGTTTAAAGTACCTTAAAGCGGAATCATTTTTCTGCGAAATGTCATTTGGAATGTGTCAATTTTAGAAAAGGATTTTGAATTTTCCGGTAAATCTAAATGAATCTGTCGTAAACTGGGATCTTCTAGTTTTCATGTGAACCCTCGAAAGATAAGAAATTCCTACGGGAATTCATGTTAAAATCGATTCAAAGGAGCCCCTTAAAATGGAATAATTTTTGTCGGAACTGTTGGGCAGCAGTTATCAATTTTTCGAAATGATTTCTTGAAGCCTAAACGGTTCTATCGTAATGTACGATTTTCCAGTTTTAATTTGAGTATTCAAAAGTTTAAAAATTCTCGTAGAAATACAATCTACAATCGATTCGACGTAATATCTTAAAAGCGACTAGTTTTTTCCGAACTAACAGTTGAAATTTGCCGATTCTTTAAAACAATTTCAAATTTTCGAGCAAAGCTAAATGAACTTACCGTAAAGTACAAACTTCAAACTTTAGTTTGAGCCTACAATAGTTCAATAATTCTGTCAGGAATTCAAGTTGCTTCAATTATTTGGCACGTTCCAAATAGAAGTTCGCCTATAGACTTTGATTACATTTGTATTAAAATATTATCCTATGTAGCACACAGCGACCGTGTTGACCGATCGGTAAAGCTAACAAATTATCATGAATAAACAATCTCGATGTCGCGTTCTCGACCATACGATTGTCAAGACCGCGTAGCCTAACGCAAACAATCGAAATTATTCAGGGGCCGAAGAACACTGTCTATAAATCTATCGGCTCGAGATCCAATTTCCATTAAAATTTATGCAAATCGCGGACACAAATCTGCGGGCAAAGAAATCTGCCTGATTTATATGCGGCTCCATCGGAGTCACGTCATCGATACAGCAGATGTCAACGTATAATTTCGTATCGATCGCGACCAACGGTGGTTCCCGTACCTTTTCTTACCGCCTCGACATACAATCCAAGACCGAAGGAAACTGTTTAACATTGATCAGTTTCCGTTCACCGGTTATGTATATCGTAATGTCCCCGACCTATTTCGAGGCGAGCTCGTTAAAACCGAATTTATGTCGCCCCGAAAATGTCTGGCGTCTTGCACTTGCACCGAATATAATACGTTCGATCGAACGCGGTCACCGTGCATTATTTTGTTCCGCTGATAAAGTATCATACTTAATGCACGGCTCTTATATATTATTCGGGATACAGTGTATTCCATAAATTCTCGAGTTCCTTGAAAGGAGTGATGCCTGGGGTTATTGTATGAAGCTTTTTCCATTGCAGAAATGTCATACGCGCCGGCCGATTCTACTGAGAGAATTCGAAGCAGCTCGTGCACTTACAGCTGAATATGCGAGTTTTATTTAAATATATTGTTACTCCCTCTCTTGTTCACGATTCGAGCACGGCGCGTCAACAACGCTACCACTCAGTAGAATCGACCGCCGCGCCAAGCCGGGATCCATCAGTTCTTCTTTAAAATATATATCACGAATGAAAAATAATTTGTTACATCATTTTAAAATTTTTCTCCAAGTCCACGAAGAATACGAAACGTAATAAAATGCACGAAACGCAAATTAAGTAAAAAACAAATGAGAGGAAGGGAAGAATAATGAAACGTGACGAGAGAATGAACGTTTAAAAAACGCAAATAATGACCGGGCGACAGCGATGTTAAATGTTATTTTAAGAAAACCTTCGCCGAAGGAGCTGAATGTCGTGTCGCTTTCTTTTCACGCGAATCGGTCCCTGAAACCGTGGATTTGCATTAACATCCGCGGTGTTTCTGTTGAAGAGGGAAAAAATTCCGTTTCCCGTGTTACTTCGACGTCGTTCTAAGAGACGCGCGAAAGTGGCGATAAGCATAAGAGGTAACCGCGTCAAGTCCCGGACAGAAGCGGTTAACATCGTTACGTCAATTAACGTTCGCGGAGAGCCCGTCATGGAATTAAAGGAGCCCGTTTTACATAATAATTCCGCGCGGTTCGCGTTCGATACCCGAGCCGAGTAAAACGCATGTATAGAGTTCGTAACTCTTCCGTGCAAATTCGAACATTCAACAACTAAACTATTAGGTCGTGTTATTAAGTGGCGCAATGTGAATGCTATTCATGTAGATTGTTGTAATATGGTTATAATAAAAAGATACCGTGGTGATGTACTGTTTTAGAATATAACTGTGTTTCACAAATAGTACAGAAGAAACTTGTCGCAATAACTGCCGGAACACGAGTGACCCCGGAACCTCGTAATATAATACTCATTAGCCATATACATTCGGACAATACATACTCATTACGCGTGAACACGTTAGATGTCCCGATTAGTATCTATCGTCTAACATAGATGCGTCTTTTTAGGCTTTGTGCACAGTAGGTCCGACTTCGTCCGACGTCCGACGTCAGCACACACGCACGAGCGTTTCGAGCGCCTCGAGTGGTATGTGTTGGCGTCGGTACGGCCGATTTCATCGGAAAATGTGCTTACAGTGAGTCCGACATCGGACGAATCTGTCGAGATCCGTGGTAGCCGAATCTTTTCAAGTGCTTCCGAGAAGTGTTTCTATGGGACAAACCCCATGGGGCCCTGACGTCGGACGATAGTCGGAGGAAAATCAAACCATTTTGTTTTTCGTCCGACGCGTCGGACGCGTACATGTTTCTACAGTAGAAATTATGATATTTTGTGATATATGTCATGTAAAATAAAATATATACATGGACATATTAATTAATGGCGAAGGGGCAAACAAGATAACATTATTTTTAATTGTCGTTTACTTTAATTATTATTTCATTGATCATATGGTTCTTGAAAAAAACTGAAAGACATCACATTCGAATAGTGTTTTCGTTTCCTTAGTTTTAAAAATCTTAAGCTTTCCGAAACTATTGTGACCTTATTTCTCGGAAAATCACAAAAAGTCACAATAAATGTGATTTATAAAATAAGTAAATATTCTTAATATTTTTTAAGTGTTTAATCACTCCGTTGTTTACTAATAACAAGATTACGGATTTCATGCATTTATGGAAAAATTGAATAGGTGAAAGACGAAACAGGAGGAACATCAGATGAATTTACTACTATTCATACATTACATATTTACAACCTATTTAAATTGTTAAAAGACTACATAAATTTTAATGGAACTCCCCTTTCTTGTAATTGATGCAGACAATTTTTATTTTGCATAAAGAACCGCAGTCCACTAATCACAAATACAAAACCAAATGCACCAAAGGCTCACGAAGAACATCTCACAAACTAAGACCCAAAGCAGCCCTATAGAAGAACAGTTCAATCCCCGTTTTGGGTTAAAAAATGTTTCTCCATAGATCCTCATCCGTCATGCCCCACGAACACCAATGAACCCTGTGTGTATCGATCGTTCAATTTTCCATCGGTTCCAACGTTCCTTAATTAGCCGTTCTTTGTTCGTCGCGGATCAGCGTCAAAGAACGATTGCGTTTCGTTGTGCAACAACCATCTTGCATCTCGCCTTTCAATTATTCGCCGCGCCATAAATGGCCGAAACAGGAAAAACAAGGCGGTGGGTATAATAAAAAGGAACCGGCGTTTGTCCCTCTGTTGCTCGAGGCTGGGTAAAAGCCCTGGTTGCGTATTAAGGCCCCGCGTTCCTGTCTAGAAGCGACGTCTAGCTGCCCGGTAAAAAGGATTAAATCGCGGCTCTCTCATCGTCATGGCAGCGATCATGTCGGTCTGCGAACGGTAGACACACAAGCAACGAGAAATAATTCCGTGGAAAACGAACGGTGTATACCGACTTGCCCAGGAGTCTCTGTTAATGATTATCGAGTCTACGCCGAGATTATGCTACGAACAGAGCCCGCGCATGCACGTACACACATACATACTCGCGTGCACATCGAACTTTAATCGCGGTCGCCTCTCGAATGTTTTCGACCTCGGTTTCTCGCGCTTTGATGGTTTTCATTTCCATCGGTGCGTGCCCCGAGCCGAAGTTAATTAAAACAAAAATCGATCGGACGTTAATAATTGGACGGAACGACGCGCGATGGTCCGCTCTCTCTCTCTCTCAGTCTCTCTCCCTCTCTTTCTCTTCCTCTCGCCTTTGATTGAGACCGTTCAAAAAATTTCTAATGCTTCTGTTCAATCGAAAAAATCCGGGTTGATCGGTGTAACTGGCGCGCCGAGTGGACGACCTGGAAATTCTATTAACCGGTACCGTCCAGGGCCGGTTGCCAATGTTTCTTGAGCGATTTAGAATTTTCCGGAAAATCAGAATGAAACTATCGTAGGCTACAAACTTCAAGCTTTTATTTAAACCTTCTGAAGTTCAAAAACTCTAGCGGGAATAAATTCTAGAATTAATTTTTCGAATTTCAATTTTTCATATCGAATCATTTTTTCGTGTTGTCGGAAGAGGGTTTTCAATTTTTCAAAAATGATTTCGAATTTTCCTGCAAATCTAAAGGGACTCATTATGAAGTTGAAACTTCAAGCTGCATTTTGTAGACTCAAACGTGTAAGAATTCCTACAGAAATTATTCTAAAATATATTCGAAGCAATCCCTTAAGATGGAATCAATTCTTTTAAATTGTTGGTCATAAGTTATGATTTTTCGGAAATTATTTTGAGTATTTTCAAAAACCCAACTACATGTGTTATAATGTCTGGGTTTCAATCTTTCATTTAAGCTCCCAGAAATTTGAGAATTCTTACCGGAATACATTTTAAAATCGATTCGATGTGAATCCCTCGAAATCAAATAATTTGCTTCTTGCTGTCGATCGGGAATTTTCAATTTTTCAAGAATGATTTCGAATTTTCCTACAAATCTAAATGCACGTATCATAAAGTACAATCTTCCAGCTTAAATTTGAGTGCTAAAAACTTTGAATATTCCAAATGGAACAGATTTTAAAATCGTTTCCACGTGTATTTACCTAACTCCTCAAAATCAAATGATTCTCCGCCGATCGGGAATTTTCAATTTTTCAAAAATGATTTCGACTTTTCCTACAAATCTAAATGCACGTACCATAAAGTACAATCTTCCAGCTTAAATTTGAGTGCTAAAACCTTTGAATATTCCAAATGGAACAGATTTTAAAATCGTTTCCACGTGTATTTACCTAACTCCTCAAAATCAAATGATTCTCTGTTGGTCGAGAGTTTTTAATTTTTTAATAAACATTTTCAATTTTTCTTCTATCCTAATTGTATCTACTAAATGATTGCATAATAAACCTATAGATTGTAATATTATTTCTTGATTAAAACGCTTCATAACGTGTTTGCATTCTGAAATCGGACATTTCATATGCAACGACCTAATATCATAAACTTCGATCTTTCAGCTTTAATTGGGTCCCACTAAAATAAAAAAATTGCCTATCAAAATTCTAATTATAAAACACATGGCCTATTGTTCTCATCAGAAAGCAAGTCCTGTAATAAAACGACCTGCGAATCGCGCGAGGATCGTGATCAAATAAAAATCTATCGATTATCCGATCGGAAACAATGACGGTCGGTCAGAGCCGTCGATGAACTACGAAGAAACAAGTCGTAGCGTGGCATCGGAGTACTGGCAGGTTAATTAAGAACGACCTGAATACGACGTCGAGATTGTACGTATTCGCAGCAGCCGGCCTTGGCGTCGCGAGTCGACGAGTCGGCGTATAATGACGTATGCCGGCGGTTAACTCAATCAGAACGTGTTCCGTCCGACCGGTCTATTATTCATTCTCCTTCTGGCGAGCCGCTCATCAACGATGATCACCTTAAACGCTATTCTTGTTCACTTATGCGACACGCCGCGCTACGATATTGAATAAAATTGCGCACCGGAGTGCACCGATCGCTCTTCTCGGCTTCTCTTTCACGTTTCTTTAAAAAAACCGTGTCACCCGAACCGACGATTGCTCTCTCGGCAATCGTTGACCCGGCTTGTACGAACATCGAATCGCTAATGTTGAAATTTATTGCTATCCTTGGCGCAGTCTGCGATCCCCGAGACGAACGGTATGTCCTACAAACGCATACTTGCCGATTCCTACCTCAAAAATTAACAGATTTGCAGAAAATTCAATAAAGATTGATGGTATACCTTAAATATTAATATTCTAAAATTTCATAGATTATTAAGAAGATTACAGAATGGCAAAATGCATAGGAGTGAGTAGGAATTATATAAATTAATGGAATAAAATATCACTTTGTTACAGGACTGATACAAAATAATTTGTACACTCTGAAGACCAAAAGTATTTTTCCGTCAACTCAATATATGTACTAAACAATTTTACTGAAACTTGAAATAGTTGTTAAATTGTTATCGTGACAATGAGACCTATAATAATGTTAATAAATCTCTATTTTATATTTTGATCTAATTTTATTTCTAGATTGAATGTATTTCGTTTGCAAGAGTTTACAACTCTTTAAATTTTAGTGAGATTTTTCGAACTTTTTTAGAATTTTTCTAAACTACTTTTAACAAGAGATTTGTCTTTGTAGATACTATATTTTGTTTATAATCATTTGAAGTTCATTTGATACTGTTTATTTAGTTCATTTTAATTCCACGGTGCAATGATCGGACATACAGTATTTCATCGTTAATTGTCGTGAACTTCTGAACGATAATTATCGCAAAACAATCCCTCCTTCCGCGGGGTATACCCCGTGAGGCGCCGTGAACCTCGAAAGGCCTCGGTCGCCGAGAAGTGTAACATAATACGGGTCGAGTATATCGGTGAGACCACTACTAATCCAATGACAAAACTTCTTTATTTTTTATTATTTTTTTATGGAACTTTCACCAACATATTGGTGGCATTTTTCGAATGAAAATAATACCAAATAAGATATAATTCCGATGGTATTTACTTGATTAATGGACGATGAAAGTTTCGGCCGCAAGGAAGGACAGCGCATGGGAAAGAAAGAGACGCGGAGTGTCGCAGTCGGCGGGACAGTTCAAAGGCCCACGTGTCCTCCCAGTGTAATGTCAATAAAAAAGACTTTTTTATTATTACTTTTTTTTATGAAACTTTCTGCAATATATTTCTGACATTTTTCTGATGAAAATAATACCAAACACAATATAATTCTCATCATATTTACAATAATTTTCCGAAACTTTTTTCGTGTATTACTCAAGTAAATACCATCGGAATTATATCTTATTTGGTATCATTTTCATTACAAAAATGCCACGAATATGTTGGTGAAAGTTCCATCAAAAAATGAAAAAAAAGTAAAGAAGTTTTGTCACTGGGTTAATTGTGTGGTGAATAAACGATTGGAAACACATATTGCTTTACTAATATACTTTAATAATATATCACTTATAACTAGATATCAAACACTTTATCAGATTTCACACGTGCTCGCCATGCAGCGTGCATATCCTCTATACATTAAACCCTAACCTCAAACAATCTCTCTTCCTCACATTCCGGACTCTCACTCACTCTTCCACATGTTCCATTCATTCTGAACTCTCACATACAATATAAACAATTGTTTATTCACCACAAATTGTTGTTTCTACACCGACATACTCGACCAGTATTATGTTACACTTCTCGGCAGCCGAGGCCTCTCGAGCTTCGCTGTCCTTTTCTACGTTCGGCACAAGTCAAAGAATAGTATTATCTGAACGTTAATTGTCGTCGGCCGGATCCGTGGTGGCGACGATTATCAATGAAATACTGTACCTTCTTTTTTTATTATATTCACAGTATTTCACAGTGTACATAAATTATATGAATGCAGATTGAATTTTATTATGCATATAAATGCAGTGTATGTCTTTGTCACATTTTTCCGCATAAAGAGGCTTTATTTGTAGCGAATTTAAAGTGTTACAAGTTGGCACATCGCAGATTTTTTTTTCCTCGTCCGTTCAATCTTTGCGCGTAAGTAATTGCACGTTATTCACTTCGGCGATGGTGCAACGTTTTTGCAACAGAGTAATTCATCGTGCCGGTATCATGGACGAAGAAAGAATTCATAAATTTTCTTCCGGCGTGCTGGTACTCACGGAGCCTGTTAAATGAATTATGCAAAATCTTTGATCACCCCGAGATATATACGATGACGGTGCAAGGCTTTATCAAATTATTATCGCAAATACCTCCGGGGCAGACTTCTGTTTTTGACGTTGATCAGATTAAGATAATTAGAATTTATGAAATATTGGGCATCCTTGAGAATTTCAATGAAAACGACCACCTAGGTCGGGACGCGATTTGCATGCGATACTTAATTTTACTTGGTTCCTGGTTGCGCGTGCTTTCCAATCATCAATAAAACATATCGCAAATTGTATTCATACATCAACTATTTAACAACGTCACAAACAATTTTTCTCAACAGGCTCGAAATTAACGATTCATATTTATTCATCTTTTTACTTTCTCAATAATCATTTATACCTACCCAGCTTTTTACTACTCTAGGAACTTCCACAAATTTTATTTATTTAATTATGTACAAATTTCAATTTTTTAAAAGAGTTACAAAATTAATTGATCTATCCTACAAGATGAAACTTATTATTTTTGTCGTTTTTATACTTTTTTTCAACGTTATTTCATGTTTACTGGAAAGTATTACAAAGTCGTTCTAAATTCCCAAATTTTAGTTTTAGAAATTATTTATGTTTCAGAAATAAACATTTTTGCAAGAGGAAAGATAAAATCATTGCATAAGAGCATTCTGACTTTTTTTTGCCCAATATACTTTTAAAATGGATTAACAGAATCTAAAATGAATTTTGGTAGAATTTAAAATGAGTTGATAAAATTTACAATGGCTTAAAACAATTTAAAATAAACGAATATACTTTAAAATAAGTTAATGCAATGTGTGATGGATTAAAACAATTTAAAATGGCTTAGAACAATTTAAAATGGCTTAGAACAATTTAAAATGAACGAATATACTTTAAAATCAGTTAATGCAATGTATGCTGAATTAAAAAAATTTAAAATGATTGAATGGATTTAACATTGATTAGTATAGTTTATAATGGGTTAAAACAATTTAAAATGAATGAATAGAATTTAACATTGGTTAATACAGTTTATAATGGTTTAAAAAAATTAAAAATGAATGAATACAATTTTAAATGGGTTCACATAATCTACAATAGCTTAAAACAATTTAAAATGAATAAATACGTGCAATTTCAAGTTTGAGCTAACAGAATTTAAGATGTGTTAGTAAATCTAACAGTTTACCGATTTTTAAGGTAGTTCAATGGTCCTATGATAAGTTTGTTTGTATAATTATCATTCACGGGGGTACCTTTGTTAATTCATTAAAAATTAATTTTCACTCATTGGACATTCGGGCCATTTTGCGTTTAATCCCCTAATAGATTTTTAATTCAAGCTCTAACCATTAAATGGACCGGTTATTTTGAAAGTGGTGTAAGTCTATTTTTTCTTCTTCCGAGATATTTAAAGGTTTGCATTTTATTCGATTCAAAACTACAAATAAAGTGTACTAAGTTTGGCAATGTTTTTATGGATTTATAAATATTTAAATAGATTACATAAATGACTTTCATGCGAATTTAACTAAAATTATATATTCTTTCTGGATCGCCAATAGACTCACACCACTTTTATAACCAACCGTTAAACAATTTCATTTACTGACGAATTTTAAATAGATGAAAACATATAGATATCTAAAAATATAAAGTGTAAATAGTTTCTAAATAAAAAGTGCATTCTAAATTATTTGTTTATTTTGTGATTTCTCAAATTTTTTCTAGAAATGGACTTATCCCACTTTGATAACAAAGCAAGGTCCAAACATCTTAATAATTGTTTTCTGAAATAGAAAATCTCAACAGTCACACACAGTCTTCTTATAGAAACAGCACTCAGTAAATTAAATAATAATTAGCGAATACTAATTTCAACAAACATACAGCTTAAGTGTCCATTCAGTAGACAGGTCATCATCCTACATCCAAAATAAATCAAAACTGTACAGAATTCTGTCTAATCTGATACTGTAGCATTTTTTAAAAATTTTCATAACCCATAAATGCATCGAGATCCGCAGGCTAGTAATGTGTTAACACTAAACATACCACAGTCAAATGACCGTTTTTTTATTTCACTATTATTAAAATTATTAAAAAGCTTTCATAGAAAATGACTGAATTGTGTTCTTTATTTCAACACATATTGTAATGAAAACCACACAATGTTTAACCGTTTGAGTCCCAAGCAGCACGATCGCGCTGTTGAGATTTTATGTAGAGAAAACCCAGCACATTTCGAGCATCGTGGACACCTGACGGTGCGTTACCGATTGTCGAAGTCGCGCGCTCAGATTTACTGACGCAATTACATCACACAGCTCATTTTATTGTAAATAGTACATTTTACAATAGGTAGAATAATACTATAATAATGCAATAATACATTACAAAATACTGCAATAATACATTACAAAATAATGCAATAATACATTACAAAATAATGCAATAATACATTACAAAATAATACAATAATACATTACAAAATAATGCAATAATACATTACAAAATAATGCAATAATACATTACAAAATAATGCAAAAATACTTTACAAAATAATGCAATAATACATTACAAAATAATGCAATAATACATTACAAAATAATGCAATAATACATTACAAAATAATGCAATAATACATTACAAAATAAAATAAAACAGGGTTGCGCTGTTTGGGATTCTTCGACAGTGTTTTTTCAATACCCCCTGGGACTCAAACGGTTAAGTAAATCTAGTCTTCTCACTTCTATATGTCGTTTCACTTTTATATGTTGTATGCTTGATATGTTTAGTGTTAAATAGCAGCGATTTCCAATTCCGATCGGCAGTAAAAGTTCGCAACCCCCTTGGCCGGGCCTGTTTCACCGTTTGGCCCCGTTCGTTGGCCCTCTTCGACATTCTGGCTCGCGTTTGCGTAACGGCGTTCGCCAATTATGGCCAGACAGCCGCGGCAGCGAAATCTCGCCGGGCAAACGAGCAGATTATCTGGAGTTTTAGCCAGCCTGAAGGTGGTCCCATGCTTTTGGATGCGCTTGCGTAACAAGCGTCCCACTGTCTCTCCCTCTCTCTTTCTCTCTCTCGCAAAGATACAGCGACGAGACCACCGTTTGCCCTGAGGATTGCGAGATCCTTTGCGGACGCGCCTTTATTGGCCGGTCTCGGCAGTCGTCGATGCAACGACACAACGACAACAGGAACGAAAACCAGGGGAATAAAGCGTCGGGGGAGGCGCGTATTTGCATAACCTGTCCGATTGTGGGGCGATAACGCGGAACCCGGTTCCCGGCCGGTATTGATATTTTGATGCGAGTCCGGCTAGTTTATATTCACGCTTTTACAACCGTCTAATCACGAGAAATGTATCTTTAACCGGCTACCAAGCTTCACTGCGCGATAACTTTCTGTCAAAACACGCCACATTCTGTCGCACACTGTACACGCCAGTATGGAGTTTGTTAGTGTCACTTTTGATTATTCTTGCGCATCTTTATAATGCAATTGTTCTAATTTGTAAGAATTTTTCAAAAGCAGGAAGTAAGGTAGAATTTTACTCATTGCTGTGTGATAACGAGTTGGAGCCTGGACGGATACTTCAATGATTTTGAAGTTTATGCAAGTCTAAAGAAAGGGTATAGCCGGATAAGGTGGTCAAAAGAGCCCTTGACCCGAACTTTATCAACGATGGATCATTCCATAGGGCATTAAGAAAAAACATACTATGCAAAATTTCAACCCTGTATCCCGATCGGGAGGGTAGTTATGGGGTAAAATCGAAAAATCAGTTTTTGACCTATTAGTTAATGATGTTTAGAAATTCTGGTAAAAATCTGACACATGTCAAGAACCCAAATGCATACTTTACAATTGGTTTCAGATTTTTAAATTGAAAATCCTGCTTGTAAAAAATCAAAAACCTCGAAAAAATCGAGAAAATGCAGATTTCACATGGAAGTTCTAGAGTGACAGAATTTATATTTTTACAGTACCGATATATTGTTATAGTTATTGTTCATGAATATTTTCAGATTTTTTGGTTTGTTGCGCCGATGTTAAAAAGAATAAAAACCGGTTTTTTTCGACGTTTTTTCCGCGAAGAACTAAGATAACCTTCAAATTGTAACATTTTATTTATTCTGTGAGCCTATTGGATACTGATAAACCTTGAACATTTCACAGAAATAATTAAGAAATGCAATTAAAACTTTTCGATTTTACACCATAACTACCCTCCCGATCGAGATACAGGGTTGAAATTTTGCATAGTATGTTTTTTCTTGATGCACTATCGAATGATCCATCGTCGATAAAATTCGGTCCAAGGGCACTTTTGACCATCTATTTTTTCTAGGTTCCATTTGAGCCGTCGAATGTTCGAAAATTTAGACGGGAATATAATACAAAATTGATTTGAAGTAACCCGTTAAAATCGAATGGTTTTCCTTGAACTTCGAGTCAGGAATTATCGATTATTACGGGTTTTTCAGAAAATCTAAATGAATCTGTCATAAAGTGAAAACTTCAAGCTTTAATTTGAGCCGTCCAGAGTTTAAAAATTCATGCGGGAATACATTCTAAAGTTCATTCAAAACAATCCCTCAGTATTGTCTCAATTTTTTCGGGTTATCCATCAGGATTTGTGGATATTCCAAAATAATTTAGAATTTTCCCGCAAACCTAAATGAATGTGTTATAAAGTGCACACTTCGAGCTTTAATTTGAGCACTCAAACGTTCAAAAATTTCCACGGAAATATATTCTAAAATCGATCCGAAATAACCCCTTGGAATCGAATAATTTTTCTTTGAGCTAACAGTCGGAAGTTTTCGATTTTCCGAAAATAAATTCGGATTTTTCTGCAAACTTAAATGGATTCATCGTAATATGCAAACGTAGAGCTTTAATTTGAGCACTCAAAAGTCGAAAACTCTCACGGAAACATATTCTAAAATCGTATTCGAAATAACGCGTTGAAATTGTATCTGTCAATATTATCCGAGCTATTGGAGAGGATCATTCAAAATGATTTCTAGTTTTCCTGCAAACTTAAATGAACTTATCCCAATGTATAATCTTTAATTTGAGCTCTTAAAAGCTTGAAAATTCTCACGCAGTACATTCCAAAATCGATTGAAATAGATTCAGTACAAAAGACCATCTAAAATATGGACAAATTATCTTTCTCAAATTAACATACCGCTACGTCTTCAATTTTATCAATTTTCATATTCACTTTTCGCTGAAAAATTATTTTCTGTGAAGAAACAATTACCAAAGTTCATTTTGCCACGTCTTCGGTGCACGAGACCATTCAATAAATGGACAAATTGTCTTTCCGAATTAATATATAGTCATGTCTTCAATTTTATCAATTTTTTAACAAATCTTATACAGTTTATACATAAAAGTATCTACTTTCAGACGTACGTACCAATTTTTCAGAGAATAATTTTGTCTCGTACAGAAAAATTGATCGGAGCCCTATTGTCTCGCAGCACGAGGCTGTATGTAACAAGTAAGCAAATTTTGCAAGTGCTCCGGCCGTGCATCGCATGCATCAAAGTGGCCGTCTAACGGCGCTGTCTAAAAGACAGTGTCGCCGGAGTGTCCCATGAAAGGGGTTAGGATAAAAACTGCCGTCGTCGGTGGGACAGGAATTAACGACGTCCACGCACGACGACGGACGCTAAAAAGTCCGGTCCCGTCCCCGGTATAAGGCTGTCTCCGCGTGTCAGAGCTCGGCGTCGGCGTCGTCATATTAACGGGTTTTCGTAATGGCACTATGTACGCAGTCGTAAATTGCTGCGGAACGTCTCACAGGCTGACACGTAACACGGTTGAAACCCGGGACGACCATAACCGGGCATCAGCCCGCGGCCTTCCAACTTGGGCACGCTCGAACCGTGCACACGAGCATATATCGATCAACAGATGCATCCTCCCACCCTCGCACACCCTCTCTAGTGCACTCTCTGTATCGCACCGCCCGGGGGTTGCAGTCGTTCCAAAAATAACTGTTAATAACTGTTACATAAAGATTCGGGGAGAAACAGTTACGAAGGAACCGAAATGATGTAATAACTGTTACGGCTGAAGGAGAGCCTCTGCTGCTTGTTTCGCTGTCGCTTATGGCCCCAGTATTCTATCCTCCTATCGATTCCTTGTTGTTTCGGTTCTACACAGATTCTACACTATTACGACGATTCTGCTTGAATTGATACTGACAAGGACAAGACGCGGTCATGGGGTCTCAGATTTTCTCGAAACTTTGCATACTGGTAGATTTCGTTCTCCTGTTCATGAAAATGTAGCATTATGGGCGTCGATACTCAACAACTTTTGAAATATGTTAAGATTGATGAAGTTAGTGTTTCTTTCATATTATGTTCCTTTTTAATAAAATGTTTTTATTTTGTTTACTGTAGATATTATGAGTTTATTTTTCATGTGCAAAATACAATGAATTAAAATAGATAAATTGAACAGAAAAAAAAGGAAAAAGGGATTTGAACACTGGCCTTCCCAGTAATGAATCTAGTACGTTACCATCACGCCGTTTGGCACTTGACAAAAACATCAACCAAAACTGTACTTAACGGCTTAACGGGTATAATGAAATTTATATTGTATATATCTCAAAAATTATTGAGTATCGACGCCTATAATGCTATATTTGGTTGAACTTCGTTTTGGAGAACTCTTTTTTTCAAGTTTTTTCTATTCAATCCTATAGATTTCGACGAGAAAACACCGAAAATGAAAATCTTATTGTGAGGAATTCATTGGTTCAAAAGTTATACGCGTATAAAGTTGAACACTTTTAAGCCTTTTTGACAGGTTAAAGCGCCGCCATATTGATATATTTGCTAGGTGATACACATAAAATGAGCTAAATACTTCCGAACCAATCCGTTAGATGGCAGCACAAACACATACGTAATAATAACACATTTACTACATCAAAATGCGAAACATTATACCATGGTCGGGCCGGCCTTCTCCGCTCCCACGACGACCTAACCCCAAACATTCTTGGATTGTACCTTCTTTTTGAAATCCTGTATGTGATTCTGTATATTTTAATTACTAGACACCGAATACGACCGATTCCATGATTATTGTTATAAATTTTCATTTCGCGTAGACTTCGAGAAAAACATAGTTCCGGCATTTATCGCTACGAGCGCTGATATCTGTATTAGAAGTCTACTTTTTACGCCTAAAATACGTAAATAAATAACATAATAGACGTTTCATCAACATTGTATGTGTCCTCGCTAGCGGGCGTGCATCCAGGTGTCTCTATAAGAACCCTAAATCTTCAGATACTTAAAGATTCAACATGCCGTGACGTCACGCGGCCTACAACGATTTCTGATGGGCAATATGCTGCCGAATATCCCAAAGTACGCCTCAATATCGCAAAAGTAGGCTGTCTCTATAGTCAAGCGTACTAGATTTATCTTTCATTTAGTGGACGCGTATACTCAAAACTCCTACCTTTTCGTTTTTCCGCCGTGAAAACGGGCCCCGCGGAACCTTGAAATAGCTTGAAATCTCGTACGAGTTTCCTCTCTGCTGGTATACGTATAGGCTAATCTAGCGGAGGTGTGTGTACCACACATTCTCATTCGAGCTTCCCCTAGCGGCCGCTTGGAGCGCTTCGCGCAGGAGTCCGTGCTACCACTCAACGAATATCCGATATGGCAACGCTGTAACCTGTCAAAAACGCTTAAAACTGCTCATCTTTACAAGCGTACAACTCATAAACCAGTCAATTCCTACCAACCATACACACATATTTGAAATGTCTTCATCGATACCTACACGATCACATAAAAAAAAGTTCAAAAAAGTTAAGAACACGGAGTTCTCCAAAACGCAGTCGAGCCCTATATTTTCATAAACAGGAGAACGAAATCTACCAGTATGCAAAGTTTCGACAAAATCTAAGACCCGATGACCGCGTCTTCTCCTTGTGAGAGTTTCGAAATAGAGATATTATTTTTTGAGGCTTAATATTGACTGCTTTTGGCAACTTACGAATTTAGGGAAATTCTAAATATTTTCGCGTTCGTGAAAACTCGTTAATTATCTTTCGAATAGCGAATCCGATTCGCATAGGCTGCGGTGTAGAGCTGTTTGCAAAATCAAATTATTTGTGTACAAAGTGGCGCACGTGTGTGGCTGCATTTACAAGTGATTGGTTAATTATCGAAGCGTTCGGCAAATTGTTCCAATAACCGGAATTTAAGCGCTTGGTGCATAATGCAGCGGCGTCGCTTTAATGAAATGGATACGCAAGGTAGCACGCGAGAGAGCGAGAGAGCAACCGTGTGTTCGTTCCGTGCCGCGAAAGTAGGTTGCAGACAGAATATTCGTTTCATTACGTGATTCCACCTCTTTATTTCAATGTCCGCGGTCGTACAGTCAATCTCCATTATCCGTGTCTCAGGGGTTGTACCCGGGATCGCTTGAACAAATGCCAAAGGTTATTTCCTCTGTAAACTTCGTGCTTTGTATCCCCGAAACTACCTACGAAACGTTTCACGCCTGTTTCTTACGTATCCGACACCGAATCTACCCTTTAACAATTCAATCGACTGCCCATGAAAATTCTAAGCACGCTGTTCACTTTATCCATTACACCCACTAGTAAATAGAAAAATTCGTTTTTGTTAGGTTATTATCATCATGAATTCGAAATGGCTTAAAAGAGGATCTGAAACTTAGAGGTTCGAACAGAATCTGTATTTTCTTTACATTTTCTTAACCCCTTGCCGTACCATTTTCTTTACAATAATTAGAACGTCTTCACCCCGAAAAATGTCACCGAAGAGGAAATAAAATTTATATTTTTGCCTGACTACATTTACTTCAATGCTTAAATATTGATTACACAAAGTAAAATTTTATTTAATAGTTAGACTTTATTTAATATCTTCATCACGAGTGTGACTCGTTAAAATATGGCAACGGGTTAAAGAATAGGAAGTGAAGTAAGAAAACGTCTTTCGAAGAGTGATTTGTAAATTTTTTAAAGTAACGACGTAGTGAAATTCGGAAAAATTGATATGTAAAGAAAAAATTGTTGAAGTCCATTTTGCCACGTCTTTAGTGCGAAAGACCATTTAATAAATAGACAAATTGTCTTCTTTCAATGAATATACTGTCACGTCTTTAATTTCATTAATTTTTCGATGACACTTACACAAGTTATACTTAAAAGTATATACATTGAGATGCGTATATTGATTTTTTGTAATAAATTATTTTATATAAATAAAAAATGACTAAAGTCCACTTTGTCACGTTGTCAGTACACGTAACCATTTAATAATGGCACAAAACGCATTTTCTCGATGAATATACTCTTACTTCCTTAATTTTATCAATTTCCCCAGTGAAACTCACATTGTCTGTATTTAAAAGTACGTGCTTTCAGATGTATATATTGATTTTTCGATAATAAATTATTTTCTGTGGAGAAACAATTACCAAAATCCATTTTGCCACGTCTTCAGTGCATGAGACCATTTAATAAATGGACAAATTGTCTCCTTCCAATGAATACACTTACACATCTTTAATTTGATCAATTTTTCAATGAAACTTATACAACTGATAAACAAAAGTATGTACTTTCAGACGTCTGTCTTCATTTTGCGATAAAAAATTATTTTCTCTCATGAAAAAATTAAAGAAGTCTATTTTCCCATGTTCTAAGTCGAACTTGTTTTCCTACGATAGAAGATGAATTCTACAGGACATTTTGAAAATTTGTGAACCTTTATGGACTCAAATTATAGCTCGAAGATCATACTACACAAAACATGTACTTAAGTTTGCCAGAAAAATTTGAAATCATTTTAAAAAATCGTTATACCAAAAACAAAGAAACGAAAACATTTCCTCGTGAAGAAAACTACACTGCCCGGATACGAGTGACTAATTTAGGCTAAGATATCGCTTAGATCATAGGGTCAGCTTCTCACGTGTGTGCTGTTTAAAATTGCCGGAGGCTCCGATGCGAATCGATCCTCTTTGGACGGTGATACGCTCAACGTATAACGATTGCTATGCGTTCTTGTTTCAGGTTGCGACACGACCTTGGAGCCCGGATCAGGGCAAGACGCGGGAGATGACCAAGCTTTGCAACCATAAGAGGAAACTTTTGCTGCCAATAACGGCGGCTAGCAGTCCTGTTGCATCCTGCACGCAGGCGGTCTCCTCGTCGACTTTATCCTCTGGCCCGACTGTAACCGCGATTCACGTGAACGCAGACTCGCCCACCTCGCCGGACAAGGCCAGGAAAGGTAAGAACGTGACCTTGCCAACCATACTCTCCTCTCTGCGACTTCGTTAATTTCGGGATCGCGAGCGTTTATTGTGTTATTCATTCCGTACACGATGGCACTGCTTCTCCCTCCTCCCCACCAGCGTGTACTCGCGAATACCACAAACAGTACTTTATAGTTCTTTTTCTTTTCGTGTGGATTGTAACTTTTTTGGATTCCGTGTATGCAGAGGATGATTATTGCTGAAGTTGCAATGCTTATGAACACTTTTTTTTAACACAAGATTAAACAGAGCTCTAAAAGACAGTAAACAGGGTGGGGCAATAACTTTGTATACCTTCAATATTTCTCTTACTTGTAATAATAGGAAAAAATGATATAAGGTGTCCCACGTAACTGGAACAGGCTATACCTCCTAAACGGTTGGGAATAGAGGAAAATGTTGTAAGAAAAAGTTGAATGGTATCAGACGGTGCATAATACGCAACTAATTTTATGCACTTTTGTGCACCGGTGCATCAGAAAAATGCAACTGCACTTTTTTTTTAAATGGAAACCTACATTTTTGAGTGCACCAATCGATGCAGTTTGTTGTACTCTACATAAAAGTAGTAACATACTTATGCCCTAAACTTATTCGTTAGTACGTTATCGTGACGAAAAGTTACACACATTATAATGGAGCACTACGTGATACTCCAGATCACTTGCCGACAGAGTGAAATCATTCACAAATCTACAACAATCTTAGCTACGATAACTTCCGAACGAATAAGTTTAGGACATAAGTATGTTGTACTTTTATGTACAGCACAACAAATTACAGCACAGTCAAATATGTAGGTTTCCATTAAAAAAAAAAAGTGCAGTTGCATTTTTCTGATACACCGATGCACAAATGTGCATAAAATTAGTTGCGTTTTATGCACCGCCTGATGCCATTCAACTTTTTCTTATAACATTTTCCTCTATTCCCAACCGTTTAGGAGGTACAGCCTGTTTGACTTGCGTGGGACACCCTGTATACAAAAGTTGCATGGTATACAGGGTGCGGCACAAATTAGTCCCCACGATTTTTCAGCCCCTTTGGATGGTCGGATAGAAAAGTGTTTCTTACCAAAGTTAATCGGTATTTAGCCGACAAGAAATTGTAATTTTTTAAATTAGAAAAAAAAACAATTTTTAATAAAAAATTAAGGGATCGCTATCATATCTTTAAATGGAACTGGGTATTTTCAACTTCATAATATTCAACGACCTGCTGTATGATGACTTTCAGATGACCTTGAAAGAAAATATCGCCATGAATCAATTGCCAGAATATATGTAAATATTTTGATGGTACGTAATAGCAACGCCTCGCATTTAGAGGTAAACAAATGAACGTAAACATTGTGAATTCTCATTTCCTCAACTGTTGTCCGTTTGTGTCGCAAGATCTGTGTTAGTTCATTACATGAACTTGTTTTCAATTTGGCTCCGTATAAATTTGGTTTTTTGTGAGTTAAGTTCTGAAGCAATGTTTACGTACCGTCGAAATATTTCATATATTCTGGCAATTGATTCATGGCGATATTTTCTTTCAAGGTCATCTGAAAGTCATCGTACAGCAGGTCGCTGAATTCGTTTCGACGTCGCCTACAATATTATGAAGTTAAAAATACCCAGTTCCATTTAAAGATATGACAGCGACCTTGAGTTTTTGTTGAAAATAGTTTGGTAAGAAACACTATTCTGTTCGACCATCCGAAGGGGTTGAAAAATCGTGGAGACTAATTTGTGCCGCACCCTGTAGAGGGCGAAATATTGTGATGTAAACATTTTTTATGTGTGTGCAGGCGTTTCTAAGATTTCTAGGTCACCTTGCTTTGTTTATATGGAACTTTTATCATAAATTGATGGAGTATCAAATTCTGCGTAAAAATGTTTTTGACCTTCATATGTCCTAAATGCCACTAGATAACGAGATATTATCGAAATAATTTTCAATACGTACCTACTACGTACACCTGGAAGTTAAGTAGGTGCTCAAACTGAAGTCCTTCAACTTGAACATGATGAGTACATACTATGGGAAATTATTTCGATAATATCTCGTTAACTATTACATTAAGACATATAGAGGTCAAACACATTTTTATACAGAATTTGATACGCTCTCGATTCATGATACAAAAAGTAGGTCTTTTCATTCATAAAAATCAAGGGAACCTCTAAATCTCCGAAATGCCTTCACGCACATAAAAATGTTTACATCACAATATTTCCCCCTCTATACTATAACTTTTGTATATATCATTTTCTCATATATTACAAGTAACGGAAATATTCCAGGTGGACAAAGTTATTGTCCCACCCTGTACCAAGTCACTTTATGAAAATGATGAAGTTGAATTTAATCGATTTAATTTGCAAGTTTCATTATAATATCTGTCACAAGAAATACAATTTCCATACGAATGTATTTTTATAATCTCAATAATCGTAAATTAAAAAATTTGGAATCCGTTGTGTTGATGGATCCTATAAAAAAATCATTCGTATGAGATTTTTCTGATTAAAATGATTTACAAACTACTGATGCCAGAACTATAAGCAAGCTTCCAAAGATTAAAGATCAACCCCAGACACAATAATACATTTACACATCGTTTGACCCCCAAAACCATGAGAAATAATCCTCCCTTAATTCGGAGGCTCGACAACACAACACCGTATCATCTTAATTAGAAAACATATTCTCCCCCAGGGTAATCTCGCTATGTGAAATCGCTCGGAAGGAATTTTTCCACCGAGGAGAGTCTCGCCCCCCGGCGGCGGTTGTCTCCAATCGATCAAAATCAGAATTCCCCTCCGGGAAAAGTTTCTTGCCGTTCTGAAACGAGCCACGAATTCGTCGAACCCGATCGCATTATACATACTCGCCAATCAATCTCACGTACACGTTATCGGCCGCGGGCGCCCACGCACTCACCCACATCCATATATAAACACCCAGAAACACGCGCGCGCACACACACGTAGCTTTGTCCAAAAGAAGTTTTCCCATCGATCCGTCGTATTAACAAAGTTCCACCGGTAGCCTGAGCGGCGCGCCATAATCGCCGGGAACGTTTATTCACCGCCGTACCAGAAAACACGCCGCCGAAACTTTTATTGGAAGACGACCAAAAGTTTTTTCTTGTTTATGGGGGTGGTTTTGCTAGGGGTCATCCTGGTCGCGATCATTAGACCGCTCGAGAGAAAAGACCAACCAGGATACTGCGGACGAAATTCCGATGAGAACACTATGATTTACGAAGATAATGTATTTCATGGAATGAAATCATTTATTAACATATTCCTGGCATTTTTCTGATTAACACGTTCACGCCGGCGCGGCTTTTTTTCATTTTTACACTAAACCTACCAAGCACAAAACATATAAAAGTAAAACGCCTTAAATAAGTGAGAAGATTGAATTTGCTTAAACTTCGTACCGTTTCCATTACAATATGTGCTTAAATAAAGAAGTCATTTCCTATGAAATCCTTTTTCTAATTTCAATAATTGTGAAATAGAAAACCGGCCATTTTGACCGTGGTAGGTTTAGTGTTGAAGCTCCATTAGGGGTCGGCGTACTAACCTCAAAATTTTGTTAAGCAGAACTTCAGGCTCGATAGGACAATTTACTCATACTATGCATTTATTAGTGCATGATATTAGTATAGTATAGTTTTTGTTCAAAATGCTTTTGTTTTAATTATTTATTTTATGGATACAAAAACCACCACGTGTACACACCGGTGGTACACACCGGCGGAACGTGTTAAAATGAGTCCAAACACGACACAGTTTCGTTCATATTTACTTGTTCAATCCATAATATGGTACAACCTCAATTAACCGAATTAATCAGTGGGACACGAAACCTTAGGGTAAGAGAACAATTAACTGACTAAACTGATTTGTACAGTAGATCCTGTGGTAAATGTTACGTTAAGGTCACCTCGGATGACCTTGACATATGTTGTCAAGGACAACATTCTGAACAACTTTTCTCTATACATCTACCCGGTGGTCGGACTTAGTTTCCGATATAATTGCTAATAACCTTTATTAAATGTTGTTAGCAACTACACTTTATTTTAGTGCAAACGGTCAAAAGGAGATATAATCTAAGCTGGTTTGTGGTTAGGTTGGTGGTGGGGGAGAACCCAGACCTAACGCCATTTTGAGGTTGTCCAACGTCAGAGAATGTCTTCGATAACATATGTCAAATCCAAAATCAAATTCATGGGGATACTGGCATATTATAATAAGGTAGTATCGGTATATTTTTGCTCATAACTTTTTAATAAACAACGAACGCCGGCTAAAACTTCTTGAGGGTTACTCAGAATGTTGTCCTTGACAATATGTGTCAAGGTCAAGGTCATCCAAGGTGACTCCCCTTAACGTAACATTTACTAATCCTGTTGCATATCTAATACTGTAAATTGCTATTTACTGAAACGTATTTGCATAATAGAGGGTAATACATACCACAGGATCGGATAATTTAAGTTCTACTATATAGAGCAGGGATGGGCACGGTAGGGGCCCCTCAAACGCCTGCTTCTCCCACCAACCTCTCTTTCATGCGCGAGGCCTGCGCACTGTTCGTGACGGGCGAAGCACCTCCCCTTCCTCTATGGTAACGGCGGATGCTGGTGGGGGACAGTGGGCGCTATGGTGGGGACGGTTTTGTCTCAATTGAGACAAAAATGCCCATCCCTGATGTAGAGGGTTAAACGAGCAAATGTGGGTAAAAATCGCGAGAATCAGCAATTTTTACGATCTTCATGTTGCATATCTAAATAATAGTTTAGATTGAACTATTTACTGAAAAGTATTCGCATAATAGAGGGTAATACCACAGGATCGGATAATTAAAGTTCTACTATGTAGGTGGTGAAACGAGCAAATGTGGGCGAAAAACGCGAGACACTGCAATTTTTACAATCTTCAAACGTTTGAATCATAAACGTTAACTATGTTTTAAAAATGTCCAATATAGGCCCACATAGAAAGGTTGTAAAATACAACTCTTAGTATTTTCTCTTCAATGCCGACCAATTTTTTCAAAATTTCATTTATCACGTCTAGTAGTAAATTAATTGTTTCAACTTCTCAATGAAAAACCAAGTCGTTGGGTTTAATGTTACAAAAGTTATATTTTTAAGAGCGACCGAATATTCATCAGAGCCACTGTAATATTTCTGAAAACAATTCTTACAGAAATTGCGTTACAGTAAGCAGGAGAAGGGACTAAATTACGGCATTAGCGGAGTCTGTTGCCACCCCCGCAAGAGGAAGAATGGTTGGGGGTGGGGGGTGGAATGATGTATCACTGTTGCGGCTAATCTCTCCGTCCGGATTTCATTACTAAATTCTATAACCGACCTAGCGAGATCGCCCAGTGTTTTTTTTTTCTTCTCGTTTTTTCCCCGACGCTCGTTTCTTCGCCTTTCTTCATCGAGCCGCTAATTAAACGGCTGTTATGCCGAGCCAAGCTGTTATTCCAACCCCGCTTATGGTTCCGGCGCTGCGGGGTGGTGGAAACAATGCCTCGGCGACGGTGAATTGAAATTCGCCGAGTGTATTTCGGTTCACCGGGCTTTTACGATTTAAGAACAATCTTGCTTACCTTCGGTTACCTACTTGGCAAGTTTTTAACTGCGCTCCGAGTGTCACCCGCCGCGATTTCTAGTTATTTACGGGGCTGCGCTCGCCGAGCGACTTCGGTTAATAGTTGCCGTATATCTGCCGGGTGAAATACGGATCAGGTGTTTAATTGCTCTTCTTAATAACGCCGGGGTATATATCGCTTTGAATCGGTGGCTGTAAACGGCTCTGCGTTCAGCAGCGCGGATCGGGATTCTTTTTGTGTACACCGTGGTGTTAAAGGGATGCTGAATTATAATAAGCGAGGATTGCTGACCTTTGAACTCTTCTAACCTCGTGGGGAAAAGATGTTGCGATGCTAATGAATATATGGATGAAATAGCATACTAATTAGGGTTTGCTTTGAATTCTTCTTTAGTGATTTATTTTATGATCATTGTGATTAGGAATGTTTCGGTACATTTCTATCACCAACTTTGGCGTTCAAGTGTTGCTTCTTCAGTTTGTAATTTAATTATAAAGATTAAACACTGGTCAACGAAATTAAACCTTTTTTTGTCATACAGAATTTTAAGCATAACCCAAAAAATAAAGAATTCTTTTTGCTATTTCGGCTGAGGCAGAAAAAGTTCTGAAAGTTGGACTTTTTATTTTTTTTTTAATAAAATTTTTTAAACATGAGACTGATGGCGACAATTACTTTTGGATTCGTGTTCTGCACACGAAAGTTTATAAGAACGTAACAAATGTTCTCTGTGTCGAAATTAATGTTGACCACTGTAATCGGTGTTTATTGTATGCATATATTTTCTGTAATTGTTAAATGTCGATAACAGAAAATAGATTTTTATTTTGAGTTTAAAGAACTTGAGGACACGATCTCTTTTTCAAGTATGAAATATGCATTAGAATTTTTTTATATTTATAAATGTACAGTGTTCTTTTCTAACAAATATGTGTATTATGGTATCAAAACTGCCTATGTCCACCTAACACTTTTGAGACATGAATTTTCGTTTTTCAATATTTAATGTGAAAATTTAAACATACTTTTTGCAAAGCTTAATACTAATAAGTAGATTGTGGATTTTATGTATTTGTCACATAAAAATTAGTAGATGCAATTTAAAACAACAAAACATATTAAACATATTAAGGAAAAGAATAACTTGCTATTTCACTCCAGTTTGTTCCAATTCAGGTAGAAAATTTTTGTTTTGCATAAAGATCCGCAGTCTACTAATAAGATATAATAATACAGATTATAATAAATATCGCAACATTTTTCAGAAATGGACATATAGCGAATTTGGCTACTATACCAAACACTATGCTGCTATTTTATGATAGCATCATACTTTTGCATATCCTTTTGCATTTTCACTTCCTCCAGATGAATTTATCACAAATATGCATTAACTTTTTTTTATTAAATATAAAATACTACTAATTTCGGTTAGCTGTTACAAGATTTGTTTGATGACGAGTTTCCAACATTCCATGAAAATGGACCCAAGCCTGTAGAATTTTTTTGTCACTTAATCTATTGTTAAATTATCGCTTGGGCGATTTTAATTGCGAGCAATTGGAGTTTAATTGAGTACTATCGCTATTCGCAGTCAGTGAAATTTTCAGAGTTGCACCGAAAGAATTTGATTCCATACTATTTTTGTCGAATGATTTTTAAATTAATATTGACTGGTAACATCTAGATGTTTAATTGCTTTTTCGATTTCCATTGTTTTTTTCATTAGTGTGTCTGCGTTTGTTCGAATTTAAATTGAACGAAATTGACATTGTTCCAATCATTTTTCTCTTGTTTTGCTCCGAGTGCGATCAGTGGTACAAAATATATTGGTTTTAAAATGCAGTACACTTTTAGATTTTCCGAAAGCCATGAATTCATTTGTACATTCAATAAATCGGAAAAAGAAATCATGTCGACTGCTAGTAATGAGAGTGCGTATCTTTACGCATATGTGACTTATATATTAAAAAAGACTAAAACTCTGAGTCACCATTCGAGTGCAGAGGGTTAAATTCTCGCTAGCAGAACATCTCTCCTTTCTTTATAAACTATATTCATTCACCTACACTATATTCATCCTCTATCCTAATCTACTGAGGTACATTCATCAAGTAATTGACAAGTCAATCGTGGGAGAATAGTAGAGCCGACACTTGTTATTTTAACCGAGCAAATTTTAACCCTTTGCGGACAAGTGTCGGCAAATAGCCGCTCAAGCAATTTTACCGTTCTGCAACTGCTAATAATTTTTAAAGAAATTATTACTCTCAAAAAATATGAAACCAATTTTTACCGAACACAACACATCCCTTCCTTTCATTAACCCTTAGCACTCGAATGGCGACTCTGAGGCGCCACTACAAATTGTTACACCATTATTCAGAATATTGCTTACATGATTAAATTTGTTTATATGTAATAAATTACTAAACATTTAAATATTGTATGAGGTACTATATCAGTTTCGTACGCATATAATGAAAAAAATTATGTACAATGGAAGTATTCTAGGTTAGAAGAAATGTTTGATTTTTTAGTTGAAATAGCTCCGAGTGCAAAGGGTTAATACACTTAACTCGTCAGTACACAACTTTTTGTTTCACAAGGAAAGCATATTCGACCCAACGAGAATTATGCTAAAAATAATTCCGCTAAGGGTTAATCAACCCCTTCCAATATTATTTTCTTCAAGGGCTACAACGATCAGACCTTCTTTATTTTTAATAATTTCCAAGCAGAAAACAAAATTTATGGTATGTCCACGTTCACTTCACCGCTTCAATATTCATAACAGAAAGTTCAAAAATTTGATTTCGATTTCAGAAAACTGGATATATTTTTTATTTAGCAGAAACTGTTCGAGATTCTCGTCGAGGGTCCAACTCGTTATTATCCGGGAGGTCGTTAAATTTAACCTAGCTCTGCTGTGCCAATAATTCTCAAAAAAAAATCGGTGCTGATAAAATGAGTCACTCAGTGTATACCGTCGAGTGTAGCCAGTGTTTCCAGCGGGGCTTTATAGGGCCGTTTTAACATCGACGCGAGCGTTCGCGTTCACGGGCGTCGCTTCGATTCCAATTTTCCGGTGATATAAAACGACGTAGCCCGAGAAAACGTCGCCGCCGCTATTTCTCTTCTCCCCGTTACCCTCTTTTTCCCCCACTCCAATCCTCCCCCCCTACCCCCCTCGCGATTTCCCTCTTTTCCCTCTTTTCTCGGGCATTTCAACGGCACGCGGAGAGGTAATACGTTCGCGTGCTGTGCAAACACACACCCCCACCGAATCCGGGGGTCTGTGGCAACGGCCGGAAGGGGGGTATGGACTGTGGAGAGCGAGATGAGGGGGGGGGGGGGTGCAGAGAAATAAAAAGAATAATCCACTGGCGGGACTAGGGGAATCGAATGAATCTTTATCGTCGTCGCTGTTCCACAAATACGAATCTCAATAACGAAAGTCGATTTCATTCCCCCCCCCTCCTCCTCCCGTCCCGGTTCTTTTCGGTTTTACTCGATTCGGCGAGGGGACGAGGGTGGAAGTTTTATATGTCACCGCTTGCCAAGGAAACTCCCACACGCCCGACAGTCGAGAAGCGAGACTCGATCGACGCCATTGATGGAAGTCCAACGGTTCGTTACTCGCGTCTGAATTTACTCTCGCTTCGGTCGATATGAACGCGCAAATAACGTTTCCGGAATTTATTTCGCGATTCGCGGCCCGGCTTTGTTGACTGCTCTAGAGGGGCGCCCACTCCTGTATGCGAACCGTGTGTTAACCCTTTGGCACTCCGAGCTGTTTCGAGTCAGGGACACAGAACTTGCGTGCGACCTATAGCATATTGTAAATAAGGGAAAATTCAGTTGCGAATGTTGCATTTCGATTCTATGAATTTACCACAAAAATGACTGCATACCACAGACCGTTTTCGATTTATTAAAACTGTTAAAATTACTGTAATTAAAACTACACTGTCATTTAGCTTGTGATAGTTACAATTAATGTAATAAATTAATAAGGGTAGTAATTATGGACTATGGATTATGGATCATGGTATGGTAGTAAAAAGGGTAGTAGCAGTTATGGAACGGTAGTTTTTAATGTCGTCTCGGATGTTTTGTCATTAGAGTGCAAAGGGTTGGTAAGTATTATGTTTACCATAAAAATGACTGCATACCACAGACCGTTTTCGATTTATTAAAACTGTTAAAATTACTATAATTAAAACTACACTGTCATTTAGCTTGTGATAGTTACAATTAATGTAATAAATTAATAAGGGTAGTAATTATGGACTATGGATTATGGGTCATGGTATGGTAGTAAAAAGGGTAGTAGTAATTATGGAACAGTAGTTTTTAATGTCGTCTCGGATGTTTTGTCATTAGAGTGCAAAGGGTTGGTAAGTATTATGTTTACCACAAAAATGACTGCATACCACAGACCGTTTTCGATTTATTAAAACTGTTAAAATTACTATAATTAGAACTACACTGTCATTTAGTTTGTGATCGTTACAATTAATGTAATAAATTAATAAGGGTAGTAATTATGGACTATGGATTATGGATCATGGTATGGTAGTAAAAAGGGTAGTAGCAATTATGGAACGGCAGTTTTAATGTTGTCTCGGATGTTTTGTCATTAGAGTGCAAAGGGTTGGTAAGTATTATGTTTTGTAGGGGTAGGTCGTTCTACCGAATCACTTTCTTGTCGTATCGAACAATTTTCCGCAACGAGCAAATTCCCCGTGATTCTATCGATCATGGCGTTGCGGTGGCGCCGTACGCCTTGCGACGCTGATACCCCCGAGAAAACAATTTCACAGGGATTGCACCTCTATCCACCCTTTCGGGGCGAATTACTGCAGCTGCGCTTTTATCGTCTTCTCGCGCACTACGAGCTTTTTCGTAACTTCATACTGGGTTTACTGATAAACTGTGCTAAATGAAATTCTCCGAACTTTGTAGACTGCCGTGCAAACATTTTTGTAAACGCCTTTCAGAATTTTAAAACTGCAACAAATGCTTCTGGTAGAGCGAGTTTAATTTTAAAATGAAATGAAGACGCTTCATAATACAATTTAGTCGTTCAGAAATAAATAAAGTACTCCTTCTTTCGATAATATTATTAAGTCGAAGATGATGTTAATAGCATGCTTAAATTCGTTTAACCTCGGTTGGCGAAGGCTCCATTTTGACCTAGCGTTAAAGACGTTCTCAGTGTTCTACTGGCCATTTTAAATCATTATCTATTTATATTGTGTCGAATAAGAAGATCGACGTTAATCTCAAAGAAAAAGGTTCGAAAATCCTTAAAATAAATTCATACTTAACAATTTAAAGAAATCTAGACTGCCTGAAATCGTCGAAAGTATCCCCCGTCCAAAAGTAAACCCCTCAGGAATGCCAAATGACATCATAATAGACTTTCTGATATTTTCCGTGGCTAGTCTCAAATTCTGGAAAGTACAGAATACTGTTTCAGAATGTTTCGCCCCTGATAATCTGATCTGTGAGTTAAAAATTCGAATTGTAATAATATCTTAGTTTCTCTCACAGGTTATCGTAATTTTCGCCCTGTGTTCTATCTAAACCTTGTTTCAAAAGTGTCACAAGAGGGTTAACTGCACCAGCAACTCTGAAACAACGCCCAATAAAAGCGAGAACAGTTTCACACCTGTTCCACATCACTGTAGGATTAATCATAGCCTGTAGAAAACCTGATCAACCACCGCCCGCGTTACGACAATCCGAAAATTGACATTTACCATCCGCGGTCTCAATCATTCTTGACGGGTTGGCAGGGATTGGAGGTAGGATAGTCTGCGAGATGTCCGAAAGAGGAACCAATCGGCCGGCTCGTGTCTTCTTATCGTGTCGGTGCGATCAATAAGTCCCGGGAGGAGGAAAGAATCCGCTCACGATTCGCTACCAGCGACGTCAACGCGACGATGGTAGTTTCGTGGGTGGTGGGGCATAGGGGAATAAAGACCGCGATGGTGGTGGCAGACGTATAGTTGATAAGGGTTAATTTCGCAGGAAGGAGCAGCCGCCGAGAGAGAGAGAGTGAGAGAGAAAGGGATACGCTCTCTCTCTCTTGTGTGTCCGGCTGTGATTCTTGCGCCTGCCCCGAGTGATGTTCACCCCCGCCGACACTGTTTCAAGCCACCTTCGTTCAGGCTCGTCCTCGACGAACGTCCTCTTGTGGTCGCGCAAGCGCATTCTGATCCGTTTCCTTTTAGTTCGCATCAACGGCTCGACCACGTCGTAACGTTCGCTCTCGAGACTCGTGGATATCTCGTGTTCATCCTCTCCGAGGCTCACTTGAAGAGAGTATCTCTCGACGTCCCGCCTCTGAAACAGTCTTGGAGCCTCGGCATTCAGATCACTATAATTACGTTCATCGGCTCCCCGTATCGACACCTGCTCTTCAGCTTCTTCAGTATATCGTTTCAGGACACTGAACCATGGGAACCATTTTCGGTTAGAGCTTGATTCGGTTCTTTCGAGGAAGAACGAATTTTCTCTTTGTTTTCTATTGGGTTTTGGCAACTAAGTGATTGCGGATTTTAAATAAAATGGAAAATTCAAAATTTTTACTTGAAAATATTACTTTAATAAAATAGGTATTGTCCGTTTTCGTCGATGACCTTTTGCTATCTTTCAGGCAGTGTCATAATTCCATCTTCGTAAAACTAAAAAAAAAAGAATTTTGGCAAACCAATTTTGACACTGCCTTTCTTTCAAGGCTTCATCCTCATATACAGCACATAACTTCTTGTACGCTTGCGATGGCGTTCCTGCATTTTCGGAAATAATAATAAAATATGTCTGAAATGCGCGTTTCGTTCTTTCATTTTTAAATTGCGATAAAAATGGAACTAAATAACTAATCGATACAATTTTCTTACTAATTAAAGGTGGAAATCCAAATAACAAGAAAACAATATAGGTTAGGTACTTCGAAGTTTGGTACGTTGACAAAACAGAAGAATGTGCTAGAACATTTATCGACAAAATTCGCAATCATTTAATTGCCAGCCCCATATTTGGTTTCTACAGTTTGCAATTGATGCAGAACATTTTTATTTTGCATAAAGATCCGCAGTGTATTTATCATTATTACAAACAATATACATCGATAGCAATTATTCCTCGGTAGTCCTAGTGTTAAACAATTTTATACAAAAAATTTTATACAAAAAAACGGATATACTGTATTTTCAAACACTTTTTCATTCGCGTTATACGGAAGTCTACTGTATATCGTCTACAAGAAATCGTACATCAATTTTATCGTAACATTTTCGTAAGAAATTTTTCTTGGAGGATTAAACGATCGTTCCACGCATTTAGAGCGATCAAACTCCAAGTACTCTAACCACGAACCATATTCTCCCATTTCTTCGTCATCGTCCGGTTTAACGAGGGTAACGTTTATGACGCTGGCCATTGACTGCAGATTTTTGGGGGTAGAAGGAGGGATGGAAATTTTACGCGTTCAAGGGAACTTCCCCCGGAAGTAGCAAAATGCTCGAAAGATTTTACGCGAATCTTCCTAGGCCCTCTGCCCCCTGTAAAATCGGGTTAAACTATTGTCATTGCAGTCAAGTTGCCTTGCTCCTGGGTGGATCCGTTATTATCTCATCCTCCCCCTTTTCTCTCTCATCCTTTCACCCACTCTCCCTCCCGTTCTCTTCATTTTCCATCTCCCACTTCCGAATTATCTTTCCCCATTGAAACTGTGGAGAATAATTATCCGCTGTAGGCTTACGGATAAAAGACCGCCCATTGAAAACCATCCCCTTCGGTACCCTTTTACCATCTTGCTTTTTGTTATCCTCGTAAATCAAGGTAATCTCATAGTGCGAACGCCTGTTACGGTCTCTGCAGGACCATTATTTTCAAGGTCCGCGCGGTTTTAACCCACCCCTCGTATAAAACCGTTACTGTTTGTTGAATTGTAAAAACACCGTCGTAATAATACACGAAAAACGTGAAAAAAAATTGTTCGGGAGCAATGAATGCATTACCTGTTTCATTTCATTCCGATCATTTTTTCGGAAAAGTGCATTGCAATTGTTTTTATACCCAATTAATTTTCATTCATACGCTAAATTGAATTTTGATGTAATGGGGTCCAAATTGATTTGCAAACACAGACGAAATTACAAAAATAATGGTCTACGTTTACGAGTAGACTGCCAATCTTTGTGTAAATTAAACATTTTTTGCATCTGTTGGAAAAATAGGGGCCAAACGAAAAATTTGTTTTCTTCAATCATGTTAATAAATTGAAAACAATAATAAAATTGATGCTCTAAATTCTTTAAATCGTACCTATCCATTTTTGCCATAAATACATAAAATCTGCAGTTTATTCGCAAAGTACAGGGTAGTTCGGAATATCACTTGACAATTTCAAATAACCCTTTTATTTCGTAAAAAATTAAACTTAGTCTTTCACAAACAAATTCGAATTTTAAATGGTCTAGTGATTTTTGAGCTACCCTGTATAAATAATGGCACTTTCTTTATGAATTTGAAATAGAAAACCCTCTTCTAATAAATTTTAGAAAAAACTCTTCTCATTCAAAGAACGAAAATATTGAACTTTGATATTTGGTGATCTGTCTGTTCTTGTAATTTCAAGATGCAATTATGCACAGCGAAATACTTGCTCAGGAGTTAATTGCGTTAAGTCAGATAATTAGCGAATAACGGAGCACGAACGGACTCAGGAAATAGTCTCTAAATAGGGCTTAACCTTTCGGCGATGCTTCGAATGAAACGCTCGTTCCTAAAGAATCTGAAAGCCGTTGGAATAATGAACAGAGGATGAAAATTACAATTAAAAGTCTTTCCTTAATTTTCTAAAATCTGCGTATTTTCTAATTTTTACATAGAATGTACAAAACATTACCATGTCCTTTTCGATTTCAGCAGTCAAAACGATAATTGAATATTGTTTCGTTAATGTCTATGTTGTTTAATGTTGCAGATGGCTTGAACAAAAAGAAGAAGAGAAAATTAGGCGGAATAGGAAGCATTTTTTCTGGTGTTTCCGTTTCGCAACTTATGGCACAACGGGAAAGGGCTATTGTTGCAGCATCTGGAGTTCAAGGTTCATCGGTGCCAAATGGATCGCAGGTAATGCAATGACACTGTACATTAAACTGCAACGAAATCTTACCTCCCAGCGACTCAGGACGCTTTGCTTTAGTTAAAATTGTTAAATTGTTGACATGTGAGGAATTACACACATCTAGGAAGATTGAAAAAATTATTCTTTATATATTCATATAAATACATCATCCCCTAAGCTTTGTTCCTAAAAATTTTATCACGAATCAGCTAAATGAGTTTAAATTTTGTACAGTTATTTCTTACGAAATTATCTAGCATTTCTGGAAAACAACTTTTCCAGAAATAACTGAATACATTTTTTAAGCTTACACTCGCATTTCTTTAATTAAGACGATTGCAATTTGTCAAGCAATTTGTCAAACAATTTGATCGGAGAATGATTTTGAATTTGAATGAAATTTTTTGTTCAGGTAAAAGTTGATAAAAATACTTCAGATAATGTAAATGATGGTTTCAAAAAAATGGATATATAACATAGGTACAATATAGTTATGCACTTTTCTTCAAAATGCATGCTTCATACAATTAATTTTATGGATAAAACTCACATCGAGCACATTATCGTTGCAGGTATGGCCGATCGCAATCCCGAATTTGCAAGTTCAGCAGAGCAACCAGCAGATCTGCCACCAGACGCTAAACTCGACCTCGCAAAACCAAGATGTAAACGGCTGTGCAACAAGAAATCCCCAGCAGAGGTTAGGTCAGCACAATATGTCGGGGATGCTAATGGGTAACCCGCTGATCATGAATCAGCCAGCTGCAAATTTCAACAACATGACTCAGCAACAGCAACAGCTGCTGCAACAGCAGCATCAACAGCTCATACTGCAACAGCAACAGCAGCAACAACAACAGCAGCAGCAGCAACAGCAACAACAGTTGATGCAGCAGCAGCAACAACAAACACAACAATTGCTGCCGCACCATCAACAAATGCAACACATGCAGATCCTACAGCAGCAAGAGCAACCCCAGCATCAGAACACTGTTGTGAATCAACTAACCCAACAACAGGCTCCCCACTATCTGAATCAATTAAACCAGCAATCGTTGCACGTGATGCAGCAGCAACAAGAGCACATAAATCAACAGCAGCAGCAGCAACAACAGCAACAGCAGCTGCACATGCAGCAGCAGCTACAGAAGCACAAGATGCAACAGCAGCAGCAACAGCATTTAACCCAGGAAGTCGACCAACAATCAGGGAACTTCAATCCTCAGCACCCGTCTGAAAACTACACGCATCACATGCAACCTGCGCAAGTGTCATCCCAGCCGGCGCTGCATCCTCAACTGCACCAGCTCCATCCGCATCAGTTGCAGCAACAGGCGCAACATCAGCCTAATCAACACGTGATGCAAGCCCAGCCAGCGGATCACTTCCAGATGCAGATACAGCAGCTGCAGCAGCAACAACAAGTACCTCAGGTGTGCGTCCAGCCCCAATATCCTAATCAACAACTAAGCCACCACTCCATGGACGTCATGCAACAGCAAAACCCGGGTTCGGTGATGAACACGATGAACACCGCCGAGATCCAAACCAGGCACAACCGTACGCCAACCGTGACGGACGAAGACATGAACGCCAAGCAGATGCAGCAACAACAACAGCAGCAACAGCAACAGCAGCAGCAATTGTTGCTACAAAACCATCCGATGCAACGGCATCATGTTGTTCAGAACGGGAACATGTCGACCAACTCGCACGAGAACGTCCAGCGGATGTACGCTCAAAGCCAGATGCAGTACCCAGCGAAAAACTTCGACGCGTCAAAGGGGAACGCAGCCGATGTGAAGCATCAGCAACAGTATACACTGTCAAACGTAGCGGGAAGGAGCCCGAACACCAATCACGAAGCACAATCTGGTATGGGACCAAATGGGCAGCCCGGCAACATGCATTTCACGTCGAGGACGCCGCCTTGGCAGCAGAACCGGCCAGCGTCTGGCTCCCACCAGCCACCTCTGGTTACGGTGCAGAACATCACCTGCAATTCCTTCGACCGCGTCCCACCTCTGCATCATCACATTCCACAGGCGACCACCTGGACCGACGAGGTGGCGCGGAAGAAGGCGAAGCCCAGCAAGGTGGTAGTGAAGAAGCAACGCCAGCACAACGTCAGCGACGTCAGGAGCAACAGCCTGGACCAACCCGCGCCGAGTCCGATCGATGAGTTCAACGACAAGGCGCACCAGACCAGCAATCAGATCGGCTCCACGGTGAACAGCAGTGGGCCGTCGTTCTTGGAGGACCCTAGCGGCTACCTGGCCCAGCAGACAGCTTTGCTAAACAGCACGATATCGCGGCAGACGGGGGTCAGCAGTTCTCAAGTGAGCCTGGTCGTGAACAACTCGAAGACGCCGCAGACGAGCCACAACTCGCACCTGGCGAATAACGCCTATCTTCCACAACCAAAGCCTTCCTCCAGCGTCAGCCCGACGAGCACATCGACTTTCAACTCGGTGAAAAATCATGCGACCTCGCCGGTCGTCGTGCACAGCAGCATGACGCCCACGTCGAGCAACGGTGGCCCCGATTCTGAGAGCAGTCCTTGCCAAGGTTGCGTGACCAGCGCCGATACACAGTCGTTCGTGCAGGACCAATACAAGCAGCAGATTCAACGCCAGTACCTGATGCACTCGGATCAACGCGAGGACCCCGTCACGTCGTCCACGTTCGGGGAGCAGTATCAGAACAACCAGGCTGACTCGAGGCCCATCCAAGGCGGCACTGTGAGCACTAGTCATGGATCCCCGATCGGCACGAACAGTCCAGCGAACTCGGACACACCAGCCTCGTCCACGCCAGGAATCTCGCAGCCAGCCACGCCGCAGAGTCTCATCTCCTCCCAGCCCTCGACCCCGCACAGCTACTCGCAACCGCCCACGCCTCATTCGCACGCCACCTCAGGCCAGGTGCCATCCCAACCGCTAACACCTCAGGCTCAGCAGCCGTCACAGTCTTCGATGAGCACTGGTGTCCAGGAGCAACGCTCCGAGACACCTTGCTCCGCAGCGAACAGCTCCAGCGGGGTCACTGTTTGTACTTCCTCGATGCAGACGTCCTCGTCCATGACGGACAACATGGCGCCCCAGGTGGTCAGAAGGCAGACTATAAGGCAGTCGTCGTTGGATGGCTACCAGCCGCATCCTCACACCGTGAACGCCGTCACCAGGGTACCCATGGGCCACTTTACGGGAACCTCTTCAGTGATAACGACCATGGCCAGTGGACATACCGTCAGCAGCAACACCATCACTTCTGTGCTAGCAGGAAGAGCTAATACAGCTACAGTTTCTATTAACACACCTTCCGGCATACCCAATCCCGCGATACCAGACATCCTCTCCAACAAACCCCAACACCAGGCGTCACCTTCTTTAACAAATGTTCCAGTGACTTCTGTGACTACTCATACCTCTCTACCAAGCAGCCAGCCGTCGATAGCGATAAGTGTCACAAAGTCGCCGCTGGAGATGGTCCAAAGCGTCGTCAGTAGCATACAAGTACCTCAGGCTAGCACCAGTTCGTCGGTGCATCCGCAGAATCAGCCTCAGCAGCAGCAAACGCAGCAGCATCCTCAGTCTAACGTCCAGGTCCACAATGTCCTCACTTCTGGCGGAATGCTGAAGCATCCTGCAGGGTCCACATTACCACCTGGTCATATTCTCGTGTCCAGTGGCGGCCAGTTGATAATGGCCAGCACTGGGTCGGGTATCAATGGCGTGATGGCTCCACCTCCACCGAAGATAATCTCGAATTCTAGTTCTATGCCACCATTATCGGTCTCTCCAATGGTCACAAGCGTAACTGGAGCTGTTAGCCAGGTGATCCCAGCTGTCGGCGTGGCTCAGCAGGTGATAGGTCAACCCACGGTCCTCGTGAACACCATTCAGACTCCTGTACTTATCCAACCTGGTGTAATGACGATGGACAGCATAGGCCAGAACGTTCAGATCCCTCATCTAACTGTTGCGACTGGTAACGTGATACAGAACGCGCAGTCGATCATCGACGCGAATCAAGATGTCGCTAGGAACGTGAATGCAAACCAGGGTATGGTGAATCGGCAGCCAGCTCTGCTGTCTCCCGAGTCGATGAGCAAGAAGAAGGCGTACAAGAAGCGAAAGGGCAACCCGCAGACGGTGGCCTCCATGTTACACATCGCCTCGTCGCAGCAGAACGCTGGAATGCTGATGCAGTCGCAATCGAACTTCGCGCAGCAGAACTTCCAGACCCAGAGCATAGGGGGTCCCATGCTTCAAGCGTTGACCATTGTACCGGGAAAAGGAGGTGCGCCAGCACAATTGGTTATGAACGGGCAGGCTGGGACCACGTCGGCGCAGTTCAACGCCCAGCAGATCATCACAAACCCTCAACCAGCTCAGCAGATCAATCTCCTCCAGCCAGTGAACTTGTTGAATGGCGCAGCTGGAATGGTGCAGAACTTCCCGACCATCCAACAGTTCATCGTCCCTGGTATCGGCAGCATGGTCATGTCCGCTGATGGGACTGCGACCTTGCTTCAAGACACCGGGAACATTGGTATGCAGTTGCAGATACAGAATGTAAACGGCCAGAACGTGCTGACTCCGGTGCAGAGTCACAGTGGAATATTCAATCCCAGTCAGAGTATCTTGGCAGCTGGTCCTGCGGGGATGGTGATCAGAGCTCCGCAGGCCACGGGTGGCAAAATTATCCAGCAGCACAGTCCAGGCGCACAATTCCTCTCGCCTAACAGCGGTCAGTTCTTGGTGAATGGTACCACTTCGTTTGGAAACCAGCTGAGTCCCATCGTAGCGAACGTCAGTCCCAATCAGCAGGTGACTTTCAACACCTCGCAAGTCAGGCCATCGAACATGCAGGGCCAGCAGGAGTTCATACAGATGAACGGGCAGACCTTGATGGTGCCCTGCGGAACTGCGCAGAATATTGCTGTCTCTTCAGCTTCGAATCAGCAGAATACTACTTTTGTACAGCAGAATACTACGATCGTGCAACAACAGACCACCATGGTGTCCAACAATCAGATACCGAACTTTCAATCTGCAGCTTCTAACGGGACGAACGTTGACCCTTCTTTGAACATCGATCACAATCAAAGTTATATTTTAAGCTCCGGCATGATCCAAGGGAAGGCGCCGACTTCGCCGAAAAGTAGCGTGAATTCGCCGTCCGCGGATCAAAATGTAGAGCAGCAACAGTATGTTCTTGCTACCAGTAGCACGACCGTCGTAGAAAAGACTGCGCAACAGAACGACCAACATAGCCCGCTGATGGCAAGACATTCAGTGTCCACGCAGACGGCTGGGAACCAGGCGAATATGGCACAGTCTGCGATGATGAGGCAGGGGTCGCCTCCGGATACCACCACGCTTAGCCCTGGGAATAGTCAGAGATCCAACAGCCCTGCTGTAGACACGACGACGCACGGAGCCGCTTCGCCTGCACCACCGATCACTGCTAGACATCATTCGTCGTCCACGGTAATGCTTTAGATTTGAATTTAGTTTGATGTAGGGAAGGTTTTGATTTTTATGTGATTTTGGATACCTGTTTGTAGGCTCCTCACTTATTGTGTTTTACTCAACATGTCCTTATGACCACCACTCACTGTTAGATATCATTCATTATCCACAGTAATATTTTAAATACGAATTTCATGGAGATCATTTCAGTGTTGAGATCTATTGAAGACTGTGTGATGCGGGTGCGTAAAAGCCTCACATCAGTGATCAAATTGTACAGAAAGGGGTTAATATTAAAATTCCCTCGCGTAGAATTAGAAAACTGTAAAAAGACAGTTGTTTGATAATTGATCTATGGTTTCCAGCCGATGGTTCATTGCGTGTCAAGCAGCGAACCGGACTCGGGCGACGTTCCGGTGGCATCCGAGGACTGGAGGATTCAGGGTATCACTACGAAGGAGATAACGCTTAGCCAACCGGGTCTCCACGGGAAGACGTACGTGGAGTCGACGGTGACTACTGGGATCCAGGTTGGTACCCATGTAGATCAGGTCAACCGTCATCTAACTCTAACAGACATGCACCAGCCAGCCGATACGACACACCCTGAAAACACATACGCTGACTCACAGGAGTATATGGACACATCATCACCAAATCATTCCATATATTCAGACACAATGGACCACTCCCCTGTGGAAGATCAGCTGACCGTCGATAACAAAGACATGACGGATCTCTCTTACACAGAGATGGACGTCAGCGCGTTACCGGTTGTAGGTCACGGTCACTATCAGCCGATCCTCTATCATAGCCAGCACTACGTTCCAAACGCGAACGTTTATCGACAGCAAGCTTTAGTGCCAGACCACGCGCATTACACAATGCTACCTCAGAAATTTGATGACAAGCATTGCATCGAGCCGAGCCAAATTGACTCGCAGATCATGCAGCATATCGTAGACCAAGACATGAACGCGCATACTTCCGAAGAGAAGTCGTTGAACGAGCAAACCGTCGGTGTCTCTTATTGTCCTGAGAACGAGGACTATCAAAAATTTGTAAGCGTCGGCATCGCCACGCCACCCGGCATCTATCCACACTTGTACAACTACAGGTCTGATCCTAATGGCATTGCTGTCGTTAATTACTCGCCTAATAAACAGGCCTATATAAACCCATACATTTACAATCCGTTCGTCTATGCGCAAGAGGTCGAGGACGGTGAAGACACCGACTCGTCGTCGGAAGATTAGGATCATATATTTTTTATTTCGTTACGGGTTGATTGATATTGTTTGAATAATTTTGTACATTTTAAATTCGAGTGGCATTACTTGCCCGCTAGGGCCCATCACGCGTTTTAATCCATATATATAAATATATATATACTTATTAAGTTTGTAATTAGTTTGTATTTAACGTTAACGAACTTTTACTTGCAGACGCAATTTTGTGGTGCCGAGTGTTCACGCGAGGCTCACGTTTTTCTTTTTAGCGTTATTATTTAAAATGTACATTGCAATAATGTAACTTTGTATGCTCGTCCGTATGTTGAAACGAGATGCCAACGAAGAAACGAGACAAAAAAAAATTTGCAAAAAATAAGCACACGCACGTGCATAGGAAAATCGTCGTGATTCTTTTATAAATGACAAACAGAGAAAATAATAAATTTTTGCTGAACAATATCTTTCTGTTTGAAAGTCATCTGGTATTACATTATTCCTGAAACGATTGGCAAAAGATTACCTTGAGATGAGCATGCGTAATCAGAGTTTGGATTTCGTCTATCTTGGTACCACTTTTCTCGTTTGCATGCCGCGAAGAATGAAATTTTTAATACCGCGAAAACAGAATTCTTCGGTTCGGCCGCCGGTTGCGTGGGGAACGCGAGCTTCACGGTACTTCCTCGATCGTTGATCGCTTTTTTCATCTTTGCACAATTAATTGGAACAGTCTACATACACCTAATCAATTTTGAAGATTCGATTAGCACTACAGTATTCCATCGTTAATTGTCGTGAAATTCTGAACAATAATCGTCGCAAAACAATCCCTCCTTCCTCGGAGTATATCCCGTGAGGATCCGTGAAGCTCGAGATGCCTCGGTCGCCGAGAGGTGTAACATAATACAGGTCGAGTATATCGGGGAGAACACTACTAATCCAATGACAAAACTTCTTTATTTTTTATTATTTTTTCATGGAACTTTCACCGACAGATTCCTGGCATTTTTCTAATGAATATGATACCAAATAAGATATAATTCCGATGGTATTTACTTAAGTAATGGACGATGAATGTTTCGGCCGCAAGGAAGGACAGTGCATAGGAAAGAAAGAGACGCGGAGAGTCGCAGTCGGCGGCACAGTTTAAAGGCCCACGTGTCGTCACAGTATAATGCCAATAAAAAAAACTTTTTTATTCTTACTTATGTTTTTATGAGACTTTCTCTAATAAATTTATGGCATTCTTCTGATTAAAATAATACCAAATACGATATAATTCGGATCATGTTTACAATAATTTTCCGAAACTTTCATCGTCCATTACTCAAGTATATACCATTGGAATTATATCTTATTTGGTATCATTTTCATCAGAAAAATGCCACGAATATGGTGGTGAAAGTTCGATAAAAAAATAATAAAAAAATAATAAAAAAATAATTAAAAAATAATAGAAAATAAAGAAGTTTTGTCACTAGGTTAATTGTTGTTTTCGCACCGACATACTCGACCCGTATTATGTTACACTTGTCAGCAACCGAGGCCTCTCGAGCTTCGCTGTCCTTTTCTACGTTCGGCACAAGTCAAAGAATAGTATTATCTGAACATTAATTGTCGCCGACCGGACGATTATCGATGAAATACTGTAAATACTACAGAACAAGCAAAAATGAATGATTTCTTCTTTGAAAAACTTCTATTTGGCTTCTATTCTTTGTAATTAATATAAACAAATTTTATTTTGCAAATAAATCCACAGAGTCTACTTGTTACAGTAATCGAATAATATAAAATGGCCACTTTTAGTGTTTCCTATAAGTCTTAATAGAAAATTTGATTTTCTAGAATTATTATAATTTCAGAATTATTATAATTTGGACAAAGAAATTCTAAAAAAAATTACATACAATCTCCGCATCTTCTTCCTACTATTTTAATTCATAAATTGTTTGGTTATAGTGTATAAATTATATTTGTGGGTGGGCCGTTTGCTCGCGTTCGCCCGCGCACGGCCGAAAGAATGATGAGGATCTCGCTGGAAATATAGAGGGGTCTTTTAGTCGACACAAAACGATTTGGGGGTCGTTAGATTGATTGATATAAGCATGCGATTGGTAGGCTTGTGCCTGAGTTGATCGAGTTGTATTTGACAGATCTATACGACAGAGACGTTGAAGCAGACGGAAGGTGTGGTGAGCACAGTGAGGTGCGAGGGCAGGGAACATGCCCTCGGCCGCGGAATCAAACGAAAGCTGGACTCCATCCATTCCATGCATTCTACCCTGCATGAAGACCAAGATGGTCAGTATTGTATGGTATTCTTAGACGTTTATCGTGCATTAGTCGCATAAGTAGCTCAACTAAACGACATTTCCGGCGACAAAAACAAATCCAACCGGACAAATCATTTAATCAAATTTTAGAAGAATTATTTTTCAAATTTTTGGATACTATATCCACTTAAAGTTGTCGTTCATATTAAACTATTTCGACGTACAGCAATGAAAGATAGAAAACAGACTATATTAATTTTTATATTGTTTTGTTGAAAAATTATCTTACATTGCTGTTCGTTAACGTTTCGTACGTATGGAATGTCGTCATTAAGAGTGCTTCTGGCTCTAGCAGATCGTTAGAAAAAACACGTTGCTGTTCACTAATTTTTCCTATTGTTTCCCGTAAATTGTCGAAGCATGTACACGTCAGCTCGTTAATTTAAGTTCGCGTGCATCTGCATGGTTATTCTTTGTTTTCATATGCTGCATGCGCATAAACTGGCACACGGTTGCGTATTACTGCTTGTTGCATGCTGATTGCTTTGGTAATGCTTTTTACATGAGGTGGAGTTACGTAAAACGAAGTATTCCTGCGCGTGTATCGACTTTTCGAAACACTTTCGTTCGGATGAATCAATGTGGTCGAAAATTGCTTTTTTAAAAAAACTGGAGGAAAACATTTTGTTCCCATCCTTACTCAAAATGTGGAACAATTTACGTTGTAATAGCAAATAAGATCATCTACAATGAGTCGGCAGGGTATTTGTACATTCAGTATTTTTGTAATAATTTTATGTAAAGAACTATTAAATTAATACTATCCAATGTTTTGGATATTTTTTTATAGAGAAAAATAATGTATTCGTTTAGAATAATTTACTGTTAGAATATAAAATAAAAAGAATGATAACCTTGTGATGAAAATGTATGTAGGTATGGTTAGTCAGTGTAGTAACATTTAATTAAAAACGATAAGCAAGAAAACACTCAATCAAAAATACTAAAGGTTTATCTACTAATATTGTAATAGTGTTTAGAAAAGATGTTAGTGGCTAAATTATGAAAAATATATTGTTTTAATATATTAGTAATAGATAAAATAAATCGTGTATGCTAAACGATCCACTAATATTGTACTAGTATGTTGAAGTGAAGGTTAGTGGTTAAATGATTAAAAATATATTATTTTACTATTTTCGTCTGTGCTGGTAAATGTTTCTGAAAGTCTAATATATTTTATGAATTTATTTATATGTTTTAACTCTTTCTTTGCATTTTTATCATTAACATATGCCTTTTTAATTTGTTCTGCTTCTACAAGATGTATAATAATATTTAAAATTTGTATTGTGAAGAAATGTAATATATTTCTCGTTTTATACTAACTTTTCGATCCAGTAGATTTTACACTGTAATGTAATAATAGTGGATAAACTTTTACTGTTTACAAGAGAGTCTTTATTCTTGCATTGAAATTAAAAACTTGGCATAGAAGAATTTTTAAGGAAGTGTAACAAAATTTATTTGCATTGGAATATGATAAAATTGCCAACAAAGTAAACGTTTTGTTACCTTTTTCTATAAAATTGCTCACAAAAATTTATATTGGCATACACATTTGCATACTATTTATTACATATAAGTGTTAAATATTTACTGCACTGATAGACAGAATTAAAATAATTTTTGACAGAATTAAAATAATTTTTGACAGAATTAAAATAATTTTTGACATAATTAAAATAATTTTTGACAGAATTATAAACATAGGTAATACAATCTTTGGAATATGATAAAATCGCTGACAGAGTAAAAATATTTCCTTTGATATCTTTTTTCTATAAAATTGATCACAGAATATTATGTTTGCATAAAAATTGACAGTCTATTTATGATGTATTGCTATTAAATGTTTACTACACTGATAGGTAGTATCAAAATCATTTTTGACAGAACTATAAACATATTACAATCTTCAGAATACAATAAAATTGCTCACAACAATTTTTTACTTGCATAAAAATTTGCCGTCTAAATATAAAATATTTCTATTAAATGTATATCACACTGATTAGAAGTATCAAACAATTTTTGTTAACATTATAAACTACTACGATCTTTAAATGATTATTTTATTATTTTCCATCAAGAACTGCCACAAAAACCGAAGCTATTCCTTTAAATAAAATCATTACAAAAGAAAAAGAATGTACAAATGCTTGTTTGATCCACTGTATCTCTCTCAAAACAATGTTCAAAGCTCTCAAAGCAAAATTCCTTTTCACAACCGAAAGAAACTCTCAACCATCTCGCGCAATTGGTTTCCCATCATAATTCCTTAAAAAAAAAAAAAAAACGAAACACCGTGTCGAAGAGCGATCACTTACAATATTTCCCGAGGTGTTCTCAGCAGGTAAGTGATGTCAGTAAGCATACTAAACGTTTTCCGTTGGCTGAACCAAAAGAGGAGACTCGATGCTTGTTACGCACCAGTAACGGCGGCGTTAACGACTGACACATAAACTGGCAAATAATTCCGAGAGGATTTGTTGCGTTTTGTTTTTCTACTAATTGGCTGTCAGGTTTGTTAATATCATTGTCCACATGCAGTTATCACACGCGAATCATTGAGAGAAAGGGAGAGAAAGAGCGAGAGAGCGAGAGAGCGAGAGGACGGGGGCTGGAAAGGGCTTCGCAAGTCATCGGATCATTTTCGGCGCGGGTGTGGCTCATCGATTTATTTACTGAAACTGCAGAACAGCTGAATACCCTCAAATAATTTTTGTATATGCCACAAATTTCAACATTTTGAACAAACTTTCCCTTTGCGTGTTAGTCGAAAAACTGTCGGCACCACTACAATGAAGTATGTAGTTCCTTGGCATACCCGCTAACTCCCGATTGCTCGGGCCATAATAAACAAGAAGGTCGGTCACGCGTCGAGTCATTTAGCTGTTTAGCCGTGTGCTCGAACTTGCGCAAAATGTATTCGTCTTATGACATGCATATTTCGGCGCAACGAAAGGAATTGTGAAATGATAAACACGTTTGGGCACAACTAATACTTTTCAGGGTAAAACTAACGTTTAGGGAAGGATGCTCCGATGACCTTGACCTTGACATATGTTATTGAGGACAACATTCTGAACAACTTTTGTCATTTCAACTACCCGGTGCTCGGTCTTAGTTTTCGAGATATTTGCGAAAAACTATTGCTAGTACTGTATTGAATTTTGTATTATATTGCCGAATTTTTATTTAAAAGAACGTACAATTTTGATAAACGCATTGATGCTTTTTTCGAAATAATGAATTCTATGTATCCATTAGACCATTTAAATACAGAAGAAAATTCTCAGTTTGATATAGATGCTATTCGAGATACTCATAATTTCGTCTGCGTGCTCTCCGCCCCCCCCCCCCCCGCCACCTAGTCCTAACCAACACACGACACCACACACACCCACCCAGTGTTTCTGAGACGAAGGTTCTCACATTAAACAATATAAAATCAACTGAAACCAATACCAATTTGTTTTACTATCAAATGCGATAATATAATACATGTATACTGTATTGGTCTGGGTTAGGTCTGGGTTAGGTTTTGCAATTTGTTTTACTATCAAATGCGATAATATAATACATGTATGCTGTATTCGTCTCAGTTGATTTTATATTGTATAATGTGAGAACCTTCTTTTTAGAAACGCTGGGTGGGTGTGTGTGGTATTGTCGCTTCTCATCCCCACAACGTGTTTACAAACAAAACATAAACAGATGCGGCCCCGGAACAGGCTTACGTTGCCACGGAGCGTGGAAGAATACGGAAAATTTAATACACTATTAGCAATAGTTTTTCGCAAATATCTCGAAAACTGAGACCGAGCACCGGGTAGTTGTTATGACAAAAGTTGTTCAGAATGTTGTCCTCAACAACATATGTCAAGGTCAAGGTCATCGTAGCATCCTCCCCTAAACGTAAGGTTTACCCTTTTCAGATGTCTGGGATGTAATTATGATCAATTCATCGGTGAACAAAAATGATTTATAATTTGAAAGTGGATAATGTATCAATAACAATTTGTAAATTAATACTTAATTTAAATTAATAATGTTTTGAGAAAACTCGTAGAAAATTAGTAATCTTCGTGTTAGTGTTGTTTACGTTTGGTCCGAACGAAGTACCACGAGCCAGGCTCGTCCTTATTGTTTTTGGCTCAAATTTCTTATCACGAGTCTCACTCGTTACAGGCCAAGGGGTTAACCCTTTGCGATCAGCAAATTTCTCTGATGGGAGTACCAGTTAGTCGAAGCAAATTTAGCTTTCCGGAGTTATTTTTCCCTAATGATAAGTGAGCTAAAGCAAATACATAGATATTAAAAAACATGTTGAAGCTTATTTATTGTGTTTAATAGTACATATAATACATACACAGCAGAAATTTTTGTAATTTTTCAAATGCAATTGCAATTTTTTACAAATTCAGGCGATCATGCCGCCAGGGTGGCGACGCCGACTTCTACGACAATTTGAAAATGCCGCCACTGTGGCGGCACCGATCGCAAAGGGTTAATATGTAAACCGTAGGTTAAACGTATAATTTTTCTTTCGACGTATGGGGCACTTGGAAAATATTGGAAAAATATCTTGAAATACTTTTAACTATATAGTTTAATACTGTGAAATTCAATTTTGCAAAAGAAGATGAATATCATTTTACATTTGCCCTTGTTCTGCGAATGAGCAACGTACGTCGACCGATGTTTGGTGCAATTTCAAGCCCAAGCAAGCGCTACTAACTTCATTTGTCAGTCGCTTTTTTTTATTGGTTTTAACATTATTTAAAGCCGAGAATAAGGTCTCACAGAAATATGTTTTTGGCCCAAATTTCTTACCACGAGTCTCAGTCATTATTGTAACCCAAGGGGTTAGGGCGTTGCATATGATGAAATGTCGGATTTCAGAATACAAATGTTATAAAGTATTTTAATGAAGAAGGTTCAAAGCTAATCTTCTAATTTCTATCTTCAGCTTCTATTTACATATCTAACTTTAATTTTTAAATAAAGTTTTTTATATGGGTGAGAAAATAAACATATTGACAACAACATTATGTTTAGTCTAAATGTTATGGTAACTGAACGGCGCTATTAGTCAATGATAGAAAAACCTCAAAAGTGGAAGTATACGCAAAATTTACTATACTGATGCCGACAGTTTTTCGACGAATATTTCAGAAACGAGACCGGCGTTGACACGCAAAGGCAGAAGTTGTTGAAAATATTGATTTTTCCAAGATATCCAAAAATAATCGAATTCGGAGGGTAGGTAGCTGTTCTGTCTAGCATTTTCTTGTACATAATCACCCTCGCGTTTCCCCTCACGCGTCGCATGTGCATAATCTTTGGGAGGGATCGTTGTTCAGGGTGCGCCGAACCCGTTGACCTAAGCCGCGTATGCGCGCGATAATTTGTCACGTAAATCTGCGACTTTATAGCCGTCCGTAATTTCGCGGTTCGAAACGAGTGTCCGGAAATTTACGTCTCGGTCGGCCTCGCGAATCCGTCGAAGCACCGGGAAAATTATGACGAGGGCCACGGCGAAATTCTCTTTGGTTTACGAACCCCAGGTGTATTTATATTAATGGAAAACGAAACGCCATATTTTCGCGTTCACGTGTATCCGGATTTATTTAACGCGGAGCAAACTCGTCGCCATCGTGTGCTGAGAAATAGGTGCGCGGTTTTATCCCAGAGATCGACGAGTCATTGCATGTGCTCGAGACTCATACGATATTTCATTTTGCCACTGATCTCGCCTACCACCATTTGAATGAAGCTACTAATCATTTATTTAACGAGCACACGCGCGAGCAAGAAGCACAGTTGGAGAAACTACGGTTCGATGACAGCGGGGGTGACCTTGGCGGAAAGCGTTCGATCGAAACTGTTGGGGCGATTATGGCGAATGGAGGATACTGTTGTGTACTATAAGGTGTCGTGTTATTGGTTGGTGCAACTGGGAAAGAATTTAATTGATCGAGATTAGAAAATGCAATTTTTTAGAATTTTTTTCAAGATATATATATATATATATATATATATATATATATATATATATTTTCTTTTTCCAATTGAAATCCAGTTATCTTGATTATGATGTATCTGAAGATGACTAATAGACTGTGAATTTTATGCATTTATTATAGCACCAATAATCTAAAGCTCCCTAGAGTCATGAATTGAATATGGTTAAACGAGAATTGAATATGGTTAAACGAGAATTGAATATGGTTAAACGAGAATTGAATATGGTTAAACGAGAATTGAATATGGTTAAACGAGAATTGAATATGGCTAAACGAGAATTGAATATGGTTAAACGAGAATTGAATATGGTTAAACGAGAATTAAATATGGTTAAATGAGAATTGAATATGGTTAATCGAGAATTGAATGTGGTTAATCGAGAATTGAATGTGGTTAAACGAGAATTGATTGTGGTTAAACGAGAATTGATTGTGGTTAAACGAGAATTGATTGTGGTTAAACGAGAATTGAATGTGGTTAATCGAGAATTGAATGTGGTTAAACGAGAATTGATTGTGGTTAAACGAGAATTGATTGTGGTTAAACGAGAATTGAATGTGGTTAAACGAGAATTTAATGAGGTTAAACGAGAATTGAATATGGTTAAACGAGAATTGAATGTGGTTAAACGAGAATTGAATGTGGTTAAGCGAGAATTGAATGTAGTTAAACGAGAATTGAATAGGGTTAAACGAGAATTGAATATGGTTAAACGAAAATTGAATATGGTTAAACGAGAATTCAATATAGTTAAACGAGAATTGGATATAGTTCATATTTGTTGTTGAGCCCGAAAAGAATCATTATATTTAAGTACAAATTTTTTGTAAATTGTTGTATGAAACACTTACTCATGTTTGCACTCAAATTCACAGCCTAACAATTGTGTTACGAGTGTTGTTTCTACATACGAGTTATCAAAATAACAATAATTTCAAAGAAAACAAGCCTTGTTTGAGTAAATTTTACTTTTTAATTCAAATTTATTTTTTATTAAAGATTCTCAAGTTTACCACCAATTATGTGACACCTTGTACACCTAAACAAATACATGAATTAGTCGTTCAAAAGAGTATTAATAAAATGATGAACACTCCTGAATTTTTACAAAAATATCAAATAATGCATGATGCACTAACAAGTAAAAATTGTACAAAATTTTTTGACATTGTGATCAAATATATTTAATGCAATTCTGAATAAAGGAAGATAACAAAATTTCTTTTTGGAAATTTACAGTTTTCTTATCTTGTACTTCCTGAAGAAATGAATTCATTTTTGACGTACATTTATTCACGATGTAATTATATTTGTTTTTGCAAATGGTTAGTTTGTTCGATCGAATACTTTCAGCCAGAGGAAGTAGTTAAACAAATTGAATTGTATCAGAGACCGTTCCATTCGCAAAGCACGCACAAGCAGCATACAGCATTTCGTTGTTATGCGTCGCACCTATTGGTCAAAGTTAACTCACAATTTCATAACAGACTGAATCTCGTGGGATCGTAAAACAATACTTTTGTTTTTACTAATTTGTGTATGAAACATTTACCAACACAATTGTGACATTTTCCTGATTAAAATAATACCTAACACGATACAATTTGTATCATAGTTAATTGAGGATTTAATTGAACCTCAATTATCCGAACCGTTGGTATCTGAATTATCTCCATCATCCGAATATTTACGTATTCTGCATGAAAACAGTTCAATATAAAGCGATCCATACACAACACGATTTAATCTAACTCTGCAGAGAGAAAACTGTTCTGTTATACCCATCACTAGTTCGGATAATCGAGGTACCACTTTATCGTGGATTAAACGAGTAAACACGATCCAAATTGTATCGTGTCTGGTATCTTTTTAATCGCAAAAATGTCACGAATATGCTGGTGAAACTTTTATTAAAAAATAATTAAAACCAGCAAAGTGATATAATTTTAAAAGATCAAAAAATAGAGTCTGTACACATTATAAATGACATGTCCACAATTTTTCACATATATTAAGACAATATATGCCAAGAGGTTAAGAACATCTTACAGATCTATCACTTGAATGACAAATTACTGAAATTAAAAGAGCAAAAATTCGATTTTGAAACTACGATCTCGCGAGCTCGTCACGCTTGCCGGCAGAGTTTCGGCACATTAAAAATCACGCTGACTCGCCACCATGTTTCGGACCCTTAGTTCATTAAAAGATAGCGAAACGAGAAAGAAACCGAGAGGAAAAGAATGAGAGAGAGAGAGAGGGAGGATATCGAAAGAAAATCTCGTGTGTTTGGACCGTTTAGTAACCAAGGCGAAATCAGAGGAGAAGAGCCAGAGGAAACTGGAAGTGGGTGAGCTAGTGTGGGGCGCCGCAAGAGGAAGTCCGGCATGGCCGGGCAAGGTCGAGTCTTTAGGCCCCCCGGGGTCTATGACAGTCTGTGTCCGTTGGTACGGGGGCGGGGGCGGTCGGAGCCAGGTCGAGGTCAAGGCTCTCAAGTCCCTCTCCGAAGGCCTCGAGGCGCACCACCGTGCGCGAAAAAAGTTTAGGAAGTGAGTCGCACCACCTCGTTCCGCGAATTAACCAGTCCAAGTTGTTAACGAGTTCTCGATCACACCTAGGGGTGATACGCACTCGTCGACTAACGATAGTAACAAGCTATCCTAGCCTATTGCCACGAATATCTGTTCACATGTCAGTTATAACATCACAGACCTTGACCTTTGACCCTTTCGCTATTTCTGGTGACCAGGCTGCGATTTTTAGGCTTTCGTTGCAATCTTAGTGTTCCTCCTGTCAACACTGTTTTTACCACAGTTTAATGTACACCTATTTCGCCTTATTGCTGCAACGCATCTTTGCAGTTTCACTCAATTTTTATTTCAGATTTTAAAAGGTGTGGTTTGTCAGCCTTGGTAGAAATAATGTTAACCCTTAGCACTCGAATGGCGACTCAGAGGCGCCACTACAAATAATTATACCATTATTCAAAATATTGTTTACATTATTAAATTTGTTTATATTTCATAAATTACTAAACATTTAAATATTGTATGAGGTACTATATCAGTTTCATACGCATAAAATGAAAAAAATTATGTACAATGGAAATATTCTTGGTCAGAAGAAATGTTGGATTTTTGAGTTGACATAGCTCCGAGTGCAAAGGGTTAATGATTCAATTGTTAAGTTAAACTCTTGCTGTTGATAGTATTTGCTGTTATAGAGACACATAAATTAATTTCATACTAGTAGTTTATCTGGACTATGACTCGATTAGAGAAAAGTCCCATTTTTGCATTGAATATCAATTGTGGTGTACTTTAATACTGCGAATGTCTACTTCAGGCATATATACATTTAAATTATTTATTGGTTAATTATTTATAGTGTTTATATTGATTATAAGTATTCTAATATTTTTGTGTACGTGACACGATTTTTTTCTATTTTTGTTCGGATCTACGAAATATGGCAAGGTTAGAAAAGTAATTGCTAGAAATAAACTGAGGATTTGCATCCACTCAAGAAATCTTTTAGTCAATGAATGAAAGTTATTTCGCGTTTTTTAGTTTCCTTCAAATTAAGCATGAAAATTGTAATTTCCCTAAAAATCTGCAATCTGTCAAAATGAATGATTTCAGATTTGTTATTATACAATTAGTGAAAATTTAGAAATGTTTTCTTTCTTCCAGTCGTAAATCAGCGATAACAGTAGAAATCCTTTGAAAATCTTTTTTTATCTTCTTTAAATATTGATTTTAGAATAATAGCGAAAGGGTGAAAGTTGAGAACAATTCTTAATGGAAAAATGATTAAACTTCAAAGAGAAAGGTTAAAATAAATTATTGAGTTTCAAACATTTTATAAATAAGGTCATCAGTGAAAATATACCTAACACAATTGTGTGATGCATTTATGCATCTCTTTCTTATTTTACTATCGTTTGTCGACGGCCGAGACCATGTCAGCTTTCTTCAAAAAGTCTAAAATGGATGAAGAAACTGGTCAATATTTTACAAATTTGATTCAGGAAAATGTATACGTTTCATCACATTATGTGTCAAAAGATTAATTCTTCGTATTTGTATCAGTTCTGTACAACATTCGGTAACAAACCAGCAGCCAATGATATCGAGTCTCTGTTACATTTAAGAATCGCCTCGCGTAGCTGCGATTTTTATATCCTGCGAGCATTTATTACTTAATGTAGATCGCTTTTATTTTAAACTATTCTTTAGGAAGCCTTTTATTAAAAGACGCTTTTATCCTAATTCTATAATCGCAGTTGCGCGTATTAGGTGTGTTTTTTTTTTAATCTACACTCTATATAGACATGCGCAATTCTTTTATTCTGCTTAGTATTGCTGTTGAAATAGAGCTATTATTCTATCTTTAGTAACATGTTCTTTGTAGTATAATATTTGTAGAATTTCATGGACATCGAGAAAATGACAATCCTTTGTTCGATGAATGTACACAAGTAAATATTTAAAAGAAATGATTACAAACTATATTTTAATAAAGAATTATACTCTTATATAATTAATATATTGATATTTAAACGTATCTGACGGAACAAAAATTTTTAGAAAGTAATAAACTGGACAGATATACTGACAAATTATTTAATTATTTTTAGTGACTATTTGGAAAGTGTTTGTTCAAAATAAAGTCATTGGTTCTTTCAACAATTATGATTATATTATTGGAGATTAATACAGATAAATAACGAGTAATTAACATTTTTATATCGTTTTTGTAATATATCACTGGTATTGGAATTAATTGATGTTCAATGTTAAAAGTTGAAATTGATAAAGATTATTCACAAAAGTGGCTAAAAAATACTCTCATACTGTGCATTGAAACTTCCAGTTATGTGCATCTATCGATCAAGGAACGTTTCAAGAGACTCGTCAACGTTTATATGTAAATTACATCAACAAAACTGCAGATTTTTATGCAAATATAAATTTTTCTGCAATAGTGTATGCAATTAAGAAAAATCAAGACAAATCAATACACGTATCTCGTGTAATAGTACGAAAAATTCAAAGTTTAATTAAAATTTAATTAAAATTTAATTAAAATTTAATTAACCCTCATATGTCTCTCATTTTTTAATAAATTGACATAATATAAAAATCAATATGCTGGAAAGACATATAATCAAATTTTCAAATTCTTTCTTCAAAAGTGAAAAAATTATGGAAAAAGATGAGGCAAGATTAAACAATGTCATCTGTACTATTAGTTCATCAAAGTCGCTGAAAAATATGTCAAATTGATACAGAATACAGATAATGATTAACATCGAGTACGTAAACCATTTCTTAAACACTTATGTCAATACTCAGGTACTCGGAGATACATCATTCCAATGTCTCTTTAAAATTGTTTGAATGTTGTTCTAAACAAATAGCAATATCACTAGAAATTTCCATTACCTTTGTCAGAACTTTGTAGTTGTGCAGGATTATAATAAATTAACATTGAATAAATATGCAAAGTTCGTGTTATTTATTCAGTGTATATTTTCTTCAATTAACCCCGCACAAAGTTTTGACAATCTTGAATAACTATAAATTGATTTACATTTGAGTCGTAGCAATATCCATTGAAACTAAACATAACGTTATTGAACACGCCGCAGAAAATTAAATTTATCGACATAAGGGTTAACTAAATGTATATTTTGCATACAGGCAGACATTGAAAACGCATAAAATCCGCAACCAAACCATACTCCAAGTATCCAGAATCATTTTGCGTCTCTTAACCAGTTGGCTGTTGCGACCTCTTTGATAAGTGTGTACCTATAACAGGCATGTCCGGAAGTAGCTCACTTGGAGGCAAATTCGAGGGAGACGCCTACTTCTCCCGCCCGCGCGTCTCGCTCTTCGTGGCGGCCGTAGTCCTCCGAGCTCCTCAGACCCGTGCCTACCGCTTGCAATATGTGCCGCGTGTGGCGCGTTGGGGCGACTCTCGGACCTACGGCAGTGATGGTATATAGTCTCGGTTTTCTCACGCATGCGCGACGATTTTACCGTCAGTAAAGTACAAAGTTGGGCTAAAATGGGGTACCTTGGTCACCCCGCATAGTTTCGCAAATTTTTTTCCATTCTCAAATATGAATTGACAAGTAGCTCCTTCTCCAATACTAGTTGCCATTATGAAATCGAATATATTAACATTAACTTACCAAAATTTCGAAGTACGGTCGTCTCGTCATGTCGTCTTGCACTCTTCTGTCCGGTTTCCCGCCAATGACAGTTCTCCCCTACTTTCCCCGCAAACATAAGACGTACGGCACGTTCCTACATTTAGTCGCGCATGCGCGAAAAAACCGAGACCATATACCATCACTGACCCACGGTAGGCACGGGGCTGAGGAGCTCGGAGGACTACGGCCGCCACGAGGAGCGAGACGCGCGGGCGGGAGAAGTAGGCGTCTCCCTCGAATTTGCCTCCAAGTGAGCTACTTCCGGACATGCCTGACCTAAACTGTGTCGCAAAAAGTAAGCGAACTACTTTGTGCACACTGTATACAGTTTTTTCATAATAATCATCTAAATTTCCGTATTTGTGCGTTTTATTTCGTCTTGGCCTCCAAATATTCAAAACATCTTGAAATTTAAGAATCTAATTTAATTATCATTAAAATTGCAATGTGAACAGCAAACTGTAGCTACTTTTTACGCGTGACGAGTATATTCGTCATAGCAAAAAACTGTGCCATTTCTACATGACGAGTATACCCGTCAAAAGCAGCTAACTGGTTAAATCTTCAAAACAGTTTACCACTATCGAGAGACCCAAAACCGATTCTGGCCCGTAGAATGACGTTCCTTGAGCCTAACCGGTTAGCCAAGTAGTAGCGTATCGCATCCTAGATGTACCACGGCTTCGCTGTTACCCTCTAAGCCTGTACAAAAAGCCCTCGCCGGAGATTCACCCTTGAGGACTAACGCCACGATTTTCTCGTGTCCCCCGTTTCTTCTTCTAGAAGTCGTAAATTGAATATGCAGCTGGAAAATGCCATACAAGAGGCAATGGCTGAGCTGGACAAGGTGCCAGAGTCGGGCAAGGACAAGAAGACAGCCGGCAACAAGTCCTGCAGGGTGCAGGGCCTGAAGGAGCCCGGAGGTTCGAGGTCCGAGGGCAAGAAGTCGTCGAAGAAGTCCGTCGGGGCCTTGAACCCTGTCTCGTCCGAGCAGAAGCAGTGTCGATGACCTTCGAACCCGTCTGCTTAGGCCAACGGTGTCTAATCTCGTAACCTTCGCGTGTAACAGGTGTTTCGAAGACGAACGCTCGGAGGTACTCGCGTTCGTAGCATCTGTGATCAAAAGAGAGAACTCTCGTTCTACCTTCTTTTCGCTACCAGTCGTGCTCCCGATTGGCGAATGAAACATTTTTATAAAAGTCGCAGAGCGAATGTTGTCGCTGTAACACATACTTGGTACGAAAACGACGTAGAATGAGAACGAACGTTGTACCGTCTCTCTCTCCTGTCGACGAAAGGCAACCAAAAAAGGAACTTCCAGTATTAGAGGTAATTGGAATGGTTCTTTCGACTCGTTGTTATAGACAGTTTATCCTATCTTTCGATGATCCCTGTAAATACCGATGATTTCTTTCGTGTTTCTCCTGCGTCGCGATTCATTTCTCCTGTACATAAGTCAACGAAATCACGATCGAGTTTCTACAGCGGTAGAAACGGGAAAATGTTAGAATCGATTCAGTCGAAGACTGAGAGAATTTGAGGATTTCACAAGAGTCTGTGTCTTGGCTCGAGACATTCCTCGGTTGTAGGCTAATTCGTCATTATTCACGGTAATTCGTCTGCTACGTAGCGTGTACAGTTTTAGAGCGGAAAGCATTTTTCCTATTGATGTTCGAGCAATGCGTTTCCACTCCCCGCAGAATTAACCTAATCGTATTTAAATGATCGTGGGAGGCGTTCTACCGTTCCACGGTAGGCTCGGTTATATTCTTGATTTGTTAAGAATATTTCAAAAAATTTACTCGACGCGTTTCTGAAACGAAATTGTTGGATTGTGGTTGCGTGCAGATACCGGTGCACGAAAATATTTTTCTTTAGAGCGAGGATTGAGAGAAGAAACGATGAGAGGATTGTAAAAAGAAGGACTTGAAGTTGCCAGCAGGACCTGAGGTTGTTTGTTCGAAGCACGGGAAATTGTACAGCTTGTTTTCGCGTACCTTGAAACAATATAGAATCGTCAGATCTCGGAAACAATTGTTAAAGTTGGCAAATCGTTCACCGGTAATCTGGTTCTGAAAATTAATTCGAGTTCGTTTAATTGATTTAAGAGCAGAGGTTTCCCTAGAAACGCGTTTCTATTTGATGGAGAAGAGGTTTTATTGTGAGGACGAAACTTTAACAATTTCTTCTGAGGCGGGCAAACAACTTTTCCCTGCTCGCGAAGGACCATGATCAACGAGTCGGAAAGTTTCTTCTCCTTGAGGAAAAAAAAATGGGAATGTAAAGTGTCTCGGTTAACGAGTTTCTGTTGAGCGTAGTTTTAATGAAGGCGTACTTACATCGCGACTCTTCGAGCAACAAGCGTATCAAGTGTTACATTAAGATTCACGAACACAGGCCGTGAGACGTCAAAGCGTATCTCGAAGAAGAAGAAGAAGAAGAAACCGAAGAAGACCCGGTGAACTATACTAATCCGGGCGTGTTCCATTTCGAAACACAGTTTTACGCGACCCCGAATTTGTTTTTTAAAAAGTCGACGATGCACGAGGATTAGTATCCGCGACGGAAGAGAGAAGTAACACAAAAACAAACAACTACAAACAAATACAAACACACACGCACACAAACATACAACACACACACACAAAAGACCGAGAACGGGCGCAGGTAGTTTTTAAAAACGATATTTTTGCGAATGAATCAACGTCACTGTACCTACAGAGAGATACTATTCTCAATCAATCATTTTTTAGATGGCTATACATAAATATACAAGGTGTAATTCTTTTACCGGGACGTCATCGTGTTGGATCGTCAGATATTGAATAGAACTCGACACGTTGGGATCCTTTTTAAACACGGGCCGGCGAACGGGTCGGCGTTTTTTGAAAACCCGCGTAAACCAACTTTTGTAAACGTTATTCCTTAGACGATAAATGAATATGAAGAGTACGACGATAGCGTATCGACGTGCTGCGGACTCGCGATACCAAAAGGGATTTTGTACATAAGACATGCCAGATTGATTCAGAATTGGAAGTCTCTGCGAGGTGTCCTGTCCGGGCTTCGATCGACACACGCTGGGATCCACTTTCAACGAGATTTGGGGCTTTCGGGTAGCTTGAAGTAACTTTTCTTTAAAAAAAGATCAGAAAACTGCAGGAAAAAAATCACGTAGACCGGGTACGGGCAACTGTTTTGGGGCAAACGCAATGGAACGAAATCGATAAAGTTGCTGTAATACCCAGAAAACTGTCATAGATTCCGCGTTTCATCACAACAAAACAGTATTCCACGCAGAAGTTTGAAAAACGACGGTCAACTGTACAGAAAACGCTATAGTTATCTGGGTATTACTGTATCTACAGCGATAGTTCGGTAAGGATCCGAGTTCGGGGCTCCAGGCGTTCCCAGGCCCCGCCTTTCCACTGAAGGAAACGACCACGCGCGAGCTCTCCACACCACTCCGTCAGCTGTAAGGCGGGGAGCGCATGCGCATGACCCGGGTGCAGGCCTAATCGGCCTCCCGAGGTTTGAAGCTAGCCAAGCAACTGCTGTGCGTAGTGTAAAGAGCCTCAGTGGGCGTGGTTTCGTTGCCCCTGACATCTCCAACGGCCCACAGGACAATTTTCAGCCTGTACCTGCGATAGACCGTCGAAGGAGATCCGAGAGATGCTGCTCCGCCTTGTTTCAGGTGATCTCGCTACAATAAGGAGAAGTACCTCGTCCTTATTTTTTTATCGAAGAAAAAATTCAAAACGACACAACACCATGGTCGCACAACTTTAGCCCCAAGACACGAGAAATGTTCCTTTGCATGCACCACGCATAAAACATGTACAAAACTTACAGAGTAAATCTTTAAAAGTTAGTAGTATAATACGGACATCTTGTTCCAAGTATCTCGGTCCCGGGGAAAGCTTTCGATACGTTGCTTTATTATTTATAAACATACATTTTCTTTCCGTTGACATACTTTTGTAAATTCTGTATACTCTTGGATCACACCATGGGAAGCAATGTATTAACGATATTGAAGCTTTCAGTAGATCTGAACATACACTCTAGACAGACAATAAAGAACAAGTATCAAAAAATCGAAGAGGATCGCGCGAATTCGTTCGTCCTGCAGCATGGACGCTCTTTTATTCGTCAATTTGTGAACTGTTGATTATTCGTTGCTACGCGAAACCACAGAGAACGCGGAGGACACTCTGGGTACGCTTTAGGGGATCTCTTACTGTAACTCATAATGATTAAAATATCAAAAAGCACAGTGGACCAACACGCCACATTCAGTGGACTGTCATTTCACGTTATGCAAAATAATTTCGAAATAACAAAATCTTCAATTCTGCAGTGGCTTCTTTCTATTCGCTTCATTAGTTGCGCCATTGGTAACAGTTTAGAGCACGCTGTTGAAGGTTCATCATTCCTATCAGGAAGTATGAACAAGTCAAACGGTGCAGTTTTCAACGTTGATCTATCAGTTGAGCGAAGTACGTAGTCGCAGAGTTCAATCATTCAGATCAAACGTAAAATTCTAAATGCAAGGACCACTATTTACGGTAAATGTGCGAGCGCGTTGAACAGATACCGTTCCATGCAGCTGTAGCAACGAGTAATCGTCATTAACCGCGACGACGACTGTCGATGATCTGCAAGACAGTGGTGACACGGAGTCGTAGCTTTTCAGTTTTTCTTTTTTTCGCGAATCACGCGCCTCTCATGACGACTTTCACATCAAAGCAAATCAAAAAGAAGCTCGAGAGAAAGAACACGAACGTGTCGACGGGTCTCTCCTCGTACTTATAGTGAAAAATTTCAAAAAAATAAAGTCTCGCTTCCTTCCGCGACACGACGGGAATACAAACATACACACACACACACACACAGACACGAGAAACACGTGTCTGTCGCAGATTCGTAGATTTTCAAATCAATGCGTGGCGAAAGACATATCACCATGTGCACGGCGATTTCCGAACTGAGCCCTTCCGGTGGCAAAACAGAGAAAATAAAAGATGGACGACGCCTGAGGTTCGTGCGAAGGATAAAGCTAAAATGGGCAAAACGGCTGGCATCGCTGTATACAAAATGGGACCGTTTAAAGATAAGACAATTCTAATTTTATCCTCTCGATTCCTTCGAAAGAAAAGAAACTCTAGGCTCTTCCTCGCCTAGTTTCGCGTGAGATCTACAGATCTAGATCGATCACACAGGAGGGAAGCGTTTTTTGTCCTTTCTCCGCGGAAGGAGAAGCGAATTCGTGAAACAGTAAAGACTTACCTCAGTAATGTAATGTACGCAAGAATCAAACGAGAGTACGTATATATACTGTAGTGCTGACGTCCTTTGTATATTTTCCGTAATGTACATAACTATACATACGCCTTAACGATAATTATTGCTCTACGATAACCGTCGACGTGCGCGTTATTTAATATTTATGCGAATCTTGGGACGAGGATCGCGAGCTCGCCGGAAAAGCGACGCCTGTCGAACTGTAATTATTAATACTAATCTCTATCTTTCAATTATTGGCGAAACTTTCTATAAATTGTACAAAGTTCGCTCCCTAATTTTATGTATATTTTTAATCATCAACTTGGTGTTTTTAAAGTGTATATTTATTTTTGTAGCACCTTTTATTGGATCGTTTATTAGTGGCGATTTTGTGTTTTAATCTTTTATCTGTCGATTTTTTTCTTTATGTAATAAAATTCTTTAGAAAATCGTGTTGACGAATGGATAAAACAGAGACAACGTGCGTTCAATGGATTTTTGGTTCTTTTTATGATTAAATAAAGTTTTTTGAAAAATCGATGTTGACGAATGAATGGAATGGCGTCGACGCGCGTTGCTTTTTCGCGAGAAATCGATGAATTGCGTGCACGATAATGTCTGCTATCTCGAACCATAAAGAGGCCTATGTTAATCGACAGTTTTTGTGCATCATTCGTTCTTTTCCTTTCGCGAGTACGAGGGATTTAGGTGCGGTTGAGAGGAAGTATAGTTAACGCGTTTGGTCGAGGAGTGCGAATAATCACGAGAAACCAAAATTTTTTGGAGGACTATATACCGGGCTAGTTATCGAGGTGTGACTGAGAGAAGCACGAATTTCTTCGGCAGATATTTATTACTATTATTATTTATCGAAAGAGGGGGGGGGGGGGGGAAGAAGTGTAGTTATATTTAACGGAGCGTTTCGTTCGCTTGTTATGTTTTGAGAGAGATATAAATTAAACAAATTGTGCGCGAGGCGACTTTTGCTCTTTGTCGCGAAATGTACAGCGAGAATGCGAGAGAAACTGCGTGTGTATGCGTGAGAGAGTGAAGAATGTTTGAAAAGCAAAAAAGTAGAGGGAGAACAAGAACCAGATGGGAAGAAAAGATGCAAAAAACGAAAATGCAAATTCCGACGGACGAATAATATAGTTTTAAGAGGCACCAAAAATGAAAGAAAACTGATTAACTCCGTAAGAGAAACGATTCAACCGTGATCACGTGAACTATACCGAGTCAAAGAAATTTAGGAAACAGCGACCGAATACACTTTTTGGTGTACAACATGGATATTAATGCAGATAAAATAGCTATACATAATTATTACATCAACTATCAGTGGTATAACAATAAGAGATGATAATTTTATATTTACAAGATAGAGAATCGTTGAATCTAAATGAGTGTAATATACGTCTGTATTATGAAAAAAGAATCCACACATATACCATACGCATATTCTCCACTCACGATTTATCCCTTCTGTGACCCACGAACCACCATTTTCTTCACACACACACCCCCGCCCCCTTGCTCCCCGCCATGAAATTCCGAGTTAGAACGAAAAAAACTAGAAAAGCTAGCTTATTTAATATTTGGCATAATATTCGTATATATAATATATTATATTATATAATTATATTAATACATATATAATATCATATATTATATATATAAACAATTATAAATATGATTATAAATATGAATATAAATAAAAGTATAAATACAAGATATAAATATATATATATAAATATAAATAAATATATCTATATATATATATACATACACACACACAGACACACACGAGAGATAGAGCATAAAGTAAACAACAAAATGAAATAGGCTCGGGCGGCAATATTTGCATGGCCGAGGAAAAGTATGAAGCTATGTGATCCACTACTACTAGTAGCTTTTAGCTGTAAAGACTTATACTTTATTTTGTAAATTTTGTTTATACAATGTTTGATCGTTCACGCATAATACTATTGTATGTGAAAATAAGTTAATAAATCATTAACATGTGAAGTTACATGATGTCGTATTTGATTTCTCGAAACCTTTTACTACTGGATTCCCGAAAAATGATATCCCAATTGTATTCATTTTATTGTTCTGTTGTTTATAGAATACTAAATAGTTCTGTACGAAATTTTCAAATTCATCAAATTGCTTTACACTTTCTTGATACTTGTCATTGTACTTTTATTCTTCCGCCACTTTATGAAATTCCTAAAAGTCTCTGTGGTTGTATAATATTGCATCCAGAAATTAAAAATTTATAATTGCATTTTTCCAATTTTTGTACAGCCATAGTAATTCTCAATCGCAATTCTACAATATATTTCGAATGATATAGTTTAATAGCTTCTCTTGAGATTATTACTTAAATTATCAAGCTTCGTTTATTAATAGCATTTTTAATTAAAAACCATATATTAATAGACTTTTTATAGTCAAAGTGCTAACAAATTCTAATTGTTGATTTCTACTTTATAGTAAATAGAAAGGAAAGCAACAATTGTTAGCAATCATGTTTCTAATAATTTAATATTTGCATGTGCAAAATTTTTGCATATTTTTTATGAAGTAGCTGCGTAAGGACAAAGTGACGACATCTATGGAAGTAGACTATACAAGTAGACTATACAAGTAGACTAATCACCATACACAGACTTAAAATACCTATAGACATTGCACGCAGGCTTAAGATACCTACAGACATTGCATGCAATGCATTTTTCTGTCTACGGTTTTGATTTACCGACTCTGTAGAAAATGCCCTAGTACCACAGGCGAGGCGTCTGTGCCCGTAGTAAAAATAAAGTATACGGAATATTCAGTTCTTGCTAACACGGCTAAATTCGTGAACTATCGGTAATATTGAGCGCGATACCGTAATGGTACTAGACAGAAAAGCCTATAAGATGCAATGTCTGTAGTAGTCTTAAGTCTGTGGTCTGTAATTCAGAACCGTGGATAGAAAAATGCATTGCATGCAACGTTTGTAGGTATCTTAAGTCTGTGCACAGACTTAAGACTACTACAGACATTGCATCTTATGGGCTTTTCTGTCTAGGCCTCGGGGGGCCACAGTGGCCCCCGTACCATTTCGGCGTCGCGCTCAATATTACCGATAGTTCACGAATTTAGGCGTATTAGCAAGAACTGAATATACTGTAAATTTCATTTTTACTGCGGTTGTCTGTAGGGTAGATCTCGTCGGTGCTGTGGGTATCAGAGAGGATTGAGGGTGCTCACGGCCGGGGTTAAGCCGTGCCAACTTTTTACTTTTAAGTCTGGAACCGAACCTGTTTCATCTTTTTACCCCCCTAACACATGAATCAGAACTAACTTTTAGTCTGGATCAGCACCCACCTCATCTTTTTACCCCATCTGTGGCATGGATCTAAAATAATGTTTTATTAACCAATCAATACGCAATATGTAACGTACATATCAAAGCCTATATCATCTTTGGCCTGTATCTTTGAGAGGAACGCTAACCGCGCTAATCAACAAGAGTAAGATGAACAACCCTACCTGAAACTAAATCGAAACCAAATCGAAACCAGATCAAAACCAAATCAAAACCAAATAAAACTCGAATCTACTGAATCGTAGACGCAACGACCTATAAGCAACTCGAGTCGCCACATCCCGTGAGTGAGCCCCTGAGGGATCACCGGTCGGAGGAATATCAATTTCAGAACAAGAATACCAATTTAGGAAAGTTGAACTTTGAACGTTCAACAGCAGATTCCAATTATAAATGCAAAAATAAATATTGAAAGTGTTCGTTGAACATGCATGTATTCTCAAACGAAAAGTTTTTATATGGATTATTAATTGAAAAGAAATGCCGAAGCTGGAACAAACGAAAACGAGGAAAGTATTAAGCCTTACATTCTACTACGAAATACATATTTACGCAAATTCTAAATGTGCAGCTATTAGCTCGATATTATCCACTACATGCAAGATACTATAATTTATAAGTTATAGCATTTTGCGAATTGTGGATAATATCGATTGCCCAGGTCTCACCACGAGGAGGTTGCTGCACAAGAGACCCGAAAGGGAGTCAGAACGAAGTCTCCCTTCGTTCTGCCTCCCTTTCTTACAACGAAGATTCTTAGAAACTAAGTTTCGCAGGTCGCTAAATGGAGAAGTAGTCTTTTTCATGGAAAAGACTTCTTTTCCATTTAGCGTATGTCGAGTAATTATTGCGGGACAAAGTATGAATCGGAGAAGAAGTCTCCGATCCACGAGGGATCAAGTGCGAATCAGGCGGAAGGCTCTGATTCTTTCAAAGAGACAAACAAGATCGAACCAGAGCAGAAGGCTCTGGTTCAAGGGTGACGCGACGCGTTCAGTGCTTACAAGTCCTGAGCCGACCAGCCCGATACCCGCCACTCCATCACCAAGAAAGATGGCAAAGAGATGCGCTCAAACGGTTTCTGGCGCTACTGGGTGACATGAGAACATGGCGTGCCCAGGATTACGTTAACACAGAGGATCGTCAGAAGACGAGTGAACGAGTCTCTTAGACATCCTTCTCAATGACTTCACGCCGGATACCGAAACTGGACCAGCTCAGAACCTGCAAGCAAGGCCGACACAGCAGAAGGCTGTGTCGGAGTCCGAAAACGAGGCGAGCAAAGTCAAGTTACGGCAATAATTACTCGACATAATTACAACGACGATTGACAATCTTAATAACTAACGCACGCACTAAAACTAATTTATAAATAATCTGGAGTCTTCGTTCGACGAATCCTCTTCTTTCGATGAATTTTCTTCGTTCGATGAATTTTCTTCGTACGATGAATTTTCTTCGTACGATGAATTTTCTTCGTACGATGAATTTTCTTCACACGATGAATTTTCTTCGCAAGATGAATTTTCTTCGCAAGATGAATTTTCTTAAACAGAATCGATGACCAGCTGAAACAAAATTGACTCCAACTGGAAAAGCTGTTGAAAAAAATCGAAACAGAATCGAAAACCAGATGAAACAAAATCGAAACAGAATCGAAAACCAGTTGATACGAAATCGACACCAAATGAAAAACCAGTCGAAACAGAATCGAAACCATGTCGAGCCCAAATCTAATGATTTGTGGACGCAACGATCTATAGGCGATTCGGGTGGCCCCGGGGACGCGAGTCCCCGTACCCACTCACGGGCCCCATCCCGTGAGTGAGCCCCTGAGGGAACTCCGATCGGAGAAATATCAATTTCAAGACAAAAATATCAATTTGAGAAAGTTGGACTTTGAAAGTTCAAGAGCATATTCCAATTACGAGTCCAAAAATTAATAATGGAGGTGTTTGTTGAAGGTACATGAATTCTGAAATTGAAATTCCGTATTTCTATTATTAATTGAAAAAAAATGCTGAACCTGGAATACCTGAACAAAGGAAAACGAAGAAATTATTAAGTCTTACATTCTAATATAAAATACATATTTACGCAAGCTCTAACTGTGCAGCTATTAGCTCGATATTATCCACTACATGCAAGATACTACAATTTATAAGTTATAATATCTTGCGCATTGTGGACAATATCGATTGCCCAGGTCTCACCACGAGGAGGTTGCTGCACAAGAGACCCGAAAGGGAGTCAGAACGAAGTCTCCCTTCGTTCTGCCTCCCTTTCTTACAACGAAGATTCTTAGAAACTAAGTTTCGCAGGTCGCTAAATGGAGAAGTAGTCTTTTTCATGGAAAAGACTTCTTTTCCATTTAGCGTATGTCGAGTAATTATTGCGGGACAAAGTATGAATCGGAGAAGAAGTCTCCGATCCACGAGGGATCAAGTGCGAATCAGGCGGAAGGCTCTGATTCTTTCAAAGAGACAAACTAGATCGAACCAGAGCAGAAGGCTCTGGTTCAAGGGTGACGCGACGCGTTCAGTGCTTACAAGTCCTGAGCCGACCAGCCCGATACCCGCCACTCCATCACCAAGAAAGATGGCAAAGAGATGCGCTCAAACGGTTTCTGGCGCTACTGGGTGACATGAGAACATGGCGTGCCCAGGATTACGTTAACACAGAGGATCGTCAGAAGACGAGTGAACGAGTCTCTTAGACATCCATCTCAATGACTTCACGCCGGATACCGAAACTGGACCAGCTCAGAACCTGCAAGCAAGGCCGACACAGCAGAAGGATGTGTCGGAGTCAGAAAGCGGGGCGAGCAAAGTCAAGTTACGGCAATAATTACTCGACATAATTACAACGACGATTTACAATCTTAATAACTAACGCACGCACTAAAACTAATTTATAAATAATCTGGAGTCTTCGTTCGATGATTCCTCTTCGATCGATGAATTTTCTTCTTTCGATGAATTTTCTTCCTTCGATGAATTTTCTTCCTTCGATGAATTTTCTTCGCACGAAGATTTCTTTTCTTTCGATGAATTTTCTTCCGTTGATGAATTTTCTTCGTTCGTTCTGACTAACAAGAGCAAGATGAACGACCCAAATCGAAACAGAATCGAAAAACAATTGAAAGAAAATCGAAAACCAGTAGAAACAAAATAGACACCAAATAGAAAACCAGTCGAAACAAAGTCGAAACAAAATCGAAACCACATCGAGCCCAAATCTAATGATTTGTGGACGCAACGACCTATAGGCGATTCGGGTGCCCCCGGGGACGCGAGTCCCCGTACCCACTCACGGTCCCCATCCCGTGAGTGAGTCCCTGAGGGAAATCCGATCCGAGCAATATTGATTTCAAGATAAAAATATCAATTTCTAGAAATAAATATCAATTTCCTGAAATAAATATCAATTTCCTGAAATAAATATCAATTTCCTGAAATAAATATCAATTTCCTGAAATAAATATCAATTTCCTGAAATAAATATCAATTTCCTGAAATAAATATCAAGTTCCTGAAATAAAAATCAATTTCCTGAAATAAAAATCAATTTCCTGAAATAAATATCAATTTCCCGAAATAAATATCAATTTCCTGAAATAAATATCAATTTCCTGAAATAAATATCAATTTCCTGAAATAAATATCAATTTCCTGAAATAAATATCAATTTCCTGAAATAAATATCAATTTCCTGAAATAAATATCAATTTCCTGAAATAAATATCAATTTCCTGAAATAAATAACAATTTCCTGAAATAAATAACAATTTCCTGAAATAAATAACAATTTCCTGAAATAAATAACAATTTCCTGAAATAAATAACAATCTCCTGAAATAAATAACAATTTCCTGAAATAAATAACAATTTCCTGAAATAAATAACAATTTCCTGAAATAAATAACAATTTCAAGACAAATATATCAATTTCCTGAAAAAGATATCAATTTCCTGAAAAAAGATATCAATTTCCTGAAAAAATTGTCAATTTCCTGAAAAAAATATCAATTTCCTGAAAAATATCAATTTCCTGAAAAATATCAATTTCTAGACAAAAATATTGTATCAATTTGATAAAGTTGAACTTTGAAAGTCTTACAAAATTAAGTATTACCATTCTTACAAATTACATAAGAAATTTAAAACTCTAAGGTCTAAACTTCTAGATCGGTTCTTCTAAAAATAATTTAAATCGCGGCTATTTATTCGCAACATTAACTAGACATTAAGTCAAGTTTGAAAATTTATACTATTACAACGTGTGTTACAATTTGTTTCGCAACGCTACTTAAAATCGCGAATGTTCTTATCTCACAGTTGATCGTTGCAACTGGAGCATGGGCGCCTGAAATATCGAATCATTCTAATACAAACGCGATCCTTTTGATGCGCAACGCTAATTCAACAAATAGAAATTAAAAATACTATTTAAATAAGAAATTTAGAATTCCAACGTTTAAAATTGTACATCTGTATGTCTAGATTTACTTTAAATCGCAACTATTTATTCACAACATTTACTACACATTTAACAAGTTTTAAAATTGATAGTAGTACAACGCGTGTGACAATTTGTTTCGCAACACTACTCGAAATCGCGGATGTGCCCATCTCACAGCTGATCGTTGCAGCTCGAGCATGGGAGCCTGAAAAGTCGAAAAACTCGAAAGCAAACGCGAACTTTTGGTACGCAACGCTAATTCAATGAACAGAGATCCAAAAAAGATTACTCTACAGTTTCTGCAAAACGAATCGCGACTATTTGTTTCGCAACGCTATAGTTTAAACAAGCTATATCGCTGATAGAGACTACTATTATATTTAGAAGAAAGGCTAACTTTGATCTCTGTTCAAAACCGACTAACGCAACGCGTACTTTTTTCGCAACACTAGTGCAAATCGCGGACGTTCCCATCTCGGCTGATCGTTGGGGCGGCGAGGCCTGCCCATGCATGCAACTAACTACTTTTACATTCTACTACAACTCTATTTCTACAGACGAGTATAACGACAAGGTAGTGATAAAATGACTCACTCGAAGATGCGAAGACGTTGCAATGATTGTCCTTTTGAATGACAGTTTGTCCGGCATCTTTGGCATAAAACCTCGTCTGCTCCTTCGGCCCCATCCCGACAATTTGTTTCGCACCGCTACTCGATATTGCGGAAGTACCCATCTCACAGTTGATCGTTGCAACTGGAGCATGGGCGCCTGAAATATCGAAAGATTCTATTGCAAACGCGATTCTTTTGATGCGCAACGCTAATTCAACAAATCGAATTTAAAATGCTATTTAAATAAGAAATTTAAAACTCTAACGTCTAAAATTCTAAACAGGTATCTTTAGAACTACTTTAAATTACGATTATTTATTTGCAACATTAACTAGACCTTTCATCAACTTTAAAAATTGATACTAGTACAACGCGTGTGACAATTTGTTTCGCAACACTACTCGAAATCGCGGATGTGCCCATCTCACAGCTGATCGTTGCAGCTCGAGCATGGGATCCTGAAAAGTCGAAAGACTCGAAAGCAAACGCGAACTTTTGGTACGCAACGCTAATTCAACGAACAGAGATCCAAAAACCGATTACTTTAGATTATATGTAAAACAACAACAATATGAACTTTAAAAGCGCAGTTATCAAATTGAAATGTAATTTTGAACCGCGACTATTTGTGATTCGCAACGCTACGCTCTAAACAAAATTTTTCGTAACATTAACTTTAATCTCTGTTCAAAATCGACTAAATGCAACGCGTGATTTTGTCGCAACGCTAGTGCAAATCGCGGACGTTCCCATCTCGGCTGATCGTTGGGGCGGCGAGGCCTGCCCATGCATGCAACTAACTACTTTTACACTTTACTACTACGGTATACTACTACTTCTACAGACGAATATAGTAACAAGGTAGTAACAAAATGACTCACTCGAAGATGCGAAGTCATTGCAATGAATGCCCTCTCTGAGTCGATCAGCACGGTAATGACTGCTATGCCGGATACCGAAACTGGACCGGCTCAGAACCCAAGGTAAACGAAGGAAGCATTGAAGATTCCATGGCCCCCCACGAGCTAGCTTAAAGTAGGCCAAGGAAGTTTTAAATAACCCTTGGACTACCCTAAGCTAGCTAAAGGTGGACCATGGTAGACAATGGTAGGCCATTGGTGGAGGACCCTTGGTTAAGCTTAAGCCAGCTGAAGGTAGACAAGGGTAGCTCTGGAAGACCACTGGTCAGCCTCAAGGTAAGCACAGGTAAGCCAGAGTAGCTCTCGATGACCACTGGTCAACCACAGGATAGGCCACTGTTGGAAGACCCTTGGTCCACCCTAAGCCAGCTGAAGGTAGGCAAGGGTAGCTCTGGAGGACCACTGGTCAGCCTCAGGGTAGGCCAGAGTAGCTCTGAATGACCATTGGTCAACCCCAAGGTAGACCACTGGTGGAGGACCCTTGGTCCACCCTAAGCCAGCTGAAGGTAGGCAAGGGTAGCTCTGGAGGACCACTGGTCATCCCCAAGGTAGGCAGGAAAGGCCAGGTTACCGCTGGAAGACCCTCCTGGTCTCGGAGCCCATCCGCTCCTGCCGGAGGTCCCGGCCCGACTGATTGACTGAGCGCGCTCCGCGGGTTTAGGTAAGCAGTGATGCGCAGCGCGCAGCGAAGCGCAACGCTCCCCACCCCAACTAATTTTGGTAGATCTCGATCGCCGTGATAATAATTATTGATAAATGTATTATTTCTGGCTGTATAATGTTTATAACAATTCCTCTTGCCAACGATGTCGACAAGCATCCTCTTGACTATCTACCATCTTATTTTTAAGTAAAAATTGCTAATAGTACTCGAGATACAGAGTAACTTTTAACACATGAATATTACCAAACAATATTATATCAAGCAAATGTAATTAATAAAGTTACTATCTCTGGCTGTTTAATGTTTATAACAATTCCTTTTGCTAATTATGTCGATAAGCACTCCCTCGACTATCTGACCATTTAATTTTTTAGTAAAAATATGTAATGGAACTCGATATATTGAATAACTTTTATCTCATGAATATTCGCGCGCATTAATTTATCGAACACAATTCACTGATTCTATTAACGTAACAATTCTTGACCATCTTGCCATCTAATTTTTTAGTAAAAGTAGGTAATAGAACTCGGGATACAGAATAATTTATGATACATGAATATTAGTAAGCATAATTGTATCGAGAAAACGTTCTTACTAATATGCAGAGTTTCATTAGGACAAGACTTACAGAAATTATTTATAACTAATTAACCTCTTCCAGAATCGAACTGAAAACTATATATGAATGTTGCCGGAGGTCCATTCTATATTCTTCGAGAGCTAATATTTATAAAAATTCCCTGATTAACTATTTATTAATAATTTTTGAGGAGGTAACTTCCATTTTCTATGTCCGTAATGTGTAAGACAAGGAGAGGAGTCCGACTGTGTATCAAGAATAAACACACAAATTGTTGTGTCACCTGTCTGGAAATCGTAAATAAGTAATTAACTAGGCGTCGAATCTATATAAAACTGCAACAGAAATGTAGCTAAGACATCATTCTAGATCCTCCGATCACAAGGAAGATTATTTTTTACCAGAGATCTGTTAAATTATTTGAGTTTATTTTAGAACGAGACTTAGAATAATTGTTTATAACTATTTAGTCTGAAATAAAATGTGACGATAAACTATATGTGAAAGTAGCTGAAGGTCTATTCTATATTTCCTAACTGCAAATATTTGTAAACAATTCCTCACAAGTGTGTTACTAATAAATTTTCTGTCGAGTGTGCACAGTATTCAGCAGCTCTGTGTCTGTCTTTCTTTCTCTTCTTAAATGTGCATAAGTTCGTCCTTGTCGGATGCAAACTTCTTTATCATGTTCGCCAAATTTTTACCAGGGGGTTCGAAGTCCTGTAAAAAAATAGGCGGCACAAGTGAATAATACGTGGAGTATTTTTGTACGAACACAATTGCGTTTTAAAGCTGACAACGCTGTAAAATCGAGCCTCCTCAGACACACACTGTATGTGTTGCAACCTCATGTAGTTCACCACCTGACCGTTCCATTTCGATAGAGTCCGCTATCGTACTAGGACATTTTCTACAGAGTCGGTAATTCAGAACCGTAGACAGAAAAATGCATTGCATGCAATGTCTGTAGGTATCTTAAGTCTGTGGTCTGTGTGATTGGTCTGCTCCACTCTGCTCCTATACCTCGTCAGTGCCTATACCTCGTCTGTGCTCGCACTGATTCTGTGCTAGTAGTTTGCGGGATTCCGTTGTAGATGGCAATACATGCTCTATTATTTCATAATTTTCCTCTTATGTGTAATTCTGAGCAAATACTTAAATAATTATAATATTAAACTATATTATTCTATTTAGGAGAGTCAATAGAACATTACCGTGCAATTTAAAATTCTGTAGCCATCACTGCTAAAGCACAGGGCATTTTCAAACTCAACAATTTCCATTTTCCTATCAACATGGATTTACTCCAAAATTACACATGGATATTAAAAACAATTTCTGCACACACATTCAGCTCTTAAAGATTTACTCAAGATTGAATATCCATATATGTGTTGAACAGTGAAATTGAAGCAGAATTGCAATGTTTGGTTTACTGTCTTGTATTTTTTAATAGAGTTCACATCAGATTCACGCTAGATTTTATTTAAACGTATTTTTATTTCTTCTTTACGTTTTTCGTTTAACTTCCGCGTAAAAATTCAACCCGGACATCGGCGTACGAGAGCTAAATTAAAAATTCCTTAATAAACTGAAGCAAAGACTTTGAATAAACAATCATATACAGTTTCGAGTGAACATGTAATTGTTATTTTCACCGGTCTTCTGCATTATTCGGGATGCATGTTTACGTAGCACTCGATTCCATGGATTGTTAACGAGAAAACCGTGCAACCGTATGGTATATGGATAAAATCGCTGATTTTTCAATTGAATTTCGATCAATAGTCTATTGAGATCGTTTTTAAATAAATTCAGATAATATTAATAGCGATAATTATTAACACATTACAACCCGAATTGCTTTGTGGATGTAGAATGATTCATGTAAGTTGAGAGAAGTCAATTTCAGCCTCTAGATACAAATTAACAATAAATTGACAATTAAAAAAAAATAAAATTTAGTCTGATGTATAAAAAAAGAGTAATCGGGATACACATCATCCTTTTGTCGTATAGTAATTAAAAATAAAATATTCTAACCGTGGAACAATGATATATCAATGTGTGACTTTAAAATTGCAAAACTTCATAGAGGGTTCTAGAATTAATGTTTAGTAAACAATTGATTGAACTTTGTTTAGATATAGCATAGTGATAAATATACCTATTAATATATACGTAGGTTTTCGGTAGATAAACTGTTTATATTGCATAATAAGTTACTCGCATGTCTGACTACAGTAACAAGTAGTAATCACTGAAATTAAGCGTACCCCTGAAAATGAGATGCGGAGCGTTTTAAATATATCTCTCTTAAAGATTGAAAAAAATACAATTACACATTGATTTTAATGAGTGCCCCGTTTGGTATACCAGACGAACAAAATGCGGAAGCATTTCGTTTGAAAAAAAATATGTTTCCAAAAGAAACTGTAGTCGACAATCAAATTATTAGCACGACAATACGAGAAACGTACTTTTTGTCCACGTAACAAAATCCATTCTACTGTTCTGCCAAAAATACATTCGCAATTATAAATTCTTTACCATAATTAAGCACGTATTCAGAGCAGACCGGTATTCATTCGAAAATTAGTTGTTTCAATTTCAATTGAGAGGTCCTTTCAATCGTTAATTTGTATAAACGTCTCTATTAATTCGACCATCCATTGTACGACTAATTAATATGTTAAAATCAGTTTAATTATTGCCAAAGATCATACTGTAAACGCCCGTATCAAAATAATGTACTCGATTAAATTTTTATTTAAAAAATTTGGGGTGGTAATTAAATAAAAATGAATTTGTAATTTTTCAGTTAATTTATAATGAGTGTACAAGCTCTTTTTCCGAAAGCATTCCCCATTATACACGACCGGTCAAATTATCTTTCGGTATAATAACATCGGCTTTCCTGTTCTTTTATTATTAAATAAATTGTTGTGATTCTGTGTGACTTTTAACCAAAATATTTAACAGCTTTCCAAACGTCTGAACGGCAATGTGATATATAATAATTAGACTGCAGTCTTCATGTATTTATGACAAAAATTGTCCCGAAAGTTCGTCTTCTTTTCAATGAGTACATACAATGCAAGTTCAGAGTAATTTTTTAAGAAAGCAATTGACGTTGTTCAGTAAGAGGAAACTTAGGAAATGATGAAACATTCAACGAAAAGATGATGGTGTTTGTATATGCTTGTGTCATAAATAGAGAGCAGATTTTATGCATTTATGACAAAAATAAGTAGGTGTAACATAAAACAGTAAAAACATTAGAAGCATTTGTAAATATTGTTATATTATTTTCAACCTATTAAACATATTAAGGAAGAAAATAAATTTCTATTTCACTTCAGTTTATCGCAATTGAGGTAGAAAATTTTTATTTTGCATAAACAACCGCTGTCGAGTCATAAAATTATTGGAACTATCTGATACAAAATTGTTCATAGATTAGAAGAATTTAATAATATTGTTATGTTATTTTAGACTCATTAAAATTATTAAAAGGAACGATATCGTTTTCTATAATTTCTGGTTGTCACACATACCTATTTTGCGTTGAAATTTTTTATCCTAAGATTGTTGTAGATTTGTGAATTATTTCGGTCTGTCGGCAAGTGTTATGGAGTACCTATGGGATGCTCTATTACAATATTTGCAACTTTCACCACCGATAACTTCCTAACGAACAAGTTTAGGGCATAATTACGTTAATACGTTTATGTAGAGCACAAACAACTGCATCAATCGGTCCCCTGAAAACATAGGTTTTCGTTTAAGAAAAAAGAAGGACCCGTGGCATTTTTTCTGATGCACCGATGCACAAAAGTGCATAAAGTTATTTGCATATTATGAACCAGCCGGGTACCATTTAACTTTGATCTGCAACAGTTTCTTCTATTTCCAACCTGTTTAGAGGCTGCAAGTTAACCCTTAGTGGACGGGAATTATTTTTAACATACTTTTTGATGGGTCGAATAAATTTTCATCGTGACACAAAATTGTTTGCTGAGGAGTTTGGTGTATGAATTAAATAAAGGGAAATGTGTTGTGTTCAGTAAAAATTTGTTTCATATTTTTCGGGAATATTAACTGCTTTAAAAATTATTCACAGTTGCAGAACGGTAAAGTTGTTTGGGCGACTGTCAGCAGACAAGCGTCTGCAAAGGGTTAATTACAAAAAGTCCGAAAAAATTGTAATTTTCGGGTCAACGAAAGTAATGAAACAGTAGAATTAGTCGATATTCCGCCGCGGATGTTCGCGAAAACATTGAAAAGAAAGGTTCTGAGCAATCGATCTATTGCGTTCAAGTACATCGAAATTATTGGAGAGATGCACAGAGGGTTGTACGGGTACGACACGAACGATCGATAGGTAGCTCATCCGTCGCTAAAAGGGTTAATGATGCCTGGCCAGCATAAATGGCGTTCACGGACCCGGACAAATGAAACGTAATGAGCGGATCGGTAGTACATACTGGCGTGTCACGATCGTGAAACTCGTAATAGTGCAGTACCGAGATCGTGAGTTTGCGTGTGCCGCGCCATAGAACGCGTGAATTCGAACAATACGATTAGCGGCGCCATCGGCTCACTCTCGCCTCGTATCGCCTCCATTTCGGGCTTTCAGCTTCGATCTTTTTATATCTGCTCTATTTGCGTGACACAAAAAATTGTAAACATATATATATGTGAAATAAAAATGTGAAATGCACCACATCTGAAGCAATCTTCAACGTACGTATCAGCTCTGCCGAAAAGTGTTGGCCGCTTTTTTTCAAACTGAACATTTTGGCGAAATCTATGACTGTTCTATGTCAAAAAGATACCACGAAATTTTATTTAAAAGAAGTTTGTTGCTTCATTTATTTATTTAAAGTCGCGTCGTCTCTAAAGTCATTCACTTTGAAGCCGTTATGGACAAGGTTATAACTAGACTGCGGATTTTGTGTGTTTATTGCAAAAAGTGAGTGGGTGTAATTTCAAGTAATAAAAAGAAAGATTACAAGAATTTAAAAGTATGAATATATTTCATAAGATTTAATTGAAGTATTGAAGAAAAGAATAAATTCCTATTTGATTTCTAAGTTTTGCAGTTAACGCAAACGATTGTTGTCGTGCATATAGATCCGCAGTAGAAGGATTAGACTCAAACTATTAAGGCCGTGATGGGCACGGTAGGGGCCCCTCAAACGCCTGCTTCTCCCACCATCCTCTCTTTCAGGCGCGAGGCCTGATCACTGTTCGCAACGGGCGAAGCACTTCCTTCCTCAATGGCAGGCATGGGCATTTTTGTCACTAGTCCTAGCATAGTGCACACTATCCCCCACCAGTGATGGGAATGTTGGCGCTTTTCACGCGCATGCGCGGCGATTTTAGCCTCAGTCAAGTACGAAAATCGGGTACCTTGGTCGCCCCGCAAAATTTATTATGATTTGATTTTGAAAAATGAATGTACAACATGTGTACGTATATATTAAAATGTAATATATACATACGTACATAGAATATATAATATATAAATATATAATATTTATGTATCTATGTACAATATAATATAACTTACTATTCTTCATCATCTTGGGAATAAGGAAGAGAAGGGTACTAAAATAACTTTAAACGAAATATATAATAACAAACCCACTTCTTTCGCCCCAATAGTACCCCGCAAACTTCGGACGTAGCTTCGGTGCTGCCGAAACTCGCGCATGCGCGTGAAAAGCGCCAACATTCCCATTACTGTCACCTACCAGTATCCACCGTTACCATGGAGTAAGAACGCGCTTCACCCGTCGCGAGCAGTGCGCATGACTCGCACAGGCCTTGCGAAACCCCGGGGTCAGGTAGGAAGATACGTATGGTGGGGGCAACGAAGGCCCGAGACATGCGCGATCGCGAAGAAGGTGCGCGCTGCATGGGAAAGAGGTTGGTGGGAGAAGCAGGCGTTCGAGGGGCTCCACCTGTGCCCATGCTTGCTCTATGGTAACGGCGGATGCTGGTGGGAGACAGTAGGCGCTATGGTGGGGAAGGTTTTGTCTCAATTGAGACAAAAATGCCCATCCCTGTATTAAGGGAAGGGAAACATTCCTAAATGGGTCCTGTATCTTGCAGTGAATGCACACAATTTTTATTTTGCATAAAGATCTACAGTCTACTTATGAAAAATATTATTTAGTTGTACTTAGATATAGTAGTATAACCTATTATGTTAGATCTAGATACTTACTAGCTAGGACATAGTGTGTTTCGTGATGAACATTGTTTATTTTTTTCTTAAATTATATAAATATTTCTTTAATCATTTTGAGTTTTTTCTAGAATCGAGAATACATTTCTCACACATTTTATATTGTTCAAACATTCTGTGGTTGAAGAAGGTATTTGTTTGTAAATAAGTTTCATAGATAAGATAGTACTACAGTTATTGCGGGATTGTTGATCCGTTTTTGTTATTAAATATGTATGAGAATAATTAATGGGACCAATTTGTCGCCTCGTAAAAAATCTTTTCTATTTTTACAAACGAAATTGTTAGATAATGTGATGCAGAGTCGTTTGTGGATCATGATTGAGATTAAAGAGTCTGCAGCATCCATTATTTAAACATTTTTTGTTATCTTTTCTAATTCACCAAAAAGTTGTAATCTTTCAGTTCATGTAAAAACGAAGTTACCTCCAAGTAGTAAGTGTGATGGATGGTGTAATAAAGAGCCAGCTCCATTATCCTATATTTCACGGTATCATTAGAATATTATCATTCCTGAATATGGTAATTAGACTGCGGGTTTTATACATTTATACAACAGATTGATTATTGAAGTTGTTAAAGAAAAACATTGGTTCCTTTCCCTTTTTTTTTAATTAATATAAAAATTTGTTATTCTGCAAAAAATCTGCAGTCTATAGATAATTCTACAGCCTATTTCGAAAAGTACTTGATTTTCTGGATCGGCCTCTTATCATAACAACGACAGTTAACAAAATAAAATTTAATGTTGAAAATAATCGTCGTTATCTGCTAACATTTGTTAGATCTTAAAATTGGTGATTCCAACGAAAGAAAATTCTGTATGCAGGTCTTCTCGAATGATTTAGGGTGCTAAAACAGAAAATGTAATCTGAAGGGGATCCTACGAATAAATCGTATAAGGGTGAACTTCCTAGCCCAAGGAATATATAATTTTCTTTGGTTACTACTACCTTGAATTCATTTGTACAGCTAGATAATTTCAAATTAGAAATTCTGTTGTGTATGCAGAAACAGATTTTGTATTCCACAACACAAGGTTTTTTCGGGGTGTTTTCTAATTAGTTAACCCAGACCGTCATATATCATCAGATGACGTAATAATTATTAATAATAAGTAATTTTTTTCTACCCTTAATGATGTGGTGAATAAACGATTCGAAACACATCTTTGTTTTATAATATACTTTAATCATATAACACTTATAACTATACATATAATACCTTAGCTCTCACAAGTGCTCGCCTTGCATCGTGTATATACATCCACCGGTAAAATCCTAACCTCAAACAGTCTCTCTTCTTCTCATTCCGCACTCTCACTCACTCTTGCGCTCACTCTTCCATCTATACTATTCATTCTGACTTCATACATACAATATAAACAATCACAATTCACAAATGCGTGACCTAAAATTTTGGAAAAAATACACGAAGTAGAGGAAATTTAGACTTACTATTTGCTTTTTGGTTCATTTTAATACCTTGCGTAGTAAGCGAGAAAAATACTTGCAAAGCTAAGGGATGTAAGTTGAAATTTTCGAACGAACAGTTGCCAGATGCAATAAATAAATATTTTCTTTTACCCTTAATGAAGGATTTAATATTTTGGAAAAAATAGACCAAGTAGAAGTTTAGAAAATTTTTTCTTCTACCCTTAATGAAGAAAAATGCTTACAAACTTAAGGATTGCAGAACTAGAATTTTCGAACGAGGATTTGTGAGGTGACGTAATAAATTCTTTTCTTCTATTCTTAATGAGCGACTTAAACTTTTTGAAAAAATAGACGAAATAGAGCAAATATGTACTTATCATTTGCCATTTAGTTCATTTCGATATTTCGCACAGTATTTCAGAAAAATCCTTACAAAATCTAGAGGTTGTGAACTGAAATATTCGAACTTGTCTATCATATAAGTTAATTTATTCTACCCTTAATGACTGATCTAAAATCTAACCCAGATCAATTCATTTTATCGTAGTTCAAATATCGGTAATTTCTCGTGAATCGGAAAGTGTTCAAATACTGTTTGGATCTGCGTTAGCTAAATTTTAAATTTAACTGTTTTCGCGTAAAAACTTTGATAAAAAAAGAATTAAGTTATCGTTGGTTCGGATAGCTGAAGGTCCGCAGTAATTGGAATAGTGAATGCAAGAATACAATTTCCGTAGAACTGGGAATGTCTGCAACCGACAGTCATCGAGAAAATCAGCTCCGGCCACCTTCCGACGATTTGTCGTCGATTTTCGTCGTCTGAACGTCGACGGCTCGGCGACGACGACTGAAGGCCATCACTTTGACATAAGTTTATTACCAGCTGCAGAACTTTCCTCCACGTAGAAGGTGAAATTACTTCATAAGCGTAGGGTCGAGCGTATCTGGAAAGGGTACACCGCGGGGTCGCGTCTCTACAAGTTACCTAATGAATGTCGGGCCAGAAAAGGCTAGGTGGTTGCCGCACCCTTCGAGAGAGGCGAACCTGGTCTTGCTTTTCTTCGCCCGCACCTCTGCCAATTTATGCATCTAGAGTGGTAACGAGGCCAGGTCGACGATGGGGAGGATGCCTTCGGTATTAGTCGGACATGGAGGCAACGGCCCGAGGGCTGTTTACCAGAAAAGTTGCGCCGCTTCGAGAGCGAGGGTTCGACGAGGGGTTGTCCCTCAACGCTTTTTAAAATGGCTAAGACAGCATCGAGACGGGCACCTACGAATGATAAGTTGACGAGGACGAGGGTGAATCCTCGGTAAACTCGTTATGTATTGTTCCGCATTAGGGTTACACCTAAATATCATTGCAAGTGATTTTTCTCTACTCTTAATGAGGGAAATTTTGAAAAAACTTGACGAAGTAGAGGAAATGCTTAGTACTTGCATTTTGGTTGATTTCAATATCTTGCGTAGTGATTGAAAAAAGTACTTGTAAATCCAGGGTTTGCAAACTGGAATTTTTCGAACGAAATGTTGCTAGTATGTATATCATTGGAAATTATTTTTTTCTATTCTTAATGAGGGACCTAAAATTTTGAAAAAAATGTATGAAGTAGAGGAAATGTATACTTACTACATACATTTTGGTTTGTTTCGATATCTTGCATAGTAATCGAGAAAAATACTTACATAGCTAAGGGTTGTGAAGTGAAATTTTCGTACGAAAAGTTGGCAGATGCCATAATAAGTTATTTTTTTCAGTTCTCAATATGAAATTTAAAATTTTTGAAAGAATGTAGACGTACTACTTGCATTTTGTTTGATTTCAATATCTTGCGTAGTAATTGAAAAAAGTACTTGTAAATCCAGGGTTTGCAAACTGGAATTTTTCGAAAGAAATGTTGCTAGTATGTATATCATTGGAAATTATTTTTTTCTATTCTTAATGAGGGACCTAAAATTTTGAAAAAAATGTATGTAGTAGAGGAAATGTATACTTACTACATATATTTTGGTTCGTTTCGATATCTTGCATAGTAATCGAGAAAAATACTTAGATAGCTAAGGGTTGTGAGGTGAAATTTTCGTACGAAAACTTGGCAGATGCCATAATAAGTTATTTTTTTCTGTTCTCAATATGAAATGTAAAATTTTTGAAAGAAAGGGAAAAATACTGCAAATGTATACGTACTACTTGCATTTTGGTTGATTTCCATATTTTGCGTAGTAATTGAAAAAAGTACTTGTAAATCCAGGGTTTGCAAACTGGAATTTTTCGAACGAAATGTTGCTAGTATGTATATCATTGGAAATTATTTTTTTCTATTCTTAATGAGGGACCTAAAATTTTGAAAAAAATGTATGAAGTAGAGGAAATGTATACTTACTACATACATTTTGGTTTGTTTCGATATCTTGCATAGTAATCGAGAAAAATACTTACATAGCTAAGGGTTGTGAAGTGAAATTTTCGTACGAAAAGTTGGCAGATGCCATAAGTTATTTTTTTCAGTTCTCAATATGAAATTTAAAATTTTTGAAAGAATGTAGACGTACTACTTGCATTTTGTTTGATTTCAATACCTTGCGTAGTAATTGAAAAAAGTACTTGTAAATCCAGGGTTTGCAAACTGGAATTTTTCGAAAGAAATGTTGCTAGTATGTATATCATTGGAAATTATTTTTTTCTATTCTTAATGAGGGACCTAAAATTTTGAAAAAAATGTACGAAGTAGAGGAAATGTATACTTACTACATACATTTTGGTTTGTTTCGATATCTTGCATAGTAATCGAGAAAAATACTTACATAGCTAAGGGTTGTGAAGTGAAATTTTCGTACGAAAAGTTGGCAGATGCCATAATAAGTTATTTTTTTCTGTTCTCAATATGAAATGTAAAATTTTTGAAAGAAGGGGAAAAATACTGCAAATGTATACGTACTACTTGCATTTTGGTTGATTTCCATATTTTGCGTAGTAATTGAAAAAAGTACTTGTAAATCCAGGGTTTGCAAACTGGAATTTTTCGAACGAAATGTTGCTAGTATGTATATCATTGGAAATTATTTTTTTCTATTCTTAATGAGGGATATATTATTAATGATTAATATTCTTAATGAGGGACCTAAAATTTTGAAAAAAATGTACGAAGTAGAGATATCGTTTCGATATCTTGCATAGTTGTGAACTGAGATTTTCAGAAAAATAGTTGTTGGATATCAAAACAAAATAATTTCTTTCTACCATTAATGGATGTTCTAAAATTATTAAAAAAAAATAGAATAAAGTATAATGTATATGTTTTCCATTTGTTGTTCGATTTAATAGAAAATTTTAGGGGATTGTAAGTTTGAATTTTTGAAAAAGTAGTTGTGAATCGTAAAATGAAAAATTTTTGTCGACTCTTAATAAATGTCTGAAAATCTTAAACAATGAATGTCCGAAGCAATGCAAATATACTTTTGCTATTTGAGTAGTAACCGAAAAGAACATTTATAAAATTAGAGGCTTTATAATATCTTCTTTAGTAATATACGAGAGAGATGTAAAACGTCTTCAAGTGGCATTATAGGTGAGAGAGCATTATTCTGCAAATGTAAATGGTAATAATGGCCTCCAGAGCCAGTTGGCAATTGTTAATGTTTATCCGTCTATATCTCACAATATTCGACAGAATACTTTCCGGTTATAGAGCGATCGAGAATTCCAAATGGAAAATTTGTGACCGTCTCTGCAGCTCTGGTTCTTTTTATCGGGAAAACCCATGAGTGTCTTCAAGAAAGTATCTCTCTATGTAAATATATACTACTGTTCAAAAGATACTCCCATGTGATCCATCCACACCACATTTTTCAGACCGCAGCAACCTAGTTCTAACCAATAACACGAATGTGATATTCGTTTTATAGAAATGCATAATTTTCAAGTCTGATGCAAGTAGAACAGTTAACACTAAACCTACCACGATCAAATGACCGGTTTTTTATTCTACGATTAACCCTTTGTACTCGGAGCTATTTCAATTAAAAAACCAAACATTTCTTCTAACCTAGAATATTTCCATTGTACCATAATTTTTTTCATTATATGCGTACGAAACTGATATAGCACCTCATACAATATTTAACACTAGAACTACTGGACAAGTCATAATGACTGGTTTCTAAATTTTTCTTTTACAAATATTGAAATTATAGAAATGTTTTTCGGAGTAATATTTTAGTCAACTTCTCTATTAGAGTACATATTTAAACAAAAGTTGTACGGAAGTTGAATAAATGCATTCTTGTCGTTATCAGAAGGCAATATACACCAGTCGCGTTTATCGCTCGGTAGTTCTAGTGTTAAATGTTCGGTAATTTATTACATATAAACAAATTTAATCACGTAAACAATATTCTGAACAGTGGTGGAGCAATTTGTAGCGGCGCCTCAGAGTCGCCATTCGAGTGCTAAGGGTTAATAAAATTATCAAAACGCTTTCGTGAAATATTATTGAAGAGCCTTCTTTGTTGAAGTATACATTTCAATAGAAATTGCGCAGAACCGGAATGAATTCAATATTGCTAATTTTAGAAAGCAATATATACCACTCACTTTTCATGTTTGGTAGGTTTAGTGTTAAACTTTAATTTTTTAGTATTTCTATCGCACTTCTAAAACATAATTCATCAGTAGACTGCGGATTTTATGCACTTATGACAAAAATAAGAAGATGAAACATGAAACAGTAGAGGGATAAAAAGAATTTAATAGCATCGATATATTATCACCAACTTATTGAAATTATTATGAGAAGAAACAAATTTTTATTTGATTCTAGTAACTTGTCATTTATGCAGCATCATTTTATTTTGCATAAAGATCTGCTGTCTAATCATTACAGACAACCGTTTTCCACTGAAATGTTACTAATTTTTTCTTTTTTTAAGTTGAATCAACCTCACAAGGGTTATTAGCAACTTACAATTAAGTGGTCATTTATAATTTAGATTTGATTTGTAAAGAGAAATAAAAGCGAAATAAAATCCTGTTTTTCCGATAGCACAGTTCTGAATTAGTAAAAAGTACGAAATTCAAATGCTATAATGACTTTTTCTATTATTGGTGTTAAAAGTACGACGAAATGTGGTGATGAATAATTTAAACAAACACGGACCTTCCGAGGATGTCTTTTGTTATAGTTCCCTTTCCGTTCGTACATATTTATGTGTATTTACGATGTCCCGCGAATATTATTACGTGTTTTCGGCACATAATGCCATGAATATGAAGTACTATGAAAATGAATGTGAAACACTACTTGTACGCAAGATTATATTTACGAGCTTCCTGGAAAAATATTTGAATCCCATAAATGACAAATGAGACTGTTTTATTCATGCGAAGTCCGGTAATTTCCCAATTACGTGTGACAGAGCAATGCACGATATTTGTGAGACAATATTAATCCAATAACTACACTTCTATATTTTTAATTAATTTTTCATGAAACATTTACCAACTTATTTTTGACATTTTTTTTATTAAAATGAGACCAAACACGATGTAATTCGGAGCATATTTACTTGTTTATTTTACGATTCAATAAAAACCTCTATTATCCGAACCGATGATATCTGAAGCCTTCAATCTAAAGCGATTCATATAGAACACGATTCATTGTGCAATTCAGCGAAGGTTTAATCTAGTACTGTAACTATGTATCTAGTATAATAAATAGCTCATGTTCCATTGATTAATTCGGATAATCGAGGTTCCAACACCGCGTGAATTAAACGAGTAAATACGAGCCAAGCCGTGTCGTGTTTGGTGTCATTTCAATCAGAAAAATGTCACGAATATATTGCCAAAAATTTCAGAAAAAAATAATTAAAAATAAAAACATGTTGTCACTGGATTAATATTATCTCACCATTACTCTAGTATCTGACACAATTGGATTATAATCACTGTATCAAATTACGCAAATATTTAAAATAATTTAGTATAATCGATATCTAATTTCATTTAATCGAGCTTCTTACTCTCATAATTCATTAAACATGCAATCGCGATGACACCGGACCGAAAAAGTGAGCTCGAACAATAGCATAGAGTATATAGTATAAGACACATATAATACTTGATACTACGCGCTGTTAATGCGCACTGTTTTATCGAATTTATATCGTTGAATATTTCATAAGGCAATTTCCGTGAATATGCTTTCCGCGATCAAGGAAGTTCCACGTTCGTGCCGAAGTAATTTTTTAACTGTTGCAAATATTTTCCATTTGCGTGCCGCAGGTTATTCAATATTCCGTTAGCCGTGCATGATAAATGCATTTCCCAGGGAAATGACCCGATTGCAGAGAGCGTATTCGGGAGCGAGGAAATATAGAATGTGCCGCCTAACTTTATCGCTTAAATCGTTTCCTTTATTTTCGATATTTCAATAGAACTTTTTCCGAGACTGTTTAACGGTACCGTACGTGTCCAGAGCGTTGCTTTTCTTCTCGCAATAAAACCGGCCATTTTAAACGCGAATCTAGATCGTTTATTTATTATTCGCGACAAAAGCAAATACGGTGCTCGCAAAACGTCGAAACAATGCACAGTGTGGACCGTTTTCATAAAATAGGCAGAATTAATTAAAAAATTCATTTCTAATTTTCTTAAATCACGACATTCTTTTTTACGTATTTTGCACGTGTAGTGGACTTCTGTTGGATACAATGTCCAGTATTATAATGAAATTTGTATAATTCAATAATATAAATATACAGTAACCCCGCGATCTAAGTCCTTTTTCGGTTCTCTGCCGGGACTTAGATCGTGAAGGGATACTATTCTTTTGTAACCGCGTTAACCGCGCCGAACATAGAAAAGGACAGCATGCAAACACGGACCGCACGCCGAAGGCGTAACAAGAAGTAGCGTATCGGTGCGACAATACTAGTGCAATAATAAAACTTCTATATTTTTTACTTATTTTTAATGAAATTTTACCGATATATTTGTTGCATTTTTCTAATGAAAATGATACCAAATATGATATGATTCCGATGATATTTACTTGTGTAATAAACGATGAAAGTTTCGGACTTAAAGAAGGACAGCGAAAAAAAAAGAGACCAATATGCCAATAAAAAAGTTCCATCGTTCATTACACAAGTAAATATCATCGGAATTACATTATATTTGGTATCATTTTCATCAGAAAAAGGCCACGAATATGTTGGTGAAAGTTCCATGAAAAAATAATAAAAAATAAAGAAGTTTTGTAATTGGATTAGTAGTGATTCACACCGATATACCCGACCCAGGATCAGATTACACGACATGTTTACACTGCTCGGCGACCGAGGCAGCAAGAGCTTCACCCGAGTAGGCCAAGGGACATAGATCGCAATGTTCCGTTGGACTTCGATCGTGGTGGTACTGTATAAGTGATTTTATTCGCTTATTTTACGTCGCACAAATTTCAAACGAATCGGCATTGAAAAAGATTACTTTACAAGCGACAAACCAGACAGCAACGAACTTATCGCGTTTCTCAGAAGCTCATTGTCCTCAGGAGTAGGAGGGGGGGGGGGGGGGGCGCTCAAAAATTCATCGGAAATGCTCGACGATTGTGGGAAAAATTGATCGCAATCATCGTAAACAGAAAATACAACACGGTCATGAAATTTGAGAACGTCGCAATCAATTGATCGGGCGTAGGGGGCGCACGGAGCCACCGAATGAGATTTTCGATTAATGAGTCCCGTAGAATTTTGTTGTCGGCGACATGATCGCGCGTTTTCAAAGGGTTCGGCCCTGTTTCAAAGCTTTCGACTTACGCAACGACCACGTAATATATTTTCAAATAAACCCCCGGCACATCGGCTGCATCGCTGCATCATCGGTGTGTCTGTGTCTGCGTCTATGGCTGCGTGTGTATGTATGTGCAGACGCTCAACAAATACGCTCAGCACTTCATCGTTGAATCGAACCGTGTAGAAAAATAATTAAATGCGATCACTTTTAGACGTCGATTTCGAGCGAACTCTTTGGCCGAAGGATATTTCATCTCGTTGAATTGCTGGAATATTGACGACGTTGCAGAATGCACGAATATCTGTCTTTTCATTTCCGTCGAATTGATTGCGTGATACCGTTCCTCGACCATTTGCAAATCTACGGTGGTTAATTGTAAGTACGACCCTAGAATTTTATGCGGTGAGGTTAGAAAAAAATGTATACTCTGCTTGTGTTGCGGTAACATTCGCAATCTCGAAATTAACAATCAATATTTAATATAGTTATAGTACTTCGCACTCTCCGTGTAAAACTTCGGAAATACGAAAGAAACCCGTTACAATTTTCCAATACAACCAGATTAAATATTGATTGTTAATCTCGAGATTGCGGATGTTTGTGCATTTACATCGACTCGCGAAACTGCGCAGTCTGTGACATGGAATAGTTGCAAACACGGATCAAAAGAATTGGGAATCTTTTTAATACAATCCATTTAGAACGTTTGAACTATTTTGTATTGTAAATAGTTGTAAATATCCTGATGAATTTTATACGGCGATTTCGAAGATTGGAAAAACTGTTTCGAGTGTTTAGAAACATTCTATCGGAAAAATGTAATGGGTTTCTTTCGAATTTTCGAACGTTTACACGGAGAGTGCGGAGCACTATATCTAGATTAAATATTGATTGTTAATTTCAAGATTGCGGATGTTTGTGCATTTACATCGAATCGCGAAACTGTGCAGTCTGTGACATGGAATAGTTCCAAACATGGATAAAAAAAATTGGGAATCTTTTTAATACAATCTATTTAGAACAGGGAGTTCCAACGTATTCCTCTCCGAGAATTGCAAGGTCCCCACCATCGAACCTCTCCCCACTACTACATACAGCCGTAGAATTAGTGAGTGCTGCGCGCGCCGCGCGGCTCTCATGGTGGGAGCTTCCTGGTTGGAACTGCCTCATTTAGAACGTTGGAATTATTTTGTATTGTAAATAATTGCAATCAAATATAAATTTTCAAAATATTTATTGAAGTATGGGTGGACAATAAAATTCTAATTTTCCTCATTCAACATATTCTTATTTCACTTGTACTGCTTTGTGTTTTGATATTGTCCAAATATTGTAACCGGACTGTAGATTTTATACATTTATAACATAAATAACCAGTGGACAGCGGCTTTTTTGCATTTATGATAAAGATAGGTACCTACAATTTAAAGCAGTGGGCATATTAAAATGTTTGAGGTGCATCAGTGTATTAGTTTCAACATAATTAGATAATTAAAAGAAGAAATAAATTTTTATTCAGCTTCCGTGTTTTACAATAAGCACGATATTTCTCTTTGACTCCTGTTTCATATTTATGCAAACTATGTTTCTGTCGTATAAAAATGCACAGTCGATTAACCCTCTGCACTCGAATGGCGACTCTGAGTCACCAGTAAAAATTGCTATACCATTATTCAAAATTATTTTCACAGTATTAAATTCGTCTGCATTGTATACATTCCTAAAAATTCAAATGTTGTATGGTAAGATAGATTCAATTTCATGTGCATAATGTAAAAATGATTGCGTACAATGAAAATGTTCTAGATTGAAAGAAATGTCTTGATTTTAGAATTAAAATTGCGTCGAGTGCAAAGAGTTAATAACCCTATCTCGACATACAATAAAAACATTTCCAAACGAACAAACTCGTTTAGCAATTATAACAAACGTAAATTGCTTTCCGGGTTCACTTCAAGAAAGCACAGGCATAATTGCTTCAATTAAAGTAATGAGGCTCGGCGCTCTAACAATATTCTTTATTATGTGTAAAGAAAAGTATCCGGATGAGAAATCTTTTGAAAGCTGTTCCCGTGGATGTTTCATTGCGTATCAATCAATATGATTGTTTGCCTTAAATAAATAGCTTCATTCGAGTAGACGGGGAAAGACGCAGACGGAAAGATGCACGAACACTTTTGCGAGCGGGGGTGAGCGTGAATTCAACTTTCCGAGCAGCTTTCGTCTTTGAACGGTGGCGAACTGTTCCCTTTTATACATGTACAAGCTTTTAGCTTATACTGCTTGAATGAGCGAAACGCCGACCATACTGCGTGCTGGCCTCCGCTTTTAATTTGGAAAATTCCGCTCGAGAGCATTCAAATCATGATCGAGCGGACGCGAAAGAAAATCTGCTGTTTGATGGTCGGTCTCCCTATATTAGAATCGATATATCTTCTCAGATTTGATATTCGCGAATTGTCGCACACCACACATGGTTCTCGCAGAATGCACACTGCCAGCGAATAAACATGCCAATGACCAAATTAACGAATTGAGAGATCGTTCTACAAATGTGCACACTTTTTGCTCAATCAAATCATGATCGAGAAGACGCGAAAGGCAATACAGTATTTAATCGGTAAATGTCACGAACCACGGGTCCGACCAGTGACACTTCGTGTTCAGGTATACTATTCTTTGACTTGTGCCGAACTCAAGTAAATACCATCGGAATTATATCTTATTTGGTATCATTTTCATTAGAAAAATGCCACGAATATGTTTGTGAAAGTTCTATAAAAAAATAATAAAAAATAAAGAAGTTTTGTCATTGGATTGGTAGTGGTCTCACCGATATACCCGACTCCTACGATGTCATACTTCTCGGCGAGCGAGGCTGCTCGAGCCCCTCACGGGGTATACCCCGCAGGAGTGGGGATAGTTTTGCGACACTTCTCGTTCAGAATTAAGTGACACTTATCGATTAAATACTGTATATGCTTCCAACGGTTTGTTCCCCTATATTATTAGTAGATTGCGGATTATTTTCAAGCTATACAGAACATGCACACAACAGTAAAAATATAATAACAGTTGTCAACACTTTTTTAGATATCCAAGCCTCCCAAAGTTTGTACACTTTTCACCATCTTCTTTCACCATAGCAAAAGGGTTAAACCTTCTATGGGATTTGTAACGATTGCGCGATCACGATGAAGACGCGTGTGACAGGCGTGCATCATAGGCATCCATCCTAATAATATGGCCGACGAGGATTCATTCGGTCCGTATGCACCTGCTACCGGTAAATCAATAGCAGATACCCGCTGTCGCGTAATTTCCGCGCGTGCCGGCTTGTATGCGTTAACCCCTGTCCCCCATGTACACCCCCGCAATCGGTTAACCCTAGTCTGTCCATGGTCCATGAGTTGCCACCCCCCTGGCCCCCTTCGACGAGTTGCGACCCCCTGCGGCGCCGTAAGATAAATTCTCTTTGGCACTAATAGGCGTTAAATATTGGTTATGTAGCCCCGCGGTTCGGCAAACGTGGCCACGCGCGCCCAGCCTCGCATAATTCGATAATCATACCGGCATGATCCGTTCGACGGACTCGCGCGGTTAAGCGATCCAGCGTCGACCAACTTCCGTAAGTGATCGGCTTATCGAGCACACGGCTCGAACAATAGATCCGAACGTTAATTATTAGATCGGAGGAAGAATAGTTGCGGTTCTCATCGGTTTATTATTTATCGATTATTTTCTGAGGCGACGACGTTTCATCTCATTGTATTCGTTTAGTAGCACAAGAAAAGACATCTCCTAATATGAGACACCTACTCATCGCCGTTATAGAACTCTTGAATGCATTATAGCGATGCTGTTTCAATTTCAAGATTAACTATATTTACGAATAAATTTTTAGAGGAAATGCGAGTTCAATTCTGCTTACCAATCAATTTTTAGAGGAATTTCGATTATAATTTTATTTACTAACTATTTAGAAGCATGTCGAGTTCAATTATGTTCACCAATAAATTTTTAGACGAATTTCAAGTTTAATCAGAATTTCATCAAAAAATTTTAAACTTTTGGAGGAATTTCAAATTTAATCAGAATTTTATTAAAAAATTTTAAACTTTTAGAGGAATTTCAAGTTTAATGATATTTACTAATAAACTCTTAATGGAATTTTAAGTGTAATTACATTTACGAATTTAAAAGAATTTCAAGTGTAATTATATTTACTAATGATTTCAAGGGATTTTCAGTTAGATTAAAACTTTATTGGTAAATTTGATAAACTTTTCGAAGTGTTATCTCCTCACCGATTTCAATGAGATTTTAATATGTTATCAAGGTCGCCATTCTGAACAACTTTCTCCTTCAGAAGTATATGGCGGTCGGCTTTAGTTTACGAGACACAGTATTTAATCGCTAAAAGTCGCCAAATGTCTGAACAAGAAGTGTCGCAAAACAATCCCCACTTCCGCGGCGTATACCCCGTGAGGAGCCGTGACGCTCGAGAGGCCTCGCTCGCCGAGAAATATGACATCATCCGGGTCGGGTATGTTTCTTATCGAAAAAAATATTTTCAAGTGACATGTGTATTAAAATATATACATGAATGCGTTTACTATTGTTCAACATATACCAGTTGCGTTACGTTCACGAACAAGATACAGCGATCACTATAATTACCGTCATTGTTCTCGCGTGACGCGATTTGTCTTCTCTGCCTAAACGTTGTCATCGCTTTCACGCAACCCGTACACCATTGATACCGACATATTGCCGAGATGTAACCGAAACGGGACGCGGCTGAAGATCGTCATAAATCATACCACGCATCGTTGCTCGTGACAAATGTTGAATGAACCATAATTGCCCAGCTGTCTGCTGTGGCCTTCTCGTATTAATATCTGTGAAGAAGAAATAGCGTTCTCCCAACAATACACGTTAAATTGAAATTCAATTTCGTCACTGTTATAAACCACACATCGCTGGTTGTTCAATGTATTTTCAAGCAGTTACTACTACAAACAAGCAAATATTAGGTTGTTAAATATGAAATGTTCGATTTCTAATAAAGAACATTTTTGTTTACACATTCCGTAATGAATTACAAGTTTCTCGAGTGTGTTATGCTAAAAATTGAATTTTTTTGTCATCCATGTTCTTCATTTATATAATTGTCATCGCCATTTTTAATTTTTTTTCTACCATTACCGAATAGTGTTTTCACTTACTACCACATTATTATCGTTATTGTTTATACAGTGCATTCAAAAAGTATTTAAACACGAAATTTCCAATTCTCGAAAAATTGTCGACATTTAAATTCTGATAATTTTGTAAAAGCAAATAATGCTACTATAAACTTGGACTCATTTTAATGCTTGAAGACTATATTTTCGCAAAGCAATGTTCACTTTCCTCTCAGACATTTTTCCACAATGTAGCATTCTTTTTGTGATACTGAAGACTCTTTTTTAGTAAAAAATACAGCAAGTTCGAATATCTCCAAAAACTTTCAAAAACTTTTCTCGTAAATGAAACTGCCATATATTTGGAGATTGGAGGAGTCTCTTTGCAACGACTAATTAAAAAATGATGTACGAATTTTTTTGTCACTGTTTTATAAAATAAAAATAAGGAACATGTTCGTTCGCGTGAAGCCCTCATGGCGTAACTTATACTACTATCAAGATGGCGGCACTTCTCTCATTCAAATTTTTAGAAAATAGCTTTCATTCATTTACGCTCTTATTCTAGACATCAATATTTTCAAGAACATTCATATATCGACATATAATTAATGTATAGTTAATTTCAGAATCCAATTAAATATCAACAGCTGGACGTTAAAGTTTAATGGTCGCATAACGTGTATAGTATGATTTTCGTATGGTTGTTGTCCTAAATAATTGTAAAAATTCTAACATAGCAATCTTAAACGATTTAAATCGAATAAATTTAGTTGCAGAGTCGGAAATTTAAAAATATGTTTTCTGGTATTCTTTACTTTGTTTAATTGTAATTTAGTAAATACAGTGGCCCACAGAAGTGTTCGAACGCCCTTTAAATCAGAATAACTTTCTTAAGACTTTACCAAACCACTTGATTTTTTTGGTGCAATTAGAAGCCTTGATTTACTTTTAAAATGTGCAAAAAAGATTTTGAAGAAATTGCAATTAGTAGGAATTACATGAAAAAATCAAAATGGCACTTTTTAAAACTTTATTATTTCAGAACGAAATGAAAATTCAAAATATGCGGTTTGTAGATCTATGTTACTTACACATATGCTGAAAATTTCATCGAAATCAGTTAACAAACATATCAGCTACAAGCGGTTGAAAGTGGTGATAATCGCAGTTTTTCACAACTTTTGGTCAGTTTCTGCTTAAAATCCATAGCTTCTTACATCTTTCGATGCACGTCGTTCTTTTCTGCGTCAACTAATTTCAATGAAATGTTCAGCATATGTATAACTAACATAGATCTACAAAAGGCATATTTTGAATTTTCATTATGGGCTAAAATAAAGAAGTTTTGAAAAGTACCATTTTTATTTCGTCGTGTAATTCCTACTAATTGCAATTATTTCAAAATCTTTTTTGCAGGTGATTTACTAAATTAATGCTTCTAATTACTCAAAACATGTCCAGTGGTTTGGTCAAATTTTAAGAAAGTTATTCTGATTTAAAGGGTGTACGAACACTTTTGTGGGCCACTGTATATACAAAGTGTGTAGTACAGTACTTTGGAAATTAAAATTTACCTAAATTTGGAGAATTCATCTTTGAAGGACATAGAGTCGTAATAATAATAATAATAATAATAATAATAATAATAATAATAGAGAATATATAGAATATGACAGAGTATAATACAATTAGATTTGTGACATTCTGTACAAGCAATTGCATACATCTCCAATTTTATATGTCTCCATTTTTCTTTATTCGCTGTTTCGCGTTCATGTTTGTACAACATGAGAACATACAGTGGGAAAAGTAATGGACGCTAGAAGCCGAGAAGGCTTTTCATTAGCTTATGCTGAATTTCGTTGCCGCTAACAGTTGTATCTTAAATAATTTACTGCATGCTTACGCAGTTTATTATATGCTAACATTAGATGGACAACTGGTTTTGATAGTTTTCAAACTTTTTGCACAGCAAAACTAAAATATAGGATCATAACGATGAATTCGTTCGGTTATCTTCAATATCTTCCTTTTATTTATTAACAAAGTACAAAATTGATATCAATAAAATATGAAATCATTGACTGTGAGTAATTTTTATTCAACCACAGTTATATCTGCATTTGTAAAGAGTCGCAATTAAATTATTAAAATTACAATTTATGTTTACATTTGCAATCGATCGAATTTATCTTACGAAACAGTATATTACATATCTTTGATCAATAATAAAAAGGTACAGTCACATTTGCTATTTATTATTCAATATCATATGAATCGATGAATAAGTCTATAGATATTGTAAATAAATGTATTACTGTATGTAGTATGTAGCCATATTCAATTTTCCCAATTTCTCTTTTTATGAAAACAGTTAATTGTAAACGGTGCAGCAGAATTCATATATGAATCTCCTATTCAGACCGTCGTGAAATATTGATTATTCATTTTTGAACAGTCAAATTGAAGCAGACCTACATCGGTCAGCGAGTAAATTTGCCAGACATTGTACGCACAGAAGCAATTAAAAAAAAAATTCTTCAAAATAAAATTGAAAATTCACGTTCCCATCCACAAACTGTCCGTGTTAATTAGTATTCCGCTATCGATGGTTGTTCATCAACGGAACCACTACAACTCAAAATGATCCATTTCCAATTCCTGGATTTACAATTATTGAGGATACAAAAGTGCTTTCGTAGTGTTTTATCTGGCAGATTGATTTATTAATACGTATATTGTAATTTATACATTCTTTCTCCTTATTAAAGGATTTCAAGCTTTATTTCTATGCAATTGACAATTTAATTGCAATATTTACTTGTGTCGATATCTGCAAGTATTGTTGATGATTATTCTACTTGGTGTAGCATTTCATGTTGGTGTAAGTTTCCTGTGACTTCGTTTTATATATCCAACCACTTGTTTTACAAAAATCAATCCCTACCGGAGAAAAGCGCGCAAGATATGCCTCATATTTTATCGACATCTTCTCAATCACAAAATCTGAATCTTATTGAGCATGTATGGCAGAGCCCTAATAGAGGTCTAGGAAAAATGTATCTATCAATGAAATATCACAAGCCTTTCGAAAAATTGAATGACTGTACAAGCTGAAACCACAATAATGAATTGTGGGTTTTTATACACATATAACCCATTTTTGAAAAAAAAACGATAAATCACAAAATCCGATGGAATAGATCATTGAATATAGAATAACTTCAGTATAAAATAAGATTGTTGAATTCATTTCATATGCTGTAGATATATTATTTCAGTATAAAATAGATTATAGAATTTTATAGATTATAAAATAGATATTACTTAATATTAATAGATCCTTTAATGAATATTAATAGATCATTGAATATAGAATAACTTCAATATAAAATAAGATTGTTGAATTCATTTCATATGCTGTAGATATATTATTTCAGTATAAAATAGATTATATTATAATATATTATAATATATATATAATATATATTATAATTGTATAGATTATAAAATAGATATTACTTAATATTAATAGATCCTTTAATGAATATTAATAGATCATTGAATATAGAATAACTTCAGTATAAAATAAAATTGTTGAATTCGTTTCATATGTTGTAGATATATTTTTTCAGTATGGAGTAGATTATAGAATTTTATAGATTAGAGAATAGATATTACTGAATAGTAATAGATCCTCCACTTAATATTAAAAGATTAGAGATTATAGAATAACTTCAGTGTAAAATAAGATTGTTGAATTCGTTTCATATGTTGTAGATATATTATTTCAGTATAAAATAGATTATATAATTTTATAGATTATAAAATAGATATTACTTAATATTAATAGATCTTTTACTTAATATTAATAGATTATAGAGTATAGAATAACTTCAGTATAAAATAAGATTGTTGAATTCATTTCATATGCTGTAGATATATTATTTCAGTATGGAATAGATTATAGAATTTTATAGATTAGAGAATAGATATTACTGAATAGTAATAGATCCTCCACTTAATATTAAAAGATTAGAGATTATAGAATAACTTCAGTGTAAAATAAGATTGTTGAATTCATTTCATATGCTGTAGATATATTATTTCGGTATTATAAAATTGATCTAATATGTTTTAATATACATATATTACTTCAGCATACAATAGTCTATAAAATTTATCTAATGTGTTTTAATATAGATATATTACTTTAATACAGAATAAATTATAGAATTATTTAACATACTTCAACATTTTTAAGGTGAACGTATCTAATGGAGTTCGGTATAGAATTAGATTATAAAATTTGTTATAGAAAACTGGAATTTTCATAAATATTCGCAACATAGTGATGGATATTTGAGAATATTTTTATGTACTTGCGTTTCACACTTACCTTATTTTGTGCATTTTATGCACTTTGTGCTTTGACATCCTTTGTCCTTTGTACATCGGCCATGCTCTGCATTATTAGAACCATCATTCAGGCAGGGTACCGTAATATTAAATTTGATTGAATTCCGTTCATTCCGAAAAATATTCGAATAATAGACAATGTTAATCTTCTAATTATTTATCATGGTTAATTGTGACAGAATTGAATCAATTGTTTTCTAGCGAAGCCTTACTCATTGCATTTTAAATACAACTTTGCAACATAAACTTTCAAAAGTGAGTATAATTACTATCTTACAGAAATATATGAACATTTAATAAAACCTTTTAGCTTTCGTGCATACACTATGAATTATAAACTATAAATACAATATTTCTGTAATTGGAAAACATTTGAATATATTACATATCATTTTGTATTTAAATAACGTTTCTGTTAATCTCCTTATTAATACTTGTTTACTGTAAATTGCAAATTTCATGCGAACTAGATCGCACGAGCACAGGGATAAATACAAAACTTTTGGATTCATAAATTGTGTCGAATTTCCACATCTGTTGCACAAAATAAATTAAATAATTACGTGTAACTACAATCTGTACGCTTCTCGGCTGGAAATTCACCCAATTTTCGTTTGTAAATATCTTAAAATATCTGATTTATCCCTCTAAATATGATATATTTATCCAAGATACAAAATTGTAAACCGAACGACATTGATCAAATTAATTTGTAAAGTAAAAACATAAGAAGTCAACTGACGATACTAGTATATTACATTCAATTCATTAAAATTATAAAGAAAATAAACAAATGTCTGTTTAACTTTCGTGACTTATTATTAACGAAGACTAATTATTTTGCAAATGAAGATTCACAACCTAGTAGTATAAAATAGTTAACTCGTGACGAAAATTTCGAAAATAATCTAATAAATATAATTGTGCTATTAATAAACAGGAGATTTTATGCATTTATGAGGAAATGGAGTTGCTGCAATTTAAAATGATGACAGATTAAAAGACTTGAACAACCGTTGATGTACCAATTCGAATTTGTTAGGATTATTAAAGAAATCAATAAATTTCTAAATGACTACCGTGTCTTGTAATCGGAGCAGACAATTTTTATTTTGCATAAATATCTGCAGTCTGGTTATTAATTTCCTTTAAACTGAAATAAAATTCTATTTTATTGTCGTTGATATACAGGGTGTCCCACATAAATGGGAACATCTAAATATCTGTCGTATTTACAGTCCTATCAGAAAACTTCAGAGGATAAAGTGACACAATTGCAGGGGGCAAATATAATGGTAAAGAAAAAAAATGTTTATGTCGTGTTTTTTAATGAAATTTCAAGGTCACCAATGTTTTTTTTAATGGAATAGTATATTTTTTTAGGATAGCATGATAGACAATAAAAAACTGAATTTCGTGGATACCACCTTTTTGACCTTGAAATGACCTTGAGCAAGAATAATCATGTTGGAGCGGATAAAATGTGGATGTTTAAAATTTACGTGTTTCAGCAAAGATTACGCGTTGTTCATCCTCATTTATGCAATATTGCAATCTTGTATTAAATGATCTGTAGGCATTGTCGATTTCCTGAGACGTAATTGAAGCACATGCTGCTTCAGGATGTATTTTTAAATTGTTTTACCACAACGGAAAATGCGTGTAACGAAGGACAAATACGAAACACAAATTTTTCGCCATACAAATGTACTGCTTGCCTCAAAGATTGGTGGCTTTTGCCATAAGTGAAAACCATATCGATTTGTTCCTGTACAGAATAACGCATTGTTATCACTTTCACGTTTCGAATTCGAATAATGCAGAAGGAACAACGTACTTATTCTAACCGATTAACCTTCTGTTAACATAATCTACATACTCTAACATAAACATAATACATACTCTAACATAAACATACGCTGTTTACTATGAAAAATGTTTCAAACATTTATTGTGGTTTGTAAAGGTCAAGCCGACGTAAACAACGCGTAATCTTTGCTGAAACACGTAAATTTTAAACTTGCACCTTTTATCCGCTCCAACATGATTATTCTTGCTCAAGGTCATATCAAGGTCAAAAAGGTGGTATCCACTAAATTCAGTTTTTTATTGTCTATCATGCTATCGTAAAAAAATATACTATTCCATTAAAAAAAACATCGGTGACCTTGAAATTTCATTAAAAAACACGACATAAAAAATTGTTTTCTTTACCATTATATTTGCCCCCTGCAATAGTGTCGCTTTGTTCTGTGAAGTTTTCTGATAGGACTGTAAATACGACAGATATTTAGGTGTTCCCATTTATATGGGACACCCTCTATAGCTATTGGAGGGATACATAGGCATACATTGTATCTAAATTTTCTTCTTATAGGAAATATTGATTAAAAGATGTTTCAAGTATCTCGTTACACGTTTCTCTTCACAACTCCTAGAAATTGCAATTTAAAATTTTTTTACAAATTATCAAGTAATAACTACTCCTGCCAACATCTCAAAACAAACATTCAGTCATTTGGACAAATTTTAGAAAAGTTATTCGTTTTTCGAGGGTTTTCACTGAAGCAGCTGGACCGTCACTATACATCGCCGAAAAGCCAAAGTGATTTCACCTCGCGAATAATTCTGCGAGTGAGTGCAAGTGCCACTGCCGCAACCAGCAGCGATGGTGGAAGAAAATTCATGTTTGAGCAACTCCTTATGGAAAGTGAGTAAAGTCGCTTCGGGGAAGGAGCGTAATTAAAATGCCGATAAAAGCCACGTTTTATTTTGTTCCCCTTCTCTCGATTCGACGAAATGCGATTTATCTGGAACTTTGCTAAAAGTGCTGGACCCTCTCTTTCTCTTTCTCATACACACACAGACATACTAACACACACAGAGAGAGACATAGACACACAAATACAAACACATACACTTTTGCTCTCTTTCTCTCAACGAGGTTGCACACCATCGCTGGGTTTTCTCACAGAAAACCAGCACGAATGTCGAATTGTGTTGGTGAATAGTGACGGCGGAGGTTTCTACGTAGTATGCACTACGGAAAGTCCTTAAATAATCCGCTTACCTTGCGATTGTTGCCAAATCGGGTTGGGGAAGGGATAAAGCGGAACGAGGGTGGATCGGGTAGACTACCGGAACGCGTTCCAATGGAAATCCAAAGTTTGTATAATTGCCGCTGCAAAAGAAAATACGATGAGGTAGGGAGTAAGGACCAGCGGAAGGCAAGTTAATTAGACCCACTAAAGATTATATTCCGCGGGATCTGTCTGCTCGCCTAGAATTTCCCACCGATTAGAACGTTCCGCGGATCCGCTGTTAATACCAGCAGCCCTGACGGAAACGAAACGAACAACAGAGTGATGCTGCTACCGATCATATCCACGACCCAATTATCAAGAAATACTGTGGAGCTAAGAAGTGTTTGAAAACTAAATACCTGATACCCGAACAATTACACATATATGTATATACTGGAACACACTAGAATATACTAGAATATAATAGAATATACTAGGATATACTAGAATATACTAGAATGTATTACAATATACTAGAATATACTAGAATATACCAGAATATACTAGAATATAATAGAATATACTAGAATATACTGGAATGTACTGGAATATACTAGAATATACTAGAATATACTAGAATATACTAGAATATACTAGAATATACTAGAATATACTATAATATACTATAATATACCAGAATATACTAGAATATACTAGAATATACTGGAATATACTGGAATATACTAAAATATACTAGAATATACTAGAATATACTAGAATGTACTAAAATGTACTAGAATATACTAGAATATACAAGAATATAATAGAATATACTAGAATATAATGGAATATACTAGAATATACTGGAATATACTAGAATATACTAGAATATACTAGAATATACTAGAATATACTAGAATATACTATAATATACTATAATATACCAGAATATACTAGAATATACTAGAATATACTGGAATATACTGGAATATACTAAAATATACTAGAATATACCAGAATATACTAGAATATAATAGAATATACTGGAATATACTGGAATATACTGGAATATACTGGAATATACTGGAATATACTGAAATATACTGGAATATGCTGGAATATACTATAAAATACGAGAAAATACGAGGAAATACTTTACTATAATAGAATACATTAGAATTCACTAAAATATACTAGAATATATTAGAATACACTAGAATATACTAGATTATACTAAACTATACTAGAATATACTAGAATATACTAGAATATACTATATTATACTAAAATATATTAGAATATACTAGAATATACTAGAATATACTAGAATATACTAGAATATACAAGAATATACTAGAATATACTAGAATATATTAGAATATACTAGAATATACTAGAATGTAGTAGAATATACTAGAATAGAGTAGAATATAGTAAAATATACTACAATATACTAGAATATACTACAATATACTACAATATAAATGATAAATCTTTTTCGTGACTGAAACCACCGTGGAATCTTTAAAGATTAAAGCTTCATCATTGGAATGGCACTATAAAAATTGACGTACAATTTTATTTAGTCGTTTTATCAAGCTTTGAATAAGAGATATTACATTATCCGGGTTTTACACGATCGAACTTGTTCCCCGCTTTTGTTCTATAAAACAGTGAAAAAACATCATACATCAATTTCTAAGGAGTCGTTGTAAAGAGAAGGCTTCAATATTCCAATTTATGGCATGGTTTCATTTGCGAGAAAAATTTTTGGAAGTTTTTGGAGACGTTTGAATTTGCAGTACTTTCCAGGAAAAATGAGTCTTCGGTACACCACCTGCTACATCGTGTGCAAATATCTCTGAGAAAAATGACCAATATTTGGCGAAAGTAGAAGCTTCAAAATGAGTCCAGGCTAATAGTTGTGCTATTTGTTTTTACGAAATTATCACATTTTAACACTGAACCTACCAGCATCGGCCAAATTGACCGGTCCCAAATTATTTATTTAAGAATTGTTGAAATTATACAGTACATTATAAATTTCTTAAATCAAACATCTACTGTTTTAAAAATAGAAAAAAATCTATATAAACTTAATCTTGTCATTTTTATAAAGCAATACGTGCCAGTCACTTTTAATGGTCGCTAGGTTTGGTGTTAATCGACAATTTTCCGAGAATGGGGAATTTATGACGGCTATGGGTGATTCTACGTAAAAAAATGTATCGAAAATGTGGAATAAAATTTTTTTATATGAAGCTTTGCTTTGGAGAATATCGACTTCCATCATTAAAATCCATCAAGCTCGCAGCCTTGCATTTGTAAGTAGAATCGGTCGGTCATGGTCAGACGCGCCAGACGATTCCTATTTGAATGGGACGCGTACTCGCCGAATTTTCAAACTCACTTTCCCCTGAAAACACGAAGCTTTATATGAAAAATTTTTGTTCTCCATGTTCATATTACAATGACTGTGTTCTGCAATAAATTCAATAATTTCGTGTTTCTAATTTATTTATATAAATCTGTATGCCCCTATTAAATATTTCAAACATATCAATGCAGACATTTCAGATTGGCTGTAGGTCTAGAACTATAATAATATCACTGAACACACAGTGTACTAATTAAATATTTATTATCATTACTATTCATGAACATTTAATGTTGCTTGGATGCAATCAAATACCGCGTAGAAAAGTACATACATTATTAACTAGTACATACACGCATCGATTTACACTAAATATCCTTTGCTATTTTTCATTCTCAAGCAATATTCTGTCGCATTCTATTTTAAGTTTCTCCACACATCAAATTAGTTAATCCCTCACAACCAAATGCAATGAAACTGCAGTTAAATCATCTGTTCTCTTTTCATTAATTGGGTTAATTGGTTTTATAAAGCACACGCCCCTCCACCCGTTTGAAAACAAACTTATATTCTCGTGTCAGTCACGAAAATAAACAACGATTTTGTTACGTTGATCGTGTGTTTCGCATCTCGTCTCATCATTTCCATAACATAACTGCCGATCTTTATGCAAAACGAAACAATTTTCCAAGTCGATCGTAAGGAACAGTCATCATTATATAGATACGTTACTGTTTTCGCCGCGCATGCGCGAGAAAAGATGGACCATATCCCAACACTGGTGTGGACGCGTGCGAGAATGAGGAGCGTTAGTCGAATAATGAACGTATAAAGAACCGCCCGAAATTCTATTTGTTAAATATACATCTTCTTTGAGATTTCTTTTTATTATATCGGAAGTCTCTTATTTCACCCGATTCTAAACCCATAAATTTAAAAAACTCAAGGTCACTGTGTTTGTCTAATGAGTCGCCTCGGATACAATAATGTCAAACATCTTTTGATAGAGTCAATAAATTATGAGTTATGTCGGGTGGTAATAGTTATTGACTCACCCAGTATATCTCTAGTTGCACAGTAGCGGAGAATAAAAAGAATACTGCAATTTAATAACAAATGTAACAGTGAACACCACCCTAGTGTCCATTAGAAATAGTGTGGGTACTCGTGTCGGAAACATAAAGTGGTTTGCACATCGTCGCAGCTGCATGACGCGTTTCAAACAAAAAGAGTCTCGGTCGAATGATCACAGCGCGACGGTGGGGACGAGGAGAAAGGTAAACTATCTACATATTCATGGGAACGCGAAATTGAAAAATTCGCCGTCGAATCCCCGGATTATAGAAGTTCAATTGTCGCGCATTATTGGAACATCGGATTCGCTTCCATCCGGTTCCCGCGCGGGTTCGCAACCGGTCCCCGAACCGGTCCCCGAACCGATTCCCATCGGGTTCCCATCGGGTTCCCATCGGGTTCCCATCGGGCGTAGCGCCATTTCGGAAAAAGCTCGCCGGTAAATCCGACTGTTCCGCGTTGGAGGTAATGTCGCCGAGTTCTCGCGTGCTATTCCGAGGTCGAGTTATTTTACTTCTTTCGCACGGTGGCTGGCGTCGGGACGCTGCGAAGCAATAAATCAGTTTTTCCACTCCAGACGACGTACGCCTTGTCGCTGATGCCTTCCTCCGCGCCTTGCGTTATCAGCCTTGTCCTCCAGGGATGGGAACGGGGAAAAAGAAATAGCCGAGGGGACGAGGGAAAAGGGCAGAGACATTATTCGCGCCGCGCCGTTCTTAAGCATTTTCTATGCCGCTTTCTTCCGCTGGGTTCCGCGCTTTCCATAGACCAATTATAACCTTTTAGAGCTAGTCTGGCCTGGTTTGGCCCGTCTGCTTTCCTTTCCCTCTTCTTCTGCTGCTTCTTCTTCTTCTTAATACATCCGTATTTGCTGGTCTTTTTATTGATGCGCCACTCTTCCGCTGCTTGATACTAGCTGTTTGCTTCTTGTTAGTTGCCTACGCGCTTCGCCGCGGACGCCATTGCATCGCGATTCAGGTTTAACTGCTTGTAATTCTGCTACCCGTGTCAACCGGAATTGCTGCGAATATTTCACATGGGAGAATCAGTGGTTTTTAAGTAGATTACTTTGCGCGTGATATAATTGTTAGGGTAATGGACGAAATAAATAGTTTGTTTCAGTCACTGGTTAAATAAACAACTGAATATTTCATATAACATATTATAAACAACTGAACACTCGTACCACACTTACTTAACCAGTTGCGCTACAAGTTATTTTACGGTTACAGAGATTAGAATTATTTCATTATTTTCTGAATTTTTTAAAAGTAGACAAATGTTTGTATTTATTGTATGTCCATGTATTCTTCAATGGATTTATATTGGCAACAAAATAGAATTTTATTGCGGTTTCGAGGAATTTAATAACATATATATTTAGTTGATCCTGCTCGATACCTTCATCACGAGTCTAACTCGATGTTAAAGTAGATACAAGGGGTTAATCGCTATCCGCCATATTCCCGAATGCATGTTGACGCCCATTCATTCTTTCCATTTCACGCATCTAGATTCAATTCATACGTTTTCGATTCACTCATTATGTTTCTCTTTCTCGTTCTCACCACACATATTGACACATGTACTCTCCTTGTTTTATTGAATACATATTTATCATTTACATATTGGGAATCCGCCATACTTACTAAGTGGGCATACATAACCTCCTCATACATGAATAAGTTGTACATGTAAAAGACATTGTGTACAAAGTGTAGCTGCGTCCTGATTGTTGTAAATCCTATAATTTTTATTTATTTGTTCCTGCTATTATATGTATATAAATTTTTAAATAATAATTTTTTTAAAATCTTAAATTAATAATTTTAACTTTTCAGATTTTATCAAAGGAGAAATGAGGTTGTAAAATGAGATATTAACAAGGGTGAACTCTTAACATTTTATTAAATCCTAATTTGCTCATAATCCTGCTTTTAACATCAACCGAAGTTTCAAAGACCATTTTACACAGAGAGGATGAATATACTTTTTTAATTAAGTGGCTTTGTGCAATACAAAGCAGCGTAATCCTACACTCGATGGTGAATGTATGAATTTGTGTCCTGGTTTTAACCATACATGCACCATAGCGTGATTCTACACTCTCGATTTGGTGGAAATTGTTGTAACAAAGGTATCGCAAAATTAACCTTGATATTGTATTTCAAGGTCAAAAGTACATCCATTTTTTTATTCTATCGTATTCTATTCATCAGAAGGATAAAAAGTGTAACAGGAACCATAGGTCAAAACTCAATCGTAAAAAATTATGGTACCTGTTTTTCATTATCAAACTGATTTTATTTGTATTTTATTCTCGATATTCACCTGTCAAGATGTAGTTTCCAACGGCTTCATCAATAGAACGCTTTATAAACTCCATCTAACCGAGGAATGAAAATATAATATAAATGAAATCAGTTTGATAATGAAATAACATTATCATAATTTTTTAAGAGAACGATTGAGTTTGGTTCTGTGAGTTTATCCTTCTGACGAGTGTAATATGAGGCAATAAAAGTAGATTGTTGATATTCTGACCTTGAAATTCAAGGTCGTTTAATTTTACAGTTCTAGTTCTTTATTTGAGATTGCTCCAATAAATTCCTAACAGATTTGATTTGAATTTTTGATAACAACACACTTGACTCGATCTACCATGCCAATTGAAGCAAGAAGCTCGGAATTGGGTTAAACTGTACATTGGAGGACCAATTTCTTAAAACATTTTTTTATGCAGTCCTATAGATTTCGACGAGAAAACACCGAAAATGAAAATCTTATTGCCAGGAGTTCACTAATTCAGAAGTTATACGTGTGTAATGTTGAGCACTTTTAAGCCTTTTTGACAGGTTAAAGCGCCGCCATATAGATATATTTGCTAGGTAGTATACGTAAGATCGGCTAAGTAGTACCGAGCAGTCCGTTAGATGGCAGCACAAGCACGTACGAAATCCAAAATGCGGAACATTGTAAGCGTAGCCGGCCCTCTCCGCTTTCACGACGACATAACCTCAAATCAACTTGGTCTATTTTACACGCGTATAACTTCTAAGTCAGTGAATTGCCATCTAGCCCATGGACTAGTACTACTTAGCTAATGCGCTGAACACCCACCATCATCCAGCACATGCGCTCTCAACGAGTATCCAATATGGCGACGCTCTAACCTGTCAAAAACGCTTAAAATTGCTCATGTTTACACGCGTATAACTTTCCAACCAGTGAACTCCGGTAACCAAAACTTGAATTCCGTGTACTAAAACTTACACGTCTATCATTTTCTCGTCAAAATATGCAGCATCACATACAGAAAACTTGAAAATTTTTAGTCCTCTAAAGTACAGTTCAGCCCGGAATTGTCCAGAAAAGAAGATAATTAACTGCCACAATTACCGGGTTTTCAACTCGCCATTAAAACAGTGGAGGGAAAGATGACAAGGGGCAACACAAAATCTTTGTCCCCAATCTGAACGCAACACAAGATTGCTTCCATTACGCAGGATGGAAGGAGGATAAACGTGAATCGACTACCGAATGGATGAACACGCCGATCCTGTCGCGCAAGAATAGGACAATCTCGATGGCGGAGCAATCTTGATAAAGCAAAAGCTGCTTCGCGTGTTTCTGTCGGATAGAAGAACGCCGGAGAAGGGAAATACAGGGCGCGAGAATGGTTGCTCTCTTGGAGTTCCCTGGATCCGAGGATGCGAACAGAGATAGAAATACAAATGTTGTTTCTACGTATACGTGCCCTCTCAAATCCGCAACTTCAAGCATATCCGAGTATCTTACCTGGGCACTGTTACGAAATGAAACGTCGCGCGCGCGCAAGGCACGAGATTGTGCGTACTTCCGCAAAACTGGGAATTTAATTTATTTTTCCGGCAAGCACGGGAATCGCCGGCTGACCGCAGGCAGCTGCAAAAGACTAACAACAAAATTTATTGTAAACACGAGATGTGGACGTAAAAGGTTCGTGGAATGGATTTTGTTTTTTCTTTTTCCTAAAACGTCTTTATATGTCAAAGGGTTCAATAGTAATTGATAGAATACAACGAAATCCAGAAAACGTAAATGAAATAATGAAATAATTTTAAACATATAAGAACTACACACATGCAGAGTGTTCACACTATTACTAGCCAGTGTACTTCTTGCAAATAATAGATATTAGACAAAAATGGAGGAGGAAACGGATGTACGCATTGCTTTACAGAAAATGACAAGATTAAGTTTGTATACACTTTTCGCTATTTTTAAAATAGTAGATGTTTGAGATAAGAAATTTATTCAATCATTACTTGTGAAAGTGTCTGTATAATCTACATGATTATATGTATAATCTTAAATAAATAATCTCGGAGCGGTCAATTTAGCCGGTGCTGGTAGGTTTACTGTTAAATTTCGATATTTTCGTAAAAATAAATAGTACAACTATAAGCTTGTACTCATTTTAAAGCTTGAAGCCTCTACTTTCGCCGAACAGTGTTCATTTTCCTCCGAGACATGTTTACACGATGTAGCAGGTGGCACACTGAAGACTCATCTTTTCTAAAAGAAATTCTACAAATTCAAACGTCTCTAAAAGTTTTCAAAAATTTTTCTCGTAAATGAACCTGCCACAGATTTCAAGATTGGAGCTTCTTCTTTGTAACCGCTCCTTCAAACTTGATGTACGAACTTTTTCACTATTTTATGGAACAAAAGTGAAGAACATGTTCTGTGTAACTTATACTACTGTAAAGATGGCGGCTGACCTCTCATTCAAAGCTCGATAAAACGGGTAAAAACAATCGTTCATCAATCTTTAAAGTGTCGTTGTAAGGAGGTGTGTGTCGGTCTTTAAATCCGCGGTGGTTTCGGTCACAAAAAAAATTTGTCATCACTTTTACAGAAAGTTTGAATGCACAGTATTTTCGACAAAAATAATGTCTTCATATTCTCGCCCGCAACATCATGAAAAAAATCTTAATTGTTCAATCATTGTTTAAATCATTAAAATGAACGATGGATTATTAAACTAGAGACTTCAAGCTTTAATATATTTTGTTTTGAAAGATATCATCATAGTTCAAATATTTACAATAGATTATTAAACTAGAGACTTGAACGATGGATTATTAAGCTAGAGACTTCAAGCTTTAATATATTTTGTTTTGAAAGATATCATCATAGTTCAAATATTTACAATTTCTCGAGAATCAGGAATTTGGCGTTCAAATACTATTTGGATCCAATGTAGGTCTTGAATCACGGTTTCCAATCCGCGTTATTGATTTATACCGGGCTATCTGGTTCTCTTTTTTTCCCGGTCGTTCGGTCCCCTTGATATCGCACCGGTTCTGAACATTCTAGGGGTCCAAGACGGGACGCCAAAAGTATACCGTCCTAATACATGAACTCTGACCCACAGGATCTCGCTCACGTCACTGGAATATCCGTCTTCCCGTGCGAACGTGGCTTCAAAATCTCCTCCATCTTCGACACATATCCGTTGGTCCAGGTATATGGGGCCTACCATATTTTACGAAAGATAATCCAAGACACTTCATGAAAAAGTAATGTCAATGTCAAGGAAGCCAATTTGATCAGAACATATCATGCACCTTAGTGAACGTACGGAGCTTACGTGTACTTTTCATTCTATCTTTATGCATTACGAATGTATTCTTTTCAAACTGTTTAACCAGTTAACTGTTTCGACCTCTTTGGAAAATGTGTATTTAAATTGCCACTAAATGTGTAATATGAAATTAGGTTGTAATAAAATGACTTTTATTTTTTTTATTTCATTACTCAAATTAATCGCAAATTTGTCGTAACATTACAGTCCGATATTTATGTAAATAAATCCCTGACCAGATGGTAAAATATAAACAAAAATGTTCAGGGAAATATCTTAGCAGGTGCGTAGTCCACAACTCAATTTGGATGATCCTTACAACTCGAATCGGTAATTATTTACATTAGGGGCTTCCTCACCGATTTTGATGACGTTAAAATATATTGTCAAGGTCATCATTCTGAACAACTTTTTCCTATACATGTTACCGCTGTTCAGCTTTAGTTTCCGAGATATTCGCAAAAAAGTTTCAACATCTCGAAAAGTGATCGGAGTAGGTCTGGGTTAGGTCTGGGTTATTTATGTATTAGTTATATATTTATATATTTATATACTGGGTTATTATATATTTTCTTGATTGTTACAGTATGCTAACACAGCTGACAATGAAATGAGCGCGTTCGACACGATTCATTTCACGTTTCAGTTCGTAAACATAAACAGACAAGACAGTGGGTCTCAACTGATTGAAGTCGTTTTAAGTTGTGAACGTGGCCGCTTTATCGGCGGCCACAATTTCAAATCTAACCCAGACCTACTCCGATCTCTTTTCGAGATGTTGAAACTTTTTTGTGAATATCTCGGAAACTAAAGCTGAGCGGCGGTAACATGTATAGGAGAAAGTTGTTCAGAATGATGACCTTGATAACATATTTCAACGTATTCAAAATCGGTGAGGAAGCCACTAATGTAAATATTTACCCTCGAATCCTGCACACGAGCTATAAAAAACGCCGCCTTTTGAATACACGTAAAAAGGAAACGAAAGGATCCTCATCCCGTTTTTTATGACCAGGCGCGCTACTTATTGTTCATAGTCTAAAACAATATATAAATCCTACTGCGTAATTGCTTCTGTGATGACTAATAAAAGACAACGAAACATTTACGAAAAATAATTCATACTGTATGCGGTTTTTTATATTAATTATTTATAAACTTTTATTTGTTCCTTTTATTTCGACGGGCCTCAAAATATTTCAAACATCTTCAAGTTCGCGAATATATTTTAGTTTTCACTAAAATTACAATTTAAACTGCAAATTGTCACTACTTATTACCCATGACGAATATACTCGTCATAGCACAAAATTTTGCACTTTTTTCATGACGAGTATACTCGTCAAAAACAGTTAGCTGGTTAAGGGCGACTTCTCGTGTAGCGACAGCAAGAACAAGTGATTTTTAAGAATTTTTGTTAGAATAACTATTGGATATCTAGGACTAGGCGTTTTTGGGGATGTACACAGTCTCGAAGTAGAAGTGTTTTTTTTTTAGTTCAGTTATTCTTATTATTGATTGTATAATACGCATGTTTCTCGAAACTATGCTTCTTAAACTGGCGTTCACGATAATTAAAAAAGTAGTTAAAGTAAACAACTTCGGACGAAGCTTATTCATTTCTTTGCACATTTCTCTAGGGATTGGACTTAACATTTATGATTGATTTTTTGCTTGTAATATTCTTTTAAACAAAATAGAGAAAGTAAACTTCTCCTGCGAACCCTAGAACTTTTCTAACTTTTCATATTTTTCTTTCAAAATAGGTTCAATCCCAGTGTAAAGTATCTAACTTTAAGAAAATTTCTTAATTTTTGTGTTTTGATCACTATGATAAACACTACATTGCACGCCAACAATGTTTACACTGCCGAAGCTCGTAAGAAATGTATTCTACAATAAATAATAAGAAGAATTGAACTAAAAAAAACACTAGTACTTCAACAATACCTGTTTATAGCCCAAAAAGACCTAGTCCCAGATATCCGATAGATATTCGAAAGAAATTCTTAAAAATCACATGTTTTCACTGCTGTTACACAAGAAGTTCCCGTTAAGCTACTTATAATAACAATTTTGGACGTTTCTGAATGTTGGACGAAATCCTTGGCGTACTTAACAATTCGGGACTGCTGTATCTGGGCCAATCCTGGGAATCTGGTAACTTAGATAGTTAGCTTCTCATTTGAATGCGATAAATCTGTTGGTATGTTGGTAGACGTAGAATATTTATTGTAATTAGACTTTGGTTTTGTGCTGTTACGAAAATGAGTAAGTGAAACACAGAATAGTAAAATACATTTAGAAGCATAACTGTGTTACTCGTAATTTATTAAAATTAAAATTAAACTATTATGCATTGTTCACAATCATGGATTCACAATCTGGAAATTATAAAGCGTTACAGACGAATATCTCCAAAAATATTGATTATACGCAAAAATGTTTCAGATGAAAGTTGTTCTGAGAGGGACATCATGTGTTGGGACTTTTATTTTTCCCGGTGGACACTTCAAGGTGAGATGAAGGTCAACTTTCTTTTTTTAAATGGAATGATGGGTTTTTTTATCCACCATCACATAGTGCGTTTTAGGATGAGTTCAATTACTTATGGTCATTCAAGGTCATTCAAGGTCATTCAAGGTCATTCAAGGTCATTCAAGGTAATTCAAGGTCAAACTTGCAGGGAAATGCAGAAAAGGTATTTTATTTGTACTTTAGTTTAGTATGCGTTCAAAATGATTACCTCTTACTTCAATGCACTTAAAAATTCTTTGTTTAAGTGATTCTCTAACTTTGCTCAACATTTCAACATTTATCTTAGCACAAGTTTCGCATATTCTGACAGATGAGGGATAATATAATGTTATTTGTAACATTAATTACTAGACTGCGGATCATTATGCAAGATAAAAATAGTTTCAAAATAAATAGTTGAAAAACAGTTGAAAATAGTATATTGGCATTCTTAAATTCTATTAATTTTCTCCTACTTTAAATTTCACCATGCAAATTGCAATTGCACTCGATGCGAATTCAGAATAGTTGTTGACACATTTAAATTAGTAAAAGCTTAGAAAATAATAAAACATTAATAAGATTATGGATTTATTTTTCACATACAATATACTCACTGAGCTTGAATATTGCAAAACGAATTTTCGGGATAATCTATTACCATAACTACATTTGTACTACATTATAACCACATAACTACATTTAAATTAGTAAAAGCTTAGGAAATAACAAAACATTAATGAAATTGTGGATTTATTGTTTGTAAAAAGAATTTTCAGGGCAATCTATTATTACAACTACAATACATAATGGCCATTTCAAATATAGTGATTTCAAAAACGTTCAAGCACGTTTCCTAGACGATCATGATTTTTAAATATGTTATTTTTGACGCCATTAATGTGAAATAAATTTAATCGAGCAAACTTCTGTTTCAAGGTCGCAGTGCAGATGCCATACTCGCGCGAAACATTCTCACATGCTTACGTAACAATGCAGAAGGATTTCGAGGATGCAACGAAACAAGTATAACTCGTATTTCACGTTTTAGGGAAGTTGGGAAGAGCTTACATTAATAAATAAGCCAAGCGCGCAATGTAATGCGGTAATAATTTCTGCCGGCCGCAATTTACTCCGCGCAAAATAATTTACTGAAACCTTAATTATTGTAATTCTCTGGCGAAACGAAGCGTCAAATTTTCTGGTCATCCTCGTGAATTATTCTACTATTGGAATACGCGAGAACATAATCGAACATTCCCTCGAACATAAACCTTTTCTATTTGTATATGTTTCGTTTGGTAACAATTATTTTTTTATCTTTCTTGATTGGATCTCGTTTATTAGTAAAATCTATATTTATTGTGCTTTTTAAAATAGTTAATAATTTTTTTTATGTCAAGGTCACACATTTGTTAATATTTTCCTATGATTTCCACATTTCTAGTACTTTCCAGAGATATTTTCAATTTTATATAAATAGTGCATTTTCATTCAAAATTAACATAGACTTTTGTGCAAATATACTTATAACATTTTTCTTTGTATTTCTTTGGATTATTCTACATTGTTCATTTTTCATTTTAAATGTCTACAGGGTGAGACCGAAGAAACAGAACATCTAAATATCTCCGTTAGTTCTCGTCGTACAAAAAAACTTCTTAGGACAAAGTTACACTGTTTGAAGGGCCACATGTAACGGTGTAAGGGAAAAAGTTTTCGAGGTCATTTTTTTATGAAATTTCAAGGTCATCGATGTTTTTTTTTTTAATGGAATGATATATCTTCGTTAACGTAATGTTGTAGCTGGCAAAATAACGAATTCATCCATGTAACACAATATGACCTACAAATGACCTTCAACCCAGAAAAATGGTATAAATAAAATTCAACGTGTAAGATTCATTTGCTTTATTTCTGTTACGCAAAATGTTCAAAAATATTCCCTTGAGCTGCTATACATTCATTTAGCCGTGAAGTTATAGAACGTACTGCTGTGTAATTCATTTCTGATGTAATCGACGCACTTCAAATAGTGTAACTTTGTCCTAAGAAGTTTTTTTGTACAACGAAAACTAACGGAGATATTTAGATGTTCTGTTTCTTCAGACTCACCCTGTATATGTGTGTATAAAACGGTTCATTTTATTGTATTCATATGTTTACTATTAAAGTCCAGATTTTTTTATGGAGAATTAAGTAATTCCGGGATTTCGAAATTTAATGTTGAAGTGTTCATTCTTAATTTGTAAGTGTTATAGAATTTGGGAGAAGTGTTCGACCCGATGTCGATCGTATAAAGAGTTCATCGATCTTATAGTTTTCGTAAAGAATGCTGATGAGATCGGGTTTTCATCTCTTTCATTTAAGCCAGCTAACCATACCCTCAGATTTTATGTTCGTTTCATATATATTCAGAGTTTATGCCTGTTTAAATCAACGTTATTTTCCTGTACTTTTCTTTACGAGCAAAATGGTGGACATAATGCTGCTGCAGCTGCGCGAAACATTAACGCCACGTTTTATCAAAATGCGGTGAATGAATTAGTATTGGTCTGCACTCGAAGGTATTCTTTAAAGTACGCTCCAGTGAAAAACGTAAATCTTTACGGTGGGATTAAAAACTTGAAATTCGATTACAAAAATGGGTGTAGATTATTCTGGTACTTAACCTGCGATTTAAAATCACAGATTATATTTCAAGAAAAGAGTTTCTATAATGCTTTTAATAATTTCTGAACTATGAATTTTTATGAAATATATAAATTGTTGAAATCAATTATTAGACACAGAAATTAAATGAAAATGCGTTTCCCCGTTTTATAATTTTAATAAATTGAAAAGAGTTTATAGTTCCTTCAGATTTCGATCGTTTAAGAATGTCGTGTGTCGTTGATCTAATTATATTTTATAATTTATTTATATCACCGTCTTTCCTTCGTTACGCCACTATCAAACGGCACGCCATCTTGCAATAATATGAAGCTCGGCCACACGTTGCGAAAGCAACAAAGGATGTTGTTCGTTCTTTGAACTGGGAAATCCTCTCACATGCGACATACTCTTCTGACCTGGTGCATTTTAATTTATTCCGATCATTTAAAAGATACGAATTTCCAAACGTTGAAATAGTTGCAGAAAGGTATATTGACGAATCCATTGCACCAAAATCGCCATTTTCTTTTCGTCAAAGAATTCGGCAGTTGCCTGAAAGTTGGACCAAAGTCATAAAAAAAAATGGAGACTACTTCAAAGAATAACAGACGTATGATTACTTTATAATTAAATACTAAATTTTTTTTAAAAGACCGAATTAATTTCTACACTTAAAATAATGGAGACTACTTCCAAGAATAACAGACGCACGATTACTTTATAATTAAATAGTAAATTTGTTTTAAAAGACCGAATTAATTTCTACACTTAAAATAATGGAGACTTCTTTAAGGAACAACAGACGTATGAATACTTTATAATCAAATACTAAATTTGTCTTAAAAGGCCGAAATAATTTCTACACTTAAAATAATGGATACTACATCAAAGAATAATAGACGTATGATTACTTTATAATTAAATACGTTTTAAAAGAGCGAATTAATTTCTACACTTAAAATAATGGAGATTACTTTAAAGAACAACAGACGTATGAATATTTTATAATTAAATACTAAATTTGTTTTAAAAGACCGAATTAATTTCTACACTTTTATTCATTTTGAGCACATTTTTGACTTCTGTAAAATTTAGTAACACGAAATCGGAGTCGGCATATTTCCTTCCAACTCCGACTCCGACTCCAGCGATCAGAAATTCCTTGCAACGCTGACTCGGACTCCGCTCCGTGGAGTAGTTATTTTAATACGAAAATCGAGGAAATTGTTAACGGCCAAGATGTCCATTAACCACGAAGAGACGTGTCTGGGATGAAGTGGAGAATGTTTGTGCCGTGGACCGGTAATTAGCACAATTTGTACGAGGAGCTTTTATAAAGACTCGAAGATATGGTTATACCGTGGCTCGGTAACAAGCACTCGCTCGTAACCCGCTTTCAAACGTGTAATGGTGTATTAAAGGTCGTTCGAAAGTCATTTGCAATAAGACCAGAAGGAAAAGAAGAGTACAGAAGAAAATCGAAGAGAAGAGGAAGAAAAGAGAAAAGCAAGAGACATCTTGGGGAAGCTAGGTGCCTAAACTTTGGTAATATACCTATGAGCTCGCGAGCGAGTGTCCCGCAGCTAGAGACTTCAAATGGTAGAAAATGCGAGAAAACCAGGAAAAAGGAAGCGAGTAACCGGTGGGGGGAAAAAAGAGAAAGAGCTGGTGTCAAGAAACAGAGTTCTAGTGTGATTGTACGGACGTGGGAATGGGGCGCGCAACTAGGCGCATAATAGAGCTGGAATGGTACTGGCCGAGACAAAGAGCGTAAGCTGGAACGTGCTTCTTTATTTTACGCTTTTAAAGAGACCGGGGATTAAATGTCCGAGCTACTTGTTAAGGAGGGATTCTCCATGGGCACTTGTTGTTCGGCTTGATCAAAAGCCAGAGACGCGTATAAATTCTCAGCGACAAAACACGCGTCTTTTCTTCGCCGTTTCTCGTGGCTACCAGACGAGCACTGCCAACTTCACTGTATTAACCCTTTGCAATCGTTCTCAAAAACGAATCCGTCGGCGACAGAATTTAATGAGGATTTTTATTGCGGAAATTTCATAAGAGATTTATTACAACATTAAAAATTGTTAGATTTAGCTCCTTTCAGGCTGTGAAAGTTTATAAAAGCTAAATTACAAGTGAATAAAATAAGCGTTCTAACATAACCTCAAAAGCTAGTATTACCACGTGATCGAGATGAGCGCAATGCATAACGAGAAGATCGAAAAATCAAATAAAGACAACTATTATGTCTGGAGATTACAAATAGTGGCAATCTTAATAAAAAATGATCTGTGGGCATATGTGAACAATTCAAAGTTGAAGCATGGACTGAATTGGAAAAAGTACACATTTCCATGGGGCCTGCAGAGAAGGCAACACTTTTGAAGCAGTTGCTCTTCACTCTCTCTAATCACGACACGTGTTTATATAGAAATAAAGCTGTGAAATATTAATTAACAAATGATTCTGATCCTTACTGAATATCCTGAATTATTAAATCTAACAAGAATAAACACAAGTACACCGAACAGAAACAAACAAGGATTTACAATTTCTTGTATACGCGTGTATTATAGTTACAGTAATGCCGCGAAGAGTGCAACGACGTCGAATCACGACACGTGCGTACATAGAAATAAAGCTTTGAAATATTAATTAACAAGACTGAGCTTGTTTAAATGATTTAAATGATTCTGGTCATTACTGAATATCCTGAACCATTAAACCTAACAAGAATAAACAGAAGTACACCGAACAGAAACAAACAAGAATTTACAATTTCTTTTATACGCGTGTATTATAGTTACAGTAATGCCTCGAAGAGTGCAACGACGTCGAATCACGACACGTGTGTACATAGAAATAAAGCTGTGAAATATTAATTAACAGGAAGGACCTTGTTTAAATAGTTTCAATGATCCTGATCCTCACTGAATATCCTGAACCATTAAATCTAACAAAACTAAACACAAGTACACCGAACAGAAACAAACAAGGATTTACAATTTCTTTTATACGCGTGGATTATAGTTACAGTAATGCCGCGAAGAGTGCAACGACGTTGTAGAATGATAGCATTTTCGAGATAAAACGTGTTTTCAGTTTCCTGCCCGCTACATCATAGGAAAAAAGATCTGAGAATAATATGAATGATCGATTATGAGACTAGAGGTTTTTAGGTTTAAAATGCGTCCAAGTTTATTGCAACCCGATTATTTTCTACGAAATTGTCACAGTTTACATATGGGCAATTTTTCGAGATTCGTGTATTTAGTGTTCAAAATACTTCTTGGATCCACTGTATATATAATCGAGGCTCGAAATTGAATCCCCATGGCGGAGAGGTTTCAAGTAATGGGATGTCGTAAAGCGAAAGAAAGTCCGAGGGTAAAATCGAATCAAAGGGGACCGATCTCGTCGCCATTACGAAGCTCAGTGAGTTGCGAAACTTTCGGCCGGGACTCCGAAGCGATTTTCGGGATTGTTTTCAGGAACAGTCAAAAGTGTCGGCGAAAGAGGGTGATGCTGCGAAGCGGGGGGAAAAAAGGAAAGATTGTGTGCTAGCTGGCTAACGTCTAGTAAATCCGGGCTAATTGTCTCAGACAACGATATCATCACCCTTGTATTCGCAACCCCCTCGGCTTCTGAACTTTCGTCTTTTCCTCCCCCAGCATTTCAATCCTGCCCGAAAGGTCCCGGCATCTTTCAATCGCGTCGACAGGACGCGACTTTCCTCGCTGGCAATCTCTGAATTGTCTGCATGTTCCATTTATTAAACCCTATCTGAACGGGTCCCGCTTCTGATAATACGTTCACGCTCATTTCACGCGTTTAATGACTCCGCTCACGGCTGCCGAACTCGAAAAGCGAAACTTTCTTCCGTTTTGACTCGCGTCGCTGCCCGAAAGAAGTTTCATTCTCGGTCTGAAGCGAATGCTTAAAGACCTTCTCAACGTTTTGTCCGCAGAAGTTAGAATTTTTAAAGAATAATGTTTAAACCACCCCCTTATAGACTGAGCAATCTACAGTGGCTCCAAATAGTATTGGAGGAATTTTTGATTTTTGTAAAACTATGGATGTTTAAACAGTGATCATTTCGGAAAGCAGAGTCGTGCAGCAATACATCTGATCTCATCGCAAAGCTTGAAACTTCTACAATACATCATTTATGTTCCTCTGGGATGCTTTTTCATGATGAAATTATAATGATTTGTATGATGAAGCGTGAGGAATTGGGAACACGTTTTTTCTGAACGATACTGCAAATTGAAAAGTCTCTAAGAATGCCGGAAAATTTTTTTCGGAACTGACTGGACCATAGATTTGAAGATTGAAGCTTACGCATTCTCTACGTAAGAGTCGTAGCTTTGGATATGCCGTGCGACGTTTATAGAATAGGGACTACATTCTGTGTAACGAACGTAGAGAAGGATAGCGATTGAAAAAGAAAGAGGGACCGAGGTTCGAACATGAAAGGACTCGTGTGTCAGCTCAGCCATTTAAATTAAAAAATCGAAATTCCTTATCTCTGGTTTTTCGTCAATGAAATTCCTGCTATTATATTCATCTCTTTTTTCGATTAAAGATATAACAAACACGATATAATTACCTGTAAAACAAGCGATGAAAGTTTCGGACTTGACATTTACCGAATTCATGACTCTACCATGAATGTCAAGTGCGGAAGCTGAATCATTTGTTTCGCTAGTAATTATGATCGTAAGAAAATTGTGTTTAGGGTCATTTTTATTAGAAAAACGAGAAAAATCCGATGGTAAAAGTTCCATTGAAAAAAATTCAAAATTAGAAAACTTGCAATCTTTTGCTTCGCTTGCATTAGTGGGGAGTCTCACCGACACTCGACCCCTTGCTAGCTCAATCTCCCAGCGTGTTCACTAATTGACTGGTTCCAAGGGAGATCCCCCAGTGGTAGGGATAAAACTTCGACATTCACAGCATAGACGTTTGCGACACTCACGGAAAGAATACTGTATCGTGAAACTATGGCCCCACTCCGAAAAAATGTCCGAATCGCGTGGGCGAGCGAGAACAGTGAGCCGGCGAGCACAATAAATTTCAAGAAATATGGACACGCTGTAACAATGTGTGTACAATACGTTGTCGGTTTCCGTACCGGGACCGTTCGCGATCTGCAATTTTTCCGAGACGTGACCAAAATTCATCGGGTCTGGCCGGATATACATATATCTCGTTAATTTCCTGGGGCCGGAAACCATTGGTTGGAGATATGTGCGATCGCGGACGTGTACGCAACTCCCGATAGAGACCGGCTCTCTATCTCTGGTAATGTCTCTGCGTGTGTATCTATGATAAGGGGTGGGAGGGGGAGGGGGGCGTTGTTCGCCAGGCACCCTTCGATGGACAGGAAAAACAAGGGACAACGGCAATTTAGAATTGCTCGCTCGTCTGGTTTCCAGTTGCGAAGTCAGCTGGTGCGGGGAGGGGAGGGGAGGGATTGAGCTCATCGTGGATCGCGCCTATCGCAACGAAACAATCGGTAGCCAGGGGTAAACGATCAATCGTGAAACAATACGCGGAGCTGCTGCCGGGCTTTCCGCGGCCCCGAAAACTGCTTTTATCAGCCATTCGACATTTCGCAACGGAGATTTATCTCGGCTAGGCATTGCTGCCATTTGTGCTTTTTTTCAGCTTCTCTCGCTCTCTCACCTTTTTTTCTGTCCTCCTCCTGCACCGCACCTCAACCCCACTACTGCCCACCGGGACTAAATTGTCGCCATTGCCGGCGTTCGATATGCTCTATGACGGTCGGGCACGCACAATGAAAGAGAAAGAAACATGCCATATGCAGCGCCATTGCCGTTGCACCGGCTCCGGCAACGGGTTTCAAGCTTCATTCGTTGAAACGCAAAATTGATTCAATGCGTCGAGCTCAACCACCAGTATGCATACTATTGCACACGCACACCCATCCCCGCCATGCACCCCCTGTTGCACGCGCCGCGTTTACGCGATCAGCAACATTTTTACGCGAGAATACGCTCCTCGACACAGTGCTGGATTAACAAATAAGAAATGTAAGCACGTTCCCAGGGCATCATAAATAAAAAAGATCGGGCAGCTTTGTCCATAGCAAGCATGAGCGAAGAAAGCGTGACACTAATGGAGCAGTAGCAATTGCAGTTTTAACATGTGTCTCTGGAGCGAAGCATCACATTTTCGCTTCGTTTTGAGATTCAAGGTCAATCGAAGGTTCTTTTAAGGACTACAATGTACTAACAGAAAAATTATACGCTGCCATTTGAAAAATTTGAGGTTACCTTGATATCTCGGAAAATATAAGACTTTTAAATTTCATTTCAAACATTTTTTGAATAAGTTGATAAATAATAGTGGTTTTTGATAGTGGTATAAATCCATTTTTGGAAAAAAATGAGTGAATGGTAGTTTTAGTCAGATATAGGTATCCTCATTTTATACTTTTAATGGCACAGTCAATGGCGTACAATATAGTCATCAATTTATCAAATGACGTTCAACTGTAAAATGTTGTCGCAGGAATGATTTTGTTGATAGTGAAAAAAGTCAAGTCGTAGTGATGATAATTGAAACAACTTTCTAATCGCATTAATTATTAATTATTACGACTTCAGTATGCACTACTGTGCACTGCCCTTAAAATATTGACATATTAAAACGCAAATCTTGAAATATCTCAATGTATGAAGAAATGGACTTAATACCACTTTCAAGAACAACGGCTCAAATAATGAGTTATTGCAGATGGTAAATTTTTATTGGCTCACCCTGTATACCTGCACCAGCGACATGTTTCTCACGACGTGTTTGCTTTCCTGTTTGTTCTTCCAACGCGTTACTCATCTCGCGCGAGTCTCCGTATTAGCCAGTCAAAAAAATGCATATGATTCCAAACAAAAAGCCTCCAATTACAACTTTTCCAACCGACGGCTCTGCCTTCAATCCTGCCGCTGCGTTTTCTGCTCGTTCCCGCAGCGCGCCGTTTAATTTGCGCAAATTTTTGGCGTTATTTGTTCATGGGCTTTTCCCCCTCGTCACGGTATCGGTCTGCCACGTATGAAATGTCCGGTTTTAAACGCGACGGTCTTTGGAATGAAATTTTTTTTTTGCAAATTGCAAATTGCAGCTTCACTGTTGTCGAAATCATTTCATTGATCGAGCATTTTGGTTTGCAAATTTCCTTGAATGGAAGTTTTGTTTGAACTTATCCAAAAGAATTAATCTATATTAATGATATTATTGATTAAATTATTTATGGATTAAAAAATTGATTTAATGGGAACGATAAGAACGATCAGAAATTTTTATGTTTTGCACGTTCGAGTAAGTTGTATGTATACAGGAAAACATTGGTTAGGGTTTATTAATAGAAAAAAACGTTATAGGACAATATTAACCTAACCGAAGGGGTAATATAATGATTCGGAAAAAATTGTTTTCAAGGTCATTTTTTTCTAGATATCAAGGTCATCAATTTTTTTTAATGGAACTATATTTTTTTTTATCGCGATGTGATAGTAGGGGTGAAGACCTCTTCAATGACATATTACACTATGACCTTCGTGTGACGTTGGGTATCAAAAATCCAAAAAGCATTACTGGTATTATCAGTGATTAATTTACTACACTGATTGGTTTGATTGAACTACATGTGTTTCAATAAAAGCTCGAAATGATGACCATTGTTTTCAATACATTGTTGTATACGGAAAATAAATGATTCTCTGGTATACAACAATGTATTGAAAACAGTTGTCATCATTTCGAAATTTTATTGAAATACAAGTAGTTCAATCAAACCAATCAGTGTAGTAAATTAATCATTGATAATACCTGTAATGCTTTTTGGATTTTTGATACCCAAGGTCACACGAAGGTCATTGTATAATATGTCATTGAAGAGGTCTTCACACAATTGATGACCTTGATATCTAGAAAAAAATGACCTTGAAAAAAGTTTTTTCCGAATCATTGTATTGCCCCTTCGGTTAGGTTAATATTGTCCTATAACGTTTTTTTCTATTACTAACACTAAGCGAGATATTCAAGGTGGTCAAGTTAGCTGGGACACTCTGTATACAGGGTGTCTCATTTAAGTTGAGATCGTAGAAAATCTCGAAGACTTGTGATTTAAAACAAACAAACTGACGCATGTCCTTTAGTGTTTCGAGTGGGGAGTCAAATGGCACTACTAGTTTTCTAATGCGTGTACGTTTTCAAGATTAATTCAAGGTCATTTTGTCTTTTTTTATCATAAACCCATATTTTTTATTTCGGAATCATATTCTACGTAAAAAAATGCACAACTTTTGTTTGAAACATTTTTTTGAACCGTCGAACCGTCGAAATATTTAAAATATTCTGGCAATTGATTCATGGCGATATTTTCTTTCAATGTCATCTGAAAGTCATCGTATAGCAGGTCGTTGAATTCGTTTTGACGTCGCCTACATTATTATGAAGCTAAAAATACCCAGTTCCATTTAATACTAAACCTACCACGGTCAAATGATCGGTGTTATATTTTTCAATTATTGTAATGATAAAAATTCGTTTATGAAAAATAATGGAATAAACTTCCTTGTCCAAGCATCTATTATATTGGAAATTACGGACAATCTGAATAAATTTACTGTTGCCATTTTTATATGGTAACATTCGCTGATAGTTTTAATGCCTGGTAGGTTTAGTGTTAAAGATATGACAGCGACTTTGATTTCTTGTTCAAAAATTTTTTTTTTTAAATTTAAAACATTGCAATTTCTTGTCGGTTAAATACTGATTAACTTTGGTAAGAAACACTTCTCTGTTCGACCATTCGAAGTGGCTGAAAAATCGTGGGGACTAATTTGTGCCGCACCCTGTATAAAGCAGAAGCAACGTTACAGATTGTTGATCGCCGTCACGTCGTTTTTTCCTATCTGTACGACGACGGCTAAAACGAAGAATCTGAAATCCGTCGTTTTGACGGGTCCGGTAGTTCTGGTGTCAACGGGTGCGGCCAAAGCCGTGCACGACTGCGTTCGTTTTCCATTCGCGTGGGCGTGGGTGGTAGGTGTCCAGTCCAACGGCGGGACCTATATAATGAAATTGGCCGGACGAGAAACCAACAACGGGGTGTCCCTTTGATTTCAGGGCTGAACGAGGGAAGCGTCAGGATGAAAGGAACCCTCGGATAACTCGGCGGACGAGGGTAAATTCCGTGGTGGAGAGGTAGAAATAGGTGCGGGGTGCGGTGTCGGTTGGTCGCAGACGAATGGGGAAACGAAAAGAAAGACCGCGTGGAGAGACGAGAGGGAAAGAGACGGAGAAAGTTTTCGGACCCCGTTCTCCCGGCATTCTCTCGTGGCTCAACGCGTGCCCACTTGAGATAACTCTTGTTAAGCAAGCATTAATGACGCCCAATCCGAGCCTGGGCACCGCTGGAGAAATGCCGATAACCACGTAGGAGGCTTCCACTCCGTTGAAGATGCTCCCGGGGAACCCTGTACCAGCCATTGCTGACTGTAGACGTTTTGAAAACCTTGCTCGCTAAATCCCCAACCCTCTACCCCGCGCGCCGAGCAATAAATCCCGTTCACTCGGAAGTCGAACCATCTCGATATAATCTTTGGGAATTTCCGAGGAAACAACCCCTCGCCTGGGTCTCGTCTTCTCTTTCCATCCTCCATTCACGACGATTCCGCGAGAGTTTCAGCCGAAGTTGCGGGGCCCACGTTATTAGAGACGTCTCGGCGTCGCACGCACGACCAATCTTCCGATGAGCAAGTTCCGCGGCCCCCGAAACGCGACGAACGATCCTCGAGATTCACTGAATAGATAGAACGATTGCTTGTCGCGCGGAGGCGATTCAATCCCATTCTGAAGATATCGCGATACTGTTCCCCGCGCGTGTAGGAACAGCGCGCCGTGATACTGTTCGAAGACATTCGAGTGTAGTCGACATGCTTCGATTTGATATCTGTCCAATTTCTACAGGGTGTGCGAAAATTGAGTGTAAAACCTGTCGTAGTGTGATTCTACACCTCTGGAGCGATGAAGTTTTGTAAAAAAAAAGTTCGTGCAAAATTGTCGACATTGATTTTCAAGGTTGGAGTTGTGAAGATAATACAGTGAAGGTCATATGGTTTTTAACTTTTTTATGTGTGCCTACATCGAAAATTTAAAACACTTTTTGTAACTAATTGTAAGTAATGTGCACTATATTAAAAAGTGTATACTATATTAAAAATGTTTAAAGATATTAAAAAAGTGTAAAATTCGTGTCGTTTATTTGGGTGACGTTTTCAAGGTCATTTGAAGGTCAACTTTGTTTTTCCAAACGGAAACCTATATTTTTTATTATGGGATCTTATTGTACGTAAAAAGACCAGCTATTTTCGTAGGATACTTTTTTTTATCTGCGCATTAGTTTCGGAGATTACACTGTCCAACAAATTTCATCTTTTTTTATGTTTCCTAATAACTGTTGGGTGGTTCTTATAGAGTGTTTTGCGTTGATTCTGAATCTGCCCTTACTTTTTCGCCTGCACGTACAGTTTTTGAAAAACATGACTTTGAAAAAAAACCCATTTTTCAACTTTAAACAAATATTGTGATGTTATTATAAAAGATATTGAATTGTCCTTTGCAGTAAAAGATTCTGTAGACTTTCCCGAATACAGTGATATTCAATATTAATACATTATGATTGTTTAAACATGTTTAAACGATCGTTAAAGACGAAGAGACACCATTTTTGCACCAATTTTTGAGGATATTTTTGAATTTATCTCAAAAAATAAGGGTCCAGCGTCAAATCGAACTGTATCACGCGATAGAGCAGACTTTTATCTTGAGAAGCCCCCCTTTGAAGTTTGCAACATAGATGTTTATACCGAACCAGAAAGCAACATATCTACACCCGACATGAGTTGCCGCTAGTGGTGCTCTTCCACTAGCGCGGTCGTTCGTCGGGATACGGCGCGGCGTAACGGCGATGCAGTGACTAAAAGCGCGCAATTATGTCAGCTTACTTAAATGTTATTTATTATTTTCTAGTAAACTTATTCTGTATAAATTATTTTGTTTATTTTTTTAATGTTAGTCTCTTGTTCATAGTATATTTCATACTAAAAAGATCTTTTGTACGCAAAATATAATTTAGTAAGGTTTTCTTTTGTATTTAGTCTTCTTTATTAGCATTTCCACAATAAGCGATATTAAATAGATTTTTGTATTAAATTATTTTCTGTTACAAAAGACGTTTTTAGTATGAAATATACTATGAACAAGAGACTAACATTAAAAAAGTACATAAAATAATTTATACCGAATAAATATACTAATAAATAATATATAACATTTAAATAAAATTTAACATTGAAATAAGCTGACATAATTGCGCGCATTTAGCCACTGCATCGCCGTTATGCCGCGTCGAGCCGTATCGCGACGAACGACCGCGCTAGTGGATGAGCACCACTGGTGGCAACTCATGTCGGGCGTAGATATTTTGCTTTCTGGTTCGGTAAAAGCGTCGATGTTGTAAACTTCAAAGGGGGGTTTCTCAAGATAAAAGTCTGCTCTATCGCGTGATACAGTTAGATTTGACGCTGGACCCTTATTTTTTGAGATAAAATCAGAAATATCCTCAAAAATTAGTGCAAAAATGGTGTCTCTCCGTCTTTAATGATCGTTTAAACATGTTTAAACATTCATAATGTATTAATATTGGATATCACTGTATTCGGGAAAGTCTACAGAATCTTTTACTGCAAAGGACAATTCAATATCTTTTATAATAACATCACAATATTTGTTTAAAGTTGAAAAATAGGTTTCTTTTCAAAGTCATGTTTCTCAAAAATTGTACGTGTAGGATAAAAAGTAAGGACAGATTCGGAATCGGCGCAAAAAACTCTATAAAAACCACCCAACAGTTATTAGGAAACAAATTTGGTGTTGGACAGTGTTATTACACATTATCCAGTAAACTAGTCCTTGTAACATCTCAAAGGAACTCGAGCCGGTTAGACCTATTTTAAGAAAATGTTATTCGTTTTTACAAGGTGTAGTTAAGTAGCTGGCTGCTACTGTATGTATTTACAAAACTCTAGAATGGACGATGTTCATAACATATAAACCGCAGGTGCACGTGTACGTGAACTGTTCGAGGTTCTCGTTTTTCTCGGATTGAATTCATGACGGGACAAAATCCTCGGACGTGATAATGATGAAGTGTCACGGTAACAGCGATCGCGATTTCATATTCATGGAATTGGTAACGCTCGTGTGTCACCGAAGATTACCGATTTCCCGGGTCCAGCGCCGTTAGGGGCACGTTTCACATGGCCGTTCGCCTCGCCGCAATTCAATTCAATTAGTATTGTTCTCTGGGAAAGAAGGGCGTGGCGTGAGGAGAGATCTCGAGGAAAGTTTCCTTTCCGGCAGAGTTGCTTTTCCGTCCTTGTTCCCTGGTTAGGTCCTCCAGGGGAAGTTCTTAAAATTAGTTCGCATTGGCATGGTATACGGTACCGGGATCGTTTCGCGAGGAACTCTTCCGCCAGCTGACAACAGGATTTAAATTGACGTCAGTTTTACAACCCCCTTACGACTTTGCCAATCTCCGGCCCGAGACGGCCTGGGCACTTTTAATTTTCTTTTAATTAGTCTAATTAATTTCTCGGTCGACGGTCCGGGAGCTGCACCGGCCGCCATTAAACAATCTTTAGCGAATTAATAATTTCGCGCGAGCGCCCAGCCGCTCGCGCAACCGACACCAGAATTAAAAAAGGAAAAGAAATTCGCAAAAAGAACGAAATTCGCGTAACTATACGCGACGTCATTTATCCTGCGCAGGGGCGGCCCCGCAATACGACTGCTTACATTAACCAGTCCCGTCATTATCTTTAATGCCGAGCCACCGACGTGAAATAACGAGGGGAGCCGTTTTAATACCTCTGGCATTTAAGTAAAATTTAATCATTAATTTCGTTAATCGACCGTGCGAAACCAGACCTATTGCGTTGCCTCTCCCTCACCCTCCTTCAAGTATCATGACGTTTTGTAAGAGCACGCAATTTTTTCCAGTCGTAATCTTTTTAAATTAGGGTGCTATTTATACCGAGTTTCCCTGCAAAATTCGTAAATAATTAGTTTGGCTCTCGGAATATTTTGTAAAATACTCTGCCGGTGAATTAAGAGATCGCTAAATTGTAACTGAAAAAGTCTTTCTTTGAGCCCCTGTATCTTCTTGGCAAAATGTCTTAAGGTAACACATTTGCACTTGTAACACTTCAAGACAGAGAAAGCAACTTGAGTTTCGCATTTTGTTTGATAACACAAAAGAATTTTTGATGAAGATAAGCTCAAGGAGGTGAAAGTAGAGACTTAACACTTTAAAATGAGCGCAAGTAGAATGTTGTGAGACTTTTCTACACATAGTTACTTGACTTCAGAGATCAACAATTTTTAGGTTATAATTTAGCAATTCTATAATTCTGTGGAGTGGGAATAGGGAAAATAGTGAAATAGTAGTTCAGAAATAAGGAAAAACTAGTTTAAATATTGAAAAGGGAAATGGGGAACAAGTAGGAAAATATAAATAGGGAAAATTGGGAAAAGGAAAATAGAGATAATAGGGAAATGGGGAAGAGGGAAATAGGAAAATAGAGATAATAGTGAAAATAGGGAAAATAGGAAAAATAGGGAAAAGGGAAATAGGGAAATAGTAGTTTAGAAACAGGGAAAAAGTAGTTTAAATAGGTAGGAGGGAAATAGGGAAATAGGGAAATAGTAGTTTATAAACAGGGAAAAGTAGTTTAAATAGGTAGGAGGGAAATAGAGAAATAGGGAAATAGGGAAATAGGGAAACAGGAAAATAGGGAAAATATGGAAACTAGGGAAATAGAGAAAAAGAAATAGGGATATAGTAGTCTAAATATTAAAATTAGGGAAAAAGTAATGTAAATAGGGAAATGGGAACGAGGGAAAAAGTAGGGAAATAGGGAAAATACGGAAAAAGGGAAATAGGGCACAAGAAATAGGAAAAAATTATTTCAATTATTAGAACTCTACATGTTAGGAAAATTACAAAGAAAAATTCATAAGGTTTAAGTATTTTAGGTTTTAATTAAACGTTTTAAATTGTTCTTCTCAATACAAAATCCTATAAGTACTTATAACATTATAATAGGAAACAAATATTTTCAACATCATTTGTGAAACACGTTATGATTAAATATATAAAACAAACTTCAGTAGAACTTAAACCTCACCGATTTTATTTTCAGTCGACTGTAACCATTTGTTCAAGAAATTTTAAAGAATTTAGTTTCCTGATTCCCTAAATGCATCTAGAAAAAGATGAATTCCGCACTTACCAGATCAAAATAAAATTATTGATACATTATATATTTTTTAATCAAATATTTTCCCGAGAAAAATTAAAATTTTGCAGGAAACAAATTATAACACGATTCAACATAAACCGATTGTACTTGTTAGTCTACTGTGACTATTTATTAACACTAAACCTACCATGGTCAAATGACTTTATACTTTGCAATCATTAAAATTGTAAAAATTCAGTTATGTAGAATAATGGAATAAATGTTCTCGTCCAAGAGTGAAAATTACGGGCAATATCAATAAGTTTATTATTATGATAAATTTATATATTAATAAGTTTATAAGTTTATTATATTCAATAAGTTTATTGTTACTATTTATATAATTCAACGTTTACCAGATACTTTTAATGCTTGGCAGATTTACTGTTAAAATAACAAAATTTGATTTTCTGTTTCTCTAAATTCGTTGCGGAAAATACGGACGTCGCATTTCCCAAGGTCGGGAGCGAATTACGGAAATGTTAAGTGTCTTTGGAATCAGGAATAAAACATGAAACGTCTAATGGAACTCCATTTCTCGTCGTGTGCAGTGGTGTCGTAATGTTCTCGGATATTTTCTTGAACAGTAAACTATGTCGGAAGGGAGACCTTATGTGAGGCACGTTAGGTGTCCGTGGATCTTGCAAAAATCATGCGGAAATTTCAGTTGTTCGCGAGGGTAGAAGAAAACTGTCGTACTTGCATAACTGGGATGAGTTTATTAGTAAAAATCGCGGAAGTTCACCGTTCGAGTCGAGGCCGTGTGCCCCTGCAAATGGATATTTTCAAACGGGGTTGTGAAACAAGTTTCAACGGTTGCACGGAGCGTTACGCATCCCTCAAAATTGAATGGCCGAACTGGAAAAGTTTATTTACCGACTATAGAGAAATGAAAGTAGAGAGTGGATTGTGTGCGATTGTTCATGCAGAATTGAAACTTTGTGCTTCATCCCCCGGTACTAGAATAATGAAATGTTTTATGTTACAGATGCACGGTTTCACTGAATGGCATCCGACCGGTTCACTGTATCGTCGAACCTGTTCAAAGCTTTTGATAACTCATTCCAGAATTTCGAACTATTTTCTAGCTCTTGGTTACCGTTTATTTCTTTTTTTAAAATGTTTTGATATTTTTAAAGGCTTATAGCTTCATTAAAGATACAGTGAAAAAGGAATTTCTTGTTATATTCTTGACTTAAATAGTTTAGTTTAATTTTGTGTTACAGAAAGCAGTTTCGAAAGGAATAAAAATATTGAGTAGAAAGCAAAATGCCAATTATTTTCTATAACTATGTTATATCTTTTCATGACTGTCTAATTAATTTTATATTTTTAGATATTTTCAGTGATAAATAGCTACATTAAAAATTTGAGTGAAAGCAATAGTTCTTTGTATATTTATTTGGTACGTTCATGCATTATTTGGTATATAATAAACATGGTATATAATTTGGTATATAATAATTTCTTTGTTTAACAATTTTAATAAACTGAGAATAATATATTTATATTCCTAAAATCGTGTAATCTCTACACTGTTTTAAGCTTCATCTGTACATGTTTGTAATAAATGCATGAAAATCGGACTACTTACAAAAGAAGTATAAATAAAGGCATGCAACTATAAAAAATTTTATATGAAACGTTTACTGGCACATACGTGACATTTTTCTGGTTAAAATGACTCCAGATACGGCACAGTTTCAATTGTATATACTTGTTTAATCCACAATAGATTATAATCTTGATTATCCGAACTGGTCAGTGGATCATGATTGTCGGAATAATACAACAGTTATGTGCCTAGCTACGGTGCTAGATTAAATTGTTACCGAAGATTTAATTTTATGAAAGCTTTATGAAAATAATGAGGAACACTGTTCAAATATATTCGGTTCGGATAATCGAGGTTCTATTAAATTGTGAGCTGAACGAGTATTTAACACTAGATTTACGGGACCCGTCAAAATGACGGATTCAAATATTTTTAATTTACGATTATTAAGAGTGTAAGAAGGCATTTGTGAGGAATTATTAAATACACTTATTTTTTGTGTGTACATATTACAATAAAAATCGCTGAAGATCTAAGTAAATACAATTTTATTATTTTTATAAAGCAATGTAAAATAATCAATTTTAGTGCTCCGTAAACCTAGTGTTAAGATCCGAATTATATCGTGTTTGGTATCAATTTAACCAGCAAATTGTGACAAATAAGTTGATAAATAAAGAGATGTGACGGCGAATGTGTTGCACAACAAGAGCCGAAATACTGTAGCAAATATAAGTAATGAAATTCTCGTGGGACAAGTCAAAAGGAAAAATTGAATTTTTGGCGATACATTGCCGTATACAGCAAAGTATTGCGCAATGAGAGAAACAGCGATTCCATCCTTTCGCTGCGGAGATTCACCCTCGTTTAGAGAATTACCACGACCCTTCGGCTAGCACTTCCCTGGACGACGGCCCCAAAATCAAAGGAACATCCCCGCTGACACGGTATCATGGTCAATTTCATTAGGTCCGTACTGTGCGAATGGTCAGACATCTCTAAATTTTCCATCGATTTCTCTCTAACGGACCTGGAAATACTGACTGTGGATATTTATGCAAAATAAACATGTTCTGCAGCAATTTCAGCGATCTGGTGTCGAATAGTTTATTTCTTCTCTGATTTTGATTCAACAAAAATTAGTCACGTTAAATCGAAAGATGATCTTGAAAATTTGTTTCTCCTGTTAAAAATGTCGGTAATTATTTACAAGTTGGTCCTCCTCACCGATTTTGATGACCTTCAAATATGTTGTCAAGGTACTATATTGAAAATACTGTGTCTAACCTTATTGAACAGGATATTGAACATTAAATTATAATTTTAATTTTATCTCTGTCTAGTGTCAATTTTCGAGAGAATACAGTTCACGCTAAGCTCAAATATTTTATACCTCACGCTGTTTTAATAAATACATTTATTACTTCTTCGCAATAGGTAAAAAATGAATTTCGTATATGTAAAAGAAGTAGATAATAACGCCCAGTTTTCCCATATTTACAATCTCAATTTAATTTTTATTACATTACAATTTCCGAGAAAATAAAATATAAACCAATTCAAACATTTTATGTTTTTTAAAGAGTATTTATCATTGATTTCACAGAGGATGCGAAAGTAAATACTGAATATGTAAAAGAAGCGAACAATATCGTCCAATTTCCCCATATTTATAACCTCAATTTAATCACTGTCATATTTTAATTTCCGAGAAAATAAAATATAAATTAACCTCAAACAATTCTATCTATATAAAAATGCTGATAATATCATCTGGTCAACATCTTGAATTACTATTATTTCCACTCTTGAAATACGGTGGCTTTTCTAGTTATGTGATAATCAATGGTATTTTTGTAGAATTCTTTTAAACCAATATTTACATATTTAGAAAATCTTTTAAGATGCAAACACGCTTTTATATGTCCGACAAATGTCCAATTAACGTCCAGAATATGTCCGCCCGGATGTACATTGTACGTCCAGACGACGTCCGCGCGGGACGTCCTGTGTACGTACTGCGATCTAACTGGGAGCTCTGTCGAACATACCTGGGACGTAAATCGGACATATCGTACGTCCCTGGGACGGACGTACATTGGACGTCCGAGTGCTATCTGGGTTTGACTGTCGCGCGATCTCGTTCGGATAAAGAACGTTTTCAAAGAATGTGTGTTAAATTCCTACCGCGCTCCTAAATAAAGACAAAAGACAAATCTCCGAAAAGAGTATTATTTAGTTTCTATGGTTCTTGATTTGACAGGTGTGCACATGCTGTACAAGTTAACGCTGTTGATTGAAGGTATTGTAAGTTCGGAATCAAATCATAGAACATCGAAGGCAGCATCAGTAGCTACACAAAACAGGCGTCAAAACGTTGTCCGACTATATACAGACTCATACTACTTACAGTTCTCTTGATTTGCGATTGGCGATTTCATTGAGGACCCCATCGATTAATCACGAAACAATTCAGCGTAAATAGATGTTAGATAGTGTTCGATATGGTGTCCGTGTGAACGGAGTCACGCTCGTTTTTCGTGATTGCGTTAAGTTACCGGCCTGTTTCCACTGACATAAGCGCAGTTATAATTCCACTTCCCCGTTAATGAAAGAACAACAGAATAGTTTCGTGGATTCTTGGCTCGTTAGTGAGCAACAGCGAATTCTGGGAACTTGCATGCAATTTAGATTTTACATGGCTGAGTTGAACCTTGGGTGAAGATCAACACGCCGCAGAGCGCCGCGAAAGTTCGAAGTCCCCAAACATCAGTTGGATGTTGCCTCAGGACTGTTTTCGATAAGCAAGAATTATTACTGCCGCATTATGTAATATACAGTGACCCTGCATTATTGACCATGCACACTTCAAGGATGTATTCTGGCCTTGAACTTTCAAAACATCAGCTTTTATGGGGACAGACCACCTTGACTATCTTAAAATGTGCTGTTTTCAAGAATTTTTTTAAGGATAATTAACAAGTTAAAAATTCCGGTTTTTTACCGTGATATTACCGCAACTCTTGCCTTTAATCTCCATTTTTCTGGGAACATAATATTAAAACATGGCAGACTGATTTGCTGTTTTGGGAACGGCTTTTAAGGGGATAGACCACCTCGACTATCTGAAAATGTCCTGTATTCAACAATTTTTTTAAGGATAATTAACAAGTTAAAAATTCCGGTTTTTTACAGTGATATTACCGCAACTCTTGCCTTTAATCTCCATTTTTCTCAGAACAAAGTATTAAAAAATGGCAGACTGATTTGCTGTATTTGAAACGGCTATTAAAGGGTTTGACCACCTCGACTATCTAAAAATGTGCTGTCATCAGAAATTTTTGAAAGAACAATAAATAGATTAAAAATTCCCATATTTTACAGTAACGTTAACAAAACTCTTAACTTCATTCTCTTTTTTTCTCAGAACAAAATATTAAAAAATGGCAGACGTATTTTGCTGTTTTTGAAACGGCTTTTAAGGGGATAGACCACATCGACTATCTAAAAATGTGCTGTCTTCGGAAATTTTTGAAAGGATAATTAATATATTAAAAATTCCCATATTTTACAGTGATATTAACAAAACTCTTGACTTTTTCCTCCATTTCTTTCAGAACAAAATATTAAAAAATGGCAGACTGATTTGCTGTTTTTGAAACGGCTTTTAAGGGGATAGACCACCTCGACTATCTAAAAATGTGCTGTCATCGGAAATTTTTGAAACGATAATTAATACATTAAAAATTCCCATATTTTACAGTAGTATTAACACAACTCTTGACTTTAACCTCCATTTTTCTCAGAACAAAATATTAAAAAATGGCAATGTTATTCACTGTTTAAAAAATAACTAATTATTGGTAAATCGACTGAGTGCCGCCATTGCTAACAAAAATTGAACCGTCTCACATAAACAATTTTTATAATTCTCAAACTAGAAGTTATTATCTAAAACGTGGCATAGAATTTCAAAGAAATATTAATCATTTGCAGAAATGGCAACAGTTTGAATCAGACATGCTGCTTTATCCTCCAAGTCGAAAATTCGTTAATTATTTATAACGCAAGTGCACAAAAAGTGATGAAGATTATTAATACAATATATTTTAATTGTTTGTAGCTAATAAACAAAGTCACGAAGAGCTGCGAATTAATTTGTACAATAAATCAACTTTTGCAGGAAAATCGTACAGAAACCAAATCAGATTACAAAATATTGGTAGCGATGAAACAATTATTTGCATTTAATCTCGCAACCCCTCTGCCTTGCCAAAGCCATAAGTCTGCATGTGTGTCGACGAAGTTGGACAGAAGTGCTGACGAATGTATTGACAGAGGCCAGCACGTGAGTGATCTAGAGATTGACTAATAGAGGATGACTGACTTGTCTGCAAATTTGTTCTTTCTGTACACTTCCTGTGGGTCGGAGGAAGTTAGCGTGTTTGTACATTTTCGTTTGATTGAATGACCTTTTGGGTCACGTTTCTTGGGGGCAGGAGTAGTATACCCTCTGACAATGAGAGAAAGGGAAACAAGGAGGCAAGCGACTGAAACCTACGCTATTATACAGTCCACTCAGCAAATCTAAATAGCTTTGTCCGAAAAGCGAGGTTACTCCGGGCTCAATCAAATGTGTTTGCATATATGTAAAACCCAAAACTAATCCGAAATGTAACAAACTAGATTTTGTGTCAGTTCTAAAACTCTACACTGTTCAATGTAAAATTAAAAATGAAAGATTTGTGTTTTTATTATTTGATATACTAAGAATATTTTACTCAGAAAATTAAATCATGTGTTAAAGTCTTGGAAACAAAATGGAAATTATTTGTTAACTTCAAGAATTAGGTACACACTCGTCGTCAATACATCGATATTCGCTTCGCAGTATTAATATTCAAATAAAAGAATATTCTAACATCTTAAATTTGATTTTATATAAGTTTGCACAAATTTTTAAACTTTCCACAATTGTCAATAGCGAGGATGGGCATATTACATTTGAAAATAAAAAAAACAAATAATCATTTTAAATAATGAATTATTTGTATAGCACAAATAACATATAAAATTTATTTTTATTCGGTGTTTCCATCAAACAAATTATTTCCAAATAACATTTTATTTGAATAATTCTTAATTTTATTAACACTGTTTAAATAACGAAATAAATAACCATCTCACGAAGAGGATATTGAAATAACTAAAGTATATATGAAATTTGGATATACTAATTTTCGTAGTTAAAGTTAAGATTAAAAATTGTTCTTCAGTACGCAAAACAAATAGAATTTTAGAGATTACGAATTATATTTAATCAAATGAAAGATGAAATGAAAAATTATTTAACTGTTCAAGTAAACCAGCAGATGATTATTTCAAGTGGGATATAGTCAAATAAGATAATATACAGGGTGAGTCCGAAAAAACAGAACACCTAAATATCACCGTTACTTTTCGTTGCACAAAAAATCTTCTTAGGAGAAAGTTACACTGTTTGAAGGGCCACATGTAACGGTCTAAGGGAAAAAATTTTCAAGGTAATTTTTTTATGAGATATCAAGGTCATCGATGTTTTTTTAAATGGAATGATATATCTTCGTTAACGTAATGTTGTAGCTGACAAAATAACGAATTCATCCATGTAACACAATATGACCTACAAATGACCTTCAACCCAGAAAAATGGAATAAATAAAATTCAACGTGTAAGATTCTTTTGCTTTATTTCTGTTACGCAAAATGTTGAATATTTCTTGAGCTGCTTACATTCAAATGTATCGCAATACACAATATAATAACAGATTCGCTGTTGACAAGAAGACATTTATCATATCATAAATACCTTCACCTATGCGTTCGTACAGAATCGTGTTTATCAACTACTAACACTGCAGACGACATGAAAGAAAGAATCGTCAAGGCTTGTGCGTCGATTCCCTCAGAAATGAATTACACAGCAGTACGTTCTGTAACTTCACGGCTAAATGAATGTATAGCAGTTCTAGGGAATATTTTTGAACATTTTGCGTAACAGAAATAAAGCAAATGAATCTTACACGTTGAATTTTATTTATTCCATTTTTCTGGGTTGTAGGTCATTTGTAGTTCATATTGTGTTACATGGATGAATTTGTTATTTTGTCAGCTACAACATTACGTTAACGAAGATATATCATTCCTTTAAAAAAACATCGACGACCTTGAAATCTCATTAAAAAATGATCGTGAAAATTTTTTCCCTTACACCGTTACATGTGGCCCTTCGAACAGCGTAACTTTGTCCTAAGAAGTTTTTTTGTATAACGAAAAGTAACGGAGATATTTAGGTATTATGTTTCTTCCGACTCACCCTGTATATTATCTTAACGAATATTTTTCAAATAATTCAATTTTGATAATACCCAAGCCTGGTAAATAGTTCACACAATTTCTTTGTACAATTCGGCTGATATTTGTCAATTACATAATTAGAGCAAATGATTTTGCAAATGTTCTTACAATGAGTGTAACAGCTGAAACAGAAATTGATTGTATATATTCGCATACATTATTTTTTGAAACGAAGGTTAACGAGAAGATAACAGGGTTTTCGATATATTCTAGGAGCTCCGGCGGGATCTGCGCATTGTTACAATGCATTATTACATTTATAGTTAACATACGCTTTGTGTGCAATTGGAAATTGTGAGGGAATGGCACCGATACAAGGGAACCGGGAACAAATTGCTCTGACGCGCGAGTTCGGATATTAATGCACGATACAGCATAGCTATTTTACGGGTCCGTGAAAGCGCGATAGGAATGATGAAACGAGGACACGGCAAAAGCGTGGGCTTTCGAAACGAAACCCGTTTTTGTATAGAAAAGTCGATTGTATTAAAGTACAAGTATATTGTATATTCAACCACAATGCTTTTTCGGGATCGACTCGTGTATGAATCGGTCCGACGTTTATTAAAAACTCTATGAAACTCGTTTTATTATTTTCATGGGAAAATGCATTCGGCACACATCCCGTCAACGTTGCCACGAATCCCGGACTGCATTTATTCAAATTAACGAATCGTACGAGTGATTTTTTACGCGGAAAATCAACTGACGAAACTTTCTGTTACACGATCTGCTGAACAAAAAAAATTTGTGTGTGCTTAGACCATATGGCTGAAGTAAAACTACTTTCTCTAATTTTTTTCCGAGTTTTTATTAACCTTTTTTGACATTTAATTTTCTATGACTCTATTATTGAAACAATTGGCTTGTGATAGCTAAAATATGATATAAATATTCTTAATTCAATTTTGTCCAAATGTCTTGCAAATACTGCATCGAGAGTTGTTCCTGATCTTGTTGTCGCTTCATTTGGATTATTTACCATTTCCAATCTTAATTTACTTCTAAAATATTCTATTAATAATTTTGATTGTTCCGATGCAAAGTTCACGTTGAAATCTCCACTTAGCATCATCGGAATTTTATCACAATCTTTATTAAGCAATGCCGAACCCTCAACCGTATATGCTAATAGAATAGAATTTCGTTTTATCGTTTCATCGATTCATCGTTTCATCGCCAGGTTAGTTTTACTCCTACCGCGTCGAGATTTTATGGATACCGAGTCGAGGTTTTACGCCTACCGCGTCGAGGTTTTACTAAATCGATTCATCGTTTCATCGTTTCATCGTTTCATCGCCAGATCGGTTTTACTCCTACCGCGTAGAGGTTCTACGCCTACCGCGTCGAGGTTTTACTAAATCGATTCATCGTTTCATCGTTCCATCGATTCATCGATTCATCGTTTCATCGTTTCATCGCCAGATCGGTTTTACTCCTACCGCGTACAGGTTCTACGCCTACCGCGTCGAGGTTTTACTAAATCGATTCATCGTTTCATCGTTTCATCGTTTCATTGTTTCATCGTTTCATCGCCAGATCGATTTTACTCCTACCGCGTAGAGGTTCTACGCCTACCGCGTCGAGGTTTTACTAAATCGATTCATCGTTTCATCGTTCCATCGATTCATCGATTCATCGATTCATCGATTCATCGATTCATCGTTTCATCGTTTCATCGTTTCATCGTTTCATCGTTTCATCGCCAGATCGGTTTTACTCCTACCGCGTAGAGGTTCTACGCCTACCGCGTCGAGGTTTTAATAAATCGTTTCATCGTTTCATCGTTTCATCGTTTCATCGTTTTACCGTTTCACCGTTTCATCGCCAGATTGGTTTTACTCCTACCGTGTCGAGATTTTACGCCTATCGCGTCGAGGTTTTGCGCCTAATGCGCCTAAAGAAGTTTCAGGTAAAAAATGCTATGCTTTTTTTTATGTTCACAATGCCTCGAACAAATAATGTGTCCAGTAAGAATTTGGACGATTAAACTGTTCTACTATCTCACAAGATTAACGGAAATGTATTGTTCAATGATTGACTAAAAATAAAGTATGATCCATTGTACAAATACATTACCAGTAAATGTATTTTCTTTTTCTACATTATAAAATCACAATTTTAACAAAACGCAGACTATCTTGACCGGATAAGAAAATATTATACTATCGTAATGGTAATGAAAGAAATGAAACTGTGAACGCGTCAGGAAAAACACAAAAATAGCAAATGGTTTGAAAACATTACGTTTGTAATGCCTTTTCATTTGTTTGTAATTTAAAATTGCTGAGTCCAATTTATATGAAATTCAGTTTATATAAAAATCATACAAAAAGGTAATCGTACAAACTATACGTAATATGTGTATATTTTATGCATCTCGAAGATAAAAAGAATAGTCGCTATTCTCCATTAACAGAAGCAAGTAATGTTTGCTTTTGTACTTGAAAATGTTTATATTATTACCGTGAGAAAAGCAGAGAAGATTGGCTTTCGTGAATCTTGTGGGAAAGCCACAATGGCGATGTAGAAAGAAAGAATGGCGCAGAATGGATTGAGTGTAGCTTTAGGTACCATTGTTCGTGCAACAATGTTTAAAATGGAGTTACTATCACGTGGAATAGGTGTGCTAGTGATATTAACTGAATCTGAATTCCTACGAATCGTACAAAATATCATGTAACGACTACAAATTGCAATTTTTTTCAAAATCTTATTTGTACGTCATTTTGTAAATCATTGCTGTCAATTACTATAAAAAAAGTCAAGTCGTTTGGTCCAATTTTAAAAAGATACAGTATTTAATCGATAAGTGTCACCAAATTCTGAACAAGAAGTGTCGCAAAAAAATCCCCACTTCCGCGGGGTATACCCCATGAAGTTCGAGGGACCTCGGTCGCTGAGAAGTGTAACATAATACGGATCGAATATATCGGTGAAACCACTACTAATCCAATGACAAAACATCTTTATTTTTTATTATTTTTTTATGGAACTTTCACCAATATATTCGTGGCATTCTTCTAATGAACATGATGCCAAATAAGATATAATTGTGATGATATTTACTTGTTCTACGTTCGGCAAAAATCAAAGAATAGTATACCTGAACACGAAGTGTCGCTGGCCCGATACATGCGACTTTTATCGATTAAATACTGTATTCTGATTTAAAGGACGTTTAAATACTTTCGTGGATCACTGTAGGTGTCACGAACTGATTGGGAGCGTATTCGCAAAAAAACGAGCGTGCTCGCGAGGCCTGTTCAGTTTCGATTTTAGGAGTTAGCCGCAATTACGAGAGGGTTGGAGTAGTTATTAGAACGACATCGCCAGTTATTAGGACCGGTCTTGTAATCAAGCCACTCAATGACAAGGGACACGGATTAGCGGCATCGAATTGAATCAGCGGTCGCGGATTTAATTAAAGGATGCCGGGATGCGTGTACTCTCCCGTTCTCGCGCATCCGTCGACCGATTTGCATGAACAAGCCTCGCGCAGTATTTGGCAGAACCGAGTAGAAGGTAACGAGACTTAAGTCGCGCCACTCGAACCAGTTACGCCGATTAACTTTCCACAGGACGAACTTTCCGGGACACTGTGCACAGCGCGAAAGATCTCTTGTTCTCTGTCTCCCTGCGAGAGAAGATTGCTACTTCGGGACACCGATTATCATACGAGCTGTTACCTTGCTTTTTAGGACACGGATTTACCAAATAAAGCGCCCCGAGCTGAATCATTTCGAAGAAATATAAATTCTTTCCACACCATTGACATCAATCAATTACAATTTACTAGCTGAATAACTATTAACATTGTCAAAAATTTTAGCATCAAACTGTTGAAAATTTATTTTAGATGAAGTTTATCAAAAAGTAGACTGCAGATCTTTATGCAAAATAAAAATTGTCTGAGTCAATTTTAAGGAACTGAGGTTAAATGAAACTGTATTTTCTCTTTTTAACACGTTGAATTCCAATCCAGCAACTTTAAAAATTCCACATATTCGAAGTCATTCATTTAATGAAATAAAAATTGAAAATGTTAAATGTATGACACTGAGTGGTCCGTCAACCTTCTTGCATTTTCAGGATATTAATAAAACTTGGCGCAATGAATATATTAACGTAAAAGTTTATTTTGGAAGCTGTATAAATAATTCCGTCAGCCATATATGGCTGACATGGCAGCCAACGTGTTAATCATCTTAATTGGCCTAATACAAAGGGGAAAAAAGCAATATACGAATTGAAAGATATTATTGTTATAAATTCATAAAATCCGCAGTCTGGTCACAAGGTGCTTGTTTTTACAAAATAATGGGTTGAGGGAAAAGTTTCTTCGTATCTTCCCGATAAATGTCGTACCATGTCATAACTCTGTTAATATTAATCGGATCTGGCATTACTTAAATGCGTGTGAAAGGTGATATATCATAGATTAATTAAAAACAAGAAATTGTGATATTTGTTTATTTAGACAAAAGTTATTACGTCTAGAAAATGAGTAAAATAAAGAAGAAATTCGATACATTTTGAAATTTTCTTACAAAAAAGCAAAGAATGCGACACAAGCTGCTAAAAAAACTTGCGATGTTTATAGACGTGATACAGTATTAGTACGTGTGGCACAAAGCTGTTTAAACGTTTTCAATCTGGAAATTTTGATAGCAAAGATACACCTCGTACTGGTCGACTAGTTACTGAAAAAGTCGATGAGATCATGCAAACAGTTGAACAAGACCGGTTTTACCTCAAACATGGCAAAAGGTGGTCGATCGAAATGGCACATGCTTGATTTAATAAACTTCGTTTAAAATATGAAAAAACTTGATTCATTTCTGCATTAAAATACGAAGAAACATTCTCCCCAACCCAATATATTATGTGAGAAGAGATTGCAGATCATTATGCAAACCCTCACTTTTTTTAAATTATTTCACAATACTTGAAGATCAGGAAGATTCCTTGGATTTGAAGATTTCTTATGGTAAACATAGAATAATAATTCAATTAATTTTTTATTTTTAAATTTCACCAATTTGTACATGCATTAACTAACCTAATTAAACCTAAACGTCACATGTCCCTCGCGATAAAAATTCACCCATTTCCTTCTGTAAAATATTTTATCTCTCTATGATTAATTGTATTATTATGTATTTCTTTAAAATATTTCTTAGAAGTATTGTTTTAAATATTTAGATTATAAATGAATCATAGTTTAGTAATTTAGACTATAAAGCTAGAATGAATGAACGATTATACTAGTGTCTTTGATGCAATTATCTCTAAGAAACGTATGCGCGGTAATTTATAATGATTTGTTGTCTGATAATAAATATAACCCAAATGTAGTTCGTATAACACTACTTTTTTAAAGCATAACCTGTCTTAATCACATAACTGTTTATGACCAATCAAAGAATTCCCTTAACAGATTAGAAACTCCCATAAAATATTTACCTGTTCCTTACTTACCATACACCCTGTATATTTACTTGTCCATGCCACGCACCGATAAAATCGCGTTTCGCTATTAAATTTGGAAACACAGCGCGATAAAAAAAAACAGTTTTGAACAGAGCGTGATCGGAACGAAAACACGAACACCGACACAGTTTCTTTCCGTGCGTGTGGCTAGGGACTAGGTGGAATTTTGTAGAGCTTGTTTGATGTCGATTATCCAATCGGACGCGACACGTCCATGAAAAATTGACGTGGCCATCGAATGCCGGGCATGTTGAGTGAGTACTTCCGCTTTTTGCTCCGATAACAGTGAACGACAGCTCGAATGATTTGCGGCCTGGTCCTAGGACGGGACCCAACGGCGTCGCTACATACCTATTGCGTTAATTGTGATCGTTAATTCGAGTCACGTAGCGAGGGTCACAGGAGTTTATACCCCACCACAACGGCGACGATGGAAACCATCGATCGGCACGAACGAATTCTGCTAAACGTTCCGGTCATCCGCGGCTTATCTCCGCTTTCCAAGGGCGGAAGTTCGATTGGGAACCGACGTCCGCGGAATTCTTGTTACAGATACGTGCTCCTATGCTTCGTTTTGTCCGGCCCTCCACGCCGGCTCTCTCCAAGGAATCGTTTAATTAATACGCTCCTGGAGAACTTTCCGCCGTTCGGGCGGAGCTCGCCAGGAAAACGTCCGTGGGAATCGTTTAATTGCTAATTCGAAAATTGTTGTGATCCGCGAAAGAATCCCCCCCCCCCTCCACGGTTTCGCGGTACGAAACAGGGTCGAAGTGAAACATTTCCGTTCGGCTCCGGCGATCGGCGAAATTCTACCGTGGGAAAGAGAAATATTATCTCGAAGACCGATAACCATTTAAAGGTTGTAGCCGAGTTTTGCGAGCCACTGTCGATTTTTATCGGACATGAACCATTCGATTGCCTACCGAGAAAGGATCCTCTCTGCCAAATTTCAACCCGATGATCCATAAGAGTAGTTACGGGGGAAAACTGTAGAACCAGTTATACAGTATTTTTTACATTTAATAGCGATTGAAAATTCTGGAAAAAAATTGGACACATTTCGAGCATCAAGTCACACATTTGAGAATTTTTCCCGATTTTTCCGTTGCAAACTCTTCGGTTGCAGAAATCTAGAAAAAATGCAGATTTCTCTTGTCGAGCAGGGGAAGGAGCAAAGCAGCAACATGTGTTTTTTGAGCCAGCGTCGCCCATGCCTGCTCTACAGGGACACGACGACGGCTGACACCGTGTCCCCCCTTCCCCAAGTGGGTTCAGGCCACTGATATATATATATACTATGGATACGGTATTGCCATAAGCCAGCTACACAGCTTTTTGGTCCGAATTGAACGTAGATTTGGATGCCAGCGCCGCTATCGTTCGACAGGTGTACTGTACCCCTCGTACTCCTCTTCACCTCCGTGATCCTCCATACTTCGACATGTGTTTGCGTCCCTCTAGGTGGCGCTGCTTTCAATCGAGTTGATTGGACGACATCGTCACTTTTTATTTCGTAGCGTGTCAATTCCAGAATCCGAATGCCGTATCCATAGTATAGAGATCAGTGGTTCAGGCCCCAAATGTCCGACGGCCTCCCCCCCCCGGATATTCCTTTCCTCCTGCCCCTTACCGGCGAGCCAGCGAGGAACGGAGTATCCGTGCTCTCGGTAAGGCTGGTCCTTCTGAGGGGAGTGTACTCAAACCCTAAGAACCAGCCCCCTTTCCGCCACAGTGGGCGTAGTTACACCGGTGTAACCACGCCCATGTTTTGTAATATCCTGCAAGTGCGATAAGTCGATTAGAGCTGTTTTTCCATGTTTCATCGGCCTTCGGGACCAAATTTCTTTTAAAAAATTTTTTAATTTCCAGTCCGCTAGCCGTTCTACACACAATGTATCACCTGTGCGTTCGCCAGCACAGTACGCACACGCAGTATGTGCACGTTAAACCACAGTTAGCCATTAACAAGACCAACGCAACTTGTAATTTCTACTAAATAGCAACTAACTAGCACGCAACCGAACTGCGACAGCCTGCGTTTATAGTTAAACGACCAGGCTGGCTCGATGATTTATACAAATATTTTTGTAAAGCTTATCCGGCGTTCACGATACACGGCGGATCCGTCCATTTCCACTCTAATAATCATTACGGCCGCGGAGTTTGGTCTCGCTTGAAATTAATATCGCCTCGGCGTTCCGTTGAATTAATTATATCGCGTTTGCAACATGTAAAATTGCGTCGCGGGGGCTAGGAATTAATTCCTCGCGAATTCGTTGGGCCAACACTTGAATATGAAACTCTATCATTTCCCTCACTCTCGCAAACAACCCCACACACTCCACCCCGCCCCGCCCCACCCTGCCCTACCCTGCCCTGCCCATTTTCCACGGTAATCTCACGGTTGACTCATTTGCGCCTGATACGGCCGGATCAGCCAACCGGAATAGACTTCTGTATTATCAAAACAACGCAATTACCTTGATATTATACACGTGCACTGCGAAATCGATTTACATTGTTCCTGGCTGTGCGAGTGCACGTCGCGCATCGTTGCACCCAAGTGTTCATCCCGGGTATTACATCCACGTATTTGTAACAATTGTTAGAAAACGGGGGAAACCTGCACAGTTTAGCTCTTCCGCAATGCTCTGACATACTTTGATCCCTGTTGTACCCATCGAAACGCCAATATCCCATTTTTATAACGGCTGTCCCACTTGACGTATTGCGTGCAATTATTCGCCAAATTATAGTACGTTGCAAAAAATATTACAAAATTTAGAAATCGAGTGAAACCTGCAGAGATCAGCTCTGTTTAGCTCTTCTTCAAGCTCTGATATAGTTTCATCGCGTTTCTGAACACAGCGAAACTCCAATATCCCCTTTTTATACAGGCTGTTCCTCTTGAAGCTTTGCGTGCAATTACTTGCAAAATTATTGTGGGTTGCAAAAAATACTACAAATTTAGAAAACGGGTGAAATCTGCGGAGATTAGCTCTTTTTAGCACTTTTTAGCTCTTTCGCAAGCTCTGATATAGTTTGATCCCTGTTGAACCCAGCGAAACGTAAATATACAATTTTTATGGAGGCTGTCCCACTGGAAGTATTGCATGCAATTATTTTCCAAATTATAGTGCGTTGCGAAAAATACTACAAAATTTAGAAAACGAGTGAAACCTGCGGAGATTAGCTCTCGTTAGCTCTTCTGCAAGCTCTGATATAGTTTCATCGCGTTTCTGAACCCAGCGAAACTCCAATATCCCCTTTTTATACAGGCTGTTCCTCTTGAAGCTTTGCGTGCAATTACTTGCCAAATTATTGTGAGTTGCAAAAAATACTACAAATTTAGAAAACGGGTGAAATCTGCGGAGATTAGCTCTTTTTAGCACTTTTTAGCTCTTTCGAAAGCTCTGATATAGTTTGATCCCTGTTGAACCCAGCGAAACGTAAATATACAATTTTTATGGAGGCTGTCCCACTGGAAGTTTTGCGTGCAATTACTTGCCAAATTACATTGCGTTGCAAAAAATATTACAAAATTTAGAAATCGAGTGAAACCTGCAGAGATTAGCTCTTTTAGCTCTTCTTCAAGCTCTGATATAGTTTCATCGCGTTTCTGAACACAGCGAAACTCCAATATCCCCTTTTTATACAGGTTGTTCCTCTTGAAGCTTTGCGTGCAATTACTTGCCAAATTATTGTGGGTTGCAAAAAATACTACAAATTTAGAAAACGGGTGAAATCTGCGGAGATTAGCTCTTTTTAGCACTTCTTAGCTCTTTCGAAAGCTCTGATATAGTTTGATCCCTGTTGAACACAGCGAAACGTAAATATACAATTTTTATGGAGGCTGTCCCACTGGAAGTATTGCATGCAATTATTTTCCAAATTATAGTGCGTTGCGAAAAATACTACAAAATTTAGAAAACGGGTGAAACTTGCAGAGTTTAGCTCTGGTTAGCTCTTCTACATGCTCTGATATAGTTTCATCACTGCTGCACCCAGCGAAACGCCAATATCCCATTTTTATACAGGCTGTCCAACTTGATGTTTTGCGTGCAATTATTTTCCAAATTATAGTGCGCTGCAAAAAATATTACAAATTTAGAAAACAGGAGTTTAGCTCCCTTTACCTCTTTCGCAAGCTCTGATATAGTTTGATCCCTGTTGAACCCACCGAAACGCCAATATCCCATTTTTATAACGGCTGTCCCACTTGACGTATTGCGTGCAATTAGTTGCCAAATTATAGTGCGTTGCAAAGATTATTACAAATTTAGAAAACTGTTGAAACCTGCGGAGATTAACTCTTCATAGCCCTTTGGCTAGCTCTGATATAGTCTGATCTCTGTTGAACCCAGCGAAACGCCAATATCCTATTTTTATAACGGCTTTTATACTTGACGTCTTTCGTGCAATTAGTTGCCAAATTGTAGTGCGTTGCAAAGAATATTACAAATTTAGAAAACGGGAGATTAGCTCTTTTTACCTCTTTCGCAAGCTCTGATATAGTTTGATCGCTGTTGAACCCAGCGAAACGCCAATATCCCATTTATATACAGGCTGTTCCACTTGAACTTTTGCGTGCAATTATTTGCCGAATTATAGTGCGTTGCAAAGATTATTACAAATTTAGAAAACTGTTGAAACCTGCGGAGATTAGCTCTTCATAGCTCTTTCGCTAGCTCTGATATAGTCTGATCCCTGTTGAACCCAGCGAAACGCCAATATCCTATTTTTATAACGGCTTTTATACTTGACGTATTGCGTGCAATTAGTTGCCAAATTATAGTGCGTTGCAAAGAATATTACAAATTTAGAAAACGGGAGATTAGCTCTTTTTACCTGATTACTCTTTTTTGAAACGTCAATATCCCATTTATATACAGGCTGTTCCACTTGAACTTTTGCGTGCAATTATTTGCCGAATTATAGTGCGTTGCAAAAAATATTACAAATTTAGAAAACTGTTGAATCCTGCAGAGATTAGCTGCCGTATAATATTCATCTGAATTCAGCCATGGTCTTATATTTCAAGAATGTTTAATAAAATTATTCCTAATATAAATTGCTTTCTCAACATCAACTCGGATACGCATCTTACCCTCGGATCTCACCGAAGCTAGTCTAAAAAATAAACTTGCAATATCTTCTCTTCCCGTTTCCTGTAAAGGCGTCCGAACTATGTGCACCGTCGCATAGCGCCGGTAAAATGAAAAATTTCGTAATTACAGTTAATAATTTCGCGAGTGTGGTGGCAAAGTAGAAAAGAAGCAATTCCCGTCCGAGACACTTAATTATCAATCCAACTAAGGTAAAGGAACGTGAACGGTGAAAATCACGGTGCACGATTCCGCCTCGAATTGTCTGACGTCTGCGCGGCTGCTTTCCAGCCGGCAGACCGGAAAAATGTTCTTTTAATTAGGAATCTTACGCCGAGCAGAAGAGGATGAGAGAAAGAGAGACAGAGAGAAAGAGAGAGAGAGACCAGGCGCCATTCACTGGTGCGATCAATCACAGGATTGACTGTTTGGAGCGTGATTCGTGGTGCAGCATGTAAAAAGGAAGCGAAAAGGAAAAGAGGAGATGAGAAAAGAGGAATTCTGATGGCTGATGTTTTTCATTAATTGCCTGGCCCCGGGTCGTTTGCCGACCGAAAGACAAAGTTAAACAAGGGCAGGCGCAGCCTCGGGAAGAAATTGAGAGGCTTCTGTAATCAGACTCGTTATCGGGTAAGGCTTCGCGTACATATGAGCGCGTGCGTTGCTTCTTGCCTGTGAAATTAGTTCCACGTCCATTTAGTAATCACCTACCGTTTCCTTTGATTAGCCGAAACTTTTACGCTTCCCCACCCGTAGCCCTATCGCACAAGCCTTCTGCTTTTGGGTGACGCTGGCTAGGAAAGCGTCAACTCAGTCTCCTTCTCTCTCCCTCTCTCTCTCTCTCTCTCTCTCTCTCACCCCCAGAGTTCTCCACTTTAATGGACAATTTACTTGCGCGCCTTGACGTCACGGAGTTTAGAAGAGGCCCATTACAACTGGCACACCCCTCTATCAGCTGACGTCTACCGCCCTCTAATCGGTGTATAAATATTGTATCGGAACCGCTGTAACATAAATCCGAAATTATCTCCTAGAATTTACATATTTTTTCATCTACCTACCGTTGGATAATTATTCCAGTAGTCAGCCATTCAAGGCTACAGCCGGGAACAGAAAGACAGGACACCGTACGTTTATTTGTAGTGACGGAGAAATATCGATATTCGTCACTATCGATAACTTCCGATAGTTGGATAGCGATGGTGTGTAATTCACAGTCCGAGTCAATGACTATTACCACCTGAAATAACATATTGTTTATTGACTTTGTCAAAAAATGTTTGAAACATGCAGTTCGGTTTTTTAAGGGATCGCATTTTCTGAGATGTCAAGGTGACCTTGAGTCTTTCCAGTGGCACCGTATTGTTGTTTTGTTGCTATATTGCAGTACTTAAGGAGACGAATTCAACAACCCATAACAAAGTACCTTCAATTAACCCAATTCTTCTGATATCTAACAAAAATTCAAGTCGTTTGGTCAAATTTTTAAAAGATTATCCCTTTTCAAAGAGTGTGAAAATACCTTTTTTAGGCGGCGTAAATATAAGCTGCATTTTTATAACTTTTTAAGTTATAGATTATGTATTTGAAACTAATGGAAATGAATATATATATATATATATATATATATATATATATATATACAGTAGCGTGCAAAACTATTCGGACACCCTTTAAAAACGAATGACTTTTTCAAAATTATTTCAAACGGCTTGAGTTTTTTTGAGATGCTCGAAGGATTAGTTTACTAGGTAACGTGTAAATAATTATTTATAAAAATTGCTAATGATAGAAATTGTGAAGCAAAAGTAAAGGTCACGATTTTTAACTTTTTTATCTGTGCCTGTAATGAAAATTTGAAATATATCTTTTGTAGATCTTCATAGGCTATATACGTGAGCAAAGTTTCATCGAATTCGGTTAATGTTGCTATGAGCAGATGAGCTACGAACATTGCAAGATGAGAGCTTTAGAATGAAAGTCGCAAATTTTCAGCATTTTCAGAGAATTTCGCCCTTATGTGATCAGCTTTAAATATTTGTAGCTCATAACAACGTTAACCGAGATCGATGAAATTTTGTACGTATGCATAACTTACCTAGACCGACAAAAGGCGTCTTTCAAATTTTCATTACAGGTACAGATAAAAAAGTTAAAAATTATGGTCTTTACTTTCTTCACCGCAATTCCGACCAATAGCAATTTTTGGAAAAAATTATTTACACGCTACCTAGTAAACTAATCCTTCTAACATCTCAAAAAAAAATCAAGCCGTTTGAATTAATATTGAAAAAGTTATTCGTTTTTAAAGGGTGTCCGGATACTTTTGCACGCCACTGTATATATGTACATGTTTACTTTGATGTTTGTTTACAAGAGCCTATTCAAATATATAATCTATAACTTAAAAAATTATAAAAATGCAGCTTTTATTGACAATTCACCATTCATTGGAGCTAATTCTTCTGCTTTGCCAGTTATACTACTACAACCAAATTAGATGAGACAACTCCCATCATATCTTATGTTTTTGAAATAACATTGTTAGCACATAAACTAATCGAATTTAATAAAAAGCATCAATTGACAGTTAACAACATAGAAAATATTATCGTTACATATTGCAATGCAAATTACAAATTGTGAGAAATATTATACAACTGTTCTACATCTTCTGGTACTGTATCCTGTTCTATTATAGTTTATATTTTATAATATGTTGTTTATACTTCACATATTTTTTCGCATATATCGAGGCATAAAATTTGCATAAACATCTGCAGTCTGATAATATATAATTTAACGTATCTATCTATTCAGAGACTTTTGGAAACCATTGCCCCTGTCGGAATTTTTGAAGTCGTCGCCGAAAATAAGAACCAATTGAACGCGAAAGTCACGGCTCGCGGCAGCTGGCTGGTCCAGTTAGCTTTATGGAAAGTTAACAACAATGTGCTGGCGCAATTATCGAGTTAAATTAAAGTGCAGATAAGTCGCCGGCACACAAAATTGGCATTCCCGGCTCGCAGTCGGCCGCTCACGAGATAGGGAAAGAAAAGGCGGAAAGAAAGTAAAATCCTTCGGGGGCATTAGAACGGTCGGAATATCCAATTAGGTGGAGCTTAAAAGATCTTTGGTGCCCTCTCTTTCTCTCTTTCTCTCTCTCTCTCTCTCTCTCTCTCTCTCTCTCTCTCTCTCTGGTCGATATCAGGTCGGAGATTAGTATTTTGTTCGGAATAAATTGCAGAATAAAAATCTTTCGCCTATTATACGGCCGCGACGTATTTAAATCAGACGCTCGCAAGGAAACGCCGAGGGAAATGTTAGAAAATTGTTAGGAGCTCCGGTTTTTCCCCACGAAGTGAAACGAGTTTTTAGTAGAATTTATCGTCGAATGAGATCGCTGAATAGGATTCTTCTTTTCTCGCGTTTTGTCATCCTTTTCGGTGGGGATCGTTCTTAAAGAACGAGAGAAGAAAGATCGAAATTGTTCTTTAATTCAAGAACGTCAGTTTAAGGAAGTCTACCGTGACAGAAAACTTGTCCTCTTCGTATAATTTGTCTACGGTGATTGAAGCTTTTCTGGAACTTCTTAACGAAGTAGGTTAATTTCCTCATGAAATTTAATGAAGGCCACTAAGATACTTACGCTTTCTTTCTTTTTTTTAATTACGAGTTATAAACGAAGCTTCAATCTTCTTGGCCCTACTCGCGTAAGATAATGAGTTCTACAGTGAGATCACCTGTTCGTTTTTTATTTTGATGAGGATTAGACGAACGGGTCGCATTAGCAACAATTTATGCAGTGCTTTTGATCTGATATAAGAAATCCGCAATTTCAACGTTTATACAGGGTGTCCCGCGACTCATGATCAACCGATTAAGAGGTGATTTTTTATTTTTTTTTTAATTGAATTTTTGAAGTGAAACTTCTTTAGGCGCGGTGAGTGTAAAACCGATCTGGCGGTGAAACGATGAAACGAAATTCTATTCTATTAGCATATACTGTTGAGGGTTCGGCATTGCTAAATAAAGATTATGATAAAATTCCGATGATGCTAAGTGGAGATTTCAACGTGAACTTTGCATCGGAACAATCGAAATTATTAATAGAATTTTTTAGAAGTAAATTAAGATTGGAAATGGTAAATAATCCTAATGAAGACACAACAAGATCAGGAACAACTCCCGATGCAGTATTTGCAAGACATTTAGACAAAATTGAATCAAGAATATTTATATCATATTTTATGATATAAAATTAAATTTTTTTAGATCACCTGTCCCTTCTCAAGTTATTAGTGACTGCAGTGTATTTGTTCTACATATAAAAATGGGTCAAAAAGAAAGAATAAAATTTTTTCATTTGAAGCTTCGTTTTCGAGAAAATCGAATTTAGAGATTCGTCGAGTTCGCGTGCATTAGTATACGCACAGAGTAGAATTGGTAGGTCATGATCAGACGCGACTGTAGATTTCTATCTAATGATACGCGTATTCGCTGAATTTTCAAACTCGATTTACTCGAATACGAAGCGACTCATTTTTACATGTAGAATCACTTCCTAATCAGTTGACCATGAGTCGCGGGACACCCTGTATAATGGGAAATGAAAATGTATGCATATACAGGATGAGTCACCTAACGTTTGCACCTCACATATGTTTGTTGTTTCCAAAGGTAGGTAAAATATGGTAAGAACAAAGTTGAATGGTACAATGGGGCTGACAAGATGCCAAAAAATTTTGTTTTTATTTATTTAGTTATTGATGCCACAAACCAGGTTTGGTTTATATAGCATACATTAACATAACACTTTACAATAGATAATGGAGTACATATCGTTTGTTATTTTTTTAGATTTTCAAGGTCACCTTCATTTTTTAAGTGGAACCACCCTTTTTTAAACACGTACAATGATAGTCCCTTTCATTACGAATTCAGTGACTATAATTATTCAAGGTCATTCAAGGTCGCGGACAGAGATAACGTATAAGGTTTAACATCGATACATGCCTGTAAACGGGATTTGAAGGAATGTTGAACTCTGTCCGTGACCTTGAATGACCTTGAGTAATTATAGTCACTGAATTCGTATTGAAAGGAACAATCATTGTAGGTATTTAAAAAAGGGTGGTTCCATTTAAAAAAGTCAAGGTGACCTTGATATCTCTTAAAAAATGACATAAAAACAAAATTTTTTTGGCATCCTGTCAGCCCCATTGTACCATTCAACTTTGTCCTTACCATAATTTACGTATCTTTAGAAACAACGAACATATTTGAGGTGCAAACGTTAGGTGACTCACCCTGTATATGAGATGGTCCCATTTCTAAATTTTACTCATGCTACCCGCATTAGAGTGTAAGAATAATGGGGGGGGGGGGGGGGGGGGGTTCAGTTTTACAATCGTGTAAAACAGAAAATTCGACGACGATGAACGGTCTCTGTAGAAAAGAGTTAATTAGATTTCACAGTCTCATATACAAGTTACTTTACTGCCGCTTAAAGTTAACGAACACCCCGTTCCAATTACTTCGTTTTATCATGGTTCCTGCACGATAAAGATATCATTGTACCGGCCATTAAATTCTATGTCTCAATTTTTCCTTTATTTTCTGCAGACGATCGACTCATTTTGGTCAATCTAGAATCTAGAACATAATTTTCCAACTTGGGCCTTATCGCTGCTGAACATTATGGGGGAGATGAGAATCTTAGAGGTACTAAACAATTTTTTCAGGTTAATAGTACACACGGATAAATATGTAGGATCTTAGGAAAAATGAGGAATTCCGCGCCAGGAATCGAACCCGGGACCCTCGCGGTTGTAGCTGATCAACTCTTACACATACCCACGGAACCCTCCTACTTTTCCTAATCTCCATACAGTATTTGGTCTGGGAGGTCCTGATCCCACAAATATGACTATTATAACTCGTACTACTCGCTACGGCGTCAAACCTACGCCTCCTCTTCTTATTCTAAATTTTCCTCGGATCAGGTCAACGCCAGCCTTTTCCCACTCTTTTTGCCCTTCTTCCTGCCATAAACATACAGTAATTCCGCGAAGAGTGCGACAAAGCGGCTTACGCTTGTCGCGACGACGACATCCCTCCCACTGCGGCGTATACCCCTCGAGGGGCAGAGAAGCTCGACCGCTCGACTCGGCCGAGAAATTGTAACATGAAACGGATCAGGTATATCGGTGAGGCAATATTAATGCAATAACAAAATATGCTTGTTTTTTATTATTTTTTCATCAAATTTCTACCAACACATTTGTGACATTTATCTGATTAAAATATTAGGTTGTCCCATAAGTTCGTGCCGCGGATTGAAAAGTATTTTAATGAAACACCACAGAAATTTTATAATGACGGTATAATATCTTTACCAAAAAAGTGGGAAGAGGTTGTAGAGAAGGTGATTATATTTTTTCGTTGACTTTGAAAGTACGTTTCAAATATTAATTGAAATAGTAAAACAGTAAACGGCACGAACTTATGGGACGACCTAATAATATCAAACACGATCTAATGTGGATCATATTTGTTTTCCATTGACACTGATAATATTTTAGTCAAACAAGCAATTAAATAATTGTTATTTATTTGAAAATATTTGTTCTTATAAAGATTAAGAATTTATTTACATTAGGATTTGTAGAATTTAAAAGAACTAAAGGGTCTGTTAAACATTAACTCTGCAGTTTCGATCTCATTAGCTAAATTACTTTAATTCCATAGAGCTTTTCGGAGTAGTAGCTCGGCAAGCAACGTTTTAATCAATCTTTTAAAGGTGACAGCAATTGCATTCGCGATTCAACAAATTATCTCGGTTCACATAATCAATGAAATCTTTATTAAGAGAATAATTGTGAAACTCATTCTAGATATTGCGCACTCGTGAAACAATTTATTTATAGGCTTCTTATACTAGTGACAAGTGTGAAGATTAAAATATAATTATGTGCAATTACGATAGGAAATTCTGATAATAGAAATAATTGATTGGAAGGTTGTATTGAAATAAAGAGAGAAGTAAGATTACATTGTGCTACGCTTCTACATGATATTATTTTTAAAAAGCCAAGTTTGCAAACGCTTTTTCAATTCTACGTGAATTCTGCTTAAATTAATCATCAAACAAGAATCCTGTGTGCATTTTGTTTAATCCAATTGAGTATCACATTTTTAAAGTGATGTAAATAACAAATTATTTGGAATTTGCCTAGTTTCTTCATTTTAACACATCTATTTGATAATGTTAATTATAAGATACAGTATCATACAAGTATTCCTCCCTCCTAGTATTTTATCAGGAATCTGAAACGAAACAATTGCTGTTCTAAAAAAAGAGTTGAATGGGCGGAAAGTTACTTCAACACTGTTAGACTTCTTTGTATAAGAAAATTATCTACGATTTTAGAAAGTATTGTCCACGCTAATAATCCAAAGAAATTATAGAAAATTGCATCGAATGAGGGCACACTTGAGTGATACTATGTCCCATAATTAACACGTTCAGCGCCCACTCTACAATCATAAAAATTACACAAAATCAAAGCAATATATTTAATAAAACAAAAACTAAGAAGTTTAGTTTTGTGATATTAATTACTTTTTCAAACCTCTTTCAATTCTGTATAAATAATTCCGTCATCCAGATATGGGTGACATGGCGCTGAACGTGTTAAATGACGTCAAGAAGTAGATTTCGTGTTAAAATGAAGATACCAAACAAAACTTAAATACTTTGTATTGAAATGAAGAAACCAACAAGGCTCACATACTTTGCATTACAATAAAGAACCTAATGAAAACTGAAATGTTTCATATTAAAATGAATAAACCAAACTAACTTCAACTACATTGTATTAAAATCAAGAAACCAAACAAGACTCAAGCAGTTTGTATTAAAATGAAAAAAAACAACAAGACTCACATGCCTTGCATTAAAACAAATAAACCAATCAAACCTCAAATATTTTATATTAAAATTAAAAAAAAACCAAACGAACTTCAGCTTGTTTCTATTAAGATGAAGACACTAAGTAGGGCTCAAACACATTGTATGTATTTAAATGAGGAAACCAACAAGACTCACATGCTTTGCATGACAATAAAGAAACTAATCAAAACTCAAATACTTTATATTAAAATCAAGAAACCAAACAGGACTCACATACCTGGCATTAAAATAAAGAAACCAGCAAGACTCATGTTCTTAGGATGACAATAAAGAAACTAATCAAAACTCAAATGTTTCATATTAAAATGAATAAACCAAACGAACTTCAACTACATTGTATTAAAATCCAGAAACCAAACAAGACTCAAACAGTTTGTATTAAAATGAAAAAAACAACAAGACTCACATGCCTTGCATTAAAACAAAGAAACCAATCAAACCTCAAATATTTTATATTAATATAAAAAAAAACCAAACGAACTTCAGCTTGTTTCTATTAAGATGAAGATACCAAGTAGGGCTCAAACACTTTGTATGTATTTAAATGATGAAACCAACAAGACTCACATGCTTTGCATGACAATAAAGAAAGTAATCAAAACTCAAATACTTTATATTAAAATCAAGAAACCAAACAGGACTCACATAAGTGGCATTAAAATAAAGGAACCAGCAAGACTCATGTTCTTTGGATGACAATAAAGAAACTAATCAAAACTCAAATACATTATATTAAAATGAAAAAACCAAACGAACTTCAAATACTTTGTATTAAAATCAAGAAACCAACAAGACTCACATACCTTGCATTAAGACAAAGAAACCAATCAAAACTCAAATATTTTATATTAAAAAGAAAAAAACCAAACGAACTTCAACTAATTTCTGTTAAAATAAAGAAACCACACAAGACTTAAATAATTCGTTATTCGAACAAAGAAATCAATCGAAACTCAAATATTTTGTATTAAAATAGAAAAAACAAAACAATCTTCGAATACTTCGTATTAAAATGAAGAAACCAAACAAGACTTAAATACTTCGTATAAAAAGGAAGAAACCGATCAAAACACAAATACTTTTTATGAAAATAATGAAACTATACAACTCGAATACTTGTTGTTTAATTATACTTCGATGACGCGACACTCAGTTCGATGAACTCTACATATAAGATCCAAAAGACGTTTGTGCAAGGCAGGAGCATAAAGTTCCATAAATACATGACTCATTAGCGTAAAAAGATCAAGAGAAGAGACGTTCCGGAGATTAATCCGCCCCCCTTTCGACGGGACGGAAGAAAGCGGTGACACCGATAAAATAAAAGGAATACTGATGCAAATTCACGAATATTGTGTTAGGCGATTCGTAGTGTCTGCCCGGCAGCCCGGTAATTTCACGCAGCTGCGTCTGACGAGAGATTGATCGACCGATGCAACATCATACGCCGCTGCACAATAGGAAACAAATTACGAAATTACCATACTAAGCGACTTCCGGGAGCGACAACAATAGAAGCAAACTCTGACATCGGCCAGGTTGAATGAAATCTGTGAATGAAACATCGGGGTGGTGGGGGGTGGGGGGTGGATACATTATTTGCATCCGACCTGTGAGCTATGGCGAAGCAATTTGTCAATCGGATAACGCTGCGCTGAACTCGAAGATTCTTCGTGTCGCGAATCATGTTTCGACGAATACACTCTCTCTGCTCAATTATTTCAAATTCAACCTGACAGACTTCAACAAAATTTTGAATGTCGATGTGATTTATTTACGGAGAATTTATATAGAATTAAGGTTGTATGATTGATTTAAGGAGAGTTTACGTCGAATTTTTGTTTGATGACGTATTTAAGGAGAAATTACGTTAAACTTTAATTTTCGAAGATTAAGCTCATTTTAAGGTTATATAATTATATATTGCTAAATGTATTTTTCGATCAGCTACACGATGCTGTAACAAAAATAAATGAAGTTATGTGTCCAAAAACATCTATGACCTTGATAATTCCGAAAAAATGACCTTGGGGAAAAGATATTCTTGCCAGATATTGGTCATTTGACACCATGCACATTACGTAAAACATATTTTTTGTATCACAATATGCGGAAGAGATATTTAGGCCGCCTTACTTAAAAGGACCACACTGTAGAATTCTTATTTGATTATTGATCTAAACAGAATTCACATAGTGTTCTTGTGTGATGATTGATGTAAGCAGAATTCACATAGGGTTCTTGTGTGATGATTGATGTAAGCAGAATACACATACGGTTCTTATTCGATGATTCATTTATGCAGAATTCGCGTCTAGAATTCTTGTCTTATAAGTTCTTTAAGGAGAATTCACATAAAATTCTTGATTTATAATTTCTTTAAGGAGAATGCACATAGAATTCTTGTTTTATAATTTCTTTGAAGAGAATTCACATAGAATTCTTGTTTTATAATTCCTTTAAGGAGATTTCATATAGAATTCTTGTTTTATAATTCCTTTAAGGAGAATTCATATAGAATTCTTGTTTTATAATTTCTTTAAGGAGAATTCACTTAGAATTCTAGTTGTATAAGTTCTTTAAGGAGAATTCACATATAATTCTTGTTTTATAATTTCTTTAAGGAGAATTCACATAGAATTCTTATTTATAATTTCTTTAAGGAGAATTCACATAAAATTCTTGATTTATAATTTCTTTAAGGAGAATGCACATAGAATTCTTGTTTTATAATTTCTTTGAAGAGAATTCACATAGAATTCTTGTTTTATAATTCCTTTAAGGAGATTTCATATAGAATTCTTGTTTTATAATTCCTTTAAGGAGAATTCATATAGAATTCTCGTTTTATAATTTCTTTAAGGAGAATTCACTTAGAATTCTAGTTGTATAAGTTCTTTAAGGAGAATTCACATATAATTCTTGTTTTATAATTTCTTTAAGGAGAATTCACATAGAATTCTTATTTATAATTTCTTTAAGGAGAATTCACATAGAATTCGTGTTTTATAATTTCTTTAAGGTGAATTCACATAGAATTCTTGTTTTATAATTTCTTTAAGGAGAAATCATATAGAATTCTTGTTTGAAGTAAGACTAAAAGAGTATTTGCACTTTTACTTTTTAATATTATACTTTTTAAATATTTGGTTATTTATTGGAAAAATTTAATTCTTCCAACTAACGTGTTCTAAATAAGTATAGAGTCCCTATAAAGATGTATTATTTTGGACAAGTTTACCATAAAATTTAATCAAGATTCCCCTTTAAAATTAATCTAAGTAAAATTCTCGTAATATCATTTTTGAAATTGTTTTAAATGATATTTGAATAAGAACGTAATTTGAAATTATTTGAAGTATGAATCTAATAAAATTTCTGTTCGAAATTATTTTATGTCAGACACGAATAAAATTTTTATTTGAAATAGTTCTAAGTAAAACACAAATAAAATGTTTGTTTGAAATTATTTTAAAGAAGATTCCAGTACGATTCAAAAATGTTGAAATAATGTATCTGCGTGAACTTGCGGAAAGTTGTACATTTCTCATTAATACCAGGTGGCAACGGTAACTCATCGAGAAATAGATAATGCCTCTCGACCAGTAAATGGAGAAGAATTGTGCAGAAATGATTCGATGAAACAATAATTCATTTTATACTTCAGCATCGGTAATGTAGCCGGTATAGTTACGTCTGCGACCCTTCAAGGAGCAGGTGTTCAGTTTAATTGAGCTTCTCCGCCCCCCGGTAAGTAATTCTACGTTGTAACGAATGCTTCGTTGCAGTCTCTTATGGAATAAAACTTATTGGCTGCGCCGGTAATTACAACGTGTCAAGCAATAAAAAAAATTCGCTTCGAGGTTCTTGAACATTTTTGCCTCTACGTTTGAAGAAAGTCATGGCAATTAAAAATTTCCGACGAGACTCCGAGCACGGCCTACGGACTCTCCGAGTCGACGAGATTCCAATTTGCCTTAATAATTTGAACTTTCGTTTATTCGATTTAGTTTTCGAGCGATCATTAAACGAACCTAATTAACAACATTCTCCGTAATGAACACTATATTCAGAGATCATTGGCAAAAGACTGCGCAATTAAATCTAGATTTTTTTTCGGTATAATTAATAGGAAACTTTATCAAGCTTTCAGATTTTTATTTTGCAATTATAGAAATTATAAAGAGACTATCATGGTGAATGATTGAATAATATTTTTTATTAAGAAAAGTATAATTAAAATTGCGAAGAATTTATATTTATTTAACCTTGTTACTATTTTTTTATGATAAAAGTCACTTTTAATGTTGGCTAGGATTAGTGTCAAAAAAGGATTATTCTGAGCAAAAAAATTTTTAAGTTCAATATTAACTAATAGAACTATTAGTTTATCTTATTTTAAATTACTTCATAAAATTATTAAGGGGATGAATACATTCTCAAGCACCAAACGTTGTCACTAGCTTTTATATGTTTAATTTATTTTATTTCATTTAACGATAGTCCTAAATATTTATTTAACGCTATTTCTATTTCTATTTAATAGTATTAAAGATTCCCGTAAGGACTTCTTTTACTAATTTGTTTTAGAAGATAAAAAGGGATGCTAAAATCACGTTAAGAAACTTAAAAATCTTTATTTTGGATTGGCATATTTTTTGTTACGAAACCCTTTTATGTCGTTTTAATGAAACAGTCAATCAACGTCCGTGAAATGTGCAAAAGCGTTTACTTCAACATGTTAACTGTCGCTCATGTGTAAATGGTACAAACAAAAATTAATATTTGCGTTGATCTATTGATGGTACGATAATTAAAATCTGCAAAATGCCAGAGAATTGGTAAAATAATTAATACCATACATAGAACTCTCCAACTTTCGTTTCACTAAAAATATATTTTCCTTTTCACTAAAAATATTACTTTTTTAGGTTTTTTTTATAGAACAGACAAGTGAAAGCAATTAATCTGAAACTTTGTACATGCATTTGTATTGTTTTCGCCGTGTCGCTCAAATTTTTCCAGTCCATTCATTTAAAAACACAGTTTGCTACATTTTAATATCATCTATTTTATAAGAAAAAGATTGAATTATTATTGTCAACTGTGACGTATTATTAATTGGATAAAGAGAATATATCTTATTTATTCTGTCCACACTGCAGATCTTTATTTAAATTCTGTTTTACATCAATTATTTTATAAAAAAAAGAATAAGGAAAAAGTATATCTCCTCAACAAAAATATTCTTTACCACAGTGATAAAGCAGAGACTTCATTAATATTTATTATTTTAAGCATTTTCTAATATTTCAGAAATAATGAAATTCCTTAAATGTATACAAATCCACAGTCTAGTTCTAACTTAAAATCAAAATAATTCACACGCAATGCAGTGTAGTAAGTTATCAGCTGTTACAGGAAAAGAATTGTCAACTCTATAGGTTAAAATTTAGCTTTTGAAATTTAACACTAGAACGATCGAATAATAAATGCGACTATACTGTTTTGTAATATTGACGAGATTGCATCTATTCAGACTTTATACAATTTCTATTGTAATATGTAGACTGCGTATCTTTATACAAAATAAAATTCTTCTGCATCGATCGCAAGAAACAGGACCTACTTAGACACCTACATTTTCTCTGAACACTAAAACCTACCAAGGTCAAATGACCGGTTTTATATTTTCCAATTATTCAAATTATAAAAATTAATTTATGGAAAATAATGGAATAAATTTCCTTATCCAAGCATCTATTATATTAAAAATTACAATCTCAATAAATTTAGTGTTGCCATTTTTGTAAGGCAACATTTACCAGATACCTTTAATGCTTGGTAGATTTAGTGTTAGTAACGTTAATAAATTAAATGTGACGTATTGGAATTCTTAAAATCTTTTGATATTGTCATATTGGTTTCGCTATTCAGATTCGTCTATGGCGGCAATCGAATTATGAAAAGATGAAAAAAGGAGAAGGAAGCGTTTCGTCCTAGGCCCGCTAGAGGACTCGTCAGTAAGGCTATCTAGCGGACCCGTGCCTTAGACCAGTGATGGGAACTCCGTGGGCGCTGGGCGAAAACACTACCACCACTCTGACGTACTGTCTTCCCCTACTTCGCTTCTGCCGCGCACGCGCTACACGCAAGCGTACCTCTACTCTGTCCGTGTACAGTAGAGGTACGCTTGTGTGTAGCGCGTGCGCGACAGAAGCAAAGTAGGGGAAGATGGTACGTCAGAGTGGTGATAGTATTTTCGCCCAGCGACCACGGAATTCCCATCACTGCCTTAGACGCGGGATGTCGTAAGGACAGTTTAGGACAATATACTAAAGACTACAACATATTCACATTTGAACTGTCGGACATAGGACTCGAAAAATTTTCTTCTCTTGTTTGTTCCTTGCTTTCGTCCGCGGTGTATCACCATCGCTCGACTACTGTCGCGCGCAGCCGTCTCTGCCAATACGCCTCTAGGTCGCGCTCTGATTGGTCCGTGTTTTTCGTTAATAACTCCTTAACAAAGCCGAAACGGCCATTTTTGCAAAGGGAAATGTCGCTTCAAATGGCCTTAGGAACCTCCTCTTTGAAGGAACCGTGATATTTTTGGGACACCCTGTATATACAAACAGATGAAGATTCAGGTAGTAGCGGGAAAGGTGTTGTCGTACTGTCTCTCTGTTTACAAGCATAGGAAGTAGCCGCCACACGTCATAAATGCATGAAATCCTCAGTCTAGTAATATGTGCTTCAATAAGGAAGTTCCTTCGGAAATATCTGATGAAAAGATTTTTATAATTTGAGTAATTGTGAAAGAAAAACAATTTTGACTGGTCTGGTAGTTGTGGTATTAATAAGAACTCTTGGCATCTTCCTCCGTATTAGCTGAATCTCACTCCAAAAAGCTAAAACTGCAAGTTCATATTTTTCCAGCCGACAGCTCACTAGCTCGGTAGTCTTCCAAATTGCATCAGGATCTCGACGTGCTACGCGCTCCATGGATAACGTCTTTTTACGTCGGATCATCGATAGTGAACTTACAGATCAGAGGATCTTTGGTGAGGACGCATGCCATTCTAATATCGCTCATTACCGCTAATTAACTCGGGCGTACCCGGCGATATGAACAAAGAGTACTAATACATTCCCAAGATCCCTAGCACAAACAGTAATTAGGGAGGACATTCTGGGCGTGCAACGGAAATTCTTGATCGCGGTAAATTCTTGTACCGGCACAGCATGTCCGTTCCGGTGGTCTTTAGCTATAGGGCTGAAAAATTTCTTTCAAGATTTATTGTCTAATCCCTCCGAAATTGTGACACTCGATGAGACAACGATGTGTGCCAAAGTTTGAAGTAATTTTACAACATCCTGCATTTGAGGTAAAGTTTTAACATTTTCAAGATTTTTTTTTTCTTTTTTTTAAAGAAAATCTTATACGAGATTTATTTCAACATTACAAAGAATACTGTACACTGATTACAAACAAGAGACAATTTTTAAACAGAATAGGAGACTGAAGACACATAAGTATTATAACGATAACATGAATACAAACATTAGACATAGAATAGACCATACACTTAAACAATGAGACCGCAACTTTTAAAAAATGATAACATGTAATGACAAGCCCTTATATTGGGTCCCGTCACTTTCGAACATAATTGTGTTTCGTTGTAATTTGGAGATATCGTTACAGTTTAATAATGAAGGTTTATATTAAGCTTCCGAACGTATTAGATATGGTATTATTTGTTTGTTATTAGTTATTATCGTCTTTCCTCTCGGCTTTAGCCCCTCTTCCCTCCTACGCAATTTTATACATACCACAATACAGCATAACATAGTACGTAATCCTATACAACATAATATAATATGAGAGAATATAATATACTACAATATAAGAGAATATTATACAGGGTGTTTCGTCTAAAACAGGACACCTAAATATCTCCTCTACCTCTGAAAATACAAAAAATGTTTCTAACGTAATCTAAATGGTTTCAAAAGACGAATCAGATGGAAGAATCGTTTTTCATAAATTGTAATTTTTGAATCCTTTTTTCAAGGTCACTCGTGTTTTTTTTAAATATATACACACATTTTTTGTTCTTATATGTTATAGCAAACATTATTGTGCATTCATCCACGTTTAATAGCACGACCTTGAAATGACCGTGAACTCTAAAATTGGCTAATTAATGCAGAACTTACTTTCAACGACATTTCAGATTTCAACGGTAACAGAAATTCGACCATGAACTTGAACATGTAAATAAGTCATCTTATCACATCTGATAAGTTTATAATTTTTCACACTTATTTTCATTTTTCATCAGCTTCACTTTTCCACAGTCCACAAGTGTTCAATGGGATTCATCAGTTTATTATTAATAGGTTTGTCTTCCTGAATACAATTTTTTCATAACTTGGGTTGTTTGTTTTGGATCATTGTCATTTTGGGATACGGACTGTCGGGACGCGACAGTCGACAATCGTCGATACACGACGCGACGGCGACACGCACTAACACCAATGGCCTCTCGAATTCGAGTTGTCGATACCATGAGGGCATTGGCGTTAGTCCGTGTCGCTGTCGTCCGTCGACGTCTCTAATTGTCGCGTCATGTGTGTCGATGACTATAGCATACGATTCAAGACGATCAAGACGATCAAGACAATCAAGACATTTAAGACTCAAGAGTTATTACGATTATCAAGAGTTTTAAACTTCGAATCATATTCAAAGTGATTCGAATCCGTACTATGGTATACGATACAAATTTGAAGAAATTTGAAGAGATTTAAAGAAATTTAAAGAAATTTGAAGAGATTTGAGGAGATTTGAAGAGATTTGAAGAGATTTGAAGAGATTTGAAGAGATTTGAAGAGATCTGAAGAGATTTGAAGAGATTTGAAGAGTTTTGAAGAGTTTTGGAGAGATTTGAATAGATTTGAATAGATTTGAAGAGATTTGAAGAGATTTGAAGAGATTTGAAGAGATTTGAAGAGATTTGAAGAGATTTGAAGAGATTTGAAGAGATTTGAAGAGATTTGAAGAGATCTGAAGAGTTTTGAAGAGTTTTGGAGAGATTTGAATAATTTGAATAGATTTGAATAGATTTGAATAGATTTGAAGAGATTTGAAGAGATTTGAAGAGATTTGAAGAGATTTGAAAAGATATGCAGAGATTTGAAGAAATTTGAAGAGATTTGAAGAGATTTGAAGAGATTTGGAGAGATTTGAAGAGATTTGAAGAGATTTTAAGAAATTTGAATAGATTTGAAGAGGTTTGAAGCGTCTCAAATCGAGAGTTCGGCAAAATTTATTTTAAATAACGAACAAAATCGATTTATTCATTATTCGTGAATGGCTGATAAAACGATTTTATTCCGCATTCCTTATCTGAATACAGGATAATGACGGATGAGTCGACTTTATTCATTATTCATTATTTGAATACACGAGTACATACCATTCGCGAATAATGAATTTTCAAATGCCGGATTAAGCCTCTAGCGGGCCTTAGAGAACATTGAAATTTGGTCCACATTTATACAAGTTAGTTCTAAAGAGATCATAAATGTCACTTGAAATTTTTATTAATAATAGAGAATAGAAATACTAATACAATAATAATTGTATAATAAAAGAATTTCTAATATAACGAAAAGTATATATAATAATAGTCATTAATCAGCCTTTAAAAAATTATAACTTTTCGTTTCCAGATTTTCATTTCTGAAAATTGATCAATAGTATCTGCGCAATCTAACCGTCCGAATAAATAAATTTAATTTAAAAATATAAAAACTAAATAGACATGATCCACATTGCACTGAGGTAATTTTCAAAATGAAGAAGTGTCGCAATTATGTTGGTGAAGCTCTATAAAAAGACTAGTTTTCATAAACTAACAATAAGTTTATAAAAGAAAATTGGAAAGGCTATTATAATGTTAATATAATTTATCATGATATATTTCGCAGTCTGCATATCTCATTTCTTGTCAAGAAATTCGATCAAAAGTTTCTACATCGAGACGTGCCCGCATCAAAGGTAAACCGAACAAACTCTCAAGATACATTGACTCGCTGTGTCGTTATTCGACGAACGACGAATAAGGGAAAGAACGAATGACGAATAACATTAACGAATAAACGAATGAATTATTGGACACTAATAATGAATGAACGAATAACGAATAAAATTTGATTTGTTATTTGTTATTCGAATAATGCCAATCTCTTCTCAAAACCCAACACTGGCGGTCATAATTGATCGTCTCAAACTTTTGTCCGCTACTGTAGCCAACGGCCATCCTGATGTCCACGCGTTGCGGTCGCATAGAAGCGGGATCAAGGTTGTCGCCGGGTTTGCACGTGTATTTTTAGATGTCCCTCGGGGGCGGAAGGATCTGTTGAAGCCAGAAGTGAAGAGAGCCTTTGCTCGACTGCTGGTAATGAGCGACGCACGACACTCGAGAGGGATGAAACCGGACCGGTTGGAAATGGACAGATCGGACGCTTCCGGAGCCCCGATGTCTGGTGGCCGTTGTTGCCCACGAAAAAGGGAGAAAAACGAGCGAGCCTTTTCCTCAGAAGCCTTTTCGCAATTCTCCGTGACGGCCTGTAACGAGCGGCCGATGAAACTCTAACGAGCCTTGCCCATGACTCTCGCGTTTCGTCGCAAATAGTCTTGCATGGTCGCGCCACTATGTATTCAGGTTTCCCCGGTTAATTTGCCGCGGATATCCCGACCTTCAGCTTCAGGGTTCGGTTAATATTGATCCTGGACCCATCCGTGATTTTTCTTGGATTGAGTCACTCGATAACGGATCGCCGACGTACAGTGGGACGAAACGAATTAACGGCGATCAAAAATCTGTAACGTTGCCTCTGCTTTACACATACAGGGTGTCCCATTTAAGTTGAGATTATAAAAAAATCTCGAAGACATGTGATTTAAAACAAACAAACAGACACATGTCCTTTAGTGTTTCGAGTGGGGAGTCAAATGGCACTACTGGTTTTCTAATTCGTGGGCGTTTTCAAGGTTATTTCAAGGTCATTTTGTCTCTTTTATTATAAACCCATATTTTTCATTTCCGAATCACATTTTACGTAAAAAAATAGACAACTTTTGTTTGAAACATCTTTTTATAAGTTCAATATTTCTTAAGATATTTAGCTGATTTTTTATGTTCATGTCAAGGATAATTTTAAGAACATCAATAAATGCTCGAAATATACCCTGAACTTCTAGACACTTAGTAATTCGTTTAATAAATGACTCATGAACACATAATAAAGTTCTTACAAACTTACAAGAAAATGTTTCAAACAAAAGTTGTGCATTTTTTTACGTAGAATTGATTCCGAAATAAAAAATATGGTTTTATGATAAAAAAGACAAAATGACCTTGAAATAACCTTGAAAACGCCCACGAATTAGAAAACTAGTAGTACCATTTGACTCCCCACTCGAAACACTAAAGGACATGTATCAGTTTGTTTGTTTTTAAATCATATGTCTTCGAGATTATTCACAATCTCAACTTAAATTGGACATCCTGTATATATTTTCAATGAATTTTTGAGAAGGTAATCATTACATTTTATGTAGCCTTTATGTCCCGTTAATTGTAGTTGCATTAATGGACTTAGCATCTAGATAATCACTTTATTATCAGAAGTTCATTTTCCAAGACCTGAACAATGTCATATGATAATGCCCAAATTATGAGAACGAACGTAATATATTTCAAGCAACACTAATTCAATAATGACTGATGATGCGATCAGGTACGCGCAAAAATGTGTATACCACGTGTACCACTGGTAATTGGTTCGATTTCGGTTAGCTAATATTGCAATATGTTCTGTCGCGACAAAAGCTACAAGGCTACACACGATAAGTACAATAAAATTATCCCCACTACTGCGGAGGATACTCCCTCCTCCTCCCCTCCGCAGGAACCGATAAACTCGATCGCTCGACTCGTCCGAGGAGTGTAACATGATACAGGTCAAGGTGACATGTGTTAAACAAATGATCCAAATTATATCGTGTTCGGTGTCATTTTAATCAGAAAAATGACACGAATGTGTTGGTAAATGTTTTTTTTTTTTTTAATATGAAATCTCATATGAGATTTATTACACCGTAACATATATTACAAGTTATTACAATCCATATTTAAAAACGAGAACATCAATAACAGTATGAATATAAAGAAACATCCTTGTGCACGTAGATTACATATATTTAAAAAAGCTATCATAGATTTGCACGCCCCAATATTAGGTTCAGTTATTTAGCAACCTATGTCCAACGGCAACTGATATCCTGCTCTAAAGAGCCTATGGATAAATTTTTTCCTATGCTTGTCATAAAGGTTGCACTGCCATAGAACATCACGAACAAATAATACAAAACAAAAAAGTTTCGTTCTTGCACTAGTATTGGCTCGCGGACACGCTGGTGCCGATTGTTTTGGTCGTTTTGGTATTTCTTCAGATAATCTTGACACACTGTGTGAGACAGCGGAAGTGATTTTGCTATTGTTTCATTAGTGGTAGGCGGCACTATTATGGGCGCCTTGTTATCTCTGTTTCTTGCCGTCAGCGAGATCAATCTACAGTCAAGTAGCTCCATATTATGCTAGGGATGGTGATCCTATTATACGAAGATCGATCTATCTGGGTTATAAGCCACGCGAGGGTAGAAACGATGCATGCATCTCAGCATTATCAATTTTTCCGAGAAGAAACCACGTATAATTTCATCAGTTCATAGTAAAACCGAGTTATTGGTTGTTATTTAACCCTTGTACGGTGGACACTTACTCAAAACTCAAAACAATGACAATTTCCGACGGTTTTAAAAAAACGGTTACAATGCCTGTGATTTAATAAAATTGTTAGAAATAAGAATAAATGGCTATAGTGCACCTGATTCTTGCAGTCAACTTGGAAAATTTTTATTTTGCATAAAGGTCTGCAATCTGTTTAGTATGACTCCACGGTAGCCTTAGCTGAATCACATATCAATTTTCTCTTACATACTTTTATCATTGAAGTGTTGGTCTCAAATTTCTTATTTTACAATTATTGGATTTATGAAGATGCATTTTGAGGTAATAATTATATAAATTCGCTTACTCAAGCTTATAATTTATATTTGCTGTTAAACAATTCGAATTTAAACGGAACGCTTATAATTCATGGACAAATGGACTGCCATTCGAGAATTAAGTTGTTCAAAGGCAATGTCAGCACTTATTGTAGATGATTTAGCTATATTAATTATAATAATGAATTTATTGTATATTATTCAATTAAAACGAGCAATCTTTCCCTGTTTCTGAAGAGTTCCTATAGTAGCCGTCAGGGAAGAGTAAATTCGTTTCGTGCAGCTCGGAAGATGGTAGAGGGCGCATCGAGCACGTCAACTCTCCTTCCACTGCGCACTCCCACTTTCTTGACTGCAAGTTTAATATACACAGTGAAACAATAGTACGGACAGAGGTACGGATTAACATGCAATTTAACCCCGAAATCGTTATGTGGCAACACCCGTTAGAACGATACGAATGACGCGGCTTGGCGTTGTACATTGGGAAGGGGGCGGGCGTACGGAGTGGGAGATGCGCAGAATGAACAAAAACCTGTTACTGCGCGAATTTACTCTTTCCTGGCGGCTACCATAGTTTCATTATCTCCTGCCATTTTTCTTTACATCGTTTTCGAAAAGTTTTTTTTCATTTTCATTCTTTTCTCTTTTATTCTTATGAAACTATGCTAAGTGCATTTTCTGTGAGCCTCTAATATTCAATTTTTTTGGTTTCAGGAAGATTTGTGAAGTATTGGATAGATGGATAGATTGTGTCGTGTCCAGGAATTATGGCCAGTAAAATATTTAATGAAAATTTTTAATAAGTTTCTGAAGAAACCTGATGTAAGCACAAAATCGTAGATGAAACTGTCTCAAGTGCTAAATTTAGTGATTAGCCAGTCACTTAATTCGTTAAAGTGATCCAAACACTCGATCGAGATATTTTAACACTAGATTTACGGGGCCCGTCAAAATGACGGATTCAAAAATTTTTAATTTACGATTATTAAGAGTTTAAGGAGGCATTCGTGAGGAATTACTAAATAGATTTGTTTTTTTGTGTACATATTACAATAAAAATCGCTGAAGATCCAAGTAAATACAATTTTATTATTTTTATAAAGCAATGTAAAATAATCTATTTTAGTGCTCCGTAAACCTAGTGTTAAGCGTTCTCCCGTGTTATCTCGAGTCGTAGGATGAAAACTATTATAGATCAAGGCCTTTATTTGATGGTCATTGATCGTATTCGGTCTTCCAGAATGTAGGTCGCCTTTAATGGAGAAATTACCAGCCTGAAACTTCGCAAACCAAAATTGGTACATGCAACCATTTACAGCATCCTATCACTACCCGCAGCATGTATAAATATCATTTCTCTCTATTTTACACATTTTCAACGTTACTTTGCAACATTTGCTAAACTTCATGAATCTTGACACACATCCTTTTCTAAAATGCGTTGGGAAATGTAATCATTTAATTACATATGCACTCGTAAAAATGAAACAAATCACTCATAAAACGACACGAACACGATTTATCCACAAAAGGGAAGAACATTTCAACAAATTGATGGTTACATTCGTTTGAAAATAAAAGGGGAACATTATTCAAACATTTTGGAAATTTTTCATTCAACATTCTTTATACGTAAGTGGACAGAGAAGAATCTATTTTCAAATTATACACCATTAGGGGTGCAAATCAATCTTTTTGACGATTAAAATGCGTGTATGCGTAGAATGAAATAATTTTAATGATTTTGTACAATTACGATAAATGAATGTACGAAAGAATGAATACACAAGTAGACAGATGAACGATTAAACAAATTTAGAAGGTGAAAGATCAATTTAAATGAATCAATCAAAAATAAATGAGAAAGATGGAAACAACAAAAGGCAATAAACTAAGAATCTATGTTTACAACTATACTGTGGATTTTATGTATTTAGGATTACGATGAGTAGGTGCAATTTGAAACAGAAAAAAGTTTAAAACGTTAGAAAATGTCGATATAATAATTTTAATATATTAAAATATATTAAATATTGAAATATATTAAATATTGAAATATATTAAATGTTGAAATATATTAAATATTGAAATATATTAAATATTGAAATATATTATATGTTGAAATATATTAAATATTGAAATGTATTAAATATTGAAATATATTAAATATTAAAATATATTAAATAATAAAATATATTAAAGATTAAAATATATTCAATATTAAAATATATTAAATATTAAAATATATTAAATATTAAAATATATTAAATATTAAAATATATTAAATATTAAAATACATTAAATATTAAAATATATTAAATATTAAAATATATTAAAATATATTAGATATATTAAACTCAATTAGATATATTAAACTATATTAAATATATTGAATATATTCAAATATATTAAATATATTAAAATTATTAAAGATGGAAATGAATGTTTACTTCAGTATGTTGCAATTCATGCACAAACACTTTATTTTGCATAGAGATCCATAAGTGGATAGGGTGATTAATAAATAACATTAATAAATGAGCCAATAATATTATAACTAATTTAACCAGTTTGATGAGTAAGAGATATAAAATGAACACAGCGATAAATAAATGGTTAAAAGATATAATTAATGATAGGCGAATTTATAAATAATTAATTAGGCAATCAACAAATAATTCTACACTTAATTTGGCGAGTTTAAGATAACGACTACAGGATATAAAGTGAACAAGGCGATAAATAAATAGCCAAAAGATGCAAATAGTACAATAAATGAACTGAAATAAATGAAAAAGAGATACGATAGACCACAATTCGAATGATACATATGAATAAATTAATGAATAAAAATCCAAAATTGTACAGTCACATTGATTCAATTGGAGTCAGGATTATTCCGGAGCTTCTCACTGATAGCAAACCCGCGAGCTCAGCGTTCAGTCTTGCGAGGCAGATTCGCCATGAGTCAGTTCTATCAATTTCCTCGCTGGAAATGAAGGTAAATCACGGAAAAAGCCGAGGGAAGTGTAATTGAAAACACTCCTTTTGACACCGCGGCTAGGCTATTTGTAGTATGTGGAGCTCGCGTTCAACGACGCTCGAAGATTGTCTCGATAGAATGTGCTCGCTCGATTGACTATACACTATACACTGTGCAGAGTGCATCTGCCATAGCGCGAATGCTAACGTTTAAAACGAGTTAACGAATATCGCCTGTCACGTAATTTCATCGGTCTATCGTCGTTTCATCTTGTTAGCACCTATAAAGGAGAAAATTAAAAATACCAAATGATATTTTCATAAACTTTTTTCACAATATAAATTCCAATAAACGATAAAGTACACTGTGCACCAAAAAGCACGCTCAATTTTTCGCGATAGCGCGAGCTTCAATAACGTGACATATTGATACAATTTAGTTATCTCGGTACTTTATTAATATACGTAAATATTGAAGCAGTTTATGCATTGCTGATTTATGTCGTAATTGCGAATTTTTATTTGGATTATTGTACGGAGAACCACAAAACGTCTGTTTGCAATTGTTAGAATTTTATTATTGGGGAATTATTATTATTAAAGGATACAGGCGGAATAATTTATATATGATTTTTTAACACTAAACCTATCAAGCACGAAACACATAAAAATGAAAAGCGTTATACAAGAGAGAAGATTGAATTCAATGAAAGTTTTCACGAATTTTATTATAATATGCGCTTAAATGAGGAAGTCAAGTTGGTAATTTTCTATTAAAGCATTCGTATTATTTTTATTTGATTTAGTAATTATTTATTATTGCTGTGCCTCTCGGCTTTGGCGAGGATTTCCCTCTTCGCTTTTACACAAATTTAAATACCACAATTCTGCATAACGTAGTACGTAATCCTATATAACATAATACATATTTTAGTGTATAGTATAGTATGCAGTATAGCATATATTTTAGTGTATAGTATAGTATGCAGTATAGCATATATTTTAGCGTATAGTATAGTATATGCAGTATAGCATATATTTTAGTGTATAGTATAGTATATGCAGTATAGCATATATTTTAGTGTATAGTATAGTATGTAGTATTTTATATACTTTATTGTGTAATATAGTATATATATATATATATATATATATACTATATATATATATATATATATATAGTATAGTATTATATATTTTAGTATATATTGTACTACATATATACAGGGTGGGGCACTATGAACAGATCACCTGAATAACTCGCTTGCTTTTGAAAACAGAAGAAAATGCATCAGACCAAACTTACTTGATATCGAGGCGCTCGTAATCTGATGTCATTAATTTTTTTATAGGTCGAGACATCAAGGTGATATGAAGGTCAACTCTGTTTTTTTAAATGGAACGGTATGGTTTTTTATTTACATTCTGATAGTGTGTTTCAAGACGAATACAATGACCTATTATGAAGATCATTCAAGGTCACGCAAGGTCAACTGCAATAGAAAATGAAGCGTCTCAAAGCACTCTTCAAATACTTTGGTGTCTACTCTGGTTGTTGGCATACCGCTCTTGTAAGTATTGATAATTGTCACAGAACATAAATAAACATACAATCACATTGTATGCTTACCTGTATCAAGAAATATTATTAGTAGTTTGACTACCTACTAGAGTACGGCTTCGTAATATTCAATCTGAATGTTCAATTGAGTGGTCAGTAGATAATCCACGATGGCAACGAGAAGTGGACAAGCAGAGACCTTGGTCTGTCAACGTCTGGTGCAAGTGAGTTATTCAGGTGACCTGTTTGTAGTGCCCCACCCTGTATATATGAAATAAAATATATATAAAATTTTATAGTGCGGCTTAGTAATTGGCTTAATGACTTCTTGTGCAATTTGATGGTATGACACAACTAAATTTATATTTGATATTAGTTACTGTAAATTAATTTTTAAAAATCTATTTACAAGACATACTTTAATTGAAACAATACAATAACATTTCTCACAATTTAGACAGTGCCTCTAATATACAGTAAACCCTCTATTATTACTAGACTGTCGATTTTCATACAACTATAAAATTTTGCACTCTAATATTGAGATACTCAAATGAAAAAGAAGGATTTCCATTGTGTGCAATCTACCTACCAATTTTCTTGACTTTACATGTATGACATATAAGGTGTATCACCAGTTAATAATAAAGTTGGTTATTTAATCATCGAGAGCAATCAAACAGTTGCGCAAAGCGGCTGAGAATTATAACCATTATTGATTGACAAGACTGAAACGTCTTCCGATGTCGATCAAAGCAGAAAACTCCAGGAAAGTCCATAATCCACTTATTAACCATAAATTTCATCGGCAACAAACACTGACAAACCGAATCTTCACACACCACGGAGTTAATTAAAAAACGCCGTACGAATAAGGACTCCTTGTCTTTCGCTTTTCGTGGATCCTTCAATTACGGTGGTTATTAATTACCGCGAGCTTTCCGCGGGAACAAAAAGAAAGTTGTAGCGGCGAAGCTATCAAGCAAACTTTCCGGAAGCTTAGAACAATCCGCAGACAGGCCTCTTGTTGTAATTAAAAAGAGAACAAAGAGAATCAGTTGTACAGTTTCAGCAACTATGATCGGCGAAAGTCTTTGCTCGTTGGCGGTGGCATAATGGCGGCGCCCGGCTTTCGACAAAAGTATGCTCGAAAACAGTACGGGTGTAACGCGCTCTAATTGCTTTTGTTCAAGTTACTACAAATACAAGTCGCCAGCAATGTTTTCGCTCCGCATCGCCCACGGTTTAATACCTAAACGAGAACGCCCGGTGACACGGTAAGGTGTATTAACTTTAATGAAAGCCAGCCCGCTAGTTTCGAGTTGTCGCTTCATCTCATTGTGACGGGATTTCAGTTAATTTCCGTGTAACGGAACAGCAATTAAACCAGTCACTCATTTATAAAGCTCAATTACGAGAGGGCTCTTCAGAACTGCCGAACAAAAAAGTATTGACACGCTATCATGGTTTTTGCAACAATGTAATCGAGCATTCGATCGATATCTGCTACCAGCGTTTCGGGATTCTCGACATTCTAAGCGCGAGACTCTTAAATGATCAATAGAGGGCGATCTGTTCAGTGAATGAACATAATTCGCATTAACACGTTGATCGTCCATTCAGCGTTCCCAAAAAATTACACAAAATCAAAGCAATTTATTTAACATAACAAAAACTGAGAAGATTAGTTTTCGGATACTAATTACTGTTCCAAACCTCTACCATTTCGCAGATCGTAAGCAAATTTCGTACACGCAATCTAACAATGTCAAAATAAATGTTTAATTCTGTATAAATAATTCCTAATTCCTAAAATTGACTTGCACAATTTTAATTTTGTAATATAATGTAATATATTGAGTTCTTCTTCAGTTAACATTAAACTTACCGCGGTTAAATCTATTTCACATTAGAATTCATAAAAGCACAAGATTGCATATGTATGGTAGTATGTTGTATTGTATTATATTATATATACATTATATATTGTATTATAATATACATATATTATATATTTTATTATATTATACAAATATTATATATTGTATTATATTATACATATATTATATATTGTATTATATTATACATATATTATATGTATATGCTATACTGCACACTATACTATACACTAAAGTATATGCTATACTGCATACTATACTATACACTAAAATATATGCTATACTGCATACTATACTATACACTAAAATATATGTCATACTGCATACTATACTATACACTAAAATATATGCTATACTGCACACTATACTATACACTAAAAATGGTACACTGCATACTATAATATACAGTAAAATATATGCTATACTGCATACTATACTATACACTAAAATATATGCTATACTGCATACTATACTATACACTAAAATATATACTATACTGCATACTATACTATACACTAAAATATATGTCATACTGCATACTATACTATACACTAAAATATATGCTATACTGCACACTATACTATACACTAAAAATGGTACACTGCATACTATAATATACAGTAAAATATATGCTATACTGCATACTATACTATACACTAAAATATATGCTATACGGCATACTATACTATACACTAAAATATATGCTACACTGCATACTATACTATGCACTAAAATATATCCTATACTGCATACTATACTATACACTAAAATATATGCTAGCACCACTGACCGAACCTCGTTACGTGTGGACCTATTTTGCTGTATATCTCGAAAATGAAAAACGTTCTTCCAACTCTAAAGGCCGACTCTGAAAGGTGGGAGTCTGGGCTATCATGCGATGTGATTCGATTCGAGATTAGACCCTTATTTTTTATATAACATCGAGAAACTTTGACATTAAACATTTTTTACACATGTTGAAATGTTTATAATATTATAAGAAAAATACCGTTCAATTTGGAAGAGTCTACAAAATTTTTCTACGTAAGAATAATTGGTCGAGCTTTATCACCTGAAGCAGAAAAAATTCTGAAAGTAGAATTTTTGATTTTTTCAAAATAAAATCTATCAAAAACTTTCAGATTTGTGTTGTACCACACGACCGTCCAGGGACGTATGTAAATATTCTGTCTATGACAAAATTGATGATGACTAGTGTATGTTTTTACGTTATACAGGTGTCTAGTGTACATAATATTGGTTATTTGAATAACACCGAAGCTTGGTGTTAATCTAAACATTTTCCCAATTCGCGACGTGGTAGTAGACTTCCTGTAGTGTTTCCAGTGTTACCTACCATCTGAGAAACTTTTCCTCTGCTGGCCTTCGTTATACACGTCCAGGGGAGTTAATTCGCTCTTTACGTCTGCGCGGCGAACAAGACGGTTCACTTGTTTCTAACGCAAGTTAACTTTTTGGAAAGACAGTTTACCCGTTACCGCGGTTCGCTGGCCCGGCCTTGGTAGCCTCTTTCTCCATAATGAGCAAGGCAAACATTTTCTTTGTAACTGGCTGTTTTACATAAGCAGAAGGAAACGAAAAATTTGCTTCTTGTTTCTTGGAAAATAAAATAACGTGGCGAAGTTATCATTACCGACGCGGGATGTTTACGGCCATAAACACAAAAGACAGGAAATACTTTTCGCCAGATTCAAATGAATCATTGTTCCCCTGGCCTGACCTCTCTTTTCCCGTGCCAAGGTGATGTAACTTTTATTCTGTGCGTATTCCGAGTCGCAAACTGTTCTTCAATTATTACGTTTCGAAAAGTTTGTTCTTCGTATTGGCGGTTCCACTTTGTTCTACATTTTGCAATATTGCTGAGCTTCCTCTTGTAGAATGGTAACCATTGGGCTTGTCTTTCAGGGAAGTTTTCTTTTGGAAAGTTCCGGAAACCGTCCAACGCTGGACAGAATTATGCAAAGGACTCGATTTTTAATTTTAATCATTTGCTTTTGGACGTGTCGCTTTTAATATACATTATTAAATATCTGTTCGTGTTATTGTGTCTATGTGGTTCATTTATGGTTTTTTTATGATACGCGGCTCCAAAGTATGCACACATTCGTCATTTTAATATTTAAAACGTCGAACGATCAAAATGACTTAATTTTATTATAAATTACAAGGATGCTTTTATTGAGATTTTAATTTGCTGTTATTTCAATAAGAATGTAAATAAACCAATCTGATGAATAAATTTCCACAGAAAAATTTTTATATCTCTAGTAATTGACATTTAGATTGAAGTAGAGGTGTTGACCATTTCTTTTGTGTTAGGTTAAGAAGCATCTCTATACAGTATATCATCGATAATATATATAATAAATTTTCTTAAATATGCTAGAATATAAAATTCGATAGAATATCGTACGATTTTTATTTATTTCAGATCTACAAAAACTACTTTCGGTGAAAATAGAGTAAAGATCTCAATTGATTTCATTTTCTTAAAATGCATCTACAAAAATTGCATGAACTTCCGTAGTCTAGTAATGATGCTAAGAAAAAATATATACGAGTAAATATCAATTTTTACTTTAGTTTATAATTATTACTACTACTGTAATTGATAACTAATCAATATATAATAATGCTAAAAAATATATAATAATGCTAATAAAAAATAGGTTTGCCAAGTATCAATTGTAACTGCATTTTACATGTCAAGGAAACTTTATAAATATTCGAATATATACAGATTAATTTCGTCTGAAAGTTTATGAATATTAAATTGAATGAGTTTCTCCAATGAATGTTATGAAATCAGTGACGTCATAAAATTGTTCGCTAGAAAGATTAAATAAAACGTTAAAACAACGAAAATACCAGCATGAGAGTATCTTAGCACACGCATTTCTTTTCGTTCAAAGTTCTCTACGCTTCCCTGGAAAACATTAAATTCTTCCGTACTCGGCGTTCTACTTTGCGGAACTTCCACCCGCGGACTCGAGACATCTGAAAGATCTGTTCTATGAGTGTATAGTCGGTTACGAAAGTTTATATGCACTCACTAAATTTCAAATGTGTAAGAAAGACCAAGATCTTGCATATTTTATACAGGACGATAAACTTGTTAGTTGAAATTAAAGAGGCCCTGGGAACAGGACAATTTTCTTGTAACAGGAAGTTTTATTCACTTTAAAAGTACCCGTAAGAAGTGTTTCATGATTTTTGTATTATTCTCTTTTCAATTTATTTTTATCTTTTCGTACATAAATATACATCCTTTACTTTTCGGATTGTGCTCAATTTAAATAAATCAACTGTGTCAAAAATGATTTTTGTATTATTCCCTTCTGAATTTCTTTTGATCTTTTCGTATGTAAGTATTATATATAACCATTACTTTTCGAATTATGCTAAGTTTGAATAAATTTAATTTGTTTTATTCTTCTTGTACATAAATATGTAATCTTCATTTTTCAGATTGTGTTTAATTTGAAACAATCAATTATGTCAAAAATGAATTTTGTATTATTCTCTTCTCAATTTCTTTTGATCGTTCCGTACATAAATGTATAATCGTCATTTTTCAGATTGTGCTTAATTTGAAACAATTAATAATGTTTCAAATTTTTTACAAATGAAATTATGTTTTAAGCGTAACTTTACAGACAAACTTAAATACTTCTTCCTCTAAACACGTTTTGATTCTTCGAGGACGACCATTTTTTAAAACACTAAGAATATTTTCCTTAAAGAACTAGGTTATGTTTCAAAATCTTAAATAATGGAGAAAAGTGAACAATATGAACTGTTCTTTTTTTGCATGTAACATTAGGAATTAGAGGTGTAGTCTTGATGTCATTAATATGTCAACATTCGTCCTGAATGGGTTACATTTTTCAAATTAAAAAAATATATACAGTAAAAGAACATCTATAGCAAATTAAATAAAACATTGTGTAAAATAAGAACGTTTTAATTTAATTGTAACAAAATGTAATAGAATTATAGAATTTTAGAAATGAACATAAAATAAAATCGAAAACGTTCTGAATAGTAATTGTAATAGATTGAAAATTATATAAAAATACCACAAATTCCTCTTGAATGTTTTTACTGTTTTTCGAATCATTTTTAACAAAAATGTATAAAAGTCGCAGCCCGCACATAACAAATATTCCCTTTTTCAGATAAAATTGCTTTTAAAATACTGTCTGTTTAAGAATGGATGATTAGGTCGCAAGATAAGCGCCGATTCGAAAAGTTAATCAAACATTAAAGAAAGTCTTCCGTCTCATGGAGCGTTAAGCGCCTCAGCCGTAGCACGAGGACACTAATACAGATTTCCTCAGGAGCTTCTTGAATTTTATAAACTTTAGCTAAAGGCTTGTGCATGGGAAGCACAGATATGCAATGCGGGTATGCAGCAAACGCCCTTAATTTGGGAAAAGCGACCCGAAATGCCTCAGTCAAAGACTGATCCGAAATCTGATGTTGTGGCTTCACGTTATAGCAGTCATTACGGTCCTCCTTGATTATAAACGAACAGAACTGAGATTGCTATGCAGTGCCAAATGAGAAACTAATGAAAGAATTTCTTTGATGTACTTTTATGAAAATATTTCAATATCAAAGAACAAATGAATACTTAAAATGTTATTCTGTTCCATTGTAGTTTAACAATAATAATATGATACAGAAAACACATTATGCTATTTCAAAAATGTAGCATGACTCTTGTTTCTTCAGAAAAAATAATATTAAAATAAAAAATTGTATGTCTGCCTAAATTCTTTGTTTAATAACTGTACACGTTTGTTTGAAGCGTTTTCTGTGAAACAATTCTCTATGTATGTAACTCTATGTATATTTTTTATTTTTATTTATGCAATTTGAATCTCAAGAAAGAGATTATTTTGCAACTCTTTGTATTTGATGGAACTGTGATTTGTGGAAAATCCTGTCTAATGTATTTCGATATTTATTGTTAATATTGAAGTATGTCAATGTACTGTAGACAGTGGACCCAGAATGTATTTTTACGAAAAATAGTTAAATAATAAATTTGTACTCGTTTTAATGCATGATGCAGCAGGTAATAAAACGGGGACACATTTTCTGCATTTCCCTGCAAATTTGACCTTGAATGACCTTGAATGACCTCGAATGACCTTGAACCATAGGTAATTGAATTCATCTTAAAACGCACCATTTGATGGTAGATAAAAAACATATATTTAAAAAAAGAAAGTTAACCTTCACCTCACCTTGGAGTGTCCACCGGGAAAAATAAAAATTCCATCACACGATGTCCTCCTCGGTACTGAACAGCTTTCATCTGAAACATTTTTGCGTAAAATCAATATTTTTGGATTTTATAATTTCCACCCTGTATATAACTGTACGTTCTTCACAATTTCGCTCAATAACAGTGTTTAAAGTAAACTAATCCTTCCAGCATCGCAAAAGGACTCGGTTTGGTTAGATTTTTAAAAAATTATCTCTTCTTAAAGGGTCTGCCAATACTTTTTTAAGGTACTGTATAGGGTTATCCAAAATAGACAATAGGAAGTTTTTTTTAAATAAGAAACATACTACATTTAATTTTATTGGTCTTTTCATTTAATGATCAGGTATCATCTATGACAATTCTGTGTGAAAGACGATATTTGTCAAATGACCACCACGACCATGTTTACAGACATCAATTCGAACATCAAAATTTTCGGTGACATTTCTGCATATTTGCTCGTTTAATTCACCAATTTCATTTCTAATGTTGTTTTCCAGGTCATGAATTGTTGCTGGTTTGTTGGCATAAACTTTGCTTTTCAAATAACCCCAAAGAAAAAAGTCCAATGGGATCAAATCACACGAACGAGGTGGCCAATTCACATCACCATTCCTTGAAATTAATCGACCATTAAATTTTGATCACAATAAAGTGATGTTTTCACGCATTATGTGTGGCGTAGCTCCGTCTTGTTGAAAATATACATTGCATATGTCGATTCCATTTAATTTCAGCCATAAATAATCAAAATTTATGCAAAATTCGCCACAAACTGCCATAAAAAATGCTCAATTCTTGAGAACAACGTGGAATTGATGTTGATGGGTTATTAGCAGCACTTTCACGAACAGCAGCAATGTTTTCATTCGAACGAGCTGTTTTTGGTCTGCCAGACTTTGGTTTATCATGAACAGATCGAGTTTCATCAAATTTCTTAACAAAATTTCGAATTGTTTGCTCAGATGGACGATTCTGTATGCCGAAAAAATCACGTAATTTACGATGGGTATTTTTTATCGAACACTGATTTGCAAAATAAATTTTAATAAATTTAGCACGCTCTTCAATCGTATACAACTCCATTGTTAAAATTGTCTATCATTGTAACTTAGACATACAAGAAAGTGACAAGAAACAAACATGGCGTTTGACAGATATTCTCATTCAACATCGTAAAGGTACTTTTGGATAACCCTATATAATTCCTGAGATCGACCAAACATCGGAAAACACATCAGAATCTCGAGGTAGGAGATGAGCATTGAAAGACATAATTTTCATTACTGGAGTCCTTAAGTTGTGCGGCGGAAGTGTGCTGAATGTGTTTCTACAGCCGTAGTGAGGCTAAAGGAGAGCCACATTAACGGCTCCAACTTTGTAAACCGATATAACTTGCGTTTCACGTTCCCAGCAGACGAATTTCATTCTCAGGATCCTCGGCTTTGTCTGGCATCGGACTTCGAAATCACTTCGCTTCGAACTAACGTTCAGAAATTCTGGGGAATCGCGGGAGGATTTCATTCGGTTATCTCATCCGTCCAAAAACGGAACGTTTAAACACGCGAAAAAGCGACCGCGGAACTCCTTTGAAAATGTTTCGGATTTATTTTCAAGAGCATAGACTGTTTTCCGTATGCACACACAAACACACACAGACTCGCGTCTGGAGTTGAGAATAGCGCGACCCAGAAAAGCGACGCGATATTTCAGATAATGCATTGCATAAATTTTAAGAACACGGAAAAGGTAGTCACTTGAAAGTCATACTTACTCCGGTATACATTTTGCATGAACGTTTTATCATTATTTGAATCTATTCTTGTAATACCGACCGCATAATAGCGTCTGTCACCTAAATCCGACATTATATTCGAATTTTAATTGCGAACGGAGGTGTAAATGTTAATATCGTCTAAAATTAATGCGACAAGTTCAGCTCTGTATTTACCATATAAGAATACATTCTTACTATAGTCTGTATTCTTACTATAGTCTGTATTCTTACTATAGTCTTTATTCTTACTATAGTCTGTATTCTTACTATAGTCTGTATTCTTACTATAGTCTGTATTCTTACTATAGTCTGTATTCTTACTATAGTCTGTATTCTTAGTATAGTCTGTAATCTTACTATAGTCTGCATTCTTACTATAGTCTGTAATCTTACTATAGTCTGTATTCTTACTATAGTCTGTATTCTTACTGTAGCCTGTATTCTTACTATAGTCTGTATTCTTACTATAGTCTGTATTCTTACTATAGTCTGTATTCTTACTATAGTCTGTATTCTTACTATAGTCTGTATTCTTACTATAGTCTGTATTCTTACTATAGTCTGTATTCTTACTATAGTCTGTTATCTTACTATAGTCTGTATTCTTACTATAGTCTGTATTCTTACTATAGTCTTTTATCTTACTATAGTCTGTATTCTTACTATAGTCTGTATTCTTACTATAGTCTGTATTCTTACTATAGCCTGTATTCTTACTATAGTCTGTATTCTTACTATAGTCTGTTATCTTACTATAGTCTGTATTCTTACTATAGTCTGTATTCTTACTATAGTCTTTTATCTTACTATAGTCTGTATTCTTACTATAGTCTGTATTCTTACTATAGTCTGTATTCTTACTATAGTCTGTATTCTTACTATAGTCTGTATTCTTACTATAGTCTGTATTCTTACTATAGTCTGTATTCTTACTATAGTCTGTATTCTTACTATAGTCTGTATTCTTACTATAGTCTGTATTCTTACTATAGCCTGTAATCTTACTATAGTCTGTATTGTTACTATAGTCTGTATTCTTACTATAGTCTGTATTCTTACTATAGTCTATTTTAAAAGTGTAACTCGTATTACAAGTTTCGCGATAGAAAGGGATCGTGTTTCACGAAAGAGATCGGTTATAAAATCAACTTAACACGTTCAGCGCCCACTCCACAATCATAAAAATTACACAAAATCAAAGCAATATATTTAATAAAACAAAAACTAAGAAGTTTAGTTTCATGACATTAATTACTGTTTCAAACCTCTTCTATTCCTCAGGTCGTAAGGAAATTTTGTACACTCAATCTACCAACGTAAAAATTAATTTTCAATTCTGTATAAATAATTCCGTCGCCCAGATATGGGTGAGATGGCGCTGAACGTGTTAAATAGATTTTGATCGCTGGAAAGGTCCGTAAAATCTTTAACGCCGGCTTCTGTAATAGCGCCTACCTCGAGAGGAAGATTATTTGATTAGGGTGACAAAGTGGATAGTGATAGGACCAAGGAGATAAGCATTTGCGTGATTCAATGGTGTAATGGAATGTCAACAGGAGATTTGTTATTCCCCTGCAAGTACTTTGTGTAAGAAAATTTATTTAATATTTACGACGGTTCGGAAACGATCGAGACACGCTAATGTACTATACTGTGTTTAGCTGTGGATATGAATTTAGTTTAATATATAAATTTGACGTAGGCCATGGATTACGTCTGATGTTTCTGTAATTTTTTACGTCATGAGCAGATCGCGTTGATACATGTTTCGATAATATGGTAATACGTAAATACAGGGTGTTCATTTGAAAACTTTTGCAGCCGAATATCTCAAAAAATATGAAGGATATTGAATAAGTGTAAAACACGTGTCCAAGGATTTCGAGGGGTAAAGAAGGGGGCAGTATCAGTTTACTATTTGGGTGGCATTTTCAAGGTTACTTGAAGGTCAACTTTGTTTTTTCAAATAGAAACCTGTATTTTTTATTATGGGATCTTTACAATAACTTGTGTGTTTATTTTAGTAATAATTGTTCTACAACTGTTGTTATATATATTATATTTGTAATTGTTTGAATTAATCGTATGCCGTTAATATTAGTTGTACGTGTCCGTTACTAGTTAGAATTGTCTGTTGTAACGTAAGATCGAGGACGATCATTTGTCAGGCTGGCCGAACTGTTTATGTTTTATGGTTGTTGTCAGGGCATCCAAGGTATGTATACAAATAAAGTTTTGTTTAATATCGTTTTAAAAAATATGCGGCACTGGGTAATATCAAACTCAAAAGGAAAGAGTTCTGTGCAATAAGCCTAGTACATATCATAATTACAATAACGTGTGTGTTTATTTTAGTAATCATTTTTCTATAATCGTTGTTATATATATTGTATTTGTAATTGTTTGAATTAAATGAAATCCGTTAATATTAGTTGTAAGTGTCCGCTACTAGTTATAATTGTTTGTTGTAACGTAAGGTCGAGGACGATCATTTGTCAGGCTGGCCGAACTGTAACAGTTTATGTTTTATGGTTGTTGCCAGGTCATCCAAGGCATGTTATAACAAAGAACATACGGGCAATACCTCGCAGACTGTAAACCGAACAACACGTAACTGTGATTTAATAAATTACATTTTTATAAAATCCTACAGTTTGAATTATAATTTTCAGAAGAACGCTATTGAACCTTATTTCAGAGTGTCTAAAGACTATTCAATAACTATATTCGGAAGCCAAAATAATAAATAATTTAAAGGCGACAATCATTTGAAGTTGTTGGGGAGTGTCGCACCCCATGTGCAACGTATGAAATTGTCATGCGGTGTGTACGGTAAAGGTTAAATCGCACCAACAAGTTTTTCTCGTGAATGCATAAAATCCGCAGTCTGGTTATGAGAATGATCCGCAATCCGAGGATATTAATAAAAAATTTCAAAGCTGTATTCGATATAGCACAATCGTTGAAAATCCCACTAGCTCTTCCGATAACCACACCGTTAAATTCATGGACTTCAAGAGCGACTACTCGGAGTCTCGTCAGTGTAAATAGCACGAGTGCAACACCGGCAAGATTCACGAGTCAGTGGGTACGACGATTTCGCATAACCGTATCAGGACATCGTGTATAAAGGTGTATGCAAATATAGAATGTGGTTTCACGACCCACTTCCTTCCACGGTTGCGCCTTAAATCGGTCTGCGAAATTAAATGGAACCGCCCTGGTAATTGCTCCCTCTTATTCCGTGGTTTAATTAGTCGTCGACGATATCGCGAAACTTTCCTGCAACCGTTGGCGCGAGGATCCCGTCCAGACAAAGAGCACAACATTCTTCTTACAAGACAGCACTTGAAATGCAGATAAGAAAAGCTTCTCCACCGTCATCTTCGCTGCTCGCCGCACCTTGCCCTACATTTCGTCCGTTTTTTTCCTTTCCGTTACTTTTCTTTTTCCACCCCTGCCCAACCCGTGTCCTCGTAACAGCGTCGCGTTGCTCTTTCGTCATTGTTCCAACGTGCCGTGGCGCTGTACTTGCTTAACGTTTTTCTCCACCGTCTTCCAGTGCCTTTCCTGACCTTACATTTCCGAATACAACTTCCGACGGTTTTTAAGGGTGTTTTCTCGTGCAACGGCACACAGTGGGACGAGAAAATTTGACGGCGATCAAAAATCGATTTTCGTAATATTGTAAATTAGGATAAAATTCGTATTACTTGATAGAGAATTAATTATTTTATTATATGGTGAAGCGGCAAGTTTTGGGATTATGAAAAAATGGGAAAGGAGAAGCAAGCGTTTCGTCCTAGGCCCGCTAGAGGACTCGCGCCTTAGACGCGGGATATCGTAAGGACAGCTTAGGGCGGTGTATTGTCCGCGCAACGAGAGTTGGCACAAAATCTCGTCAGTGGGGTGCAGGGTAAGGCTGCAGGCGAGCTCAGAAATGCGAGCCGAGCTCGAGTCGAGTCGAGCCGGGACTCGCTTTTACGAGCCGAGCTTAGCTCGGCTCGCACAGCCCTAGTGCAGGGGGAACGGCGAGTCCCCACCAATGATGCCAGAAATGTCAGCTTTTCGCGCATGCGTACTGCGACGCGCGCCGAATCCAGTAACGTATACGCGCAAAAAAAGAGAAAGTCTATGTGGCGTGCCGGGACCTAGCACTGCCATAGACGAACTTGAAGATAACGGACGTTATTTTTTATTTACTTGTTTATTTATATAATCAGAAAATATATTTTTGTTATTTTGGATACTGGATAAGTTCTTGGCAGTTTTCTTTTGTCTTGCAACAAATGTTGGTATTCTTTAGAGATTCTGCCAAATAAAATAAAATTTTATATTCTGCTATCCTGTATAATCCGAACTTTTTTAGGTAAAGAAAGTATGCGAATGTTGAATGAAAAACATTATTTTTAAAACAAGGCCTTAAAGAACTCTCAAAAATTTGAAATTAGTACAGTACTGATGCCACGCGCGAATACGCATGCGCGAAAAGCTGACATTTCTGGCATCACTGGTCCCCCCTCTTGACGCAAGGTTGCGGATCCCACCACTGATCAGTGGATCCCACTCTTACGCTTACGTTTTGGCGGGAACGGTCGACATAGGCACTCAGCGTCACCACCATCTTACTTCATGGTCACCACATCTCTCCGTTACAGTCACACTCAATACGCTCGTTTGCTGTCTTCGTCAAGCGATTCGGCCAATCGCGGAAGATGTGTAGCGCGTAGTGGGAGCATCATGTGGTACCCACAAGTTTCTCTGTGCCAACTCTCGTTGCGCGGGCAATACCCTCTCCCACGGTCGTATCCACGGATGCGAACGTGGGAGGGGGTTAGTGGGCGTGGTTACACGGGGGAGGGAAGGGGGCTGGTTCATGGGGTTTGACTGTACTCCTCACAGAAGGACCAGCCTTACCGGAAGCATGGATACCCCATTCTTCACTATGCTCGCCGGTAAGGAGCGGGATGAAAGTGGTATCCGAAGGGACCGTCGGACTTTTGGGACCTGATCCCAACGGTCCATCGGGCGGTCACTAGGGGAAGGGGGGGACACGGTTATGGCAGACAATTATATATAATAACCGGTGATTATGTATAATTACCGGTTATTATATATAATTGTTACGGATAATGTAATGAATCGGAGATTATGCATAATTTTTGGTCTTAACCCCTTGGCCTCCAACAACGAGTGAGACTCGTGGTAACAAAGGGCCAAAAACAATAAGGACGAGCCTGACTCGTGGTACTTCGTTCGGACCAAACGGAAACAACACTAACACGAAGATTACTAATTTTCGGGAAAGGTGTTGTCGCACTGTCCATCTATCGGCGAGTATAGAAGGTAGCCGCCACAATGATAAACTCCATTTTCTAATATTTGCTTTCGTTTTCGTGTGACCGATGCGTAAAGTCTGCACAAAATCACAACTGTCACTAAGAGGTCTTATTATTCTATAACTTTAATTCGTGATTCTGAAAAATCTTACTTTGGAAGATGCAGTTTAATTAGTTACACATAGTTTCTTATATGTACAGGGTGTCTCAAAAAATGTTGTAAATCCTTGAAATCGGCAGTTTCTGCGATTAATTAAACACGCATCAATCAAAACACTGTTACTGCGGACGAATTCCGACTCACCCAATGGTAACGTTGCGCTCAGCCGGACCTGTCAACTAAAATTTATATTTGATATTTTATTAATAATATTTTCTTGAAGAATGTAGATTTAACTGAGCGGCAAAAAAGGAAATCTTTCTTTCCAACCCTAAAACTTTTCGAAGTAACAGTGTAAATACAAAACTTTAAACGCATTTTTCTCGAAACTATCTTTTTTGAATTGGCAAGCAGAATAACTCACTAGCTAATTGACATTTGTAATAGTTTTCCAATTTACATAAACTCAATTGAAACTTGTATATTTTTCGTGATTTTTGTTATTATATATTGATATATTTCTATTATTTATTATTCAAAATGTGAAGAGAAAGCCTGAAATTTTGAAATTCAAATTGCCGTAATTTTGTTAAATAGTGAAATATTTTATATCTGTTGGTTCAGATCGTAACTACGTTGGTATTAATTAAAATAAATTGTGCCAGCCAATTAGACATTTCTTTTTTATATGTCTCTCTTCAAGAAACTATAACTTCAACAATTTCAAGTATTTTGACATGAAAAAATTTAATTGTACTGTCCAGATAATAGAAATTAGGTATGCAAAAATTCAATACGACAGGATCGTCTGATTTATTTACAAAAATTTCTAAACAGCACCTACAAAATGACGTTCTAGCACAGAAGACCAACTTAACGTTTTAATGTACAGTGTCCCAGTGCCATTTCTGACCCTACATTTCCGAATGGAACTTCCGACGGTTTTTAATGCGAACGACTGAGGAACGACACGCCACGAAAATAATGGAAAACCGATGTAACCGAAGCCAGCCAGCCGCGGAACAGAAATTGAAGATTGTACGTTTGCGCAGACTTTCTTTGCTTCGATATTACGCTGCATTATAAATGCGTTTCTTATGCGGAAATTAGCTGCTGCTTTTTGCCTGCTGGATTTGTATTGCTAGACGATATGATTAATGACAAAAAGAGCGTAAATCTTGTACGAGTTTCGCTGTAGGGTTACAAACGTTCTATCTGAAATCTATTAGTAATTTATATATCAGATATCAAAGATTGACTAAAACTAGCAAATGTCCATACACACTTTCAAGCGTCCATCAATCGGCTTATACGAATGGCCAATGTTAAATCATTATTTACTGACAAGGATTCGAAAATAGCATGGAAATGTTATTACTTCATTATGCTCATTTTACTATCAACGACGGAGCATTATATGCTAATTAATCACTCCTGCAACCCCTACACACTGTTACGTTTCGCAGAGTTGCTGAACATGCGTGGATATTTTAGCTCAGCGCATTGAAGTTGAGAGGTCAAAGGGTTTTGATAAGTTATAGATAATGAGTTCTATAGGGAGTAACATTAATTATTAATCGTTAATACAGTGATACGTACGAGGCACTTATTCTAATGGTATTTTAATGAGTGGTACTATATTGTGTATTCTCCACGGTGAGATTAATAGTGAATAATGGACACGAATATTTAACTGCATTTTTAAAATTATTATTTATTATATAAAGTATTATTCATTATTATTCACAGTGTACAAGATAAAATACACAATATAACATTTGTTAAAATTTGCTATATGATATAAAATATTTCATAGCATATCTTTTAAATTATATTATATTATACAGGATGGACCATAGTGAATAATGGATACGAATATTTAACTGCATTTTTAAAATTATTATTTATTATATAAAGTATTATTCATTATTATTCACAGTATAGAAGATAAAATAGACTATATAACATTTGTTTAAATTTGCTATATGATACAAAATATTACTTAACATATCTCTTAAATTATATTATATTATACAGGACGGATCATAGTGAATAATGGACACGAATATTTAACTGCATTTTTAAAATTATTATTTACTATATAAAGTATTATTCATTATTATTCACAGTGTACAAGATAAAATACAAAATATAACATTTGTCAAAATTTGCTATATGATATAAAATATTACATAGCATATCTTTTAAATTATATTATATTATACAGGGTGGATCATGTAAATGGGAACACCTAAATATGTTCCACCTTTACGGTCCTATGAAAAAACTCCTGAAGTTACACTATTTTAACAGTGCAGTATATTTTTATATTATAATATAATTATATATAATTTTTTTGTTATATCGAATATTTTTTTTACAATTGCATGATAGATAATAAAAAGCTAAATTTGGTGGATACCATCTGTTTGACCTTGACACGACCTTGAGCAGAAATAATTATGTTGGAGCGCGAAAGATGTAGAAGTTTAAAGCTTACGTGTTTCAGCCTGAATTATCTATTATTTACATACGTCGTTGTTGAAACCTGTTGCTTTACAAATCATCGATGGTTGATCGACTGATCACTTTCACCATAAATCAACACCACATCAATTCGTTCCTGTACGGTATAACGCATTGTCATCACTTTGATGTTTCGACTTCGAATACTGTTGAAGGAACAACATATTCATTCTAACCGATTAACTTTCTGCCAACGCTCTCAATGACGCGTATCATAATATAAACATACGCTGTTTGTTTTTATTTGCAATTATTATGATTTGTAAAGCAATAGGTGTCAACCACCATGTAAAAAATACATACTACAGGCTGAAACACGTATGTTTTAAAGTTCTACATCTTTCTCGCTCCAACATGATTGTTTTTGCTCAAGGTCATGTCAAGGTCAAAAAGATGGTAGCCACCATATTTATTTTTTTATCATCTATCATGCTATCGTAAAAATAATGCTGTTCCATTTACACAAATACCGATAACCTGGAAATCGTATAAAAGATATGACCTAAATGAATTTTCTGTTTACTATTACATTTGCCCCTTAAAATAGTATAATCTCGTCCTGGGGAGTTTCAATTCATAGGACCGTAAATACGGAAGATATTATGGAGTTACCATTTATATGGTCCACCCTGTGCATGCCCTAGAGTATATTTTAATTGTGAACATTATGGCATACAGAATGTGGTTTTCATGCATTTATGACAATACTGAGTTAACTAACATATGAAAAAGTGAGGATTTGAAAAGAAATAAAAAATTTTATAATATTCCTTACAACTTTAAAATCCCATTAAATAATCAATTTAATTCCTGTATGTTGTATTTGAGATCAAACATTTTGCATAAAAATCCGCAGTCTAAGGATATACATTTTAATAGTGTACAGTGTGAATAATAATGAATAAACTGCGGATTTTATACATTTATGACTAGACAGCGGATCTTTATGAAAAATAAAAATTTTCTACCGAAATTGCAACAAACAGGAATGAAATAGAAATTAATTTTCTTTGTTAATACGTTTGATAGATTGAAAATAATGTAATAGTATTTTCACATTCTTTCACAGTTTTTACTGTTTTAAGTTTCACCTACTCGTTTTTAGTTATAAATGTATAAAATCCGCTGCTCTATTTATGACAAAAGTAGCCGAAATGCAAAACTGTGAAAACATTTCAAGAATCTGAAGGTCTCTCTATATTGCTTTAAATTATTGGAAAATCAAACTAAATGTCAATGTAGCTGCTGCATGCTGCAATTAAAACATACAATTTTTATTTCTCATAAAAATCTTCAGTAATAATAAATAACACGTTCTGCGAAAGAAATTTAACTGAATCATCGAGTTGGAATTCGGAAAAAATTCTGTGACAATTCATCAGTCGTCTGGAATACAATAGACAGATAAAAATGTAATTAGATTTCGTGGACGATAATCTCCAAGTGGAATCGTAAATGCAATCTAGTATCGAGAGATCTCTCTAACCTGATTCGGCACGAAAATTCTTTTTCGAATTCTTTCTCACCGGACGGTTCCTTACATTCCTTTGCTTTTAACCTTGCCGCTATAGCGCTCCTATTCCCCCGGTGCATTTCTTAATAATGCACCACTTTAATCTCGCGCGCGAAAAAATAGTCGGGTTCTCTCGTAACTCGCGTTCCGAACTTCTTCTATAAAACGAGGCAAATAATCAGCGCCACGACTGTGAAATAATTCGATAAGCTCTGTCAAATCTTTTTAAGAACGTTGCTGTCGATTATTAATAATCACATTATGTTTCCTCATGTAGCACGATCATTCTACAGTTGTTTGTGCTCGGCAAAAAATTACGTGCCTTCCGCGATAAGTCTAGTGATAAGGAATTCTCCTACAATAACTGTTTCTAATGAAAACGTACACCGTAAGACTACAAATTTAATTTATCATCTAGTTCACACGGAAATGTCAGTTGAATGAATTCTATGTACAGCAGGTTTTTCCTTGGTAGTCAAAATTGTATTGCTTTTTATTTTTTGACGCTAAGCGATGATGATTGCACAAACATTCTGAATCTAGGTGAATCAAATATTTATCTTACGAATGTATAATTTAATAGTATATTATTATCTTCTTGTCATTCAGTGGGCAATGAAATCTAAGATTATTAATTTATTGATCATAGACTTATAGAGTTTTTAAAATTTTATTTCCCTTTATTATTTGACGCTAAGTGATGATGATTGCAAAAACATTCTGAATCTAGGTGAATCAAATATTTATCTTACGAATGTATAATTTAATAGTATATTATTATCTTCTTGTCGTTCAGTGGGCAATGAAATCTAAGATTATTAATTTTATGGATCATAGACTTATAGAGTTTTTAAAATTTTATTTCCCTTTATTTTTTGACGCTAAGCGATGATGATTGCACAAACATTCTGAATCTAGGTGAATCAAATATTTATCTTACGAATGTATAATTTAATAGTATATTATTATCTTCTTGTCATTCAGTGGGCAATGAAATCTAAGATTATTAATTTATTGATCATAGACTTATAGAGTTTTTAAAATTTTATTTCTCTTTATTATTTGACGCTAATTGATGATGATTGCAAAAACATTCTGGATCTACGTGAATCAAATATTTATCTTACGAATGTATAATTTAATAGTATATTATTATCTTCTTGTCGTTCAGTGGGCAATGAAATCTAAGATTATTATTTTTATCTATCATAAACTTATAGAGTTTTTAAAATTTTATTTCTCTTTATTATTTGACGCTAAGTGATGATGATTGCAAAAACATTCTGAATCTAGGTGAATCAAATATTTATCTTACGAATGTATAATTTAATAGTATATTATTATCTTCTTGTCGTTCAGTGGGCAATGAAATCTAAGATTATTAATTTTATGGATCATAGACTTATAGAGTTTTTAAAATTTTATTTCCCTTTATTTTTTGACGCTAATTGATGATGATTACACAAACATTCTGATCTAGGTGAATCAAATATTTATCTGACGAATGTATAATTTAATAGTATATTATTATCTTCTTGTCGTTCAGTGGGGAATGAAATCTAAGATTATTAATTTTATGGATCATAGACTTATAGAGTTTTTAAAATTTTATTTCTCTTTATTATTTGACGCTAATTGATGATGATTGCAAAAACATTCTGGATCTACGTGAATCAAATATTTATCTTACGAATGTATAATTTAATAGTATATTATTATCTTCTTGTCGTTCAGTGGGGAATGAAATCTAAGATTATTAATTTTATGGATCATAGACTTATAGAGTTTTTAAAATTTTATTTCTCTTTATTATTTGACGCTAATTGATGATGATTGCAAAAACATTCTGGATCTACGTGAATCAAATATTTATCTTACGAATGTATAATTTAATAGTATATTATTATCTTCTTGTCGTTCAGTGGGCAATGAAATCTAAGATTATTATTTTTATCTATCATAAACTTATAGAGTTTTTAAAATTTTATTTCTCTTTATTATTTGACGCTAAGTGATGATGATTGCAAAAACATTCTGAATCTAGGTGAATCAAATATTTATCTTACGAATGTATAATTTAATAGTATATTATTATCTTCTTGTCGTTCAGTGGGCAATGAAATCTAAGATTATTATTTTTATGAATCATAAACTTATAGAGTTTTTAATTCACACAACTATGTCAGCATCAGATTTTAGTGATTCTCACTGAAGGGAGATTGATTGAAGGCTGTATATTAAGAATGGGGAGGCCCCAATAATAAGATTAGGCGTATCAGTTGGTCTGTTAGTATCGTTCAGTTTTCTCAAAGCATCTATCAACGTAACAGTGTGATGTGTTAACGTATTAACGTTTTGTTCGTTGAGTGAACTTTATTTCATTGGTGAGTAAAATAATGTTTTAAATAATAACTCATTTATTTTAACTTATGTGAAAAAATCAGAGAATAGTATTTTATATTAATAATATTTTACATTAACATTTGTTTGATCATTTTCAATTTTTCCTTCTTTCTTCGTTTTTTTATGCAACGACTAAAATGTTCCCAATTGCTAATAATATTACCTTTTCTTTGTATTTGCGTCTTCTTTATTAAATACAATTTGCATTAAATGTAATGTGTATTGAAAAAAAACTCTTAAACAATATAGAACATAATATTAGCATTTTAATAGTAGATCACTCAAAACGTTGATTTTTATAATAACTTTCGAAATAATTGTAGAATCATTGTAGAATTATTGTAGAATCACTGTAGAATCATTATGAGATCATAATTCGTCTACTATCTATATTTAAGCATTAAAGTAAACGTATACATATGATTAGACTGCGGATACTACACATGTTTTCCAAACAGATTCAAAATTTTTGAATTATATGAAATTTCATGATTTAAGAATTAATGCTAAAAACTGAATTAGAAATGTTAGAATTTGTTAAAATATCTTATAGAAGCTAATGATAACTAAATGTTGAAGCGACTACAAATAAACGTAATAAAACATAGGTAGAATAATTATTAGACTGTAGATCTTTATGCAATATAAAAATTGTTTGCATTAATTCAAAGATACAGGAGCCACGCTGACATTTCTTTTGAGAACAATTTTAGAAGGTTGAAAATAATACATTATTTTGAAAGTGATGTAATTTAAAGCAGTAAAGAGATGAAACGAATTTAAAAAAGGCAATATATTATTTTCGTAGTTTTAAATCGTTAATGGAAACGTGAAACTTCAATAAGTTTACTGTTTCATGCAAATTGATGCAGAGAATTTTAATTTTGCATAAAGATCCGTTGATTCTAATAAAAAGATAACATCTCCAGAGTGAACCTGCAGGCCAAGATGAATTTGCTAATAATTTCGTATAACTAGACTGCGGATTTTATACGCGTATAATAAAAATGACTAGACCAAATGCAAAACAGTGTAGACATTCATAGAATTTCAAAATAATATATTACCTTCAACTTGTTAAAATTGATCCGAAAAGAAATAAATGCGTGTCCTCTGTATCCTGATCTTCTGAGTCCACAGTCCAATAATTCATCTACCTGTTTTTTAATAAAAATGTAACATCTCTACAGTGAAACTACAGGCCAACATGAGTTTGCTAATAATTTCGTATAACTAGATTGCGGATTTTATACACATTTAATAAAAATCACTAGAACAAGTGCAAAACAGTGCAGACATTCATAGAATTTCGAAATAAGACATTCCCTTCAACTTGTTAAAATTGATGCGAAAAGAAATAAATGCTATTTTAATAAAAATGTAACATCTCTAGAGTGATCCTACAGACCAAAATGAGTTTGCTAATAATTTCGTATAATTAGACTGCGGATTTTATACGCGTATAATAAAAATGACTAGAACAAGTGCAAAACAGTGCAGACATTCATAGAATTTCGAAATAATATATTACCTTCAACTTGTTAAAATTGATCCGAAAAGAAATAAATGCGTGTCCTCTGTATCCTGATCTTCTGAGTCCACAGTCCAATAATTCATCTACCTGTTTTTTAATAAAAATGTAACATCTCTACAGTGAAACTACAGGCCAACATGAGTTTGCTAATAAGTTCGTATAACTAGACTGCGGATTTTATACACATTTAATAAAAATCACTAGAACAAGTGCAAAGCAGTGCAGACATTCATAGAATTTCGAAATAAGACATTCCCTTCAACTTGTTAAAATTGATGCGAAAAGAAATAAATGCTATTTTAATAAAAATGTAACATCTCTAGAGTGATCCTACAGACCAAAATGAGTTTGCTAATAATTTCGTATAATTAGACTGCGGATTTTATACGCGTATAATAAAAATGACTAGACCAAATGCAAAACAGTGTAGACATTCATAGAATTTCGAAATAATATATTACCTTCAACTTGTTAAAATTGATCCGAAAAGAAATAAATGCGTGTCCTCTGTATCCTGATCTTCTGAGTCCACAGTCCAATAATTCATCTACCTGTTTTTTAATAAAAATGTAACATCTCTACAGTGAAACTACAGGCCAACATGAGTTTGCTAATAATTTCGTATAACTAGACTGCGGATTTTATACACATTTAATAAAAATCACTAGAACAAGTGCAAAACAGTGCAGACATTCATAGAATTTCGAAATAAGACATTCCCTTCAACTTGTTAAAATTGATGCGAAAAGAAATAAATGATATTTTAATAAAAATGTAACATCTCTAGAGTGATCCTACAGACCAAAATGAGTTTGCTAATAATTTCGTATAATTAGACTGCGGTTTTTATACCCATATAATAAAAATGACTAGAACAAGTGCAAAACAGTGCAGACATTCATAGAATTTCAAAATGAGACACTACCTTCAACTTGTTAAAATTGATGCGAAAAGAAATAAATGCTATTTTAATAAAAATGTAACATCTCTAGAGTGATCCTACAGACCAAGATGAATTTGCTAATAATTTCGTATAATTAGACTGCGGTTTTTATACCCATATAATAAAAATGACTAGAACAAGTGCAAAACAGTGCAGACATTCATTGAATTTCAAAATGAGACACTACCTTCAACTTGTTAAAATTGATGCGAAAAGAAATAAATGCTATTTTAATAAAAATGTAACATCTCTAGAGTGATCCTGCAGACCAAGATGAATTTGCTAATAATTTCGTATAACTAGACTGCGGATTTTATACGCGTATAATAAAAATGACTAGATCAAATGCAAAACAGTGTAGACATTCATAGAATTTCAAAATGAGACACTACCTTCAACTTGTTAAAATTGATCCGAAAAGAAATAAATGCGTGTCCTCTGTATCCTGATCTTCTGAGTCCACAGTCCAATAATTCATCTACCTGTTTTTTAATAAAAATGTAACATTTCTAGAGTGAACCTTCAGGCCAAGATGAATTTGCTGCTCGCGTTGACGGTGTTGTGTTGCGTGATCGCGGGTGGCAACGGTGCTAGGATATTGGGGATGTTTCCGTTCCCAGGGAAGAGTCACTACAACGTGTACGAGCCACTGCTGAAGAAATTAGCAGAGAGGGGCCACGAGGTCGTGGCGGTGTCGCATTTTCCACAGAAGAAACCCCTGTCGAACTTTACGGACGTAGACCTATCTACAAGCATGTCGACGTCTACTGGCTCGTTGTCCTTCGAAAGATTCAAAGAAAAACCCGTAGTCTACGATATCAAATTATTTTTCCACTACTGCGGCCTAGTATGCGAGCCTATGTTCTTACACCCGAAGATGCAGGAGATCATCAAATCGAAGGAGAAGTACGACGTCTTAATCGTCGAGATGTTCGCCAGTGATTGTTTTCTGGGCATTGGTCACAAATTGAACATACCAGTCACCGTTGCTATGATCAGCAGTGTTGCTCTACCTTGGACCAACGACATGATAGGAAACCCTGATAACCCCAGTTATATTCCTAATTGGTTCGGCAGGTTCACCGATCGAATGGATCTTTACCAGAGGATCCATAACCTGTGGCATTTTCTGTATACCAAGTACCATTACAGGTGAGGATTGATTTTTAAGTGTTGACGGGGTTTTTGGGTGAAGTATAGGACAAGTGTTGGTAATGTGGAACATCTACAGTGAGTGTTTTTATTATTATTATAATTATTTGTAAGATATTCTTTTTTAAGAAAGGGCGACTGTTCTCCTCTACGGTTCTGGGGTAAGTCTTGAGCGGCCAATCACAGTGCTCTTACCAGAAGGCATAACCACCTTCCCCACTCCGTGGCCAGATCCTTCGAGGACCTAGTCCCAATCCTTGTGCAACACTGATCTCACTAATGGATTGCCGCTTAGAATTAGGTCAAGTAACAATAAATGGAAGCAATGCCATCTATACACGAAAAACGAAATTATTTTCCAAACAATCCAATAGATTAAAACAGATAACTTTTGAAGGAAAACCTATCACCAGTGACAATATTTATTCAACCAGACAAACCAAGTGTCTATCACAGTAATCATTAGACTGCGGATCTTTATACAAAATATTATTTTTAAGCACATTTAAGCAAATTATTTTAGCACATGGCTCAGTTGTGTTTTAGCCATGATGGCACGAACACCGTGCCAAAAAAATTCCCCTAAAATCGTAAGTTGTAACAATATACAATATTCCAGGCATTGTTAAAAATCCTCTGCACAACACACGCTTAATTTTCCCTTGAAAAAGATCCACACATGGATCGAAACGTTGGGAATTAAAATTTAAAGCAAAAGTGTTGAAGATTTAAAATAGATCGAACCTTGCGCCGATATCAATTTATTTAGATATATCTCACAATACGATCGATAAAAATTACAATTATATTATTTTTAAGCATCGATTGCAAGCTATAGAAGTTAAATACAAATTAATTCACCTCGTCAATGATTTTAACGTGTTCAAAATAGTATATCGACATTCTTTCAATCTTTTTACTGTTTTAAATTGCTCCTACTCAATTTTGTCATACATGCAAATGCAGTCTAGTAATTATTCATATTCTCTAATGATATCTTTATAACGAAATTTTCAAAGTTCAAATATCGGCAATTTCTCAAGAATGGGAGTGGTTCGAATTCTTGTTGGATCCACAATAGTCTTACTTCGACACGTCAAAGAATCACTTTATTTTGCCACAAATCTAATGTACTTAAAGTTTTAAGTGTGAGATTAATACGTATAGCCCAAAGTGTTCCTAAGTCCACGAGTTTTCTCGACGAGTCGCTCTACTTCTATTAAAATCAATACGATGTTCCTCGAGTGTCTTATCGTAAGCATGTACGTATGTGTACACTCACATGATAACTATCAAACAACGTATCAGTCGATAACGATCAAACAGTTCGTGATAAAAAATCTTCTAATGACGATGACGGTGATAACTATCTACTTTAGCTTGATTGCTATTACGGTGGGTAAAACTTTAATTTTCGAAGATCGACATTTCAAGGTCACGTAATTATACATATCTGAATATATTTTTCGATCAGCTACACGATGCAATAATAAAAAATGTAGTTATCTGTCGAAAAACACCGATGACCTTGTTAACTCCTGAAAAATGACCTTGGGAAAAGAATATTCTTGCTAGATATTGTCCCTTTGACCCTATGCACATTACGTAAAAAATATTGTTTGCATCACAATAAGCTGAAGAGATATTTAGGTGGCCTTACTTAAATGGACCACCCTGTATTGTCGGAAGTATACTAATATTCATCTCTTCTTTTTAACCCGAAAGTGCATAAGATATCTTTTTTGAACATATTTATGAGATTTCTGTCACACGAATATCTACGAGTTGATCTCTTTCTTGAATTGAAAAACGATCTTTCACAGTATCCGAAAAAAGAAAATGGATAACTTGTACATCCAGCTTCGGGCGATATTTTATGATGAGCCATAGCTATTGTGTCTTAGAGTCGGTACGCGGCTCATTGCAATCTGGCTACGGCATGGGCCTGTCACCGTTTTCTTTTGTTAGTGCAATTGCCGCTCCGACCTAGGGCACAGGGTGGTATTTGCACATCTTGAGCGCAGTCCCCGCCATAAAACATCTGCTCCTTTTGTATTTTAGTTTTCTTCGAATCGGCACGGCTGGACACTCGGGGCCTTAGCGCGGTATCGCTGCCAGATGCCTGGGACTCCCCAGGCTTCGCTCTTCTCGGGTTTGAACACCCTGGCAGCGTCGCGAACATCCCCTCCTTTAGCCCGTTGCGCCTATGCGTTTTGTAACGCCCGTGACTCTTCCGATTTGCTGGGCCCGTTTTCTTAGATTTAGTTTTAGCTTCCGCCCAACCTTAATTTTCATAGAGTAGGGATAAGTTTTCCATTAGGAAGGGAGAACCGAGGTGTTAAATTGGCGAACTCTCGGTCTCTTCCTCAGAAGTAACAAGATCATTGAAACATTTAGATCGCTGTCTACTGTGTAGGCATAGAAACAGTCAGAGAAGTTAATTCTCACATAGTTTAAACACTTAGCGTTTTTGTACCTCACCCGACAACTGCGGTGTGCAGTTTTGTTACTGTAAATAAATAGTAGTTTTTCAAGTTGTTTGTCTTAGTCCTTCCGTCAAAGGAAGGTTGTCCTTCGAGTTCGAAATATTAGCGGGCACCTCGCAGTGCGAATTCAATCAAAGCCCGAACGATCATCTGATCAACCGCGGGCGCAAACAGATAACTATTTAGCTAAAATTTATTTATTTTGGTTATTATTATTAATTTTAATAATAATTTTTACTTTTGTAAAAAATTTTGTAATAATCTCTCATCAAACTATGATTTTCTAAATTGTCAGGAAAGGAGGACTGAAATTGTAGAAATTGTCAAAATTGTACAAAAATAACCTAGTGTACTATTAGCGGTACATGTACCACAGTTTGAGAAACTCCGCCTTAGTGTGTAACAGTTTGAAACAGTTATTTTCAAAATCTTCTCAGCCCCCGCTGTAAACCCGAGAGAAAAGTAGAAAAATGTATTACTGTTGCAGATATTATTCGGACGTACCAAACTACCAAATAGCAAAGAAGTACCTCGGCGACGATCTACCAGACTTCGACAGGTTGCGATCAAGGGTGTCCTTGGTCCTGACGAACGGACATCCGACTGTCAGCACACCACGAGCCAAAAGTCCGGCGTTCAAGGAGCTCGGTGGTATTCACATTCCTCAGTCGGGTCCACCGCCTCTGCCAAAAGACCTCAAGGATTACCTGGACGGCCAGGGCAAAGATGGCGTTATTTACTTTAGCCTCGGGTCGCAACTGAACTCGTCGACGATGTCCGAGCAAGCGGTCGACGCCTTTTACAAAGCATTCGAACAACTACCGCAGCAAATACTGTGGAAGTGCACCAAAGAGAAAATGCCGAAGTTGCCCAGGAACGTTAAGTGCATCGAATGGGCGCCCCAACTCTCCATACTCTGTACGTATATGTATATGTTCCTTTTTTTTCTCACTTTTATCTCTCCCCGACCGACCATCCAACGGCGGACATCATCCAACGATTGCGAAATGAAGGACGAACCATCTTGAACTCACCGGACGATTCTTTATTGTAAGCGTGTCGTGCTACCAATAAGATACAGTAGAACCACTGAATCACCAAATCGAAGGTCAAGGGACATAGATCGCAATGTTCCGTTGGACTTAGATCGTGGGGTTACTGTACTCTCCCAAAAATTCCATTCGCTTGAGAATAAAAATGTGCAGTGAAGAACAAGAAGTGAATCAACAACGTTTGAAACAGCATAACTTTCTTGAGATTAGACCTGAGACTTCAGTGTTTTTGAGAAGTTAGAAGGATTTCTTTAGTAAATGAGGTGTAAAAAAATTTGTGAAAAAGTTCCAATTGGTCGGAATCACGAAGAAACAGTAAAAGTACATTTTTATAAACTTTTCCGTGAGCCTTTATTGAAAATGTAGAATATGTGGTTTATAAACTAGCATAAATTATACACATGATGAAAATTTCATCGATATATGCTTTATGAACTAAAAACGATTCAATGTGGAAACAAATTGCATTTATAAGTCGAAAATCGTGAAAAACTGCAATTTTTTAATTTTTCTTGCCTAATAATCCATAAACTAGGTAGCCAATATAGTATATAATTGATTAAGTACATAATTGATTAAAGGTTATAAAACACATTTTTTAAATTTTCAATACCGGTCCAGATAAAAAAAAGTTGTAAAATTCAGCTTTTCCTTTCTTTTTCGCGATTCCGACCACTTGGAATTTTTTCAAAAAATTGTTTACACATCTAGTAAAGGAAACCTTCTAACTTCTCAAAAACGCTCAAGTCATTTGGTCTAATTTCAGAAAAGTTATGCTGTTCCAAGTGGTGTTGATTAACTTTTGCTCTTCACTGTTTGTAGGGTGTCTCATTTAAGTGCGACTTCTTGGATATCTTTCATGATGGTAAAAACATTAAAAATACATTATATGTATTTCGAACACGTTGCAGATGTTGTTTCTTTCAAAATGTTGATCGTTTTCTCCAATTTTTGAGGTTGTCAAATTCATTTGAAAACCATTCAAAAAATTACTGTAGTTTGTGTGAAAATTTTTTGAATGCCGATACAGTTAAATAATAATACGTATTGACTGGCATGGAGCAGTGTAGGTATTTAAAATTTAATGAACATATTTATACCTACTGGAAGGTGTTATTGAAAAATTGAATGAAATTATAATTTTTATCAGTATTCATATCTGTCCAATGCCATTAAAAATAACATGAAAAACAAAAATAGAAAATCCTAAAATGTAATTTAACATGAATTTGATACGTCGACCAGAGATAAAGGAATACATTTCTATAAATAATTTGACACATACGTATCACAGAGATAGCAGTTGTGAGTGAATTCGAACAGAATTCGATGCGAAATAAAAATTTCGTCCACAGCGCTGTCATGTTTCACACGGTCATTAATAATAACCTTGTGAGAACAATATGATTGAACAGCGCGGTATCGCATTATCAAGCTTAATTTAGTTTGTCCTACTTTTTACTCAAGAATATATTAATAATCACGGGCTACAAATATGAATTCCTGTATAATATATTTATATCGTATAATTAGTCAGCGCTTCAAACGTTCGATAACAAAGAAAAACAAGTTTATATGAATATTTCATATCTTTAAGTACAATTTGAATATTTATGCGAATTTAAATAGTTGCATAAGCGAGATAACAATTACGAATTCCTCAATAATATATTCGCATTATATAATTTTCAGCGTTTCACGTTTCGTAACAAGAAAAAACGAACTAAACTGTACTCTGTAACAATGTAAATTACGTGCAGCTATATAGATCCCAAATATAGGAGTCTGGGTAAGCTTAAATGAAAAAAAAGAAAAAATACAAATATATAATGTTCTCAAGAATAATTTAAATATTTCGGCAAAGTTAAATCTTTTCTGCATTTCCCTGCAAGGTTGACCTTGAATGACCTTGAGTCATAGATAATTGAACTCATCTTATAACGCTCCATTTGATGGTGGATAAAAAAAACATATCATTCCATTTAAAAAAAGAAAGTTGACCTTCACCTCACCTTGGAGTGTCCACCAGGAAAAATAAAAGTTCCACCACACGATGTCCCCCTCGGCACTGAACAACTTTCATCCGAAACATTTTTGCATATAATCAATACTGTTGGAGATGTTCGTCTCTAACGCTTTATAATTTCCACCCTGTATATTGCATAGATGATGAGATGATAATAATGTGTGAATTAGGGTTGGGCAAGATTCAGGTTAGTTTGAGTTAAATCTTGGAGCAGATCCAAATTTGCTCGTGCGTTACCTGCGCATGTGTCGCATTTCGTATGCTGTTAGCAGTCTGATCATTTTGCATGCAAATGGTCGCAATCGAAGTAACTGATTTGAGACGACAGCGCGCTCTAAAGTATCATTAATTATTAATATGGCGAAACTATTACTCAAAGCATCATCGCAGTTTCTTTTTCAATTCAATTATCCGAAAACTGCAGGTAACAGAAAAAAATTTACTGATTTTTGCGTTCAGAAATCTCTGAAAAAGGTCTATTGAAAATTGTAAATTTAAATATTTGTTTCAATCTTCGAAAACATCTCGATCTGATCATTTTTATACTGATTCAGTACTTCCTATAGTATAACAGGATTGACAACTATTTATTCTATATGAAAGTAACAAATTAAAAGCAGTAATAATTATGCTAAACGTGATAACAAATAATGCGTTGTTAAATCTTCACAGCTAAAATAGTTAAACTAAAATATCTTCTAAACCAATCATTTTTTGACATAAATAAGTTCACACTTTTTCATAGATAATTAGAAGCTGCATCGACTGGTGCACAAAGAATATAAGGTTCCAATTAAAAAATTAAAGTTGACCTTCATATGTCCTTGACGCGTACACCTACAGAAAAACGAATAACACCAGTGCGTGTATTAATCTCCATCAAAACATTTCTTGCTGCGATTAATAATAATGACTAGTCTGCGGATCTCAATGCGAAATAAAACTTGTCCAAGTTAATTGCAAGAAACCGAAGTTACATGAAAACGACCGGACTTTTATTTACCAAAAGGACGGCTGAAACTTGTTCAAGTACCCAATAGTTTCCGACAGACTAAATAAATCGACGGCGATTGTCAGCGGAACGTGTCGAAGTGAATAAGTAAGGAAAATGTTCGAGTCACATAAACTTATTACTATCCCCAGGTCACCCGAACGTGCGGCTGTTTATCTCACATGCTGGACTGCTTGGGTCCCAAGAGGCAGTTTATTGCGGGGTTCCGATTCTTGGGATGCCCTTATTCGGAGACCAGCACTTGAACATGGCCTACTTTGTGAAAAAAGGTCTGGGCTTGCAGCTGAATTACGGTGAACTCTCATACGAGGCATTATTGGCTTCACTGAATGAGTTGCTCATGAACAAAAGGTAATTAGAGGCTCCACTCTCGCCAGTCATGCGCTAAATTTTTTCTTGTGTTTGAATAATAATACAATGAAAATTAATAAGTAGATCGACCCGCACGCTTCCGTAGTTGCGCGGTCGAATAGTCCATTATTAGATTTTATAATCTGTAGTAACCGATTATTTACTGCAGTCTGTAATTAACACCACACCGTTTCAAATGGAATGTTTGAAATGGTTTAAAGAATACACTTACATTGCGAATGATATAATGCTTTTATTCCAGTAGTAACTTTTAAGTGTCACGACTATACATGTGAACTTTAGAGACGATCCAGTAATGTCAACAATAGTTATCAAATATATCTTGGTAACATCGATGATATGTCTGTGGTTCCAAGGAAAAACGCCGCATGTCACAATTTCAACGAAAATTGTGACATGTATTTGTTAGAAAAAATGTCATGAAAACAAACACTAGCATTCCTGAAGAATATTAAACTTGGCTGAAATGTACTTTAGAGGACCAAAAATTTTCAAGTTTTCTGTATGTGATACTACACATTTTGACGAGAAAATGATAGATGTGTAAGTTTTAGTACACGAAATTCAAGTTTTGGTTACCGGAGTTCACTGGTTGAAAAGTTGTACACGTGTAAACATGAGCAGTTTTAAGCGTTTTTGACAGGTTATAGCAACGCCATATTGGATATTCGTTGGGTGGTAGAAGTAGGACTGTTGAGCGCATGCGCTGGGTAGATGGTGGGTGTTCAGCGCATCGGCTAAGTAGGACTGAGCGGTATAGTTCAAGTTGGTTTGGAGTTAGTTAAAAGTGCTCAACTTTACACGCGTATAACTTCTGAACCAGTGAATTCCTGGCAATAAGTCTTCCATTTTCGATGTTTTCTTGTCGAAATCTATAGAACAGCATAAAAAGAAGTTAAAAAAAATTGGTCCTCCAAAGTACAGTTTAACCTTGCACTTTATCATCTAATTTAAAACAAATACGCTGCGGTCACTAATAACCTAAGAAGGGGCATGTGACCTAAAAGATTCAATGAAAAAAAAATCGAAAGGCTAAAAAAACAATGCAATTTAACCATTAGTGATTAAAACTTTAAACGGTAATATCTCAAAAGTGAAAATATGTGATATGCGGGGTTCTTCCTGACAGCCACAGATGTATGCTATCATTCTTTTCAGCAATGATTTTTGGCTACTCTGTGATATATGAAATGTACAATTTTCCAGTTTATCATTTCTATATATTCTCTTAAATTTTCAAGTTCTTAAACTTTTCGAACTGCAATGATTTTTTATAGCAACCTCTTGCGAACTTGAGTGATATAATTTTTAACAAAGAACAATTCAGGAAAGAAAATTCTCTTAGAAATTGCAATAATTTTGATGAAGTGGGAATAGTAGACGATATAATATTCAGAACGTTTATCATGATCGATTCATTTAGGATTATAAACATTCATTAAATGTTTTCGCTCGTTTAGATAGCATTAACACCATCGAAAACGTTCCCGGGTTACAATCGTATCGGCAGCGTGCACGAAGAGAATGACAATTGTTTCACGATAAGTGCATGTAGCGCGCGTGGAATTCTATTGTTGACTTTCGAATTGATCGTGCATCCGTTACTGCTCTCATTAACCATTCGTCCTGTTACAAGTCATTGTTACCGATCACAATGATTGTCAAGTGCGAATGTCTTCGCTTTTGTAAACTGCAAATTCCAACAGTCGTGTTTCATCGTGTTTATGGTTGCAGAATCATGCGTGCGACGTTTTTATAAAATATTAAACAAAAAAGGTTAAAACTTCTCTAATCAGTACCTTCTCTTATTGTTCCTTTTATAACAATTCTTCTAAATTGGATAGAACTTTTTGGAATATTATCTGTTTAATAGTGTTGTTCATAAAAGATTCTTTTGTCGATCTTTATTTTCTCAATTGTGAGGTGAAATTTGCCAAAAATCAACATTTAAAAAATTTTTTTTTAATATTATCGTCAGGTGATTTACAAAAATGTTTAGCATATTATAGTTATATTTTATAATTACAAATTTCTATGGTTAGTTAGACTGCGGATTATGAAAAGCTTCATTTTTATACATTATTATATATAGAACAGAATAAAATTCTTTACAATAAAATTAATTCAATTTATCTGTAGACTGTGGATTTTGCATTTATAACAAAAATGATTAAATGAAATTTAAAACGGTAGAAAAATTAAATGGAAGAGGTTGGTCACAGTAATTAATATAAAAAAACTAAACCTCAATTTTTATTTTGTTAAATAAATTAGTTCGATTTTGTGTGATTTTTGTGATTGAGTGGGCGATCAACGTGTTAAGAAATTTAAGAAGTGAACATTTTTTAAATAAGTGTAAATATTTCGTTACCGTTTCAACTATGTCTTGTTCCGTTTTTTCTAAAAAATTTGAAATCCTATTTAACCAATTTTTTATACTGGAACTAGAGAACTACTTTTTAGAATAGTCGAATTTAGTATATACCTTAACGTTAAATAGAGAATCCTTGCAGTGGAGTGCACAGTACAAACAAAATGCCAGAGGATCACACCATGTACAGTCATTCAAAAAAGTCTCTGCACACACTGTAAAATGATGTAATTTTTTAAAAAGTGAACCACATGATTTGAGTTTTAGCAAAAACTTAGAACAATTAATTTACTGAATGATGTGTGAAAAAAATTTTAAGAAAATTATAATTGACAGTAATTGATTTTGAAACAGACATTTTTTAGCTGTCTGTAATAAAAACTTAAAAAATAAATCTTGTGGATTTACGTCAATTGTATGTATGCTGAAAATTTCATCGAAATTATGTAAAGTTGCCACTAGTTAGAAATGTTTCTTTTTCGTTATTGTTTGTAGATTGTCAGTTTCGTTACTGTTAACACAGGAACGCAGTTTAATTAGAATTTCCCCGTACATCTGCATAATCGATTAAGTTCATCAAAAATATCCTTCTGCCCTGTGTACGTTCAAACTCTGCACGGAGTATATAATGAAATTACGACACGTGTTACACGTACCATGGCCTGTATGTAGACTGCTTCGAACCGGAAGTACTTGCTCGGTTAGTTTAATCGTACTGCGTTCAACTAACTATAAGTTTTGAATAGATTCCATTAACTCGATGCTTCCCGTGTTCACGTATCTTACCGGTTGGACGAAAAGTCATTCCGGAACTGCCATCTACTATTTGGGAATCTCTTAGAGAAATTTGAAGAATTGCGGCCGAGTCGTGCGATACCACTCAAAGCTTGTATATCTTGTGGTATTCTCGGTAAAATTCAAATTTGAAGAAAGCATTTGGTCGTAATACAAATTTGATTGATCATCTTTAATTTCTTCTTTGCAATGATTAACATAATAGAAAATTACGTTCGCTCACTTACAAAATTGTTGACGAAAAATTATTTAATTATAGCTATCTGCATTTGCAATGCAAAGGAATGCAATGAATAACTAAATCGATAGAATTTACAATATACATACAATTAGAATATACAGTATGTAATCGATAAAAGTCGCAACCACGGGACGGTCCAGCGACACTTCGTGTTCAAGTATACTATTCTTTGACTTGTGCCGAACGTAGAAAAGGACAGCGAAGCTCGAAAGGCCTCGATCGCGGGAAGTGTAACATAATACAGGTCGAGTATGTCGATGTGAAAAGAACACCTAACCCAGTGACAAAACTTCTTTATTTTTTATTATTTTTTTATGAAACTGTCGCCAACATATTCGTGGAATTTTTCTAATGAAAATGATACCAAATAAGATATAATTGCGATGATATTTACTTATGTAATGGACGATGAAAGTTTCGAAAAAGTATTGTAAATATGATCCAAATTATGTCGTTTGGTATCATTTTCATTAGAAAAATGCCACGAATATGTTCGTGAAAGTTCCCTAAAAAAATAATAAAAAATAAAAAAGTTTTGTCTTTGTATTAGTAGTGGTCACACCGATATACTTGACCCGTATTATGTTACAATTCTTGGCGACCGAGGACTCTCGAGATTCATGGCCCCTCACGGGGTATACCCCGCGGAAGTGGGGATTTTTTTGCGACACTCTTTGTTCAGAACTTGGCGACATTTATCGATTAAATAACGTATTTGTTTTTATTTTCTAAATTTGAACACTTTTTTTCATTGATTAACACAATATAGAATTACGTTCGATCACTGACAAAATCGTTGACTAAAAGTTCTTTAATCACAGCTATCTGCATTGGCAATGAACTCTAATGCGATGCTCCTCTAAATCGATAAAGTTTGCTTTAAATTATGATTATTAATAGAAGCGAAAGTATCTTTTGTACGACACCCTCGAATTTCTTTCATTTTTAGAAATTCGTTTCTGCAACTAACATTATTTGTTCGATGTTTCAGCTACAAAGAAGTTGCACAAAAAGCTTCACTGCAGTTCAGAGATCGACCAATCCCACCTGCAGAGGAAGGTGCATACTGGGTAGAATATTTAGTTCGTCACGGACCAGATTCCTTGAAGACTGAGGCAGTAAATCTGTCATGGTACCAGTATCTATTGCTCGATGCTATTGCTATTATAGTATGCGCAATAATTCTAATTCTCACAGCTGTTAGGGCTATTTTAAGAACGACATGGTTCCGTCACCTATTGATGTACAGTATTTACATTGTATTCTGTATAATAACTGTGATTTTAAAAGTTGTTATGCTCGTTTATGTATTAACTAAGAATTTTTGTACGTTTTTGTACAATCGTATAACCGATAGGATACCACGAGAAAAATTGAAAAAATAACTGCGAAAATCATGTTATTATTTTATGAAGATATTCATTTTATGTTCATATTAATTTTCATAGTGTAAACGTGAGAAATAATTTAATATTACATGAAACATTAATTTTTAATTTTTATGACGTAAAAGTACTGTGTACGTGTCATCCATGTTTGGTATGGCATACTATTCATTTGATATTATTATGTACTTTTAATCCTTTGAACTCGAATGGCGACTGTGAGACGTCACAAAAATTATAATTCGAGTAAAAATTACGATTAAATAACTCAAAGCAACTTTAAAACTACTAAATTTAATATATTGCTAAAATTTGAGTATGGTACAAGTAAGCGGTTCCTTGTTAATTTCATGTGCATAAAATGAAAATATGATATGGAATAGATATATACTTGGTCGAAAGAAATATCTGGTCTTTGAAATTAAAATTGGTTCCAGTTGAAAGGGTTAATTTAATCATATAAGAACATAAGATCATTTCATAAATACTCATACCACGTTCGTACCTAAGTTCTTCCTAGTTTTTGATAATAGTAAATCATTCAAGTTTATTTTAATGGATCCATTTCATTGTTCATAATTATTAAACATTCCGCACTTTAATCAAAAAGTAAACAAAAGTCGTTAGAAATGATAATCTGTATAGTTTCAAGAAAGTAATTTTTCTATTATTTTTTTGAAGTATTATATTTTTCTGCCAACTAAACAGTACTTATAATTAAAGAGCACTGCAAAGTTCCTACAAATTATCTCAGATCTGCCAAAACCTAGATTCTTAAACAATGTACCTCGTTTATTAGAAGTAGATTTCAGATCTTTATGCACTTATGGCGTCAAATATTTTCAAACTAGCCATTATTTCCGCCATAGAATTTTTTTGGTCGATGAAAAAGAAATTTTCCTTTATTTTAGTGTTTATAAAATATGGGGAAATTCGAATTTGCATAAAGATCCTAAGTTTAGATATAAGTAGTCATTCAACGACAATGTAGCTTTGGAGAACATTTCAACTACATATTTGTCAACGCAAAACAAATGTTCTATCATCATCTTAAGATTAAGATCTTAGTAATGTATTAACAAATAGGGACAGCAGCGAAGCTGCAGCGAATAAATATCGAAAATTATTACCTTTCCTATTGACATATCTGGAATCCTAACCTGGCTCATACAACGTTTATTAACAATAAAAACACAAGAAATAGTTGTTTCAAATATCCTCTAAAAATATTTCCAATATTTTTGCTTTCTTTCAATAAATTGTGATTCATTCATAATTTCATATTACCGACAAATAATTGTGTGAAATAATTGAATATTACATATATAATATCAAATTGGTACGCCTTGGAAATATCAATTTACAGCAGAATTGGGAATGAAGCAAACATTTTGCAAGGACACAATCAAATTGCATTAATATGTTGTTTGCTGCAACCTTAAACAAAAATAAATAATTTTTAAGGACTTTATTGCAAAGAATTCGTAATTTGTCTGTAATAAAGACTTTATAACAAAATTAGATCTCAACTAAAATAGTCTAAGATGTTGCTTGCTATGAGCTTAAATAAAAATAACCAGTCTTTAATAACATCGTTATAATTAATGTGTTGTAATTTAGCTCAGACGTTTTTATTGGTTTGAATTACTTTGTAAAGTACAAGATCGAAGAATAAATTTTGTTTATAAAAGTTAACATTTTACATCGACGGCAGTTTCGTTTTCAATTGATATGCACAGTGAAAATTCAGAATAGTTTTTTAGGAAAGCAAAATGCGTGGTTAAATAAGAGAATGCTTAGGTAGTAATAAAACATTAACAAACAGGTGACTGTGTTGTTTCTATATGTTTGTGTGTTATGTAATAATATTAACTTGGGAAAAGTAGTGGGGAAAATTAATTTTTATACTAATACAGGGTGTCCCAGAAATATTTTAAATCCTTGAAATCGGCGATTCCTGAGGTTATTTAAAGTAATTTTTTCCTTTGCAAAAATGGCCGCCTCGAGTTTGGTAAGGAGTTATTAACGAAAAACACGGACCAATCAGAACGCCATTACAGTGGACGGATTCCGGCTCGGCCAATGGTAACGTCGCGCTCAGCGGGACCTATCGCCGAGCTGGCGTCTGTCCGCTGCAACGGTGTTCTGATTGGTCCGTGTATTTCGTCAATAACTCCTTAACAAACTCGAGGCGGCCATTTTTGCATAGGAAAAAGTTACTTTAAATGACCTCAGGAACCGCCAATTTCAAGGATTTACAACATTTCTGAGACAACCTGTTTATTCATTATACCAAAGGTTAAGATTGAAGAAATGCAGGAAGATTGAAAGACTACTTAGTACCTCATACATTTCATCACTTAAATTTTTATTTTGTTAAATACTATACTTTAATTTTAATGAATTTTTCGGGACAACTATTACACGATATCATACTCGATAGTCGCATTTTGGTAATTTATGCACCACTTCTTAGTTAGAGGGACAAGACCTGTGCACTGATCCAGCCCGAGTTTCAGGTTTAAATTTTCACCGGCGCCAAGAAAAAAGAAGAAGCGTCGTTTTATTAGTTATAAGGGTCGCCTTACATGGGGGGAAGAAGCTTTTGCATATTCCAACGTTATATCACTCGCGCTTTATTATGAATGCACAGGCACGGAGTAGCAAAAACAGGAAGCCGGAAAAGCCGGCCGAGTCTCTCATTCGGGGAATAAAAGCGTGGTTATAAATTAGGGGACAAATCGCGATCCCCTTCGCGACTTCGAATGCAATACAATACCGGGTGTAACAAAAATATAGCAGGAAGATTACAATAGAACCCCTCATAGTGGCAAGCACTGCTTAACCGGGATTCGTTCTGGTGTACCTGCTGCAGTCGTACAACTACAAGAAAATTCTGATATAAACTACAACTGAAAGATGTACATGGTGGGGAAAAATTATTGCGAAAAACTAGTAATAACATGGAAAATGTATTTTTACCAGTTTGTACTGCAAAACTTTAAAAAAGTTTGACAGTGAACAAGGTGGGGAAAAATGATTGGTCATCCTTTTGGGAGCTGATAGAACTCGTCGAGATCGTCAACATTGCATCATAAACATGTTGCCGCAAAATTAACTTTCAAGGTCATTTTCAATGTCATACTTTTTTAATGGCTTAGTCGATTCTACTCGTCGAACTGAACAAAAGTCTCAAAGGGACCATATGCCGGAAATCAATATTTCATAGAGAAGTCTTCGTTCGAAGTTTTAGAAGCTAAAAAATATACAAATTTTTCAGGAACAGTTTTGGGGTGTGATTTTTGCTAATCATGATCAGGATATTCAGAACATGATTTTAAGAACTTTATAAGCATCAGATTTATTTTCTGACTTAATGAAAATCGATTTTTTTGAAATTTCAGGTAAAAAAACTTCAAACAAAGATTTCTCTATGAAATATTGATTTCCGGCATATGGTCCCTTTGAGACTTTTGTTCAGCTTGATGAGTAGAATCGACTAAGCCATTAAAAAAGTTTGATATTGAAAATGACCTTGAAAGTTAATTTTGCGGCACCATGTTTGTGATGCAATGTTGGCGATTTCGACGAGTTCTATCACCTCCCAAAAGGATGACCAATAATTTTTCCCCACCTTGTACGCTGTCAAACTTTTTTAAAGTTTTGCAGTACAAATTGGTAAAAATACATTTTCCATGTTGTTACTAGTTTTTGGCATGCCTGTATGCATAACATGCTCAATATTGTCCAGAATATTCACTTACAAATGAAACAAAATGATAGCACAAGCACAAAATCTACGTTTCTCAGTTGTACATAAGCTACTGAATAACAAGTATCGAACATGGAAGATAGTTAATAAAATGTATAGTAACATTTTATTGTGATTCACATTTGTTAAAAACGACAAAAAATTAATAACAATGGGCCGTGAAAAGTAACTAAGTGTTCGTGAAATATATAGCATATAGAAACTAGAAAATGAACAATATTCGGTAGAACAAAGATCTAGAAAATTATGGAAAAAAGAGTTCAAGCTGTTCGCCAACTGGGAAAAATTGACACAAAAATACTTTTAAAAATTATATAAATCTTCACACGACCGAATCGTTGCTGTCACTAAGTAAGTGTAAAGAAGACAAAATAAAGTATTAAATATCATTCACAAAGTTACTATTTTAGATTTCTATGCACTTGTGCTATCATTTTGTTTCGCTAGATTTTGGCAAAAATGTTATTTTTGTGAAATGAAGCTATACAGTTATAAAGTTATTAACTCCTTGTCGTATTTTAACGAGTCAGACTCGTGATGAAGATTTTAAACGAAGTCTAACAAGTATGATATGCATTTCTTTATGGACGAAATAAAATTTTATTATTCTGTAATCAATATTTAAACATTGAAGTAAATTTAGCCATACATAAAGACATTCTAATCACTGTAGCAGCACTGACAATGGTACGATAAGGGGTTAAATCTGAATTAGTGTATAGAAACAAATTTCAATTGCAGTAAATATATATTAAAATCATGTAAATTTTAATTTCTGCTATTATGTTGTCACAGAGTGTAAGTATTACTTACAGTTTGTTGTATGACAGTCTGGACTTGATGTTTGTGAAACCTGATATCGAACGAGGGCGAGATTGTAAGGGGAATTCGCCTATCATCATACATTAGGGGAGGACGAACCTAAAGTGTATAAAAGTAAGTGATGTCAGTGATTTTTGTTAGAGACAATTACAAGATGAAAACTTCTAACATTTTTAAAGTAAAATAATGCAACTTGCAGTGTTACGTTGCAGCTTTCTTTATGTCAATACGTTTTGACCCTTTGCACTTGGAACTATTTTAACTCGAAAGCCAAATCGTTCTTCTGACCTAGAATATTTCCATTCTATATGATTTTTTCATTTTATGCATATGAAACTGATGCAATTTACTCATACAATAATGAAATGTTCAGTAATTTATTAAATATAAACAAATTTAATAATGTAACAAATATTTTGAATAATAACATAGAAATTTTTAATGGCGCCGGTGACTCGCCAGTCTAGTGCTAAGGATTAAAATGGCGGAGTTCTTCATTCCTTTCATAACCTCAGTTCTTAGAACGTCGATGACTGGCCGCCATTGTTGAAAAATGACTGTGTACCAAAACTTTCATTAAAAGTGAAAACTTGCGATCGATTTAACAATAGAAATGTATTGTCTAAAATGTAGCATACGAATTTCACCAATCTTTTTGTTACTATAGAAATGGCAGCTGTGTAATCCGGAAAAATCTGCTTCTACTAAAATCAACAATCACCTTTAAATATTTACAGAACAACAAATAATGGAGCCATCGAAAAAATCGTTCATTATATTGCACAATACTTTGTACAGAACGATTTCTCTAAGATTAAATAAAATCGGACGTGTGATAGTGGATATTTTATGTTCTTCAGTTCGAGAAACAGTTACGAGAGAAGATAAAATAATTGACTTACTACAATCGTGTTCCTTCATTTCTGAATCGTTTAACCACCGAACAGTGGAGCTTCTTTACAATTACAAAATGAAGGTTGCTCAACACCATTTACAGCTTTAATTATGAATTTTTTTAAATGTATTTTTATAAGATATTTCTTGTAGAGACATCTTCCTGACATTCCTAATGTAACATTTTATTCACTCGATTCAATCAGCAGAAATTGATTAATTAAATATCGATTTTAATAAGTAATAAATTGGGTCAAATAGACCCGGGTTCCGCTGTCGGAGGGTTAAAATACTGAAATACAGTATCATGTAGCGTGTATGTGTTGCACCATTTTCTCTGTTACTATGCTAGAATAGCTTCGATTTGATTAAGGTACACGTGCCATGCAATTCGATCGTGGAAGCCATGCTTCTCCATGAAACTCTTGAAACTTTGCAGACTAGAAAATATCGTTGTTAAATGTTCAAGAGCGAAACGAGAACTGAATCCGCGTCCGGCCAGGTAGCCGCAGGTATTATGACAACCGAGGTTGTCGCAGTCTACACACTCTAAACAGTAGGAGGTGGGCGCGTACCCTAAGCACACAACTACAATTAATAGTGCGACGTGGAAAACTTGAACACCCTCGAGACGTGTTTTCTCGTCAGTCAATAGATTTCACACATCGATGATTTTCTCGTGGGAATTGTTAAAGAGTGACAGGAAGTATTCGATAAAAAATTCACAGAGTTCTGAACGGTTAAATTTTGTTAGTGATTGCATGTTAAAAAGTAGATTAAAAAAATCTTTGATGCTCAAGTAAAATTACTAGTGCTGCTAAAAAATTAACTGTGAATTGTAAATTTTGATTAACTATTAATTAACTACTAATATTTCTAAATCGTCTGAAGTTTACTGTGCTGCATCATTAATACGATAATGTCAAATATCTTTGCTGGTGATCGATAATGAAACAATTGATTTGTTATCTTCGATTCTACGTCATTAGGTTATTAATTAGGTTATTATCTGATCGTGATCGTAATAGATCACGAAGTGGTTACATGAGTGCAGGATGGTCAGACTATTTTATGAGACGGGGCCATCTACCGATACGTGAGGTACTGTTAATTTAGAGTACTGTCAATTTTCATTTCCTTGCGCTTTTTTAATACCTTCACTTACTCCTTACATTCTAATAGTTAATTATCTAATAGTTCAATACATATCGAAAATATTTACCAGAAACTTCCATTAAATTGAAAACTACTTCCATCCATGAAATGATGAGTTTAATTTATTGATTCTGAGAGAAGAATTAATTTTTTTACGGTGTCATAACATCATTGATAAATAGATGAAAGAGGATATATAAGAAATACGACAGAATGAAACACAAATTAATCAAAATAGAAAATATATAAAGACAGAATAAAACACAAAATGTTACTTCATGATGTAGTTATTATATTAAATTCTAATATAATGAAAATCCTGATGTGGATAAAGAATTATCAGCTATCCGGCTGCTTAATTGTTAACAGAGGGCAATATACTATTCGGAGCTCTCACAGTTATCTAAAATTCGGTATAGTAAAAAATGTATGAATTGAATGAAACTTTCGTTTCTTGCAAAATTGAATGGAAAAAATATTGCCGTAAAAAATATGTCTACTAGAGTGAAGCTGAACATTAATGATTACACAACGGATTTTATGCATTTATGACAAAAATGACTAAGTGTAATCTAAAACAGTAAAAATATTAGAAAAATTTAAAAATACTGTTACATTATTTTCAACTAATTAAACATATTAACCCTTAGCACTCGAATGGCGACTCCGAGGCGCCACTACAAATTGCTACACCATTATTCAGAATATTGTTTACATGATTAAATTTGTTTATATGTAATAAATTACTAAACATTTAAATATTGTATGAGGTACTATATCAGTTTCGTACACATATAATGAAAAAAATTATGTAAGATGGAAATATTCTAGGTTAGAAGAAATGTTTGGTTTGTTAGTTGAAATAGCTCCGACTGCAAAGGGCTAAGAAAGAAAATAAATTACTATTTCACCTCAGTTTGTTGCGATTCAGGTAGTAAATTTTTATTTTCCATAAATATCCGCTATCTATTAATTATAGAATTTTCATTGTTGTTTGATGGCTTGGCCAAAATCCGCTACTGTAAAGGAATCGCAGGATTTGTAATTAGCGATTAATTTCCTTTGGGAATTGTTGCAGGATGACTGTTCATATGTTTGGCAGATACCTGGTCCAGATCGGTGTCAGTGGGTGCACACAACACACGATTGCTTCACAGATTCCGTGTTTCAATATACCGAGATCCTCTTTTGCAATTTCAACTCTGAAAATACTGCTGTGTTCGCGTTTGGATTAATACTCATGGTGCTGTGGCTTCTGTACATGTTCTTGATATTGGGAACCACAGCTGACAACTTGTAAGTTATTAGTTTCAAACAAAAAAGAGAAAATAACCTAACAGACTTCAGATATTTATGCAAAAATTTCTATATTAATTCACACACACAGAGTTTATAATATTGCACCGATTAAATTTGCTGAAACTATGCAATTAATTTCCTTTCGAAACATTTTATCAGCTGTAACTGCATATAGATATACAGAGATACACTGACTTGTACTTTAAATATTCTTAACTAGACTAGGAATTTTTAGGCAACATTAAAATTAACTATTATTCGCAAGAAGTTAGAGTTACATATAATCGTGTCTCTCAATAAGTGATTCTCGCTTTCAACAAATTGTAAATGAAACTACAAAATTCTCAAATCCTTATTATATTTCTGCAATTTTGTATCATATTTCTGCAATTTTGTATCACATTCCTGCAATTTTGTATCACATTTAATTAATTTTCGTCATAAATGCGCGAAAATCTACAGTCCACTTATGATAAGAAAAAAGATTTCATTCATTTCGTAAAAAGAAATAATAAGAAAAATGCATAAAATATTCCTTAAGACATGTACAACAAAAATGGTTTTGTAAATCTTTCTTTAACTTCATTCTTCAAAAAGAAAAAAAATCAAAAGTAGCATAACCACTTATCACAGAAAAATGTTAATGTCAATCCAATGCAGAAAATTACGACATAAACGCGTTATAAAATGATATTGGCGCATCACGTGCAGAGAAAAAGGGTGAAGAGAATCTTAGAGTGCTTGTAAATAATATGGCTATTGCAGGAATCAAATGTCTATGATTCCCCATAAAAAAAGGGTAGTGCGACTTGCGACACGTTGCGTAAAGTCTTTTACGGGACATTGTGTTCGGTAAAGGGTGAATGATGGTTCATTCTGTGCGAGGGAATCGACATATTCTCACGTAGGTAGCGATTCAAGTTTAATCCAGACGGCCGGAGGAGCTTTATGTCCGCCATTAAAAAGAAACGTTTCTTGTCCGCAACGCGGTAGATAGACGCTTCTTACCCTAATAAAATTCGAGCATATTGACCATAGTAGCACCATGGTTGCACAGCGTCCGCCGTTGCGCGTAATTTAAGCATGATGTAAGCATCCGCGATCTGCTACCGATCTCACAAGAAACGATCCGGATGTGACATCGCCAGGTCTTAATGAAACTTTGAGGGCTGGTTTCACCACTGGAATACGAGCAATGGCCGTCAAAAAATATATGTCCAATATTTTTGCAAGAACTACGTCCTCCCAGAGTGACGTCACCAGGGCTTAAAGAAACTTTGAGGGCTGTTTTCACCCCTTGAATACGAACAATGGCCGTCGAACAATATATGTTCAATATTTTTGCCAGAACTACCTCCTCCCAAAGTGACATCACCAGGTCTTAATGAAACTTTGAGGGCTGTTTTGACCCCTTGAATACGAACAATGGCTGTCGAATAATATATGTCCAATATTTTTGCAAGAACTACGTCCTCCCAGAGTGACATCGCCAGGTATTAACGAAACTTTGAGGGGCTGTTTTCACCCCTTGAATACGAGCAATGGCTGCCAAAAAATATATGTCCAAAATTTTGGAAGAACTGCGTCCTCCCAGAGTGACATCACCAGGTCCTAACGAAACTTTGAGGTCTGTCTTCACCCCTTGAATACGAGCAATGGCCGCCACATCAAATTTTGTCATTGCATTAGTGTTTTTGCACCGATATATCTAATCCGTATCATGTTAGAATTTCTGGGCCGGGTCGAACGGTCGAGCTTCTCGGCCTCTCACGGGGTATACACCACAGTAGGAGGGATATCGCCGTCGCACCTAGCGTAAGCCGCTTCATTGCTTTCTTCGTGGCATTAATATACTACCTAGTGTGTGCCGCCAAAGCCTAACCATAGGGACTAAAGTAGCTTGAGACACTTCTTGCGAGAGCGACTTGCAGATGTGTGTTCATTTGTCTGCAAATATTAATGCAACTCAATCTCTGCACTAATTGGTGTGGTCTCTGAACTATTTGTTCAATAAATGTCGAGAGTGTCTACATTATTCAGAGTGCCAATTGCTGCTAAAGGCAATCATAAGATCAGTTTTTCTCGGGCTGTCGATCAAAATAGTAGCACATTATGTTGCTGCTGCTGCTGTCTGTGTATCAATAATTTTAATAATTAATGATTCACATTTTCAATTCCATCATCACTGAGCTCCGTTTCACTTTTTCACAGTTCTTGATGGAAATTCGTGCGTAAGTTGTGTAATTTACGAGTCATTTCATTCTCAGTAGTATTTAATTTAATCAACAGACTTTTTAATGCGTTTTGTTTTTTCATTTTGTTACGATAACTTTCCCAGAGTCAAGTCCTTCTTTCGATCAACAATTCTTTGCTGTCATTTTTTCCCCACAAACTCTCGCAAAATATTTCGGACGCGGTTCGAAACTTGAGATTTCTGTCAGAGCTATATCCAGAGAGCGTCTACATTATACATACATACATTGTATCACACTCCGAGAGCAACTGTTTGCAAGCCCGCACAGCTTGCCGGCTTCTATCTCGTACGTGTCTACACACGTGTTGAGAGCCGCTCTCCCAAGAAGTGTTGCAAGCTACTTACTAGTGGAAGTGCACCTTAAGGGGGCAAGACACTTTAGAGCTCGTGAAAATCGGTGATTTTTACGAATTCTTTTCTTAATAACTACAGAGCGAATCTTTTTCAAGCTTTCTTAGTGCCATGTTCTATATTTAAACAATACAAAAATTGCTCTACATCAACAAATAATATATTTGTAGTCGAAATATATATTTAACTGACTACAACCCACAATCTTCATCTGAAACAGGAAAACCAAAGTTATTCTTAATCCTTATAAAATTATGTCGTCGATGAATTAACAAAATTTATAAATAGTTTCATTTTTTCCATTTTTTTCTGCATTACAGAGCCGAAATTTTTTCGCGAGAATCGTAACTTTGGTTTTTTGTTCCAGATGAAAATTCTAGATTGTAGAATGTACACAATCTGGCGATGCGGGCGGCGCGGACCTGTGAAGTTAAATAAATCTTTCGAAAACAAATATATTAATCGATAATGTAGATCAATTTTTGTATAGTTTAAATATATAGCTTGACATCAAGAAAGTTTGGAAAAGATCCGCTTTGTAGTTATTAAGAAAAAAATTACTAGAAATCACCGATTTTCGAGTCCTCTAAAGTGTCTTCCCCCCTTAAGGAAGCATCGATGGTGAGGACAGGCGTATCCAGAAAAACGCCCCCTTTGCCCCTGTGCCGTCACAGGTGACTTCTTTTCAGCTCTCAGTAACACGTATGTACCTTATAGCATTTCCCCCACTATTTTTCCTTCCATTTCCCCCACTAGTTTTCCTTCCATTTCCCCCACTATTTTTCCTTCCATTTCCCCCACTATTCTTCCTACCATTTCCCCCACTATTTTTCCTTCCATTTCCCCCACTATTTTTCCTTCCATTTCCCCCACTATTTTCCTTCTATTTCCCCCACTATTTCTCCTTCTATTTCCCCCACTATTTCTACTTCCATTTCCCCCACTATTTTTCCTTCCATTTCCTCCACTATTTTTCCTTCCATTTCCCCCACTATTTTTCCTTCCATTTCCCCCACTATTTCTCCTTCCATTTCCCCCACTATTTTTCCTTCCATTTCCTCCACTATTTGTCCTTCCATTTCCCCGATCTGGTAACGCTGCTCACTCGTTGTCATTCTTTCTGTCCAGCTTCTGCCCATCGTTGGCAGTGATAGCTGGGATTCTGCAATTGTCAGAGAATATAGCCGGTGTGACGATACTGGCATTCGGCAACGGTGCACCCGACATCTTCACGTCCCTCGTATCGGGCAGCGACGAAGGTATAATCATGTTCACCGAACTAATCGGCGCCGGCGTTTTCGTCACGGCCATCATCGCCGGTACCGTAGCAGTCGTCAAGCCATTTCGGATCGACCTGAAGCCTCTCATGAGGGACGCCTGTTTTTACATGCTGTCCGTATGTTGGATCAGCTATGTCGTCCGGGACCAGACCATCAAGCTTTGGGAAGCTATAAGTGCGTATCCGTGACCGTATGAGGTTTTGTTATGGTCGGGGATTTCTGATAGAACATAAAATCCAGGATTTTTCTTTTATCGTCCAAGATGGGCTCATCTGAAATACAATGTGCTGGATATACAGTCAGGGACACAAACAATAGAACAACCCATTAATTTTCAATTTTTATCTAGTAGCTAACATAAACAATAATTTTTGTATGTACATCGTTTTACACGGTTTTCATTTATTTGGCTCAATTGGTGAATGTAAAATGTTGTTGCTCCGCATGAATTTATCTAGACATATGCAAACTTTCAAGACAAATTAATGGGACAAAATGGTAGGACAAGTGCTTGAAAAATGGAATTTTCAAAAAGAATTTATCAGTTTTGTTTAATATTAAATATTTTTTAGACTCTTTTATTTTTTATCACCGAAAGTATTCGCTTGGGCAGAGATTTGTAGAATTTTTTAATTGTTTTCTGTCTCAATCGGTACCATTCGTGTTCACTGCACCGTTTTAATTCTTCTGGTAGGACAAGTGTTTAAAAAATGCAATTTTCGGAAAGAATTTACTAGTTTTATTTAATATTCAATATTTTTTAGTCTCTTTTATTTTGTTATCGCCGAAATTATTTTGGGCAGAGATTTGTAGAATTTTATAATTGGCTTTTGTCTCAATCGATGCCATTCGTGTTCACTGCACCGTTTTAATTCTTCTGGTAGGACAAGTGTTTAAAAAATGGAATTTTCAGAAAGAATTTATCAGTTTTATTTAATATTCAATATTTTTTAGTCTCTTTTATTTTGTTATCGCCGAAATTATTTTGGGCAGAGATTTGTAGAATTTTATAATTGGCTTTTGTCTCAATCGATGCCATTCGTGTTCACTGCACCGTTTTAATTCTTCTGGTAGGACAAGTGTTTAAAAAATGCAATTTTCGGAAAGAATTTACTAGTTTTATTTAATATTCAATATTTTTTAGTCTCTTTTATTTTGTTATCGCCGAAATTATTTTGGGCAGAGATTTGTAGAATTTTATAATTGGCTTTTGTCTCAATCGGTGCCACTCGTGTTCAATGCACTGTTTTAATTCTTCTGGTAGTACATATGCTTAAAAAATGGAGAATTAAATAACCAAGTTAAATATAAAATAGAAAGCTATTTAGTAGTTTTTGATAAATACGGAAAGAATGTCAAAAAGACAAGTTTGGACCTTCTCTGCAAATAATATGAATCATGCATCTATCTAAGGTGACATTTTATAAAATGTACAGACACTTTCAAGTACAACGTTACGTAAACTCAACAGTACAGTGCTCTTTAACAAATATCTGTGATATAAATCTGATTTTAAATACCTGAGTTTCAGCTACGCAGTATTTCGTTATTTCGGTCGGTTCGCCGCCTCCATTTATTGTCAGGGGAATTCCAAATCCTAATTTCAGAAAAAGAGAGTTCCGAACTCTTTCCACACCTTAATAGCAATTGGAGTATCATAAACCCTTGTGCACGGCAGAAGTGAAGGCTCCGGGCTTCGAAAAGGTTCCTGGAATTAGAAAGTGTAGCTCTCTAGCAGCAAAATGGTCCATGGAGAACTTGGAGGGAAAATTTAGTTTCCCTCAACGAAATGTCCGTTTGGAAAAACACTCTTGTCAGGACTCTTGTCGGCACTTTACCTTTGTGTAGTATACAATTCAGGGGCGGATGAACGTGAGCACCTGCTCGGTATACTGAGCGTTAATCAAATTTCTGTGATCTATTTTCCCTGGCTCGGGATGAAATAATTTTAAAATATTGTCTTTTCATTCTTAAGACATCGTTTTTTTTCAAGCTGGAGAGTATTATAATTTACAGTGTGATATTTTAGACTAATTTCTAAATTCTTCTATCATAAACTAAGAAAAGATTTTTATTAATCATTTCTGGAGTTGTAAATAAAGAAACAGTTTCTAAAAAGTGGGATTCTCATAAAATGTTATGAATGCTATTTTAAAAAGTATTTCCTTTGTGTTCTACAAATTTTAATTCAATTTATTTCTATTGGTAAGAAATCAGTTTAAATGTTACAATATATGACTTTATCTTACGCATGACGTTACCAAAGTAAATATATTTTGCTTTCATTTTCATATATTTTAAGTTTTGCATGCCTCAGTTTATTTTAATTCTTATAACATATTTTAAATGTTAGAGCATATTATTTTAACTTATGCATCACGTTACATATATGAAGACGCTTTTATTTTTAAATGTTTGAAAATTGATTTTCCTCAATTTTTTCTATTATCAAGGAATCTTTTTAAATATTCGAAAGTATACTTTATGCATGATGTTAGCAAAGTAAAAATATTTCGCTTGTATTTTTTAAATGTTTTAATATTTACTTCTCTCACCGCTTTAGCAAAATAAAAATATTTTTCACTTATTTTTAAATGTAAGATTTATTTTCCTCAATTTTTTCTAAAAATTGTTCTCATTTACTTTTAAATGTTTTAAAATTTACTTTCCACAATTTTTTCTAAAAATATTTCTCATTTATTTCTAAATGTTTTAAGATTTACTTTCCTCAATTTTTTCTAAAAATATTTCTCATTTATTTTTAAATGTTTTAAGATTTACATCCCTCAATTTTTTCTAAAAATATTTTTCATTTATTTTTAAATGTTTTAAGATTTACTTTCCTAAATTTTTTTGATTGCCAAGGAAATATTTTAAATATTAGAAAGCATATTTTGTGCATCACGCAAGCTAATTAAAACCATGTTGCTTGTATTTTTAAATGTTTTAAAATCCATTTTCCTAAATTTAAAAATATTTTGCGTTTGTTTTTAAATGTTCTGATTGTCAAAAATTTGCTTCTAGTTTAAAATATTAATTTGCTAAAATTTGACGTAGTTTTTATTAGAATCCACCGAACAATGATGATCCTCTATCTCCTGTGTTGAGGAGTGTCTTTTGTCGACTATATATTGAGCACTAAAGAGTGCTCCGCGGTAAACGCAATTTTAAAAAGTTCATTTCGTTTGAATAGCGCGAAATGTTCAACATTTAAAGCGGACATGTGTATTGCTGGTAATTTTGGCCCGCATCCAGTACCCTAATGGTGCATCCGGTGTCCAAGGATTAAATGCCCAGGATGCATAGGTCCCTTTAGACCTCACTATGGTAGAAGTTTCCCATTTGATGTTCGATATCTAATCACAGTAGAAATTGAGACTTGTCGGCAGGTTTAGCTTTGAGGTAAAACAAATTTGTCGGAATGAATCACCATACTATCAGAGTAACAATTTCAAATTCATCATTATGCACAACAACAAAAATATATGTATCATTAAACACAAAGCAATTCTTTGTGCTCGTGAGAAAAAAACTCAATATTAATTTATGTGTAAAGATTTTGCGTAATTCTTATCATAATTAAATTGTGGATCTTTTGCAAATTTCTATTTTAATACATCATTTTATTGGTAAAATAAATACTTTGTGGTAATTACTACGGTAGTCATATCCGATTTTGGGGTTTATAATTTTTTAAGGCAAAATGTACTTTTGTGGGAATTTATTCAATAAATTCAATTGTACGCATGACACAACAAAAAGCCGTTGTAGTCTCAATAAATTCGTTTTTGTAATTTCGTGATGAAAATTAGATGCAGTCATTTTGTATGTTCAGTACTTCTAGTATCAATTTCGATTAATCTACACATTTTATTGTAGTTCTGAAATGTACGTATGTTATAAGTGCATCAAGATTTCTGTTAAACTTTCGTTTAGATACCCAGTTTCTTTTAACTTTTTATATACCAATATGTCAACGCTTTAACCTGTCAAAAACACTTGAAATTGCTCATGTTTACACGCGTATTACTTCTAAACCAGTGTATTCCTATCAGTAAGACTTACATTTTCGAAGTTTTCTCATGAAAATCTACAGGATTACATAAAAAAAGGTAAAAAAATCTGGGTATCTAAACGTAAGTTTAGCCGAGATTTGTAGTCTAAACATAATACGTGCTCGAATAATTTTTATTATGTCTTTTTATTTTGGTAAGAAATTACTTAATATACAAACATTTTCTGCCAATAATTGCAATCTTTAAATGTTCATATTTCTTCATTAATTTGATAAAAATGATTACATAGTATATACGCGTTCCCCGCCAGCATAAATTTTCCAAATTTTCCTGTTCTACACAAAACAACTTAGCGAAGCATTTACGCTCACAGTTTTCCCGACGGAAACATTCGGAAAGGAGCAACAGCTTCAAAGATAGATTTGTGCCTTTTGAAACATTCTACCGCGGGCGTATAAACGAAATTCATTTCGTCCGAATACTATGCGGAAATGAGGTTCCGGCGTTGGGTCGAAATTACTCGAAAAATGCTCGTAGAGGATGAAGCATAATGCACCTACGGGAATCGAATATGTTGCGCATGACGAAAATGGAAACTTTTATTCGTGCGGAGCCATAAGCACGCGGTTTAATTCGGCAATAACAATAACTCCGGGGCGAATTTAATTAAGCAGAGACCGCGATCTTTCTGGCGTTGGTTTCCTCGCAATCTGGCCGACGAATTTCTACCGGATAAGCTTATAAAAATAAAACAGCAGGCGAAAAAGGAATCATTGTCGTTGTGCCAGCAACCGGATCGATGGAACAACATTTCAAATCGGCCGTGGAAAAACAATTAAACCGCTTTCACGAAACAATTAAAATCCATTCGAAAGTGTTCAATTAAAAACTCGACTTTCGAGGGCAAACGGTCTGTTCGAAGGAAAGGAACGTGAATCGAGCGAAATTGTTACGGCGATATGCGGTTGATGAATGGACATTCATTTCAACGTTATGAAATTTAAAATGCGTTTTATATGCACCATAACCCCATCGGCATAGAAATGGACAGCGCAATTGATAAGTCCACTTCATTAATTTTTAATAGAATTACGTGCAAGAGTTCTGGAATATTTTTTGCTGAGCTGTGTTAGAATTTATTACCCGTGGAAGGATTTTTCAAACAGTTATTGCGCCCAATTCTTTTTCCACACTGCTTCTCAACGAACTATGCAAAAATTTAAAGAAAATATATCTGAGATATGATTTTCCTTCTCAAAAATTTAATTTCTGGAGATACTTATATGTAGTGGATCCAAAAAGTTATTTTTACATAAGATTTCTGATTCTGGAGAAGTCGGTGTTATTTAGTTGTATTCGTAAAAAAATAATCGTATAGCAATAAACTTGAACTCATTTTGAAGCTCTAGCAGACGAGAAACTGACGACACATTTTTCGTAAACAATGCTATCAATTGAAACCTCTCTAGAAACATTACAAAATTTTTTTCATAAATAAATTATCTACAGATTAGAGATTTAAGCCTCCTCTTTACAACGAAACTTTAAAAATTGATGTACGATTTTTTTTCATTGTATTATGTTACAAAAAGGATCACCAGTTTTTTTTAAGTTGCATCAACCTCACAAGGGTTATTAGCAACAGCCATCTTACAATTAGGTGGTCATTTATAATTTAGATGTAAAGCCCTCATGGTATAACATATGACAGTGTAAACTTGGTTGTATAACTTTCATATAAACCTTAATCAAACGGCCAAAAAAAATATCGTACATCAAGTATTTTTGTGTCATTATAAAGGGAATACTTGGATCTCAAAATCTACAGAAGATTCATTCACGAACAAAATTTTTTAATATATTTACAGAGGTTTTAAATCATAGCATTTTCGAGAGAAAAAATGTCTTCAGGTTTCTTCAGTCTGTCACGTCGTGCGAAATTGTAATTAGACAAAAATTAACGATGAATAGTAAAAGTAGAATTCTGACGCTTTAAAATTAGAACAGGATTATTATTGTGCTATTTGTTTCAACGAAATCATTACTGTTTAGACGTTCACAATTTCTTGAGGCTGGCAAATTTAGTTTTCAAATACTTTTTGAATTCACTGTATACATTCATATGTTTTTTTTTGGACCGTGTGAAAAACAGTTGGGTGTATTAATTATTTATTAATATGAACACCATTCTTTACTATTTAGTCCATAGACTTCAGAGTAAAACACGCTCCTTCATTTCGATGGAAAATAAGGTTAGGTTGGTATTACAAATATTAATTTCTGATATAACGTTAAAAATACTTAGGTTTAGCATCTGAAACCCAACACATTTATGAAACGTCATTTTAAAGCACGGGATTAATAATTACTGTTGATCTTTCGACGAAAACGAAATGGTTTTGAAAGTAAATGGGTTTGTTTGAATAGAACCAACGAAATATGAAAATGAACATTTTTCTATATCAGGATCACATACTAGTTTGTTGTAAAATATGATTGTAAATGCTCTTAAAATGTCTCGTAGGAAATGTATATACATAAATGTAACTAAAAACTGAAATGTACATCAAGAGTTACAAAATAAATTTAAGTTTAGAGAAATTTCAATATTAATTTAATTTTTCAATTATTTTATAGGAAAAAATATTTTAATTCATGTTTATTCTTAAAATATTTTTACTTTATAAATCCACTATAAAGTAATTGAAAAATTAACTTTAAAGGTTTTAAGTTTAATTAACTTAAAAAATCTTATATTTATAACAAATAATTGTTTGTGTTAATCCGTCGTACTATAACATCGAGTGAAACTCATGTTGATGATTCTGAACACGGTCTCATAAAAATGTTTTTTTTTATGAATTTTCTTCAAATCAAAATTAAATTCTATTTTGATGACACTGTATAGCCATTGGAGAACATACGGGTGTAAAATAGATATACATATTTTTCTTCTTCAAAAAAATTGTGAACCATAATCAAAGTTCTAATGATTGCAACCGTACAATAAATTGTAATTCAAGTGGTTAGACATTGAACATGGAAGAAATGTAAAAGGGAATATGGTTTTCTGTTGCAGGTTTCGTGCTGTGTTACGTACTCTTCATCGTGGTGGTGATATTAATGCAAATGTACGACAGGAGAGAGGAAAAGCTGAAAAGTGCGTTCCGTTTTTCACGGGTTTTCAGGGTAGAAAAGGGTTAGAGCTCGGTCCAATGGCGTGGTCGAATCTTAATCGGAAGGAAGGAAGGCTTCCCCAGCGTTTCCGCACGATAAAAATGCTTTATACCAATTTGCCCGGGAAATTCATTTGAAAGAATAACTTTGCCCCTAATTTAATTGCGGAGCTTTAACGCGACTACAATGTATAATATTATTCTTGGAAATGGGGGTATGAAATTGGATAGAGCAAGCAGTTCCAACCATTAGCTCCGGAGCTATTCGAGGCACCTTCCCCGCTTAGGTTCTTCCCCACTCTTAGACTTCATCGTTATAATGTATAGTAGTGGGAAGCTCCCACCACGAGAGCCACGCGGCGCGCGCAGCACTCGCTAACTCTACGTCCGTACGTAGTAGTGGGAAGAGGTTCGATGGTGGGGACCTTGCGGAGGGGAATACGTTGGAACTCCCTGGGATAGAGAACTCCGAAACAGTAATAGCAACGGACAGTTATGTTTTAATTAAAAAGTCTGTACCGTTTGGTGGGAGTTAGGCGATATCAACGGAAGAGCAAATCTACTCATTGAAGTTCTTCGACAGATTAGATGTGGGATTGATTTATCAATCAGTTCGGAAATATCAATCACTGTGCATGCTGGAAGCTTATCTCGTTACTGCCAGCAGCTTTCACAGACTTTTCATTTTGTTAGTCGATACGTGTCGATTCTTAACATTCTCTGAACGAGAATTTTTCAAAATTCTTTTATTAATTTTCGTAAACAATTAGATTATATACAGTTCGGGGAAAAATTAAGTGGACACTCTTTAAACAATAATAGCTTTTTTAAAATTCGACCAAATGTTAATTTGTTGGTGGATGGTGAAACGGCACGATCACGAAAACGGGTCGCGAACGGTGAAGCGCACGGCGGTGCATCGGAAACGTGCACTCTTCATGCAAATGCAACGACGCGTGCTACCACCACGGAAATTGTGTTTTCGAAAAAGGGAGAGAAGATTGCGACGTTCTAATTTTTGGGAGAAATGTTGGGGTGATGAAACGCGTGAAAGGAGTCTGATTATGGCTGGAAGTGGTGATGGTTACGCGATGATGAAAACGTCTTTTGCGTTGCTCGAATGGCACGCGAAGAATTAATTATGCTTATATTACTGGCGGGATTGCAGAAACATACGTGCGATGTTTTAGAGTTACTTAAAAAAGTTTAGGCACGCCGTTTGAAGAGGAAGAATTTGTACAAATTGGACAATACGACTTGAATTTTTTTTTAAACATTTGAAAAATTAGTTTACTAGCTACTGTGACGGAATTTTTTTTTTAAATGGCCATTGATCAGAATTGCGTAGAAAAAAAGTGAAGATCACAAAATTTAACGTTTTCATCGGAGCGTACAATGTAAATTTAAAATATACATTTTGCAGATCTAAGTAGGTTATATACGTGCACAAGATTACGTCGAAATCGGTTAACGCATAAAAAAACTATATACAGTATAGTACAGTACAGTACGGTATGTACCGAGGGGGAAATCATTTGGTGGGACTTTTATTTTTCCCGGTAAACACTCCAAGGTTAGGTGAAGGTCAACTTTCTTTTTTTACCTGGAATAATATGTCTTTTTACCCACCATCAAATAGTGCGTTTTAAGATGAGCTCAATTTCCTATGACTCAAGGTCATTCAAGGTCATTCAAGGTCAAACGTGCAGGGAAATGCGGAAAAGGCGTGATCGTTTTATTTGTACTTTATGTTTTTAAACATTATATAATAAACTAATTCTTCTAACATCTCAAAAACAAAACTCTAGTTGTTAGGTCCAATTATAGAAGAATTATTAGTTTTCAAAGGGTGTCCACTAAATTTTGCTCCCGACTGTGTTATATACATATGTGATCAAGTTATTATTAAAGCTTCAGTACGAAAAATATATTTTTTTAACCACGCAGTGAACATTTTTGCCCACGATGTTGCTAAATGGACATTTGAAATATTCTAACATTAATACTTCATCTAAGAATGATAAGGATTCAGTGTAGTTAGACTTTCATTGAAACATTTAATGTTTTAAGGGAAGATTGTCGACTTATGCAAATGGTTCTAATAGTGTTTTATTCAAAATACGTTGTTTCCACAAAAATTCATATAAATATACAGTTATGTTTCGATTATGAGAAAAATTCGAGTTCAAAATGTCACTATGACAATATTCCTCTATCTCTTGTTGCTAGCATCGAACGTAGACAATACTAATCCAGTGACAAAGCTTCTTTGTTTCCAAAGTTTCTTTTGTAGAATTTTTACTGGCATATTCGTGACATTTTTCTGAATAAAATGATTCCAAACACAACATAGTCCGGATCATATTTCATCGTTTAATCCGCGATTCCGTAGAATCCGAACTAGACAGTGAAACGCGTACCGAAAATAGAACAGTTCTGTACCTAGCTAACAGTGTTAGATTGAAACGATAGCGATTTTTACAGTAAATCGTGCTGTATACGAATCTTTTTACTTACACATTGAGGGATAATAAAGAATTCAAATATGATCGGTTCGGATAATCGAGATTCCATTGAATCGTGGATCGCACGAGTAAGTGTGCTCCGAATTATGTCTTGTTTGGACTTATTTTAATCAGAAAAATGTCACAATTATTCTTTTAAAAGTTTCTCAAATCAATAACTGAAATCAAGAGAAGTATTGTCATTACTAGACTTCTGATCATTATATAAAATAAAAAATGTGTACATAAATTTCAAGACGCATAAGCTAAATATAAATGTATATTGTTCACTAATAATTTTAATATACAGTTTTATGAATTATCTACTTATTTTTCTCATAAATGCATAATATCCGGAGACCTGTCATTAGATCAGTATCATATCATCGATATATCTAATCCTGTGTTATATTAAGAGCTTCTGGGGCTATTAAAATGTACACCCCACGGTAGTAGGTATTTTTTCACATATGTCGTGCACATTTCTATCACGCAAATCACTAAAGACATTACTGAACGTTTCTTGACCATCCAAAATAATCATTGTTCGTGCATAAAATGGACGACACACTGCTGGCATAAGCAACGTTTAGCAATCGGCGAAATTTCAGTGGCGCGAGTATTAGACAAACGTGCGACATTGACTTCGGTTACGTTTGCAACTGCATTTACGGCTTCATTGTTCGGCGATACGAATGTGGGCAACGTGACGTTCCGCTGTGAGCCGACAGCAGCAGTAACTGCAGTTCATTAGGGGCAGAATCTCTCTCTCTCTCTCTCTCTCTCTCTCTCCCGCTTTGCGTCGATAAAACGACAAAGAGTAAAGTACTTACGTTCGAATGCTTCGAGCGTCTGTTTGACATGCAGAACGCGGCTGGTTTCCTGTTCTTCGCCCTTTTCTGTTTCCTGTTTTTTCTCTCCTCGTTCTTTTATTTCCTTTTTTTTTTTGTTCATTTTGCATAGTTAGTATGCAAGAGAAGTCAATCATTAGGCGTCTGCTTCGCAGAAAGAGTAAAAGAATTTCGAAACGATCCGTCCCGACAACCGGGGGCTAAAGGATAAAAGAGTTGCCTGCGCCGCTGCAGCTATCGATCCTTGCCCTCGAATGCTTCCTTACGTACTTTTGCAGGCAGGATCCCAAGTGTATCGGATCCAGACGTCCTGCGCACTTACTTGGAGAACGAGGACCTGGCCACAATTCCTAGGATTCCCGTGAGGTCGCGCGCATTTGGTCTGCGTGCCAAGCTTGGTACGAATGCTGTTCCCACGATTGATCACATGCTCCCCTAAAAATTCATAAAATTAGAATTGAACATCGCGTTCCCATTAAGCTGGTCCTTCACTATAGGGGTCAACAACTTTCTTTGAGATTTTGATCATTATTTACATTAAACACGCCATCCCCAATTTCGCCGATTTTTGTGACCTTGAAATATGTTGCAGAGGTCATCATACTGGCCAACATTTTCCGATATCACCGGTCGGCCTAAAATTTTTAGATATTTGCACAAAACTGTTAGGATAACGGCACGATTACGATTTCCGCGTACCTTACTTTGAAAGTTAAATTTGTGTTCTTGGAGTCATTTTAAGAAAAAAACTGTATATGTTATAGGTACCAAATCGGCCTGTCTTAGCCGGTAAAATAGATTTCCTGTTTTTTATAAACCTGCAAATATCTTGGAAACTATGCGAGATGTGGCAAAATATATATAGACCTTTTCTGTAGAAAATTGAATTTCCTATAAAAAAAAACATTAAAATGATAACCAAACCTAATCTAATCTAACCTAACCTAATACGTCAATAATATTCACTGCTAATTGAGTTTTAATACATAGACATTTCTTGAGTCTCGTATAAGCAGTTGTGAACGGAGCCTTTACGTTCCCTCGACCATCATTTCGGGAGGGAGGCAGTTGTTCTGCAATTTCACCGAAATATAAGTATACTCGGAAACTGCGCAGATGACAAAAAAATGTCATAAGATATAAATTGTTGGAAATTTAATTTTCTACAAAAAAGGTCTCTTGATATTTTGCCATATTTCGCATAGTTACCGAGATATTTGCAGATTTATAAAAAACAGGAAATCTACTTTACCGGCTAAACCAGGCCCATTCGATACCTGTGACATATACATTTTTTTCTTAAAATGCCTCCAAGAACACAAATTGAACCTCTAAACAAGGGGCCACGGAAATCGTAATCTTCCAAGGATAACTATAGCAAACTCAGCCAATCATTCTCTGAATTATTAAAAAGAATAGAAAAAAAATAATTACATTTTTATTTTTACATTTTCACATTTTTCTGGTATCTTATAAACAATTACGTAAAATAATATTAATAATAACTAAAACATCATTAATCTTTCTAAAATCCATAGTCTACTTATTGTCAAATGTATTTTTCAGACGTGGCAATCGCCACTGAGCAGAAAAACAACATACTGAGAAAATTCCCTAAAGCAGAAGATAAACTGTCAATAACTGAAGAAGACACTGGCAGGCCAACAGGATTGTTCAACGAGTTCTTATATGATGTAACACCGATAGGCGAAGAAGACTGGACAAACGCGAATCTGATAGCGAAATTCGTTTTAATTATCCGCGCACCAGCAATGTTCCTGCTACAATTATTTATCCCACTTGTGAACCCGACTGCCGCAAAGAAAGGCTGGACCAAGCTGCTAAATTGCTTCCAGCTGTGTGTGACACCGACGTTGGCATTGTTTCTATTAAACGGTTAGTCGTATTAATTGTTGCGACTTCCTACGACTGCAGTTATAAATCGCCGCCACTAATAAAAGCTCAAGCTCTCCCAGACACATTTACAGGCGCGATGAAATACGAGCGACCGCTTTTTTCCTTCTTTTTATTTTTCAAATCGCTGGTGTGTAGCCGAACGCTAAATAAATCGTTCGACATTCGTGTTCCAACGACTGTTACAGACTGAACTTCCTTTACATGTTCATTTTTTAAAAGGATTTTTTTCAAAATAAAAGAACCTCTCCACCATTTATCTATATTTGTTTAATATTTAATTTTAAGCGATATTAATTTTATTTAATTTGCTACTATATTGATTTAATTTAAAATTTTATTCATTTAAGCCTGCTACATTTATTTAAGTAAAACAATAACATTTTATGTACTACGTGACTGGTTTCAAAAAATTTTTTTAAAATGAAGCACTCTTTAATTTCACAATTTTTTAAAGATATATCAATGATGTAAATCCATAGCATATAATTTACTATCATTTGTAAACATAATGCAGTTAAAATTAAGTGCATGATCTCATTAATTCAGTGACACAAGTTGGAGTTCGTTAAATAAAAAGTAAACTGAACCTGGACAATAAAATTATTCGTCCACGTTATACACATTAATATATTAATATCGTCAATTTGATTGAATTTATAGTATTAATATATTAAGAAGAAGTCGGGTTATCGTTTAAAAATTGAATAACAAATGTTTTACCACGTAGATTATTTACGAGACGGCGTAGAAAAATTCCAGACGTCATATGTTCTTATACAGATAAAAATATTGTTGCTTTTTTTTAAACAGCAGTATTTCTTTATTATACGAGTAAAAATATTGTTGCTTTTTTGTTTAAACAGCAGCACGCCTTCTAGTGCAGCCATTGTTTGAGCTTCAGTATTTTCTATTGCGAAAACAATGTTCATATTCGGATTTGTAGGAAAAAATATTTCCTCCGAGATTTTGAAATATTTTGCAAATTTGCCAGATGTTTGAAAGCGAAGGAATGAAATAACGTTAACAGCGTTCAATGATTTCGATCGTTCAAAATTATTTATTAATATTACGTTATAGTTTGTGTGGTATAGAAATGTGAAATTTATACTATCTCTCTGTGCCATTATATGGCAAATACAATGGCGTAGCGATCCGATTAGTCAATTTAACTGTCGTCTCATTTTCACCGTTCTTTTGCAGTCTGGCACGGCCATATTGGCCCCGTTCCAATTCTGGCGATATTCCCCCTTGCTGGCGCGGTAATTGGTGTAATTGTATTCCTTAAAACCGACGCGGACCGTGTACCTAAGTATCATAATGTGAGTACTTTGCCTTCGCACAATTCCCACTGACTTCTTTTCGAATTTCTTCCTTTCGGTGAGAAAAAACGATTTCTTTCAAAGTCTTCCAGTTTAAGTCTTTAGAAATGTTTTTGTAAAGTCTTCAGTTAGTATTCAGAATATTTTATAAATTAATGCTTATATCGAAAAAAGTTTTTAATAAATTCTATTTAAAATATCACTAAAATTATGGACATCTTTCCTAGTCAAATTGAGCGTTTGAACGGGAGTAGTGAATTTGAGTTAGCATTTTTCACAAATTAATTTCGTTTCGTTGATTGCAGGACAGACCAATAATTTACGAATAAAGCAAATGTTATATAAATGAATAAATAATTTAGAAACTATGTAATATAAGCTACATATAACAATATTGTATTTGCTGAATAAATTATTCGATTTAACCCCTTGTCGTACCCGCTAACTCCCGATTGCTCGGGCCATAATAAACAAGAAGGTCGGTCACGCGTCGAGCCATTTAGCTGTTTAGCCGTGTGCTCGAACTTGCGCAAAATGTATGCGTCTTATGACATGTATATTTCGGTGCAACGAAAGGAATTGTGAAATAATAAACACGTATGGGCTCAACTAATACTTTTAAGATGTCTGGAAAGGAATTATGATCAATTCATCGGTGAACAAAAATGATTTATAATTTGAAAGTGGATAATGTATCGGTAACAATTTGTAAATTAATACTTAATTTAAATTAATAATGTTTTGAGAAAACTCGTAGAAAATTAGTAATCTTCGTGTTAGCGTTGTTTACGTCTGTCACGAATGAAGTACCACGCGCCAGGCTCGTGTTGTTTACGTTTGGTCCGAACGAAGTACCACCAGTGATTGTATATGGTCTCGGGTTTTTCGCGCATGCGCGACTAAATGCAGGAACGTTATTGGCGGGAAACCGGACAGAAGAGTGCAAGACGACACGACGAGACGACCGTACTTCGAAATTTTGGTAAGTTAATGTTAATATATTCGATTTCATAATAGCAATTAGTATTGGAGAAGGAGCTACTTGCCAATTCATATTTGAAAATCGAAAAAAAAAATTTGCGAAACTATGCGGGGTGACTAAGGTACCCCATTTTAGCCCAACTTTGTACTTTACTGACGCTAAAATTGTCGCGCATGCGCGAGAAAACCGAGACCATATACCATCACTGAGTACCACGAGTCAGGCTCGTCCTTATTGTTTACTCTCCAAATTTCTTACCACGAGTCTCACTCGTTGTTGGAGGCCAAGGGGTTAAAGCAATAACAAATAAGTAATTGAATAAATTACGAGATAAGTCTTAGTTGACTACGGTAAATAATAATTGCATCTACGAGGAAATCGGACTGAACAAAATTATACAACTTAATTAACATTAAACCTACCACGGTCAAATGACCGGTTGTATTTTTCACAATTATTGAAATTATAAAAACGATTTCATAGGAAATGATTCAACTGATTTATTTATTTAAACACTGATTATATTGAAAACCGTAAAAAGTTAAAGTAAATTCAATCTCTCCACTTCTATAGGGCATTTTAGTTTTATATGTTTTGTGCTTGGTAGGTTTAGCGTTAAAGTATATATAGGTACTAGAAATTTAGACACAGTTTGAAATTAATTCGCTACACCTCTCTATTTTTCAAGAAATCGATTTTTGTCACCCAAAAGGTAAGAAATTGCTGTTTTAAATCGACATCCATGCGTATCCATAGGATCGTAATGACGGACGACAAATTAATTGCAGGCTTTCGCATTTTTTGGATTCATGGCTGCCATGCTGACGGTCTATTTGCTAGCCGGCGAAGTGATGGCAGTTCTCCAATGCGTGGGATACGCTTTCAGTATATCGGACGCCATGCTCGGTATCACGTTCCTCGCTTGGGGCAACAGTGTTGGGGGTAAGTGGGCAAATTAGGTTACGAGTTCATTATCCACACAATTTTAAACGATTGGCTACCGCACCTGTCGAAACAATTTGAATGAGATATTTTATCATACAATTTATCTTTCATTTATATTGATTAACATTAATCTAATCGAACTCATATTTTAACTGGATACATTTAATCCTGTAATGTTGAAAAGGCGTTACAAATTAATTGCTATTAATAATTCCATGTAGCACTAGGAATAATTTCCGAGGAATTTATATTAGGTTGTTGCATATGAAATGTCCGATTCTAGAATGCAAATGTTATGTAGCGTTTCGATTAAGAAATACTATTACGATCTATGGGGATATTATTTTAAGGGAAAAAGCTGATATTATGGTCTCACCTTCAATTTTTATTTAGATGTACAATTTTACTTTTATATAAAGTTTATTTCGATGTCAATCAATATGATTGTCGAGTATTCGTTTTATATGAGTGGAGAAATAACATTTTAACGATAGCATCATGTGATGATTGGTCAAAATTGGTCGAATGCCCTATTCGTCCACGGTAAAGAAGACTACAAAATGGAGATGAGAATCTTGTAAATGATGAACGTGAACAACAAAAAGAATGTGATTTCTACTTTAATACAATCAAGATTCTTGCAGTTCATTCACAAATTCGTTGATTAGAATGATGCTTACTTTGATCCATAAGTTTGTTTCACAGAAGATTATGTTTGTTTAACGTTACTGTTAACAATCGGACATTTCATATGCAACGACCAAATAGTTAGATCTTGATTTGGATCTCTTTAACGTAGAAATGTAATTTTACACTTTTACAGTATGCAATAACCTATTTAAGGTTATATTATTTAACCTTTCTTAACCTTTTTCTAGCTTCACGCTAAGATAAAATATGGCATCTAGTATATGAAATGATATTTTACCAAACGCTGATAATACACAATGTATTTCTTCATATAAAAAGAAACATGAAATATTTGAAATAAAATTGCATCTGATTTAATACAGTGAAATTTACTTCAATGTGTGCTGCTATAATAGGGATGGGAAAAAATAGTTTCGTTCTTCCGAAATAAAAAATCTAATTTATACTTATTTATTATTCGTCTTTGTATGGTCGGTATCAAAAAGAAAGAAGAATATTCAAAATTAAAAAACTGGTTCCACTTTTAATACAAAGCATTGATTTTTTCGTCTCTATTTTGTTAGTAAGAGGATCTAAAAATTATAAAATAATATCTCTGGGCATAATTATAGCTACACATGTGTTGAAGACATATGCAAGATTTGAGTTCGATTAGTATAGTAGTTTCAGACATATCACGGCAATCGTTTGTTTGTAAAGTCATGGGTTCGAGAAAAACGCGTATAAAATAGTCAGCCTATGATGCGTCCATTAAACGAGCTATAATTTCATTATATTCTTTAACACAATGATCAAATTTTAGGAGCATATGCTTAAAATATTCTACTTTCAACGTTCCTAAATAACAAAAGTATTGTATTAACATTTTAGACCTATCACACTAGAATACCTCTTAATTGTTCTGTTTGCTTCATTCAAGCGCGCAAAATAGACATTATAATCACGCGCACCGAATCACGTGACAGCAGTGATCGTGAATTCATTAAATATTTAGATAGAAATTATGTGGATAGTAACTCGGCGTTCATGCGAGTGTCCGAACAACGCTTCATTCGGGCGTTAACTGGCAATTAATATACGGCGCAATCTGCTTACAGATATGATATCAAACATCGCCATAGCTAAACAGGGATATCCGCGGATGGGATACGCGGCCTGTTTCGGTGGACCCATGTTTAATACACTTTTGGGATTAGGGTTAACTTATGGCAAGGACGCCGCGAGGCATCCCGATCACCGCACGCTTATGAGAATGAGCGACATGGCGCCCGGCTGCTTCGCTTTCCTCCTCTGCTCATTACTGACGACCATTATTTACTTGAACGTCACTGGTTCGATCGCTCGTCGATCCTACGGATACCTTCTGTACTCGTTATACTTCACATTCATACTGATTCAGTTCCTCAGCGAATTCAAAGCAATCCATCCCCTCGGCACTGATCATCGGCCGGAAGATAATATAGAATAACAATGAAATGTGGTGTATGATCCTAATAGAATTTTTTTCAGAAAGATTATTATAATTATACCGTGGATGATAACATTGAACCGCTTTTATTTATTAAATCCGCTTCATCAGGCTTTGCTGTTAATCTTTTCGGAAAGAAATAATATTAACTGATTTTTTAAAGAAAATGTGGTATATGTTTTTGGTAAAATTGTTTTTTAAAATATTTATCAGAACTCTACTGTGGATGTCAACATCGATCTTCTTTTATTTATGCACGAAAAGCGATTTTTTTATCCGCTTCGTGAGACTTTCCTCTTAATCTTTTTGGAAGGAAATAATATGGACTGATTTTTTAAAGAAATTGTGGTATATGTACTTGGTAAAATTGTTTTTTAAAATATTTGTCAGAACTCTACTATGGATGTTAACATTGATCTTCTTTTATTTATGCACGAAAAGCGATTTTTTTATCCGCTTCGTGAGACTTTCCTTTTAATCTTTTTGGAAGGAAATAGTATCGACTGATTTTTTAAAGAAAATGTGGTGTACGTTCTTGGTACAATTGTTTTTTTTTTATATTGTCTTAATTGTACTGTGGATGTTAACACTTCACAGCTTTTATTTATGCAAATAAGTACAGAACAATGTCAGCATGACGATATTAATATAAAGATGATTAAATTCGTTTCAATTATCCGTGATAATGAAATAAACGAATATTAAATTTTATGAATGTTTTCTTATTTCAGTCGTTTCTTCTCAGAAAGGTAGAGACTGACATTGAAATAGTAAACAAATTTTGTCGGTAAGGTAGAGAGTGACATTAAAATGGTAAACTAAATTTTTTCGAAGTCGCCAAAAATCCTTCTGACAATAACCATTTTAGTCAAAAAGGAACCTATTCTCAAAATTTTATTCAATTCTAAGCATGGACGTCTTCGGAAGTTCAGCCGAAATTTTTATGGAAGTGGAAATGAAATGAAATCTGCGGCTGAACTGTACTTTAGAGGACCAAAAATTTTCAAGTTTTCTGTATGTGATGCTACACACTTGGACAAGAAAATGATAGACGTGTAAGTTTTAGTACACGAAATTCAAATTTTGTTACCAGAGTTCACTGGTTAAAAAGTTATACACCTGTAAACATGAACAATTTTAAGCATTTTTGACAGGTTAGAGCGTCGCTATATTGGATATTCGTTGGGTGGTAAAGGTAGGACTGTTGAGCGCATGTTGGATAGATGGTGGGTGTTCAGCGCATCGGCTGTGGTACTGAGCGGTATAGTCCAAGTTGGTTTGTAGTTAGTTAAAACTGCTCAAATTTACACGCGTATAACTTCTGAACCAGTGAACTCCTGGCAATAAGACTTTCATTTTCGGTACCTTCTCATCGAAATCTATAGGACTGCATAATTAAAAGTTAAAAAAAATTGGTCCTCCAAAGTACAGTTTAACCAAATCTGCAATGTAATTTTGTATAAATTTTGATTTAAAAAATTTTAGGGGCGTGGGCTAATTAAATGGCATGTATATGATTGAAACTAACATAAACATTTTTCAATTCGTCTGAATCATTCGAAAAAATAATATGCAGAAGAAGGGATTTTGATAAAAGTATGAATATATTAAAACTCCGGATTCTGCTTATGTATAATTTTAACAGAATTGAGATTTAGAAGAGTGGAGGTCTCAGGAAAGACGAGCGAAGCTTTCTTCACCAAACGATGCGATGCCTAGAAATGAGCCAACAAAGTAACAACAAGATCGACATTTCAGTTCTTATAAGCCAAAGGGACGTCTTGTACGCAGATACATCCGAAAATCGTATACTAGCATTATCGGAGAATGAGAGAAAGCAGTTCGACAAGGATATATTACTCTTTCGATATTTCCCAGCGAACAAGTTGAGATGTTTCTATCTTCTAACTGAAACAACATGGCTACAGAGGACACATTAATACGGATGTAGTTTCTTTCTTACTTCTAGTATGCACATATTCGATAGACAAAAATATCGAAAGCTCCTATCTATAATAAAATTAACAATGGTATAAACAACGTCTACACAAAGTAATGAAATTTTATTTCAGATTATTAACTGTGTTATATAAGACTGTTTGTTTTGCATCAAAGTGATAAAGAATGTTGTTGTTGTTGATGAAGCAAGCTTATATTTTATTCATATTGCTATAAAATAATTCATGGAGAATTTGCACAATGATTTTGCAATTTTTATTTTAAAATAATTGGTTATAAAGACGACTTCATGGGAATTTGTTCAATAAATTTCTTTACTTCGGCATATGTTATAATAAACATCACACAAAGTCACATCACACATAATGGAAAATTTTAATGCTCGATAGGTTTAGTGTTAACTCGAGATAACTAAACTATAACGCGTGAAAATAACGACGCTAATTAGAAATACGAATATCATCGAACGCTTTTTATTTAATAATAAAACTACTTTGACTTCTAAACGAAGCAGAACAGATAAAATGTAAAAGTTATATTTAGCATAGAACAATGCTAAATTCAAATCTTCCGAATATCATTTTTTCGAAAACTTAGTTGTATAGGGTTAAGTTAATCGATGCGACTTAACACGAGGTTATGTACCTTTTTTCCGCCAATGATTTTAATTTATTCTATGAATGTTTAATTTATTCTATGAACAAATTCTACCATTTCCCGCTGAACTTCAGCAAAATCAATCACCAGAAAGAGCTAAAACTGAATTATTTCGAGATTAGCAAAGTGATTTGCCAGGACAATTTTCCTTTTTCAGTTGCGAAGCTTAATGAAGCACGGCTAACGCAGAGATTGGCTGAATCATTAGCGTCTAATCTCTGGGTCGTCTTATCTAGCTTCGGTGGATTTTCGTCGTTTAGCCAAAAAAAGCAGCTAGCCGTAGCCTGCGCGATGGTGGATGGAACTGGCAACCGAAATGACGGGCAATTTGTAAGTGCGCGAGTTAACGAGCCCATTCACCGAAACGGCTATTCGTCTTTCTGGTAATGCAATCAGCACATTTCACGCGCACTTTTGCATTCGTTTCTGCCGGCGCAAGCAGTCGAACGCCTCTGTTCCACTAATTACCTACAAAATTAACGGGCACGTCACCGTGCTCGAGTCGGTGTCAGCCTTGCTTCCCAGCAGATAATTAACCATAACGTCATTGTGGATAGGTTCAACCAGGCACCTATTGTTCTGTCGTTAACCATTTCATTTCTGTCATTACCAAGAACATCGCCGTCTCGAAATATTTACGTCCTCTGGCACTACCCGAATCCTAATTGCCAATTGAGATGCTCGGAACTCGAATTGAATGGCTCTTCACTTTTTTCAATCTTAAAATTTTATTTTTAAATATATGGTTTGCCTTTCATTTACCTATTAACCTTTTACTTATTTACCTTTTACCTACTTACCGATTTACCTTTTACCAATTTATTTTTTAACGATTTAGCTACTTAACTGTTACCTATTCACTTTCTACCTATTAATCTTTTATCTATTTACGTTGTGCCGATTAACCTCTCACCTATTTACTTTTTACCTATACACATTTTACTTATTTACATAATTTCTTATTTATTTAGGTACTCATTTATCTATTTACCTATTTACCTATTTACCTATTTACCTATTTACCTATTTACCTATTTACCTATTTACCTATTTACCTATTTACCTATTTACCTATTTACCTATTTACCTATTTACCTATTTATTTAGTTACTTATTTACCTATTTACCTATATATTTAGTTACTTACTTACCTATTTACCTATTTATTTAGTTACTTATTTACCTATTTACCTATTTATTTAGTTACTTACTTACCTATTTACCTATTTATTTAGTTACTTATTTACCTATATACCTATTTATTTAGTTACTTATTTACCTATTTACCTATTTACCTATTTATTTACTTACCTATTTACCTATTTATTTAGTTACTTATTTACCTATTTACCTATTTACCTATTTAGCTATGCACCTATGTACCTATTTACCTATGTACGTATGTACCTATGTACCTATGTACCTATTTACCTATTTACATATTCACCTATGTATCTATTGCTTATTTATATTTTACCTATGTATCGTTACATTTTAGTAATTATTTCATAAATTTTCAAAATTCGTAGTTCCAAGCTAGACCTTTTTTAATACATTCCCTAAAAGCAGTAGCAATTTCTATCATGCTCGTTGTCACTAACTTAACAAAATATTTTCTACGATGATTATTATTTTGAAAAACTACTTTTTCATAAGGCATATGGTACATTGAAAATCGCATTACTAGACTTCTGGTAAGTGAAATATTAATAATTATAACTAGACTGCGGACATTTATGTACGAGAGGAGGTTTGTGCATTAATTGTAAAACACAAGTGCTGAATAGAAATTCATATCTTTAACCATTAATTTTAATATAGTGCAAGCAATATATTAACACCCTAGAAGTTTTTAAAATTGCAGCTACTCATTATTTACTTAAACCCATAAAATCCATAGTCTAATTAAAACACACAATAAGAGACAGAAAATTCGAATATAAAAAAGAGAATTGAATTATATTTCTATAGTTACGACACTAATTTTTTCGTATTAATGTAACCTTGTTATAAAATCGTGACTACTCGGAGCGTTCAAATTATTTTTTTCGTATATTTGGCCATTGTCCTCTGATAATATCTCCTGGCAATAAATCAGCTTTTGGACCAGACGATTTGCCGCGCATTTTCGGTAAACATGTACGCCGCCAGCATTCCGGTTTCCATTCACAATAACGATTGTACCGTCGCAAATCTGCAGACGAGTCCTGTTAATTACCGGTCTGCCCGGTGGGCGAACCCTTAGGCCTGCCTCCCCTGCGGCTTTCCGGTGTTAACCATCTCTACCCCTTGACACTTCCCGTAACAGTTCTCTTTCCGTAGCGGATTTCACCCCCATGCACGTCATGCTGGGCGGCGATTACGATTCCGCAAACGACTGGGTCTTCAAGATAGCGAGAAGAACGATCGTTGACCATTGTCCAGTTTCTGCAATTTTTAATATTTCAGGGGACGCTGCGGGGTAGTGAAATATACAGGGTGTCCGTATAGGGTAAATGCTGGTTATATGAAATATTCCAAAGGCAATTATGTGAGGTAATTATTCCAATGGACGCCCATTTAAGGCCAGTAATCAGGCAATTTAAGCATTGTTATTATTAGACTACAGATCTTTATGCAAAATAAACATTAATATAACAGAGTGAAACAAAAGATGTCTTAAGAAAACATTTCTATATTTTCACTAATTACAATACTTAATCGATAAGTGTCACAAAATTCTGAACAAGAAGTGTCCCAGAATTATCCCCACTCCTGCGGGTTATATCATAACAGGATCGGATTCATTTAGATTTCACTTAATTTTGATAGTAATATAGATTTAAATAACAGAGTCTACCAAAAAATGTCTTAAGAAAACACTTCTATAACTTCACTAATTACAGTATTTAATCGATAAGTGTCACAAAATTCTGAACAAGAAGTGTCCCAGAATTATCCCCACTCCTGCGGGTTATATCATAACAGGGTCGGGTACATTTAGATTTCACTCAATTTTGATGGCAATATGGATTTAAATAATAAAGTGTACCAAAAAATGTCTTAAGAGAACGTTTCTATAACTTCACTAATTACAGTATTTAATCGATAAGTGTCACAAAATTCTGAACAAGAACTGTCCCAGAACTAACTCCACTCCTGCGGTGTATATCATAATAGGATCGGGTACATTTAGATTTCACTCAATTTTGATGGCAATGTAGATTTAAATAACAGAGTCTACAAAAATGTCTTAAGAAAACACTTCTATAACTTCACTAATTACAGTATTTAATCGATAAGTGTCACAAAATTCTGAACAAGAAGTGTCCCAGAATTATCTCCACTCCTGCGGGTTATATCATAACAGGGTTGGGTACATTTAGATTTCACTCAATTTTGATGGCAATATGGATTTAAATAATAAAGTGTACCAAAAAATGTCTTAAGAAAACGTTTCTATAACTTCACTAATTACAGTATTTAATGGATAAGTGTCACAAAATTCTGAACAAGAAGTGTCCCGGAACTATCCCCACTCCTGCGGGGTATACCCCGTGAGGGGCCGTGAAGCCCGCGAGAGGCGAAATATTGTTGTAATGTCTACAATTATAAAATACAATGCGCCAGGCTGGTCAGTTGACCCGCAACGTCAAATTCGTTATTAAATTCCAGAATACGATTTTTTAATTCCGAGTAAACAAGCAACAGCTCCACAATGAACCCGGCACCACAGATGTCGCATTTGCATGGTTCCCCTGGTTATTGAGCAGATGTTTGTATGCTAATTTGTTGTACAGTCAAAACTGGCAAAGGTAAATGTTCATTTAGCATAGAAACGTAACGCTCGCGACAGAATTACAATTCCTGCGGATGATCGGGAAGGACGGGACGACGACGTAGACCGGCATGGTAACTTTAATTAAACCGTAACATTTGTTTTACGGATGCTCACACGTAAAATATATCGTTTAATTAAATATTGCTCGCTCTAGCTAACATTAAATGCTCATAATTTGCGTTCGTTTAATCATGAATATTCACGGGAGCGGTGTTATCGTTATCTCGCTTTCCTTCGCAAACAGTCAAATCCCGGCGGATTTCGAGTTTCGACTTTGACCCTTATCGGTCAATACTCTCTCCCGTGTTTGTCGTTCATTCAATCTTAGTTCCTGCGATAACATCGCGCCACCAGATACATTAGCTTTCACGACGAACACCTTTCATTCTAGAGTTTTGATAGGACCGGCGAGATGCGACCCGCACTGCGTGCACCGTCTATCCGTCTGTAATATCCATTTGCTTTAAAACGGACCCGTGCAGGTTTTATCTACCACATCGCAATCCGTTTGAAACGTCTCGCACACCCCATTGCATCAATTCGCAATTAAAATCGAAATTATTTAAACCTTCCATGCGATAGACGAAGCTTCCGCCGATAAGAAAAAAAATGGAAACCGTTTTGGTTGAATAAAATATGAAACACTCAAAATCTTCTAAATTATTCACGGGAATCGCAGAATTAACCAGTTAACTGTTTTTGACAAGTAAACTCGTCGAGAAAAAAGTGCAAAATTTTGTGCTATGACGAGTATATTCGTCATGAGTAATAGGAAGTGACAAGTTGCAGTTTAAATTGCAGTTTTAAAAGGAACAAATAGAAGTTTATAAATAATCAATATAAAAAAAACGCGTATAGTATGAATTATTTTTCGTAAATGTATCGTTGCCTTTTATTAGTCATCACAGAAGCAATTACGGATTTATATATTATTATATATTATTTTAGACTATGCAGTAAGTGGCGCGCCTGGTAATAAAAAACAGGATGAGGATCCTTTCGTTTCCTTTTTACGTGTATTCAAGAGGCGGCGTTTTTTATAGCTCGTGTGCAGGATTCGAGTTGTAAGGATCATCTAAATTGAGTTGTGGACTACCTACCTGCTAAGATATTTCCCTGAACATTTTTGTTTATATTTTATATGAGTGAATGCAAATTGAAAAAATTGAGAAATTATAAAACAAAGAAATAATTAAGAGTGAACTGTTTATTTATAAAAAATTCAAACTTACTATTTCTAAGTATCCATATGTTTTGATCAATTTGAAATTCGTCAGTAAATGATACTGCCTAACGGTTGTTTATGAAAGTGGGTTAAGTCCATTGACGATCCAAAAAGAATATGTTATTTTAGTTCAATTCACATGAAAGTGATTTATGTAATCAATTTAAATATTTCTAAATTCGTAGAAACATTGTCAAACTTAGTAAACTTTATTTATATTTTTGAATCGAATAAAATGCAAAGCTTTAAATATCTTGAGAGAAAAAAAATTGACTTACAACACTTTTAAAATAACCAGTCCATATTTAGACCAAAAAATAAGTTGAAAAAGAAGAATAATGTTTTTTCGTTGAAGGTTTCATTTTTGTGAAAATCGAGTTTCAATATTCAACGAATACGCGTGCTATTAAAATAGGAATCGGCTGGTGCGTCTGATCATGGCTGACCGGTTGTACTTCCTGTAAGTAGTAGAGCACGCGAACTGGATGCATCCTCAAACTCACTTTTTTTGAAAACGAAGCCTCAATCGAAAAAAAAGTCATTCTCGAATTTTAGTTTTAAATTAGTACTCATTATTCTAATATTACCTAAAATTAAATCCAGTTAATATTTGATACTTTAAATCAGAATAATTTTTTCATAGATAGACAAAACGACTTCAGCTTTTTCTGCCAAGCTAGACGAATCAGTTTACTATGTGCTTTCATGTAATAAAAATTTTGGAAAAATAGCGTTTAGTCTGAATTACAAAAAATCGTACGATCTGTTAGGAAATATCGATGGTCAAAGTTATGTCCGTAATACAGTATTTCATCGTTAATTGTCGTGAAATTCTGAACGATAATTGTCGTGAAATTCTGAACAATAATTGTCGTGAAATTCTGAACAATAACTGTCGCAAAACAATCCCTCCTTTCGCGGGGTATACCCCGTGAAGGGCCGTGAAGCTCGAGAAGCCTCGGTCTTTTTTTATTATTTATATTTATTTTTTATTATATTTTGATGAAACTTTCACCATCATATTCGTGGATTTTTTCTAATGAAAATGATACCAAAGAAGATATAATTCCGATGGTATTTACATGAATAATGGACGATAAAAGTTTCGGAAAATTATTGTAAATACCATCGAAATTATATCTTATTTGGTATCATTTTCATTAGAAAAATTCCACGAATATAATGGTGAAAGTTCCATGAAAAGATAATAAAAAATAAAGAAATTTTCTCACTGGGCTAGGTGTTGTTTTCACACCGAAATACTCGACCCGTATTATATGACACTTCTCGGCGACCGAGGCCTCTCGAGCTTCGCTGTCCCTTTCTACGTTCGACACAAGTCAAAGAATAGTATTATCTCAACGTTAATTGTCGCCTCACTCTCTCTCCCGTGCCTTTTTCTCTTCTTTCCTTCTCTTCTCTTTCGCATTATTGTAAACAGCTGTACAGTCTGTCGCGTCGCTGTATAATTACCAGTTTGTTTAAATAAGAATATTTACATATATATAAAATACAAGTATATTACAGTGAGTGCGTACAATCATTTATTGTTTTTTCAAGACATTCTCAGACAGTATGACCTTCATATGACCTTCACTCGCACAGACTGTATATCCACCTCCAAACACGATAACTTTCGTCCCAAACATTAGTTTTGTATCTGTATAAATAACAAAATTATTAGGGATGGCAGAATTAAATAAGACACACTCTGCAATATAAAAGAAATACTCCCATTTAGTGCTCTGTAAAGTGTTATGCATAAAGTAGATTCGCGTCTACGGAGAACAGACTTGTAGCAGAGAGATCGAGGGAAAAGTCTCCATAAAAGGTGAACACTTTCGAGATAAAAAGTGAACACGTCGTTGACACGTGCAAAAGCCGTGCGTAAAGTAGCATCTCATTGCCAGAAATATGAAAGCGTGTGGCAACATTAACTTTGAACCTATACACCCGTGGCTGGGCCATTTAGTTCTCGACTTGTGCAAGTATTGCCAAGGCATTGTTCCCGACGCATGTGCCAAGGGAGTCGTTCATTGTCCCCGGCCAAATGTTTAATTTCAAGCCACCGCGACCATCCATACCATTCTTTCGAGCTGCCAGAATGCGGCTGAAACAATGAACGTGGATGACTACTCGGGAGAAAAGTTTCGTTACCGCTGGATTTTCAACTCGCTCCACTTTGCAACCGTCTCGACATGGTTCGCAGGTTGTAATTCTCCTTAGAGGGCGCGGCTGGCTTGTCTGTGTGTCTGTGCGCACGTGTTTGTGTGCGTGTGTGTGTGCTAGGAGTTCTTTGTTGAAATAAATTTCGACCGAAAAAACTGGAGTCCTTTCAACGATTGCTGTCCTCGTTGCGGGAATTTCCATGCATTCTCTCGGGATCTTGATGAAGCTCGGGAAGAAACGGAACTTTACAGGTGGGAGGTCATTTTACATATGCTGCTGGGTTAGGATTCGATCGAAATCCTAATTTTTTTTAGTACAGTGACTCACATAAATATTCGGACACTGTGACTTAGAATTCATGAAGGAAATTGTTATATTGCGTAAAGATACGCAGTCAACTAATAATTTATATAGCAACACGAATACTGAAAATAATAATTTTATAATAATTATACACACTGCCTACACTGAATTATTTATGTAAGAATAATATAAAGTATATTCACATCTCTATTACATAAATTAAATTTATATTGCAGATATTGTGTGAAATTTAAATAAGCTCCTTGTGAATAATATGTACGTGTCCTTAAAAACAAGAAATATTAGGTACACAGTGTATTATTGTAGTTAGAATTTAGTAAAGTATATATAATGTGTAAAATTGATGTTTGTACCTTGTAAGCAATTTTCCAACAACAATTACAATATGTATACTACATATTCTTAAACTTATAATTCAATAAAGACAGATTTTAGCCAAGATACTGTATAAAATTGAAATGTACATCCCGTAGGTACAGATTATCGATATTATAATGTAAAAAATATTTTAATTTGATGATAAAGATTAGTTTCAATAAGAATAATTTCTCATATTGAGGACAGTTAAATCTTCAATTTTTATAGTTTTACCGGTGGGATTTTAAAAACGTGCTAGCGTATTTTCTGGAATTTTTGCACAATATCTTTATTCCCAACATGAATGCATCCTGAAGAACGACATCCTTTGCGTTCAAGATAATATTTCCTTGTTTGTATTACTAAGAATTTATTGCAATAAATTATTACTATAATCTATTACATTCAGAACACACGATCCCCATGTGTATACTCCCGGCAGTCTCTGCTCCCCTTCTACTCAGCATTTTAAATGATAGCCGCACTTTATATCCTGCTGTTGAAAGAAATAAAAATTTCAAAAACCCTGAACGAAGGCCGCCCCATAGACGGAATTTCTCAAGAGTGACACAATTTCTTAGAAAAATGATCCTGTTTGCTATGTGCAGCTGGTCTTCAATAAGTAAGTTCAATTTCGGAATATTAAATAATTTATAAACTGATTAAAAATTGACTGGAACTATCTAATCCTAAATCTTTGTGTAAACATCCATAAATAAAATATATAGACAAAATTTCATGTATCTATCTCATCTCAACTAACATTTGTCCACAACGAAAATCATATTAATATTACTGCATTAGCAAATAATATTTATTAATAGTATAATCGTTTATTTTATTCGAATTTTGCAGTCTACTATTATGATTTTATTATGAACACATTCCTATATTAATCAACATGCAGTTGACTACAAAATTGTTTATAGAAAAGATTCATAGTTATTTAATTCAAATTCATTGCTCTTTAAATAGATTTTGTTTTACCTAGAATAATTACATTTAATTATAGTAGGAAGAATTTCTTAATCACCGAATATGTATAATATAGCATTTTGGTTCAAATAATATTACAGAAACTACTAGATGATCCATGAAATTAAATTGACTAAATTTCATCTATGTGTACTAGGAATTTCATAAGCTGTTCTAAATATTAATAATAGTGTTAGTATATTCATCATGATTTTGGTCAAACTTCGAGATCAACCAAATCGATACACGTACCTTGCGCTAAATAAATTACACGAAATATATAGAAATACATATTTTAAATATGCATTAAAGGGAATTTTGAAAAAATTGCAATTTGTCGGAATTACAGACAAAATAATAAAAATTGTTTCCCACAATTTGTTGGTGCTCCTGTATTGAAAATATAAATAATTCTATGTGCAGTTCTGTGTGAATTATATATATTCCAAAAATTTCATCAAATTCGGTTAAAGATGTTGAAAATTGCAGTTTCTCGGCTTGTAACTGTAATAGATTTAAAAAGTTTTCAAAATTTTCTAAATATACAGGGTGTTCACGCTATCACTAGCCAGCGTTTTTCTTCCAAATAATAAATATTAGAAAAAAATGATAGAGGAAAAAGTAATACTGTTTCTGGTAAGTAACATAATGGCGTATGTAATTTTCTTGTGTTCGCACTACTTTCTTAGAAATGAAGGTGACCTTCAATTTTTTAAATGAAATTCTATGTATTTTTTTATATCATATAAAATCGTGTGTCAAGACAAATTTATTCGTATGCAACACAATGACCTTCAAGGTCATACAAGGTCAGAAATGGAAGGAAAATTTTCAATATTTCGTACGTAATATTTCGTAAAGATATCATTCACGATGCACAACGCCCAGAAATGTAAACGACCTGCAAAGGAAACTAACGCGAAAATGTGCATTAATATTTCGGAAAACGTTAGAAGAAGCTAACAAGAATGTAATTAATAGAGCCAAAATATCTAGTCATGCACAAGGAAGTTATATTGAACATTTACTATAGCCTAGTCAATAAAGTACACTTGTAAACGCATTGGTACGAAATGTTCAAAATGTTTCTTCCATTTCTGACCTTGAATGATCTTGAAGGTCATTGTGTCGTATACGAATGAATTTCTTTTAACACAAGCTTTCATATGGTATCAAAAAATATGTAGCATTCCATTTACAAAAATTGGAGGTCACCCACATTTTCATGAAAATAGTGCAAATACAAACAAATTACACACGCCATTACGTTGCTCGCAAAAAGCAGTATTACTTTTTCCACTTTCATTTTTTTCTAATATTTATTATTGGCAAGAAAAACTCTGGGTAGTAATAGCATCAACACCCTGTATAATTTACTTAGATCCAGGAAACATATATTTTAAATTTATATTATAGGCACAGATCAAAAAGTTAAAAGTCGTGACCTTCGATTTTCTCTTCACAACTTCGACCAATAGCATTTTAAAAAAAGTTGTTTATACATTAACCAGTAAACTAATCCTTCTAATATCTTAAAAAGCTCAAGTCTTTTGGACCAATTTTAGAAAAGTTATCCGTTTTTAAAGGATGGCCTCAAACTTTTATCCGCTCCTGTGCATCAAATAAATTATCGGAAGTGTTTCTCTTAAAAATGATACGTCAACGTGCAAAAAATACACTCTATGTCTATATCGAACCACCATAGAGATCATTCGAGCTCTCTAAATGCTAAAAAGCCGACGCAAAGTAAATCGAAGCAAATATTTTCAACGCATGTTGCAAAAGCGGATCGCTCGCAATTTTTGCGATTTTCTTTTGACACGACACTGTAAAAACGTAGCCTGCAATCACAGAAACCGTGTTTGTTATCGTGAACACCCTATATATAACTGTTACATCTTTACCAAATACAATATTCTGTAATATGTCAGGATTACAAAAATAACTATGGGCCGTATAGATTTAAAATGTGCTCTTTACTCTGCTGTGGCTTCGACGGGACTGACTGTCCCGAAAAACTCTCCTTCCCTTTTCAACGGCGCGGCGACTCCACGGCATCTTACAAACATACAATGTAACTCGCCGCATCGCCCGAGCCGGCTAACGCTTACAATTCAGATCTTAAATACAGACCCAGATAAGAATGTTGTAAAATGCAACCTTCAAAATTGCCTCCACGATTCTGACCAATTGCAATTTTTTCAAAAAACATTTCTCATGTCAGCTAGTAAACTAATCCGTGTAATGTCTCAAGTCGTTTGGTCCAATCTGAAGAAAGTTATAATATTTGTAAAAGTGTCCGAATATAACTGTGAGCGACTGTGTTAAAGTTGAATAAAACAGCAGCGAAATGCTAACATGTTCCAGCGAAATAATTGACCACAAAGGAATAGTTTCCATAATGTAATGCGCAACCGCAATTTGGCGCTCCTTCCAGCGTGAATATTGCACGGACACAGAACTCGAACTAACGTAATTTTATTCCGATAGTTCACAGAGCGGCACTTCATTAGCCGTAATTAATTGTAACCCTGTAACTATAGCGCGAGCTGGCAGTATCGTTGACGGTGTTCTGCACACGCGAAGTCAATCGGTTACGACGAGTCTAACTTAATTACATATCGAATGTTATTCGCGACAGGTTGCACCAGAATCTGACACGGTGGAGAAGCGTATTTTCCTAACCGCTCGAATTGGCAATTTCGAGAGCGACCAAAAGCCGCGGCGAGAGATCCCCGAGTCGAATCGATAGCTTCGTTGTACCGAACACTGGAAAGCAAATACTGGACTGTTGCCCGTGCATCGAACTCCATAGAAAAATCCCCGGTTTTTTGCTCGTGCCAGCCAAAATCTCTTTTTATTCCTGCTATTTATTCCGAGCGGAATAGAAACAGGACCCCAAGCACGAGCCAATACAAGAAATCTTATACCGGCGTTATTTTTTATCGCTCGAACACGCGAAACACTGTTAAAACGTGACGAAAGAGTTTGCAGATACACTGGAATGGGATAGAAACACGCTCCCCCAATTAAGCAGTCGATTAAATGCGACAGTGAATAAAAATTGTATTGAATTGTCTCAAACTGGAGTTTCTAAACGCATGCGGATTGCGAATGGATGGCATTTAACACGTTGAATGTGGCGTGAATTTCATGCATTTTGTATAATAGAAGTTCCACTTATTATTCTTTTCCGTAATTCAGACTGAATGCAATTTTACCCAATATTTTCTTTACATTTCACCTGGTAAGCTAATCCATCTGGCTCGACAGAAAAAAAAGCTGAAGTCGTTTGGTTCATTTATGGAGAAGTTATAGGATGCATCTAGATTTCACTCAACTTTGATGGCAATATAGATTTAAATAACAGAGTGTACCAAAAGATGTCTTAAGAAAACATTTCTATAACTTCACTAATTACAGTATTTAATCGATAAGTGTCACAAAATTCTGAACAAGAAGTGTCCCAGAATTATCCCCACTTCTGCGGGGTATATCATAACAGGATCGGGTTCATTTAGATTTCACTCAACTTTGATGGCAATATAGATTTAAATAACAGAGTGAAACAAAAGGTGTCTTAAGAAAACATTTCTATAATTTCACTAATTACAGTACTTAATCGATAAGTGTCGCAAAATAATATACCTATGTTCTTAAATTCCTTTAGTCATTCACCTGTTTTAAAATATTCCTGCACATTTTTGTTAGACGACCATTTAAGGCCAGTAATCAGGCCATTTAAGCATTGTTATTATTAGACTACAGATCTTTATTCAAAATAAACATTTTCTGCATCGATTGGAAGAAGCGGGACACAAATAGAAATTCATTTCTATATTTGAAAATTTTATAAATTGCAAATAATATGCCTATGTTCATAAGTTCGTTAGTCTTAAATTCTTCAAATTTTTAGTATTTCAACTGTTTTAAATTATTCTTGCACATTTTTGTTAGAAATGTACAAAATCCGCAGACTATTAATTCGCAGCGAAAGATTGTTGTAATTTCTACAATTATAAAATACAATGCGCCAGACGAGTCAGTTTACCTGCAACGGAAATTCAACGGCGAAGTCGTTTGGTTCATTTATGGAGAAGTTACTCTCATGTAAAACGTGTCCCATCAATTATGAGACGGACTGTGTACGTATTCCCTTGCCATAATAACACCATCGGGTGCATTTAGATTTCACTCAACTTTGATGGCAATATAGATTTAAATAACAGAATGTACCAAACGATTTCTTAAGAAAACATTTCTATAACTTCACTAATTACAGTATTTAATCGACAAGTGTCACAAAATTCTGAGCAAGAAGTGTCCCAGAACTATCCCCACTCCTGCGGGGTATACCCTGTAAGGCTTCAGCGACCAAGGACTCTCGAGCTTCGCTGTCCTTTCTACGTTCGGCACAAGTCAAAGAATCGTATATCTGAACACGAAGTGTCACTGCCCGGACCCGTGGTTGTGACATTTATCGATTAAATACTGTATAAACAAATTCGAATATAACGAATTAATGCACAGTGTGCGAGTTTGATTGCAAGCGCGCATTTGGCAGCTTTTGCTCTAGTAATTATTTTGCACCATTTGGTGGCATTGTTTCTCGAGAAACGCCCTAAAAAATGCTGAAGAGAAATAGGTAGAAAAACGTCGTAAAAACAAGTGAACCGTTTCGTCGATGGAGGACACGATACACCTGAGAAAACAAGTTTGTTATCACGGACTTGTTATTAAAAAGACGAGGAATAAACAAACGATATCGCGGACGTGTCATCTCGGGACTGCGAGCCCTTATCTGCCAGCAGCCAACATGCTGTCGCCCTCGCGTTTCTGTTCCATTTACGAGTCCGCCGTGCTTTTCCGTTGAAACGCAATAACTTTTGAGGAGTGCTTCTCGGAATTTATTCAAACCGCCGATAAGGCGTGACGCGTATCTTCCGCCTGAACAGAAAAAAAAACGCAATAGCAATAGCACCCTTCATTTCTCACTATCTCACGGTAGATTTGTACGGTTTATTATTCCTTCGCGTCAACCTCTTGTCACAGATCATATCGTGATTCTGCGTACAACCAACGACAAAAACATACCTTTGCAGCACAAAATATTGAACACATACAGCGTACCATGAAAATATTCGAACGGTTTCAAATGATATGTTTAAGATTTTGAAAATTGTATTTACATCATATCAGACGAATTTTCGCAAATACGTACCAATATAAACACGGGGCGCGGACGATTAAACTAGGCGAAACACTATTGTCTATACGTTGCAACAAGCACGGAGGTATTCGATAGAATGCCGGCTCGGAGTCATCTCTTGATTGTTGAAGTCAAGGGTCCCAGGGCTAGGGGTAGGGAAGTGGGGGTTGTTCGACGCACAGGTAGCCGATATCGTTTCACGTTAAGGGTCCGTTCCTCGGGAAGCACAATGGCCCCAAATCCCGAAAACATGGTCAAAACCTTGAAAATGAATCTTCTCGCGGAGTCATTGTCATCGTTGTTTAGGGTACTTTATTGATGGTCCTATAGTGGGGTGTACGCGAAAACAGTCACATTTTTATACCTGAGTGATAATTTCGGCGTAAACGTCAGTCAAGCAGTTGTCGTAAAGGTGAGCAGAAGTGTGAACTGTTCAGTGTAAAGTGCATTTACTCTTTTTAGAAAGTATTATATGGAATTCTGTGAAATGGATGCTGATGGTGGAAGTAAGTGGAAATTTTTTTAAGGCTGAACTGTCTTTTGGAGGACCAGATGTTTTTAACTGTTTTGAACTCTTTTTTATGTAATCCTGTAGATATCGATGCAAACATTACGACAATATAAGTATTATTGTTAGAAATTCAATGGTTTATAAGTTATACGTCTGTAAACATGAGCAATTTAAGCGTTTTTGACAGGTTAGAGCGTCGCCATATTGGATATTCGTTGGGTGGTTGAGAGAGGACTGTTGAGCGCATGCGCTGGAGAGATGGTGGGTGTTCAGCGCATCGGCTAAATAGTACTGAGTGGTATAGTTGGTTCAGGGTTAGTTAAAAGTGCTCAACTTTACATGCGTATAACTTCTGAACCAATGAACTCCTGGCAATAAGACTTTCATTTATGGTGTTTTCTCGTCGAAATCTATAGGACTGCATACAAAAAAGTTTTAAAAAATTGGTCCTCCAAAAGAAAGTTTAACCTTTTTTAATATCCATGTGGTAAATATTGTTAATCATCAAACATATAAGTTAGTAACAAAATAAGGTACAAAGTGCTATGCATAAATATTGAAGATGTAGAGAAAAAGTTGATTGTCCCCAAGGTCCTACCAAAATTTTGGTTGTAACTTTTTCTTATACGAAGACTTTATTCAATGTTATTTAAATACTGAATTCATATTTTCCAAATATTCTTTCAACTAAACATTTAGCTTATATTTTCTAAATATTCAATGTACATTTCTTGTATACGTTTACAATATTTAGACCAATATTTCTCTTATATTCAAAAGTTTGGCTTAAGAAATATTTTTCCATTTGGAAATGATATTTAACTAGATATTTAAAGATATTAAAAAGGTGGAGAACACTCATCTTCGTGTTTCTTTGTAAAATCGGAAGAAAATGTGCAGTAGTAAAGAAAATGTATTGTAGTAAATTATTTACATTTCATACGTAGTTGTAAATATCTGCAGGAAAGATTGTGCGTAATATTCATTTCTACGAAATGTTACGAAGAAAGACGTGAACATTGTAGTCCTCAAGTGGGACAATATGGTATTACGTGCGTCGTATTTTCTCTTCTCCGTTATAAATCTACAGAGGAAATATCAGTGTTATACGTTGCAAGAAGACTCCGGTACACAGTATTTAATATGAATAATTCAGTTTGTTCAGTTTGTAAAATGGGTCATGGAAAAATATTAAGTGCGTCTGAAATGGAGACCGCACTGAATTTTGTTTTGTTAGCGACGTATTATTTTATTTATGAGACATGTGTATGAACACATATACATGTTTTCAAATAACTATTTTGTGAATTGATTTGCTCCATTTGGATTTAAACACCCAATATAGAAACAGAACCTGAGATTTGAAGTTGTTTACAAAATAATATGGAATCGTTCCTTCATGAATACAATATCGATTTATTAGGATAGCGTATTCTTCACTCTTCTGATAAACACCGTTCTGTTATGATGTACATTATATTTGGTTAAACTGTACTTTGGAGGACCAATTTTTTTTAACATTTTGGGGGGAAGTCCTATAGATTTCGACGAGAAAACACCGAAAATGAAAGTCTTATTGCGAGGGGTTCACTGGTTCAGAAGTTATACCCGTGTAAAGTTGAGCACTTTTAACTAACCCCAAACCAACTTGGCCTATACCGGTTAGTGCTACTTAGCCAATGCGCTGAACGCCCACCATATATCTAGCGCATGCGCTCAACGGTCCTACCTCTACCGCCCAACGAATATCCAATATGGCGACCGTCTAACCTGTTAAAAACGCTTAAAATTGCTCATGTTTACACGTGTATAACCTTTCAACGAGTGAACTCCGGTAACCAAAACTTGAATTTTGTATACTAAAACTTACACGTCCATCATTTTCTCGTCAAAATGTGTAGCAGCACATACAGAAAACTTGAAAATTTTTGATCCTCTAAAGTACAGTTCAGCCTTATATTTTCCTTACAATTGTGTTCTAAATAAAATGTTTTTTGTTCAACGATCTTTGGGTTGCTTGATCTTCTACCGCAATAGTGTATTTAAAACCGCTCACATATTTAAAACAAGAAATATTCCTTTAAGATTATTTAGAGTTTTATTCAACGATGTCCTTTTTATTCGTTTGAAAAGAACTTATTATTGGTATCGGAACCATTCTCCTATTTTTCCGTGTACACTGTTTCCATTTACTCGGAGCTTTTTTGAAACCAATGTATCGTGTAAATGGAGAATTAGAAATTGCAACGCTGCTATTTTTCATTGCCTTTTGATCTTTTTTCTGAAAATGATTCGACTATAAATGAAAGAGTAAGCCCGATTGGCATGGGCAAACGGCCCCAGCGCGGCGCCATTTTTAGGATAGTGTATCTTTGGTGAAAATTTCATTTTGAGAAATGTTCAGTTCTCTGCTCCCGTTTTTGAATTGGATTTAAAACCATTTACATTCACATTTCTCGGAAATTATGTAACAGATCTGAATAAATACAAAAATAAATAATGAGTCATAAATCAGCTTTAATGCTTGGATGTTTCTTTAATTTTCCAAAACATTTTAGTAGTAATTTTTGAAAATAGTATATTATGCTTCTCCTTGTCTTAATTGAATATTCTATGAGTTGTTTAAGTTCACGACTCCGCCATTAATATAGACCGCCATTTTGCTCATCAAAAAGTATGAAACAAGTTGAAATAAGCATTAAGCAATTTTAGGCTCATCATTTATAATGTTAGTTATATCCTGGGTTGTTGTTAATCAATCAGTTAATAACTGTTACAAGTAATTAACCAGTAACTGAGTGAAAAAATCATTGATTATGTACCATTACCTTTGCATCGTGAGTGAGTAAAATTTGAGTCATTCATTAACTTCTTGCCACTTGTTTCACAGTTGTAGTGATTACAATTTTTTCGTTACTGGTAACTTCCTAGAACAAAAATAAAAATTCACATTTATTGTACAAACAAATTCAATCTAACAGGTAAATATTATTGACAAAATAATAGAACTCTATTTCTAAAAGCTAGGGATTATTAAATTTCTTTAAATGATTATTAGGGTTGGTTTTCGTAATCAGGTGTTATAATACCTTCCCCAAAATGGTGTCTCTTATGCATAGATTTACTATAGTTCTACTCCCATAACTGAAAAAAGAGCTTACACTAATTGGTATATCTAATATATTGGTCAGAAACAGAAATTCTGTTTACGTACACATACAGAATTTAATCCTGAAACATGCTCGCAGCGGTGTCATGCAATGCTAATACAGCAACGTGCAATAGCGGCGTAGCGTAGTCTCAGGTGATAACCGTGTACAAGCGTGATAAATCACACGTAAGCTGCAGGTATTTATAAGATTATGGCATGGCTCATAAGGTTGCCTAAAAGTGAGTGCAGTAAAAAGTTGAATAAACTTCAACCAGGTTTTTATTGTGCTTGAAACTCGAGAGTACATTTAGCGGATTAGTAAATCTCTAATTGATTCCAGGCTTCATAAAGTAGCAGTATGATTCAAGCAAATGCAGTTTTTTATGTCCCCCTAAACTACACCTTTGGATTAATCATTAAAAAAATATGCAAGCCTTCTATTTGTAATATTTTTCCAGCTGTAGCAGATTCTAAGATATGCAATTAAATGTGTTTCTTACTCTTTACTTTCAAGGCTGTTCTAAATAGACTAATTTCGCAATAGATTTTCGTTAGATTTTTTTCACATCCTTAAACGGTTGGATTTATTATTAAAAAATATGCAATCTTTCTATGTGTAATATTTTTCCAGCTCTAGTAGATTCCAAGATGTACGATTTAATGTGTGTCCTACCCCTCACTTCAAGGACTGTTCTAATTAGGATAATTTTGCAATTAATCATTGTTTGATTTTGTTCAAATTGACATAAAATATAATGCTTTTAAAATTAAGGGGGGAGGGTTTATGTCATCACTTAAATTTGTTTTTTTTTAAATTGTGAAATATTCAACTTCGAATTTTGAAGCTATACTCCAACTATGCTGCAGTTTTTAATTTTTATCTAGAAAACTGTTTGTTGGATTGGGTTAAGATATTTTTTCATTGTAATTTAGAGGGTATGGTTTACTTTGTGACATATTTTTAAATGGAAAAGTTAATTTTGTTCAGAGCTATTGATATTAGATCATGATATTGAAACCAAACAAGATTAGTAAATGTTTGTTCTATCTTAACCTCCACCTAAATTTTAATCGTAGATACAGAATAACTTGAAATTTTACATACATGTAATTTCACATATAGGTAAATGTATTCTGTAGTATATGAGCCTAAATTCGTAATGGTATTGTCGCATTTAATAATTCCTTTTATGTAAACAAGACACACATTACACTGCTCGCCGTAAAATAACTCGAACGTCAAAGCTGTATGATATATTTTTGCAGAGATCGATGAGAACCACATTCCTTAAAAAAAAATATTTTCTGTTTTCTCAAGTATGTAGTAGCGTATCCTAAAAATTAAAAAAAATACGGGTTAACAGTTTTCCTAAAAAAAATTCCAAAAGCGGACGCGTACTCGAGGAATTTTCGAACTTAATTTTCTCGCAAAAAAGCCATAAATAATAATATTATTATTTTCAATTTTTTTCATAAATAATTCACCAATGGTCGAACGTACTCGTCATATTAATGTTAGCTTGTTAGTTTTCTCCACTTTCTTCAGATCAAAGTAATAATGTAAATTTAAACCACTAAAAATTTCAATTGGAATTTCTACATGGCTTGTCAAGGTTACTGCAATGTCAAACAAATACAATCATCTACCCTCTTCTATATCCTACAACTTTCGTGTGAAACATTTTTTCGTATTGCCTATAATTTTCGAGTAGTGGAATTTTGTACAGAAAACGAGCTTTCAAACACGCTACGAGTCGTAGGGGGTTGAAAAGTATTGAAAAAGCGTGGGAAGAATTATATGAGCGATTTGTTTCAGGAGTTCGACTCTGTACAGTCTTTGAGAGGAGCGAGAATCGAAGATATTGAACATTAACAAGCCGTGAGAGTATGGGGGCTAGTATGGCGTCATGGGGAACGGATGAGAGTGGTGTGGGTGGCGGAGGCTGAAGAAAGCGGTAAGAGTAGAGCCTTTTGGCCCGCCGCGTCAGCGAGCTTCGATATTGCCCTCTATTCTAACGGTCATTCAGCGTATTCACATGGAAAACTCGGAAATGCTTATGCACATTGCCTCTTTCTTCGACTTTTCCCTACACGTGCGCTGTCGATAAAAGAAAACGCATGCGTACGTTCTCTCCCAGCTGCTTTCGGTGTGCAGAAGCACGATCGGAAACACGTTGCGCCGGAAGTACGATGCATGCGGACAATATGCGCGCTACACGTGCCATTATTCCCATTTTTATTAAAACGAGGTTTACGTAGCCCATTAGAAACGCGAGCTTTGCTGAATCCTTTGTATACCGGGGCGGATGGCGTTATCCTGTAAGCTATTATTGCAATCATTAAATCAACAATTTCTGTTTATCGCATTTATCTAATATCTGTGTATTCAATTTACCTGGAAAGATATTATTGTAATCATTAAATCAGTAATTTCTATTATATCGTATTTATTTAATTTTTGTGTGTTCAATTTATCCGGCATACTATTATTGCATTTATTAAATCAACAATTTCTGTTTATCGCATTTATCTAATTTTTGTGTGTTCAGTTTACCCGGTAAGATATTATTGCAATGATTAAATCAGCAATTTCTATTATACATATAACAAACTTTAATCATCTTTTATTATTTAATCATGTTCTAGTATTGAAAAGTTACTTAACAGTGCAGACGTTTCAATTAATCACGAATTAACCACAATAGGTACAAGTCTCACATTTATGTATACAAACCAAAACAACGAGCAAGCATTAAATCCACCATCAACGGAAAAGCGTAAAAATTGCCCGAACGACTTCATACGACACTTATCGTACACGTTTATTATCGCGAAAGAATTTGTGTTTAAAGCCTGTTCGCGGCAATTAGAATTGCAAATCGTCTCGTGTATCATTACTAAAAGTCAGCCGCCGCCGGTTACATAAAATAATTTGCAATTTAAATGCGGGGATGAAAATAATTCGCGAAGGAAATACGATTGGGGCGGAATGGCGCAGCAGAACGCTAAAATAATTTGGATAGTGTTGAACGTAAGTTCCGTTTTAATCTGAATCAACGACGCTGCTCCCCCGGATCAGAGTTGTTCGCCGTGGAAGATAAACAAAACGTCATTAACGTTTTCGCATTATATTTCCATCAACCATGGCCGGGACAACTCTGTGCACATGTGTGTTCCGTCCCAGCGAGTGCACACACCTGTGCTAAACAGTCGACAGAATGTCGATCGTGCAGCACAGTCGAGAAACGAAATCAGAATTCATTGAAACGGAGTGAATTATAAAACAACGACACGAGTAATGGAACGAGTCATTATTAATACGGAAATTTTAATGTTCATATTTTAACTAGAAACATTTCGAGCGGGAGACCGGCGAGATCGCTTAAACGAACCCGAAATGCATTATTCAGCTGCGCGATGCTTGTCGCAGCGTTTTTCAAAATGTTTAACACGAGACGGCTGCGATTGACACACTCGCGAGTGACAGACCGCGAAAATAAATTCTCGTTACTCGCCATTTCGCTCGGTCACTTATCGAGAGCGTTACAAGTCGGACTTCGTTAATCGAACACGTGACTTCGCGCGCGTACTTATATATTACCAGCAGCAAAATTGTTGTAAAAGGTACGGTTATGAAAATAAAAGGTTTCTGGAATAACGAAACGTGTGTATTAATAATAATTGACAGGGTTTTTACTATGTTTTTATTACAAGAACTGTTTTAATCGATAAAAGACATTTGCCCTCACTTCTGTTTCAAAAAAGACAGAAACATGAATGAAAAATTGACAGTCTATCAATTATAAATGTTCAGGTTGAAATGACTGAATTTTATTTTAATATAAAAATAAAAAATTATAAGATGTGAACGGATGAAGCCATTTATCGAATAAATTCTTGCAGAAACACTTTTCTTTGCAAACTTGCTCAGATAATTTCTATTTTCGGAAATTGCATATAAAAATTTGATTTAACACTCGCAAGACGGAGTTGTCGGTGACTGTGTCTCGCGTGACACACACTAACAACTACACAGTCAGGTTAATTATACGTATAAGCTAAACTATACAGAGGCTTAACAGCCGTGATGCGCACGGTAGGGGCCCCTCAAACGCCTGCTTCTCCCACCAATCTCTCTTTCATGCGCGAGGCCTGCGCACTGTTCGCGATGGACGATGCATTTCCTCCCCCTATGGTAACGACGGATGCTGGTGGGGGACAGTGGGCGCTATGGTGGGGACGGCTTGTCTCAATTAAGACAAAAATGCCCATCCCTGCTTAACATCAACTTTCCGTTAACTGATACTGTAATGAAACATTCAGATCCATTTTCTTGAAGTGGCACATTTTCTCATTAATCGTTTCAATTGCAAAACTAAGAATAATTAATGCGTTGTTCATATCCTGCTGGCAATCTCACTGTTAAAATCACAGTTTCTTTCTTATCAGATTTTCAAAGCTCGATAAAGTAAATATGGTGGGAGTTTCGTTGCCAGAAATGATTAGTAAATTATCCCGGTTGCATTCTTCGGTAACAATAAAAAGCGCATGAAGATAGATGTTATTTTCCTTGTTTCTTACAAGGACGTTATTAAGCGTCCAATAGTTAGAGTCGACGTCGAATGCCAGAACTAAGTAAACTGTATTGGCTCGCTGCGCCGATATTACTTTCGGTGAACTTCCGTCATTAATTCGGCGAACTTTAAAAGAAACCAGGAAAGCAATATCTGTCTTGAAACGGAGCGTGTGAGATCCTATGTGCAACAGATTCCCGTAAACCATCCTATCGAACTTCCGAACAGTTGTTAAAGTAACCCTCATCCAAAAGAAAAAGCTTGTCTTACACAGAGTTCTCTCGACACACAATAAATTCCCAGTTTCTTCCAGAACTTTATTTATTTATTTCAAATATTATTTCTGTCGATGCTCACCCTTAAACTTGTGGAGGTCGTCCTTAGTGCAGGTTACTACATAAATATTAAGTTCTGCTGATCTAGTTTACTGATGTGTTTGCTGATTTAGTTTGCGGATCTATTAATTCTTTCCCTTTTCTATCAAGTTGAAAATAAAATAAAAATTGCAACGAATTTTATTGACATTCATTTTACAAATGATTGTAAATGTATTGATTTTCAATGTTTATGACAATTCATTTGTTCTGGACAGTACAAAACATATTGAGTTTAACAATCTTTTATGGTTTCAGGATATAACAGAAACACACACAATGCTGTCAAAAATTATGAGCTCAAAATAATTTCTGTTTATTATGAATGAATCGTACTTTTCAAAATTTTTGAAAATTTTTTCTGCCTGTGAAATGCGTGAAAGTTTTTCAATGCATGTTTGTTTGAAGCACTTTTTTGTTAAAACTTTTGAAAACACTTTAATCAACTTGTTCATTACATTGTATGTACAGTATATTATACTGTACATACAGGGTGGAAATTATAAATCTTTACAGACGATTACCTCCAAAAATATTGATTACACGCAAAAATGTTTCACATGAAAGTTGTTCAGTACCGAGGTGGACATCATGTGATGGAACTTCTATTTTTCCCGGTGGATACTCCAAGGTGAGGTGAAGGTCAACTTTATATTTTTAAATGGAATGGTATGATTTTTTATCCACCATCAAATAGTGCGTTCAATTACCTATGACTCAAGGTCATTCAAGGTCACACTTGCAGGTAAATGCAGAAAAGGTGTGATCGTTTTACGTGTGAATCATTTTTGCCTATAATCAATATTTTTGGAGATCTTCGTCTGCAACGCTTCATAATTTCCACCATGTATACTAATATACTAGAATATAGTATAGTATACTATAATATACTAGAATATAGTGTAGTATACTATAATACATTAGAATATAGTATACTATACTATAATATATTAGAATATAGTATAGTATACTATAATATATTAGAATATAGTATAGTATACTATAATACACTAGAATACAGTATAGTATACAAGAATATAGTAGAGAATATTATAATGTATTAGAATATACACAAATAATTAATCTAGATTATATACTCATGTATACTATATTAGTACAGTATTTTATCGATAACTGTCCTAAAAATCTGGCCGATATCTGTCCCAAAAATTTGGCTGATATCTGTCCCAAAAATCTGGCCGATATCTGTCCCAAAAATTTGGCTGATATCTGTCCCAAAAATCTGGCCGATATCTGTCCCAAAAATCTGGCCGATATCTGTCCCAAAAATCAGGCCGATATCTGTCCCAAAAATCTGGCCGATATCTGTCCCAAAACAATCTCCACTTCCGCGTGAGGGTCCGTGAACAATGTTAATTGTATCATATAATACAATCAAATATTACATACAATTTTTTACATACAATAATTATCATATAATATGATACAATATTATGTACAATTTTTTAAATATAATACATCTTCTATGTAGGATATAAATCTGAGTGTTCATCATATATCAACATATCGAGTATTCATTAATACATTTCAGGAAAACCCGAGGCGCTTTTATAACAATCAGATGTCTTTGTGCAATCATAAATCACTCGAGATGGTGGATTAGAAAGAAAATTAGTGGATGATCAATCTCACCGGTATCCGTCGCTCGTGCAGCGAGATACAAAGTAAAAAGAGTAGAGATGCGAATACAGGACTAGTCTCGTTTTATCGATACATTTCGATATAGCGTTTCAGGAAACTCGAGGGAGGCAACGCTTTGAAACAAGTATGCCAATATGATGCAGTGAAACGCTGTCGCGCTAAACTTTTTTCCCATTCACACTCGAACTTTCCAATCCCGGTTGCTCTCTCCCGTGCTGTTTCTTTTTCTTCTAGGAATGCGCGAACTTTGATATTCCGTCGGGTGAAACAGTGTCCCGGATAGATAGAATACGTACACGTGTATGAGATATTACTATTGTATCATTTGCTTCGGTAAAATGCAAAAATTCCCCGACAATGATGAACTGCACACTTACAAGCGATTTCGATCGGATAGATCGATACCAGCCAGATTTTTTGGTTTTACAGATCGAGAATGATTTACGCCCGCACCGTGCGCAACGACAATGCTCGCGGAATTCATGGCTCTGTCATGTCGGTACAACGATCTTCTCCCTGGGAATACGCTGCCGCGATAAATAGAATGAATGTTCTTCAAACGATACTTCTTCCTCCTTCCCCTCACCGCGGTAATCCTAGATCTCGGTAATCGTTTCCAGGTTGAATAAATTTTAGAAGATACCATTTTACAGTTATTTTTGAACGGACAATGTGGCAGAAAGCTGCTGGAAATTTTTTGTACGAACCTGTAATGGCTCGACTTGCTCCTGATGAATTTGTATTATTTTCGGCGGACATCTTTTTTTAACGATGGTGAAGAAAATAAGTAAAACTTTCATCGCGAATTTCGGGGAGATTACGATTTCCGTGACCCCTTGGTTAGAGGTTAAATTTGTGTTCTTGGGGTCATTTTAAGAAAAAAATGTATATGTCACAGGTATCGAATGGGCCTGGTTTAGCCGGTAAAGTAGATTTCCTGTTTTTTATAAATCTGCAAATATCTCGGTAACTATGCGAAATATGGCGAAATATCAAAAGACCTTTTTTGTAGAAAATTAAATTTCCAACAATTTATGTCGTATGACATTTTTTTATCAGCTGCGCAATTTTCGAGTATATTTATATTTCGGTGAAGTTGCAGAACAACTGCCTCCCTCCCGAAATGATGGTCGAGGGAACGTAAAAGCTCCGTGCACAACTGCTTATACGAGACTCAAGAAATGTCTGTGTATTAAAACTCAATTAGAAGTGAATATTATTGGCGTATTATGTTAGATTATGTTAGGTTGTGTTAGGTCTGAGTTAGGTTAGGTTAGGTCAGGCCTGGGTTAGGTTAGGTCTGGGTTCGCAGGCAGGGACATCCTTGATGACCTTGGTCATCAATGACGTCCCTGGAGGTCGACAGGTGTCCTAAGCAGGGGGCTTAGGCATCCATCGGTCGGCCTAACAAATGGGGGAGGCACCATATCTCCGTCATATGGTGACTCTAATTAGAGTAGGTAGGAAGGGGCTGCGTCCTCTTCCTGGGAGGAATGTAAAAGCGGGGGATGACCGGGTAGATATGCGGGCGCGGAACACGGTCATCCTCCAGGAGCTTTAAGGACGGGTGTAGTGGAGTTAGTTGGTATACCGGTCTTGCACACACCAACCGGGGAGCCCAACATAACCTAGTCTTTCTCTCCTCGAGAAGGACTAGGTATCCGTAAGAGAGATTACCACTGCGAAACAAAAAAAAAGGTTAGGTCTGGGTTAGGTTAGGTTATTTTGCCATATCTTACAGTTTCCGAGATATTTGCAGGCTTATAAAAAACAGGAAATCTACTTTACCGGCTAAACCAGGCCGATTTGGTACCTATAACATATACAGTTTTTTTTCTTAAAATGACCCCAAGAACACAAATTTAACCTTCAAAGTAGGGGCCACGGAAATTGTAATCGTTCCCGAATTTCCACCCAGTTCTCATATATCCACTTCAAATCAATATTTCACGATTTGCAGAGAAATTATCTTCGGGAATTTAACAATATTTGCAGTTTTCCCCCTTCAACAAATAAATGCGCAGATGCGTTAAAATTTAAAACTTATCAAATCTCCGGAAGTACACACGCAAAACAACCGGGGATAGAAAGCAGCACAAGCTGAATTTATTGTTGCAAATACAATGTTTGCAATTTTCCGGGTGTGGGGACATCGCTCTAAATGTTGAGCGGGCATGTAACGCTTCAAGATAAAAGAAAATTCCACCGAAAATTGGTAAAATTCCGCACATGTTGCCGAATAATTCTTGCTACATGTTGTTTCCTTTACGCCATCCAAACACCAAAGAATTCGATTTAACGCGGTGGCCCTCACGCGGTAGAACTCCCGATGCAATTCACCGATGGCCGCTGCGTTGCAACGTCAGCTAAGGGGCAAAGATAGTCGGGGGTCGATCGTGCTTTCTGTTGGGAAATGGAATTTTCACTGCCACGGGGAGCAGGAGTTTTGTAGCTTCATGGGACATAAACGAGAAAAGTCGATACGGCGCGGAGAGTCGACAGTTGCGGCCAAACGACCGGGATATATTAATTGCCGGTGACATTCAGGAGCATAGAGCATGGCGAAACTCTGGCAAAAAAGTAGGAAAGGCTCACGGAGACAGGGGAACACGGTTTCTGTGATTACAGGCTATGTTTTTACAGTGTCGCGTCAAAAGAAAACCGCAAAAATCGCGAGCGAACCGCTTTTGCAACATGCGTTGAAAATATTTGCTTCGATTTACTTTTCGTCGTCTTTTTAGCATTTAGAGAGCTCGAATGATCTCCATGGTGGTTCGACATAGACATAGAGTGTATTTTTCGCACGTTGACGTATCATTTTTAAGAGAAACACCTCCGATAATTTATTAGATGCACAGTAGCGGACAAAAGTTTGAGGTCATCCTTTAAAAACGAATAACTTTTCTAAAATTGGTCCAAAAGACTTGAGTTTTTTAAGATATTAGAAGAGTTAATTTACTGGTTAATGTATAAACAACTTTTTTGAAAATGCTATTGGTCGAAGTTGTGAAGAGAAAAGCGGAGGTCGCGATTTTTAACTTCTTCATCTGTGCCTATAATGTAAATTTAAAATATATGTTTCCTGGATCTAAGTAAATTATACAGGGTGTTCACGCTATTACTACCCAGCGTTTTTCTTGACAATAATAAATATTAGAAAAAAATGAAAGTGGAAAAAGTAATCCTGCTTTTTGCGAGCAACGTAATGGCGTGTGCAATTTTTTTGTATTTGCACTATTTTCATGAAAATGTAGGTGACCTCCAATTTTTGTAAATGGAATGCTATATATTTTTTCATACCATATGAAAGCTTGTGTTAAAAGAAATTCATTCGTATACGACACAATGACCTTCAAGATCATTCAAGGTCAGAAATGGAAGAAACATTTTAAACACTTCGTACCAATGCGTTTACAAGTGTACTTTATTGACTAGGCTATAGTAAATGTTCAATATAACTTCCTTGTGCATGACTAGATATTTTGGCTCTATTAATTACATTCTTGTTAGCTTCTTCTAACGTTTTCCGAAATATTAATGCACATTTTCGCGTTAGTTTCCTTTGCAGGTCGTTTACATTTCTGGGTGTTGTGTATCGTGAATGATATCTTTACGAAATATTACGTACGAAATATTCAAAATTTTGCAGCCGTTTCTGACCTTGTATGACCTTGAAGGTCATTGCGTTGTATACGAATAAATTTGTCTTCATACACGCTTTTATATGATATACAAAGATACATAGCATTTCATTTAAAAAATTGAAGATCACCTTCATTTATAAGAAAATAGTGCAAACAGAAGAAAATTACGTACGCCATTATGTTACTTACCAAAAACAGTATTACTTTTTTCTCTATCGTTTTTCTCTAATATTTGCATATGAATAAAATTTCACGGTCCAGACAGCATTGATTAAACATACTTGTGTTTCATGGCATAATTCAGCGAATTTGCTAAATGTATGATAGAATACCCATAAGAATCTTTCATGTGTTACAATTGACTTGTAATAATGACATTGAAAATACGAAAAGAAATTTAATATTTTCATTACAATAGTACGAATAAGTGTCATACCTTTTTAACATAAAAATATAAAATGTGCAATATCCTCGTACCTTTTCTAAATACTTGAAGTTAAATAGCTGTTATATGTAACTTATGCAACTGACTGTACAAGTATAAAAATGCACAGTCCACACAGCATTATTTAAAAATACTTGTGATTTATCCTGTTTGATAGAAGCCATAAGAATCCTTTATTTGTTGCAATTGACTTGTAATAATAATATTCGAAAGACGAAAAAATATTTAATGTTTTGATTATAATAATAAGAAGAATGGTCATTCCTTTTTGAACCTAATATTGTAAAATATGCAATATCCTCGTTGTCTTTGTAGATATTTGTCGTTCAGTAGCTATTACAAGTAAACTATGCAACCGACAGTACAAACATAAAAATGCGCACTCCAGACAGCATTAATTAAAAATACCTGTGTTTTATTTTGTTCGATAAAATAGTGTAGAGGTATAATTCCGTGAACTAGAAAGACCGTTCGAGGGCATAATTAATGTAATTAACGATATTCATAAAAGAGTGAAACGGCAGCTGATTTGTGACGACACGATCCTGCTGTGACGCTGGGAATTCGAGCAGCATTTGCGAATGCGTTGTCGTAAAAGCGACGGGGATCGAATTGGAAGGAGCTTTGCAAAAGCTGACTGCTATCAAACTCGCTAACTTTTACGATCGGCCTACGATATTGGACATCGCGACTTCTATTCGCCTCGATTTTAAGGCGAACAAGATTATAGAACGCGGAGGAACCGACTCGGAATTGAACCGGTTCTAATCGAATTTCCGTAGGACGTCACGGAGCTGTAGATATTTCGGTGTACTAAAGCTAATTAGATCTTGCAATCCTGTCAATGATTGTCGATAGAACCTTTTCCAATACATTGTTACACCTTTCAGATAATGTCGCTTAAAATACGCTCCGTTGGACGGACGAGAATTTTAAAAATTAAACGAAATCAGAAAAATTATATCTGTCAATCATTCGCAGATTTTAAAAGATTATTTTTAAATTATATATATTCAAGTAGTAATTAATAAAAATGACATACACTGCATTAAACAGATGCAAATTTAAAAAATTGAACAATTACGTTATTTAAATACATTGCATTAATCAGATGCAAATTTAAAAAATTGAACAGTTTCGTTATTTAAATTCACTGCATTAATCACATACAAATTTAAAAAATTTAACAAATACGTTATTTAAATACACTGCATTGATCAGATGCAAATTTAAAAAATTGAACAATTTCGTTATTTAAGTGCACTGCATTTAGCACATAGAAATTTAATAATTTGAACAATTATGTTATTTAAAATTGATCTGTTGATCAGAAGAAAATATTAAAAATCGTTCAAAATAAGAAAAATCATTAACTGAAATACTTTTGTATTTTTTCAAGGATTATTCAGTATTTTTAGATAATCAGAATAGTTTTACGAGTATTATTTGACTTAATGATACATATTATTTTAAATATATTGTATTATGTTTCATTATTATATTGGAAACCCGTTGCATTAATTAGAACAAAAATTTGTGAATGTCATCACAATTATAAAGGTTACGGGTTGTTCTTCATTTTGAGTGATTACTGTTTATTGTGGATATAGTATAGTTCATTATATTAACAGTGTGGAGAATAGTAATGTGATACAAGGGATAACGGTATGAAACATTTATGTAATGATAAAATAACAGAACAGAGGAATTAGAACAAACCGATATAACATGAACATTGGATGAAGAACAAAGAATAAACAGTCAAAGATTGGTTCCGACAAGGAGCATCAACCACCTGAAGTTCCTAATCTTTAACACTATCCTAATCTACTAACACTAATCTTTCAGTAGGAAATAATAAAAATAGTGGAAACATCTTCATACTTTTAGAGGTGCTATCGACCAGTGATGACCAGTCTTAATTCCTCATGAATCTTTTATACAATTGACTTAGGGATGACCGATTTTCTACGTTCTTCGACTATTTGCACTGCACTTCGAATGCCATTTGAATTTCAAAAATGTCGCCGGTACTATCTCAAAGTTGAAAGCGCAGCTATTCCGATTGAGACAATTGATACTCTTCCAGCAGAGAAAAATGGATCTGTATATATTCAATAGTAATATTGTTGATGCATTAAGATTCTGTTAATACATGATTCATATAGTTGATAAACGACAAATCTGTTACGAAATGATACCTGTTTAACCTGAAAATATTTCAGTGTTCAAACATTTCATTTTTCATTAATTAAAAGGGAGTTTTCCAGATAAAAATTGTAGAGAAAGTCTACTAGATAAAATCTTATACTAACAGAAGCTTCATGAATTTGTAATTTCAAATGATTTCGCTCCGAGAAATTTTCTTTGCAAGCAAACAACGCCTTTAGGAAAACAACTTCTGGGAAGAAGCAGTTGTTCTGGTATTCTTTTCCAAGGAAAAAATTACTACGACCTAATTTTTCATTTCTTTTCGGAGGGGCAGAAATAATTAAAAAGTAAAATATTAGCTCCAATTTCTTTAAATTTAGTATGAGAGATTTTACTTTTAATTGGTTTATTATGTACATTATATGCACTATTAACGACTTGAATATCTTCTACATTATGCGTTGGACAACAAATTATTTCTACAGATGTTACATGCTATCAACGAGGGAACATTATATGGTGTACATCATCGACAATGTATTCTCCAAACACACGATGAATTTTTTGAGGTTATGTCGCTTGAATTTCAAATTCTATTGTTCCAATAAGTTCCTAATATGCAGTCCCACACCGGGGGAAAGGTTCCAGTTAAATAAATTAAAAACAGCTAATTTAATGTTAGTGTCGAGAATAAATTTATACAGGTAATAATTCTCATAATTTTCGTACAACCTTTACAGGTTATTCGAGGTGGTGAAGTTAGGTGTCTCACACTTTATGTTTTATAGCTTCGTCGTGGGGTTTATGCATCGACTCAATAAATCGGCGAATCGGCAGACCGGGGGTCGTTGAAAAATCGTTCGTTGTTAGGGGATTATAATGTAGGCTGGTTCGGAAGGCGTCGCGTCGCGTCGCGAGAAGCGTCCGGTGGAAAGCAGGATTTATTCCGGCAAAATACAGCGCCGACGACCGTGAATATAGTTTCCGCTCGACGTGCCGCTTTTAATTAAATTGTATATCTGTACAGGCGCGAAACGAATAAATTCCCTGGGGCTGACGTGTGACTTGTTAACGCCGACGATTGTGCTTGGCCCCCCGACGTCTTGTTCGCCGGTGGCATTTTCCTGCGTAACGCCATGAAGGCCATTGGGGACCATGGGAGGGAAAAGGAATAGGAGAGTCACGCGGAATACGAAGAAAGGGAACGAAAGCCGCGAATATTGTCCAAGAAACACCGCTGCAACAAAAGGGCTGCCTGATGAATTTTTTAATTAGCTCTCGTTTGGCAATCTACGGCTGAAAAATAATGAATAGCCTATAACGCCAAGCCGGTTAGAAAATACCAGCCGACGCTTTTATTTAATAACGCACGAGCTGCGAATAACGCTGAAATGAATGTCTACTTGGTCCTTCAATTTTCAAGAGCTCTTCCTCTAATCGTATGCATTCTCTGACACGCTGTTCTAATTGTGAGAGCTCTGTGAAATTATTGTTGTTCAGTCGGACGTTTTATCCTTTATCATTAATTCATCATTTATTAATGAATATTCTATTTGGTTTATTTCACTGTTTCTTTCACATCCTTTCTTTATTCTTCTTTTAATTTTATATTACTTCATAAGAATAACGAGAATGTGACTAATCCAATTTACATCAATTTTTTAAATATATACCCGAAGCAATAAATTTGTTGAATAATTCCGTATGGATGTATCTCTACAATCTCAATAATCGTAAATTAAAAATATTAGTATGCTTCGTTTTAACCTAGTGTTAATCTTCAAAGCAGTTCCCTTGAATTATTCTTGTACACACTACTTTACGACATTTCTATAGTTATTGCTGTTCGGACAGGCGTTTGATCTTTAAATTGCGTTTAGGCATTATTAAACATATGATATTTGAGTTCTCCCGCTGTGTTTCTGGATGAAAATATTAATGATACTAAATATTCGTTTAAATCGTAATTATTCTATGGAACAGTATTTTATGGTCTTCCTATAATTATTATTGTTCAGACAGACGTTTGATGCATGAAATATCATGTAGGTATTATTGTAGTTTCTTTCACTGGTGTTCCAAATAGAAGTTTAATATTTTTAATACTCGTTTCTCAATATTTAAACTCTTTCCCTTATTCTTGTTGGGACAGATGTATGGTTTATAGAATGTCATCTATTACTTAGAAGAGTGTCGTTTGATTTCTTTCCGTATTCATTTTAAATAGAAGTATCAATGCCTTTCGAAGCATCCATTCGAAAGGACGCAATGTTTCTTCCGTTTTTATAACGGTTTTATAGGTTTATCTGTTGTATAAAAAGAGACTCCCAAGGAGAAGCGAACAGAATCTTTCATACAGGGAATGCAATAAAATGCTTTTATAGAAGACAAAAAAAAACAGATCAAAGCTTATAAAACGGGAAAAGGACAACGAAATAAAAGACGTATCTGGAGATCTTGTATTATTCCAAATATATTACCGGCGCAAGTCATTTTACAGCCAACGTATGCGCAAAACGAAAATCTGAAGCGAAATTGCAGCAAGGATTTTCTTTATGAAAAGCTGCTTCCATAGCTTTTAAACGTACGAGTTATTCAAGCACCAAGCATTCAGTTTTATTTGAAGTAATTAATTAATAAATTAGTGGCAAGATTAAACAATGCAATGTGATCGTATTATTTCAAATAGTAACATAAAGAAAAACTCGATAATGCAGAAATTAATATCTAGTATATGTATGTGTAGGTATGTATAGTACTTATGCTTATAACAGGTACACAGTTATTAAATAATTAGAAAGTATTAATATTGCAAATTAATACGTTAAAAGAACTTTTTGTCTTGCTAATAAGTGACATAATTGATTGTGTATGATCAAATAGTTATAAAATATTCTTATCTCAAAAGCAACAAAAATTAATCCATTAAAGCAATAAATTTTTTCTCGATAAATTAGTGACGTACTTGAAATTATAATATTCATATCTTTATAGTATACAGGTTTGTAGATTCATTGTGTGTATGTAATGTTATGCAAATTGTTTGCCGTTTAATATCGTTCTCAACGATGGTAATAATATAATCTCTGCCACATTAATTAATCATCTGAATAATTAAGTAATTAATTAATGTCTATTATCAGTTATTCAGTATTCATAGGAAAGCAGATAAATAAAACAAATAGATGTGTTATTAAATTATTCATTATATCAAATATGGTTGTATTATATAATTATGATTTCTGAATAAACAATTGTGCAATAATAATATAATAATAAATATAATTGATCTATTAATGCAGATATTTGCTGTACATTAAAATAGTATCGTACTGCTTTCATAAAATGATTATCAGAATAATAAAATGCATTCGAGAGAAATTTCGGTCTAGCACACTAGCAATGCGTAACTTTTGCAACTTTTTTGCAAGAAATTATAAAGAAAAAAATGTGGTGTAACATTTCTTCATCCAAAGCTTTATTTCCGAGAATATCGAGCTTAAAAATGCAGCGAATACGCGCGCTATTACATAGGAATCGTCGGACACGTCTGATCATGACCAACTAATTCTACTTCCTGCATATACTATAGCAGGCAGTTCCATCCAGTAGCTCCGGAGCTATTCGAGGCACCTTCCCCGCTTATTATGTTCTTCCTCCACTCTTAGACTTCATCATTATAATGTATAGTAGTGGGGAGCTACCACCACGAGAGCCGCGCGGCGCGCGCAACACTCACTAACTCCACGGCTGTACGTAGTAGTGGGAAGAGGTTCGATGGTGGGGACCTTGCAGTTCTCGGAGGGGAATATGTTGGAACTCCCTGTACTATAGCATGCGAACCCGACGGATGTTTAAACACGATTTTCTCGATAACTAGGCGTCAAACAAAAAAATGTCATTCCTTTTTTTCGATTTATTTTCACATATAGAATGACCCTTTGCCCGGTCGTAAAATCAAAATTGTTTACATTAATTGCAAGAAACAGCAGCCATTTAGAAGAATTTTCCTGCTTTGATAATCTTAATAAATTAGAAACGATATATTGGCATTCTTAGATTCTTTGAATCTTTCCATTACTTTAAATTGCACTAGCTCATTTCAAACTAAAAGATGCAGTTCGTAAAAAGTTTGTGCAAGTGTTTCATACTTAATGTTAAGCACTACAAATAAATCTTAATGAGTTCCATGTAAAGTGTCAATGAAAATTAACACATTTGAAACTGACACTGGATTTCATCGATATTAGAAAAATGTCACTTGCATTCCTCTGGTTCTCTGGTGACAGATTTCTTGTTGTCAATGCAGATAATTAATATTTAGCCTGAAGATTGGCTATGTAATAATTACGGGACTGTTCGACAGCCGTATGTTCTATTGTTTGTAGCTATAGGCGTAACACAGTGGACCCTGATTTCGCATTAGCGGATATTTCCGCTGAAAATCGTGGAACGTATCGAGACCGTTCTGATTTGGGGGCCGTGTAGTCGGAGGCAGATGAATCGAGTCGTTTCGACAAATATTGAATTGCAGTGATTTGTCGGAGGCATAGGTTACCCGCCGTCGACGTGCGTTCCCATCATCGGCACGGCATCAACGGCAGAATAATTCCGGTATAATTGACCAGCTCGGCTAATAGCGACTGTTAATTAGTAGGTGGATACCTGGCGCAGCCGTTGTCCGCGTGAGATATGATCGCGAATACTAGAACCGGAGACACATGCGTGCGAGATAGAGCCAACGAGCCCTAGACATCAGATATAGCTACCTAACGACGCGACCGAGTTACCTTCACGCTAACATTATCGAAATCTGATGGCACAGCCTGAACGCTGCACCGTCTCCCTGATAAAACCGAGAAAACAGCAAATCTTTCGCCGTCTTGAGATCAAAACTCTTTTACTAGACCGCGGATTTTACAGATTTTGCACTCCAGATTCACCATTTTGAAATTCACATACAATCGGAGACAAATTAAATGGACACCCTTTGGAAAATAATAACTTTTCTAAAATTAGACCGAACAACTTCAGTTTCTTTTGAGATGTTAGAAGAATTAGTTTACTAGGTAATTTCTAATAAAAATGTTTCTGAAATGGCTGGAGGTCAGTGCTTGAGAAATGACGTGCTTGTGAAGGTCACGATTATTTACATTTTTATCTGTGCCTACAATAAACATTTAAAATATGCCTTTTGCGGATCGAAGTAGGTTATATGTACAGTGGCGTGCAAAAGTATCCGGACACTCTTCAAAAATGAGTAACTTTTTCAAAATTAGTTCAAATGGCTTGAGTTTTTTTTGAGATAGACGCATTAGTTTACTAGGTAGTTTATTATTAGTTAATATTAGTTTTTCTAAAAATTGCTATTGGTCGGAATTACGACGAAAATAGTAAAGGCCACGATTTTTAACTTTTTAATCTGTGCCTGTAACAAAAATTTAAAAGACGCGTTTTATAGGTCTAAGTAAGTAATGTACATGTACAAAGTTTCATCGAAATCGGTTAACGTTATATGAGTTACAAACATTTAAAGGTGATTACATAAGGACAAAATTCCCTGAAAAGACCGAAAATCTGCGACTTTCACCCTTAAGCTCCCATCCTGCAATGTTCGTATCTCGTAGCAACATTAACTGACTTCGATGAAACTTTGCGCATGTATATAACCTATGGAGATCTACAAAAGGTATATTTTAAATTTTCATTACAGGAACTGATAAAAAAGTTAAAAATCGTGACTTTTACTTTTTTCTTCACAATTTCGACCATTAGCAATTTGTATAAATAATTATTCACACGCTACCGAGTAAGTAACAAAAAAACTCAAGCCGTTTGAACTAATTTTGAAAAAGTTATTCGTTTTTAAAGGGTGTCCGGATACTTTTGCACGCCACTGTATGTACAAAGTTTCATTGAAATCGGTTGACGTTTACAAAATCCACAAGCATTGAAAGATGTAAGAATCTTTGAATTTGGGGCTTACGATTGACCTAAATCGCAGATTTTCGTGAGTTTACGGTTCACAGCCACTTTACTCAATTTTTATCAAATATATTTTGCTTTAAAATTATCAATAATTTTGGATTCAGTTTTTGTACACATTACTCATTAAACTTCTAATACATAAATCAAAGATCAAGTCGTTCGGTCCAATTTTAAAAGGTTTTTGAGGAGTGTTCAGATAATTTTGTCCCCAACACTACATATGTACATTCACGTATACAATATAATTTCATTTATAGTAGTTCTTCTATCGCTGCTTGAGCTAATTTCAAGTGTACAGGGTGTTCGCGGTAAATCGGACCAGCGTTTCTCTCGCAAACAGTAAGTATTTTAAACAAATATAAGACAATGAACTTACAATACATATTAATGGCAACGCGATACCCTCAATTTTTTATATTTACATTATTCTCCGAGACACGAAGGTGACCTTCGGCATTTTAAATGGAATGCTACATGTTTTTTAATGTCACATGGAAGCGAATTCACTCATATGTAATGTAATGACTTCCAAGGTCACACAAGGTTAGAAATAAAAGTATAGAGTCATACAACGCGATAACCTCAAATTTTTACATTTACATTATTCTCCGAGACACGAAGGTGACCTTCGGCATTTTAAATGGAATACTATATGTTCTTTTAATGTTACATGAAAGCGAATTCACTCATATGTAATGTAATGACTTCCAAGGTCGTACCAGGTTAGAAATAAAAGTATAGAGTCATACAACGCGATAACCTCAAATTTTTACATTTACATTATTCTCCGAGACACGAAGGGACCTTCGGCATTTTAAATGGAATACTATATGTTTTTTTAATGTTACATGAAAGCGAATTCACTCATATGTAATGTAATGACTTCCAAGGTCACACAAGGTTAGAAATAAAAGTATAGAGTCATACAACGCGATAACCTCAAATTTTTACATTTACATTATTCTCTGAGACACGAAGGGACCTTCGGCATTTTAAATGGAATACTATATGTTTTTTTAATGTTACATGAAAGCGAATTCACTCATATGTAATGTAATGACTTCCAAGGTCACACAAGGTTAGAAATAAAAGTATAGAGTCATACAACGCGATAACCTCAAATTTTTACATTTACATTATTCTCTGAGACACGAAGGTGACCTTCGGCATTTTAAATGGAATACTATATGTTTTTTTAATGACCTTGTAATGACTTCCAAGGTCACACAAGGTTAGAAATAAGAGTATAAATTTATTTCGCGGGATAGAATTATAATAATTTAAAATTCCTAAGAATTTTATTTAATAGATTCTGTTTATTTTTTGACAAAAATTTGCGCAGCAATCTTATTATATTTGAAGAACAATAATAACTTATAATAAATATCAATACGGGACGGTAAATATGTACAAGATGTAACGAAGACCAAGAAATAATCAATAACTTGGCACAATAACAAATAAATTTACACCAAACATATATTACAACATTTATTACCTGCTGCATACATCGGTAACATACCTCAGCCAACGTTTTAATAAACTACGTTAATATCGCCGCTTTAACCCATAAATTTGCAACTAAAAGAAGAAGAAAAAATTCCCGAGTGTTTCCTGTTACTTGCAACAAACGCAAAAAATTTTTCTCTCGCATAAGGGTGCTCCAGCAACAAGTACATGTTTAAGACAACGGCGCAGCCTGTATAATAACTTTCTACAACCGATCTTCGCCGATGTAATTAATTAGTCCGCAGGATCTGAAGCATCGCTCGAGGATGTTCGAATATGACGACGTTAATCGTGATTTGGTGATTTACATAGACGAAAGTACATACATACACGCGTACCTGCGCGTTCCTGAAGGACTAGTTATCGGGATCGAAAGACATTAGCGAAGGGAGTCTGGGACAGACATCCGACAGGGGACATTAGATAGCGGGGGTAGCTTCAAAATATATGTCACCCTCCGGCACAGCTCGCCAACCTAGTCGATCTTTAATCATGGCTCGTCAAGAGCGTATCTGTCAAGTTATGTGCTGCCCCTCTTTTGGGGAAGATCATTTTTTCTCAAGATCAACGGATGACCACGGTAATCCGTCGAGTGACAACGAATGATTGATTGAATTATCCAACAGCGCCAAAAACCATTATCGTTTCATCTGAACCTAATAAAACATATTTTCAATTCTGAGCTCTATAGATACTACGCAATCGTTTTTTTTTACAACACCAGGCACAAACATTTTTATCACTTTCTATCAGGGATTGAAAGAAACACTAGAACTACCGCAACCAGTCAAAATTACTGGTTTCTAATCTTTTCTTTCACGATTATTGAAATTATAAAAATTTTTCTATTAGAAATTTTTGAATGAACTTCTTTTCTTTTTCTTTTTAAAGTTGTGGGAATTTATTCTCTTCGATAATAAATTTTGCGAATAAATAGTAATCAAGAACTGACAATGCGTTATATTCTATTAAATTTTTAATCTTATTTTCTGTTGAATTTATAGATACTCTTATATAATTGTGTTCAAATGATTTAGTTCAATAATTTCTGCAACTTTTCAAAGAAATAAATCTATATATAGAAAAATTAATAATGTTATTAGTATTAGACTTATCATAGTGAGTTGATATTTGTAGAATACGTCACAAACATATTTTCCAATGGCAATGCACTCACATTTAATACGATTTCATATTAGCTACTATAATTACTAAACTGTGGATTTTATGCAAAATAAAAATTTTCTGCATCAATTGCAAGGTACAAAACCTACAGAAACATTGATTTCTTTTTTAAATATAATTTTAGTGAGATAAATAATATAGATACGACAGTATCTGTAATGTCTTAAAATATTTTTACTATTTTGCAATTAATCTACTCATTTATATCACAAATACATCAAATCTATATTCTAATTATAATGCAAGAATGTATTTAGGACTGTCAAAGTTTTCAATTCTGAGAATGCAAATAGTGTAGAACATTTAAAAATAAAAATTACTTTCAGTTTCAATTTTAACCTGTCGTACTTTTCGATATCACAAATAAATGTGTTACATAATAATTTGTTATTTAGTTTATCAGTTTATTTAGTTTATCTCCGTTTCAGTTATTACTTTCAGTTTCAATTTTACCCTGTCGTACTTTTCGATATCACAAATAAATGAGTTACAGAATAATTTGTTATACTCGACAACCAAATATAAAAGTTCGTTGCGTTTCTCCCGTCCACAAAGATAATGTCTTGCTTTGAAGAGGAGAAACCGATTTTCTTGGATATATCTTCTCAATAAAGGTATGGCTGGCCCAATATGATTAAAGGTCACCCCTGCTGGAGATGCTGTTCCTCTTTTGTGGTACATTTCTCTTTTCAGTATCTTCGACCTCCTGTGAGCACAGAGCATGGTCTGATCTGCGGGCTCGCTATCGTCAGGGCTTTCTTGGGGAACGAGATAAAAGCGAAAGTAATTTCCTCTTCCGATATCCTAAGGATTCCTCTTGATATAACAATCTACGAATCTACAATTATCATTCTAGTATTTTATTTTTAAATTGACTTTACGAACAGAGTTCTTAAATTGATCTTAAATATTTCTCATTCATGTATTGTTTCTACAACGTTGCCGACATTGTTTCTAAATGAATTTTTGCAATTAGCATTGACCGATGATACTTCATAAATAATACTAAATTTTTTACACAGAATGGTTAATATAACATTGTTAATGCGTGTAAACGACTCTTATAATTCGCCCACCCCCTTCGAGCGTCAAAAATAAAATGTTAATGTAGTTATAAAATAACTGAAAATTAAATTAATATTGGATTTTTGTCTAAATATTATTTTAATTGGGGGACTCGGTTAGAGGGCGTATGTATGGATGGTTCGATGTGTGATTACGGAGAGTATTTATAATAGATAAATTGTAGCAAATTGCGAAAATCAGAAACCGGTATTATTTAGTTAGGCGGGCGTTAGTGCAAAAGGGTCGCGGGAAAGAGGGTGTGGTCAAAGAAAGTGTTAGATAGTGTAAAAAAGTGGGAAACAGAAAGTGAGTTTAATTTGGAGGTTAGGAGTGTGCACGTGTCGTGCGAAAACGATAGGAAAATGTACGGTAAGGAGACAAAGGAAAAGGGAGAGATAGAACAGGGGGATATAGATGATAAGAGAGAGAATACGCCAAGCAGGGAAAATAGAAAAAGGGGAAGACCGACAGCCAGCGAGTATAGGCAGAAAGAGAATGATAATTGTAGGAAGATTACAGATATTTTAAAAGTAGGAGTAGTTGAGGGATCAAATGTTGGTAATGAAAGTGAGGAGGAAAAAGAAAGAAAAAAGCAAGATTGTAAGAAAACCCCCCAAAAAGATGATAGTATTAAGGAACCGGAAGGAATTGTGAAACTGTGGGCGGAACATAGGGAATCGTTAGATGTCATAGCGAGTAGAATGGAGTATGCATTAGGCGAAATAAACAAGGGAAGAGAAGAACTAGAAAGAAAAGTAGAATCAGAAGTCAAAGAAGTGACAAGGAAAATAGACAAGCTAGAAATGATGTGGAAAAAGAAGGAAGAAGATCTAATTATATATGTGAATGGCTTTTTATAATTCGAGCGGTCACTGTAAGTCAACTTATTTGACTTAAAATATTTTTATTTTACATAAAGGTCCGCTGTCTACTTTATTGTCGTTTCTACGGTCGCACAAGGGACAGTATTTAATCAGGAAAATTTCCCCAGCGTCTTTGACAATTTCTCTTTATTGCCTGGAAGCTAATCTTCATTCAAACATCGCCATTAATAGAATTCCTTTTACGTTCTGTAATGCTGACATATGTTTGTACGTTTTCTGTTTGCATACCTCAGTTATGCGTTATTGCTTTATGTCCCATTATTTTGGTTTCCACCCCTTTCGTGTAGTTACATGTATACATATGTAAGTATGCGTCTTAGAACGAGCACATAAGCGTCAGTAGGCAACAAACATACGAGCATGCATACGTGTACACGTCAGAGCTAGACCAAGGATAATTAATTATCCGGATTTGCATGTTTCATGCGTCTTCCCCTGCTGAAAGAGTTGCTAGACTAATTGAAAATAACTTTCCACTTACGCGTGTATCACTAAGCCCTAATTCGCATTGTATATTAACACATTACATACAAACGATGTCTACATCCATTTAAAAATATATTGTTTCACGCTGATGTACGTCTTGGTGAATTTTTTAATAAAAATGGCGGAGCAACCTAACCTAACGGACCTAACCCAGACCTCTGTCGTGTAACCTATGAAATTCTGGGACTGTAGAAAAAGGTATTGTCCGCGCAACGAGAGTTGGTACAAAATGTCGTCAGTGGTGTGCAGGGGGAACGGCGAGTCCCTACTCTTGACGCAAGGCTGCGGATCCCACCACTGATCAGTCGATCCCACTCTTACGCTTACGTTTTGGCGGGAACGGTCGGCATAGGCCAGGCATGTCGAGAAGTAGCTCACTTGGACGCAAATTTGAGGGAGACGCCTACTTATCCCGCCCGCGCGTCTCGCTCCCCGTGGCGGCCGTAGTCCTCCGAGCTCCTCAGACCCGTGCCTACCGTGGGACCCAGAGTCGCTCTAACGCGCCACACGCGGTACATATTGCAACCGGTAGGCACGGGTCTGAGGAGCTTGGAGGACTACGGCCGCCACGGGGAGCGAGACGCGCGGGCGGGACAAGTAGGCGTCTCCCTCGAATTTGCGTCCAAGTGAGCTACTTCTGGATATGCCTGACATAGGCGCTCAGCACTGATATATATACTATGGATACGGTATTGCCAGAAGCCAGCTATACAGCTTTTTGTTCCGAATTGAACGTACATTTGTATGCCAGCGCCGTTGGACGCCATTGACACGCTACGACATAAAAATTGTCGATAACGTCCAATCAACTCGATTGAAAGCAGCGCCATCTAGAGGGACGCAAACACATGGCGAAGTATAGAGGATCACGGATGTAAAGAGGAGTACGAGGGGTACAGTACACCGGTCGAACGATAGCGGCGCTGGCATCCAAATCTACTGTTTAATTCGGGACATTTCCAGAATCCGAATCCCGTATCCATAGTATAGAAATCAGTGGCGCTGAGCCACTGATATATATATATATATATATATATATATATATATACTATGGATACGGTATTGCCATAAGCCAGCTACACAGCTTTTTGTTCCGAATTGAACGTAGATTTGGATGCCAGCGCCGCTATCGTTCGACCGGTGTACTGTACCCCTCGTACTCCTCTTCACATCCGTGATCCTCTATACTTCGCCATGTGTTTGCGTCCCTCTAGATGGCGCTGCTTTCAATCGAGTTGATTGGACGTTATCGACAATTTTTATGTCGTAGTGTGTCAATGGCGCCATTGACACGCCATTGACACGCTACGAAACAAAAAGTGTCGATAACGTCCAATCAACTCGATTGAAAGCAGCGCCATCTAGAGGGACGCAAACACATGGCGAAGTATAGAGGATCACGGATGTGAAGAGGAGTACGAGGGGTACAGTACACCGGTCGAACGATAGCGGCGCTGGCATCCAAATCTACTGTTTAATTCGGGACATTTCCAGAATCTGAATCCCGTATACATAGTATAGAGATCAGTGGCGCTCAGCGTCACCACCATCTTACCTCATGCTCACCACATCTCTCTGTTACAGTCACACTGAATACGCTCGTTTGCTGTCTTCCTCAAGCGATTCGGCCAATCGCGGAAGACGTGTAGTGCGTAGTGAGAGCATCACGTGGTACCTACAAGTTTATCCTTGCCAACTCTCGTTGCGCAGGCTATATTCGTTTTTTAAAGAGATGTAGACGTCGAGTGCGCGTAAAATGCACAATACGTAGGTATAATTTTGTTTATAGTTGAAACATAATAGTTAGGATTTAAGAAGTATTTTATGAATGTTTGAAGTTAAGAAAAATAATTAATTGTAAGCCGAGTCCTTTCTTGTGGTCGAGAAATAGAAAAATAAATTGATCTATCTATCTATAAGTCGAATAATACAGTGAGAAAGAATCTATTTACAATGGCTAACTATTTATACATTATTTTACATTTTTAAATTGTCCACAAGGCACGATTTTCATAACTGGTACCATAAATTGCATCAATTTGTCTCCAAGATCGTGTCTACTTTTCTGAAATAGTAAAGTTTGGTTTAAAGATAACGAAACACAAATGAAACTCTTCTTTAAAGAAAACAAACCTATTTAATTGTATTTTTCAGTTTTATATTAAAAAAGGAAGAAGACTTTTAATCTCTTAAAATTTGATCACACCATTACATTGCACCTAGATGATTTATAAAACTGTATAGTAATACCATTTTAAACAGAAACAGTTTAATTTAACCTCAAAATGAATATTAATGCACTGTGCAAGGAATGCCTATGTAATATAAAATATACAATTAATTAATATACATGAGCAGTAGACTCCGATGTAACATGTAAAAAAAACTCTTAAAAAATCGACCAGTTTTTGAGAATTTCTCATGAATTTGTTACAGAGTCAAAGGTTAATATAATTCAAGATTCTTCCAACAAATATGTACATTACCATAATTAAAATTTTTTCCATAAAAAGTATGGACATCCTTAGTATTACTATTTTAATTATAAATTGTTTAATTTAACCTCAAAATGAATATTAATGCACTATGCAAGAAATGCCACTGTAGTATACAATAGAATATGGATTTTATTCATAACAGTACATTCTCGTGTAACATGTTCAAAAGATTGTTAAGGAATCGTCCAGTTTTTGCGCATTTTTTATGAATTTGTTACACAGTGAAAGGTGAATATAATTTAAGCTTCATCCAAATAATGTGTCAGTATAATCGAAATTTCTTCCAGCAAAACTATGAATATTTAAAATATTTTTTTCGGGTGCAACCAACGGCATTAGAGATGACACTAAGCATGATGTAACAATTGACTACGTGCAATGGACAGAGTACGTGTGCATGCGTGAAAGAATCAATATCCACCCAATGCTGGGTCTCGTATTCCGCAACGTGTCTATTGACATTAGTGATAAACGTAACGTGGAAAGCTTTGAACGAATTCGGTGAATCCCGTGGGAGTTCATGCCAGTTAGACAGGCAATTTTCCCAGTCCTTTGCGCCACATTCGTGTTTCAGGGGCGTTGTGAAAAGAAATGTGTTTTGGCAGAATTTCAGAGATTCCCGGCTGCAGCTGCGGCCGACCTCTCTCGCACTTTATTATAATTTGAATCACGAATAGAATTCGTTGTCTTTGAATACTATTTTTGTCAATATTACCTTAGTACACGTGCCGACCCGAATTTCAAATTATATTCAAATTACCTTTGTAAACTTTTTGGGGGAGCCCTTCCCTCTGTGACACGCAACTGTCGAAAAATAAAGCAAATTTATTATACTTCGTGGTTCGTCGAAATATCCCGGTTGTGCAATATATTTTTGGGCCAAGATCAATTGTTTCTACCTTTTCAACCCTTAAATGCACCTTCAAAATATACTTTATAAATGCAATGACTAAATTTAATTATATTTAATATTCATCTTTATCGAAATGATAAGTAGAAACATAGTGGGATAGTGACTTTCCATGTAAATCCGCAAATAGTTATAATATAAATAGTTTCACATTAAATAATGATTAGTTTAAATTTGAGTGTGACCTCATCAGTTCCAATTTATTCGCTTATCGGTTAACGTTAATGATTATTGGAGACTAAATTATTTCTTGCACGGAGTTTACGTTAAAAGAATCAATTATTAACTGAAAGCCTAGCTATACTAAATTGTTAATATTTTATTATTATTTCTAAATCATTTTGTTGCTTCAAACGGTTGCACTTTAAGGACATATTTGGATGAACATTATCTTATTAATATAATATTAATTAATTTTAAAATACTATTTTAATTTGCAGTTCAATCGTATTGTGTATTCTGTGAAAGATTAATATTAACAGTTGCAGAAGAAAAAATTGTATGGCGTAGGAGAGTCTACTTTTTCACTGCTTCGCTTTTTCCATAAATGCAGTGGGCAGTGAAGTACCGAAAAAATGTAACTACGCTTTTTTAAAAATGAAACTGCACCGCTTGAAGCACTCTATTGCCGTAAAATTTTGAAAGATGAACAATTCGTGAGGTTCTTCAAATTTCTGATGATTTTAGAATGGTATTTAACTTTTGTAACAGGTTTAGTCGTTATTTAAATTATATATTTGAGGAATAATTTTGTTAATAGTGTATCATCTTATTTCGTTAAATGTTACATGGAGTGATTGGTTTATTTGCACATGAAAATGATATTTTTCCTCATTTCCTCGGCTATCGGATGAAACAATCTTTTTAAATTTTTTCAATACATTGTAATGCAAGTTATTCTTCAATTATTTCCATCAATTTTTCAAAAGAAGAAAAATTTCATTACATTATAAATATAATATAATTAGATTATAAAAATGTAGAAAAAAATTCACTCTAAGCTTAAGTATGTGTAATAGTTAAATAGAAAAAAAGAACTCAATGAAATAAAATAACAGGTAAATATTTATATCAGGCAGTTCCAACCAGTAGGTCCGGAGCTATTCGAGGCACCTTCCCCGCTTAGGTTCTTCCCCCACTCTTAGACTTCATCGTTATAATGTATAGTAGTGGGAAACGTCCACCAGGAGAGCCACGCTCTCCCCAGGATGGTGGGGACCTTGCAGTTCTCTTAGGGGAATACGTTGGAACTCCCTGATTTATATAAATGGGAAAATTTAATTAATTCAAATTAGAATTTATTGGGAAATGATTCACTTGAAATTCATCCAAAGTAAATTGTGTTTTCTCTAAAACACGAATAATAAATTAATTAAAATAATTCATAACTCTACATTATTTTTTCCCCTTATTTCAAATGAAATGTAGGTAATTGTAAATTACCCCGTTCAATTGTTTTTATTATTTACAACCAATTTAACAAACAGATTTATTAGAATAATTGAAGGTATTCTATTTAATGATTTCAAATATTTCTACGTTTCAAATGGTTGATATTCTATGAAACCTGACTGCAATTTCTAGTGCACAAGCATGCACCTGAAAGTGCAACCTCTCTCGCCTGCATCCAGCGTTCCCATCCGACGCAACGCACAACGGCATTGTACAAGTACGAATGACAAAATTGGTTCACCTTAGTCCCTGCAGAACGTTACAGATTAAACTGAAAACTAATACGTTTGCACAGCTATTGTTTTCGTATGTAACGTAACCTCTGAATGCCGGCGATGCATGCGGAACATATTCTATTGTTAAATTCCGAATATTATGCGTTCGCGGTATACGCGAATGCGCGGAATGAAATACAATATTTCAATTAATTTCGCATGAGATCGCTATTATAGTATTAAATTTAAATAGAATCGTGACAAATATTCACTACTATTTAATAGTAATCGAACAGAAAACGCGTCACTAAAAACTCTTCCTGAATTCAAAATTAGTAATTATAATAAACGAAATTTATGTTAAACAGTAACTGTAGATATAGGATTACTTATATTGCTTTGGAATACTGGTTGTAATTAATTTGTTACAATAATCGGAGATTATATTGGAAATTTTCCAAAAGCTAAATCGTACCCCGGGAATCAATTCGTAATTATTTATTATATAATAGCTAGCTATAAATATAGTATCCACAATCTATTGAGTGTATAATGTAACCGATTGTCATAACCATGCGTTGTTTATTGCTCTCCCACAATTCAATTAAAACGACTAGGTTGCTCTGGTGTAACTTTTATCAATTATTGGAGTATATGTATTTTTATCAATTCTTATATACGGTGTTATTGTAGAATACTAACAAAAGATTATAAGTACTATATTCATCGCTAAATTTCGTATGTAATAAATAATAACTAGATTGCTGATTACATGCATTCAAGACAAAAATGAATAAGTGAGTAATTCCAATACGATTTCTTCGTTACATGTATTTCAAAGAGTTCAATTAAATGATCATCATTTGTTTAACATCGATTAACATATTTTTGTACAAAAATATCGATTGTAACTATTTTATTAACAACCTGAAAGCCCTGCGTGGTTATCGATTAGTTATTATTTTTATTTTTTAAAGAAAATTACTAAAAGTGTAATATGGTAAAATAAATTTGTTGTCGTATTCTGTTGGTCAAAGATAAACTGGCTGAAACTTTCGCGTGACTGATAATAATTATAATTAAATGTTCCTAATAATTCAGACAGTAAAAACGTACATAAACAATTTATTTAAAAATGTAGTGTGCTTATAATTATTAGTTGTGTATTTACAAAGTGCACATATGTCAACTTCTTTACTGTTCGCCAAAACGGCACGAAGTTACAATAGTCTGTATGTACCTAATAATATCTCACGAATTCAATTTTTCAGCAAACATGATCCAGTAATAAACAATTACGACAAAAGGCGGAACATAAATCCATAGATGAAGCTTCACAGTTTACATTGATGTACTATATGAATCTAATGAGATGAATAGCCGCTTTAGAAAAATCGCTGAAGTTTAAACTGCCGGAAACCACAATTATTTTTGCAGCAACCTAATAAATGTTCACCGTCGCTGACGTCATAATGAGTAGCAAATATTATCTGTGGCCGTGAAGTTGGTCCGGTGGCAGGGAGCCATTATTCAATGATTCTGTTATTTAAAAGCCGATCGCGGTAATAATAATTTCGCGTAAACTTATTGTTTGATGCAATCAGTGACCGGCGACCGGCGCTGCGCGTTCTATTCCGGCTGGTGCTAGCTTTTAATTCAATTTTCATACCCTACTCCCTGGCACAGGCGTCACCGACGTGGAATTTCGGGAGGCAGGTTTACTGTCATTGAATCATTCGATCCACGTCAATCTCATATTGAATCAGTGTCCATCACTGGCATGCATTGCGCGCGTATAGCCGTTAATAGCCGGACGATCTCTTGTTACGTGAACGGAACGACAAGTATGTCATGTCAACACGCGCCGCGTTACGATTTCACACGTCTTCCATTGTACAATTATTCCCTCGTCCTCCTTGTAACAATTACGAAAATCGATCGCGACAAGGTGTCTAAAGCCGTCCTACACTGCCGCGAGAAATTGTCAGCGGATTCTGCATTTTATATATACAGGATGTCCCGCGACTCATGGTCTGGGTTAGGAGATGATTCTGCATGTAACAATTAGTCGATAAGAAAGAATATAATTTTCTTATTTGAAGCTTCGTTTTCGAGAAAATCGAGTTTAAAGATTCGGCGGGTACGCGTGCATTAGTATATGCACAGAGTAGAATTGGTTGGTCATGATCAGACGCGACAGCTGATTTCTGTCTAATGGCACTCGTATTCGCTGAATTTTCAAAATTCGATTTACTCGAAAACGAAGCTTCAAATGAAAAAATTTTACTCTTTCTTGCCGACTTATTTCTACAAGTAGAATCACCTCTTAATCGGTTGACCACGAGCCGTGGGACAACCTGTATATACATACATATGTTTGTGACAGAAATCTGTAGATCAAATGCATGACAGTGAAAATGTTTCACACTACCACGGTCGGTCGAATGACCGGTTTCGTAGTTTTGATTTTAGAATTATTGCAATTATAAGAATTGATTCAATAGATTTCTTTATTTAAGCCTATGTTATTTAATAGAAATCACACATCCGAAGCATCACAACACATCAGACGCGAAATATTTTCAAAATGGCAAAACGAATGGACATCTAGAAAACCAAAGAAAATTTCTTTATTTAAGCCTCGTTTATTTAATAGAAATCACACATCCGAATCATCACAACACATCATACGCGAAATATTTTCAAAGTGGCAAAACGAATGGACATCTACAAAACCAAAGGAAATTTCTTTATTTAAGCCTATGCTATTTAATAGAAATCGCACATCCGAATCATCACAATACATCATACGCGAAATATTTTCAAAGTGGCAAAACGAATGGACATCTACAAAACCAAAGGAAATTTCTTTATTTAATCCTATGCTATTTAATAGAAATCACACATCCGAATCATCACAATACATCATACGCGAATTATTTTCGAAGTGGCAAAACGAATGGACATCTACAAAACCACACAAAAATTTCTTTATTTAAGCCTATGCTATTTAATAGAAATCACACATCCGAATCATCACAACACATCATACGTGTAATATTTTCAAAGTGGCAAAACGAATGGACGTCTGCAAAACCACAGAAAATTTCTTTATTTAATCCTATGCTATTAAATAGAAATCACACATCAGAATCATCACAATACATCATACGCGAAATATTTTCAAAATGGCAAAACGAATGGACATCTACAAAACCAAAGGAAATTTCTTTATTTAATCCTATGCTATTTAATAGAAATCACACATCCGAATCATCACAACACATCATACGCGAAATATTTTCACAGTGGCAAAACGAATGGACATCTACAAAACCAAAGGAAATTTCTTTATTTAAGCCTATGCTATTTAATAGAAATCACACATCCGAATCATCACAACACATCATACGTGTAATATTTTCAAAGTGGCAAAACGAATGGACATCCACAAAACCACAGAAAATAACAGCGCAACATTCCGGCCATTCCCCTGCGTTAACAATCAACAGAAGGGGCCAAGTAAAATTATTCAGACTGCTAATTGGACGTACAATGCTAACGTACAAATACCTCCTACAAAACGAAACTCCCCTAAGTTATGAAACCTGCGATGTACCTCTAAATGTCCAACACATCATTTTAAAATGCATCAAATTAGACGAGCTCCGCGATCGATGCAAAATTTCCAAAGAAATCGACTAAATATATAAATCGGAACACAACAGAACAAACCTACTAATATTTAAACTACTACCTACTAATATAAGCAGTGAAACACACAGTCGTCGCTAATGAACAAGATGTCGTTACGACGTTACAGAAGAAAAGAAGAGAAAAATCCCGCAAAGTCTAAATAAATTTAATCATGTTAGTTTTAAAGACATTTTGTACTTTTCAGGATAATTTCAGTGTATATATTTCATATTTAAGTAAACTTAAATTGGATTTTACCGAACAGTTTAGTTTTATTTGACAAAAATAACATTTTTGCCAAAGGCCTTGAGGGACAAAATTATAGCACACGTTTATAGAAACTTAAAATATTAACAAATTTGTGAATCATATTTTATCGCGTTTTCTTTACGTTTAATAACAACTGTGACTCTGTTACGTGAAGATTTATATAATAGTACGATGAAGATTTATATGATAATTTTTTAATACTTTTCTCAATCAAGAATTCCCACTTTTCCAGAATGCGATGTTTAAAATTATTCAACAGATTCAAATTGTCTGCTATTTTTCTACACTACGCTGACAAGATTCTTCAATTTTTAATAATGTTGGAAAAGTATTCCTTCACCACCTTCGCAGTATAGACCACAGCGTTCTCGCGTTGGAACGTGAATTTATCTTCAACAACACTTGTGAAATATGCGTTTTAATAATTTCTAAATATTATTTTCACCAGTTTTCACAACAAAACTGTTGTGGTGTCTTTTTTATTACGCGGTGTGTCTCGTCTCTTCTCTGATCGCTGGAAAGACTTTCTGGACTGACTATACGCATCGAACAGCGCAATAAGCTAGTACAAAATAAACAGCTGGTAGACATCAATCTGAATTAGGGGACAATGTCCAAGCATTCCGAATCCGGGGGAAATAACGCAGCCGATAAAAGCTTTAATGTATCCCAGCCTTTCTCCGATCGCTGTCCTCTATTCAAAAACGAAGACGCCGTCGTCGTCGTCGTCGTCCCAGAAGGCGAGTACTGGGAGTTAGGGCGACGGAACACGGGTGGATCACCACAAATAACCACCGTGTTCGGAGTCCCCCCGAGACACTGGTACACATTTTTACCCTGCCATCGCCCCCCTTCCCCATGAAATTGCCTGGGGTTTCGTCACCGCGTAGCTTACGACTCGAAGCAGTGCTGGATCAACCAATACGCAAAGTAAGCACGTGTTTAAGGCATCATAAAACACGGGGGCATCATAGAAATTGTCTATGCTGTACTTTCGAAAACCGGCCACGTCTAATTTTGCTGAAATTTTGCAAATACTTTTATTTTACATGAAAACAATGTTTACAAGAAGAATTTTTGGTGACTCGAAAGTCAAGATAGAAAATTTTACGAAGAAATGGTTTACCACTGTAATGTCACTCTCTGCGTTACCGATAGAACCCTACACTTTAAATTAATTCGGGATGACACATAGCATAATCGGTGACACAAATGGTATTATGAATATTATTTGCTAGGGTGATATTATAAAGCTAGGGATTAATATTAATTAAGCTCTTAAGTCATCTGTACTTCCGAAAACCGGTCAAGTTCGATTTGGCTGAGTTAGGTTTGGGTTATAGAAGTTTTCAAAATGTCTGAAAGTGACACTAAAATGGTAAAAACAATCTTCGCAAAATTTTGGGTCTTAAGTTTCGAGTCACCAGAAATCCTTCTTTTAAGCATCCTTTTCACACAAAATGAGACTATCCATAAAATTTCAGCTAAATCAGCGCTTTTCGGAAATTTCGCCGTTTTCTGAACTTTTCTTCTTTTACATAGCAATAATTAGACCGCGGAATTTTATGCAAAATAAAAACTCTACCTCGATTGCAACGAAATGAAACAAAGTAAAAATTGATTTCCTTTCTTAAGAACTTCGATAGAATGAAAATAACAACGGTTCTAAATTGTTTTAAATATTTTCACAGTTTCATGTTCTTCCTATTCATGTTGGTCAAGAATGTATAAAATCCGCAGTCTAGTAATAATATTGCTAAGCGTTTATATGCATATATGTACGAGTGATAAATAAATAATAACGAGATAAAACCCAGTAGCGAGTGAGTAAAACTCTAACTTTTGTTAAAAACACTTTTCAATGAAATTATCGAGAATGTCTAAGAAACTGTACTGGTCTAACCTATATTGTGTTCAAGTGATCCTGTACAGGTGTGCCTGAAAATGTTTCAAGTGCTTAGGGCCTCTAAAGGTCTTAATCCGGCACTGACTCGAAGTTCCCGCGGAATAGAATTGATGGGAACCACCGCCGTTCGTGTTCGTCGGAGGTGCTGCATGGAATAATAAAAATAAAAGGCGAAGTAGGAAAAAGGAAAAAAGGAAAGAGAAGAGAGAAAAACTAGGGAAAGCCGAAACGAGGCTGCGTACGCGCATAATCTGGAATAATGCGGGAATTTACATGCGGGCGCGATCCTCGTCATGGGGGCAGAGCTAAGCTCTCGGATGTCCCCCCGTTGATGTTAGGGAAACAGCCGCGAGCGATTGCATCGGCTTGTAAACCAGTGGATAACCGGTGCATTTTATTGTTTGCGAGCAACCTAACGTCCTCAAGTGAGACGTGTCTTTCATGGGCAACGCCGCCAGGCCAACTTCGACGGAGGATTAAACCTAATTTCAGCCGTATTAAACTTTCGTCGGAATTATGCTAAACCTCGATGTTACCGTTGTGCGCGTACATGGAGACCCGTACTATTATTTATGGGGGAAAAACGAATGTCTAGCGGTTTAAAAGTATGGACACGAGACCGGCGAGTACGATTAGGTTCATGATTATTTCCGGGAGTACTGTTGCGTCTTGATATACGAAGTGCAACGTGATATGCGATTGGATATGGCGGTAAGACAATACTAATTCAATGATAGTACTTTTTTGTTCTTGGTTATTTGCATATGAAAGTTTTAGTATTTGTGACATTTTTCTGGCTAAAATGACGCCAAGCACGGTATAATTTAATAGATTTAGTGAAACCTTGATTATCCGAACTGATGATGTATGTTTTCTCCATTATATTGGGTTGCAACATGAGTTCGTCCCGTTTTTGTTGGTTGTTAGCGTGACATTGTTTATTCGGTAATAAAAAAGCAAAATATGCCGAAAATGTTGTTTATCTCCGGACATTTGAAAAATCTTGTGAATAACATGCCACCGATTGTAAAATACTTTTACTGAAATAATCAGTGAAATCTAACCTTTAAAATGACGTATGACACTTGATTGCGTGAAGTTGTTAATGAGTCGAATAAACAATGTCACGCAACCAACCAATTAAAATGGGTCGAACTTATGTTACGACCCAATACTTAATTCTCCATATCTGATCAAGTTTATCAGCATATCTGATCATTGTACAAATTGGTAATGTTTTATTTTCTTGATCATTTTCTTGATCTATCATTGTAGCTGCGTAATTGTTCTATTACTCGATTATAAGATAATCGATGATTGTGAATTAGAAGTGAATTAAAAATGAATTAAAAAAGTAAATATGATTCAAATTGTATAATGTTTCGAATGATTTTATACAAAAAAGTGTCGCGAACACGTCGGTAACAGTTTCATAGACAAATCAGTAAGACCAAAAAAGTTGTATAAAAATTGTAAATCTAAATATAAATATAATATAAGATAAAAACAATCTAAACAAGCATGAAATTTGATGAGCATCAACAATTTTAGACAAACTGATGGTATTCTTGTGCATTTAATAGACATTTCCACATTTCTCATTCTTACAGCCACACAATCATACAAATAAAATTTTACCAAAATGCATTTTTTATTTTCTTCAATACGACAGATAAGCAACAGTTTATTGTAACGTAAACACATTTTTATATAATTTCAAATATATGCAACAAATTCATCAACTCGCTATATAGTTTCAAACACTGCACAACAGCGGAAGTATAATGTAGAACATGTTCCACGCTGTTGTAAAGGAAATTGTGCATCGATTGCGGTATAGTATCGGCTAGCGTTTCGAGAATTCATTGCTCTACATTTTCATGATGCTATTGTTCGCACTTCATCGAATAAATGTAGATCAGAAATTGTTATTACCAACCTGCATATCCACGTGCACATTTTCCGTCTTCATAAAACATTTTATGAAAATAAAAATAAGAAAACAATTAGAAACGACAACAGCAAGAGTGAAATACAAGTGACTATTCTATAAATGTCTAAATGCCATGAATCCATAAAGAGCTGCACTCCAAGTGTTACTATCATAAAGTACTAATATCTTCAACAAAATACGAGACTCGTTTTTGCCGATTAAAATTTTGTTACATTAATGTGACAGCTGTGTAATGTCAGTTAGTAAAAAATTTTTTGGGGTGCGACGAACTGTTAAGAACAAATGCGTTTTATAATGAAAATAAAAGTAAGAGAGGTATGAGAAAAGGCAACCATAGAAAGCATAAAGTACAGGTGTCTTTTCTAAAAATAGTTTAAATATTAAAAATGCTTAAAGTGCTGTAGTGCAGTTGTTATTATCATGAAGTACTAATATCGTCAACAAAATTAAAGACTCAAGTGTATAGAGTAAAATTTTATTATGTTAATGTGACTACTGTGTAATGTTTGTTGGTTAAAGATTCTTTGGGACGCGACGAACTGTTAAGAGCAAACGCGTTTTATAATGAAAAGAATAGTAGGAGAGGTATGAGAAAAGGCAATCATAGAAAGCATAAAGTATAGATGTCTTTTTGAAAACAAGTTTAAATATTAAAAATGCTTAAAGAGCTGTAGTGCAGTTGTTATTATCATGAATTACTAATATCTTCAACAAAATTAAAGACTCAAGTGTATGGAGTAAAATTTTATTATGTTAATGTGACCAGCTTTGTAATGTCAGTTGGTTAAAGATTTTTTGAGGCGCGACGAATTCTTGATAACAAACGCGCTTCATAATTTATTTGATAGGTTTGAGACTGTTATTTCTGGCTGAACGATCCGTAGTCGCGATTAATCGTTGCTGGTCGAAATATTTCATAGCTTGTATCTTGGTGGCGTTTCCCGGTTTTCCGAAGGAACAAGTAAGTGCACGTCCTCCCTTCGAGGAGGAAGATGTTTCACGCTTCATTTGCTCGTACGAAACACTTTTGTAAAGAATGAACGATCGTTGCGGTTCACGGTGCTTGCAAATTCGTTCGAGCAGAAACACGAGATACCGTATGAGCATTTCATATGAAACGTAAAATTTTATAAATCCAACTCCAGTGAAACATAAAAATATTTTTCATGTGTATTTAGTACGGGAAATGGCCGAATATCGTCCGGCTTCGTTCATATTGTTATATAGAACTCGAAAATATTCGTCAGAGAAACGGATGATAAACATAAAATAATTATAACGGACGCAACAATTTTGAATAGTTACCCCGACAGTCGTTTTTTCGATACATTGTCCTCTCCGAATATTTTATGATTTCATTAATCACGCAAGAGTAAACTTTTAATTAACATGTTCGTTTGAAATCAATTTCAATACATATACTTGCTTTTATACAATTTATTCTTATTAATAAATTAATTTAATTCAATTTAATTTGATTTAATAACCTTCAACTTTATATCGATAATTTTTGTTTATTTGAATTTAATTTCGTATGAGTGCAATATTGCTTGTTAGCACAGAATCAATAAGGGATGCAAGCAGGAGTGCATAACAGAAAGAGTTTGTTCGTTGTCAACAATAAAAAAAGAATTGGATTTACCATTGATAATACGTTGCATCGATTTGCATGTTATCCAATAAAAAGTGTTTAAAGTTTTCAAAATAGAGAAACTAGTATCAAACTACACAGTTCGAAGGCAATTGTCGCACCGAAAAGGTGGATTTGCTTGAAAATTCGTCGAACCGAACTTACCTGAGACGTTCTGTAATGTACGTGCACATATAAATAGCTTAGGAATATACAATAAATAACTCGTAAGAAAATAAAAGGCTCACAGCCGCGCTCTAAGCAGCGTGTACACACCTCATATCTCAGTGAACTTTGGTCCAATGGAATTAAAATTTTTCCAGTATATTTTTATGATAATAAAAAATTCAGAAAGAAGCATTTTTTAAATCAATTTTTTCAACATTTATAAGTGTATACAGTGTGTCCGAAAAAGTTTGGCCATAGGTGAACGGGGTGAATCCCGAGGTGATTATAAGCATCTTTTTCCTTTGCCAATTCGCGACGAATGATTTTGTTTTCGAGTTATTACCGAAAATCAATTTCCAATCAGAGAACTGCTGATCCCGGCTCGACTATAGGTCCCGCTACGTGTCGCGTCGCCGTTGGTCGAGTCGGAATCCGTTTACCGTTGCCGCGCTCTGATTGGTCCGTTTTTTTTTCGTTAATAACTCGAAAACAAAGCGTTTCTGCGCGAATTGGAAAAGGAAAAAAGTGCTCAGGACTAACTCGGGAATCACACTTTTCGATTATGTTCAAACATTTGTCGAGCACCCTGTATATAGCCATTTAATCAGTTATTCGCGCAGCTATTCAATTCCTCGTGCCCGTTTCCACGCCTGTCTAAGTGCGTTTAAGTTCAGATTGCGGCACCTGCGGCCGCTTGTGTCGTTGTTAGAAACTAACTAATCATTTCGCAGTTCATCGCATTTGTGCTCCGACATTCCCTCATGGCCGGACACTTGCTAGGTTCGACGCCATTGTGTTACCAGCCACGCTATGTCGGCTCCAGCGACTGCCATTATTGTAATACGTGCCATCATCTCCGCGAGCTGGCTTCATTTCAAATATTAGATATCGATTTACCGGCGACCAAGCAGTAGACGATCTTTCTGCCATGACAGGAATATACCCGTATGCCGCACTTTCAGTACGAAAAATGTTCCGATATTTTATGAAGCATCTATCACTGGCCTGTATGCTGATCCTGATATGGCAAAGCCTGAATACAAAATTACGATCGCGAGGAGCCCTTTACGTACCTTTTTATAGTATTATCCATTCGACAGTGGGTAATAAACATATGCACCTTCACCGCCATCCTACGGTGGCCTGGAAATCAATTGTACAAATGTGAAAGATGCTCTCGAATCATCCTTTTTATAAGAAAATACATCTATCGTCTTTCAGATATGACTAAGATGCTTCTTGCTCCATTTTAATAATTTCTTTACAGGAAATATAATATAATAAATAAAAGAGGGTGCGTTAGTATAAAATGTGTTTTCAAACGTGGCATGTTCGACGGGAAATTATTCTGTAAAGAATCATTTAAATCTCACATATTCCTCAGGGTGAAAATTCACCCATTTACTATTTCTACATTCTGTGAAATGGTTGATCTCTTTCTGTCTATGTCGGGAGATGTATTTCTTTAAAATGTAACGTTATAAATCAGGCAGTTCCAACCAGTAGCTCCGGAGCTACTCGAGGCACCTTCCCAACTTAGGTTCTTCCCCCACCCTTGGACTTGGAAACTCCCACCATGAGAGCCGCGCGGCTCGCGTAGCGCTCGCTAACTCTACGGCTGTACGTAGTAGTGGGGAGAGGTTCGATAATTGTTTGTAGAACAAAATACTCTAATTTTATACATCATATCTGACAACGTACATCACCTGATATCTACGTTGCGGATTTCTGTGCAATATAAAAATCTTCTGCATTTATTATGAGACGTGGGAGCCATTTAGAAGTTTATTTCTCTTTTTGATCATTCTAGTGCGTTAAACGTGACGGTACTCTTTAATTCTTCTAATTTACCTGCTATTTCAAGTTGTAAATGTTCATTTTTGTCATGAATGCATGCAATCCGGCGCCCTGATAAATTAATTGTATAAGAAATGTCTTGAAGGAAGTACAATAAAATGTTTAAAAAGACAGTCGCATTCAACGTGAACAAAATGATATGCTTGTCCCACTTGTATGACTAAAATGGATGCCATCATTGGACAGGGCCAAATAAGAGAACAATTAGAAACGACAACAGAAAGAGTGAAAGACAAGTGCCTATTCTATAAATGTCTAAATGCCCTAAATCCATAAAGACCTGCACTCCAAGTGTTACTATCATAAAGTACTAATATCTTCAACAAAATTCGGGACTCGTTTCTGCCGAATAAAATTTTATTACATTAATGTCACAAATGTGTTTTATAATGAAAATAAAAGTAAGAGCGGTATGAGAAAAGGCAACCAGGTGTCTTTTCTAAAAAAGTTTAAATATTAAAAATGCTTAAAGAGCTCTAGTCCAGTTGTTATTATCATGAAGTACTGATATCGTCAACAAAATTAAAGACTCAAGTGTATTGAGTAAAATTTTATTATGTTAATGTGACAACTGTGTAATGTCAGTTGATTAAAAATTTTTTGGGGCGCGACGAACTGTTAAGAACAAATGTTAATTGGATAGCTATTTCGTGACATAATCTGCATAATTGTTAATAGTTCCTAATTAAGAATATTTCCGTAATTTCCATGTGAACTTCAAATGATTATCTTAAACTCGGTGTTATTTACTAATTTCCATTTTCTAGTCGACGGTGTACAAATGATTTTCCGGTGTACAAATGAGTTTAATCCATTTTTTTCGGTCCCACGAGAAAACAAGTGATTCGAAACCTGATTAACGCGACAGAAGATTAGAACTTTCACTCTCATTAGTGCTCAATAAGCCGTGACGGTAAATTATCGTCTCTGTAAAACTGGAACGCAAGCTTAGTGAAGCACGGTATATTTCCGTGCATTATACTTATAAGGGATGCCAGGGACTTCAAAGAAGCGTATTTTATAATCGAGCCACCGTACCGTGTAAATGCAACGCCTCATTTGCCGAGGCTATAAAAAAATGTTCTTACATTCCGCCCTGGCCTGATGCTATAGTACTATACCTCCTTGAGGGTGGCTACAAAGTACGACTGATCGATAACATTTACGCGGCAAAGAGACACTGTAGTTCGCAGCCATTTATTTCCGTGGAAAGTAGCAAGAACAATTTTTATTTCAGACAAGCTCCCCTGCGGATGCGATTCTTTCCAAGAAGCAAATCATGAAGATTGTTCCGTGGTTTATTCTGCTTGCCATGCTTTTATTGCCACAGTAACTCTGCAAATATCGTATTACAATACGTTGTGCGTCAAAAAATAAAACTGAAGATCGATGTATCCTTCAATCTTTATAAATGAACATCTTTGTAAATAAAAATACGGAAGAAGCGAAGCAAAAGTATGTTTAATTACTCTGCAGAATGCTGTCATTGCAATAACCATAAAACTTTATAAACTGGCATGGAAAATTAAACTGATGATGGAATGGTATCCATCAATATTTATAAAGGAACATTTTTCTTGGATTTGGACATTTCGTCGTGGATGATTGCAAATGCAGATAACTGTGATTACATAAAATCTACTATAGTTGACGCTTTTATAATAGATTCAATATAAATGTTTTCTAAGTTGTAATAGAGTATACTAGAATATAGTATAGAATAGAATAATAGTATAATATTCTATGATATACTCGAATATACCTGATGTACTAGAATATAATGTATTATGGTACAGTATACTAGAATATGCTAAAATATTCTGGAATAGAGTATAGTATACTAGAGTATAGAAAAATGATCTTGAATATACCTTAATATACTAGAATATACAAAACTATAATATACTCGGATATACTAGAATATACTAGAATATACTAGAATATACCCAGAAAATATACTAGAATATACTAGAATATACTAGAATATACTAGAATATACTAGAACATACTAGAACATACTAGAACATACTAGAACATACTAGAACATATTAGAACGTACTAGAACGTACTAGAACATACTAGAATATACTAGAATATACTAGAATATACTAGAATATACTATAATATACTAGAATATACTAGAATATACTAGATTATACTAGAATATACTAGAATATACTAGAATATACTAGAATATACTAGAACATACTAGAATATACTAGAATATACTAAAATATTCTGGAATGTAGTATAATATACTAGAGTATACTAAAATAATTTAGAATATACGAATATAAACTAGAATATATAAAATTATAATATACTATATGCAATATACTCGAATATAATGTATTATAGTACAGTATACTAGGACATACTAAAATGTTCTGGCATAAAGTATAGTATACTAAAATATACTAAAATATTCTGGAATTATAGTGTAATATACTAGAGTATACTAAAATTATTTAGAATATACGATTATAAACTAGAATATATAATATTATAATATATCAGAATATTGTATAATATAGATACTATAATTATACTAGAATATACTGGAATATAGTACATGAATAAATAAAAACTACATATAGTCAACAACTTTACAATTAATTGATATTATATTTCTCGAGTTTGTTCTTTATTGCGTTCTCTACTTTAAATAAAAAGAAAATAGACACCAACCAAACGAATTTCTATTAGAACCCAATAATAAACGAAAAATAGCTGTCTTGCAGCATTCTATTCGTCCAAAAACACATACGCAGTCTTCGAGATCCCAATCAAATCACAAACCCAAACTATTCGGCAAAAGGGACTAGCATCATCCTGCTTAGCAACCACATATAGTCTCCCACTGTTTGCTCGTTAAGGTAACATTGACTTTTGGATTCTCCGAAGCAAACGCAATACCGAAACGTCGTATTGCGACCAAGTAAGCTATATCACATTCTGCAAAATCAATTTAAGATTATTTGCCGCAGCGCCGAATTCGCGCAGACTCGCAAGAAAAGCCGAACAAACATTTAGAAATGTATTTCGGCGTGGAACGTGTACATCAAACAAATCTCCGGCGGAGGTAATGTACTGTTTGCGCACACATATCCGTATCGGGACAATTGCATTGTCTACGCAAGCAATGGAATTACAGTATCCTCTTACGTAACATCTTGGATCTCCTCGTTTCCCGGCACGTTCGAAACCATCGGTTATATCCCACGGATTCGACACAATCAATCGTCAATTGTTTTCTTGGATATTTTAAATTTGTTTATAGAAACAAATGCTTTTAAGGAAAAATTAAATGTCACAACTATCGCAGCGTGTTTTTACACTCTCGGTTTCCTAGAAATTGTAAGAGAAATATCGCCAAATTAACCTTGATTTTTAATTTCAAGGTCAAAAGGTCAACCATTTTTTTTCAATGCATCGTATTCTATTCGTAATAAGAATAAAAAGTGGAAATAGAACAATGGGTCAAATCTCAATGGTTCTCTCAAAAAATTATGGTAAAGTGTTTTCATCATCAAACTGATATTATTTATATGTACTGCAATTTTGCAATACTGCAATTTTCAAGAATCTAGGATTTTAGATATTAAGTAGGGGAGAGTAGCCGAATTTAGACCAGTGCTTAAGTTAGACATAATATATAAATCATAGTTAATTAGCACCACTTGTAACATTGTAAATATTTTTTTTGTTAAGGATATACAACTAAATCAGATTCAAAGCATAATTTCTAATCAATTAATATTATTATTAATTCTTGAAATATTTTACTTTCGCAAAATACATGGTAGTTCAACTAAGGTGTTGGTCTAAATTAGGGTACTCTCCCATATTAATAATTAGACTGTGGATCTTTATAAAAATTGTCTGTGCCAATTGCAAGACAGGAGCCAGGTAGATATTTCATACTTTTCTCTAATAATCGTAACAAGTAATATATTAAATTATTTTAATCTTTCTATTGTTTTAACCCTCTAGTCAAAGGACAGAGTTCAAGTGGTCCATGAATTTGTACTATTTTTATTTTCCATAAATTATCTTGGAATTCTTGCATAAATGTTTGCTAAACTTATAGTAGTTTTATGAAATATAATAACAATTGCATTATGTATGAAAAGCTCCTTGTTTTTAGAAGAAATGTAAACGAAAAAATGGATACTTTGGATCCATGTACCGGAAATTATACTTATTCATTTTTGTTATAAGTGCATACAATGCGCAGTTTACTAATAACATTATATTCAAACAATTAAAAAGAGATTACATGCAGAAGGTCCACGAATCGATCGACACGATATTTGAGCTATTTAACAACAAAATTTTTCAAACAAAAGTAAATTGATTATTGTATAATAAATCTGTAGATACAATAAAAATATGTTACAACATGATTTTCTCATAAGAAGCAAGAATCATTCCGCATTTCTGCAACACCACCATATTATTTTATTTATCGTATGCTTCGAATGGAAAAAAAGATGAACTCAATGGTGTAGTAATTTCATTTGGATTATTCGAATATTTGAAAATTTCTCATCTTTTCGCTAGTAGGAGATTTCCGTGTGCAACGCGGAAAGTCTATTTCTAGCTTTTACCACACATTAATGATCTCCAACACATGACACATCCTCCGTCGGGTTTCTTACGACATAATTGATTCAGACATTAATGAAATGAAAATGGCTTTCTCGCTTAGCGAGGTTTCAGCTGCACCGACGTAAGACTGAAATATAACCGCATGACTGATGAAATTTGAATGCAGGTTTAATGTTCAACCTCCTAAGAGAACGCGGTCTTTTGAGTAGTTCTAGACTTGGACCATTGAAAATCAGTCACCTCGTTCAACGCTGCTAGTATGCTGTGACCAAGCCCGTAGAAAGTCAATAACACAGAACCACCATAATATATCACATTAAATATTAATTTCTAGCAAATTAATGTTTCAAAATTTCGTCTTCATTCGTAACTTATTTTACAAATTTAGTTTATTTCTCGAGGACACGTTGTTATAGTGACATAAATTTTATAGACCAAATATGATACTTTATAATTGATATTTCTAAAATGTCATGTTCCTCCATTTTACACATTTAGTTAATTTCCCCGAGGTAAAATTGGCACAGTAATAAAAGCGTTATTTATCAAATACGTTCTCATTACTATGCGAATCAAGAAAACTCAACCTCAATGGAGGATACGTTCAGTGGTAACAGTTAAAATCCCCTTTCAGCAATCAATCGATATTTTGATGTAGACGTCCTTAAGCCGATTTCACTGGTATAAATCCCTGTAATTGAAGGACTCATTAGTAATTGAAAACGTTGACAGAAAATCAGGCGAGTATGTGTTTCCTGTACGGTTTATCGATTCATCCGCGAATAATCTCCCCCAAAAATTGCTTGCAAAGCAATACACCAAATTAAATACCGCACAAAGAACTTTCTTGGAATTAGGTGCACGCATGAACCATAATTGATGTGGCTAAATTATATTCGAAGACACGTTTGCAAGAGAAATAACAAGGAAAAGACCTCTATATTCGAAGAAAAGTTTGCAATAGAAATATTAAGGAAAAGACCTCTATATTCGAAGAAAAGTTTGAAAGAGAAATAATAAGAAAAAGACCTCTATATTCGAAGAAAAGTTTGCAAGAGAAATACTAAGGAAGAGACCTCTACACTCGAAGAAAAGTTTGCAAGAGAAATAATAAGGAAAAGACCTCTATATTTGAAGAAAAATTTGAAAGAGAAATAATAAGAAGAGGACCTGTATATTCGAAAAAAAGTTTGCAAGAGAAATAATAAGGAAAAGACCTCGATATTCAAAGAAAAATTTGCAAGAGGAACAATAAGGAAAAGACTTCTATATTCGAAGAAAAGTTTGCTAGAGAAATAATCAGGAAAAGACGTCTATATTTGAAGAAAAGAATTCTATATTCGAATAAAAATTTTGTCCCGCGCGGGCGGGAGAAGTAGCCCTCGAATTTGCCTCCAAGTAAGCTACTTCTGGACATGCCTGCGTTAAAATATCATTTGTTTCTGTCAAGACGATCTTTTGCTCAGAATTGTGTCAAACCTGCTTGATTTCTGCTAAACTCGGGTAAGCATAATTTCTCATTTGAAAGCATTCGAGTAATTGACCGTTGGAGCAGTTTAGTTGTCAGTTTAGCATTTTATTTGTGTACCGCGTCCTCTAGAAATCAGTATGGCGGAATTAATATGGCCACTTTCAGCCATGGCGTGGCGCTGCGGTCACTGTAAAACAGTTGGACCTGCATTCTGGAAGTTGTACACGTGTAATTAACAATCCGGCGCAATGAATTCCGTGCAATAAACGGTCCGATTCTGGCGCCCTAGGAAATCGGGAAGAGTTTGCGCCGCTATAGTTCACGGGGCTGAATACAATCGCTTTATTTCAGCTTGACTAAATTCGCCGTTTCCAACTCACTCACTGGTTCGCCAGACAGTTATGTTTACGCGCGGCGGAGCTCGCGGAAACTTAACTAAATTAACTAGTTAACGAATAGATTATACACACGAAATTTAACTGGCAAGTTCGCAGGAAGGCGGACTAGTCTTACAGTTTTCCATCGGGCAACTACAAAGTAGCCTGGAGTACGTCTCTTAAGTTCAAATACATATACATACGGTTATATGCTGTTACCTTGGTTTAACGTTAAGCCTACATGAGGAATGATTACGTTCAAAACGAGTTTACAGCTCCTTCTATACCGTGACAACTACCGAATGTTAGTTCGTTCCGCCACACGTATTGTATAATAATAGAATCTTTAATTAAAACTTACGATATTCGCGATTATGCACCCGAGTTCGCTGGCTTTTAGCACGTTAATGCAAGGGGAAGCAACTGCTCGCATTTGTGGGACTGTTATCAGACTTTCCGAAATGTAAATCGTATAAAAGAACGTTTCTGTTTAACCTAATTTATTTTTATTCGATTTTTATTATATATTTATTTGTTTATTTTTGGTTGCATTATATTCTGGGATATAATGGTACGACACACTTATTGATAGACACTATTGCTTTCGCAAAATCAATGTATAGCATAATTTTATTATTTATTTTCAGTTGCATTCACAAGTTTTGAATAAAATGATAGAACACCATTAAACAGCATTGATTTTTTAGTTTTAGTAGTCCTCAAGTTTAAGGTTTGGTGAACTCGAGAAACAATGTCATTAACAATCCATTCGTTCGTGTTAGGGAATCCTTGGCACTGTTCGCAGCAGTTACCATTTCCTAGTAAGCATTTCAACGTTAAATGGCCAATCTCGTTGATTCACGTAATATTCTTTCGAGGGAAACTTTCCGGAGGTTTCACCGTAGAATCAAAGTGCCAGTAACTTTCAACTTTATCTTGTAGAACGCAACGATAGTTCTAGAAAATCTGTTACGACTACAAATTCATTCGTGTGTAGACCAACTTCGGTCCTTTCGAAGCAGGTATTTGTCTTTTTTATTACCGAACCGTACACTTGCTGGTGTATTTTTCCTCCATTTGACTTTCTCGTACAAGATGGAACAAGTGTACTCCCAATTTCGGACCTTGGCATAGTACCTCAAAACTACTGTATTCCATTTAAAGTGAAACTGAAAGGCAACGTGTTGCACGACATGCGAGAATGTCGAAAATAAGCTGTGCTTTGAAAATTCCAAAGGTTAAATTCATACTTCGTATTAAATTCGTAACAGAACTTTATTTAACATGTTGATGATATGTGTTTAATATAAATTCAGATCAAGATTTAGCTCGTTTAAGAATATATGAGTCACAATGTTATATGAAATTTTAATATTTAATTATGTCAGTGATTCCAAAAATTTAGTTCCATTAAGAATATAGGAGTCATGTTTTATATAAGATTTCAATATTTAATTGAAGTAGAGTTTAAACTATTTCTAGAAATTAAAATATTTCTAATTTTGTATATTGAAAATAGTTACGAGGAATCCAATTAATTGAGCAAGAATTTTGTACGCGCAACTGAAATTAGTATATCGAAGAACTACCATGCAAAAGTTTATACATCAGGTGTACAAATTAATTTGTAGACCTTCTTTCATGACTTTATCGATTATTTACAAGTAATTAGAACGCATTCTACTCTCCAAAATAATTTCATTCAGTTCCCACGCATTTTTTCCATTTTACAAGTAATGCATGAATCTAGAATATGATGGTTGATAAATTTTAGTTCAAAATAATGTTGTAATTGTTTACTCTGAGAGGTACGAATTAGTTTGTAACTTGCATTAAAATTAATTAATACTGATAAAATGTACAGAAACTGACGGAGTTACGTTTTGAAAATATTATTTTAGAACAACTGTTGTGGCTTCGTTGTTGGATTAAACACTTTAATATTTTAAGAGAATATTTTTGAGAGACTTCAAACATTGCAAAACAGTAAAAAGATTCGATCGTTTCAAACCATCACAGTGGTTTCTTCCCTTGGAGCAACACTTTATCCGGAACACAGATGCAATCATGCAATATAGTAAACTTATGAACCATGATCTCGTCAGCTGTGTATGAACTATACTGAAACAAGGAATAGCTCTAAAATTAAGTGGTAGTAAAGAGGTAGTAAATGTCATTGTTGTAACAGTTGCTTAAACGTCAGACTTGAAACAATACTTATCAAAAATGCAGGAGCATTTATCATGTACGCTATGATAAATTCATATTCGTAAGAAGCCGTGACTGACGACCGTGTTCGAGCTGTACTAAAACAGAGAATAATTGTAAAGGAAAGTTATGGCAAAGTGCACGAACCGATAACGTTTAATCAAAATATATCCAAAGTAAATGAGACTGGTATAATAAATAAATTTGCGTTCGTCGACGACGAGAGGTATCGTGGAAAAATGGTAACAAATAATACTTAACAGCTGTCGGTGCTACAAATCCTTCAGTTTAACGAATTTCGAAATAAAACTTTGGAAGAGTATTTCAGAGGGATCGTATTAACAGAACCAGTACCATTTTCAAAAAGTTGATTTTGTTTATATCGCAGAAGGTGGTCCGTAAACTTGAAACGAGATTTTGAAAAATCAGGAAAACAAAGCAGAAACGTTCGTGCAATGGTACACGCATGTTCCCTGAGCATGATCGACAGCTGTGTTTGAACTGCACTCGACAAAGGAGTGATAAGTGATAAAGGAAAAAGATGGAAGAGTAAAGTAACGAAATGGACAGACAAGTGGCGATGAGGATCCAGTAATAAATGGCCGATAACCTATTGACCCGGATAGGACCCGTGATATTGATTAGTCACCGTGCATGTTTGCCGCTACAGCACTCGAGCAGAACCCTTTCCCTGCACTATAGTATTCTCCCTACACAATAACTGCTAGATACTCCGCCCCACCCCTCTCCCCACTCGCTTCGGTTCAATCTTTCTAATAGTTCATCCGTCTTTGTTCCAGCGGGATCTCCTGTGTGTGCAAACTTCACGTGCCCGGTTTTTATTTTCTCTTGTGTATTCTTACCGCGGAGACTTCGGTCAACCATCCCACGTCTCTTTTTCTAGTCTGCCAACGAGATTGGATTTATGGCTTTATTTTCCCCCTTCATGGACAATATCTACCACAGATTGCGCGACGTCGAGCGCAACTCTCGGTATTATAGTAAAATAATGGACCCCTCGCGTCCCTTTCATGTCATCCATGGATTTCCTCCATGTGGAAAATAGAGAAAGCCTAAGGGACCACTCCCGGCTGAAGGCTTAATACGCTTTGAATGTTAGTCGACCAATTTTTTCGGACAACTATGACAATACGATCCGCCAATTTCACATTTGCTGGTATAGGTACACTATGTATAGTTCAAAAAGTAATTGAACACTAAATTTCGAATTTTGTACAAACCATCGATATTTAAACCGTGATAATTTCGTCGAAAACGATAGTACAACAGCCTCATTTTAAAGCTTGAAACTTCTATCAAGTTGATGCATATGAAATGTTCGATTTTTAACAGAAACATTTAACAAACACAATTTTTTCCAAATAAACTTAGTAATGAAAGCAACCATTGTAAGCAACATATTCTGTCAATGAATTAGAAGTTTCTTGACTGGATTACGGTAAAAATTGAATTTTTTGGTTGTTCATGTTCTTCATTTATAAGATTGTCATCTTTATTTTGTAGTATTTTTATCATCGCCAAATAGTGTGTTGATTAATTACCACATTTTGACTAAACATCACAGAATACTATTTGTGTAGTCTTTTCACTGATACGTGAAAGGTGAATATGTAGACTGCGGATCTTTATGTAAATTATAAATTTCCTGGCTTACTTTAAAAAACCAGGTTGAGGAACAAGTTCAATTTATCAACTAGAAGATTCCTCATAATATGCATAGAGTTGAGGTATTATAAATGTTTGCTACCATACATGTTTTCCTGTATTTTAAAAATGTGCACATGCTACAAGTGCATAAAGACATATTTTTTCTCAAAAATACTACAAATTAAAGCGTCTCTAGAAACATTGAACATTTTTTTTCGTGAATGCAACTTCCGTAGATTTAAAGATTGAAATCTTCCCTTTCCAACGACACAAGAAAATTCAATGTACGATTACTAGTTTTGTTAAGGTTTGAATGAAAAATGTACAGCCCAACTTCACAGTGACATAGAAAACACCCTTAGGGCTTTATATCGTCGATCTGGGTCCTCATTATTTTTACCACAAAACAGTGAAAAAATCGTACATAAATTTTGAAGGTGTCGTTGTAAATGAGGGGCTTCAATCCTCAAGACTGTGGAAGATTCATTCACGAGATAAACTTTTTTAATGATTTTACAGAGCATTTAATTTATAGTATTTTTAGGAAAAAGGAGTCTTTAGTATCGCGCATTTAAAATTTATCAAGTGTACAAATTAGTTCGTGATCCTGTCTTCATTTTGTTAGTCGTCTACGAACAATCAAAACATATCCAAGCCTGCCTTAAAAATTACCTCCATTATTGTCTACACATGCTATACATTACTATATGTGGTTGATGAACCCAGTAAAACGTTTAAATATAAAACAAAATTACAATTCAATCATGAAGGCAACAAATTAATTTGTACACCTAATAGTTTAAGTTTTATTATTAAAATAGACTGGTATAAAAAGTATATACTATACTATAAGAGTTATATTATCATTATTTCAATAAAGACAAGGTCTATATACTCGCCACATATTTCTTTTTGTCCGTGAAGCTAACGGAAATATTCCAGGTGGACAAAATTACTGTCCCACCCCGTGTATCGAAACATTTGTCACATAGATTTATGAACTTGACGGTTCTCGTATTACGAAGGTTTTAGCAGTTTTGCCACCCTATTGCCATATTTCTTAGGGTACAGGCTGTTCTGAACCCCTAAGGAAGGTCATTCGAGTCATCCAATCAACCCGAAACAAAGAATACATGGAACCCCTGTCTACGGGACAGAAAGGAACTGAGACGGAGCAAATTTAGAATCGGCAAGTTCAACAACCCTCTGAATTGATCAAGCGTAAAATATTCATTCCCTAAAGTAATTCATCCAAGTTTTCAACGTTGTATTATTCGTGAAATATTGCCACGAATAGAATGAGATAAAAGACTGTGGCAGGTGACAAGACATCTGACACAGTTTGGCCAGAAATGGACTTTTCAAAACAATTAAGAGATCACCTCGACAAAACATCCGTTTTAGAATGAGGTTCATAATAGTGGCGTGCGCCATTTTTATTCATGTTTTCTAAATGAAATCTGATTTTTCTCGTACTTCTCTGTTGAATAATTTATAACGACCTCTATTGTTTCAGTACCCATTACAGTAAAAAAAGCCATTTTTGTTTTGAAACCGAATGTCTCGGCGAAAATAAATCGTACAATGATCAAATTACACTGAATTTATACAGGAAAGTATTCTCTTTCGATTGGTACAAAAGTAATTCGTCTAAAAAATTTGTTCGTCCCATGTAATAAAATTTTGATCATTTGTGTAACACAATATAGAACGGAATTTCTAAAAATGATCAAAGTGCTCTTTATATCACTACAACTTTACCAAATAGTGCGTAAAGTAAATCTGAAATTGCAAATTGTACAGTTTCAAACAATATTTTAATAATATTAATATGACCAATTCTGCCAAAATTATGGTCGTCAGAACTTGGTCCCATTTTTTGACTTCATCAACTTCAGCAACTTTAACTTCTTATCTGTGTATGACTACTATACTCTTCATAAAAAAATGGCAATTTTTGTGTCATCACTATTCACGTCACGCAAACAAATTAGTTACCATTTACCATTGACATTAACATTTTTCTGCAAATCAAAGCCTATACCTAAAGAGGCATTTTAAAATGAAATAAATAAAATAAATACTTACAAGGATTAAACAAAATCAATTTTTTTTTAATTCACTTAAAAAAATCTGCATACACGATGAGTAATAGAATAATTATTTGCGATACAACGTAGGACCACGTAGATTTCGAAAAAAAGAACGAATCAACAATTATAACAATGTTTTTCCCTACAGTTGGAACGAACAATGCAGATTGGGTCAACGTTAAAAGTTTTATTAGATTGCACGAAATGGGCAGGATTGTACTAATCAGATTTATGCCAGTTAGCGATAAAAAGTCATTAAGAACGTTTCGTGTAGCTTGACAAAACTCGACAGAGGAAATAATTAAACACGAATAAATTCGCAGTTCGATAAAATGCATTCGGAGCTAGTTGGATTGCTTCAAAGTTGATTAAGAATCGATTTCGCTCTTTATTAAACCACCGTAAAGGTATTGAGAATTCATTTACGTGTAGTGCTTGAGAGAAACGTCGAAGCAATTAAGTGCAAGAGGAAAATGTAAATTTTCAGCAATGGAGTGTAACCATATATTTCATTTATAACTTAAAACCAGCTGTTATATACCTAAAAGTACCTAAAACTACAAAATTACATTTAACATTATGAATCAAGAAATTAAATTATAAATTTTGGCTAACGCAATGCTTCAAAGTGCTAAACAACGATCAGTATTCCTTAGAAATTAAAACGGAAAAAGAAGCCACGTGTAAAAGGAGCATTTATATTACAATTCTAAAAATGATTTTGCTTATTATACACGTGCATAGCGTAACTATATTATTAAGATATTTAGTATGTTATCTTACCTTTGAATTATGGATGTAAATAACAGTTCTTGAAGCACACAAGCAGCACAAGCACTAACTCTGAATACAATCGAATGCCAACTAATAATCGATTCTTCTATGCAAATCGATAGCACTCTGTCGGGCAATTTGAAAAGCGACGCGAGAAACTATTTCCCGCGCTTGAATCGTCACCTGTTGCGTTTGACGTTTATGTGCTGTGTGCTGTTTAATTAGAATTTGTTGTAAGTGTTGTGTATTTTCAGTGATAACATTCAAATTGTATTCAGTTTTCGATCCATTTTGTTGCTGCAAATGTGAGTACTGTTATTTATGTCATTATAAATGTATTTTCCCTTTAAATCGTCCTAACCTCAAATGTTGCACATGCCGGTGCGATGCACAGTACACGCCCCTGTGTATTTTGTGTAAAACGTGTGTAAAAGTTAATAGTAACACTAAACATCTAGTGTCTAATACTGAAGTAAGGTGTATATATTTACAAAATAATATTCGTTTGTAAAATCATATAGTTTTAACATTGTTTTTGTGCTGGTCTTTACAGGAAACTCCATTGAAATTAATCAAAGCAATAATGTTTTGATATTTTTAAAGGAAATTAGATTTCTGTTTGTTATATAAACAGAGTAACAATGTCAGATTACCTTTCCACCGAGCTCACTGCAACTTGCGGTGCGCTTGGCTATTACGATGGATGTAAATATCATTTAGATAAACATTGTTTAGGTGAGAATGTTAATTATTGTACGATTTGAGATTACTTTTAAGCACAGATATAAGTCATTCAATTTTGAATGATTTATTTAATTTTCCTTTCATTATATTTATTATTTTAATTATAGATGTTATAAAGGATTTGATTAAATATCTGAGAAGGGACGATGACAATCATGTTGTGCGTCAGTTCCTTGGTCAAACAAAGTTGCTTCAGACAGATCTTATGAAAATTTTCATTTACCATAGCGATAAGACTGAACTTTGGGATGTACTGTTGAGGCAAGTAATAGATTACGGTTTTGTTTATGATTCCATTTAATGCTCCATGAGGGTTCTACTTAGTTAAAGGTTTTCAGTCGATAGAATTTCCATTTATTATGTATTCTTATGTATTATTATGTATTCATAACTGCAAGTTATAAAAATTCATATTTCTTTAATTAGGTTGATCATAAATTTGACCAGTCCAGTATTCATAATTTACAACGAACAAATACCTACAGATAAAATGCAGCGCAGTATTTATCAAAAACTTGTATTTTACACACAACAGTATAAGGTAGCATTAACTGATGACAGTATATGGACAACACTAAGCAATCGTATGAGTAGAATTCTAAAAGTAGTAAGTTTTCATCACGTTTAGTTAATGTGTATGTCTTAATGATTATGAAAGTGGTTTAACGACTTTATATTCACTTGAAAACATAAATTTTTTATTTGCAGTTAGGTCACTTTCAGAATTATTCATACATACGTAGAATACATATCTAGAGAAGGTTCATATATTTATTTTTAATTACTGTAGGATAGTGCAGAAAGAACAGAGGAAAAAGAAATGATGATTGAAAGAATCCTCATTTTTATTAGAAATGTCTTACAAATTCCTCCTGATGAAAATGAAAAACGTGTTGACAATGATGCCACTGTTCATGATGAGGTACAACATTAAATGTAATGTTCTGTAATTTATTTACCTTTAAACATTATATTTATATTTTTCTGTAGGTACTGTTTGCACTTAATGCTTCGGGAGTTGTTGATTTATTATTATTTATTGGTAGTAATTGTAGTGAACAACAATACCATTTACAAATGCTTGAGGTATGTGGCCATTCAAAATAGATTTCACTATTTATTTTTCACCAATTGTAATTTATTAAATTTTATTAGTTTCATCCTTTAACAACAGTTCGGTAATGCACATAATTATTCTCAGATCATTTGACGTACATGTAGTCCATTATATGTATAAAAATTGTTTATTTTAGTTGTAATGGAGAATTAATTATAATAGCTTTTCTATAACGAATTTAATAACACGTGTATATTAGGATCGTTTAACGACTTCTAATATTTAATGCAATATATTGACGTTATTAATATTTGTATGTTATTGCAAATATTATTAGATTGTATCATTAATGCTGGGTGATCAAAATGCTAATCAATTAGCAACTTCCGGTTTGCAACGTAGTATTACCGAGAAAGAAAAAGATGAAGCGGTGCTCTTAGCCGCTCGACAGAAAGAGAAGCTGGAAAAAATGCAGAGAATAAGAAAGTATGCTGGTGCTAGGTGAGTTTTATCTTTCTTGCAATATCTTGTCGCGCATTCTTTTTCCGAAGCGCATTTTTTGGAGGCAATTCTTCAGATATTTGGACCTATTAAAAATTGTTTCCGCAGTTTACGTACTTAATGTAAATTCTATACATTTTTTTAAAACATCGAACCGTTCATTATTACCAGACCGTCACAACAAGCTCGAAGACAATTTACATGTTCAGCATACTTTGCAAAGTTAAACGATATACAGAATGCATACCCTCTAGCAATTATAGTAATAATTTCTTCTTCTTGTTAGTGAGATTCTTCAAGTATTAACTACATATTGCGTGGTACGATGTATATTCGCCATTTTGTTTTAGTCAATACCAGGTTGTCCACTTTTTCGATTAATTCTAGATAAAATATTTTTGTAGAAGTGCTTATAAGGAACGTATGAGGGTTAAAAGTCATGAATGATTATTAGACTGCGGATCTTTACGCAAAATAAAAATTGCAAGAAACGGGAGCTACATATCATTTTTTATTCATATTGATCAGTTAAAAATAATACGTCCATATTTTTAAATTCTTTTAATGCAATCACTATTTTAATTAGTACCTCCACATTTTTGTTATAACTGCATAAAATCCGCAGTCTAATGATCATGGTGCATATTTTAATTAACACTAATTGCACCACAGCCGGTCAAATGACTGCTTTCACATTTTTCATTTCATAATTATTGAAATTACAAAGATGCTTTCATTAGAAATAATTAAATAAATTTCTTCATATAAGCGCGTATTGTTATACAAATTGTGAAAAAATCAAAATAAATTTTCATGATTTTTATAAGACAACGTATACCAGTCACACTTTGTGCTCGGTACTGTTAGTGTTAATACAAACAGCTTCAAGTAAAGAATATTGTTCTCAAAATACATTTCTCTATTTTTACCTAAAAATACGTAAATTTCATATAGTAGGGGAGTTATTTTCATTAGAAAAATGCCACGAATATGTTGGCGAAAGTTCCATAAAAAGAATAATAAAAAATAAAGAAGTTTTATCACTGAGTTAGATGTTGTTTTCACACCGACATAGTCGACCCGTATTATGTTACACTTCTCGGCGACCGAGGCCTCTCGAGCTTCACGGCACCTCACGGGGTACACCCCGCCGAAGTGGGGATTGTTTTGCGACACTTCTTGTTCAGAATTTGGCGACACTTATCGATTAAATACTGAAAAATATTTATTTAGAGGTACGTTTCATAAACTTAACTTATTCATATATTTGTACAATTAAAAAATAGGAATTAGTTTCACATTTATCTGAACAGTACAGTGAATCTCACAATCACACATGGTATCAATTGTTAGGCGAATATGTATGCGCGCACATACATTTCTTTTGGTACATATGATAGAACGCGGACACATTTACACAGGGTGGACAAGTAATTTCCATTTTAATGCGCGAATGTAAATGTGAGTGCGTGCCCGCAAAAGGAGAAACAAATGCTTCTACAACATGAGTCGTATCCTTACGGAAGTAACAATAATGTATGCGGGTGGTGGTTACCGGCATTAGATGCGTAATGAATGTGACCTGGATTTTAAGTAAGTCCACGCACCCGCCCCTGGATAGAGAGAAAGGCTTTCACCCACTTCTACCTACGAACGTGTGTTTCATTCTTGCGTCATGCATTATTCGAATCTTTTTGTTACGTGCCCGGGTACAGTACTTCCACCGGAAAGCTTTTTGCGCCTTGAAAGAGGATCAAAAGCACTAAAAAGATCGAGGCTTTTTGCGTTCGTCTCGCAAACCAGTCGATAAACAACTGGATTGGAAAACGACCGGGCACAGACCAATCCGGGATTTTAAATGCAATGTGTTATAGATTGGGGGCCAAACATTTACATTCAAAATATCAGAATAATTTATCTAATTAAATATTATTGAATCAAATTGCAATCAGTCGTCTGCGATTTGAAATTGTGTTTTGCGGACTTGGTATTCATTCTTTTGAAAGATGCGATAACTGGACGATTACTTTTTATATAAATAATGCTCTGTTCGGATGAGTTTGTTGTACTGGATGTTGAGCCTAGCTTGAGTTTTTTAAGCTGGTAATGGTACCGGGTCTTTCATAACCCCAATAAATTTTACCGTACACTGGTTTTGTATATAATAGTACGATTGCATTGTAAAATAATTGAAAATGTGAAATTTATTAACTTGTTTCAAATATTTTCATTGTGTGGCTTTAAACTATCACTTAAAAGTGTTTTCGTAAATTTTTAAACGTTTTTGAAGGTTTTTTAGTGTGATACTTTATAATTGTTGAAAACGGGATTACATTACATAAATATCTTATTTATTATTCAGAGTATCAGAAACTGCCAGACGAGAACATGATTATGTTTAAAGAGTGAAGTATTGTGGCATCTGAAGGTTTTTTAGTGTGATACTTTATAATTGTTGAAAACGGGATTACATTACATAAATATCTTATTTATTATTCAGAGTATCAGAAACTGCCAGACGAAAACATGATCATGTTTAAAGAGTGAAGTAATGTGGCATTGAAGACATTTTGTTTAAATTTATATTTTTAGAGATTTTAATGAATTTAAAAAAAAAAATGGGACCATATTTTTATCACCGTTATCTGATAATGCAACTTAATATTATAATTTTCTTTTTTATGTGTAATTAAATTATGTGTAATTTATTTCTTATGATACTTTTTTTATCTCCAAGATTCAACAGTTCAGGAGTTTGTGACATGAATTCTTCTTTACAATGTTACTTTTCTGTACTGAATTTATTGTCGATCAGTTTTGCCTCGAGTAGTACTCTCAGCTGTTTAAAAATAATACGACGAAGGTGTTGAAAACGCGAAGCTCGCGCTGAAAAATGCAGAGGAAGAAAATACGCCCTCGTCGTTTAGTAAACTGTCTGCTAGTGACATCCTCCTTCTATTCCACTGATTGGATTTTCAGAAGTCATGGATGAAATTGGATTTGAATGATCAGTCCTTTTTCAATTACTACCAAGCACAATCTTATGCATACTGATTCATATACATACATAGATGTACACGCAGGAATAGGGAATTTGATCTTTTCATCTTAAAATTGTACGTCATTTACCTTGGCCTTCACTATGAAGCGAATCTTTGAAAGAGAACCATGGAATAGAAAATTGTTTTCCCAAATGTATCTTCTTTTTCGTTTTTTATGCGTCGCTTCCTCGAAACAAACTAATCACCAACTCAATTTTTCACCTTGTTATATCAAATAATTTTACACACTTTAAAGAGTTATTACAAACACTTATTATATGAGTGGTTTACCTAAAGACTTGAATATCTTCTTCAGTCGCGATAGTATCAAAAATATTTTATTTTTAATTTGCTGAAAATGAATTTCATATTTAATGTACAGCAATGTCCAAACATTATTTCATAATAAATATAATCAGAATGCAGTGTAGTCAGGATTTTATTTAAAGACTGATTGTTGTAATATGAACTTGTCAAGTTATGCAAGTGGCTCTGATAATGTGATCACTAGACCGTGGATCTTTATGCAAAATAAAATTTTCGTTCATAGATTGCAAGATACTGGACCAATGTAAAAATTTCTTTTTTTCATTAATAATTTAGTATGTTGAGAATGGATTAATCCTTTGCACTCGAATGGTGACTCTGAGGCACCAGTAAAAATTGCCATAAAATTATTGAAAACAGTTTTCATATTATTCAATTTGTCTGTATTCTACAGATTGTTAAAAATTCAAGTCTTATGAGAAAAGAGATTGAATTTCATTTGCAAAATGTAAAAACAATCACATGGAATGAAATGTTGAGAGAAATGTCTTGATCTTGGAATTGAGATTGTACTTCTACTATTTTAAATTGCGCATATTCACTTTTGCCACAAATAAATAAAGTATGTAGTCTAGTGATCATTTCGTATGAATGCAAACATAAGAGCGAACCTTGAGAACTATGGAGAAGAATGATCTCAGCGCAGAATTATTCTTTTCGGCATAGATCCATTCAAATCATTTAAATGGTAAACAAAATATTTTTTATATGGTCACGGTTGAAAAAGATTTGTTATAATGTTGAATATTATAATATCTTAAAAGAATATTTTTGTAAGGGCTTCATTTAGGGGTTAATTGAAAGCACATCCATCGATAAAAGTCACAAAATCTTTCTTGATTTCTTCTTCGCAAGTTTCACATTTTTCATTTGAATGGCTCAATAAATGTACGGAAATTGCACTTAGTATGAATGCAAAAATAAGGGCGAACCTTGAAAACTCTGGAGAAGAATGATCTCAGCGCAGAATTATTCTGTTCGGCATAGATCCATTCAAATCGTTTAAATGGTAAACAAAAAGATTTGTTATAATGTTGAATATTATAATATCTTAAAAGAATATTTTTGTAAGGGCTTCATTTAGGGGTTAATTGAAAGCACAACCATCGATAAAAGTCACAAAATCCTTCTTGATTTCTTCTTCGCAAGTTTCACATTTTTCATTTGAATGGTTCAGTAAATGTACGGAAATATTTGTAGCCTACTGTGACTCTTCGAGCTTATTTGTCGATTAATATACAAATAATTTATGTACATGTATTTTAATATAATTTACCTTACATTTAGACATTCGCATTTCGGCGGTACCTACGTGGTGCAGAACATGAAAGCAATCGGCGAGAATCAGCTGTTGTGTCACAAACCGTACCAGAAGATCGAGGCATTGAATTTCGGCAAGGAGAAGGTAACGCACCCGTACATTTACAAAATCCAACTCTTACGTAACGTCTTTTCCATCCGTGTGCTCTATATGACCGACGGAAACGAAGTGTCAGGCCAGAAAATGAACCATTCAATTAATCTTTGGTTTCCAAGCGGTAGTCCTCGTTAATGAGTAAGTGGAGACGAGGCTGGCTGGATTTGAATGAAAATACGACTGTTAATTAGGGCTATTCTCGCGTAATTAGAACTGGCTCCTTGCTTAATGGCGCTGAAGCATTTAAAACTGGGTCACCACTCTTTTCGCGAACCGTTTCTCCTCCTTTTCTTCTGCTTTCTGTGTTCTCTCCCGACGAGAAAGAGAGAGATAGAGCTCCTTTTTCTCCCTTATACTGTTATTACCCGTCTTCTTCCGCGGAGAACATCCGCATTCGAGCACAGAGAAACTTTTCCTAGCTGGGGCTTCTCTACATAGCTCGTTTCATTATGAACTATCATAAATCCAGTAGGTCACATGCCTGTCGACTAGCGAATTGAAGTGATTACTGACTACCGTCAGATCTTTTATGAAATTCCACCCGCCTCGATCCACCTACCCTACTCTACACTCCGCCTCTCCCTTCCTTTTGTTTCCTCTTCTGGTTTTTCACGGAATTGTCACATAAAAAATAAGAGCAGTCCCCTTTATGGCAGCGTTGTAATATGCCGGATATTTATCCGACTCCATTACAAGGGGCTTTTACGAGTACCGCGTCACACAGCCGTGGTTATTTTTTTTTCCTCAGATTCTTTTAAAGGGTGTTTCTCCTTTTTGGTGGAATCATCGATTTTATTTTTCGTATTTTTCTGAGTGGAACGGTGTGAGTTACGAATTTGAAACTCTGTGTAGATTTTGATTACACTTTTCCTGGGCTACATGAATTTTTTTAAATCAATTTATTCATAAATGTAGTTTCTGTAGAATAAAACGCTTTGCGTGATTTCTTTATTGGCATATGGTGTATCTGTCTTCTAGTTTATCGAAAGTGAACAATATTTTTGTATTTTTCTATATCGAACGGTGTAACCAGCTGATTTGAAACTTTGTATAGGTTTTTATTATATTTTTACTGGGTTACATGATTTTTTTGAGATAAACGCTTCGCGTGATTTCTTTATTGGCATTTGACATGGTGTCTCTCATTTTTTAAAATGCGAAGGTGTTGTTGACTGAGTTAAAACTTTTTTGTAGGTTTTTATCATAGTATTGTTAAGTTACATAAATTTTTTCAGTTCGATTCGCTTGTAAATACAATTTTTTGCGTTAGACAAGGACGCTTCGTGTGATTCATTAGTATCTAACAGGATTTTTGCCTTCTGGTTTACCTAAAGAGAAAAATTGCAATCAGGTTTTCTTGTGTACACACACAGTTATCATCTATACAATCAGCAAAAAAAAAATCATTTTCTTTGATATGATAACTACCGGTTCAAATTCAAATATGTTCAATTTAACAGGAGAAGTGTGCATACTTTTGATATTGAAACAGATCTGTGCAACCTACGGTTTTGATTGTATTTGAAAAGTTAATAGTGCACATCCTTAAGACACAGTTATAAACTTATTATTATTCTCAAGTTGATTAGCCTAGTACATTCTTCTTAATCGTGCCAATCAGTTGCAAAAACATTGCATTCAGAAAAACGTTCTTAAAGTTTGAATGATGTTAAAAACTTGAAATGTTGAATCACACACGATTTAATAATTAATTACTTCCAAAATATTATGAGACTTCAGATTGTACAAAGATGTTTCTGAAAAGTTAAGCTAGAAAAGACCATTCCAGAAGAAAATTGATTTTTTCCATCAAAAAGAGAAACTCTACCTTAAGTAGACAAGCTGGCAACGTGAATGGAACTTTCCTCCACCGATGATTAATTCCTGTTAATGAAGTTTCATACGTCCATTTAATTATCTCTTTCTCTGCTCGAGGTTTCATTATATTTAGTAAACTCGTTGACAATGGAGTGCAAGTGTTTGTACATTTATTACTCATTGACATATGTAATAGGCCGTTGAACTCGTTTTAAGATCCTCTATCATGATACGGAAGCAAAAACATACCGATCCATTTAAAAAAAATGGAGGTGACCTTCAAATGTCCGAAGTACCTCCACCTGCAAAAAAAAACTATTATCGCCACCGGATGGCCCCCTTCGTTCTGTGCAATTTTATTTCAGCAAATATTTCTGTGAAACTTATAGTTTCGAAGATATCTGAGGTGCTAATAGTTATTTCCCCACCCTGTATATTATACAATAAATAATAAGAACAATTAAACTAAAAAGAAAAACACTTCGAGACTATCTGCTCCAAAGAGGCCTAGTCCCACGGATCGAATAGTTATTCTAAAAACAATTCTTAAAAATCACTTGTTTTCACTACAGTTACACGAGAAGACCCCCTTATGATGCAGAGTGAATCTTATCTTGTTTCGACTAAATTACTTCCTTAATTTTCTTCGATTGCAACGTAGACAAAATTAACAAGACCAAAAAATCGGCGTCCAATGACCGATCCAAGAGGCGAACGTAAATCCACCCTCAACGTGAGATTGTTCCTGAAAGAGTTCTGCGTCGAATTTTTAAACGCTGCATACAACCCCGTAATGCGATACGCCAGAACATGCATCATGGGAAATCAAGGCGAACAGTCGGAATCGGTCTGCTATCTTTGGGCAATGCGTTTCTTCATGGAGTTCAATCGCCATTACAAGTTCGAGGTGAAATATGTGAGGTAAGTCCGCACAACTTTTTTCTTTGATGGAAGGAGGCATATCGTCGCTGAATAGCTTCCGGAAGGAACTAGGAGGATAGTTTCGGAACTCGTTTTATGGATCGTCGATCTCCTTACGTTCCTGTCTGACATCATTTTTTAATTATCTTCTAGGTTTCATGAAATTCAATTCCAATTTTGTCCAAATATTCTAGATACTTTAGCACATTATCCACCGGTGGTTATTCCATGATTTTTGGAAGTCTATAGCTCATGGCTAAGGATTTTTTTAATAGATCCTTCAAAAGTTACAGAAACATCAATCATAAACTAACAACTCATCTTCAATAGCTTAATCTAATCATTTCGTTTGGGATTATTGTGGAAAAGAAGATTTTTAAACTTCCTCTTGGTAGAGCCGAATTATTGATAAGCATATTAATAGGCTTCCGGTAGATAAAGTGTTAATTGTATATTTATAATTGTATATCGGTATTATAATACCGATGATGACAAATGTCTCTGAATACGTTGTAGAAAATGTCATTGAATTTTAATCAATATTTTCGATTTTATTTAAAGTTGTTTCTTCAAGTTGTCTTTATTTTATTAGTTCCGGTGTCTCATTCGAAGTTTCGCACGCAATTATTTCCCAAACCGTAGCTCGTTGTAAAAAATATTTGAAATAAAACTTATTCCGAGGAAGACATCTTATGGTTGTCGTAAATCTTCTCTAGATGGACGTGCTTCCGGTTAGCTAAACGAAATTTTGGATGGCCCTGAATGACCTTGAGTAACCTTCGAAGACGAAAGTGTTATAGATCAATGAATTTGTCTCGGGTTAGGCAACAGCCTTTCGTAAATAAAATTTAAAAAACCAAGGTCACCTTGATATCTCGGAAGCATGTTCACTTAGAGAAGATCTGTGACCACCATAAAATGTCTCCTCCGAAACAGAGTAAGTTTTATTTGAAATATCTTTTACAACGAGCTATAGTTTGGGAAATAATTGCGTGAGAAATTTCAAATGTCATATACATGTTTATGTATAAATTATTTAAGTTGGGACAAAAGTCAGTGGACAAGTAGTAGAAAGTATTACTGATGAATTTCAATCAATTAATGGTTATATTTTACTCAACACGTTTCTTCAGGGTGTCTATATTATTTATATCTAGATAAAAACAAGTACAAAAGTGAGTGAACAGCTAGTAGGAAGGATCATCAATGAATTATAGTAAATTAATCCTTAAATTTTACTTAATGTACTTCTTCATAATTCCTACATTATTTAGTCAGTATTTTAGATGCATATGCAAAGTGTATAAATAATTTAAAAAGGAATAAAAGTTAGCGAACAAGTAGTAGGAACAGATGAATTTTAATGAATGAATGCTTAGATTTTACATTGTTTAGAGAGTATTCTGAACAAATATACTGGACAGTGTAAGACATTAAGCAAATATATATAATTTATATATGGAATTACAAGTGAATAAGACACAGCAACAGGTCGTCCATAAATTTGAATTAATGTAGCTACTACATATTTTCTATGATTACAAACATTATTTATTGCACGAATTACATAGCGAAGTATCACAAAATCACGGTTTTGTTTTTAAGTATCATTTGTTGGGAATTTTCTACGAACATTTCGGAAACTGATTCTCTTTGACCATTGTGAAGAAATATTTCTTTGCAGCGAGACAATATCGACGGAAATATTTCACTTCGTGCAAAGGCAAATGGAGCAATATTACGAGATGATGGTCGTCGACAAAAAGAAGATACCAGTTTGGTCCCGTAGATTACATTTGGGATTAAAAGCATATCAGGTGAGAAACAAGATCACCGGTATATATTCGCTTCGACGCGATCTGTGAAAGGAAATACGCTTTTTTCCCCTCCATCCCTCGTTTTAGGAACTTCTGCACACCTTAATGGCAATGGATCAAAGCTCGGATCGTGGTGTTAGAGAATCCAGCAAAGTCATTAAGAGTAACGTATTTTATGTTCCGGAATATCGGGAAACGATTCTTTCCCAGCTTCTGCACTTCGACGAGGTTAAAATGTCACGGTTCGTATCAAAACAAAAGGAAACACTACTTTTTAATCTGAAAGCGTGCTTGACACACATAGCTTTTTGTCAAAAACATTGCATTGTGCAGTCGGGAATCACTTGACCCCGAAAAACTCATTGAATTCCAGAGTGCCGAAGAATTTGCATAAATGAGAATTTTCACCAACCAAACTATAATATTTATGACCTCTATTCTTCTTTAAATTATTATTAATTATATATTTTTCCAGTATAAGTTACAACTAGAGTGAGGATTTGTATACAAAATAAAAATTGTGTAATATCAATTATAAGATACAGAAGTTAAATGAAACTGTATTTCCTCTGTTAATAATTTTAGTAAGACTTAATTTGAATTATTCTGGTGTCTTCGCAGCTTTCCATTTGAAATATTTATTTTTCTCATAATTGCATAAAATTCACAGTCTAGTTATAACCATAGCTGTCCACATAAAATTTTACATTCAAATTCAAATCAAGATGCATAGTCTATTAAATGCATACTTAATGGAAAAACCCTATTAGCATGCATAGAAACAAACTCTTTGAATATTGAACTACAATAGAGCAGTAGTAAATTATTAAGAATATATTTCATCTTAATGATCAATTTAATAGACGGGGATATTTATTCGAGAAATTAATTGTATATGTTTTACATAAATTTTAACAACAGCTATGTAGGAATAACAAGGCAAGGCGACAACAGATTGAATGCATTATAGTACATCACGGGCTACATAAAACTTTTGTTATAAAAGTTCTTTAATCAACATTAGTTTTCAAACGATCCACTAATTAATAGGAATTGGTTTTCTGATTATACAGCCAAGTTTTTCAAGGAACTTCGCGGGCGTCATTCTGGCGCGTGCATTAGCGTAAGTTGTCATTAATCACAGATGCAACTTATAGTAATTAAAATTGCAAGTCGCACTTCGGTAAAAGTGATTAATAACTTCCACCAGCTTTTTCTAGAGCGGTTTTGTACGCGGTAACACAGATTGATGTTCCGAAAGTGTGGTCGCTAATTTTTACCATAACTATCGCAAATATAGGAAATAATTTATCCTTTTATTTAAAAATCGTTTGATTCACATCGTTTTAATATTGAAAAATTGTTACACTCTATTTAAATCAAACAAATTCATTCATTTATTCAAATTCAACCATACAGTCATCCAATTCAAATATTCATTCATCAAATTAAAATAAATCCAATCATTCAAATACCAATATTCATTCATTCAAATTCCAATATTCATTCATTCATTCATTCAAATTCAAACAAACTTATTCATTCAAATTCAAATAAATTAATGCATTCAAATTCCAGCATTCATTCATTCATTCAAATTCAAACAAATTAATCCATTCAAATTCCAACATTCATTCATTCAAATTCAAACAAACTCATTCATTCAAATAGCAACATTCAATCATCCAATTTAAACAAATTCATTCGTTCATATTCCAACATTCATTCATTCAAATTCCAACATTCGTTTATTCAAATTCAAACATTCATCATCAAATTTAAGCAAATGCATTTATTCATTCAAATTCAAACAAATCCATTCGTCCATTTAGATTCCTGCATTCATTCAGCATATTCAAACAAATCCATTCATACATTTAATTTCTGCATTCATTCAGCATACTCAAACAAACTTGTTCATTCAAATGCAAACAAATTCATTCATACCTCAATCAAATTCGTTTACGAACTCTACATTTTAATGGTGCACTAACTTCGTAACGGTACTCTTGTATATTTGTACATAAATAATATTCTTGTAATTTGTTCATAAGAAATTTATGTAGTTTTGTAGATTTGTGACAGTTATACAAACATGTTTCAATCAATTTCAAAAGAGTTCTGTCTTAAAAAGTAGCTAAATATTACTGTAAGTCGATATATTTCTGAGAGATCACAATTTTAAGCGAAGATGAAGCGGAATAAATGCAATTTTTCATGATTGCAGCTTGTACAATGGCTCTTATTAATATTCGGACACTTTACACAATAACTTTTTAAAATCCGATATACCCTACTCAAGCTTCTATAAAGAGTTAGTAGGATCAGTTTACATTTAAAGAATTGCAATTTGTCGAAATCGCGAAGAAATTACTAAAGTACATAAAGTGCATTAAAAAATATTTTTTAAAAATTCTCCATTACTGTGAGTCGCTGTATTTCCTATAATTCTACAACTTGTATGCGAAGATGAGGTGGAATAAATGGAATGCTTGAAGATTGATGCTTGTATATGGGTCCGTATTTCTGGCATCCGTTTATCGGTTCGGGTAAAAGCTTAAAATGAAAAAAACTGTTTGCCAAAAAGGTTCTATCTAGGCAGACAGATTGATTCACTTTCAAATCAATCGGGTCGAACAACGAGGGAGCTACACCCGCACCCCCTTCCTTGGTTCTTTAATGCTCTTCCTCCTTCACCCTCACCGGTTCTCTCTATCCCCCCACACTATTGTCTGGCTCTTCTTCTTCTTTTGCGCTTCTTGGTGGAATAAACAACTTTTATCGACCTTCCGGCTGGCGAAATGGGAAAAGGCGACTGGCGTTCAAGTTTCCGCGAGTTTGACGGGTTTTCCAAGGATTTCCACTGTGGAACTGTAAGGCCGATGCGCCTTACCCGCGGTATCGTCGGTACTGTGACATCCTGCTGACAGTGATGAAAACAAGACTTGACGGCTGCACTAAACTTCGTCGGTAATGTTACCCACTTTGAAACTCTACGCACCAGCAGAACTGTATTAATTCAGTGACAAGTATTGTTCGGGTTCGAGTCTGACGTTTAAGAATCTTGCGAACTTCTCGTAGGCAACTTCTGAAATGACTCGCAGAATTACAGATTTTTGTTGTATCTTTCGTTCAAGCTGCCGAGCATTCTGTCGATTTTTCCAACAATGGAAGCACAGTGAAATGGTAGTCTAGAAAAGGGGTATTCCATAAGGAATACGATTCTTTTATTTATGGTATTTTTGAGACGTAATATGGAAAAACATGAGTGTTCTTTATTGGTGAGGCTACAGTGTTCAATATGACCTCCTTTGCACGAATGTACATTTCAGCTCTATTAATTACATTTTTTGTGGCTTCCAATTTTTTTCTGAAATTGTCTCATCATAAGAGAAACTAGAAGTAAACACTGTGATAGTGAATGACAACATCATCTGATTCGTATGAGTAAGGAATACTTGGAAACACATTGGTATGAAATATTCAAAATATTTCTTCCATTTCTGACCTTGCATGACCTTGAAGGTCACTGTGCAGTATACGGATGAATTCATCTAGACACACGCTTTCATGTGATATATAAAAATATACAGCATTCCCTTTTAAAAAATTGAAGGTCACCTTCATATCTAACAAAATTGTATAAATACAAAAAAATTACATACGCCATTGTGTTGCGCATAAAACACAGTACTACTTTTTCCTCATTCATTTTTCTCTAATATGCACTATTTACAAGAAAAATGCTGGCTTGTGATAGCGCGAACACTTTGTATAGAAGACTAATGCTTGTGACCAATTCAGCTTGCAAAAATACGAAATGAAATTTGTATTATTCATGGGACGATCTGATAATTTCTGTCAATGTTAATATCATAAGAAGAATTGTGCTTTGGCGGATAGAGCGTTGTAATTTAAAATTATGCTATACATAGAGTTCTGCTTTGAATAAATTGTGACGATACATAAAGTTATTAAGATTTTGATATATTGAGACATGCTGGGACGAAATTAATGTTCATAGAGGGTAAACGGATATATGCAATCTGTATTTTTTTCAGATGGTTAATATATTTAACTTATTTCTAATTGTTATCAGTATTATTTCACTGAGATCTGCTTATTTAGAGTCAGAGCAGTAATTTTGCAAGAGGTAATAACATCTATATTTCATTGCAAAATGTCATGTTGCTTTCTTGATACCCATTGATCATTATACGAGGCAAATTGTAATGATCGAAAACTTCATACTTTATATATTTTGAAATAATTAAGGTGAATGATATTGATAACCTACTAAATATACGTATAATTCCAAGTAAATAGTAGGCCCACACAAAAATAGTTGCAGAAAAAAATTTTTAGTATTTTCTCTGCAACTCCGTCCAATTGCAATGCCAAAAATTGTTTTCCACGTCATGTAGTAAACTAATTGTGTTAACTTCTCAAAAGAATGCAAGTCGTAGGGTCCAGTATTAAAGAAGTTATCGTCTTTTGTAATAGCGTCCGAATATTTATGGGAGTCACAGTATAATAAACCTGTAGAGCAGGGCTCGGCACGGTAGGGGCCCTTCAAACGCCTGCTTCTTCCATCAACCTCTCTTTCATGCGCGAGGCATGCGCAGAGCGATGGTATATGGTCTCGGTTTTCTCGCGCATGCGCGATGATTTTAGCGTCAGTAAAGTACAAAGTTGGGCAGGAATGGGGTACTTTGGTCACCCCGCATAGTTTCGCAAATTTTTTTTTCGATTTTCATATATGAATGTTTAACATGCGTAAGTTATATTAAAATTTTATCTGTATGTACATACAATATATAAATATATCTTGCACTCGTCTGTCCGGTTTCCCGCCAATAACAGTTCTCCCCTACTTTCCCCACAAACATAAGATGTACATACGTACCTGCATTTAGTCGCGCTTGCGCGAAAAAACCGAGACCATATACCATCACTGCCTGCGCACTGTTCGCAACGAGCGAAGCATTTCCTTCCTCTATGGTAACGGCGGATGCTGGTGGGGGACAGTGGGCGCTATGGTGGGGACGGTTTTGTCTCAATCGGGATAAAAATGCCCATCCCTACTGTAGAGCATCATAGCATTTATTCATCAAAACGCGTTATAACATTTGCATTCTCATGTCGGACATTTTACACGCAACAACCTAATATTTAAACTATTCTTTGAAATGATTCATCATTTATTATATTTTGGGAAATAATCGCATACGATGGGGTACCCCGTATGTGATGCTTTTATCTGCACATATACTGCAATCTTTTTATCTTGTTTTTCGTCTTATGATTTCTTCGACATGAACCTGCTTTAGAAAGCGTGTTCAGCATTTTCCATTGAAAAATTTCGTTGCCACCGTAGCCAATACTTGGTCGACCTTGTCACGACGGTGCACATCTTCCTGAAGATGCTGAGCAATTACTGCGGGAATAGTAGTCGCGGGATAATAGTGCAACAGTTGAAGCGGAAACGGCAGAAGAGCTCCGGCAAGAAAAGTAAGAGTCGGTTCGTTGCTTTTAGTTAAAAGTTCGAATAAATTTGTTCACGTCGGGGGAGCCCCGAACAGAAACTGTGCAGAAAGAAAAACCTGCGCCGCGGAGCATGGAGGAACGCTGGGACGAGATTGGCCCCGAGTTGTCCGTCGTAATGCGGGACGGGACGATACCGGAAGTTGTGCCATTTGACGCGACATTGGACGTGCCGATCGAGGATCAAAAGTAAGTTTAAATTGCGAGCTTCGCAAAAATTCATGCTGAAACTACAGAACATCTACCTATTTTGCGATTTTGATGATTTCTGGATATATTGTAAAAATCGATATTTCGAACGACTTTTTTGTTTCCATATCAGCGGCGGTCTCGTTTATTCTCTAAGATATTCGCGAAAAAGTATTGGTACCCACCACAGTGAATTCTGCCTATAGTTGTGCGTATATGGCACTGCATGAGTTAGCATTGGACCACTTCAGGAACAAGGATAGAACGAGCTTAAAGTTCCCATGCACATCTGCGTATTAGGGCGGTCCTTATTTTTCGACTTTTGATTTTTTCTAGTCTTGCTCCCCTAAATTGCGAGACTTGGCCAGAATCAGTGTGCAAAATTTGGAAGCAATCAAACAACGAGAACCCCTACCACATATGCGTTAAAGTTTTTCAATTGTAACGCTTTCGTGACATTTTCAACCTGTATTCCGTTATTTTAGGAATGTTGTTAAAGATTTTTGTAAAAAAGAGAGTATCTTTGGATGCCTTAGAGCAGGTATCGGCACGGGTGGAGCCCCTCAAACGCCTGCTTCTTCCACCAACCTCCCTTTCATGCGCGAGGCGTACGCACTGTTCGCGATGGGCGAAGCACTTCTTTCCTCTATGGCAGGGATGGGCAATTTTGCCTCAATTGAGGCAAAACCGTCCACGCCGTAGCGCCCTCTGTCCCCTTCCACCAAGCGCGGTACAATGGGGCAACAAAGACACGAGACATTGGTGTACGCAACGAACATGCGCGCTGCATGAAAGAGAGGTTGGTGGGAGAAGCAAGCGTTTGAGGAGCCCCAATCGTTCCCACCACTGATACAGGATGCTCGAGCTATCACTAGCCAGCGTTTTTCTTGTAAACAGTAAATATTAGAAAAAATGAAAGAGGAGAATTACAATATATCGATGGATTAATCCCTCGATCGGGACGGTAGGGGCCCCTCAAACGTCTGCTCCTCCCACCAACCTCTCTTTCATGCTCGAGGCCTGCGCATTGTTCGCGACGGGTGAAGCACTTCCCTCCTCTATGATAACGGCGGATGCTGGTGGGGGGCAGTGGGCGCTATGGTGGGGACGGTTTTGTCTCAATTGAGACGAAAATGCCCATCCCTGCCTTAGATGAATAATCATGAGATTTACTATTATCAAAAAACATACAAAATTTGATTCACCATTAAATGTGGTGTATTTTTCATGACATGTACTTTTTTCGGCCATCATCCACGTTGAAAGGGTGAAAATAGCCCTTCAAGTTGGGCAAAGTCAGTGAAAATCAACAACCATCGTTCATTTTTTCCTAAACAAATTTCGCATGACATAGCAAATGGAAAGCTTCTCGAAAAATAGCACAAGTTCAAACGTCTGTAAAAACATTAACAAAATTTTTTTTCGCGAATAAATCCACTGCAGACTTAAAGATTGAAGCTTTTCCTTTACAAAGAGACCTCAAAACTTGATGTACGACTTTTTTAGGTTGAGTTATTGAATAAAGTATGCATTTACACTATGAAGGCTTTAGGTAAATCAACTTGTTTCTTGTTTTAGTCCCAGAAAACTGTAAAAAAATCTTACAATCAATTTCGAGGTCTCGTAAAGGGAAAAGTTCAATCTTTAAATCAACGCTAGATTCGTTCACGAAAAAATGTTTGTAATATTTCTACAGACGTTTGAACTTGTTGTATTTTCGGGAATAAAGGTATCCTCAGTTTTTCACCTGCTGTACTATTCAAAAGTTTTCTAGGGAAAAAAATGAATGATGCGTTGAGAAAGAAGAGGATTCAAGCTTTAAAATGAGTTCAAATTTATTGCTGTACTATTTTTTTGACGAAGTTATCGTAGTTCAAATATTGACCATTTCTTTAGAATCGGAAAGTTAATGTTCAAATATTTTTTGGATTCACTGTAAGTGGCCATCGATACTAAATGCGTGTATTGCCACAGACACACAAGTACGGACAGAATTCACTGTAGTGATGCCGACATTTTTTCGCGAATATTTCAGACATCAAGCGAGACCACCGCTAACATGCAAAGGAAAAAGTTGCTAAAAATGTTGAGATTCACAACTATAATACGGTTTTTCTGCATTTACGACAGAAATGAGTATTTTTAAATAATAGTGTGATCGAAGGAATAGGAGAGTTTCAATGTATTATTGGACTTAGTAAAGTTGTTAAAGGAAGAAAGAAATCCCTAAGTTGCTTCTGTTTCCTGCAACGGATGCACATAATTTTTCTTTTATTTTTATTTATGATATATCTAAAGATAATTGTAGGGTAGGTAGTTGTTCTTTAGTTTCACCAAATCAACAAATAAAAAAGTACTCCGGGCACATCGATCTTCGTTCTATAATTTACACTTCGTTGTTCTTCTATTTGCAGAGTCGAAGCTATGAAGAAAATTCAGAAACTGTTGCGCATCAAGTTTCTCGAACAATCCATCGGCCTTATTAGAGCTGCAAGGTAGGGCACTTACTCTTTTTTCGAAAATCAATTCCTCGAGCAGTCAGATGCTCGTTATTTGAAATCCCTCGACGATAGTGTTGTTGCTAACAGAGACAGCCAGATGTTTTATTTCCAAGTTCATTCTATGCTCAGCGCAACACGTGAACGTAGCATAGTTAACGACTAGCATTCTCCTTTGTGCTTTGCCTCGTTTGATATGTCAGTTGTCAAACGAGAGCTGCCTTTGTCTTTCACAGGGCTGCATTTGCTTTAATTATCGAACGTCTTTCAGAAATTGTGAGAGTGAAATATTTATTTGATTCGGGAAGCTAATGGAAGAAATGTTTAATGTTTTGGCACAGTATTAGATTTTCTGATAAATTATTCATGTAGCTCATGAACAAGTAATGTCCGTTCTACAAAATTCTATTTTATCTAAATATATCCTTCTTTTCTTTTATAAATTCACAAGTAATGTCAGTGTTACAAAATTCTACTTTATCTAAATATGTCCTTCTTCTTTTCTTTTATAAATTTACGATTAATGTCAGTGTTACAAAATTCTATTTTATCTAAATATGTCCTTCTTTTTTCTTTTATAAACTCACAAGTAATGTCAATGTTACAAAATTCTATTTTATCTAAATATGTCCTTTTTTTCTTTTATATATTCACAAGTAATGTGAGTGTAACAAAATTCTATTTTATCTAAATATGTCCTTTTTTTCTTTTATATATTCGCAAATAATGTCAGTGTAACAAAATTCTATTTTATCTAAATATGTCCTTCTTCTTTCTTTCTTTTACAATTTCTTTTATAATCTTTTATAATTCACAAGCAATGCCAGTGTTACAAAATTCTACTTTATCTAAATATATCCTTCTTTTCTTTTATAAATTCACAAGTAATGTCAGTGTTACAAAATTCTACTTTATCTAAATATGTCCTTCTTCTTTTTTCTTTTATAAATTCACGATTAATGTTAGTGTTACAAAATTCTACTTTATCTAAATATGTCCTTCTTTTCTTTTATAAATTCACGATTAATGTCAGTGTTACAAAATTCTATTTTATCTAAATATGTCCTTCTTTTTTCTTTTATAAACTCACAAGTAATGTCAATGTTACAAAATTCTATTTTATCTAAATATGTCCTTTTTTTCTTTTATATATTCACAAGTAATGTGAGTGTAACAAAATTCTATTTTATCTAAATATATCCTTCTTTTCTTTTATAAATTCACAAGTAATGTCAGTGTTACAAAATTCTACTTTATCTAAATATGTCCTTCTTCTTTTTTCTTTTATAAATTCACGATTAATGTCAGTGTTACAAAATTCTACTTTATCTAAATATGTCCTTCTTTTCTTTTATAAATTCACGATTAATGTCAGTGTTACAAAATTCTATTTTATCTAAATATGTCCTTCTTTTTTCATTTATAAATTCACAAGTAATGTCAATGTTACAAAATTCTATTTTATCTAAATATGTCCTTTTTTTCTTTTATATATTCACAAGTAATGTCAGTGTAACAAAATTCTATTTTATCTAAATATGTCCTTTTTTTCTTTTATATATTCACAAGTAATGTCAGTGTAACAAAATTCTATTTTATCTAAATATGTCCTCCTTCTTTCTTTCTTTTACAATTTCTTTTATAATCTTTTATAATTCACAAGCAATGCCAGTGTTACAAAATTCTACTTTATCTAAATATGTCCTTCTTCTTTTTTTCTTTTATACATTCACAAACGTAGTATCATGTCACTCAAAATATTTCACAGTTCCTAAAAACACCATCAACGTTTTAAAATTTATTTAAGGAAAATGCTGAACATCTAATAGTTTTGATTCTGTACAACTTTGTGAACCTAGAGGATATACCTGAGTTTAACATTTTTTTCTGCTATAATAATTAATGGAAAGACAACATGTTTTAAGAGTATATTAGAAGACATCTTGACTGTATTTTCATTTTTTTTTTCATTAATTATACTAACGATATAATAGAATTATACAACATTATCTAACTCCATGTTCACCAAAACCTTGTTAGCTTACAACCAACGTAAAAAGACACGAGAATATAATATATAAAAAACTCTGCTGCTACCTAAAATAAAAATAATTCATCCCCAGTGCAGCCTTCGATTTTTTAATAATGTTGAAAAATGGGAAACTAGTGGCTTGACAATGAGCTTCCTTTTCCTCTGAAGAAGATTAAATTTAAACATTCATAAAAGTTCAACGAATTGGGACACGAAAGAACATATACGAGACTTTGAATATCGGAGGTCTGCATAATATCAGAACAAATATTGTACATTGAAGTTTTCACTTAACATGTAAAATTTTCAAATTAAACAATTGAAGAATATCAGAAGTCTGCATAATTTCAGAACAAATATTGTACATTGAAGATTTCACTTAACATTCATCTCACATGACGTGATGTGATTTTTAGCATTATATCGTCGCTGTTTCTTTGGATTTTGAAAAATCTTTCTATCCTAGTATTCTACACATATAAAATTTCACGAAGATGCAGAATAAATTTTGTTAAATCCACACGATTTCATATTCGTTAATTAACATGTAATGTATGATGAGAATATTCGAAAATTGAGATTCACAACATTTTAGTATGAGAAATGTGTATGTACGACGTATTGTATTTTAGTGTTTAGAATACTGCTGTATGTAGAAAAAGGAGAATTTTCAAGATTGTTTCAGCAAAATTTAATTAAACATTGCTCTATGGCTAAATCATTCAATATTTTCATAATGCAGTGAGTTGAAAATACGTATTACTGAGGGGAATTTTTAAGAATGTTTCAACACAATTTAATTAAAAATTGTTTGCTGTCTGAACTGTTAAATATTATTTAATTCGATCAACTGCAGTCAGTTGAAAATGCATAGGAGTATATACATATATTAGATTCCATTATTCGAGGCACTGTAGTATTTATAATAAGGGAAATTTTCAAGATTTTTTCAACACAATTTAATTAAAAATTGTTTGCTGGCTGACCTGTTCAATATTATTGAATTCGATCAATTGCAGTCAGTTGAAAATGCATACGTGAATATATTAAATTCCATTATTCGAAGCACTATAGTATTTATAATAAAGAGAACTTTTGCGATTTTTTCAACACAATTTAATTAAAAATTGTTTCCTGCATCAGTTGTTCAGTACTTCGATAATGCAGTGCGTTGAAAATTTCATTCTATTTGCTCAGGTGCAGCTTGGAAGAATACCTTTTTTTTTTACGGTGTTTTAATATTATTTTTCTCTCCTGCTTGTTATAGACAATGGAATTATTGTAATAACTCGCGTGTATAGATGCAGAATAATTCGAGTAACTCGTGCTTAATTAGTTCTAGCCCTACCGTGAAACCATATTGTTTTATTCTTCATTCACGTGTTGACCCTTGTATCTTTTGCGGTCGAGCTGTGCACGCTTAAACGACGATAAAAGGTGCGCAGTTGAGAGGGAGAGAGTAAATGCTGTACTAGATGGATGGTTTGTGAAAGCATTGTTTTGCCAAACAATGAAACATATTTCAATAGTACTAGAAAGTAAGCAGACAGCCGATGTATTGTCCCTCTATATCTGCCTACACCAGAGAACTTTGTGTCCACTAGTTGCTAGGAAGAATGCTACAATAAATCAATAGGAGTTGCAAGTCATATGATAAGGTCCTCATTTTTGCAAGAGTAAGTCGAATAACGTAGCTTGTTGCACACAAAATGTAGAAATTTTATTTTAGATCATTAGCGGTTATTATTTTCCTTTCAACAGTGGACAATATTCTCTAATCACTAGTAACTGTTATGAGAATATCGGCTCTCGCTTATATCGGTTACGGTTACGGTTCTTGAGAACCGATATTATAACGGTTCTATAGCTGTTATTGTTAAGTTCTGGATTTCGGTTTCGGTTCTTCAGACTTCAGAACCTATAATATGTCCCGTATCAGTCTCATATCGGTTTTGCAGTTCTGCAACTGATATTTTTTGGCTCTGTATCGGCTATACAGGGTGTCTTGAAATTTCTTCAACATCCGGAAATAAGAGGTTCCTGAGATCATTTTATGCGGCATTTTCCTTTGCAAAAATGGCGTCCGCGGCTTTGTTAAGGAGTTATTAACGAAAAACACGGACCAATCAGAGCGCGGCTACAGCGAACGGAGTCCTACTCGGCGACTGGTCCCGCTTAGCGTGGCGTCGCCGTTGGCTGAGCCAGAATCAATCCGCTGTAGCCGCGCTCTGATTGGTCCGTGTTTTTCGTTAATAACTCTTAAACAAAGCAGCGGACGCCATTTTTGCAAAGGAAAATGTCGCTTCAAATGATCTCGGCAACCTCCCATTTTCGGATGTTGATGGAATTTTAAGACACCCTGTATAGCCGATGCAGAACCAAAAAATATCAGTTGCAAAACTGCAAAACCGATATAAGACGGATACGGGACATATTATAGGTTCTGAAGTCTGAAGAATCGAAACCGAAATCCAGAACCTAAAAATAACAGTTATAGAACCATTATAATATCGGTTCTCAAGAACCGTAACCGTAACCGATACAAGCGAGAACCGATATTCTCATAACAGTTATAACATTTTTTCGGTTCTCGTAACTGTTTCAAGAACCGGAATCGACATCATAACTGTTTTCAACCCCTGGTTGTAACACGGCAGTCGACGCGATACCGATCATTCACGCCAAATGATTTCTTCATTCACGCAGCTGAATGAAACCCGACGATCGATAAGGACATCGTACCGGAGCAGTCGCACGCCAACTTTTCGATGAAATATTAACGGTGACGTTTACAACGTCGACCGCGCCGTTCAGAAGCGAAAGCTCTCGTTAGTGTCTGTTGTTCAAGGCCATCGTGTTCCGTCAAAATTGCGTTCATTTAACGTAAACGTTCATTTCCTCCGCGCGGCTTTGCGCCAATTAATTGACCAACAGCCCCGCGTATTTGCGCCTGGCTGTGTTTACATTACATTAAAACCGAAAGGCATACTTCCTTCTTGTAACCGGCGCTTGGCGTCGATTCTTCATCTGCGATGAAGTCGTTAATTCATCTGCGAGTCCTGGACTAACCAGCGCCGCTGAACTCTATCCCTTTGAAGTGTACCGGCTGTTAAATATACCCATGAGTCTAGCCCCTCCGCCAAGTTGTTTCTCCATTCTGCCTCATCGATCCTTCTAGCTGGTAGCTTTAATCGTCACTTCAATGGTTTCGAATGGTGGGGGCCAGGGTATTCTTTGGAGATGAACCCGTCGATGTGAAAACAATTTCTTTGTCCTCACTTCGTTATCAAAGGATTTGCCCTGCGCTCGCAGTCCGAACACGATTAAACCCGATGCATCGAATTGTACGTTAAAAGTGAACCTCGCTAAAAGTGAACTTCTTTCGATAACTGTGCAAATTTTTGAGCTCTTTCGAATGTTACTTTAGACTGCCATATTATTCCCTTTCTCGCGATTTCACCTTTCTGCATTTCCCTACAAGCTTGACCTTCAATGACCTTGAGAGTATGTCTTAAATATACATGGATTTATAATGGTGCAAGAAAGTAGAAAACTACAGAAACTGTAGTTTACTATTTTTCAACAAAGAATACACAAAATTTTGACGACTTCTTATACTTCAAATATACATGGATCTATAATTGTCCAAGAAAGTGTGAATCTATATAAATGTTGAGTACCATAAACATACCAAAACAATTTTGTTACATTTCCATTTCCTCCACTTACTTAAGTACTATCGTTCAGCGAAGCCTTAGCACGAATAGTAATGAAAGTATACTGACTATCTCTCAGAAGAGCACAATAATACATAAATACGTTTGTTTTCATTTCATTGATAATGACTTTGATGTTGTCCTGAGTAATGCTGATATTGGACACATGTTATTGTTTTCGTGTGAGAGTTGAAAGGCACGAACTAAAGCAGAAATAAAACGATCACACCTTTTCTGCATTGCCCTGCATGTTTGACCTTGAATGACCTTGAGTCATAGGTAATTGAACTCATCTTAAAACGCACTATTTGATGGTGGGTAAAAAGACATATTATTCCATTTGAAAAAAGAAAGTTGACCTTCACCTCACCTTGGAGTGTCCACCGGGAAAAGTAAAAGTCCCACCACATGATGTCCCCCTCGGTACTGAACAACTTTCATCTGAAACATTTTTACGTATAATCAATATTTTTGGAGATATTCGCCTGTAACGTTTTGTAATTTCCACCCCGTATAAAACCCTACACTTATTAAAATAATTAAAGGAAGAAATACATTGTCATTGAAGCTTCCTGTCAATGGGCTTTGAAAATATTTATTTCACACAAAGATCAGCAATCTAATAATATTAAGCAACATGTCGAATATTTCACACATATCGAGATTGTGTGGTAGACTTCGTTTTGTTTCGAATAAATATAGCTTAATCCATGGAGTAACGCGAGGGCTAATGAACTTCTGTTAACGTCGTCGCCGGTTTCAAAATTACCGGGGGACTATCCTAAGCAAAAAACGGTCTCATCCCCGGCCAGACTTTCGCGTAAACCTCCGTGGGAGGGGGTGGGGGGGATTGTACAGCTCCTCTTACAGATTTTTCTTTAGACCGTATCCTCATCACAGTGCTTGCACGGGGTACTTTAGGAGATTGTTCGTAATATTCCGGCGTCCATTTCATGGGGTAAGCTTCGCCGTGGCCGTGGTACACAATGGTAGCATCTGCTTCTTGCCGACCTTGTGCATATAACAGGATAAAAGGAGCCTCGGCGGATTGTTGACTGTGCGTCTTATATAAACATAGGCTCAAAGTCGGAGGGATATTAATAACACACGTATGGTAATGCCGGTAATATTGCGATAAACATTTTAATGCTCTCGGATATCCTTTTTCCTCGAGTCGAGTTACCTACCTCGCCCCCCCCCCCCCCACCCCTCCCCTTACTGTGCATGCCTTACCTTAATGCGCAGCTTGCCCTTGGAAGAGGGAGAGGAATCCTCTGGTGATCGTGTTTCGTTTGCTTAGCAAATACTCCCCATCGCTTGGATACCGACTCGAACCCTCTAATTTTCTACTTATACTGTCTGCATCCGCCGCCCACGAGCAAAACGTGCGCTGACGCGGCCCGGGCTTGGATAACTCAAAGTCACAGGATAATTAAGGAGAAGATGCGCAGCTTTCGTCTCCCTTTTTGAGTTAAACGAGTAGCGGTGCTCTTGATCAAGAGTGTCCTATTCCTGCTTGAAAAATCCTTCTTGCCGCGTCGACGCACAGTAGTACGAAAAGGCTTCATGGTGATCAAAAGTCTGCAACATTGCTTCTGCTATATATGTGGACCGTTTATTTTGAAAGTGGTGTATGTTCATTTTTGAAAAGAATTGAGAAAAGACAAAATAAACAAGTAATTTATTTATAATCAATTTTCGAAAGAAGAAAAACTGGACTTACACCGCTTTCCAAGACCTGGACCATGCCATGTCAATTGTCGATTAAATGATTGTCGGTGATTCAGGGTCCGTTTATACTGAGCAGTTCAGTGCAGGCTCACTGGCATTCGAAAAGAGGGACATATGTATACAGCTGTATATACAGGGTGTCCCGCGATTCATGGTTAATCGATTAGGAGGTGATTCTACATGTAAAAATGAGTGGAAAAGAAAGAATAACATTTTTTCATTTCAAGCTTAATTTTCGAGAAATTGAGTTTAAAGATTCGTCGGGCTCGCGTACCATTAGATAGAAATCGGCTGACGCGTCTGATCATGACCAAACAATTCTACTCTGTGCATATACAGTATTTCATCGTTAATTGTCGTCGAGAAGTGTAACATAATACGGGTCGAGTATATCGGTGAGACCACTACTAATCCAATGACAAAACTTTTTTATTTTTTATTATTTTTTTATGGAACTTTCACCAACATAATCGTGGCATTTTTGTAATGAAAATGATACCAAATAAGATATAAGTGCGATGATATTTACTTGAGTAATGGACATGTGAATTAATTTGCTCCATTTGGATTTAAACACCCAGTACATGGAAACAGAGCCTGAGATTTCAAGTTGTTTATAAAATAATAGCGAATCATTCCTTCACGACATGCGATATTGATTTATTAGGATAGCGTATTCCTCACTCTTCTGATAAACTTCGTTCTGTTAAGATGTGCATTATATTTTCCTTACAATTGTGTTTTAAATAAATTGTTCTTTGTTCAATGATCTTTGGGTTGCTTGATCTTCTACCGCAATAGTGTATTTAAACCTCCCACAGGACAATGAAAGTTTCAGGTGCAAGGATGGACAGCGCATGGGAAAGGAAGAGACGCGGAGAGTCGCTGTCGGCGGCACAGTAATGCCAATAAAAAAAACTTTTTTATTATTACTTATTTTTTTATGAGACTTTCTCCAATATATTTGTGGCATTTTTCTGATTAAAGTAATACCAAACACGATGTAATTCGGATCATATTTACAATAAGTATCCCAGACTTTCATCGTCCATTACTCAATCATTTTCATTAGAAAAATGCCACGAATATATTGGTGAAAGTTCCATCAAAAAATAATAAAAAATAAAGAAGTTTTGTCACTGGGTTAGGTGTTGTTTTCACACCGACATACTCGACCCGTATTATGTTACACTTCTCGGCGACCGATGCTTCTTGAGCTTCGCTATCCTTTTTTACGTTCGGCGCAAGTCAAAGAATAGTATTATCTAAACGTTAATTGTCGCTGGCTGGACCCGTGGTGGCGACGATTATCGATGAAATAATATACTAATGCACGCGAACCTGACGAATCTTTAAACTCGATTTTCTCAATAACGAAGTTTAAAATGATAAAATTTTATTCTTTCTTTTCGACTAATTTTAACATGTAGAATCACCTCCTAATCAGTTGACCATTAGTCGCGGGAAACCCTGTATACACTGCTGAGCATAAACCCGGCCTTAAAGGTAACCCGAACAGCAACAGGACTAATTTCGATATTTTAGTTCGAGACGGGTGCAATCACGCATTTAATGAGTCGAGCCACCTCATCTGGTAAACGATGAACCCGCTCCCGGACGTCTTGGGATTGTCAAGGGCGAGAATCGGCGCGTCGAAATTATTCGTTCCGTGTCTGGCAAAAGAGCTAGTTCGAAGGGTCGGGACAGGGAGAGGATGGTTGTGGCGCGTCTGAGAGATTCCATTGTCGCGGGACTTCAAATCGAGGGATAATGGGGATTGTATGGTGCTGGATTTCTATTCAGACAGCCACCAGCAGCGACCCCCGCACAAGCCACTTCTTCTGCCCGGGGACAGGACACCAACGCGCGTACCCTCCCATTTACCCTTCAGTCTCTTCGTCTGCGTCTTCGCCCTTCTGCCATCCGCTTATTGGATTCTTCCTTCAACTTGGGCATTTCGCACTTTTCCGCGAAACTTCGGCAGATAGACTTTTCTGACCCGCGACCCGGAAAACGACGTATACGGATTTCCTGCCCTATTCCACGTCTCTTATTATATTTTTCATGGCAACACGATCTTCCACTCATAAATCTTTTACCTCCTAAAATTGTAAAGGCAAAAACCCCATTCTACTGTTCTGTTAACTTTTCTTGCAAATTTTTTTGTAAAAACTCGGTAAAATTTATTTCTATCTATTCACAGCGATGTATCGATTTTTTAATTATTTTATTGTATTTGTTAGTTATTTTCTTGTGAAACTTTTTACATCATATTCGTGACGTTTCCCTGATCGAAATGATACCCAACAACACACGGCTTTAATTGTGTTTATTTGTTTAACACTAAAACTATCGAGCTTCGTCGAAATAACGGATTTCGGAGTCTTTCTTTTACAGTTTGAGAAGTTATAGGAACAGGTTGTTGAGCAATTTTTGAGGATACTCATTTATTCGAGTACATGTTAACATAAAAATTTCTTTGAAATCTCTGCACGTACAATAACTTACTTAGATCTACAACATGCATGTTTTAAATTTACATTGTAGGCACAGATAAAAAAGTTGAAAATCGTGATCTTCACTTTTTTCTTCGCAATTCCGATCAATGGCAATTTAAAAAACCATTTTTGTTCGCATTAGATAGCAAACTAATTCTTGTAATATTAAAAACATTGGTGTGTGCTTAGACCACATGGCTGAAGTGAAACTTCTTTCTTTAATTTTTTTTCGAATTTTTGTTACCACTTTATGACATTTAATTTTCTATGATTCTATTATTGAAACAATTGGCTTGTGATAGCTAAAATATGATATAAATATTCTTGATTCAATTTTGTCTTAATGTATTGCAAATACTGCATCGAGAGTTGTTCCTGATCTTGTTGTCCCTTCATTAGGATTATTTACCATTTCCAATCTTAATTTACTTCGAAAAAATTCTATTAATAATTTTGATCGTTCCAATGCAAAGTTCACGTTGAAGTCTCCATTTAGCATCATCGGAATTTTATCATAATATTTATTAAGCAATGCCAAACACTCAACCGCATATGCTAATAGAATAGAATTTCGTTTCATCATTTCATCGTTTCATCGCCAGATCGGTTTCACTCCTACCGCGTCGAGGTTTTACGCCTACTGCGCTTTGCGCCTAACGCGCCTAGAGAAGTTTCACTTCAAAACCATTTTTGTTCGCATTAGATAGCCAACTAATTTTACTAATATTACGAAAAAATTCAAGTCTTTTGGACAAATTTTTAAAAATTACATTTCCGAAATGGTATGCTAATAGTTTTTCTAGGCAGTGTATCTAATTGAATTATCAAATAAAAATTGACTGCGATGGAACGCGTCAAACTGGGTCATGAGAAAGAAAAGTAGATGAGTGCCATGGCGTTCTGCTGATCTGGAATATAATAAATGCAATTGATTTTTATTTAGTTGAATCTGAGTTTATTTTTTCCAAAGATTCTGTTCTGTGCCAATGTCGTTGCACTCTGTCTCCGTGGAGGCGTTGATAGAAAAAATCAAGGTTGAATATATGGAAATCCAAGTTCATCTAGCAACCGAAGATTCTCTGTATGTAGGTAACGTCGTCTTCGTGTTCAATCACGTTTCTCTGTCCTGACGGTTCTCTTTGAAGATTTCCACCTTTCAGAATATTTCTACGTGCAGCAGTTTTTTAATGAAAATTCAAGGCAGCCGGCGACTTCCTGAAAAGCTAGCCCGCCATCTAGCACAGTGTTAGGAATCCTCCACCATTAACTACACTCTTTTTCATGAGTGCTACGCCAAGGTGACGGCGTGATTTTACCTTTGTCCTCTGGTCACGTACATCGACTTTCGCCTTTCCTTGACGCTTTTGGATTCTCACAGGGAATAAAAGTTTCGCGAAACGAGCCGGTTCTTTCCGGACCTTATGAAATTGCAAAAGGTTTTACGGAAGGACAACGTTCCTGCACCGGTCAATCAATAGTTCCGTGGTCCTCCGGCCGAATATAATTTTCAATGATAACCACACGTGCTCGAACAGTGCTCCACGACTCTCTAAATACTTTACAACTTTTGACAACGGGTCGTTGAAAAGGGGTGAATCTTGTTGAAAAAGCAAGTCACATTTTCTTGGTTCTAAACTTGATCTTCAAATACGATAAAAGTTACGGAAGAATTGTTCTTTAAATTTTTGGATTTATTTTTCTTTGTAGAGTCACTTCTTTCAGGGCTGCAGTACTAATTTACGTGTCACTAGAGAAAAATGAATTTTCTTGATAGAATCAGTAACACTCTCTGTGTTGAATATTGTTATTTCTAATTTTAAATTCGAGAAGAATTACCGAAGAATTGTGTTTTACATTGTTGATTTATTTTTCTCTGTAGACTCACTTTTTCGGGGTTGCAGCACTAATTTACGTGTCTCTAGAGAAGAATGCATTTTTATGATAGAATCAGTAACTCTTTCTGCGTTCAATATTTTTATCATTCACTTTAAATTCAAAAAGAATTTCCGAAGAATGGTTTTTTACATTTTCGATTTATCTTTCTTTGTAGAGTCACTTCTTTCGCGGTTGCAGCACTAATTTACGCATCTCTAGAGAAAAATGCATTTCCATGATAGAATCAGTAACACTTTCTGGGTTGAATATTTTTATCTTTAATTTTAAATTCGTAAAGAATTACCGAAGAATTGTTTTTTACATTTTCGATTTATTTTTCTTTGTAGAGTCACTTCTCTCAGGGTTGTAGCACTAATTTACGTGTCACCAGAGAAAAATGCATTTCCATGATAGAATCAGTAACATTTGCTTTCTTCAAAACTGTATTTTTTTTATAAATTTGATTTTTGAGCACAAAGTGAATCAGAACTACACATCTGGAAGTGTTTTAGTCGATTGTGCAGACTTCGTTCCCGTTCTAAATGTGTGCAAATTTTATTGATCCCGGAAAACCTCTACCGTCGCTGCAGCGTTGATATAATATTGAAAAATAACTCTAAATTTCTCTCGCTGAAAATAAACGACTAGATTAATATGAAATTCGCTTACTTTATTCGCATGAATTTTATACGATTTAAAAAACTATGCATCAATAATTGACTGTGGCATGTCATGAAAAAAATGCATGAACGAATTCCTACCCGTGGATCATGAGCAATTAAAATATAATTAGTATCGTAGTGAATGGTATTTAAATATGCATGAGGGACATGCAAATACTACTTTTCATTCGAAGCCCGGAAGTTGGAGAATGTTTTTGATATATCAGTAAAAAATTCACAGTGCATCTGGCTTTTTACTACTTATTTTATAAATTTTATGGACATGTAGCCTCACCTTATACTATAATATAGCGCATCGACTGTCCAAGCAACAATCTCAAAAGTTCCATAAAATCGAAATAATTTATTCAATAAAATAACTATTGGAAAATTAAAGTGATAGAACAGTCCTTTACACTTCTTGTATTTTACAGATATTAACCAGATTTTGTACAGGGTGTAAAGAAATGTTTGGTCTTGGCTGCCATAGGAGTAGTCGACACCTTGAATTTCAAGGTCAATTTCTTTTATTGCATGGTATTTTACGCGTCATGGGGTAATAATGAAACTTTGCTATTATTTTGTATAAGAACTATTGAGTTTTGACAAATGGTTCCTTTGACACTTTTCATCCCCATGACGCGTAGAATACAATGCAATAAAAAAATTGACCTGGATATTCAAGGTCAAGAACAATTTTGCGATAACTTTCTTTTAAAGATTTTCATCGAACCGAAGATGTAGAATACGCCTATGGCAGCCAAGACTAGACATTTCTTTACACCCTGTACAATGATAATATTAGCGTGATAATTAATTTTTAAATTTACACAAATAATTATAGTTGACACGGTAGTCAACGGGTTAATTAATACTTATAACCTAGACCTTAATAAATAAAGCTGGCATCAGTGTGATTTAACAAATAAATATTTTAAGCATAATATTCGCAGTATAATAACAATTCAACACAACCAAAAACTTAAAGAACATCACCATTTACGAAGAAGCATAATGGTAGTCCGAAGAAAGGGCAACAATGGCTTCCGACATAGTTCCAACACCTCCAAGTTTACGTAATTAATAGCCAACAGCTCAGACACTAGAGATTGACAATATTCATCAAATTAGGACAGTCGAGTGTCACGGTGAAATTGCGCTTGGAAAAGTGGGTCACGTGCTGCTGAACACGATTAGACTGACGATACAGGTTAATGATGCCTTTCGTTGGCTTGAGCGGCGTATACATCCATAATAAGACAAGAAGACGGCGGGAGGGCTAGCGGATGGGTAGACAGGAGACAGAAAGAGTGAACAGAGTAGAAGAGAAGAGAGAGGAGTCCGAGTGGCAATCTGAATGGGTTTCGTAGAAGGCACTCCCCTGGGCACGAGAGTCTCACCACGATCTACACCAACATCCAGCTGCTTGCGTCGAGTGCTCAAGCCCGACCCTCCATTCTTCCATCCAGCTTTACTTTGACTACCCTGATCGTCATCGTACTTACATACACGTTGTCTCAGAACACAACGAGAGACTCCATTTATCCAAACAATTCTGGCGTCAAGAAGATTCGGATTGCTGATTACTAGATTGCGGATTCTATTCATTCATGATAAAAATTATTAGCATTAATTTAAAACAGTGCAGTGATTGAAAGGATTGAAGAGTTTCAATGTGGGGTCATTCCATGCCAAATCGATCACTTTCTGACGTCACTATTAGCGATTTTGTTCTAAATTGAAATATGTTCTAGTCCGCGTGAAATTATGGGGGGGAGGGGGAGGGGAAGTTAAGTCATCATTTTGCCGGTTAAGAATTTGTTTAGAAATTACAGGCCTTCGAAGTTTGCGATTTGTGCTAATTTTGGCGATAATAGAATTCAATTACGAATTTTGATCTCATTAACTGTTTGTCCGATTGTGCTAAATTTTTTTTGTTTTATTCAGAAAGGACTAGGCTATTATAAATTAAAGTGACCATAATTTTCTTCAAACATTCAAACATAATTAGAGCAGATATAATTTGTGTCTCGTACCTACTATATATTTCAACTTTTTACGTTCTGTGTATTATTAATTCTTCTACAGTGATATTTTCTAAAATAATTGACACTATTTGCAAATTTTCATTTTTTAATATTCTGCATATAGAGGGTGGGTCAATAACTATTACTACCTGAAATAACTCATTATTTACTGACTTACTATACGGTGCCATTTGAAAAACTCAAGGTCACCTTGATATCTCAGAAAATATCAGACCTTTAAAAATTGAAATGTTTTCTAAAGAGCCCCTCCGATGCAATAAATTTAATTTCAAACATTTTTTGATATAGTCAGTAAAGAATGAGTTATTTCACGTGGTAATGTTGGAATTTTTATTTAAAAAATGTAGGGGATAAATTGATTCACCCTGTATAATTATATTAGGGGTTGAACTTTCTTTTGGAGGACCAGATGTTTTTAACTTTTTTGAACTGTTTTCTAACTCTTCTTTATGTAATCCTGTAGATATCGATGCAAACATTACGAAAATGTATTATTGTTAGGAAAACACTGGTTTGTAAGTTCTACGCGTGTAAACGAGCAATTTAAGCGTTTTTGACAGGTTGGAGCATCGTCATATTGGATATTCATTGGGGGGTAGAGGTAGGACTATTGAGCGCATGCGCTGGATAGATGGTGGGTGTTCAGCGCATCGGGGAGAGTACGATTTCCGTTGCCCCTCGTTTTGAGGTTATATTTGTGTTCTTTGGGTTATTTCAAGAAAAAAATGTATATATAACATGGTATCAAATTGGCCTGGTTTAGCCGGTAAAGTAGATTTCCTGTTTTTTATAAATTTGAAAATATCTCGGTAACTATGCGAAATATGGCAAAATATCAAGAGACCTTTTTTGTGGAAAATGAAATTTTATTCGCATAATCGTTGCATTGTAGCTGTCATCCAGAATTTGAACTAGTAATCTAAAAATTATGTGAATAGAATGAGTTGTGGTTAGGTCGTGGAGGGGGTGAATCAAAACGAGGGGCCACGGAAATAGTACTGAGTGGTATAGTCCAAGTCGGTTTGGGGTTAGTTAAAACTGCTCAACTTTACACGCGTATAACTTCTGAACCAGTGAACTCCTGGCAATAAGACTTTAATTTTCGATGTTTTCTCATCGAAATCTATAAGAGTACATAAAAAAATGTTTAAAAAAAATGGTCCTCCAAAAGAAAGTTTAACCATATTAGAACTACTTATTACTTAGGAACTTCATTTTTGAAACTAGATTCTCAATTACAGTAAAATGCTGATAAGCTTGTAGAACGTCTTCAAGATGAAGGCATTCCTGATCGTCCTTTTGCAAATCACAGTGATGAACTATTATTAAAGAAGATACTCGGATAACATCTCCCAAGGTTGTGGAAGAACTGCAAGTTGATTATACAACAGTCAACGAATTCGGTAATTGGAAATTTTGACAATGAAGTTACACGTTCTGATAAATGGAGTCCTACTGTATCCGAAGACAGAAGATACCGAAGTTACCCTTGCAAGCTGAAGGGAACGGATGGAAAGCGAGCAAGAAGAAAGATTCCCGAGAAGACCGAGAGTGTACAGCTGCTTCCCAATCCACTTGAATTTCATCGAATATATTTCCGATGTCAGTGTCTTCGTGGCCGCCGTTCCTCATCGACGCTTTTAATGCAAATCTAATGTAAACCTTAATTTCTGCAATTTGTCGAAAGAATATGTTAATTTCTTTCATCTGTTCTACACAATCCGATCGGACTTGCGATACACAACTGAATTGTTATTTAGTCTCTCAGTGACTGTCAGGCTGTGACTAGTCGGATGTTTTGCTGGGAAACAAGAGTAGGATGCAACAAATCCTCTTTTAATTCAATTCCGACGGTGGCACTGTTGTAATATGGATATCGTGGAATAATTAATCAGGAGAAACATGTGCTAGCGAGTTAGAAGAGATTGTACAATTCTTTTGAGCTCAGACTTAGTTTAATATTATATTTTTAACACTAACCGTACCGAGCAGAAATGTGTCGTCTTGTGTTGTCTTATGAAAATTACGAGACTCAATCTATTTAGATTTCTTCTGATTTCTCAAGTTCCATTTTTACTTTTTAGTGAGATATCTAATTCTACTTTTCAATGCGGTTGTCGTGTGTATGCTTTTTTGTATCAGTGGGAAAACAACACATTCGTGAATAATAGACTGCGGATCTTTATGCAAAATAAAAGTTGCTTGCACTGGAGCCAGATGGACAGTTCATTCTTACTTTGATAATTTGAATAATCTGAGAAAAATAGACTGGCATTCTTAAATCATTGTAACCGTTCTACTGTTTTAACACTAAACCTACCACGATCAAATGACCGGTTCTCTATTTCACAATTATTGCAATTATAACCACGCTTTCATAGGAAATGATTCAATTGACTTCTTTATTTAAACACAGATTATAATGAAAACCGTAAAAAGTTAAACTAAGTTAAATCTTTTCACTTCTATAAGGCATTTCACTTTTATATGTTTTGTGCTTGGTAGGTTTAGTGTTAAATTGTCCCTACTCATTTCAGCCATAAATGCACGAAGTCCGCAGTCTAGTGATTAATCAACAGCCCTGTTAATTACAGTCGTGTAAATGACAAGGGTGAAGGATTAAAAATTCAATTTCTACTTGTAGTCAGTTGACAGATTATGTTGATTACAATTGTGCTTGCTTTGGTTGTTACGAGCCTGGGCCGAGCGGTAGCACGCGTAGCCGGCGAGCAGTTTATGGTTTAAAGAGAAATATAGTTTTTAAATGTTAGTAAGGTGCACGGACGAACCTGATGCGAAATCAGGGAGCTGCTAGGATATTTGAGAGACTTCGTGGACGAACCCGACGCGAAATCGGAGAGTCACTATGAGGTACACGCGCAGACGAACCCGATGCGACATCGAGGAGCTGCTGGGAGGTTGGAAGACGCGCAGACGAACCCGATGCGAAATCGGGGAGCTGCTAGGATACGGACGAACCTGACGCGAAATCAGGGAGCCGCATAGATTGGATAACAGTTTTAGGATCCTGATACAAGATCAGGTAGCTCCTAGGATATGTTAGTAACGGCCTCGTAACTTTAATATTATAAATTAATTGATACAACCCGAGCGGTAAGATTGTATCATGTGGGAACGGTCAACTAAGAATTACTGGACCTGAATGGTGGGTGTTGTGTCGTGCCAGTGCTCAAACAGTAATTTGTGAACCGCTGAGAAACACGTCTCAAAGAGAGGTAATGTTCTCGAGGTAAAAAGGGTGAATTACCGGGCCACTGATTTGTCACAATCTCACTTTATTATCAATTCGACAGAAAAATACAGGACTACGTTAATGTCGTGCCGGTCGGCAAACCTCGACCGTTTCGCTCGAGAGCTCAAATCTAACTGGCCTCGCGCCGATCGGCAAACCTCGATCGTTCCGCGCGAGAGCCCAAAAACCCCCTCTCAATCCCGCGGGAGGCTCAGTCTCCCACCGGGCGGCACGGCAAAATCTCGCGCCGATCGGCAAACCTCGATCGTGACCCCCTTTTCGGGGTTCTGTATTCCGTACGTCGTTGTGGCCTTTCCCACCGACCGGCAAACCTCGGTCACGACCATGGATTAGTTTACTAAATGATACAACATAAGCACAAACACCATACAACCTTAATCCTAGCGCCGAGATCTAACTATAACGGTATAACTAAGATAATAATAACCATACAACTATAACATAACTATACTGTAATATAAGTAGAACCATCTCGACGGCTGGCAGCGGCGGGAACAGGTAAATTAAATAATAAGATAATTGGGTTTCGGTTAACTTTAATAAAACTGAATATGAAGGACTGTATAATAGAGATGTTGTATCTTTAGATTCTACTTCGCAACTGACTTACAACTAACGCACGAGAAGTAAAGAAGGCTCATTGGGGTGAAAAACTCCCTCCACAAAATGTAACATAGTGTAGGCCCCAGCCAATGATAATATTATTTGGGAGGCTACAAGTGATCTCCCAAAAGAAGGGAAACGCCCATAGACGAATATACGTTGCGACGAGTGTCGCCAAACAGACAACACTCGCTTTCCCGTGATTTCACCGGAAATTATATTTTAGGCTTAGGGCCACAGGCCCCCTTTGGCGCTAAGCGTGGGCCTACGCTACCCAAGTGCCATTGAGAGCGATAAGGCCAGACTGACTTTCCCATGGTCAACTCTCGGCACGTCTCAACAGTGGGTTAAAATCAATTGTTACTCAAAATTACCTTGAACTAAATTGTATATTACAGGAAACTGGCTCTGTTACAACTGTTACTGTCGCGGTAAGAATTTGAGTGTGTATGAACAATTTGTGTAGTTACCTAAGTACTACTGCCTGTTGGATGACGCACTAGTGATGCGGGGAACACGGAGAGGTTGAATAATTATGCCAAGATAAGTTAATACCGTACGGATTCGAAAGGGTGACTAGGCCCCATCTCACTAAATATTAGGTCGTCCCATAAGTTCATACCGTGTACTGTTTTAGTATTTAAATTAATATTTGAAACGTACTTTCAAAGTCAACGAAAAAATATAACCACCTTCCCTACAACCTCTTCCCACATTTTTGGTAAAGATATTATACCGTCACTATAAAATTTCTGTGGTTTTTCATTAAAATACTTTTCAATCTAGGACCGATCTCACTAAATACAACCAACTCCAAAACGTGATTCAGCGTAACGACGTGTATAGCCCGATTGTACGTTAAGCACTGCCCCAGAGGGTTAAAATTAGAGGGTTTACATACTGTGAAATCTAAGTGGGGATGCTCTCAAGATTTCCATATTAGGGAATCTTGTGGAACTGTCCCTGTACTGAATCATGTTTTGTGCCAGCTGCATCCAGCTGGATCGTAGTCATCGTTTCTATTGATATGTGACATTTTGAGTGGCGCCATCTGCTGCCGAAAAGTAGAAATACTTTAAGCTTGGCTTGACTTGGCTTATATCAGCTTACAGTGTTAACAGGTGTTAATTACAGTATAATCTTGCAGTGCTAATTAAAAATAACGTTATGGAAGCTCCAATTTTTCCACCGCGTAGCAAAAATAACTGATTACTATTCAGTGAAAGATTATGATAGCAGAGCGAGCTCCGTTACCACATTTTGAAATGAAGTATGTGAAGTGAACTGCTTGAAATTTATAAGACTTCTATTTCTAAAATATACGAAACAATTTAGTAAAGAACAGTCTACTTTAACAGCTAAGATAGCTAAAGCTGGAGTGCATATTGGAAGATCTAACCAGCGTATAAAGACATTCAAAATTCTTGGTTCAGTGATGCCTGTGGCATTGGTGCCTCTACTAGAAGATATTTGTACAATTATTTGTGGAGTAATTAATATGTCCTCACCAATTATAAGCGATTCGAAATTTATGAAATTATAATTGTAAATTTAGAAGTTATATTAAAGAACAAATTTTTTTTGTAAAATGAATTATTTGATAAAACATACTTTAAAAAGCCGCTCTCCTTCAACAAACTTTCTTTCTGCAGGATTTGTATCTGTCCACTTACAAGTTTCACCCATACTTACAAACATTTCAAGTAAAAACAAAACAGAAGATATCAATACAATGTTAAGACCAAGCACTTCGTCGCCATATTGGATAGCTATATACATATATTGTCCACGCCTCCATGCCAGATTCCAATAATCAAACGGTGGAATAGGGCGTTTTCCGTTCTCAGGAAAGAGATTAGAAAACTCTGATTGAAATAAAGCAGAGGGAAATCTCTGTGCGTAACATGGTGAACAAGACTTTTGTAGGAAAAAGTTGTTTGCTTAACACTAGGTTTACGGAGCACTAAAATTGATTATTTTACATTGCTTTATAAAAATAATAAAATTGTATTTACTTAGATCTTCTGCGATTTTTATTGTAATATGTACACAAAAAAATAAATTTATTTAATAATTCCTCACGAATGCCTCCTTACACTCTTAATAATCGTAAATTAAAAATTTTTGAATCCGTCATTTTGACGGGCCCCATAAATCTAGTGTTAATGTTATTGTCAAAAATCAGACATTTGCAACCTAATAGTATCGATATTTTGTCTTCCTTCACTAAAGGATTCGGCATCTAACGTGACAAAATGAATTTCCAGAGACGTTTGGCCCGAGAACGACTGCTTCGGAAAAGCGGACATCACGTCTGAGGAGGAGTTCCTGGCACTACGCGAGATCTTCTTCGCCGATCTGGGTGGTGAGTAGCTTCTAACTTATTGTTACTGGCGTGGAATGAGCATTTCGCGAATCAATGGCACGGGAACACTCGCATCGTATGAAATCCGGAATAATTCGTGGCGGATTGTGTTCCGCCAAATTTTTCGCACGCCACACCTAACCCAGACGGAAATCGGTAGCCTCCAGAAAAAGGATTCTTAACCTTTCTGTCTAACACCGAGCTGTCTCGGAGATCGTTTTAAATAAAATTCTGGAAAATATCGCGCTAACGAGATTCTCGGTTAAACGAGACGACATATATTTGCAATCTCCGGTAAACAGCTTGAGATGAAGTTAAAACTTCGTACTTTCATAGCACTGGTCGTTACTACTTTTTGCCCGGCCCATCCTCCACCAACCCCCATGGGGGATTGCCCAGCACCCCTATTCCCCCCTCTGCCATCCGTGTAACTTGGATTTATCGAGAAAATTATATTCAATGTACACACAGCCCCGTGAGAAACTCGCGGGCGATACTTTTCGCGACGCGCGAGCGATTATGAAGTAGAAACTCCCTTATTACATGGGAGACCCGAAAGTAATAAGCCGGCTAATTGAATACAAGGCCGCCCCATGATTAACCGTCCGGCGTATTAGTCGCGGGATCGAGTTACTGGCTTGACCACGAATCGTTTAACCCCATAGCGTCGTTTTGCGAATTTGCACATTTTTATTCTCGTGATTTATCCTCGCGTCGATAATGTAATACTTTTCTGTGACGTTCGATGGCGTTGTAGTCGTTACATTTCATTGTTTTAGATTTAGAAACATGTGCTAGTGAGTTAGAAGAGATTGTACAATTCTTTTGAGCTCAGACTTAGTTTAATATTATATTTTTAACACTAACCGTACCGAGCAGAAATGTGGTATATGTTGTCTTATGAAAATTACGAGACTCAATCTATTTAGATTTCTTCTGATTTCTCAAGATCCATTTTTACTTTTTAGTGAGATGTAATACTATTATGTACGTAATACTTTTCTGTGACGTTCGATGGCGATGTAGTCGTTACATTTCATTGCTTTAGCTTGTATTTTTATACGTCGAATTTACATCGATTTATAATTGTTCGAGAAAATGGGAAAAATTTGCAGCAATTTTGCCATTTCTTAACAACACCGTCAGAGTAATTTGTGTGTTTTAAATGTAGATACGTGGATTTATAATAATTGTGCAGAAAAGTGGAAAGCTGATGCAATATTGCCATTTTTCAGTAAGAACATGTACAAGATTTTAAAGACTTTGTCTCAAACGTACATGGGTGTATAATTGCACAAGAAAATGCACATAATCGACAGCAATTTTGCCATTTTTCAACAACCCCCTCAAACAGATTTGTATGTCTCAAATGAACATGGATTTGTAATGGTGCACGAAAGTGGAAAGCTACAGAAATTTTTCTGTTTTTCAACATGGATATACATGTATCTATAATTGTCCAAAAAAGTGTGAATCTATATAAATTTTGCCATTTTTCAACAACCTCCTCAAACAGGTTTTGTATGTCTCAAATGAACACGTATTTGTAATGTTGCACGAAAGTGGAAAGTGACAGAAATTTTGCTATTTTTCAAAAACAAAATACACAAAATTTTTACGGCTTCTTATACCTGAAATATACATAGATCTATAATTGTCCAAGAAAGTGTGAATCTATATACAGGGTGGAAATTATAAAGCGTTACAGACGAATATCTCGAAAAATATTCAGTACCGAGTGGTGGGACTTTTATTTTTCTCGGTGAATACTCCAAGGTCAGTTGAAGGTCAACTTCCTTTTTTTAAATGGAATGATATGTTTTTGATCCGCCATCAAATAATGCGTTTTAAGATGAGTTCAATTACATATGACTCAAGGTCGTTCAAGGTCAAACTTGCAGAGAAATGCAGAAAAGGTGTGTGAAAAGGTGTGATCAGTATGACACTCCCTCGGCACTGAACGACTTTTATTTGAAACATTTTTGCCTATAATCAATATTTTTCAAGATATTCGTCTGTAACGCATTCTAATTTCCACCCTGTATATTTGCTATCTTTCAACAAAAATAGTACACAAAATTCTAAAGACTAATGTGGAATTCGTTAAACTTCAAAAGAAAGTTGGATTTCATGAAGAATTAAATTGTGAACTTTAAACAAAAAGAACTCAATGTTTGCACATAGAATAAATTTCGCCATTCTGGAGAAACTACTTGGACCCAGATTGAAAAATAACGATTTTTGGCTTAGAGTTTCGCTTCATTTTCCTCTTGGTTTGAATAATTTCTATTCAAAAAGAGGAACGAGCGTCGTTTTCTCGTCGACAGAATTTTTTCCATCCGTAATGTGCGTTTCCTCGTGAATATTTCGTAGAACGACGCTTTACGGGGAATCGGCATGGTGAATTAACGCGGACGGTTTCCTGCGACAAACTCGCGTATAATTAAATATGTAATGACGTACGTTTAAGCCCGCAGCAGCGTCGATATTCGTTGCCCCTCTCTGCTTAAATTTCCGTAAAAATAAATTAACACACCGCCAGATGGTGCTGCCGAGGATAGAAAAAGAGAAAGAGAGATCTAAAAAGAGGAAAAACTTATAAACACGTAATCCCACTGAAGGGGAATCCCTCGCGGGAGCGGTTTGTAATAACTGGCACGTACATCATGACACAAATTTAATTAAACACTACGTCGGCATTCATTTCGCGCTTCTAATTTATGTATGAATAACTACGGTACACGCATAGCGCCCGAGATTTCCATGACGTTCTAGCTTCCGGTATGTATTTATCTATGTTTATTAACGGCTTAACAATAGCCGCGCAGTTCTGAACGGTTTCAATGGCGTGTTGCTGTCCACTTACCCTTTTGTTCCCCGCTGCGATTCGTTTAATAACTATAAACGCGGCCTCGCCGAGATTAGAGGCGATCTTTCGTAATAGGAATATGTTGCGATGACACATGGATTTCGTGGACTATACTGCTTTTGTACCGTTCTGCAACGGCTAATGTTAGTTAAGATTTATGGCCACAGTAACGGGCCTAAAAATACCAAAACATTTTTTTCATCATACAAAAAATAATTTAATATAAAATCGAATTGAATCACTGTATACAACATATCTTAAGGTAGCTGGAAAAATTTCTTTTGTATTTTTCCGATCGAAAATGGCGGCGCTACCTCTTCCGGAACGTAATAAGGTATTTTTGTAGGTTCTCCGGAGCCCGATCAGTGATGCCAGAAACAACCAGAACTGGTTGTTTTTTCTTCTCCTACTTTTCCCCTTCCACTATCCCATTGCACTACTTGTGCACACTCCAACGTCCCGCACTAACACCGTAGACTGATCACGTGACGTGCCGCGCAAGGTATCACATATTACTCTGGTCATCAGACAGTAATGTATTTTTTCACCTAGAATAAAAAAAGAATTTCTTTCGAATCTACATTAAAATGCGCAGAGATGTAAATACATAGGGGTTTTGCGATATATAACAAATTTTTTATTTTTTTAATAGTCTTCACGAAATATTTTAGTAGAAATTGTGACTTCAAATGTCTGCCATTCCTGAGAATATCGATATTTTCGAAAAGCCCTACGTACTTCTCCAGGTATTTTAATGTAGATTTATAATATTGATTTATAATGTAGATTCATACAATAAATTAACAAAATCTACAGTCTCGTTACGCATGTGTATTATTGTTTTGTTTTGTTTCTACGTATACGTTCGCAGCTTAAATTACATTTGATATATTTGATTTGTACATTTCTATACAGTGTGAATGTGGAAATATTCTTCTTAGAACATTCCTCTTCTTCGGATAATATTATATCGATCTCTATTCGTTAAGAAAATATCTGCCACACGTATAAATGCTCCGAGCTTATTGAGCATCGTACAAAATATTGGTTATTGATAAAGGTTATTGACATATTGAGTTTCAAATAAGATAAAAGACCTGCTCAACTTTATTAAATATTTTATTAAATCGAATTTCGCTGGATATTTCATCTTGAATATTGTACACCAATATCCACTACCGCATTTAGAATGTCGCAATAATTTTAGATTATGCCAAACTCTACTGCGTGTATTGCAATGTAAAATGTTCAAATATTCACATATTCAGTATTGAACTGACTAATTTTTTGTGTGATCGAAATTTTCGAAATTTCGCTGGTATCAGAAGTTCTAAGAGACGAGCGCGAGTACATGTTAGCATGAACAATCGAAACTGTGCTAACTTCGTTTCCCGTGTTTCGACTGCCGAGGTATATTTTATTCACATATTCCATTTCATTCCTTTTTAATTCCGCTTCATTAATTTACAAAAAGGGTCTTTTTGTCATATCTGGTTTAATATTCGAACTGTGACAACATGAAAAAAGTGGATTTTACAATTCACTGGAATGAAATGTCACATAAAAGATAAATGAAATAACAAACCTCAAAGACATAGTTAAACAACGAATGTGAATTAAAGAGCTACGGTGGGTGTACAAAGTATTCGTACACCTTTAAAAATCGAATAACTTTTTCAAAAATTGGATCAAACGACTGCAATTATTTTGAGATATCAGACGCATATGTTTACTAGGTAAACAACACATCGAAATTAATGGAGTGTAATAATTACATTGTACTATAATGGAACGTTTAACAGCAAATGGAAGGTAGTATTAATATAAAAATCGAGAAAACATGAAAACCATAAAAATCAACTTTATTAAATTACTAATAAAGCAATGAAAATTGTTGTGAACCAGAAAAGTGAATATTACAATTCATTACAATAAAATGTTACGGAACAAGACCCGAAAATATAAACAATACATCTAGATTAATTGAGTATAATAATTATATTGCACTATAATGGAACGTTTAACAGCAAATGGAAGGTAGTATTAATATAAAAATCGAGAAAACATGAAAACCATAAAAATCAACTTTATTAAATTACTAATAAAGCAATGAAAATTGTTGTTAACCAGAAAAGTGAATATTACAATTCATTACAATAAAACATCACATAAAAGACAAATAGGGGAACAAGAACCGGAGAGATAAACAACACATATCAATCAACGAAGTACGCAATAATCATATGGTACTATAATTGAAGAGTTAATGGAAGACAGCTGTGAAAATCAATTTCACAAAATTATTAACAACATAGTTAGTATTGATTTGTAACACTCACGATGGAAGCAATTTCACAACAACGCATGCCATAAATAAATGAAGGTTTCCCAGTCTTACTGTAGGTTAATATGTCAAAATCTGTTCGTCGGATGCAATAATGAGACGGTTTTAAAAGATGTGTCTGCAGCTTTCGTTTCATTTGTTAACGTTACAGTGGTAATGGTTCTGTATATTTTACCGCTGCGGTGAATGTATGCGTTTTATGTTACGAGTGCGACGTATATCGTCCTCGCAGATTGATTGACGTTAATTGTATGGCTTGCCTGTACGCCGGTGCTGCAGGCATCGAATATTTTCGAGCGAAATGTCATGTGCATAGATTAATACACAGAGTGTCGCCTAACTGGTGGCGCGTTACGAGCAAAACTGATTCGTCGCGGATTATTACATTCTTGTTTCACATTTTTCAAAATGGACCCCGAAACGTTTTCGTGTTATTTAACGTCTATGATTATACGGGAATTTTTATTAGGTGGCGACGGTTTAAATTTCCTGGAGTTTTTTAGTTGCAACATGTAAAACGTTGATTAAGCAGGATTATCTTTTGGCAGCTGTCAGACAATAATTATATAATTTGAGAGGACTCTTGTTTTTTTCTCTGTTGTATAATGCCGTTGGTACCTAATTTTTGACAGGAATTTAAGCAAATACTTTATTCTTTCTCTGTCGTGTATTAGCATTAGTATCATCTTTTTGCTATGCTATCTAATAAAGTTTTGTGTAATGTTATTATTATCATCGCTTTGCAAATATAAATTTTGGATTTTGTTCAGCCAGCATTCACCTTTTGAAACACTGTGTCTTGTGGAAATATTCATAGTGTGTTGTTCAATAGCAATGATAATAATACAATTTTTATTTGTGTACGAATAAAGCGAATTAGTTGAAGAAATCAAAGTAAATATATTATTATTATTTATTTATTGTTTTAAACCATATAAGGTTTATGTAGCATATACATTGCAATTTATACAATACATGGTTATGTTACAATATGGCTTAGTGTCTAACTTATAATTAGTTTACATTAATTTTGTTAGGATACAACCACCTCATTGAAATTGAATTTTAATTGAGCTTGTCTTAATAAAATCAAAAATAATTTTTACGCCTCTAATAAATTCATGTTTTCTATTCTCTTTTCTTGCAAGAAAAATTTTTGTTTCGCAATGGCCCAAAAGTAAAAATCGTAGACATTTGTTTCAGACCTTGCTATATTCTTTTTTATCATTCTAAATTATTTCTATCGTCAAAATCGTTGAAATTTGTTTGAGATCTTGTTATTTTTCATCATATTTCAGTAAACAGAGAAACAGAAACGCTATCTATGTTTTAGGTTGTTTGTCGTTGGTTTTAGTCACATAAACATTCTACAAAAGAAGTTTGCGCAAACGTAAAAATACATAGTATGCTATTAATTGATATCAGTCTGCCTTAAATGCAAAAACACGATTTTTTTGCATCGTTAATCACATAAACTTTAAATACAACACGTTTGTTTATATCAGTGTATCTTCCAAAAATTGGTTTGCATTTGCAGAACATTCATTTTGTCATAGTCGCCTTCAACGGAGAAACAGGAACGTTGTCCTAGTTTCACGTACTTTGGTCACGTAAATACATATAAGATTAATTGACCTAAACAGGAAACTATACGAAGTAATAAGAAGTGAACGACTCAATGGCATTTCTTATAGCATTTCCGCGATTCATGGTGCAGTTCTTCTCTTCTTGTGTACAGATGTGTCTTGCTGCGATCGAACAGCATTTTAAGCGACAAATGAAAATAATGTGTTACTACCCTTTTCGTTTTATTACTTTTGTATTCTTTAAATTGAAACTGATCTTTTCGCCTTCAAGGTCACTTCAAGGTCACGGTGTGCAGGTCTTTGAACTCATCTTGACGCCAACTACCACATTGCATTATGAAAAATACATGTTAATATGCAAAAAAATTACGGTGACCTTGAAAAAACCGTTGAAATGACCTTCAAAGGATATTTTTTATTACCATCTGATGCACGCCTTAAAACCATGTACATCCTATTTAGTTTATTTTTTCTTACTTTTAATAGTAGCGGAAATGATTTCGGTGTTCGAGTTAAAATGAACACCCTGTAATAACAATAATTTCTCCAGAAATTGTGTTTCACTATCAGGATATTAATCATTTGAATATCTTCCCGGCTTCAAAGCACGATCACGAACGTCGTGTCCATGCTTCTACGTCTTCGGTCACGTAAACTTTATACATAAAATAAGTTCACCCGTAAGCAGTAAAAGAAATTCTGCGCTGTTCCTAAAAAGATGTTCCGCTTTTGAAACTGGAACAGGAGAATATTACTTTCGTTACATGTTCCCGGTGTTATATTTTTATGACGTTACCTGATACGCTAGTATACCACTTTCATTATTAAAAGACTCCGAGCGTTATGTATTGTCACGCGCAGTAGTGATGTTTATGTGCTCTGCATCGCAGCTAACGTGAACCACTTACTGAATGTAGGTGTCATTATGTTGATGAAGAACCAGTCTTTTTACTTTTGCCATTCCTTTTGGTGTATACAGCACAACACGTGAAACAGAAATTATTTTTGAGTTTCCTCTGTACCACCGATCCACTTCCCTTGGAAATTAATATTTCCATTTTTAACGTACTAAAACAATTTTACAACCGCTATGTGTGCTTACAGATGCCCGGAAAACTGTTTTCATAAAGTACGGTACCAAATTCACAAAATTTATAGTCTAGTAATTCCTAATTATGTACTGAACTCATGAAGTTGCCATACTGTTTTACTGATCCATTTCATATCCCTTGAAAATTAATATTTCCATTTTTAATATACCAAAACAATTTTACAATCGCAACGTACGTTTAGAGATGTTTAGAAAATTATTTTTATCAATATTCAGGTTACCAAATTTACAAAATCCGTAGTCTGGTAATTATGAATTATTAAACTCATGAAGTTGCCGTATGTAGAAAATTCTTTTACCAAAAAACTAGAAATATTTTATAATACGACTGACAAAACAAATCATTGAAAAAATATTCCAAATAAACTCTAAACAAATAAAGAACAAATCTTTTGTGGACCAGCACACTGATTGACTGCGTATTTTACGGATTTATGGCAGGCAGTTCCAACCAGTAGCTCCGGAGCTATTCGAGGCACCTTTCCCGCTTAGGTTCTTCTCCCACTGTTAGACTTCATCAATATAATGTATAGGAGTGGGAAGCTCCCACTACGAGAGCCACGCGGCGCGCGCAGCACTCACTAACTCTACGGCCGTACGTAGTAGTGGGAAGAGGTTCGATGGTGGGGATCTTGCAGTTCTCGGAGGGGAATACGTTGGAACTCCCTGCTTTATGGTAAAGCTGAATAGATGAGCATTTTAAAACAGTAGATTAAGAGAATTATAAATATATAAATTTCTATTTGGCCTCAGTTTCTTGCAATTGATGCAAAGAATTTTTATTTTGCATAAAGCTCCGCAGTTCAGTGATTACATAAAGTGCGATGTTTCGCACTTTAAACCACGAACACGGTGGTCAGTGGCTCAGCAGAAAACTACTAAAGCAACGGCTAATTTTTCTCCAGGTAAACGGGACATTTATATTCGCGAAAAACCGAAAAAAAGTTGCACGCCGAGTCTGTATCTTCTGAAATATATTCCGATTTTTGCGGGGCCGCTTTATCAACGCGGAACAGACGCTCCATTATGCGCGCGTTCGCTGCTGCAAGCATCGACTATGCAGCCGAGTCGCAAAATACAACTGGCCACGTGCGGAACACATAAGAATACCGTTCACCGGAACAGCGAAACAACACGAAACGCACAAACGCTGCACAAAAATTAGCTGATTTCGTTCCCTCCCGGTGAAAGCACGGAGCCGTTTCCGATTCAGATACACGATCGCCATTTTAAGTGCAGCCTGTTGCTATTTCTCAACCTGTTCCGTACACCGGATCCATTTTTCTAATGTTTTTTTTTTGAGCGCAGATGTCGAGAGCAGGAACTTCTTAACCTAGTGGATACACGATCAGCGACAGAGAATATCGCTGACTTTGCGAATAAAATTTTTTGCTGTTCACGAAACCTGATGATAGACTGTTTAACAGAGTCTTGGGACCATTATAAGTAACTAGTACGTATGTATTGGTTTATAAAAATATCAAAATGATGTATTTATGCAATCGTTATTTTCATATGAGCTTGAGTAGGGAACATTATTGTGTAATGACTATCTATGAATGCATCTGTCTACTTTCAATGATTGTCAAATAAAAAATTTTATTTGACCAGCACTGGTAGGTTTACTGTTATGGTTAGAAGTCCCTATAAATGGCGTAGTGCTTTTTATCACTTTTTTGGTATTTGGGTAATTAGAATCTTTCATCGTTAATTGTTGCGAAATTCTGAACGATAATTGTCGCAAAACAATCCCTCCTTCCTCGGGGTATACCCCGTGAGGTCCTTTTCTACGTTCGGCACAAGTCAAAGAATGGTATTATCTGAACGTTAATTGTCGCCGGCTAGACCCGTGGTGGCGACGATTATCGATGAAATACTGTATTTCGAAAGAGGTACTCCTCTCCGATTTTGATGAAATATAAATATGTTATAGATTTCGATATTTTAAACAACTTTTTCTTTTTCACATATGCCGGGTTCTAATCGTGTGCTAATCCTTTCGAATATTATACAGGGTGAGTCACCTAACGTTACCACCTCAAATATCTTTGTTGTTTTGAAAGGTACGTCAAATGTCTGAAAGACAAAGTTGAATGGTTTAGAGGGGCTCAGATGATACCAAAAATATTTTTGTTTTTATGTGATTTTTTTTAGAGATATCAAGGTCACCTTCATTTTTTTAAATGGAACTACCCTTTTTAAACACCTACAATGATAGTCCCTTTCATTACGAATTCAGTGACTATAATTACTCAAGGTCATTCAAGGTCACGGACAGAAAAAATCGTGTAAAACGAAAATACCTGTATTTTATACATGCTCATTGACAGCTATAGCTGCTAAAATATTAATTTCATTGCCTTCAGTAGTCGCATGATTCTTTCGTTTACGCTTTCTTCTATCTACACTTACAGTACTTCTAAACAATTTGTAGATATTAATAAAAGTCCTCCTAGAGAAAGTGTTTCGCTCAGGGTACCTTTCTTCATAAAGCAATCGGGCCTCCACTGTATTTTGTCTACATTCACAGTGAACCGTTATCATGTCACACCTTTCAATCACTATAAGCCATAGCGGAATCGCGTTTCGAAACATACTGGTAGTAAGTAAATCGTAGTGTAATCTGCTAGAAGGTGTTTGAAAACATTCCATAGCATTGAAGGACCTTAGCATGTTTACTAGAAGTCTCACTGGTGATAAACGTATTCTACTTCCATATTTTAGTTTTATACGTTTTAATACGTAAAGATGGGTAGTTCCATTTAAAAAAATCGAGGTGACCTTGATATCTCTCAAAAAAATCACATAGAAACAAAAATATTTAAGGTATCATGTGAGCCCCACTGAACTATTCAACTTCGTCCTTCAGACATTTGACGTATCTTTAGAAACAATAAAAATATTTGAGGTGGCAACGTTAGGTGACTCACCCTGTATAAATTGTCCCCTTAAGTGTCCCCTTAAGCCCAGAATAATTCAGTTGAAGGGCAGCTTGACCCCATTATTCGACTACAAGTCTTTCCCCATAAAATGCAAATTCACCTAAACAGGCAGCTGTCGTTGCAGCATCAATATTTCGCATCTATACATGGAATGCATAGGTTTGGTGGAGTGGAACGTTTCGCAAAGTATAGCTGGTACAAGAAAAGGGTATGCGGCAGACTGCAGTCCAATTTTTCTCTCGGTCTCGTACGATTCTAACTTGTTGGTCTGAATACTTGATGGATGCGTCAGAATAGAAGAGCTATCAGTTTTTCCCGGGGCCGAGGTCGAAGGTTTGATGAATGAAGACCGATCCTGGAGTCTCGTCTGCGCCTTGGAACGAACGGCTCGGCGTAAAATTTACATCGTGCCCCGTTAGAAACGATCCCTGCCATATGTCCGCCATTGCTATTCATCCTGTTTTCATTCTTGCCAGGTTTTATGGTCCATAACTTAGTGTCTTCTGGAAAGATATTCCTGCGATCTCCTTCCCGTACATTTTATTTCTTCTCTCTCTCTCTCTCTCTCTCTCTCTCTCTCTCTCTCTCTCTCTCTCTCTCTCTCTCTCTCTCTCTCTCTCTCTTCTTCTTCTTCTTCTTCTTCTCTACCTCCTCTCTGTTTCTGTCTTTGCTGCTGCCAGCTTGAAGGACGCGCGATATATTACTCTTTGATTCGGATTTCCTCGGCATGCAGACGAAAAGAGCGGTGTTCTTCGACCGAAATAAGTTTGTTTACCTGTGTCGTTTTCTGTCGGATTCCTGTCCCTTTGGCTTCAACTTGGTCAGCATTTCCGAATAGGATATCTACGTGTATGGAATAACAGTGAACGCGTCCTACAAATCACCTCTTCATGCTGATAGAGTGCCGCCGCAGCTGGAAAATTCACTTTAATAGAACTGGTGCCTCGAAATGTTCACCCTAGAACCGTCTTCTTACCCTCTTCATACAGGAAAGTAGTCAAATATGGAAGACCATTTTGTTTTTAGTACGTCTTTCTTGAAAATCAATCGCAAGAAATCACTCTTATTCAGTCATGCAGTTTTTTAAAAGCGGACCGAATGACTTCAGCTTTTTCATGAACTTAGAAGTATTAGTTCACTGTGATGTATAAAAAATGTTTAATTGACAGTAGTTGCGGAAAAATAATAAATACTGATTTTACAACTTCTTTATGTGGGATAGTATGTATTCGTATGCAATTGTATGCATTTAATAAATTAAAAAATAATTACAGGTGTCAGAAGATTTCCAATTTCGAGCATGGTTACCTAATTTCGATGAAATTTTCATATATTGAACTTAATCTTCAAAAAGGATTTTCTAAATTAAGTAAACCTTCGAAATATAGTTTAAAAATGCAATGATTCGATTAAATTATATTTATATTTAATATTCATCTCTATCGAAACGGTACATAGAAACGTAATGAACTGGTCTAATTAAATTTAAATCCATACACAGTTATGTTATTAATAGTTGCACATTAAATAATTATTAGCATAAATTTGAGTGGTGCCGCAACGACCCCAATTCACTTCAGAGCTAAGAACAATCTTATATTTCTTTTTATTTTTCTACCACTACAAACAATTTCGAATATTGCATTTACAATAATTCTAATAGAAGTGCTTCTTCGAATTTTCATCCACGTTTTGTCCACTTACTTTCTTTATACAACAATGTAGTCAAATATGGAATACATTTTAGTTTTTAGTGTGCCTTCCTTAAAAATCATTTGCAAGAAATAAATGATTGTTATTCAATCATATCTTTGCACTTAATTTAAGAACGATCCTATATGTTTAACATTATAAAAAATTTTGAATATTTAACTAATAATTGATCTAATAGAACTGACATTCAAAATTTTCGTCCAACTTTCTGCCTAGTTACTTTCTCTGTAAAAGAGAATTGTCAAATAAAGACTACCATCATGCTTGTTTTATGTCATATACATATTTATACTTACTCAATTCAAGAGTAGACTGATATTTATAATTAAACTGTAGATCTGTATGCCAAATAAATATTTCTCAAGCTAATTGCAAGAATAGAAATTAAATGAGAACGTAATCAATTTTTGAATAATTTTAATTTGTTGAAAATAGTTGAATATACATAAATTCTTATAATTATAAAATTTCTCAAGCTAATTGCAAGAATAGAAATTAAATCAGAACGTAATCAATTTTTGAATAACTTTAATTTGTTGAAAATAGTTGAATATACATAAATTCTTATAATTATAAAATTTCTCAAGCTAATTGCAAGAATAGAAATTAAATGAGAACGTAATCAATTTTTGAATAATTTTAATTTGTTGAAAATAGTTGAATATACATAAATTCTTATAATTATAAAATTTCTCAAGCTAATTGCAAGAATAGAAATTAAATGAGAACGTAATCAATTTTTGAATAATTTTAATTTGTTGAAAATAGTTGAATATACATAAATTCTTAAAATTATAAAATTACTTCGATTGTTTGTGACATTAGAATAGTGTTTCATAAATACGTACCTTTAGGTATGGTTTAACACAGGGAGTTTCAACGTATTCCCCTCCGAGAACTGCAAGGTCCCCACCATCGAACCTCTCCCCACTACTACGTACAGCCGTAGAATTAGTGAGTGCTGCGCGCGCCGCGCGGCTCTCATGGTGGGAGCTTCTGAAGTCTAAGAGTGGGGGAAAAACATTTGCGGGGAAGGTACCTCAAATAGCTCCGCAGCTACTGGTTGGAACTGTCTGGTTTAACACATTGATCGCCCACTCAACAATCACAAAAATTACACAAAATCAGAACAATTTATTTAACAAAGCAAAAATTGAGTTCAGTTTTTTTTATATTAATTACTCTGTGTCAAACTTCTTACAATGATCGTAAGCAAATTTTGTACACTCAATCTACTAGCGTAAAAATTAATTTTGAATTCTAATATAAATAATTTCGTCATCCAGATATGGGTGACATGGCGACGAGAGCGTTAAAAAACGTGGGCCAATAATATTTTGATACTCTCAGCGTTGAATACACTCGAAGGCAAGTAATCATTTCGTTATTTCTAGCTGAACGTGTACGTATACTTCTTCGATAGAATTTCTTTTTCACTTAAGTAGAAAGCATTTCGTCTTCCGATTAGTATTGCTACCGTTCTCGGCGCACAATCGTCTCGAGAATCATAACTCCAAAGAGCATTTCCGGTTGCATGAAAGTATGGTACTCCGAAGAAACGAGATCACTGTGGTACGTTAGTGAGGTGGAAAAGTGGTTCCGAGAGTGCTTTCACGAAATATAAAGCCGCACCGAGTTTTCATGAATTGCTTAGAAAATATGGACGTCCGATAACAGAAATTCGAACGTTTCATCCTTTTATTAAACAATTTGCAAACGAACGAAAACTTTATCACAACGTCATACAAAAAAGCCGAGCAAAAAGAATGGCGGAAACATAAAGGATAGTGGAATATCATTTTACGTGATTCCAAACTCTGGATTGCAAATTTTATGCATTTTTGACAAAAAGGAGCAGGCGAAATTTAAAATAATAGGCAAATATAAAACGATTCAAGGATATTATATTACTTCAAGAGTATTTTATTATATTCATTGTATTCGACATATTAAAACAATTTTGTTTTATCTCTCTTCTTTGTATGTACCTATTAGAAGAATGTTTTCTTGCATGAATTATGAAAGATACACAAATGATTGTTACGTAGAACGATTTTGTAGACTCTCCCAATTATTATATGTTTAACATTATGAGCATAGGAACGCGTTTAAACAACATTTAAAGGAAGAGCAGCATTTAAATATTTATTGTGACAAAATTTATGCAGGATTAGAATACTATTTAAATTAAATTCATATTAAATAAGTCATTGAAATATTAAAAGAAAATGTATAACTTTATATTTGAGCCCTGAAGTTATTATTATATTGCAATAACATTCTTAACTAGACTGTGCATTTTATGCATTTATGGTAAAAACGAGTGCAATTTAAAGCAGGAAATAGATTAGAAAACCGTAAAGAGCTTCAATGGTTGAATCCCAGCTTATCAATTATATTAATGACAGAAAGAAATTTCTGTTTCGCTCCTGTTCATGCAATCGATGCTAGCAATTTTTACTTTGCATAAAAATTCCCTGTCTATTCATAACTTGTATTTATAAACGTCATTCTCGTTAACAATAATTTTTTCTGAATACCAAATTATAAATCTGCTTTTTCTCTTGATTAAAAATGACTCTTCTGATTATATTATTACCTTCTACTGACGCTGACCAGCGTTATCGAAGCAAGGAGCATGATTTCATCTAGTCCCCGTATTTTATAATTGGAATATATTTATTTCGCGCACAGGTCTGCAGTCCAGTAATGTCATTCGCACATTTCTCTGTCAACTATTATTTATTAGCCGGGCTTGTTTCGGTTTATTTATGACGTGGGAGCTGATGTAGTCGTTTTATTTCGTTTCGCATAGCGTCGGGGATCGATATCGACGAGCTGTCGCATTTTCAATAAATTATAAGCTATCATTCACAGCCGTTGTGCCGTGTTCGCGAAAATAATCAGGCCTGGTCGTCGGGGTTCCGCCCCTCCTCAAACATTATACAATGGGGAAAAGCGACGGCACTTTTGGTGATGCGATCGTGTTTGCCTATCTGGGCACACCATTCAAGGAACAATGACCGGATCGAATAGTCGGTTTGAGGCGCTCTCCTGGTGGAACACAGACGGAAATTTACATCCTCCATTCGGCCGGATGATCGCTACCGTATGTCTACATCTCTGCATCACGCTGGCACTACTACCGCACACCTAGACACAACGACACTTGCACCAATTTACCTAGAATCACCGTTCCACGTCCGCCTTCCTCTGATTAATCCACCGACTTTGGCAACGGCGCAGACATTAGCGCCAAGACCGATCCGAACGGTAATAGTTCTCTCCATAGTACTTCATACAGGGCCACTGGTAAGCTGTTTTTGGCCGGTTCACTTCCCCTTTCTCGAATCGCCCATCGTTCGATTGTCGAATGATTAGTTTTAGCCATTTGGACTTAATAATGTCCGCACTGCAGGGTGTCCCAAAAATGTTGCAAATCCTTGAAATGGGCGGCTCCTCAGGTTGTTTAAAATAACTTTTTCCTTTGCAAGAATGGCCCCCTCGGTTTTGTTTAGGTGTTATTAACGAAAAACACGCACCAATCAGAACACCGTTGGTGATATATATTTAGTTATTTTTTCTTACTTTTAATAGTAGCGGAAATAATATTTAGGTGTTCGAGTTAAAATTACCACCCTGTATTTGTTGATAATACATAATAATTCCATTCACTGCCTGGACAATATCACTATGTAGGATGTACATGGTTTTAACCCTTCCGTTACCTTGGGCGAGATATCTCGCGACCCAATACTGGCCGATTAACGCTTTTGACGAGATATCTCGCGACCCGATACTGGCCGATCAACGCTTTTGACGAGATATCTCGCGATCCGGTAGTAGCGGATTAACGCTTTTGACGAGATATCTCGCGATCCGGTAGTAGCGGATTAACGTTTTTGGCGATAATCTAGCTTTCTAGCACCAATATTTTGATATTCTAGATGAATATATTTTATAACTAATTCTATTCGTATAGCTAAAAGGAAGAAATAAATACAGTTTTTATTAATTTAAATTTATTTTTTTTAAATTTAATTTAAATTCCTTTTAGCTATGCGAATAGAATTAGTTATAAAATATATTATTATTCATCTAGAATGTCAAAATATTAGTGCTAGAAAGCTAGATTATCGTCAAAAGCGTTAATCCGCTACTACCGGATCGCGAGATATCTCGTCAAAAGCGTTGATCGGCCAGTATCGGGTCGCGAGATATCTCGTCAAAAGCGTTAATCGGCCAGTATTGGGTCGCGAGATATCTCGTCCAAGGTAACGGAAGGGTTAAGGCGTGCATCAGATTTTAATAAAAAGAAATCCTTTGATAGTCATTTTAACAGTTTTGGTAAATATTTACTTTAGGGGAGGCATCCCCGATGACCTTGACCTTGACATATGTTGTCAAGGACACTAATCTGAACAACTTTGCTTTATATATTATGCGTCGCCCGGCCTTAGTTTCCGAGATATTTTCGAAATACTTCAATTAATCATAAGTTACAATTACATTTCTAGACCTAACCCAGACCTAACCCATTGTTTGGCCGAGTTTATTTTTAAACGGCAATTTAATTATACAGATCGTATTCATAAATTTTTCTAAATTATATCCCATTTCTACTCTTTGGATGAGCATAATAATAGCGAATAAATTAATACCTCAAATTGTTAATTGTACGATAACCATGCACCGTACATTCCATCCCATAAGGAAGAGTAATTGGAGTTGATCTGGGTTAGTTTTTTAGGCGAAGAGCGGGTTTGGGGGAGTGGCTGCCTCCCCTCCCTCAAAACAGTCTTCGAGTTTCGACTTGAGATGGTTCAAACTGGCTGCAAATCAAACCTACTCCAATCACTCTTTTTTCGCGAATATCTCGGGAACTAAGGCCGAGCGACGGATAATGTATAAAGCAAAGTTGTTCAGAATAGTGTCCTCGACAACATATGCTAAGGTCAAGCTCATCGGGGATGCCTCCCCTAAAGTAAATATTTACTCTTTTTCCTTTGCAAGAATGGCCCCCTCGGTTTTGTTTAGGTGTTATTAACGAAAAACACGCACCAATCAGAACACCGTTGGTGATATATATTTAGTTATTTTTTCTTACTTTTAATAGTAGCGGAAATAATATTTAGGTGTTCGAGTTAAAATTACCACCCTGTATTTGTTGATAATACATAATAATTCCATTCACTGCCTGGACAATATCACTATGTAGGATGTACATGGTTTTAAGGTGTGCATCAGATGTTAATAAAACAAATTCCTCTGAAGGTCATTTTAACGGTTTTTTCAAGTTCACCGTATTTTTTTGCTTGTTAGCATGTATTTTTCATAATGCAATGTGATAGTCGGCGTTAAGATGAGTTCAATGTGACCTACACACCATGACCTTGAAGTGACCTTGGAGGCGAAAAAATCGGTTTCTTTTTGAAGAATACGAAAGTAATAAAACGAACAGCGTAAGAATCACCTTATTTTATTAGTTGCTCATTTACAATAATTCTCATACATATTTAGGGTAAGGTTGCTCAAGTCGAACCCCTTAAGATAAAAACCGTATAAAACTTAGGATTTATCAAATAAATAGAAATTGTTGAGGATATGAGTTGAGTGTCATGTCTGTGTGTGACTGTCTGATCTGTGGTGCTGTTGAGTGGGTCTACTCTCTGTATGAATTGTGTGAGCGGTGACCGATGAGCGATTCGGTGGTAGAGACTAGTGGGGATATATGCTCAGTAGTGAAACGTATCAAGAAGAGTTATAGAAGTGCAGATAGAGAGTGGATTAAAAGAACTTCAATTATAAAACGGTTGATACTTGTACAAAGACATTTATATATATATAACAAATATAAAGCAATTCCTACAACGTATACCACGATTTTCTACAGAAATGAAATGTGTTATTCAAAACTTGCGTTAATATTGTTGTTATTTATTATAATGAAATTAGAAAATCTATATGCTTTCACGTAAAATAAACTAAATTTTTAAAAACTTACATCAGTACGACTAAAGTAACCGGTATCCTAAGTCGTACCACCTATAGCCTAAGTTATACCTAAGAATTCAATTAAGCAACAATAATAATTAAAACGTATTTTTGATTAATCTGTTTATATGACACATTGGTATTCAGTTAGTACAAACATCACATACAAATTTTTTTGTTCTTTTGTTAACTCCAGCGCATACATCGTGCACCCTTGTTTGGCACTAAACGGATTAAATTAGCCTAATATTATAAAACAATCCACTGTTGTATTTCCGAAAATACAGAATGATTTCCCATACAAGACTAACTCGAATAGCTTTATAGCGGCTGAAAAGGGTGTGAGAGGAGGAAAAAGGAGAAGGAAGCGTTTCGTCCTAGGCCCGGTAGAGGACTCATCAGTAAGGCTATCTAGCGGACCCGTGCCTTAGACGAGGAATGTCGTAAGTAGTGTTGGGATGCGGTGCATCCTTTCTCGCGCATGCGCGGCGATTTTAGCCTCAGTAAAGTAAGATTCTCGATAAAGTGGGGTACCTCGAGCACCCAGCAGAATTTTAAAAAATTGGTATGATTTGATTCTGAAAAATGAATGTATAACATGTGTATTTGTGTACATTTTGTAACTCGTAGGCCACGTCCGGAAGTCTTTTTGTCCGGAATAGATTGTTTCGATACTTTCCCGCCAATATAACTGTCTTAGGGCTCCACAACCTCGTCATCATGATATAGATACGTAACTGTTTTGGCCGCGCATGCGCGAGAAAGGATGCACCGCATCCCAACAGTGGTCGTAAGGGCAGTTTAGGACGGTATATATACAAACAGAGGAAGATTCAGGTAGTAGCGGGAAAGGTGTTGTCGTAATGTCCCTCTTTTGACGAGCATATGAAGTAGCCACCACAGCTTCCACGATCAAATTAGAAAACATTCCGAGTCGAAAATTTCTTTTCTATTAAAATCGAATTTCTCAAAAACCAAGATCGCCGAAGAAAACCGGTTTGCGAATGGAGATTTTAATTCCATCAATCAGCGTGACGTGTAACCCCCACTGTGTTCGTATAAGTCAGTCGCCAGGATAACTGAAAATTGTATCTCTCATCGGACAGGCTCCCCCGAAATCTCGTCACGCCGACGTTAATTATCGCGAGGCGACTGCGTCGAGCAATTCCAAATTCCCCTGATTTAATCGCGGCGGGGGTCGTTCCCGTGGTTGCGACCAAAAAAAAAATCGTTATTTAGGGATAAACCGGTGGCGACGGTCCTGCCGAATTTTTAACATTGATTTGCATTCATGGCCGTGCCCGCGTGGCTATTAACCATGGCAATTTCATGGAATTTAACCTTCAATCATAACTTCATTAACTGGCTGAACGAGGGGTGGGAAAAGGAGGAAAAGGGGGGAAAGAGGGGGTGGAAACGGTGCGTTGCAGTTTAGGGGAAAGGGGGTTGAAGTACTCTCGCGATCCCTACACCCCCGCATCCTCCTGGCATACCATTTGTATAGCTCATAATAGGTTCAGATAGCGACGAACCATTCACCCCGTGTTCCTCGCGGTTTTTTCCTGCTTTTAAGTGGCCGATTCGCCCTCGAACAACCTCGAAGCGACAGTCAGAAGGGGTCACAAGAATCCTCTCTCTCTCTCTCTCTCTCTCTCTTTGAAGTTGCTCCCGCTTTGCGAAATATCGGCGAGCTTCTTCGCGCGTTAAGCCTCGCCGCGAGCAAGGGGTTTCCGCATGAAGTGTAAAACACGACCGGAAAAGCTCTCCGGTAGAGAAAGCGGGGGTGTAACGAGCGATAAAAAATCCGAGGAAGGTTAATGGCATAGATCGTTATCGGAACAGTTGTCGTGCCTACCCACACCGCCGCTCCAAGTGTCTGGAAGAGAAACATTAACGGTACAATTGGCCCCTCGGCGACCCACCCCTCCCCGTTCTTTCGCTTCAACAACGGTTAATATCGATTTGAAAAGCCCTCGAAGCAACTTGAAGTATTATCTGCTGTTACGGAGACGGCACTCATTCTCTATACGTCATCCGTGATTATTCTAACCCAGACGGGATAAAAAGTTATTATACACCTTGCACCGGGACTTTTCAATGGGACATCTCGGAGACTCTCGATGGGGATGGGAATCGAAATAAGATGCGACGCGAGCTGTTCGAGCACTTGTTAGTCCGGAAATGATGTTAATTTGTTTATTCTCTTTAGGGATGATTTTCTTCAACGACGAATTACGATTTAATGTACGACACCCTAACGAATATTTAGGTTTTGGTAAAACAAACGACATATAGCGGCCTCCTTTTCGTTTTTTTCTTTTTCTTACTACGTGTATGTTATAAGTTTAAGTAAAAACGCTGTCGACCCGTATTTTAGAATACCCGAAGAATATTCTGTAATTTTTGGGACTCAAAGTAAGAAACACTTTAAACGTGACAGCCGTTTGAAGTTTTTGGGGTGTGTCACACCCCATGTGTACCGTATGAATTTTTGTACGGTGTGTACAGTAAAGCTTAATGAAACTTTTGTGAAAGGTAGGTCTTGGAAAAATATTCGACAGCTGTTCTTTTTTATCGGCCATCGTCCAGATTGAAGGGGTGAAAACAGCCCTCAAAGATGGGGGTTGAAAATATATTTTATTGAATATCTTGGAAACTATTCGAGCTAAAGGAACAATTTAAACGGAAAACTTGTGTATTTTTCTATAAAGAATAGATCTGCGGTAACAGATTACAAATATCACTATTTGCTTAAACAATATCTTAAAAATTCGAATTTTTTAATAATTTTTTGCAATTTTCCTCACTAATTGTTAATTAACCTTTATACAAACTCTCATGTGTGATCTATAATTAAAAATATGGGATACCTGTTTTTGTATTTTTTGTATCTTCATCAATAAAATTATTGGAAAGAGATATAAATGTCCATGTAGCCCCTGCGTTTTGTAATTAATCCAGACAATTTTCATTTTGCATAAAAACCCGCAGTCTGTCAGGCTGTTAAGTTAACTGTTTGATAAATTAACAAATTTTTAATAGATTGACGCGGAATTCAAAGGACTTTTCTTTAAGATTTCATGATGATTTTTAATGTTTTTGTATTGGTTATGAAAGCTTATTGCTATAAGGACGTTTCAAGTGTGGGAAGGATGCGAAGAAAAATTGCAAAAAATAATGAAAGAGACGGTGTTCAGGTTGTTACTTACAGAACCCTCTTCCAGACTACGTCTGACAACTACAGCATATTGGTGTGGACGACAGTATTTCATTTCCACTCCCCATAAATCAAAGTATTACAGGCTCCCTCCTCGTTAGTACAAATTGCGATATAGGTGCTCATGTTGTTCAACTATTAGCACGCAATTTCCCTCGTTTTTTATATTTCCTAAATCGATTTTCCTTTTTTCTTTTATCAAATTATTTTCAGTTGTTTTTTCCGTCTTTATGTTGGTCATTGGTAGTCTGCGAATTTTATGCATTTTTAACAAAAATGACGAAATGAAATCCAAAACTGCGAACACGTACTTCTTGAAGCACACAAAATTATTCGTCCAATTCTAAATTATAAATGACCACTTAATCTTAAGCCTGTAGTTGCTAATAACCCTTGTGAGGTTGATGCAACTTAAAAAAAAAACATTTGAAGAAACTAGAAATTTTATTGTATTACATTCATCTCATTCAAATTATTGGAAAAAGTAATAAACGCCTGTGTAGTTCTTTTGTCTTGCACTTAGTGTAGACAATTTTTATTTTGCATTAAAGTCCGCAGTCTAGTCATCAACAACCACATAATAACTGTATATTAAATTTGAACTGTAAAATTAATTTCAATGTTAAAATTAGAAAAATACGTTCAAGTGTTATCATTTTTCAATTCTGTGCAAGGTGTTGATGTTTATTCGATAGTTATTAATTATAGTAGAAGTTCATAAAGATTTGTTAACAGACTAAAACAGCTAATTGTATTTACTAATGGTTTATAGAATTATACATAGTATTGGACTAGAATGGACAACACCAACACCAAAATTATACTAAAATAACCTAACTGTGGATTTTATGCAACCATGACAAAAAAGGGTGGGCGAAATATCGCATGATAGAAATATTAATAGAACTTTAAAATATCGATATATTACTCAAAATTTGTAAAAATGATTTAAGAGAGACATGAATCTCTATTCGGTAATTGACCTTGAGCTCGCATGAAAAAAAGTTAATAATTGTGATCTTCACTTTTTTCTTTGCAATTCTGATCAGTAGAAATGAAAAAAAAATTTCGCTCAAACTAGCTAGTAGACTAATTCTTCTAATATTTAAAAAAATTTTGGTTTGATCAATGTTTTAAAAAATTATCTCTTTTCGAAGGACGTGCCAATACTTTTTTTAGTCACTGTAAAACGCCACTCGTATATTTTTGCAATCGCAGTAGAAGCATAATTAATTCATTGCTTGCCATTCAAGCAACGCAAAAGACGTTTTCACTAGCGCGTAACCACCCCCACTTCCAGCCATAATCAGACGCCTTTCACGCGTTCCGTCAACCCAACATTTCCCCCAAAAATTACAACGTCGCAATTTTCTGTTCCTTTTTCGAACCCACAATTTCCGTGGTGCTAGCACGCGTCGTTGCATTTGCATGAAGAGTGCGCATTTCCGATGCACCGCTGCGCGCGTCACCGTTCGCGCGTCTCGTTTTCGTTAGCGTGCCGTTTCACCATAAACCAACAAATTAACGTCTCCTGGTCCCGATAAGAGCGGTAACAAAATTCTGGGAGGCGCCGCGCCGTGTTGGCGAACCAGCGGAGAATTCCTTCTCGTATTAAAATGTATTTCATGGGTGCAACCGTGCAGAATACTTGATCCGCGTTCTCGCGGAATCCAGTGGAAAGGTTCGAGAGAAAAGAATAGAAGAGCTCGGGGTTGCTCGTGCAAATAGGAGAAATCTTTTCGGACGGGGGAGCCAAGGTCAATCCTCGATATAACACGCGGACCATCAAACAGCGTTTCTGTTTTTCTTGCGCGTTATTCCGAACTCTCGGCCGGTTTCTTTCGTTCAGCTCTCTCCGTGGCTGCGCGCGTCCCAGGCTAAGATAATAATGCATTTGCGAGTGCCGTAGAAATTGAATAACGGTCATGCTTGAATAATACAGGTATGTAAATGGAGGTACGCCCGGGATGGGCGCGAGGTGGCGCAGCGCAGCGCAGACCGGATCATTTATATTGTATCCGAGCCCCGCCGTCTTCTCTTCTATCTCCGTCGACGAACGTTTTCGAACCCGTTCCCGCACCCGCACACCCTCTATACTGTTTTTCTTCGCGATTTCCACTTCGTCCAATCATACCCAGTCTGCACCTCCCACTCCCCGTATTGTCTCGTTCCACGTCTTCAGATCCACCGTCGACTTTATCTTGTCCGACGATGCTCCTTTCAAACCCCTTTCGTCAAGTGTTCTCAGCCTCAAGCTGATTCTCTCAACAGCCTTCCGAGCCTTTTTGATTTTCTTATTAATCTTACTGTTCAAAGAATAGAAATAAAGAATCCTTAAAAATGTGGGCAAATACAATTACTGACATAAATATTCGGACACTTTTAAATGGACCGTACAACTTCATTTTTTAAGTCAGGGTATCTAGTTTACTACATGACGTGAAAACGAAATTTTGAAAAAATGACAATTGAAGGAATCGTGCCCCTCACGTAGAATGCAATGTTTCGTACCCGAAGTCGTCGCACTCTTCGAGGCATTACTGTACAACCTTCAGTATCCTGTCTGCAATTCTGACGAAATAGTAAAGTATTTGTTCTACCATCTCAGAAAGTATCCTTAAAAATGTGGGCAATTACAATTACTGACATAAATAGTCAGACACTTTTATTGGACCGTACGACTTCATTTTTTATAAAGTCAGGGCATCTAGTTTACTACATGACGTGAAAACGAAATTTTGAAAAAATTATAATTGAAGGAATCGTGCCCCTCACGTAGAATGCAATGTTTCGTACCCGAAGTCGTCGCACTCTTCGAGGCATTACTGTACAACCTTCAGTATCCTGTCTGCAATTCTGACGAAATAGTAAAGTATTTTTTCTACTATCTCAGAAAGTATCCTTAAAAATGTGGGCAAATACAATAACTGACATAAATATTCGGACACTTTTAAATGGACCGTGCAACTTCATTTTTTAAGTCAGGGCATCTAGTTTACTACATGACGTGAAAACGAAATTTTGAAAAAATGACAATTGAAGGAATCGTGCCCCTCACGTAGAATGCAATGTTTCGTACCCGAAGTCGTCGCACTCTTCGAGGCATTACTGTACAACCTTTAGTATCTTGTCTGCAATTCTGACGAAATAGTAAAGTATTTGTTCTACCATCTCAGAAAGTGTCCTTAAAAATGTGGGCAATTACAATTACTGACATAAATAGTCAGACACTTTTATTGGACCGCACGACTTCATTTTTTAAGAAGTCAGGGCATCTAGTTTACTACATGACGTGAAAACGAAATTTTGAAAAAATTACAATTGAAGGAATCGTGCCCCTCACGTAGAATGCAATGTTTCGTACCCGAAGTCGTCGCACTCTTCGAGGCATTACTGTACAACCTTCAGTATCCTGTCTGCAATTCTGACGAAATAGTAAAGTATTTTTTCTACCATCTCAGAAAGTATCCTTAAAAATGTGGGCAAATACAATAACTGACATAAATATTCGGACACTTTTAAATGGACCGTGCAACTTCATTTTTTAAGTCAGGGCATCTAGTTTACTACATGACGTGAAAACGCAATTTTGAAAAAATGACAATTGAAGGAATCGTACCCCTCACGTAGAATGCAATGTTTCGTACCCGAAGTCGTCGCACTCTTCGAGGCATTACTGTACAACCTTTAGTATCTTGTCTGCAATTCTGACGAAATAGTAAAGTATTTGTTCTACCATCTCAGAAAGTGTCCTTAAAAATGTGGGCAATTACAATTACTGACATAAATAGTCAGACACTTTTATTGGACCGTACGACTTCATTTTTTATGAAGTCAGGGCATCTAGTTTACTACATGACGTGAAAACGAAATTTTGAAAAAATTATAATTGAAGGAATCGTGCCCCTCACGTAGAATGCAATGTTTCGTACCCGAAGTCGTCGCACTCTTCGAGGCATTACTGTACAACCTTCAGTATCCTGTCTGCAATTCTGACGAAATAGTAAAGTATTTGTTCTACCATCTCAGAAAGTATCCTTAAAAATGTGGGCAATTACAATTACTGACATAAATATTCAGACACTTTTATTGGACCGCACGACTTCATTTTTTAAGAAGTCAGGGCATCTAGTTTACTACATGACGTGAAAACGAAATTTTGAAAAAATTACAATTGAAGGAATCGTGCCCCTCACGTAGAATGCAATGTTTCGTACCCGAAGTCGTCGCACTCTTCGAGGCATTACTGTACAACCTTTAGTATCTTGTCTGCAATTCTGACGAAATAGTAAAGTATTTGTTCTACCATCTCAGAAAGTATCCTTAAAAATATGGGCAATTACAATTACTGACATAAATATTCGGACATTTTTAAATGGACCGTACAACTTCATTTTTTACGAAGTCAGGGCATCTAGTTTACTACATAACGTGAAAAAGAAATATTGAAAAAATTACAATTGGAGGAATCGTGTCCCTCGCGTAGAATGCAATGTTTCGTACCCGAAGTCGTCGCACTCTTCGAGGCATTACTGTACAACCTTTAGTATCTTGTCTGCAATTCTGACGAAATAGTAAAGTATTTGTTCTACCATCTCAGAAAGTATCCTTAAAAATGTGGGCAATTACAATTACTGACATAAATATTCAGACACTTTTATTGGACCGTACGACTTCATTTTTTAAGAAGTCAGGGCATCTAGTTTACTACATGACGTGAAAATGAAATTTTGAAAAAATTATAATTGAAGGAATCGTGCCCCTCGCGTAGAATGCAATGTTTCGTACCCGAAGTCGTCGCACTCTTCGAGGCATTACTGTATAACCTTTAGTATCTTGTCTGCAATTCTGACGAAATAGTAAAGTATTTGTTCTACCATCTCAGAAAGTATCCTTAAAAATGTGGGCAATTACAATTACTGACATAAATATTCGGACACTTTTAAATGGACCGCACGACTTCATTTTTTATGAAGTCAGGGCATCTAGTTTACTACATGACGTGAAACGAAATTTTGAAAAAATAACAATTGAAGGAATCGTGTCCCTCGCGTAGAATGCAATGTTTCGTACCCGAAGTCGTCGCACTCTTCGAGGCATTACTGTACAATCTTTAGTATCTTGTCTGCAATTCTGACGAAATAGTAAAGTATTTGTTCTACCATCTCAGAAAGTATCCTTAAAAATGTGGGCAATTACAATTACTGACATAAATATTCAGACACTTTTATTGGACCGTACGACTTCATTTTTTATGAAGTCAGGGCATCTAGTTTACTACATGACGTGAAAACGAAATTTTGAAAAAATTACAATTGAAGGAATCGTGCCCCTCGCGTAGAATGCAATGTTTCGTACCCGAAGTCGTCGCACTCTTCGAGGCATTACTGTACAACCTTTAGTATCTTGTCTGCAATTCTGACGAAATAGTAAAGTATTTGTTCTACCATCTCAGAAAGTATCCTTAAAAATATGGGCAATTACAATTACTGACATAAATATTCGGACACTTTTAAATGGACCGTACAACTTCATTTTTTAAGAAGTCAGGGCATCTAGTTTACTACATGACGTGAAAAAGAAATATTGAAAAAATTACAATTGGAGGAATCGTGTCCCTCGCGTAGAATGCAATGTTTCGTACCCGAAGTCGTCGCACTCTTCGAGGCATTACTGTACAGCCTTTAGTATCTTGTCTGTAATTCCGACGAAATAGTATTTGTTCTACCATCTCAGAAACATCCAAATCGTATGGTCCAATATTTAAAAGGTCGTCATCTTTTTAAGAGTGTTCGAATATTTATGGGAGTGACTGTAATAGAAACTGGCAACTTCGAAACTCAATGCGACATGCTTTGTAATTATCGTTTGTTACAATTTACGAACGGAAGTAGCGTTTCTTTGGTTCACAGTTTAAAGACAACCCGATGAGAAACGAGAACATTGGTGTACGGTGGAAGTTCATTTGTCTGAATCTGTCGGAGAAGATGGTGGGTTCAAATAACACGTTTGTCCAGGTAATAGAGACTTACTGGTTCTTTTGCGCTGGATCTTCTTATTTTGGTAGTGAATGTGGATGTATTGGCAACTGGATTCTGGCAGTTCGATTCATTTTGTTCAGACTATGGAAAGTTTACCTCGCAAACTGGTACCTACACAACTGTACTAGTAGTAAAAGGTAGATATGTAACAAATTCGGGAAAATAGTACAGCAATACTGGAATTATATTTTTGAAGTGAAACTTCAAAGGTAGGTTACGGAGCACTAAAATTGATTATTTTATATTGCTTAAAAATAATAAAATTGTATTTATTTAGATCTTCAGCAATTTTTATTGTAATATGTACACAAAAAAATAAATCTATTTAATTATTCCCCACGAATGCCTTCTTACATTCTTAATAATCGTAAATTAAAAATTTTTGAATCCGTCATTTTGACGGGCCCCGTAAATCTAGTGTTAGGCGCGTTAGCCGTAAAACCTCGACGCGATAGACGTAAAACTTCGACGCTGTAGGAGTAAAACCGATCTGGCGATGAAACGAAATTCTATTCTATTAGCATATATGGTTGAGGGTTCGGCATTGCTTAATAAAGATTGTGGTAAAATTCCGATGATGGTAAGTGGAGATTTCAACGTGAACTTTGCATCGGAACTATAAAAATTATTAATAGAATTTTTTAGAAGTAAATTAAGATTGGAAATGGTAAATAATTCTAATGAAGCGACAACAAGATCAGGAGCAACTCTCGATGTAGTATTTGCAAGACATTTAGATAAAATTGAATTAAGAATATTTATATCATATTTTAGCTATCAGAATCCAATTGTTTCAATACTAGATTCATAGAAAATTAAATGTCATAAAGTGCTAATAAAAATTCGAAAAAAATAAAGAAAAAAGTTTCACTTCAGCCATGTGGTCTAAGCACACACCAATTTTTTTTTATTTATTAACACGAGGACTATCAAATTTTACAATTTGCGAATCTTATATCTTCTATCGAATTTTATAATTTGTAAAGATACATTCATAAGAAATTATTCAATACATTTATTTCTTTGGACGCCTATTATAATAAATATTACTAAAAATCTCAATAAGTACCAGGGGTTGAAACGGTTCTGAAAATAACTGTTTGAAACAGTTGTATATCGATTCTGAGTGAAACAGTTACGAAGAATCGAAATGATGTTGTAATTCTGAGTGAAACAGTTACGAAGAATCGAAATGATGTTGTAACTGTTATGAGAATATCGGTTCTCGCTTATATTGGTTACGGTTACGGTTCTTGAGAACCAATATTATAACGGTTCTATAACTGTTATTTTCAGGTTCTGAATTTCGGTTTCGGTTTCGGTTCTTCAGACTTCAGAACCTATATGTCCCGTATCGGTCTCATATCGGTTTTGCAGTTCTCCAACTGATATTTTTTGGTTCCGTATCGGCTATACGGGGTGTCTTAAAATTCCTTCAACATCCGGAAATAAGAAGTTCCTGAGATCATTTGATACGACATTTTCCTTTTCAAAAATGGCGTCCGCGGCTTTGTAAAGGAGTTATTAACGAAAAACACGGACCAATCAGAGCGCGGCTACAGCGAGCGGAGTCCAACTCAGCGACAGGTCCCGTTTAGCGTGGCGTCGCCGTTGGCCGAGCCAGAATCAATCCGCTGTAGCTCCGATTGGTCCTTGTTTTTCGTTAATAACTCTTGAACAAACCAGCGAACGTCATTTTTGCAACGGAAAATGTCGCTTCAAATGATCTCAGGAACCTTCTATTTCCGGATGTTGAAGGAATTTTGAGACACCCTGTATAGCCGATATAGAACAAAAAAATATCAGTTGCTTAACTGCAAAACCGATATGAGACGGAAACGGGACTTATTATAGGTTCTGAAGTCTGAAGAACTACCGAGAATAACCAGAACCTAAAAATAACAGTTATAGAACCGTTATAATATCGGTTCCCAAGAACCGTAAACGTAACCGACATAAGCGAGAACCGATATTCTCATAACACTTATAACATTTTTTCGGTTCTCGTAATTGTTTCAAGAACAGGAATCAATATCATAACTGTTTTCAACCCCTGATACGTACTGTTTATACAGCAATGTAACATAGTTACTAGTACTCTATAGATTTAGTGTTAATAATATCTGTGGTTGTAACGGAGGAAAAACATTCACTTTCGAGATATTGTCGTTTAAAGTTCTGATCGCTAATTCTTCGTACTAGTAATGCTTCCTTGTTTTCTTTTTGTAATGTAATTGTGCTTTCTTTTTGTATAATATTGCATATTTCTTATAATAGATAATACAAAGAATTTTAGTTTTTTTGCATTAGTTTCGCCTAATGCGTATGAATTGAATATTGGACTCTGGATAAGTTGCATTATCTTTTTGAGCCTGTAGAATTTGTTTCCGTAACTTTTTTCCCTGTTAAACACGTAAATCCTATATTCTGAAGTTCAGTGAATTCTAAAATCTCAAATTTTCTGGATTTGTGATATGCGGCGTTCTTCATGCAGCCTAAATAATAATGGATCGATTTGTCGTCGTAGACGCGACCAGTTTGTCCAATTTTCTTCGCAACTGGTTTTCCAATATTTCCCCATACATTGTTCTACTTTTCTCCAATTTGATTTAATTCACCTCACATTTGTAAACACAGTTCCGTCGTTCTGATTTCAAGTGGCTCCACATTAAATGGAAAAGGTTAATTTTAGTTTCCAGAAATGAGAATTTATTTCGATGTTTGTCAGCGTTGATTGGAAAAAAAATTAATTGCCTGTTTCCGGAGGGAGAGAGTTCATATATTTGACTTGTCGAAAACGTTGTAGTTTATTAGTCGTGAATGGAAATGAACATTCGATGTTCCCGAGAGATGAATTGATAATTTCAATGTATCGTTTAATGAATAACAATTCAAGAGCGAATGAATTGAAGATTGAATTTGTAAATGTAAAATGAGGGATGCCGCACATTATTACGTAACTGCTTGCAGCTCGGTTACGTTCGCATTTGTAACGTCGTCGCCACCAGCGCTATTTTGTAGTTCATTGACCGTGGAATGCCCAAATCACACGCCCTAAATGTCCAAATCGACACGGTCGTTGCGGTTTTGGCAGAGTTCTGAAATGAACTATAAAGTTTAATTCGCTACAAGGACTGCCGGCGCAACGTTGGCCAAACATTTTGGATCATCATCACTTTAAATCAGGAAAATCTTGTTAAAATTTAGCCAAACCATTTGCCTGTTTTAAGCAATTAAGAAACGTACAAAAGATATTGGAAAAAAATTACAATTGGTAGGAATGACTTGTGAAAATGATAAAGGCACTTTTTCAAATTTTTCTATTTGACCTTGTCTATGTGTTTTGGATATCTATGTTAGTTACAGATATTTTCAATATTTCATCGAAATCGGTTGACGAAAAAAGAAAACTGCACGAAAAGTGTAAGAATCTGCGGATTTTAACACTAGGTTTACAGAGCACTTAAAGTGACTATTTTATTTTACTTTATAGAAAGAACAAGAATGTATCAATGAAAATTTTTAGCCATTTTTTAAATAATAGACATCCAAAGAAATCAATGGGTTGCACAATTCCACATGAATGCATCTTCACGATTTCAATAATCGCAAATTAAAAATATTTGATCCCGTCATTTTGACGGGTTTCGTAAACCTAGTGTTAAGCAGAACATTAAATTGCCACGCGACTTCGGGGCCGTTAGCGACTGTAATATCGCGGTGCAGCGTTCGCTTTAAATAATTTTAATTCCGTCAATATAAAGCGCCTGTCTTTTAAAAAATAGGTCCGTAAAGAGGAGACTTGAAGCTGTCACCACGTTTTTTTCGAATTTTTAAAACAGTCCCGGCTATAGGAAAATTGCATTTGTTTAAAACATTTGCAAAATAAATGGTGAAAAAACCATTTCTTCCAAATCGAAATATTTTAAATAGCTCTTCTGAGTTCACTACAAGCTCCTCATTTTCCTCGGTACGTTAGTTCTAGTGTTATAATTTAATGAAAAAAAGTTCTTTACACATCTGTAAAACCAACATTTTTTAAGATTTCGAGAAATCCTTCGAGATCGCTCGACTTCTGTCGCGCGCGGCCGTCTCTGCCAATACGCCTCTAGGTCGCGCTCTGATTGGTCCGTGTTTTTCGTTAATAACTCCTTAACAAAGCCGAAACGGCCATTTTAGCAAAGGAAAATGTCGCTTCAAATGGCCTCAGGAACCTCCCCTTTGAAGGAAGCAAGACATTTTTGGGACACCCTGTATAGCATTCTATTTAAAAACTTGAAGGTCACATTCAGTTCTTAAAAAATTGTTTGAATAGAAGAAACTTATATGCATCAGTACAACTTTTATACAGGGTTATCCAAAAGTACCTTTAGGATGTTGAATAAGAATATGTGTCAAACGCCATCTTTGTTTCTTGTCATTTTCTTGTATTTCTAACTTACAATGATAGACAATTTTAACAATGGAGTCGTATACGATTGAAGAGCGTGCTAAAGTTATTAAAATTTATTTTGCAAATCATTGTTCGATAAAAAATACCCATCGTAAATTGCGTGATTTTTTCGACATACATAAACGTCCATCTGAGCAAACAATTCAAAATTTGGTTAAGAAATTTGACAAAACTGGGTCTGCTCATGATAAACCATAGTCTGGCAGACCAAAAACAGCTAGTTCGAATGAAAACATTGCTGCTGTTCATGAAAGTGTTGCTAATTACCCATCAACATCAATTCCACGTCGTACTCAAGAATTGGGCATTTCTTATGGCAGTTTGTGGCGAATTTTGCATAAATTTTGATTATTTATGGCTGAAATTAAATGAAATCGACATTAGCAATGTTTATTTTCAACAAGGCGGAGCTACGCCACACACAACGCGTGAAAACATCACTTTATTGCGATCAAAATTCAATGGTCGATTAATTTCAAGAAATGGTGATGTGAATTGGCCACTGTTTTCTTTGGAGTTATTTGAAAAGCAAAGTTTATGCCAACAAACCAGCAACAATTCATGACCTGAAAAACAACATTAAAAATGAAATTGATGAATTAAACGAGCAAATATGCCAAAATGTCATCGAAAATTTTGATGTTCGAATTGATGTCTGTAAACGGGGTCGTGGTGGTCATTTTTACAGATATCGTCTTTCACACATAATTGTCACAGATGATACTTGAACATTAAACAAAAAAACCAATAAAATTAAAAACACTATGTTTTTTATTTAAAAAAAGCTTCCTATGGTCTATTTTGCATAACCCCTTAGTTGTACAATAGTACAAATTTTTCCGGTTCCATTATTCCCTAGCATTTACCGTTTACGAGAGAAACGCTGGGCAGTTAATCCGTGAACACCCTGTATTTACAACTATTCGCACAATATGATTGATTCACTAAAGTGTACCTTTTCTTCCTATACCATATGGAAACACAAAGAAACTTCGGGTGTCCTATCTTTTCGTCCCCAACTGTACAGGGGTTAATGAACACGGTCCATCGTCAGGGCGGCAACACCTCGTCAAACGTTATTCGCTCTCGAAATCTCATCTTCTCGGCATAAAGAGAAAATTTGCATGGCGATCGGTTATCCGTGGCGTGAAACTATAGCGGCCGGATGAAAGGGAAATCCCCGATATACGCAGCAAGTGCGCGCGGAAAGTGGTGTGTGGGTTGCGCGTAACGAGAAAATGTAAACGGAATTGCCAGTCGTATTTTACAGTTCATTGGCTCCGAGAAAGCCCTGCCGGTAATTTGCATAAATATAGCGACGACGCACAGTGGTCCCAATCGAAGAATTAACTGTTCACGACTACAATATTTTAGCATTATTTCAAGACTTAAAAACCGCATTATACAGGGTGGACATTATAAAGCGTCACAGACGAATATCTCCACAAATATTGATTATACGCAAAAATATTTCAGATGAAAATTGTTTAGTACCGAGGAGGACATTTATTTTTCCCGGTGGACACTCCAAGGTGAGGTGAAGGTCAACTTCCTTTTTTTAAATGGAATGATATGTTTTTTTATCTACCATCAAATAGTACTTTTTAAGATGAGTTCAATTACCTATGACTCAAGGTCATTCAAGGTCAAACTTGCTGAGAAATGCAGGAAACGTGTGATCGTTTTATTTCTTCGACACGTCTTCACGTCAGCTACAGCATTATTAAGTAGAAAATATGTAGTTACAATTAAAAAATCTGGGTGACCGTAATTTTTTATTAAAAAAAAATAGATCTTTCATTTCCTTCTATTGAAATTTTTGTCAGAGCTCCGAAAAATGCCGGTAAAATTACGATAACATGCGACTAATGAATGATATTTGATATATTCTTTAAACAAATGCTGGTATTTGAAACCGTCTTCACAGGTGTATTCCCATAAAGAGGCACACAACTTAGTTATAACATTCCTCTGTCTATAGTAGTTTCCAAGATGCTCGTGGAAAATGTTTTTTATCCTCAATGTTCAGATTTTGACCTTAGCTGTTCAGATATTGAATAAAAAGAAAATAATTCTTAACTCTTAAAATAATGGATTTTATTATCTCGAATTGGGATTATTTGGACGTCTTATCTTAAAAGTATTACATGACAGCCTTTACTATAATGAAATATAGTAATTGGTGGGTAATAATACATGAGTAAATATTAAGGAGATTTATTATTGATGAGGGTTAATTGCGAAGGCTGAGCCTGTTTCATTGTAACCAATTTCGATATGTCAACTTTTAACTTAATTAATTTCAAACGTAAGTCAGGTTCAAGTTGCAATCGTGTCCTATATTTATTTTTAACTAAAAGCACGGCTAAAAACTGAGTTTCACAAGGATATGAAGTGCATTAAAAATTTTATGTTTGTCGGAAATGTAGTTATATACATCTCTTCTTTTGAACCAGAAAGTGCATAAGTTATCTTTTTCGAATTCATTCATGAGATTTCTGTCACATAAAATATCTATGAGTTGATTTCTTTCTTGAGTTAACAAATTATTTTTCACAGTATTCGAAAAAGAAAACAGATATCTTATCGAACTTCCATTTTCGACTTTGTCAAGAAAGTAGAAATGAGATTGCAAAAATTATACCACCAAAAATAATGTAATGTACCATTTGAGGTCCATGTACCACAGTTCGAAAAGTCCTCCTCTAGTAGTAACATGGTACCAATAAGAAGACTAGTTATTTCTGTGATGGGCACGGTAGGGGCCCCTGAAACGCCTGCTTCTCCCACCAACCTCTCTCTCATAAACTTTTACTTCCTAAACCTACAACTGTCAACGAATACATTAAAAATGCGAATACATTTAGTTACAAAAGTTACACATAAATTTTATTCTACTTTTTCGATTAATTTTTTCACGTAGACCAGGAATTGGCACAGTAGGGGCCCCTCAAACGCCTGCTTCTCCCGTCAACCTCTCCTTCCTGCGCGAGGTCTGCGCACTGTTCGCGGCGGGCGAAGAACTTCCTTCTTCTATGGTAACGGCGGATGCTGGCGGGGGACAGTGGGCGCTATGGTGGGGACTGTTTTGTCTCAATTGAGACAAAAATGCCCATCCCTGGTATACACTAATCTTTGCATTTTAACATGACGTTGTTACATGATTAAACCAATAACAAACAATAAACTTTTATTTCCTAAACCTACAACTGTCAACGAATACATTAAAAATGCGAATACGTTTAGTTACGAAAGTTACACATAAATTTTATTCTACTTTTTCGATTAATTTTTTCACGTAGACCAGAAATGGGCACAGTAGGGGCCCCTCAAACGCCTGCTTCTCCCGTCAACCTCTCCTTCCTGCGCGAGGTCTGTGCACTGTTCGCGGCGGGCAAAGAACTTCCTTCCTCTTTGGTAACGGCGGATGCTGGTGGGGGACAGTGAGCGCTATGGTGGGGCGATTTGTCTCGATTGAGACAAAAATGCCCATCCCTGAGTTATTTTCACGGTGAAAAATGGTACTTATGAAATGTTCATATTTAAACGTTTATTCTAACTACGATTTCTAAAAAATTTAATTGCTTTCATCCTTTCCGAAAGTGATGAGCATTTATGAAGTGATATTCGATAAACGTCGATATGAAAAAGTTGATGTTTTAGCAAATGAACATCTAATTCTTCGATTGCGCCCGCAATACAACATTAGCTTTTTCTCCGGGTACTACAAGAACGGGGTAATTGGTTATTGAGTCGTCGTCGACTGCGAAGAATGAAAATCCTCTCCGAGTGCTCTCTCTATCCTAGACGTGTTCTTCGTTCTCCTTCATCCGGAGAGCGCGAAAGTCTCGCGTGAAATAAATAACCGGGGGCGTATTCAATTCGCCGCGGCATCAATTCGAATTCAATTTTCCACCGAAAGTTTCATGCCGAGTTTCGGAGAGGAGAGAGGATAGGATCGCGGTGATCAAAGTACCCGGAGGTTCTCTTCTCCTCTTGCCGAGACCGTATTGAAAGAAAGATGGCTGCGCCGCCAGGATCCACGAGCCGAGAAATATTTTTAGCCGAGATATCCATCCTCGAGTTTACCGGCAACTGCGAGCTGAATATTTTACACCGGACGTCCGTTAACCAATTATTAAAGTATATCCAGCGGACCGTTGAATATTATAGGCTATAGGATGCAAGGAAATTGCATATAATAAATGCATGCACCCGAAAAGGACACAGCCAATCACAACGAGAAATCATGATTGATGCCCCCCCCCCCCTATCGAATTCGGTTTCGAATTAGTTCAGTGAATGACACTGGTGACGGTTTTCGAATTATTTTTAGTAGTTTCTATATTGATGACAAAGAGTGTGAGTGAGTTTGTGGAGAATTCATTATCTTAAAATATTGTTTTGCTAAATTGGCAATCTTGACATTTATAAAGATAGTAGTTTAGTGTCAGTTAGGATACTCTCGATAAGTTTCAGTCATGAGTAGACTGACAAAAAGTTCATGCAATTTTTTTAGAAAAATTTTAAGAAATTGGAATCATATCATATCTCATTTTCAATGATAGTAGCCTTAGCAGGTTTGAAATAAAAATATTTAAATAAAAAGAAATTCTTAATATACCACGTTTTTAAGACGGACCAAAAAGTATAAAATAATTTTTCGTAGCCCCGTACAGTCCTGAAAATTTGTGATTGTGAATTTTTAATAGCTATGAAAATACTTGTAAGATTTAAAACGTTTTATCTTGATTAGGTATGGTAATGGTTCCAGTAATGAAAGTAGTTTGACTACTGTGACACGCTGTCGATTCGAATGCATTGGTCATTTTCATGCATTAGCTATTCAGTTAATCTCGTGCTCGCGATAATTTAATATCGTCGGTAATAGACACGACGTATGAATGAACTAGATACTTATGTGTAACATGTGACGAGTGATTTATGTGCCGAGGCGTCGGCTGTTTAAAGGATGGTCATATTCTGTCTGTGAATGGTGTATGTATGCGTTAGTTTGACGATGTTGGAGATGTTCCCATTTCGAAATGTGTGGGAGTGGTGTGATTGGAGTTGAAATTCTACGCTAGAAGTTTGTACATATTGTTCAGGGATTCCTGGACTTCGACTGCTGAATAATAAATGAGAAATTCATTTGCACGTGATGCGCGGGTGTCCGACAACCCCAGTTTATGACTGTTTGAGCCTGCATGAGTGCACCCGAGGTGTCTATTGTCGTTACAACTCTCACTCATCACTTTGTGATGTGGACAATCGGTCGTCCTGGGGGTAATTCAATACAGAGAATAATAGAAAATAAGTCTTGTGGAAATAGAAAACGAGACAAACAAAATAATGATCAATAATTGTTGCACAAAATAGACATCACTGGGAATATAAATATCAGAGAAATAGAAAATGATAGAAACAAATGGAGTGCAAACATTTTAAGCAATTGTACGAGCATCTTCATAACAATGAAATTGACACTCTCAATTGTAGTTACTCAATGAATTCTTCCATTTTTCATAGTTTTATATTTTAAATTGGTACATCACTAGGAATATAAATGTCATGGAAATAGAAAATATGTGAAAAAATTCTCAGCAATTGTATAGCTTTATGAAAATTGAATTGTAACTTTCAATAATTGTTCCACAATGAATCTTCTCATTTTTCATTCACACTTCAGTTCGACAATTGTGTGTTTCAAGTTTTATATTTTAAATAGACATTACCAGACGAAGAAATATAAATCTCATGAAAATAGGAAATGATAGAAATAATTAGAAAAATGTTAAATAATTGTTTAAGTATTTTCTAGAGAACTAAATTGACACTCTCAAGCATAGTTACTCAATGAATTCTTCCATTTTTTATAGTTTTATATTTTAAATTGGTACATTACTAGTAATATAAATTTCATGGAAATAGAAAATATGTGAAAAAATTCTAAGCAATTGTATAGCTTTATGAAAATTGAATTATAACTTTCAATAATTGTTCCACAATGAATCCTCTCATTTTTCATTCACATTTCAGTTCCACAATTGTGTGTTTCATAGTTTTATATTTTAAATAGACATTGCTAAACTACGAAATATAAATCTCATGAAAATAGGAAATGGTAGAAATAAATACGAAAATGTTAATTAACGGTATTAGCATTTTCTAGAGAACCAAATTGATACTCTCAATAACAGCTACATGTCTCGTGTGTCTCATAGTTTTATGTTCTAAATAGCCATTACTATGAATTGATCCACAGATTAGACTTGTTTTTTATACGACCTGTGCATTAATGTTTTCAGGAATAATATTTGATCTTTAAGAATAATAGAAAAAGTGAATACAATATTTCAAATAAAATTCTCACTATTTTGAGAATCCTTCAAATATAATATTTTTTAAAACGTATTATATCAAATAAATAAGACTATCTACTATTTGGTATAGTATTTCACCGAGCGCCGAATAAAACGCATATAAATTCGATTAAAATGAATAAATTACAATGAAATACCTGAAACCATAGATAGTTCGTTGGGCAAAAAAATTATAAAAAAATTCGTGGTGCAATTTACTATTATATGCACAATGTTTCACCAAGCTCCGAATAAAACGCATATAAATTCGATTAAAATGAATAAATTAAAATGAAACACTTGAAACCATAGATAGTTCGTTGGGGAAAAAAATTGTCAAAAAATTCGTGGTGCAATTTACTATTATAAGCACAATGTTTCACCAAGCTCCGAATAAAACGCATATAAATTCGATTAAAATGAATAAATTAAAATGAAACACTAGAAACCATAGATAGTTCGTTGGGGAAAAAAATTCGTGGTGCAATTTAATATTACAAGCACAATGTTTCACCGAGTTCCGAATAAAACGCATATAAATTCGATTAAAATGAATAAATTACAATGAGACACTAGAAAGCATAGATAGTTCGTTGGTAAGTAGGAAAGCATAGATAATATTATAAGCACAATGTTTCATTGAGCTCCGAATAAAACGCATATAAATTCGATTAAAATGAATAAATTACAATGAAACACTTGAAAGCATAGATAGTTCGTTGGGGAAAAAAATTGTCAAAAAATTCGTGGTGCAATTTACTATTATAAGCACAATGTTTCACCAACCTCCGAATAAAACGCATATAAATTCGATTAAAATGAATAAATTACAATGAGACACTAGAAAGCATAGATAGTTCGTTGGGGAAAAAAATTGTCAAAAATTTCGTGGTGCAATTTAATATTAGAAGCACAATGTTTGTTAGTGAACGATACCCGTAAGACGTGTTGCGGGGTTCGGTGGTTGTCGCATTGTTTAAGCCTCGGATCGGCGTTGTAGCCCGTGTGTCGGCTCAAAGGGAGTACAAGTGACAAGCAAGCCTTAATGACTTCTTGACGACACAATTAGGTTCCTCGCGAAACGACGTGAGATAAATTTAAATGTGTACCCACGAGGAGGCAAGAGGGCCTCCGGAAACCAAGGCAAGGGCGAGCAGGAAGTTCCCTTGATACGAGAACGAAATAGCTCTTCACTTTTTTATCACGATCCACCGTCTCGTAATAAAAGCAAAGGGTAAGGCTAGATAGGTAGGCTCTCCGAGTGGCATGGGTAGCGTCCTCGATGATCTACATTGAAACGAAATTACGTTGCAGAGAGATAATGCACGCCTCCCGAGCACGAAGGGCCACTAACGTCACTTTCGAAAGACATTTACGCAGGTTAATGACATCTCCGGGGAGCGTCGAGCTCGGTGCCCGACAAACCCATTTTTTTTATTACCACCGGCGAACTTGTTATAGTTTGCGGCATTGTTAACGGATTTTTATTTTATTAAGTTACTGCTTCACAGACGTTTTCGTTTGTTCACGATTCTATAATATTATTTCAACATGGCTACAGTGCCGTCAGAATTTATGCGCGCGCAGGTTTCATTGTGCGAACACTTGTGTATAATAATAATAGTAATTAGGCTGCGGATCTTTATGCAAAATAAAAAATGTTTGCGTTAGTTGCAACCTCGGGAACCAAATAAAACATATGTGATAACAAATAAAACATATTGACAACATATGTCAAGGTCAAGGTGATCCGAGATGGGTCCCCTCATAGCTGAATTTACCAAATTTATTTTCTTTCAATTGTCTTATTAAGCTGAAACTAATATATTGATGCCCTTAAATCTTTTTTATATGTCCACTGCTTGAAATTGTACGTACCCAGTTTTGTTATAAATGCATAAAAACCGCACTCTGATAATAGTAATTGTAAATAGATAAATATTAAAGTTACATGCTTTTTATTAGAAGTTCACTTCCTTTTAACATTGGAATATCAAATCCAGTAACAGATTTTAGATTTTCTTTTTACTATTTATTGAAATTATAGAAATTTCTTTTGTTTACTGCTTTATGTACATATTATCATTAATAAAGTCTTAATAAGTCCAATTCTGTTATCATTGTAAAGAAATATATTATTATTATTTTATTTATTGTGTTCAGGCACCTAGGAAATATTTATCTTATTTCTTCTTATTTCTAGTGATAAAAATTAACTTGAATAGGTACAATCTAATCTAACTGTCAGTATATCCTTATACACTTTTACCTTCATCCTCGTCATCCCTTCACACTGCTCTTAACCTAATCTTAGTACTATCTCATATCCTAACTTAAATCTAAACTTATATTAAATAGAGAGAGAGAAACATATTTACAAAAGCCGCTATTTACAATATGTACAATATTCCATTTTTATACTACCGTTCCCCCTTCCCACATCCCTACTCACTCCCCCCCTTCCCTAACCGCGTACCCCCTCTTCCGGTCGCACGCCGTGTACCCCCTCTTCCATCATCCTCATCCACTCCTCTCCTCCTCCATCGTCTTTCAACACTTCCCACATCCTCTCTTGCCATCCTATTTTTCATCCTCCCATCTGTCAGTATAAAATATGATAAAGTACACATCAAAGTATAATAAACTGTTGGCAATTATTTCATAAAATAGGAAATGTAATATATTTGTGAAGGTATATCTTTTTTAGTTTTAAAAAGAAATTTTTTTTCAAAATTGCGCATTTATAATAAAAATGAGTAGCTGGAATATAAGACAGCAAATATTTGAAAATGTTTTGTTGACTCAGAAAATATTTATTTTGCGTAAAGATTTACAGTCTAGTAATAAAGTATGATACAGCAACGTGGCTCTACTAAATCTTCCTGTACCCTACGTTCGTAATGATGATTGAAGATTATTCTGTACTATGCTGTCTCTGGATTGTGCCAGATCATTGTAGAATTAACCCAGTGCGTGCATCATAAAGCCCGTCGCAGCTTCATATTTGTTGAAAGATTTGATTTTTGAGGAAATATTTTACGTCCAATATAAGTAACCGCTGATGTTAATTTATGGGTTGAATAACGACTTTCTGATCTTGGATACTTGCCATAACGTGGCTTGGCTTAGTGGCTAAAGGTGGAGGGGGCGGTTTTACTGCTTCGAATAAATTCCCGCAAAGGACGCGATCTGATCCATAAAGTAAGAAATCTCTGATAGGCTTTCGTTTTCGTTTCCTTGCCACGTTTCATTGGTCGGTATAATACTTTTATCACTTTGATTAAATGCACGCGATATCGGAGGAGAACTAGAGAATTCCTTGGGAATTCTTTTGTCGTTATTCTGGATCCGGACAATTTCAATGGATCCACAATGTAAAATACTTTTATCCTTCTATAATTTAAAACTGCACTTCGATAGAAACCTTTGGTGCTTCGCTTTGGAAATTTATTGCATTTCATTTCCTAATTTGTTTTATGTTAAATTCATTTTAAAGGATTGGGTGAGAAAATAATGTCAATTTTTAACTAATCAATTTTCAAAAATCATTTATGCGTTTATGACAAAAATGGGTGCCTGTAATTTAAAAAAGTAAAAACATTAAGACAATTTAAGAAGATTCATACGTTATTTCCAATTTGTTAAAATTGTTACAGATAGAAAGTTATTTTTATATGGATTCCGTAAGAATATAACGTTATTTTTAAATAATTAAAGTTCTTAAAAATAAAAATAAAATGTGACCTCCATATCTTACGATTGACGAAGAAAATTTTAATTTTGCATAAAGATCTGCAGTTTACTAATTATAATATCTATTTTTTGTATATATTGTTTATTTGCAAGTGTCGCATGTCAACATCTAGATCGTTAGCGACCACATAATAAAATCGCATTGTATTGCACAATCTAATTACAGTATTTTAAGTCTATACATATGTGGATAATAATTATATTTTACAATAAAAACCAACTATTTTGACAAATGCAAGAACGAACGCAGCATTCTTGATTATTGTTTAGTAATTTAGACTTAGAAAAGTTGTTCGACAACGATACAGACTAATAAAAAACACAGGGAATATTGTAAAATTCATTGAGAATGAGAGCAGTTCGATGTTAAATTGATTTTCCCATGCGGGCCATTGAAATTGCATTCGTTATTATTTTTACAAATTTTCTGTCGGTATGCGACACATTTTAATTGGAATAAAATAAAACGAGCACCAGTCGAACAGTGTAATTAATTATTTGAACCAATTTATTATTTTTAATTTATGAATAACAGCAAAAATAACTTTACTTTATGTAAAATCGAATCATATCGTTCTCAAGTCATTTCTGTGATTTACACAATAATTCAATCTGAAACAATACTCATAAAATTACTAATGTAATATAAAGTTGAAAATTGTGGTTCTGTCGAATATTTCGTCATAAATAAATAGTAAAATGCAAATTTATTTTATTCGATACCTATATAATGATATAATTAAGAGAAAGAACATTTTTGTACACAAATGAATTAATGCACAATTACTCCAGAATAACATTTAGCCAGTTGAGATAAACGGTTGTTTTTCAAATGTACCTATGAACCGTAAATGTATTTAAAAACTTCACAGGCTACTTACAGTCACTCCCAGTAAGATTCAGACACTCTTAAAATTAGATAACTCTTTTAATAGTGGGCCATACGAATTGGACTTTTTTAAGAAATTATAACTAGTTTACTACATGACGCAAAAAATAAATTTTGAAAAAATTGTAATTGGTCGGAATTGCAAAGAAAATACTAAAACTTGTTTTTTACAACTGTTTTATGTGAGTCTACATTGAAAGGTTAAAAAATACGTTTTGTAGATTTGTGTCAATTGTATACACTCTGAAAATTTCACCAAAATCGGTAAACGTTGCAATGAGCTACAGCCGTTTAAAGATGGCGAAAATTGCAACTTTTCACAATTTTCGGCCTTAAACTGTAATAATTCGAAGGACATCTTTCGATGTCTGTCGCTGTTTTCCACGCTATACGATTTTCATGAAACTTGCAGAATGTATATAATTGACACAGATCTACAAAACGTACTTTTTAAATTATCAATATAGGCCCACATAAAAACTTAGTGGAAAACAACTTTTAGTATTTTCTCTGCAATACCAGCTACAGTATTTCATCGTTAATTGTCATAAACTTCTCTACGATAATTGTCGTAAACTTCTCTACGATAATTGTCGCAAAACAATCGATGCTGGAGAGTATTATGTTACACTTCTCGGCGACCGAGGCCTCTCGAGCTTCGGTGTCTGTCCTTCCGTTCGCCAGAGGTCGAAAAATAGTATCGTATACACGATAATTGACGCCGGCCGGATCTGTGGTGGCGACAATTAACGATGAAATACTGTAATTGCAATTATTTCAAAATTTCTTCTTTGCGTTATGTAGTAAACTAATTGTTCTAACTTCTTTAAAAAAGTCCAAGTCGTATGGTCTACTATTAAAAAAGTTAACGTCTTTTTAAGAGTGTCCGAATATTAACCCTTTGCGCACGCGTTTCTGCTGACAGTCGGCCAAACAATTTTACCGTTCTGCGACTGTGAATAATTTTTAAAGCAATTAATACTCCCGAAATATATGAAACAAATTTTTACTGAACACAACACGTTTCCCTTCATTTAATTCATACACCAAACTTCTCAGCAAACAATTTTGTTTCACAAAGAAAATTTATTCGACTCGTTAAAAAATATGCTAAAAATAATCCCCGTCTGCTAAGGGTTAATGGAAGTGACTGTATAAAGACTAAGACTTTCAAAAATTGCGGACATGGAGTAGACGCATGCAATTAATCGTTTAGAAATAACATGGTGTTCAAACATACGTGTTAAAGAACATTAAACGCTCTACATTCAGACTTTTTTAAAAATTGGAAAGCATTTTTGTTTGATGGTTAAATAAATCGACTTTCTATGAAACTTCGATACAGTGATTTGAATATCCGAGGCTTGATACTTTTCCTATGACGGCACAAATTTCTGAGCATGAGAATGCACCAGGCTGATGGGGCGAGTGCACATGTTTAAGGCGATTGAGCGCAGTAACACATGCTGCAGTTAATATGAATTTTATTATGCTAGGCTCGTAAACTTTCGCGAAACAGGGGAACAAAGCGTTCCGATGCAAACGTGGGAGCGGTTCGCGGAATTAATAAGGAAAATTGACAGTGCATTAAAAGTTTGGTACAGCGGGAGAAGTTTGAATCGATCCATAGCTGTCTTGTTATTTGATGTTGCGTGTATTCAATATTGTTATTCGCTTGTGTACGGAGACCAATGCATGATTCCTGGCTCCAAATCGATAAATCAGTAATTCCACCAGCAATAACAAATTGCGAACGTAGAATAAAATTCTTTTTTCACCGAGCACAGAGGAGAAATTCAATTTGAGGATTGATCGGATATAATAGCAACCATCGCGTCCGTTATCAGCGATTCGTTCTATGTGCAATGAAATTTTTGTATTTCCACGATTACAAATTTTATGGAAGGTATTACACGTCTCTTTGTTATCGTGGAATTTGGTGGAATGTTGTTCGGCTGCAAAATAATTTCTATTCCGAGGAAATTTATCTTTTTGCCTCGGTTTTAGCAAACTGAAATTTTCAGAATTTCTCTTTTTTTGTCGGGCGGTATTGTTTGTGCTTGATTGTTGAAAATATGACATTCGTCAGCTTATTTAGTAATAACTGACATACATTTTAATCTCGACAATGGTTTTTAAAAATTTGGGTCCAATTGTCGTGTAAAAAATCAGTTTAATGGTGAAGTATGTGAAAATAATGCACGGTCTTGTTCATAAAATACAAAAGCACACGATGAACAAAAGTTTCGATCACAAATTGAACTGTTAATTAATCAGAGGTATTAATAAGTTACTTGTGAATTTCTTCTTGATGATAAATGGCTTTTTATACTTTTCTATTGCGCAACAATATTACCTAACGTGGCTTGTTAAAAATATTTTACTTTTCTTAAAATGTATCAGCGTAACTTTCGAATTCGGTTAATCAATGAATCTGTACTATGTGAATATTACAATGTTAAAGAGTTAACAATAATCATCGATTTTTTCACTAAAGGCGGTGACAGACTATGCTAAAAAAGATCTAGATGACATATTATAATCTTAAATATTTTAAAACAGATTGTGTTTGGTATTTGTACAATACTTCCCATAATAAATAGAATTTCATTATCAAAAATTAAATCAATTTTTGATCCTGAAAAATTAATATAATTGCCTTGGAAGCTTTGCCTTATCAAGGATCTGGTATAATCAGGGCTTTCTAAAAATTTATATAAATGAAATAAAAATCTACATATACAAAAAAACAGTAAGAAAAAATATACGACAGACAGAGACACTTCAAATGTTAATTTCATCAATGTCTAATTATATTTTCAACGTTAATCAACCAAATGGAAGTTACAACAAGTATTAACCCTTTGCACTCGGACCTATTTCAACTAAAAAACCAAACATTTCTTCTAACCTAAAATATTTCCATCGTACATAAGTTTTTTTCAGCGTATGCGTAAGAAACCGATATAGTACCTCATACAATATTTAAATGATTAGTAATTTATTACATATGAACAAATTTAATCATGTAAACAATATTCTGAATAATGGTGTGGCAATTTGTAGTGGTGCCTCAGCGTCGCCATTCGAGTGCTAAGGGATAACACTACGACTACCGAGACTATCAACAGTTTTTCTTTTAACCAGTTAGCTGTGTAGCTCGATTTTATATGTGGTTGCTAGGAAGTTTTAAATACTTTATCACATTGACGTCTCTTCGACTTCCTTGTTTCGTTTCTTTACTTATTCGTCTTTGTCTCGAAATATGCTAAAATGTCGAAAAATTACTAATGTGTTGTAATTTTCACAACATTTTTATCATAAATAGCAAGTAATTAATTTTATTCCATGACGAGTATACTCACCAAACACAGCTAACTGGTTAAAATTTGTGAAGTTATGCAAATATTTTCTTGACAAATTTTTTAGTTTAATTCTTTATTCAAGTACATGTTCCCATAAAAATCTTTTGAAATCTGAATCAATTCAATCTTGTTATTATTACAAATATACAATATCAGCCTAGTTTACATCTCTGTATTTCTAGTTTTAATGTAGAAATAGTGGAAAAATAATTGTTAAATTTATTTGTGTGGAAAGCAGGTGCTTTTATTGAAATTATTGCCAAAAAAAAATATGTAAAAAGATGCATCGTTCCGTCGTTAAGAAAATTGTTCCCAACTTCGTTCCCTTGGGTTCTGTGAGATTTGTGTCGGTCCCAGGGCATCGTCATTCAGAAAATCACTATAAAGGATATTGCTTATCGAAGTTGCTGATTACGTCCCCTGAGTGAATGTTGCTCGGAATCCGAGCAGGGCGAAATAGTATGTAAATTAAAAGAAAAGGGGGCTGCTGTAAAAAATGTCACTGCGGTTTTCGAGGGGGAGCGATAAGAAGGATTGGCGACGGCCGCTTAAGATTGAACGAGCGAGCTTAGGGAGTCTGTTAGGAGTCAAGGATGGTGAACGAGCGAAGGAGAACGGACTCGTTCCGGCTAGATTTGGTTAAATAATCCCTGCTTACTGAATAGGGGAGACGGTTCGTCAGAGGAAACCTGGAATTGTCGGGAATAATAATTTCCTGCTTGTAGCCCGGAATATTCATTGATCCACGAAATTTTCAAAAACCGGTCATACTTTCATAAAAAAAAAATATAAACTTGGTGAATAAAGACAGAAAATATAATTATGATTTTACCATAAATTTTTATGCATTTGTAGTTTCTAAATATTGTCGAAAATTAGTAGACTATTGGAATATATAGTACAGCATTATTTTATTCTCAGACATTTTTCACAAAGCAAATAACATTTTCTTAGTGTTTACACCAATTTCTAGGAATTCTAATATTTACTACTTACAGTCACTCCCATTAATATTCGGACACTCTTAAAAAGACAATAACTTGTTTAATATTGGACCATATGACTTGGACTTTTTTGAGAAGTTAAAATAATTAGTTTGCTACATGACGTTAAAAAGAAATTGTAAAACAATTGCAATTGGTCGGTATTGCAGAGAAAATACTAAAAGTTGTGTTTTACAATTTTTTTATGTGGCTTATATTGAAAATTTAAAACATCCATTTTGTAGGTCTGTATCAATTGTATACATTTTCAAATTTTCATCCAATTTAATGGCATTGAATGACGTAAGAATCCTTCGATTTATTACAGTTTAAGGCCGAAAATTGTGAAAAGCTGCAATTTTTACCATCTTCAAACACTTGTAGCTCATTGCAAAGGTTGCCGATTTTGGTGAAATATTCAGAGTGTATACAGTTGACACAGATCTACAAAACGTATTTGCTGAATTTTCAATATGGACCTACATAAAACAGTTATAAATAACAACTTTTAGTATTTTCTTTCTAATTCCGACCAATTACGATTTTTTCAAAATTTCTTTTTTTCAACGTGTAGTAAACTAATTGTTCTAACTTCTAAAAAGTAATCCAAGTCGCATGATCCAATATCAAAAACGTAATCGTCTTTTAGAGTGTACGAATATTAATGGGAGTGACTGTATATGCATTTACAGTGCACATAAATTTTAAAACCTATAAAGTTAAGACTATTGTGTAATTTAATGTAATGTTATTTTATCTTCGCTGTATTCGAATTATTGACGAAGGAGGTAACATTACCAACGGTTCCAATTTCTCTTTGTATTTATATACATTTGTGCGAGATTGAACATTTACTATTTCTATGTATTTACAGTTTATTTTGTGTTATACATTTAAAAAATTCGAAAACTATGCAATTTACTGTTATAAAGCCATTGTAATGTGTAACACAGTTCTTTTTTCAAATTATTTATTTGGCGTCGAATGAACTATTTTTGTGGATTTTTAGCGTACTCTTATTTTATCTTTGCTGTACTACATTTTTTGGCAATTTGTGTTTCTTGCAATTTCTATGCATTTATAACTTGTAGGAGTGTTAAAAACTTAAACTTTTGGATCATTATAAACTCGAATAAAATATTTTTATTTTTGGTGTACTCTTTGATTCTTCTTGATTCTCTTTCACTCCAGTTCGTCTGAATTGATAAAATTCCAAACGATTATAAAATCAAATGAGGTATTATTTTATTTTTACTCTACTAAAATCCTTCACGAAGAAGACAAAATTCTCTTTGATTGCATCCTCTCCGATTCTATGGAAGTTTGTGCAAATTGAAACGCGTCCAATCTCTATGTATTCATAGCTCAATACAAAAATACCTCTAAAAACCCAAAAGTCAAAGATAAAATTCTCTTTTACTTTAGTTTCACCGAGTCTATATTATTTGATTCATCAATTTCGACATCTCCAATTTCCGAGGATTTATATCTTATAATAGTGTTCAAAATTCGAATGTGTAAAAATTTAATAGAGTAGTTATTTTATTTTCATTCTATTCAAATACCTAATGAAGGAAATAAAATTCTAACATTTCAATTTCATCAAATTTAAACATTTTCAGTATACTCAAGATTACATAACTATAGAATATTTAATATTGTAGTGTTCATAAAAAAAAGAAATTGTTTCATAGTGGAAGTCGACAGATTATGTATTCTACATTGTAATGCTGTGAAACACAATTTCATATAATGACAATTTTATTCGTAGCAGCGATCAGTCTTATTAATAATAATTATTATTATTACTTGCTCAGTCACAAAGTTTGCACCTCATACTGTAGTCTAGTTAATTACAATACTGTAATAATTTTTATTCAGCAATTGTTGGCTGAAGTGTGTATTGCTAAAATACATTTGGTTTATTGTTAATTTATACTGCGTTAATTCTGTCAGCAATATTAATTTTAAGATAATCAAGATGTTAATCGACAATCTCACATACCACTCACTAATATATTATTTTCAATTCGTTCAAAGCATAACAAATTTTTACCCGCTGCCAATGTAACTTTATCAAAGTTTTTAATGACATTTCATCACACGGTTTTTGAAGTTCGTTCCACGTTCTCCCTAACCTCTAGTAAGAATAGTTTTTACGGCGTAACTCATCCCATAAAAGTTTGATCAAATTGAGACCCAGCCGCTGAGATTTCGGATGCGCACAGTTTCCACCGGTCAACAATAAAAAAGTTTTACTTATTTTAATAAAGAGTCTGCTGTGCGAATAAAATTTTGCACATTGCGGACACGGCATCTGTGTCGCTTAAACCATCAAACATTTATAAACGATACTTGAATAATATTAGATCTCTGCATAAGTAATGAAATTTATGCTAATCTAGAATGCTAAAGTTTACCCCTAATAGTTTTCTTAATCAACCACCTTTTATGGTGGTGCCTTGTGTTTCACATAATTTTCAAACACAATTGTAAATCCATGAAATAAGTGTTTCCTCTTTGCAATTACAGTTTTATGCACGCATACGGGGTGTTTCGTCTAAAACAGGACACCTAAATATCTCCTCTACCTCTGAAAATACAAAAAATGTTTCTAACGTAATCTAAAAGGTTCAAAAGACGAATCATATGGAACAATCGTTTTTTATACATTGTAATTTTTTAATCTTTTTTTTCAAGGTCACTCGTGCTTTTTTACATATATACACACATTTTTTGTTGGTGTATGTTATAGCAAACATTATTGTGCATTCATCCATGTTTAATAGCACGACCTTGAAATGACCGTGTACTCTAAAATTTGCTAATTAATGCAGAACTTACTTTCAGCGACATTTCAGATTTCAACGGTAACAGAAATTCGACCATGGACTTGAACTTGTAAATAATCACATTTATTACTGCAATAAATGTTCGAAATGATGTCCTTCCGTTGTGATACATTTCGTAAGGCGAAAAACGACAGATTGTACAGCTCTTTCGATGATTTCAGGTTTCATATCAGCACATGCAGCAATTATTCCTTCCTTCAGATTTTCTGGCGTTGTGGGCTGCTCTTGATAAACTATACCCTGTAATGTCCCCCATAAGAAAAAATCAAGTGGGGTGAGATCGGGTGAACGAGCCGGCCATGATACAATCCATTACAAGAAGTCAATTCAGTCATTTCCTATGAAATCCTTTTTCTAATTTCAATAATTGTGAAATAGAAAACCGGTCATTTTGACCGTGATAGGTTTAGTGTTAAGCAGTGTCCTTGAAGTGCTGGCACAAGATCACACGTTCTTGATTGCGGATTTTTATGCATTTTGATAATTTTCAGAAAATGTTAGAACATAAAATTCGATAGAATTTAGTACGATTTTTATTTCTGTCAGATCTACAAAGGCTAATACCACTGAAAATAACATTTTATGTGATTCCATGTTCTTGAAATTTGTCTACAAAAATTGAAACCCGCATAAACATCCGCCGGTCTTGTAATTACATTTGCCAGTGGTGCGCCTATGTAATCCAGCAATCTTCACCTGTCGCCTAGCGGTGCTTTGGTATCGCTTGACCCAATTATCTGTGCTACCTTTGATGTCACCCACCTTCCATAGGTGTTTGCTGTAAACAGCGAGAGCCTCTCCTCGACAAAGGAGGACTTTCTGTAAATACAAGGAAAACTGCGTGCCCGCTCCTGGCTCCGCAGCTGACTCCGCCGCAAACACCAGGTCAGAATTGATCTTGCTTTTCCAACCACCACAAAATGCATTTAAGTTAATACAGGGTGAACCACGAAACGTGATCGGTTTAGACTATTCTGCTGTTAGCGGTTCGATTGGATGTTGTTTTTATTGTTAATAGGGAGATGATTGGAGGCGCGGAGTGGTAGAAAAACTCACCGGTGGTAACGATGAACAGAAAATATATTTAATATGTGTACATTGGTGTAGCCACGCGACACGATGTTTCGGTTATAACAACTGTCGAAGAACTGACCGTAAAGACGCATAGCGCGACGTTTTTACAACAGTTTTAGCTAGAATATCATAGTTATTTTTATTACTAGAGCTTTAAGATGATTGTACCATATTATTTTGTCATCCCTCCTTTTCCAGAGTTATCAAGGTCACCTTCAGATTTTTGTAGGTAGTGGTACAGTAACCCCACGATTTAAGTCCAACGGAACATTGCGATCTATGTCTATACAGGGCCGTGAAGCTCGAGCTGCCTCGATCGCCGAGCAGTGTAAACATGCCGCGTAACTGATCCTGGGTCGGGTAGATCGGTGTGAATCACTAATAATCCAATTACAAAACTTCTTTATTTTTTATTATTTATCATGGAAATTTCGTCAACATATTCGTGGTATTTTTCTAATGGAAATGATACCAAATATGATATAATTCCGATGATATTTACTTGTGTAATGAACGATGGAAGTTTTTTATTGACGTTACATTGTACGGACACGTGGGCCTTTGAACTGTGCCGGCGGCTGGGACTCTTGTTGTCTCTTTCTTCCCTATACGCTGTCCTTCTTTACGTCCAAAACTTTCATCGTTTATTACACAAGTAAATATCATCGGAATTATATCATATTTGGTATTATTTCCATTAGAAAAATGCCACGAATATATTGGTATAATGTCATTAAAAATTAGTAAAAAATAAAGAAGTTTTATGATTGCACTAGTATTGTCTCACCGATACACTATTTCTTGTTGCACCTTCGACCGCGCGGTCCGTGTTTGCATGCTGTCCTTTTCTACGTTCAGCGCGGTCACAAAAGAATACTGTCCCTACACGATCTAAGTCCCGGCAGAGAACCGAAAAGGGACTTAGATCGCGGGGTTACTGTATTTGTTTTATTTCAGCCTTGCAGCTAAAAAATGTGACTTGGTTTACATTAACCTAACTGTTTTCCAATAAATTCATCATATTTGCTGTGACACGTAACTAAATTCTTACAACTGGAACACATTGTTACAATTTCATGAATATTAATCTTCAAAAACTGCTATTGACATGCATTTATAACAGCATAATATTAAACAACCTGAAACTTATTCTCTCACAACAGTATATTAAATATTTATAAAGTGAACTACAATAGAACAGTGTGACATGGACTAAGATCGAATAAAATGTAATAAAATGACTGTGATAGAAACTGTACAATGCCATAATAATGGCATTATGCATGACAATGGCACAACGCATGATAATGGCATAAAGCTAACAAGGCATAAAATGATGGCACAATGTATAATAGCGGCACAAAATAATGACATAATAAAATAAGAATGGCACTTAATAATAACACGGTGTATAAAACTCGCAGTCTAATAGCATGGCTTCGGATTTGATGCATTTATGACGAAAATTACCTGACGAAATACAAAACTGTTGTACATTAAAATGATTGCTAAAAGAAATAAATGTTGCTCCTGTGTCTTGCAATTAATGGAGATAATTTTTATCTTTCATAAGAATCCGCAGTCTACTATGAATGCTGACTCCGAAAAATCGGACAAACATGGTACCATAACCTATTTTTTTGTTTTTTAATGTTGCTTTATTTAAGGTGGCATTAACAGCTCAGGTTATTAGCGACCGCGTTATAATACAATATATTATCTTATATTATATTGCGTTACTTTATATTACCTTACATTGTTTTACGTTATACAGTATACGGTGTATATGGTGGCTCACAAAACGTTCACAAAGCATTCGCTCGCCCTCCAAACCAGAACAACTTTCCCAAAACTTGACCAAACTACCCGGCTTCCCCTGAGCAACTAGAAGCACTGATTTAGCATATCACGTGCAAAAAAGACTTTGAAAATATCGGAACTAGTAGGAACCACATGAACAGATAAAAATGGCACCATAATCTTAGAAAGAATTCTAGAGAACTGAAAAGAAACTATGTATGTACTGTATTAATGTTCCCTTACGGGTTACACGGCATTATTAATTTGTCGACATTTTAAAATTTTTCGAGTCAAAGACGAAGTAAAGAAACGAAACAAAGAAATTGAAGAGAGGTCAATATGTGATAAATAAAGTTTTCAAAAATTTTTAGTAGCCACATACAAAGTCGAGCTACACAGTTCACTGGTTAAGTTCTTGTAGGTTCATGATCTTACACATTTACATAAATAATTTGCAATAGCCAGTAAATTCACTTTTGATCTTCCCACACAGATACACTCTTCCTATAAATATATATTTCCTGCACATATTTTACGAAATATAATAGACATTTAATTCGCGAGCCACAAGTCAGAATTCTGCAAAATAATTTTCTTTCATATTTCATTATTTCCAAAGTCACTAATTACACCGGCAACGTGTACACCGAATTTTCCGTGCAAAGGCAGTCGACAAAGGCGAGTCGAAGTTTTCTTCATCTGGAGATGTGAACGGGCGCCTTCGATTAAACAGAGTGTAACACGTTTTGAACTTGCGCTGGAGGATCAATTAATGGTGGAGGGCGTGTTCTTGTTCGATGTAGCTACTACGTAAATATCAAACAGAAATGGTAACTGTTTCTTTCCCACGGCTTTCGACAGAGAGAAAGGCAGAGGGGGAATGAGAGCGAATGCTACAAAGGCCTTAGTTCGCATTCCTTTTGAATTCAAATACGGGGTTTGACTCGAAGAAGAAACAAAAGACTGGAACACGTCTGCTTTCGCAACTTCTTCGATTAAAAGAATTCGCCCGATCGCAATACCGTTCAGAATAATTTGATTCAGATATCAAGCAGCACTGTTTACTGCAATGTAAATTATATTTCGCGAACCTGTCGTCGATCCCCGGCGATTTTGCCTCTTACTCTTTGTTTCCACCGGTGCAAATAGATTCCTTTTAGCTGAAATTTGATATTTGCAAAGAGAATGAATTCGCTGGGAGCTAAATTCACCGAGTGGACGTTGTTTGCGAGCGCGACGAAGTTTCTTTCTCTTTCGAATGTATTTCATCAGCAAATTATTTTACAGTTCGGTCACTTTATTTTCATAGCGACTGTCGGAAAGTGTATGTATTTCGAACGAGATATTTCTACAAATTTCTTAAAAATGTCAGTATCCATTGCAAAAAACTGTAGTCATACACAACTTTTTCTTCTTCTTTACTGATCTTAATAAAGTGAGAGAAATGTATTAACATTCTTAAACTCTTTTAATATAGCTACTGTTTTAAATGGCATCAACTCCTTTTTCTCATAAATTTATCACATCCGCAGTTTATCTTTGACTTACGATTGTGATTTTATAATTATAAATTATTGGGTTGTAACATTAATTCGTTCAGTTGCGAACGATTTCAATTTATCGGTTAACATATGAATACAGTAACCCCGCGATCTAAGTTCTTTTTCGGTTCTCTGCCGGGACTTAGATCGTGTAGGGACACTATTCTTTTGTGACCGCGTCGACCGCGCCGAACGTAGAAAAGGACAGCATGCAAACACGGATCGCGCGGCCGAAGGCGCAACAAAAAATAGAGTGTCGGTGAGACAATACTAGTGCAATAATAAAACTTCTTTATTTTTTACTTATTTTTAATGAAATTTTACCAATGTATTCGTGGCATTTTTCTAATGGAAATGATGCCAAATATGATATAATTCCGATGGTATTTGCTTGTGTAATAAACGGTGAAAGTTTCGGAAAATTATTGTAAATGTGATCCGAATTATATCGTGTTTGGTATTATTTTAATCAGAAAAATGCCGCAAATATATTGGAAAAAGTCTCATAAAAAAATAAGTAATAATAAAAAAGTTTTTTTTATTGGCATTACACTGCGAAGACACGTGGGCCTTTGAACTAAGTCGCGACCGTGACTCTCCGCGTCTCTTTCTTTCCAATACGCTATCCTTCCTTGCGTCCGAAATTTTCATCGTCCATTACTCAAGTAAATACCATCGGAACTATATCTTATTTGGTATCATTTCCATTAGAAAAATGCCACGAATTTGTTGGCGAAAGTTCCATGGAAAAATAATAAAAAATAAAGAAATTTTGTTATTGGATTAGTAGTGATTCACAGCGATATACGCGACCCAGGATCAGATTTCGCGGCATGTTTACACTGTTCGGCGACCTAGGCTGCTCGAGCTTCATGGTCCGTCCGAGGATACCCCGCAGTGGAAGGAGTAGGCCAAGGGACATAGATCGCAATGTTCCGTTGGACTTAGATCGCGGGGTTACTGTTTGTAAATACCAGAAGTTAAATGAATATCTATTTCTTCTTTTAATAATTTTAAGAAGTCGAAAATACTATATCAACGTCATTCAATTCTTCTAATGTCTTTACAGTTTTGTATTCAACCAGGCTATTTCCGAAGTAGAAATTTAATTTCTTTCTTAATATGTTTAGAAGTTTGAGAATAATATAACGGTATTTTGAAATTATTCTCCCGTTTCTCTCAGTTCTCCCGTTTTAAACTACACCTACCCATTTTTGTCATAAATACATAAAATCCGCTGTCGAATATTGAACCTGCAGTTTACAATATACACCGGATATTTCATATCTAGCAACCTATTACAAAGGGCGGAAGTAACGGTATAAACAATTTAAACTCCATTCGATTGGCAGAACCCGCGTCATAGCATTCTAAAATCGGAAATTTCATTTGTGACAAACTACACAAAATTCGCGGTCGTATCATCAATACTTTTGCATACACCTAATGTTACCTAATATTTATTCGTAAAATTAATACGAATTCACAAACTCAGATTACGAAAAATCCAGTCAGCTTCCTCTTTTATTCTATTTTTCCTCGAAACCGGAAGTGACAAATAAAATACGGTCGACCATCAGCGCACACCTAGGCACGTGTGTCGATAAATACGGGACAATAAAAGAGAGCTGAACAACAAATTCGTCCATGCGGGGAGATAATATCAAAGTCGATGGCTCGCGGAGGTTCCGACGATTTCACTTCGCAACAACTTCCGCACTTAAACCTGCTCTCTCTCTCTCTCTCTCTCTCTCTCTCTCTCTCTCCACGGTCCGTCAGACTTTACGGCTGATAAAGAATGAGGAATACCGTAAAAATTGAGAAATATGGGATGAAATGTTGTCAAGAAGAATTTTCCGCAACGGGTGCTAAAGGAAAGCCGCGATGAGTCTCATCCGAGACTTCGTAACTCTCTCACGTCTCTGTTTTAAGCCATCTTCGTGGCGAAACGGTCTTTTCGATTTCCCGAACCGTGGATCAGATTAAAGTAAAGCCCTGCAACAGTTTTGCAGTGCTCCTCTGTTTCCGGTACCACCCCGCGCTCACTGTCTCGCTACCTTTCCATTATACAACTTTTCAAGTAGCGCACTTTTATCGCGGCCTACCACAAAGGATTAGATCGGATGCGACATTATGCTGTTAACGGAGTTTCGTCAATTTTCACTGCACCGGCGAAACTGCTTTTAAATAACTAGAACCGGTGGACATCGGACAGAGGTGACCGAAGTACTATTTCAAATGTTAGTCTATTTTATTTGAAATCATGCGTACACGTTTGAAAAATAAAATATTTCATTTGTTACAAAGAGAGTTTTTAAAATAGTATTTTATTTGGGGGATTCTCAAAACTACCCTCATTAAGGGTAGAGTGAAATTATTTATATCAGCACGTTGTTATAATGCCGACCTCAGCTTGCAACCCCTAACTTGAATGCTATTTTTCTTAATTAGTATGCGAGATATCGGAACGGATCCAAAAGCAAATAATAATTTCATATTAGCTATACCGTACACATTTTTTTCAAAATTATACACCGATCATCAAGGGTAGAAAAAATGATTTATTTTAATATGCTGCAATGATTCTTTCGAACATCCCTGCTTGCAACTCTTGACTTTAACGGTATTTTTCTTAATTAGTATGCGAGATGTCAGAACGAATCCAAAAGCAAATAATAAATTCATATTAGCTGCACCGTACATATTTTTTCAAAATTATACGGCGATCATCATGGGTAGGAAAAAATGATTTGTTTTAACATGTTGCTACAATTTCTTCGACAATCCCAGCTTACAACCTTTCAATTCATCAGTATTTTTCTCGATTACTATATAAGCAATCCCAACAAATCAAAAACCAAATATTACATTAACATTAGTTGTACCGTGCATAATTTTTTCAAAATCCTACGCTGTTCATCCAGGGTAGAGAAAAATAATTAATTTTAGCATGTTGCAATGATTCTTTCGAACATCCCAGCTTGCAACCCCCAACTTTATCAGCGTTTTTCTTAATTAGTATGTGAGATATCGGAACGGATCCAAAAGAAAATAATAAATTTGCACCATCTGTATCGTACACGATTTTTTCAAAATTTTCTGTTCTGTTCGACGAGCTTAGAAATGAATTTGAACTAATCTGTCCCGCGCATATATAAAATTTGCAACCAGTGATCGGTTGATCGATCGCCGATTAACCTTTGGAGCAGGGAAGGTGCACTCGTATAAAACGACGCTTATGGTCAGTTAGGCGACAGTACTGTACAGCGTGGCGTGCAAGTAATTACCAAACAGATTTTTCGCAGCTCGTAAAGCTCGTATTCATGGGAGTGCGGGCGGGCGGCGAGAATGGGCCGTTCGAATGGCGCTTTCGGGCGGCCAGGCTGCAAAAGTTAAGTAGCCATAATTGAGCACCGCGGCGACAATAACGCTCGAACTGTCCCGAAACGGTTGTACAATAAAATAGACATAAAATTTCGCGAACGGCTCCGTGAATTCCGGGGCGTTGAACGAACGGGGAAAGAGAGAGTTTTGCTCCCTTGAAGATGCGCGCACCACCTATCTCCCCAACTCGTAAATTTAATTGATGCCTCCGGTTTTCCTCGGTTCCCCTATTCTCGCCCGCTTTTTCCTCTCTTACGTTGCCCGCGCGGATTATTAATAAATCTCCTGTCCCGTTTACAAAGACAGCCCCGGCCAAATAAAAAATGATCGGAACGAAACTAGGATAAAAAGCGTCGCGACGCCGACGGAGAGAGTTTTACGCGTTTATGACGTATGCCAGTCTGTTAAACACGACGAAATGTGAATTGTAATAAAATTTTATGAAGTTCTTACTTCCCGTTCAGCTTCATAAAACCTTGCACCGGGAAAATGGGTTTCCTTTTGACGTCCGCGTTTGAAACATTGTCCACACCGATGGGAATTTCCATGGTCGTAATGCCTTTTTGCCATTCTGTCACATTTATCGCCATTAATTCGGCTAAAGATGGCGCGGAATTTTCATCATTTCGACGTCGCTTGATGCAACGGGAGTTTCGTAATTGAGATACGCTGTTTCCGAATTGTAAAACGGAATTTCGATTTTGTTTCGAAATTTTTTCAAAATTGTTTGATACAATTTAGGGCGTTGTAATTAATTTGTGATGCTTCTGTGAATTTTCGGTTTTTTAATGTTGTGTTATCGAAATTCGGGTGAAGTGGATATAGTGATTGTTATGTAGAATAATTTTGTACCAGAAATGAGATAATCATATACAGGGTGTCCCATTTAAGTTGAGATTGTAAAAATTATCGAAGACGTGTGATTTAAAACAAAAAAACCGACACATAACCTTTAGTGTTTCGAGTGGGGAGTTAAATGGCACTACTAGTTTTCTAATGCGTGGGCGTATTCAAGGTTATTTCAAGTTCAAATGACAACGTTACTTTCTTCTGGAAGATTGTTTTTCATTTGAAAACATCATAATAAATGCTCGAAATTTTTACCCTCTACTTCTAGACACTTAGTAATTCGTATAATAAAAGACTCATAATAAAGTTCTTAAAAACTTACAAAATTATGTTTCAAACAAACGTTGTCCATTTTTTTACGTAGAATATGATTCCGAAATAAAACATATGGGTTTATGATAAAAAAGGCAAACTGTCCTTGAAATAACCTTGAAATCGCCCACGAATTAGAAAACTAGTAGTTCCATTTGAATCCGCACTCGAAACACTAAAGGACATGTGTCAGTTTGTTTTTTTTTAAATTATGTCTTCGAGATTATTTACAATCTCAACTTCAATGGGACAGCCTGTATGTTTCATAGTGATTTATACTTGAAATATAATTTTCGTAGCAATTTATATTTCAAATATAATTTACCTTTTTTAGTTATATCTCTGTGTGTTTATAAGAGAGCTGAAATTGTGTCCTAGTAAAATTAAATCGACTAGGCAATTATTAGTTCATTGAGAAAATTGATTTTTCATTCGTCTACGATTTTTTCTAATTTTCTATTTGAAAACTTTAACCATAATAAATTGAAATGTTACAAGAATCATGCAATGCCGGATGTTTTATTGATATTTAATATACAGTACATTACAATATTAAAACGAAATAGAAATCGATTTTTTAAATGTATTAAATTCAACTAACCGTTTCAATTTTTATGTTTCCTTCGTTGAACGTATGTAATGGATGTCGAACTTATCTTAATGCTGCTTTGCAATTAAAGAAATCAGAAAGCGATTTTTAAAATATTTTTAACGTGGAAAAATATCGTACCCTTTAAACTCTCATAATTTAATTATTCCATAAGTGCTTGATAGAATTATCATTTTCTTCTCTCAACCCTCCTTCAATTAAAGAAATGGAGAACTGGTTTTTAAAACTGTTCTAACGCAGAAACGTAATTGACCCTTTAAATTCTTCCATTTTCGTTATTAGATAAGTACATTATATAAATGTCCATTTCACTTCGTCTCTTTCTAAATTAAAAAGAGGATAGAACGATTTCAAAATGCTTTTAACACAGAAAAGTAATTCAACTTTCCGATTCCTCTATTTTCATTATAAAATAAGTAAATTGTACAAATATCAAGGATTCATTTTACCTTTTTGAACTAAAAAATTGAAAAATCGGTTTTTAAAATGCTTTTAACATAGAAATGTCATTTACCCGTTAAATTCTTATATTTCCGTTACTAAGCGAGGACCAGGCACAAATATTTTTAAATGCTTGTAACACAGAAAATTAATGTATATCTACATAGAAAGACTATATTATACAAATATCAATATTTCTTTTTATCTGTTTCGAATCAGAAAATTAAAAATCTAATTTAGAAAGTGCTCCCAAGGTTATCAAATGATTCACTCATTCATTTCTTGTGTTTTCATTATTAAACAAATAAATTGTAACGATGTTAATGTTTCTTTTTATGCTCTTTGAATTGAAAACGTGAAAAACCGATTTTTAAAATTCTTCCAATGTTGAAAGGTAATGTACCCTTTACATTCTTGTATTTTCATTATTAAACAAGTACATGTCTATTTTTCTTTCGTCTCCTTTCGAACTAAAGAACTGAAAAACCGATTTGCAAACTGCTTTAAACATGGAAAAGTCATTCTCCCTATTAAATTCTTGTACTTTCTAACCCAGAAATAACCCAATTTTGAAAAACTCCTCTAACGTAGAAGAGTAATCCTTTAAATTTTTATATTTTCATTATTAGACTGTAGAGAATCTAATGAACCGGAGAACCGATTTGTAAACTGCTTCTAGCATAGAAAAGTGATTTCCCCCATTGATTTCTTGTACGTTCATGATTTTACACATTTATACAAACAATTTTCAATAACCAGTACAATCACCTTTGATCTCCCCACACAGCTGCACTTTTCCTGTAGATATGTATATCCGGCTGAACTGTACTTTAGAGGACCAAAAATTTTCAAGTTTTCCCTATGCGATGCTACACATTTTGACGAGAAAATGATAGACTTGTAAGTTCTAGTACACGGAATTCAAGCTTTGGTTACCGGAGCTCACCGGTGGAACAGTTATATACGTGTAAACATGAGCAATTCCAAGCGTTTTTGACAGGTTAGAGCGTCGCCATATTGGATATTCGCTGAGTAGTAGAGGTGGGACTGTTGAGCGCATGAGATGGCAATTCACTGGTTTAGAAGTTATACGCGTGTAAAATAGTCCAAGTTGGTTTGGGGTTAGGTATTACTTACTACTCGGTACTACTTAGCCGATTTTACGTGTACCACCCAGCAAACATATCAGTATGGCGGCGCTTCAACCCGTCAAAAAGGCTTAACCCTTAGCACTCGAAGGGCGACTCTAAGGCGCCGCTACAAATTGTTACACCATTATTCAGAATATTGTGTACATCATTAAATTTGTTTATATGTAATAAATTACTAAACATTTAAATATTGTATGAGGTACTATATCAGTTTCGTACTCATATAATGAAAAAAAATTATGTACAATGGAAATATTCTAGGTTAGAAGAAACGTTTGATTTTTTTTTTTTAAATAGCTCCGAGTGCAAAGGGTTAAACGTGTTCAACTTCACACGCGTATAACTTCTGAACCAGTGAACTCCTGGCAATAAGACTTTCATTTTCGGCGTTTTCTCGTCGAAATCTACAGCACCGCATAAAAAAAAGTTTAAAAAAATTGGACCTCCAAAGTGCAGTTTAACAGTTTAAATACAGTTTTACCGTATATAAGGATACCTGCACATATTTTACGAAATGTAATAGACGTTTAATTCGCGAGCAGCAAGTCGGAAAAATGGTTAATAAATAATTCATAATACAACGGCGTTGTATTTAATTAAACGTCCAGACTGGAATCGGAGGGATCGCGAGCCTGTTGTACTACCCCAAAATTACCTCATATAAGGTTCCTCCGACGGCATCAATATCGCAGTTAATTAATCGTTAATTATTTAATGCGGGGTTAATCACACAATCGTGGATATCGCGATGTCTGGGCGCACGGACGGGAGAGCACACCAGTGGCCCGGGTTAGCATTGTCTGATTATGAAACACTTTCGCTTTCCCTTTAAGCCCACGGTGCGCAAAGTGCGTGGCAAACAAAGGACGAACTCTTTGCCTCGCGAATAATAAGCGGCATTAATATTTGCTGGCTTCTCAAACGACAAGTCTCCCGTTGTTATTTCAAAGGCTCTTCAGGATTTCTGGACGGTCATTGTGTCGCATGATTAATTATTCAAATTTGGGGAGTTTGCCGAGTGGCTGCGATTGAATGAATGTAGTAACTGACTGCGACTGCGATCCATGCAAAATTTAATGCCCGCCCTTTCTTTTGTCAGCGTAGTACGCCCCTGCGTAGTATCGTAGTAATCCTTGCGGAGCAATATTATACGCAATGTCGTAGATCATTCTATTCAAGATGAATTTGCGCGATCCTATTCTTGGCTGAAAATGTTTCATCAATGTTGGAAGTGTGATTGTTGAAAGAATTATTTCGAGAGGTGTATTAAAAATTAAAAATTATATTTTATATAAACAGATTATATAAGTGCATCGTTTAAATGCCGAGCTGGATAAAATATTATTTCAAATATTAAATACTAGAAAAAGTTTTTAAAATAGTATTGCACTTGAGGTATTCTCAAAATAGCGTGAATTTTATTCGAAGGGGTGATTCTGCATGAGTAAATAAGTTGAAAATGTGAATTAAATCTTTTTCATTTGGCAGCTCGTGTTCGAGAAAATCAATGTCGAAAATTTCATGATTTCTATTTTTATTAACTATTGTCATATTTCTACTTTAATATTACCCGTTTACCCAATCTATTTTCATCGTCAAGAAATATATTAGATACTATTAAAAAATCAATTATTTTATTTTATGTTATTAGATAAAGGAGAAATTCATTTAATTTTAGATATTTTAAAACTTTGCACGTGCAAAGTGACAATTGTTATAATTCTTATCATCTCAATTTCAGTACCACAAATTTGGTTCCATAGGGATAAAATAAAACTTTATCTAATTCTATACAGCAAAAATACATTTCACTACTCACAAATTTAGTTTCACCAATAAAGGAATAATTTGCATAATTAAAACATGTCTTATTAAATATTAGAAACATCTTCTATAATGTTTCACATATTCCAAAGTGCAAAGTCACGACTGTAACAAATTTTATCATCTCAATTTCAATTACACAAATTTAGTTCCATAAGACTGAAATAAAATAATTCAATTGTAGACTGAAAAAGTACGTTTCACTATTCACAAATATAGTTTCACTAATAAAGTAAAAATTTACACGATTAAAAGATTTCATATTAAATATTAGAGACATCTTCTATAATGTTTCACATATTCCGAAGTGCAAAGTCACGACTGTAACAATTCTTATGATCTCAATTTCAATTCCACAAATTTAGTTCCATAAGAATGAAATAAACTAATTTAATTGTGGACAGTAAAATATCCTCTTACGTTAACAAACTTTCGACTAGAAATTGTCGAAAATTGTCATAAATCCCAGGATCTCAATTACCATCCAGAAAATCCAGTTTCGTCAGAAATGGATCCAAGACACCGCTAACGCATAAAGATCCGCAGTCCAGCGATCGCAGTCATAAATCTGGGCGTTTCATCAGTCTTTGTTTCATTAAATAAATCACCAGGACTTTATGGAATTTTTAGGGGCGCTGTCTCGGAGGCCGGCTAAAATTAGCGTAAAATTTTGCGTTCGACGGCGAACGCATTGGATGAAACATAAAACGAAGCCCGGATGAAGTTTCGATCGATCTCACGGTATTTTACAACTTTTTAAGGATCTCGGGTTCGCTGTAAATGCATAAAGAGCCGGCAGTCGGCTAATGCCTCTTCCCAGTTTTCAGCGTAATCTGATTCCAGGGTCTGAGGATTGAGCATGCATACGTCTTAAAAGAATAATTCGAAACTCAATAGGAAAGATATAAGTTGGCAAGAATGGAACGGTTTCACCGGCGCGGACATTTTAAACGGCCCGGTTCCCGCTCGAGGGAAAATTTTAATTAACGAAATTTCGTTTCATCAACTTTATTTCAGTCTCGGGTTTCTTGTACTTTTTCTCACGGCCGGGGTAATTTGCATGATCTTTCCCGGTTTCACCAGCCGAATAAATGAGAGATTTTTCCCGAATGCAAATCCAGTTTCGGTGCCGTGCCGCGGCTGCAATGAAAGTCGTTCAAGTAATCTTAGATACTTGTATTGGCAAACCGTTTCCCGTTTCCACAGCGGCGAACTTTCTTGGCCCGAACGTTATGGTAATAATTGAAACTGCATGATCCCTATTGGACCAGTACTAAACGTAGAAATCCGAAATCAAGTGGGATACCACGAGCAGTCTCGCACGGACGTTGTTCCCTTTCGTTTGCATCCGGTTTGCATTCTTAAAATTATCGTTCCACCGTGTCGGCGTGTCCATCGAGATCCCTGAGAATTTTATTCTGGATTTGTATAACATGTACAGGTTGTATAAAAATTATATGTCACGGCTACCATTGCGGGATTCTAGGCTCGACTGCGTTTTGGAGAACTCCGTGTTCTTAACTTTTTTGAACTTTTTTTTATGTGATCCTGTAGATATCGATGAAGACATTCCGAAAATGTGCGTATGGTTGTAAGGAATTCACTGGTTTATAAGTTATACGCGTGTAAAGATGAGCAGTTTTAAGCGTTTTTGACAGGTTAGAGCGTCGCCATATTGGATATTCGTTGAGTGGCAGAGGTAGTTAGGTCTGTTCGGCGCATGCGTTGGATGGATCGTGAGTGTTCAGCGCATGTGTTAGATAGTATGGTGTGTTTGCGGGATCGGCTAAATAGTACTGAGCGTATGCGCTAGATAGCAATTCAGCGGTTACACATACTTTGTAAACATAAGCAATTTCAAGTGTTTTTCACAAATTAATTATTAATAAGTTTATTGTTGATTTTGAAATGGCTTGTTCAAGTATTAGAAATTTTAACTTTAGTGACATGCTAAGTAGTACAGAAGAAGCAATTACTTGAACTCAGGATTGTGGATTGTTGCGGAAACTTAAAAAATGTCGTACTCATCGGTGCGAAATGAAAATTTATAACAATAATCATGGAATCGGTCGTTTTCGGTGTCCAGTAATTAAAATATACAGAATCACATACAGGATTTCAAAAAGAAGGTACAGTCCAAAATGGTTTGGGGTTAGGTCGTCCTGGAAGCGGAGAAGGCCGGCCCGACTATGGTATAATGTTTCGCATTTTGATTTAGTAAATGTGTTATTATGTATCACGTACATGTTTGTGCTGCTATCTAATGGATTTGTTCGGAAGTATTTAGCCTATTTTGTGTGTATTACCTAGCAAATATATCAATATGGCGGCGCTGTAACCTGTCGAAAATGCTTAAAAGTGTTCAACTTTATATGCGTATAACTTTTTAACTAATGAATTCCGCGCATTAAGATTTTCAATTTCCGTGTTTTCTCGACGAAATCTATATGATTGTATAAAGAAAACTTGAAAAAAAGAGTTCTCCAAAACGCAGTTAAACCGGATTCTACGTATTGTGATCCGACATTTTGAGTGGCGCCGTCTGCTGCCGCAAAGTAGAAATACTCTAAGCTTGGCTTGGCTTATAGCAGCTTACAGTGTTAACAGGTGTTAATTAAAAATAACGTTATGGAGGCTCAAATTTTTCCACCGCGTAGTAAAAATATTTTTATTACTGTGCAGTGAAAGATTGTGATAGTAGAGCGACCAAAAATTTGTTGCTCCGTTTCCACACTTGGAAATGAAATATATATGTGAAGTGATCTGCATGAAATTTATAAGACCTCCATTTCTCAAATATAAGAAAATTTTTAGTAAATAACAATCTATTTTAGCAGCTAAAATAGCTAAACCCAGAGTGCATATTGAAAGATCTAATCAGCGTATAAAAACATTCAAAATTCTTGGTTCATTGATGCCTGGTGGCATTGGTGCCTCTAATAAAAGATATTTGTACAATTATTTGTGGAGTAATTAATATGTCTTCACCTATTCTAAGCGATTCGAAATTTATGAAATTGTAATTGTAAATTTAGAAGGTATATTTAAGAACAAATTTTGTTTGTAAAATTAATTATTTGATAAAACATACGTTAAAAAGCTGCTCCCCTTCAACAAACTTTCTTTCTGCAGGATTTGCACCTGCCCAATTACAAGTTTTACCCATACTTACAAACATTTCAAGTAAAAACAAAAAGAAGATATTAATACAATGTTAAGACCAAGCACTTTGTCGCCATATTGGATAGCTGTATATATTGTCCACGCCCCCATGTCAGATCCCAATACCTCTGGATTGCTGGAGATCTGTTTAAAAATAGATCGCAAAGTTGTCGACATTTCAAAATTCGAGATCAATTTTGTTCTTTTATTGGATCGTATAGTAGGGGAGACCGGGGCTAGTTGACTCATTGTTTTTAATTTTTGTATTATACAATTGACGACAAAAATACTTTTTAACTTTATATTATACGAATTATATTTTAAAATTTATTTATATTTTGAGAGTTTATGCTTGAATATTCTATTCATTAATTCTGCAATCAAAATATAAATTTACTTCGTTCCTAAATTACATCTGGACTTTAGTTCGCTATTCGACCGAATGAAATGCATTTACCATTTTCATATGAACAAAATTTAGCTAACTAATCCAGATTGCCAGAAAGTTTCAAAAATATTTTAAAACTTCCTCATATTTCGAAAGCGTGAGGTGTATTTATTAATCACTGTATGGCTAAAATTAAAGTTCGCTTTGTTCAATCATTTTAACCGGGCTTTAATGTGATACTTTACTGTACGTAGTGACTTTGATATTGGTAGCCAAATAATATTATACATATTCATCCACATTGTCCTCAATTTTTTCATATATTTTTAAACTCTTTCATGTCTGAACGGCATAGAACATTTTTAATTATAACAATATTGGTAAAATTAGAGTTTCCTTTTGTTTAATCATTTTACCTGGCCGTTAATTTCAAATTATGCTCAGAATTATTACATGCACAACTATTTTTAATATTAAGGTTATCAACTTTTTTACAATGAAAAGCGGGACACCAGTGAATTGAAGAAAATAAAATTGTAAATAAATGAAGCATTTTATACATTGCAACAATAATACTCTATAATCAGTTAAATGCATAATAAAAATATTTGTAACATTTTCAATTGTAATTATTATTTAAATGTGTACTGCAAAAGGATTGTCCTCCCTGAAGGAGGACGATTTGTCACCTTAATAATATATGTTGAAGAATCGATTAGTTATAGAAGAAAGCGAAAGCGTAGAGCAATATATAAATGGAATAGAGGGTATTAAGAACCACGTGTCGACAGTGTAATAGTTCGCTACTGAGTGGACGAGCACGGGGTTCACACGCGTCACATCACGGCCAGCAGGAACGCTCACCTGCGGCGCACTACCGATTCCGCGGGATTTATGAATCCTATCACGTTCGCCGAATATGAACAAACTCCTACAATATAACTATTTGTGGATTTACATGAAACTTCACTATTTCACTACGTTTCTATTTACCATTTCGCTATTGATAGATATTAAATATAATTGAACGATTGCATTTTTAACGGTTGCGACCTCTTTGATAAGTGTGTACTTAAAGTGTGTCGCAAAAAGTAAGCAAACTACTTTGTGCACACTGTATACAGTTTTTTCATAATAATTATCTATATTTTCGAATTTGTGCATTTTATTTCGTCTTTGCCACCAAATATTCAAAACATCTTGAAATTCAAGAATATATTTTAGTCTTCACTAAAATTGCTATGTAAACAGCAAATTATTGCTACTTTTTACGCATGACGAGTATATTCGTCATAACTCATACTCATCAAAAACAGCTGATCGGTTAAGGGTTAAATTTCATCAACTCATTTTCGGCATAAATGCATAAAATCTGCCATTTGTTAGTTGCCTCAATATCATCCGTTGCACACACAATCGTCGAAGAAGATTACGTTGAATGCATTCTCGGTTTCTTTAAAAGCGTTGCAGTTTTCTTCCATTCCGTTGTAGGAATTTCTCCCGGGACCGCACCGCGTAATTATATACTGTTCGTCTTAAATGTACGCCCACAAAGGATCGCGTTTTTAGACCCGAGTTCGCAGTGGAATGTTTCTTTTTCACGAGCATGCGTCCAGTAGTTTCATCATTCTGATTTTTCCAATTTCGCTTTCCATGCATTTCTTATTATTCCGCCGAGGCTGAACACTGGTTTTCCTTCTTCGTCGATGCTGTCTGTCAGCTTTAGCTCTCTGGATATCGTTCCTCTGAAATTTAATGCCGGGCCGACCGATGTTGAGCGGAAATTAGCATGTCGTCTGCGAATCCGAGGAGATAATGTTCATATCGGGACACACGGAATTTTTGATCGAGCAATTAAATCTGTGGTTGTGACGAAAAACATGAAGGAATTCATGGAATTTAGAATTAACACCCTTTGTCAGGGGAACGATGTTGTTAACATTCGCGCATAGCTCCTCGGTTGTTCATTTCATTTATTAATGATTATTATTTTGTTTTTGTCAATCCTTCCTGTTTTTTTGTTCGGCGAGATGCACACAGAGCTGGGTCAAAATTTGGAAGAAAAAATATGTCCGATATTAATTTAAATAGTCGTTCTAGAATTCAAATAGAATTCTATTTTAAATAAACAGCAAAAGGCTGAACTTTCTTTTGGAGGACCAGATGTTTTTAACTTTTTTGAACACTTTTTTATGCAATCCTGTAGATATCGATGCAAACATTACGAAAATGTAAGTATTATTGTTAGGAATTCACTGGTTTATAAGTTATACGCGTGTAAATATGAGCAATTTAAGCGGTTTTGACAGGTTAGAGCGTCGCCATATTGGACATTCGCTTGGTGGTAGAGGAAGGTCTGTTGAGTGCATGCGCTGGATAGATGGTGGGTATTCAGTGCATCAGCAAATCGCACTGAGTGCTATAGTCCAAGTTGGTTGGGGGTTAGTTAAAAGTGCTCAAATTTACACGCGTAACTTCTGAACCAGTGAACTCCTGGCAATAAGACTTTCATTTTCGGTGTTTTCTCGTCGAAATCTTTAGGACTGCATAAACAAATGTTTTAAAAAATTGGTCCTCCAAAAGAAAGTTTAACCCAGCTAAATTTCTACAAATAAAGTATTTTGTATTCTGATCATCGGAAATATAAATTCAAATATTTTTATATTTGTAATTTCAAACATACATTAAAACTTGTTTGAATTCTGCGGTAAATAGTACTGAAAATATTTCTTGAAGATATAATGAGAAGAAGAAAATAGTAGATTTGTCCAGTGAACTGTTAAAAATATACAGAAAATATTTGCGTTCAAGCATTCAATATAATTTACAAATTCGTCTAATTTTGATCACTACTTCGATGTTATGGAATTTTATGATTGCAGAACTTTTTGTTACGAATTTAGAAGATTATTAGTTGAAATCCACTTGATTATTCTCCTTGTTATCACGAAAACTCTGATAATAAAGATGCTATCTTGTCAAGGTTCAATTCACTTCTCAAAAATCATACAAATAATATTTATTCATTCAGCATTCAAGCATTCAATCTTCTGCCTTCTATTATTCCTATCAATATTCAATTTTTCTTCTTTTTAATATAAATTCTAACATAAAGGATTTATGACATATACAATCAACTAAACACTTTCACTTTGTTATCTGTCTTCGCTTTAAGCCAAGATGCGATGCTTTTTCATACACAAAATGTTCCGGCGAGAGTTGAAACGAATACTCGAAAATTCCATAAACTGTGAACCAACATGCTGTCGAATATACGCATATTTTCACTTTCGAATGTCCGACCGCGATTTCTTTTTCTCTTTATCGTGGAAAGTGCAACTCCTGGCGACTGTTAAATCGTAGAGAACCACCAAAAATACGGACGACCAATCGATTTATTCGCTCGTATATTTCAGGATTACGAAAGTCCGAGGTCGAAATCTCCAGGAATATTTACGACCTGACGTACGATACATCAAGTGATAAAGCCGAACGAATCAATCTCTTTTAATATCGAGCACAATCCTCGAACGCAAATATAGATTGCGGTCGGATGAATCACGAGAATTTCGGTACAAACCGAACATTTCGGGATAACTTGGAAAAAAATAGAGACCGGTACTGTAATTAAAGGCTCCGGTATATTTTTCACCCATGACGTGGACACACGTGTAGAGCTAACAGTGCTTGTTGATCAATATACGTGGAAACTGTACCACTTTTATTTGTATTTAACGATGACAACGGGAGCTGTATTAATTAATTGCAATTTTACCCTATTTATAATACAAAGATCCTTTGACTTTTAGATGCAAAAATGTTTCGTTTACTGTCACGTTTTATAGAACGATTTCAGTGTAATGATTAAATAATAATGAAAAGCATTATGAAGATACGAAAAAAGCGTATTGAACGTATAAAATAAATTGTATAAGTAATGGTATACGTTAGTAAAAATGATTAGCTATTTTATTTTATTTTTATTGTTAAGGTCTTTCGATGAAGAAATTTTTCGTTTCCTGTCACGTTTTATAAAACGATTTCAGTGTAATGATTAAATAATAATGAAAAGCATTATGAAGATATGAAAAAAGCGTATTGAACGTATAAAATAAATTGTATAAGTAATGGTATACGTTAGTAAAAATGATTAGCTATTTTATTTTATTTTTATTGTTAAGGTCTTTCGATGAAGAAATTTTTCGTTTACTGTCACGTTTTAGAGAAGTATTTCAGTGTAATGATTAAATAATATTGAAAAGCATTATGAACATACGAAAAAAACGTATTGAACTTACAAAATTAATTTTGTTTATTTATCAAATTATCTTGCATTATCCATCATCGTTCCACGGAATTATAGTTGTGTACTTCTATACATGGGAAATGTAATTTTTCTTGAACAATCTTGCTACGTTCGATCAATATAAGTTTTTGTTTAATTTATTACTCAATAATGTTAATTGCGAATTATTAACATATTGAAGGACGAACTTCGAAGGGTTAATTCAAGTAATTTTACTATTTTGTTGGTTATTATTGATGTAGTTAGGAATATAAGGAAGAATTAAAGAATATCTACTCCTTGAATAAAAATTATATAATAGTATAAATAATATTAATTTGGACTAAAAACAATATTCTACGAATATTATAAAGACAGTTGATTGTGCGTTATTATTTTCTCAGCCTCCAAAATTTATTTCTATAGCGACAGAAGAGTTTGCTAAATTTGCTTATAGTCTGTAGAATATATGAAGATTGCAAAATTATTTAACATCCTAAATATGAACTTCTCAAATCTGTTTTATCAAATAAATTGATTCGATTTTGCCGAATTTTAGTGGTAACTAAATGGCCGATCAACGCGTTAAACTGTCGAAACCGTGAAAACAATTTGGCACATAATATCGAACATAAATGGAATTTGTCTGTATCAAGTTTCACCACAGTTCCATCGTGTCTCGTTAAAATTTCTGCAATTAATTCTATGGTCGAATCCCGGGTAAAACGAGCAGAAAAATTCGTAGTATAATAGGAGATCTGTATGCGGTAAACAGGAGGGCAGAAGTATTTCTCGAAATCAAATAGGTGGTTTCGAATAGTCAGCCAGTCGGAAATATAGTTCGCGTGGCAGTAAATCTGTGGTCAGCGGAATCACCGTTGGAATCACGCGCCGCTATTTAAATCGTTGGTATGTGTGGAATCGCAGAAATGGCTGGTAACTTGTTTCGTGTCTTGTTTCTTTTTTTTTCGCTCTACGCGGACGCGATACTAATGCAATAATGAGATTTCACGTTCGTAATTTCGCTACCCCTTGCAGTTCGATAAATGTAACCTTAGCGCGGCCGTTCTCGTACAAAACTAATTTATACCGCCGTAATGCAACGTCACTTCGTGTTCAGGGAACAAATAAGACTTTTAAAGACTACAGTATTTCATCGATAATCGTCGCCACCACGGGTCCGGCCGGCGACAATTAATGTTTATATAATACTATTCTTTGACTTGTGCCAAACGTAGAAAAGGACAGCGAAGCTCGAGAGGCCTCGGTCGCCGAAAAGTGTAACATGATACGGGTCGAGTATGTCGGTGTGAAAACAACTCCTAAGCCATCGACAAAACTTCTTTATTTTTTATTATTTTTTTATGGAACTTTCACCGACATATTCGTGGCATTTTTCTGATGAAAATGATACCAAATAAGATATAATTCCGATGGTATTTACGTGAGTAATGGACGATGAATCTTTCGGAAAATTATTGTAAATATAATCCGAATTGTATCGTGTTTGGTATTATTTTAATCAGAAAAATGCCACAAATATATTGGAGAAAGTCTCATAAAAAAATAAGTAATAATAAAAAAGTTTTTTTTATTAGCATTACACTGCGAAGACACGTGGGCCTTTGAACTAAGTCGCCACCGCGACTCTCCGCGTCTCTTTCTTTACTCAAGTAAATACCATCTTATTTGCTATCATTTTCATTAGAAAAATGCCACGAATATGTTGACGAAAGTTCCATAAAAAAATAATAAAAAATAAAGAAGTTTTGTCATTGGATTAGTAGTGGTCTCACCGATACACTCGACCCGTATTATGTTACACTTCTCGGCGGCCGAGGACCCTCGAGCTTCACGGCCCCCCACGGGGTATACCCCGCGGAAGAGGGGATTGTTTTGCGACGATTATAGTTCAGAATTTCACGACAATTAACGATGAAATATTGTGGCTAGTAAAAAAAACGATACTAACAAAACAATACTGAAAAGTTAAACAAATACATATTCTGAGCTTTGTTACAGGAAACTTTAAAGAAATTGTTGCTGTTCTACCTACTGTATAATGTGTGAAAGAACTTCTGCCCGCTACAACATACTAATATTCGACAAAGAGCCCCCGCATTCAGCAATAAATAACGGCAAAGGGTGAAAGGAGCGATGATAATTAAATCACGCTTTATATTTTATTCGGCCCGGGCATTCGTGCTCGTCACAAACGTGAGAGCGTCTACAGCGCACTCGTCGCGCATCGATGCACAGATTAAACGGGTGCATAGCGTTCGGGGCTGCATCGGATAGGGTCGCGGTATTCTTTTTAACCTCTCGCTCTGCTCCGTCGCGGAATCATTCTCAGACTCATATCGGAATCAATTTCCCGGTGGCCGGGATTCGTGCCGGTGCCTGTGTCGGCGTTCCCATCTAATCTGAATCGATCTTCGGAATCCCGTGATAGGAGACCGTGAGAAATAGAAAGAGAGAACAAGAGAGAGAGAGAGAGAGAGAGAGAGAGAGAGAAGACGTCACGAGGGAGCAAAATTTTACAGCGCCATCGGTTTCAATTATTGCGGCGTCGCGACGCGGCTCAGATCGCGGGAAAATGCGCTTGACCGTCTTCACGTGGCTGATTGATATACGAGGCGAGTCGCGAGGTTTCATTCGACCCTTATTATTTCATCGTTAGCGGCCCCGTCAACAATTTCCTCGCCGATGATGACGAGGGTACTCTAAAACATTTTTACTGCGACCTAGGTGCATCTAATTTAAATCTCCTCCGTGAAACTTGTTACCTGGCCTGTGGAGTCGGTGTCGTGGAGTCAGAAGGAATTTCTGATCACTGGAGTCCAAGTCGGTGTTTGAAGAAAATATGCCGACTCCGATAACTCCGTGTTCGTACATTTTCCAAAAATTAAAAATGTGCTCAAAATAATTGTAAAGTTGTAATAAAACTACAGTGGAGCGCGAAAATATTCGAACGCCCTTTAACCCTTTGCGGACGCGTGTCTGCTGACAGTCGCCCAAGCTTTTTGTCCGTTCTACGACTGCGAATAATTTTTAAAGAAATTACTACTCTCCAAAAGTATCAAACAAATTTTTACTGAACACAACAGGTTTTCTTTCATTTAATCCATATACTTAACTCTTCAGTACAGAATTTTTTTTTACAAAGAAAATATATTCGACCCATGAAAAAGTATGCCAAAAATAATTCCCGTCCGCTAACGGTTAAATCACAATTCGTTTTTTAAAGTAGAACCATACGACTTGATTTTGTTTGAGCGATTGGAAGCATTGATTTACTAAATAACGAGCAAAAGAGATTTTGAAAAATTGGATAAAAATGTACTTCTACGTTTGATAATTTTAATAAGTCGGAAATAATGTAATAACACTTAAATTCTTTTAACGACATCACAATTTTGTATTTCATCTATTCAGTTTTGATCTTGAACCAATAAAATTATTCTACTCTAAAGGAGATCGAAAAATCATTATTCTTTGAATTCTGCACGAAATTGTGCACGAGTACGATTTCCGTGGCCCCTCGTACGATTTCCGCCCCCTCTACGACCTAACCACAACTCATTCTATTCACATGATTTTTCTATTACTAGTTCAAATTCTGGATGACAGCTACAATGCAAAGATTATGCGAATAAAATTTCTTTTTCTACAAAAAAGGTCTCTTGATATTTTGCCATATTTCGCATAGTTACCGAGATATTTGCAAATTCATAAAAAACAGGAAATCTACTTTACCGGCTAAACCAGGCCAATTTGACACCATGTTATATATACATTTTTTTCTTGAAATAACCCTAAGAACACAAATATAACCTCAAAACGAGGGGCCGCGGAAATCGTACTCTCCCCCGAAATTGTGCAGTGTATATTTTACAAACGTATGTCTTGCAAAAATATTAATTTTGATACATCTTATGAAGGTATTATTTAATTGATTAGAATAATTCTAAAGTTTGAAGCCTCTATTTATAAAATGTATTTTCATAACTGGCGGGAAACTAAAATGCTGCAAATTGAAATGTCCCTGAAGATATAGAAAATTGTTATGGTGGTTAAATGAACCATAGATCTGAAGATTGAAGCTTCTTTTTTTACAACGATCTCCTGAAAGTTGATGTACGGCTTTTTTTAATTGTCGTATTGGGCTTTAATCGAAAGGTGTGAATAAATAATATTTCACACTGAAACTTAAGAAAATAAGTATTTGATACTTTAAGTAATTTAACAAGCATTATATTTGAACAGTGCGAGTTTGTGTGTAAAAGGTAAATGGAACTCGTTGTTAAATATTTTTATACAAACGCATTCGAAATATTGGCCAGAAAGAAGAGAATTGTTTCGATCGTTATAAAGCTGTAAGTTCTAAGCATGCCACAGAACGTGCTCCAGGCTGTTGTAAAGGAATTTGTGTGTTGACTCTGGTATACTACGTCGGGAAAGGACAAGCATTTGCAGCGAAAACTTGTTGCACTAAATTCTCAAGATGTTGTGCACACATCTTCAAAGACGTATGTATTAGAAATTTCAGCATCTACGTTTTCTTCATCTTCACAACTCGAATTATTTCCTGTGTCAACTTTCAAAATCATAATTCAAATTATACTAAGTAGATTATACACAATTACACTGATATTTTCAAGTTAAGAATGAAATTTAGTTAATAATAATTAAACTTCAAAATCATAATTCAAATTATACAGAGTAGATTATACAATTATACAGATCTTTTCTAGTAAATAATAAAATTTAGTTAATAATAATTAAACTTTAAAATCACAATTCAAATTATACAGAGTAGATTATATAATTATTCAGATCTTTTCAACTTTATAATTAAATTCAGTTAATATTAATTAAACTTCAAAATCACAATTCAAATTATACAGAGTAGATTATATAATTATACAGATCTTTTCAACTTTATTATTAAATTCAGTTAATATTCATTAAACTTCAAAATCACAATTCAAATTATACAGAGTAGATTATACAATTATACAAATCTTTTCTAATAAAGAATAAAATTTAGTTAATAATAATTACACTTAGAATTATATTTTAATATCTAAATTCTAGCTTTTAAATAATTTTTTTTTGCGAGTTCAACAAAGAGATCAACTATAATCTCAATCAAGTTGGATTAAAACTATACAGAAGAGGATTGTTATTTAAAAATTTGAACAAGTTTATCCATGGCTGCAATAAAATCATAAAAATTGTCCACGTTTTGAGAGTTGCATGAATTGAACTTGAATATCTAAAATCTAGCATTTAAATTATTATTTTTTCTGAGTTCAACAAAAAGTTCAACTATAATCTTAATCAAGTTAGATTCAAACTATATAGAAGAGCATTATGTAAAAATTTGAACCAGTTTATCCATGACTGCAATAATATCACAACAATTGTCCACATTATGAGAGTTACTGGACTTACATTGAATATCTAAAATCTGGCATATAAATTATTATTTTTATCGAATTCAATAAAAAGATTAACTATAATCTCAATCAAGTTGGATTAAAACTATATAGAAGAGCATTATGTAAAAATTTGAACCAGTTTATCCATGACTGCAATAATATCACAACAATTGTCCACATTATGAGAGTTACTGGACTTATATTGAATATCTAAAATCTGGCATTTAAATTATTATTTTTATCGAATTCAATAAAAAGATTAACTATAATCTCAATCAAGTTGGATTAAAACTATATAGAGGAGAATTCTCCGGTAAAAATTTGAATAAGTTTATCCATGACTGCAATAATATCACAAAGATTGTCCACGTTATTAGAGTTACTAGACGTAAATATGAATATCTAAAATTTAGCATTTAAATTATTATTTTTGTCAAGTTGGATTAAAACTATGTACAAGAGGATTGTTATGTAAAAATTTTTACATGTTTATCCATGGCTGCAGTTAGATCATAATAATTATCCACGTTATGAGAGTTACTAGACTTAAACTTGAATATCTAAAATCCAGTAATTAATTTCCACACGTCATTGAAACACAGTAGGACAACAACTGGCGAATTGAAAAGTTTAATAGAGACTCATTTACGGTATCATGGGACATTCTTGCATCCCCTTCAAAAGTTGGGGTGAAGAGTAAACCCTCTAATTATAGACCACAGCAATGTATTTGAAATATTAACGGAAATTGGACGTAGCATATTGTGTCTCCAGCAACATACAGCGGATTCATGTTTGGAACACTTGATTCTGTCCATTAAGAAGATAATTAATACAGTTTTGGGTAGTTCTATAGACTTTTCGATACACTGAACAGGCTATTATTAAAACTGGCTTCAATGGTATCTGTATAAATAATGCCTTTAATTAGCGGAGCTAATTGTTTTCCAGTGGCCGCCGGGTTCCTAAGCACGTCAATCATATTTATGATAAAGAGGCACGCGGAGAGCGAACGTTGTTGACTGTCAGGGGATTTTAAACGTTTCATATTCACGAAGAAGGAATTTTTACATTTACTTCTCTGCCGCGCGTTTTGCACGCGATTTAGCTTTGACATGCGAACGGTGACACGGGTGCATGGTGTGCATGCGAACGTTTCAACGGCGAATTTTTGCGAACACTTTTGCCGACCAACAGTCGCAACCTAACTATATTATTTATGAATGAATATTATTCGACCAGTGTTTCTTAACACTTTACTTACCGGAAGCCTATTAGTAGGATTTTCAATAATTGTATTCTATCAAAAAGAGGCTTAAAAATATTCTTTTACATTATTATCCCAAAGGAAACTATTAGATGACGTTACTGGGGATGATTTGCTAGTTGACAATTGAAATTGTTGCAACTGTTGAAGGATCCATTCAAAAGCCTTTAACTACAGACCAAAGACTTTTAATAATTATCAAATTTTCACCGGTAGGTAATGTGTTAACACTAAATCTACCATTAAATGTAGCTGGTATTCGTTGCCTCAGAAAAATGATACAATTTATGTTGATTTTGTTCGAATATTATTATATATGTACCACGATATAATGTATAATCATTTCTAGTGGAACCATTTTTATAATTTCAATAATTGTAATGTAATGTAAGAAAATTCGAAGAAAATCATTTTTATCGTTCAAAATATTATAATATTAAATTTTCCTACTATTTTCATAGTCGATTATTTAATATTTGGTAAAAGGACGGAAGTTGTGATCAATTTATTGAAATTCAGGGTATTCGGTAAAACTGGTGGTACAAGCAATATAGAATAAAATTTGTTCACGTGATTCTTTGTTTCCGAGAAAATTGTGTTTGAAAATTCATGCGAATACGCGTTCCATTAGATAGAAATCGGCTGTCGCGTATGATCATGACCAACCAATTCTACTTTGTGCAAATATATTAATGCACGCGATCCCGACGAATCTTTAAATTCGATTATATCGAAAACAAAGCCTCACATGAACAAATTTTATTCTATATTTTCGAATTATTTTTTCATGTAGAATCACCTCCTTTTCGCTTGTACCACCAGTTACCAAACACTCTGAATATAAATATAATAATAGAATTTTACCCAGCTTTTGTAACCGGACAATAATGGTTTGTTGAATAATTCCTAATGTAGTAGCAAGTTGTTAATTGGGTTCGGTACGGATTATGGGTCAACAGCTACTCTAACTCATCGCCTTCCGATCTTTTTTGCATGTCCAGGACGTTCATCATCCTCAAGATTAAAATTCCCATTTCGGAATCTCTGAAACCATTTTTAGCTATTATGTCCTAATGGCGTACAAATCATGTCTTTAGCCTCGCTAACACCTTATTTTAATTTATCTGTTGACATTGTACTTTTCAAACACGCGATGAATTTTTTGAGGTTATGTCCCACACTTTGAGGGAAATGGTTCCACTTAAATGAATGCAACAGCTAATTTAGTGTTAGGGCCAAGAATTGTGCCATTTATTTTGAAAGTTGCCTAGGTCCATTTGTCAATTATTTTCTGTTGACCGTATTAACGTGTACAACTTGAAGTTATCTGTCATAAACAACATTTGCTGTTAAATATATTCAGAGTATACACGATAATTTTGGACACATAAGTTTTCGCAGTTAGTTCAATAATTAAAACCATTAATTTGAAAGTGGCCTAAGTCCAATCAATTATTGATAATGTCCGAAAAAGGTAATTTTAATCAATTAGTATTTAACAAGTTAACCTCAGTTTTTTCACAGTTGCTTTAGTTGAATAATCAGTACATTTAATTAATACAGTGAAAAAAATATTCACGCAATACACACTTACAATTGAATATAAAACTTAAAATATTAAATTATATAAATTATTACATCCGCGGGGAAGAATAAAACAAGACCATTTAATTCAGATAGTAAACACGAATTCGTAACTAATGATTCCAACAAAAAAAGTTCGAAAATATTGCATTGACAACACTTTATAAAAATATAAGACGAATTACAACAGCGAAATACAAGGACATGATGGACTTACTACGATATATACCACCGGTGCACCATGACCTACAACTTTTATTTGAAGTATTTTTCAAAATTACCACTACTTACGGAAATAAATGGAAAAAAACTATGATTTTTATGGTTTTTTCGTGAGTTCCGCTATGAAAATAACATTTACGCCAATCTTCACTATCATATTCATAATCAGCACGTCAAAATACGCAAGAATCCAGAGTATAAAAAAATCGGAGGTATGGTCTTTTCGGAAGTACATCCAAGAATTCGATCAAAGAAATAAAGTTGATGGAGTTTTGTAAAATGACAATTTTAAGTACTTGTGACGCCTGGAAATATATGGAAATTTTGGAACCTCATTGTTGCTTATTGTTAGAAAACCTATTCAAAGTGCGCGTGCGCGTGTGGAACATTCTGGAATGTTCCACGAGCTGGGGTCCGTGGGTTCGGCCCACGCTTGTGTTTTCCGTCTTCGGTTCCGACCCGTCCATGGGACAAGTTGTATTCTGTCGTTCATATACTTATTATTAATTACATATATATACTGTTAGTGGATGTGTCTATTCGGTTATTGCTTCTGCACCCACACCTAACTCAACACTTATACAGGGTGGATATAATAAAGCGTTACAAACGAATATTTCCAAAAAATATTGTTTTCACGCAAAAATGTTTCGGATGAAAGTTGTTTTATTTTTCCCGGTGGACACTCCAAGGTGAGGTGAAGGTCAACTTTTTTTTTAAATGGAATGATGTTTTTTTATTCACTATCAAATAGTGCGTTTTAAGATGAGTTTAAGATCTTTTGCAACAAAAATGTAAGTATACATTATTCTTGAAGTCATAAATATGTTTGTGACGTTTTATAACAAACACGACAGGATTTGAATTACAGTTACTTGTTTGATCCACTATATAGTAGAATCTCGATTATCCAAACTGTGGGACAGGAGTGTTCGGATATTAAAACGGTTACCTGGTGACAGTGTTAGATTAAATCTTTATCAACTTGTACAATGAATCGCGTTCAATATTCGTACAATATTAATCAAGAATATTTTGTGCAACCATTTTTAGGAAACTTAAGGAGCTCAAATTGTTGAGACGTGATTATTGTCGAAGGGGTCCTCTAGCGTCTTCTGACGAATTTATTGTTTTATGACACTGGTGCGGCTGGAAAGTATCAGCTGACCATGGGAAAGTCAGCCTAGCCGTGCAGCTCTCAATGGCACTTGACGTAGCGTAGGCCCACGCTTAGCGCCAAGGGGGGCCTGTGGCCCAAAGCCTAAATTATGGTTTCCGGCGGAATTGCAGGAAACCGAGTGTCGTCTGTTTAGCGACACTCGTTACGACGTATTTCGTCTATGGGCGTTGCCCTTGTTTTGGGAGGTCATTTGTAGCCTCCCAAATATTATATCATTATCTGGAGCCTCCACTATTTTGTACTTTGTGGAGGGATTTTTCAACCCCACGAGGTTACTTGTCTCTCACGCGTTAGTTGTAATATCAGTCGTGGATTATCTGTCGCTGTTATACCGTCTCTTTTATACCGTCTTTCACATTTTCTAGTAAAAGTTACTTAGTTATCCGAAACCCGATTATCTCTTTATTTAATTTACCTCTGTTTGAGGTGTGTATCTCAGCGGCTCACAAATTACTGTTTGAGCACTGACACGACACAACACAAATCATACTTCTACGTATGATAATAATATCTTTTGACAAAATTATGAACAGGTAATGGTTTTTCTAATTTAAATGTTAACGTAATTTTTATATCCCCTGCGTCAAGTCTGTGTCCACTATAAAACGTCCCATGCACCTCATGTTCTCAAAGCCACAGTGAGCTGTGTTTGAACCCTTTTCCGAATAACGAATAGTTTGGGAGATAATTACGTGGGTTCATTAAAACGTGACGTTCTCTACACAGACGTACACGTGTACATAGGCAAACAGAACATCCAAATCCATCCCGAAATAGGAGCACAAGCAAGAACAGGAAGACATAACGCACTGTCCTTGCAAATAGGGAGTAAGCGTGGCACGTTTAAATAAATGTGTCATGAGTAATTAGCAGCGAAAAAACGTGTAAGCTAACAAATCGTTGGCTGGCCCGGACGAAAGGGAAAAGAGGAGAATAAAGTACTGTTGTAGTTAAGTGTTCATTAATCCTATCCGTATGCGCAGATTCCGGGTAGAAAAAAGGAATCAGTGAAACGAGGTCTGCACCGACTGAACATAACCCTTATATTCCTCGCTGCTGCAAAGCTCGACGTAACCACTATACGAATTCAATTATAATGTTCCTTTCTAACAAAATTCTTCTTCCACTGGCAGACAGCTGTAGAACGGAGAATGTATTAAGTGCATAAATTAATTGAGCCGTCTATTTTGAAAGTGACCTAAGTCTATTTATACTTAAATTGAGATGTAAGAGTTTGCGTTTCAATCAAATTAAAAATACACGTATAGGATACCAATGTGTCATACTGCTTAAGTGTATCTAAAAGAGTTAAATTTACAATTCCTATTAAAATAATAACGATTATTAAGTGAATAATATGTGCTCTTACCAAAAATGGAGTTAAGCCACTTTCAAAGTTAACAACCGGATTCGTTATCAAATTTGAAAGAGCCCAAGTCCATTCGACGTAATTTAAAATACTTCAAATTGAAGGAAACAATACTCAATTTATTTTATATTTCTTTACAACACTTCAAAAACACAATTAATGCAATTTGGAAAATTTTCTAAGTACATAAATCACATAAGAATTTACTGCTCATCTACATTTGGTGTATGCGGGAAGGATATCATGGTCTCATCGAAATACACATTTTATATCCTATTGATTTTTGTCATAAAGACAATAGTTTTTGAGAAAAACGATATTAAATGTTCAAAACTGCATATTTCTTCTATAACGAACAGTCGTCTAACTTAATGTTTAAGTTTAGGTTTAGGTTTAGGTTTAGATTAGGTAAGGTTAGGTTATTCCTTTTGGGGATGAAGCTTCCCACAGAGGGTGGATCTCGCTATGCGAGGAAAATTAAAAATTCAACGATACAGAAAACACGTGGGCGAGGGCGGAGCTCTGTTGTATCCCTTTCTAGTATTAACTACTGAAATTAACAATAAAACTTGATTTGTGTTGGATGAGTTATATGGAGTTTTGAACATTTAATATCGTTTTCCTCAAAAACTGTTGTCTTTATGACAAAAATCAATACGACATAAAACGTGTATTTCGATGAGACCTACAACTTTTATTTGAAGTATTTTTCAAAATTACCATTATTTACGGAAATAAACAGAGAAAACTACGATTCCTATGGTTTTTTCGTAGTTTCCGCTATGAAAATAATATTTGCGACAATTTTCATTATCATATTTGTAATCAGTACGTCAAAATACCTAAGAATCCAGAGTATAAAAAAAATCGGAGGTATGGTCTTTTCGGAAGTATATCCGAATTCTTTTTACCAGGCTCATAAGAATGTTAAAAAAAAACAATCCACGGAAAATCCGGGATATAATAAATTAACTTTTAATTAACGCTAAAAACAGTGGACAGCTTAAAACCCATTCGATACCGGCGTCGTGTGTACTCTGCGAATTATGAGGGTTTAAAGCACGGTAGAAGTCTCTGATACCCGAGGCGCAGGGGGTCGTAGTTAATCTGATCACGTGTCTCGCGTAATCTCGATCAATTATCCGAAAGTGCCGTGAGAATCGGCCGTGTTGACACTTTCCCCGGCAACAGGGAAACACCGTTGGCCGTTGCTCTTATAGAGCATTGAGCCCCGTTAGCGTGAAAACGTAAGGATGGGCGAGGACGACGACGACGACGACGACGGTGACATTGATCGGGGGGACAGTTTCCATGATACCCACTTGAAGAGAGACGGTGCTGCTATCCACGGACACCAAAACCGAGAGGTGAACTAGGTTTACACAGTAGGAGAGATGGTTAGATCCTCTTCATCTCATCTCCAATGTCCGCAAACCGCCTTCCTCGCGGCGGCGAAGTCGCTTTAAGTCCGTCCAGTTTCAGAAACCTTCGGGGTTCGCCTCTTTTTATTTGCCTTCGGTTCCTATAATCGGCAGATCTAACACATGGACCTATCGGGGAAGCGTTCCCGAGGCTTCTACGGAAATTCAATTTCGGATATATTACATGGAACTGATTTATTGAACACCAACGCGGTGAGAAGTCGCGCACGAACTGCGGAAAACGTTGCGTCCCGGGCTTTTGACAATTATGAAATTCCGGTGAAGTATACCGATGGTCATGGGGTTTGGATCCGTTGCCGATTTTCTGAGGGAATTGTCAGTCGCAGTGAAATAGTGGGAGATCGACTGAGAAGATCGTCGGGATTTTTATCTAAAGCCACCGCCAAATTTAGTGGACAGCCTTTCAAACGTAATAACTTTTTGTAAAATTGGAACAAACCAGGGGTTGAAACGGTTCTGAAAATAACTGTTTGAAACAGTTATAAATCGGTTCTGACTGAAACAGTCATGAAGAACCGAAGAAATGTTATAACTGTTACGAGAATATCGGTTCTCGCTTGTATCGGTTACGGTTACGGTTCTTGAGAACCGATATTATAACGGTTCTATAACTGTTATTTTTCGGTTCTGGATTTCGGTTTCGGTTCTCCAGACTTCAGAACCTATAATATGTCCCATATCTGTTCCATATCGGTTTTGCAGTTCTGCAACTGATATTTTTTGGTTCTGTATCGGCTATACAGTGTTTCTCAAAATTCCTTCAACATCCGAAAATAAGAGGTTCCTGAGATCATTTTACGCGACATTTTCCTTTGCAAAAATGGCGTCCGCGGCTTTGTAAAGGAGTTATTAACGAAAAACACCGACCAATCAGAGCGCGGCTACAGCGAACAGAGTCCAACTCGGCGACAGATCCCGCTTAGCGTGGCATTTCCGTTGGCCGAGCCAGAATCAATCCGCTGTAGCTGCACTCTGATTAATCTGTGTTTTTCATTAATAACTCTTAAACAAAGCAGCGGACGCCATTTTTGCAAAGGAAAATTTCGCTTCAAATGATCTCAGGAACCTCCCATTTCTGGATGTTGAAGGAATTTTGAGACACCCTGTATAGCCGATACAGAACCAAAAAATATCAGTTGCAGTACAGCAAAACCGATATGAGGCGGATACGGGACTTATTATAGGTTCTGAAGTCTGAAGAACAACCGAAACCGGAATCCAGAAACTAAAAATAACAGTTATAGAACCAGTTAACCTACTTTTATTATACTTTGTGCATGTATTGGGTTGTAACATAAGTTCGTCCCGTTTTTTTGTTTATTCGACTCATTAACAACTTCACGCAAAGAAAATATTTTCTTACATGTTTTTCACTCGTTTTTACCATTTCGGTAATGAAAAAGCAAAATATGCCGTAAATGTTGTTTATCTCCGGACTCTGATGTTTTGAATATTAATTAAATGTCAATTTACTATGTCCCAGATTTTTCTTCGATTTTTTAAAATATTTTTTAGAGTGTCCTGCTACCAGTGAAAATATTGGTCTGAACAAGTCTGTATAGGATATTTTTTTGTAAAATGATAATTTTATGTACAGTAATGTCTCGATGTATGTGAAAACTTTGTGACCTAAGTCTACTAACTGTAGACAGTATAATTACATGTGATTGGAAGCCATTGGGAGCCACGTGTAGATTCTTTTATTCATTAATGATGTACTAAACAAATTCAGGCTGTTTGTATGTGCCATATTTTTACACACAAAGATATTACGAAAAAAACCTACCGCATAAATAGTTTTATAATTATATCAGAAGACAAATTCTCTCCTGTCGGAGCTGGTGTACAGGAGATATTTTCCGTAAAACTGTGCCAGCATATTTTAGGAGCAAAAATAAGGTAAACGTGTCACACAACTGTCGGATCATAAATACTTTATGAAGAAATTGTGACAAAAATAACAGGCAACGATGAACACGTTCCAGGTTTAACTTATTTGAAACTGTTGAGATTGATCACACATATATAATGAAGTATGGTTGCAGCTAGACTGCGGATCTTGATGCTTTTATACCATATGCAAATTTATAACATTTATAGAGAAACGTGCAACAATAAAAGAAAAAATCCATAATGATTTTATTTTGTCACTATTGCAAGGAATTTACTAATTGACACGAAGAATGTTATTTTAATTTGATTTCTATAAGATCGTTTATGAAAATGAGAATTAATGTAAAGACTCTGTTCAATAATAAGTATCTTGCATATGGTATAGCATTGATATCGAATGATTATTATATATTTAAATTTATAATATATACCTAGGGACGTGTAAATTTTACAAAGATTATAATGTTTTCATTTTATCTTTATTTCAAGGAACCTTCTAGATCGCAAATGTAATGTTTCCTTTATTCTGATTTTTATAAAACAATCGCGTACATAAATGGAGATTTTTATTAAAAATATATATATTAATATAATAGTAATGATACTGATTGATTATAATTAAACGGTAAATTTTAATACATATTTATATTTCTACAGTAAAGTATCTCGAACACAGAGTAGAATGAAAATACAGCTCCTGCACTAATGATTTGAGATTTAAAATTGCGGTGGAAAATATAATAATATAAAAATAAGTCATAGTATTCTTCTTTCACCATTTTAAGGATATACATATATTTTAAATTCTGTTCCAAAGTATTTTGAATGCGAGGTAAAATATAATTTCATTTTCTGTATAAATGGTTAGAACAGGTATAAGTAGAACAAGTAAATAATAGTCAGACAGAGTAATGCATCCACTGATCGATTCCCAAGGAATTATCAATATTTGAACCACAATGATTTCATTAAAATACATAATAAAATAATACATTTGAACTCGTTTTAAAGCTGGAATCCTCTACTTTCGCGAACCATCATTAATTTTTTTCTAGGATATACAGGGTGGTCCGTTTAAATAAGAACACCTACATATCTCTTCTGGTTATTGTGATGTAAAAAATATATTTGTTACGTAATGTGCATGGTGTCAATGGACCAAATATCTGGCACAAATATTTTCTTCCGAGGGCCATTTTTTTCGGAGTTGTCAAGGTCATCGATGTTTCTTGGTACATAACTACATTTTCTTTTATTGCATCGTGTAACTGATGGAAAAATACATTCAGATATGTATAATAACATGACCTTGAAATGACCTTGATCCTCGAAAATTAAAGTTTTATCTAGAACTGATGTCGAATATCTTCGACTCCTCATCCTATGAATGCGAAGAAAATATTTTTTATCACACTAAGAATATCGATCAACAGATGTATGTATGTGTTAACTGTTAAAACAACACTAAATATTAAAATGTTTGATATTACGATTTACATTATCATATAAATATTATGATATATTTATAATATAATTTTTCTACTTACAAGAAATGATTACAAGAGTCTAGATTTTCGTCTCATTGTTCCAAGAATAAATTCTGTTCGTTTAACCCTCATACGTTCCTCAGGGTAAAAATTCACCCAAATTACATTTCTTATATATTGTCAAACAATTGATTTCTTTGTGTCCGTGTTGTGAGATGTATTTCTTTTAAATGTGACGTTGTAAATGAAACATAATTTGTTGCTTTAAACTGTAAAGCAAAAATGATTGAAATATGAATCTTAGACTGTTTTATTTTTTAGAAGCGTATTAGGATTAAAGTTACTATTAGAGATTATACATTCTAACCTAACACAATCTCTCCTTTTTTAATTACGCCATTATAGTTACATGAAATTGGGAGACAATCATGCACAGCACAAATGGTACTCGGAGTCCGACGGTTTCTCCCATACGATTTTCTCCGAAACGAAGTTTAATATGAAACTCAATTTCACGTTTTGATTTATTTTCATATCGCTCTTCCACGTTGTTCCAGGAGTTTTTATTCAAGCGAACGTGTAACGAGTCCGTGCACCACGTATACACAGGCGTATTTTGCAAATGGCGACCGATGCCGTATAATTATCCAGCAGTTCCGTTGTTTTCTGTCTGATTTCTATCGGAAGACTGCGAGGCAGTGTCAATTACTTGCAAACCTGACGGTTGTCGAGGCTGTTCATCTATGGATGCATCCTGCTCGCCAAAAAAGACTCCGCGGACGATTGATAAAATGTGATTTTTCGCGTTTGCTTTGCCGAATCGGAAATCCTAAAGAGTCCAATCACTTTCCGTCATTTCTGTCCAGATTTAATATGTTTTTCTGTGGGACGCATGCGCGCGCGCGATTGAGCCACCGGTTCTCTTTGTTACTTTACCTGACATTTATCGTGTAATTGGCTAATGAAATGTCGCGGGATAAATCGGCCATTGAAACATCGGCTAATTGGATAACTAGTTCAGCACGTTTCTGTTTTCAGTTTCATTGATGGTCGACGCGAAAATAGCTCATTAAACGGGAGGAAAGCAGATATGAAACAGGTGCTCGCGAATCATCGATCAAACCCTTTGTTGCTCGCTGGATTTTTCTGGGACGAGTTTTCCCGCACGTTGAACCATATTTCGCTGTGAATACCTTTCTAAATTCTATAGGGGGAGTTCCCATAACGCTGGACGGCACACAGTGGACCAAACCGATGAGCTTTGTGTCAAAATCGTAGAACATTTGATAGAAATGAGATAGCCCTACAGTTCTTGGATGAGGTTAAGGTCGAAAGGTTACAAAATATGGGAATACAATGGTACCTCGGTATACGTCTACTTTGGAATATGTCCAATTCGGAATACGTCCTGTTTGGACGCGACAAATTTTGCTATACGACATAAAATATTTGTGTGAATTTTTGCGTCATTTTTAAATAATTATCTCGGAGGAAAAATTGAATTAATAAGCAATTATATTCGGAGTTGACGTATTATTAACTGACTGATCATACAAGTAAGGCAGGGATGGGCATTTTTATCTCAATTGAGACAAAACCTTCCCCACCATAGCGCCCACTGTCCCCCACCAGCATCCGCCATTACCATAGGGGAAGAAGTGCTTCGTCCATCGCGAACAGTGCGCAGGCCTCGCGCATGAAAGTGAGGTTGGTGGGAGATGCAGGTGTTTCACGGAAGTAAGGATATCATATAACAAAATATAACCGCAAAAGCCAAATTGTCTATATTAAAAGTTTAACAAGTACGTTTTGTAGATCTATGTGAACTGTATACACTCTGAAAATGTCACCAAAATCTATAAACGTTGCAATGAGCTACAACCGTTTAAAAATGGTGATAATTGCAGGTTTTCACTATTTTTGGCCTTAAACCGTAATAAATCGAAGGATTTTTACGTCTTTAGTTGCTGTTTAACACATAATCTGATTTTGATGAAATTTTCAATATAGGCCCACAGAAAAAATTGTGAAGTACAATCTTTAGTATTTTCTCTGCAATACCGACCAATTGCAATCATTTCAAAATTTCTTTTTAACGTCATGTAAACTAATTGTTCTAACTTCTGAAAAAAGTCCAAGTCGTATGATCCAATATTAAAAATGTTATCGACTTTTTCAGAATGTCCGGATATTAATGGGAGTGGCTGAATATGTGGCGATTTGAGTTAATATTGTTTTTAGAATTTTAAAGGCACAAATTATTTACCGGCACAGTTAATTGATATAGAACTTCATTCTTTACTAAAAAGTGGCAGTTCATTTCTTGGTCACTAAACGAATAGAACGATCCATTTCGGATCATAGTGATGTAAGTTCACCTTACGCTCTTTTGTTTTCGACCGCTGATTTGAAACACAGATCTATAAAACGTACCTTTTAAATTTTCAATACAGGACCCAGAGAAAAAATTGTGATATACAACTTTTACTATTTTCTCTGCAATTCCGCAGTATCGAAATTTTTCAAAAAATTTTTCCCGTATCGTGTAGTAAACTAATTCTTCTAACTTGTAAAAAAAATCCAGTTCGTTGTATCCAATATTAAAAAAGTTATTGTTTTTCGGAGTATCCGAATATTTATAGGAGTCACTGTACATCGGTATAAATCAATCTCAATTGGATAAATCGCTGGTAAATTGCAATAAAATTCTGTTTCGTGCTTCAATTTTCACATACAGATATTTCTTTATACAGTAACCCCGCGATCTAAGTCCAACGGAACATTGCGATCTATGTACCTTGATCTACTCCTTCCACTGCGGGGTATCCCCGGAATCACTACTAATCCAATTAAAAAACTTCTGTATTTTTTATTATTTTTCCATGGAACTTTCACCAACATATTCGTTACATTTTTCTAATCAAAATGATACCAAATATGATGTAATTCCGATGATATTTACTTGTGTAATGAACGATGGAAGTTTTTTATTGTCATTACATTGTAAGGACACGCGGGCAATTGAACTGTGCCGGCGACTGCGACTCTTGTCGTCTCTTTCTTTCCTATGCGCTGTCCTTTTTTACGTCCAAAACTTTCATCGTTTATTACACAAGTAAATATCATTGGAATTATATCATATTTGATATCATTTTCATTAGAAAAATGTGACGAATATATTGGTAAAATTTCATTAAAAATAAGTAAAAACTAAAGATGTTTTATTATTGCACTAGTATTTTCGCACCGATACGCTATTTTTTGTTGCGCATGGTGCATGCTGTCCTTTTCTACGTTTGGCGCGGTCGAAGTGGTCACAAAAGAATAGTGTCCCTACACGATCTAAGTCCCGGCAGAGAACCGAAAAAGGACTTAGATCGCGGGGCTACTGTAGTTTACTGAACCTACAGATGTGTTTGTGTAACCGCAACGCGTATATGGAGTTCTCTTTCAAACAACAAACGCAAAATTTTGTTTTCATCGAAATACCATGTATGAGATTTGCACCACTTTAACTCTCATCCCGTTATATGAGTAACTGTGTAACAGAAAGTGGATACTTTTTCAATAACCGTGTCAAAATCATTACATTCCTCACGAATGAGTGAAATAAAAACGAATTTCCAAAGCTATTCACCTCACTAAAATGAACCCATCATTTGACGATTGCTTCGACCAAAAACGCAGTCCAGTATCACGTTCCAAATTCCAATATTCTTCCACAATTACTTCTCTGAATGGTTCTACAAAACGGTTCGCTAAAAACGTTTACCTCCAGCTGCGATCTACTTGAACTTCGCCGCTCCCGAATTTCATCAAGTTTTTCGTCGCCTTAATCAGAATTCTACGCCGGGCGAAGATCACGTAAAACAGCATTTCGTAGTAAGTGTCCAAAGTAGAAAACCGTCGGATCAACATTATGGTTCAACATGGCGCGTAACTCCGCCAGATTTCGCACAGTTGCCTAACCAATTACCACTTTAACGACGCATCCGAGAACCGGAATCAAACGTTCCCCTAAACGTCTCGCATTGTACCCCGCCCGGAACAACTAAATCCAATCCGCGGCCGCAATATTCGCGAAACGAGCAATCGCTGCCGCCAACCTACCAATGCAAATAAATCCAGCGTTGCAGATACTATTGGCAATTATTGGACCGCGGATCTTTATGCTCGTCCAGAATTTTGTAGGTTTTTTGTTTCGAATAATAAATCGAGGAAATCGAAATTAAGGTAAATGTCTTTATGAAATTAAAAGATTCAATGGAGTAACAATTTATAAAATTCATCTTTGTTGACGCTTTACCTACCGAAAGCCTAGCAATAAGTAGACAGCCGATGTTTATGTTAAATGAAAGTTGTCTATATCAGTTGCAACAAACTAGAGTAAGTTAGAAATTTATTTTCTTTCTTAACATAGTGCACACTTTAGAAGCAAGCACTAGCATACCTGAATCACATGTATTCCACAAAGATCTTAAAAGAAAATAACACAATGGAATCAAGATTGGAAAAATTCTAGATCTACTATCTTACACAAAATTCGCGATAATATACATAATGTGAGCCTAGCAGTATATATGAATAGAAGAGATCAAGTAATTTTGACTAGACTAGGAATAGGTCACACCAACCTAACCTATTCTTATCTTATCACCAAATCAAGTCTAACGATCTGTGATACGTGGAACATTTTATTATCCATCGAACATATTCTAATCCCGTGATGGGCACGGTAGGGGCCCCTCAAACGCCTGCTTCTCCCACCAACCTCTCTCTCATGTGCGAGGCCTGCGCACTGTTCGCGACGAGCGAAGCACTTCCTTTCTCTATGGTAACAGCGGATGTTGGTGGGGGGCAGTGGGCGCTATGGTGGGGACGGTTTTGCCTCAATTGGGGCAAAAATGCTCATCCCTGTTCTAATTGAATGTCCCAAGTACCAAATGAAAAGAACACAATATGGAATAGCTAACCTAAAAGTATGCTAGAAGAAAAAAATTCCTGCGTTCAAATACTAGCATTCCTGAAGGATATTGGACTTTGTCATCCAATTTAAAACAAATACATTGTGGTCACTAATCACCCGAGAAGGGGCATGCAACCTAAAAAAATCAATTAAAAAAAAGAAGAAAAAACACGAATAACTTTTTTAAATGTCCACCAAGCAGTTTGAATTTTTTTGAGACGTTAGAAAAATTAGTTTACTAGCAAATGTTCTATTGGCGCGTAAATCGCCTTAGATGGACAAGCTCTAAGTCACTTTGAATTCACCCTAGTCACTGCACCGTCCCCATAATCACCGATTTGCAAGAAAATTAGAGAGAGAGAGAGAGAGGGAGAGAGAGAGAGAGAGAGAGAGAGGAATACAGCGGGGGGGCCCGCGAGCGGAAATGTTACATTTTCCCCAGTCTTAATCTCAGTAATTTGATCCGGGTGCCTTAGAAGTTCCGTCCCGCAACGAATGTTAATCGGGTTATTCGCGGCTCCGCCCCACAAAAGCGATAAGCAGAAAACATGCTTACTTTACCCCCTCCCCCACCCGAGGTTCAAAACCCGGCCTCTATTTCTCGACGGCATATCGTCGGCCCTGCCGAAGAATCAGATAACGTCACCGGTGAATATTAAAGGTCGACGGAAGGATGGTACATGCGCGACGTGCTCGTTGGAGGACGACGACGACGCCGGGGGAGGATGGCAGCAAGAACTCCGGGGTCTCTGTGTTATAAAATCACGGGACTTTGAAGCAGTGTAAATATTACTGGATGAATAATTCGCGGCGAGCGTTTCCCGGTCTCGTAGCCCGCGGGCTCCGCCGTTTTCCCGAGGAACATGGTAACGAGACCGCAACAAGGAAAAACGATATTTAGGAGGGCCGGAAAACCGGGGGCGGGAACGTAACGATCCGCCGGAAAGGCAGAGAGGAGAGTACCGGTTCTTCCTTAAGCCCTTGTTTAAATTTCCTATAGAATAACCCTTCGCGGAGAGTGCAACTAGGAAATTTAATCACCGTATAGCAGCTCTCGGTTCACCCCGGGCGCTACGAAACTAGCAAATTCAGTAACATCTTCCAGAAGTTCGTTATCCCTAACCAGCCACCACCCTCTCCTCCCACGCCCCTCCCGCATTGGTAGACGATTCGACTTCGGTCTACGGTCAGCGACCAGAAGATAGGACACCCTATGTTTCTTATTTTTTTTATGTATTTCCTTATTATATCGGACGATTATATTTAGTAAATTATTTAGGAAAACAATTACAGTGACCGCATAAATATTCGGACACTCTTAAGGGATACGGTTACTTTTTGAACCGTTTGCGAACGAATGGCGAGATACTCACGACATAAGGACTACATACAGTATTTTGTTGATAAATGTCCAAAGTATCTGGCCGATAATTGTCCCAGAACTATCCCCACCACCGCGGGGTATACCCCGTGAAGGGCCGTGAAGCTCGTGTGGCTTCGGTCGCCGAGAAGTGTAACTTAATACGGGACGAGGATGTCGGTGAGACCACTACTAATCCAATAACAAAACTTCTTTATTCTTTATTATTTTTTTATGAAACTTTCGCCAGTATATTCGTGACATTTTTCTAATGCAAATGATATCAAATATGATATAATTCTGATAATATTTACATGTTTTATGAACGACAATAGTATTCGGATTTTATTTGACATCTTAAAAAGTCTTTTAAATAATGTGTTTAAATATGCAAATAGAAATTTGTTGCGGTGATAACTTCATTGACCAATTGTATTTTATTTACAGAAATTTAAACTTCAATTTCTCACCTAACGTCCATTAATTATTACAATTACAACGTTATACGGTTGCATTAAAATTTTAAATATTTATAGCCTTAAGCAGTGGTTGAAACGGTTCCGAAAATAACTGTTTGAAACAGTTATATATCGGTTCTGACTGAAACAGTTATGAAGATCCGAAATAATGTTGTAACCGTTATGAGAATATCGGTTCTCGCTTATATCGGTTGCGGTTACGGTTCTTGAGAACCGATATTATAACGGTTCTATAACTGTTATTTTTAGACTTAAGGCTTCTGACTTAAGAACCTATAATGTGTCCCGTATCGGTGTCATATCGGTTTTGCAGTTCTGCAACTGATATTTTTTGGTTCTGTATCGGCTATACAGGGTGTCTCAAAATTCCTTCAACATCCGAAAATAAGAGGTTCCTCAGATCGGTTGATGCGACATTTTCCTTTGCAAAAGTGGCGTCCGCGGATTTGTTAAGGAATTATTAACGAAAAACACGGACCAATCAGAGCGCGGCTACAGCGAACGGAGTCCGACTCGGCGACAGATCCCGCTTAGCGTGGCGTCGCCGTTGGCCGAGCCAGAATCAATCCGCTGTAGCTGCGCTCTGATTGGTCCGTGATTTTCGTTAATAACTCTTAAACAAAGCAGCGGACGCCATTTTTCCAAAGGAAAATGTCGCTTCAAATGACCTCAGAAACCTCCCATTTCCGGATGTTGTAGGAATTTTTAGACACCCTGTATAGCCAATACAGAACCAAAAAATATCAGTTACAGAACTGCAAAACCGATATGAGACCGATACGGGACATATTATAGGTTCTGCAGTCTGAAGAACCGAAACCGAAACCGAAATCCAGAACCTGAAAATAACAGTTATAGAACCGTCATAGTATCGGTTCTCAAGAACCGTAACCGTAACCGATATAAGCGAGAACCGATATTCTCATAACAGTTGTAACATTTTTTCGGTTCTCGTAACTGTTTCAAGAACCAGAATCGATATCATAACAGTTTTCAACCCCTGGTCTTAAGATACAATTTATTGCCTCAATAAGCTCCCTTAACACCTACTAATTATTATAATTGTTACACTGATATTAAATTGATAGGTATTCATTACCTTAAAAAGGCTAACGCACGTGTTCCTCCGTCGTTGTTTTACACGTTCGCGATACAGTATGAATAATCCATTACCACCGTTAAAAGCAAGTGAAAGCAACTGCTGCTATCAATTACTAGCTTTGAAGTGATATTTTTACATTTAAATCAGTGCAAATTGTCTATAACGTACTCATTGAATGCGCTCCGTGGCTACTATCGGCAATTCAGTGATGGAAAGTTGCTATAATGCACGGGTGAAAATAAAATTTGTTAATTAAATGATCGCGTCGTTGAGCCGTTGCAACAAGCGTAATTAGTTTTGCGATCATTTCATACTGAACGGTGGATCGACATAAAAAGCGAGTAAACTGCAAAAAATACAATTTCCTCTTCGAAAAAGGTGAAACATATTTTTCGAAGAATAATAAAAGAAAATTGAATTCGTGTAACCCATAATCGTTCGTTTACTAGTTAATATATAACAGTTCCCAATGATGCAGTCTAAACGGAAATTTATATCGGCGCAGCGGTAAATTGTTGCACATTGCAATACAATGTATTTGTTATCTACTGATAAACGAGATATTTATTCTACGGATCTGCGCTAACAATTTGGCCCTCATAAATAATTCTTACATCAATCACGTAACAATGAATTTCCAACGATTCACCGCTAGGAAGCGCGACACGTTATTTATTCATTATTTGATTAAATTGTTATTTTTGTTATCAAACGTTATGTTTTTGTTTTATATAATTAATATCATGTTTTCCGTACTTGTTAAAATAACAACTTTTTAATTATGCTTATAATATGGCACTGACTCTGACATAATTGCAATTTTACTGTAATAAAATCCATTAAATCATAAATGACGGATTATTGAGTTTATTTAAAACCTAAACCGTATTTATCAAGCACTTCCAATATAATTTGAGAAAAAAATTTGTCTGAGAAAAAAAGTCTACCAATTTGAATAAAAAAAATTAAAAACATTTTTAACGCATCAAAAAATTGGTTACCTCGAATTATTAAAAGTTAACATGTATTTTTGACTTCATAATATAGTAGCTGATATCGAAACGAATCCAACTACCTGAACTACTATTCCCTTAAACTTTCAAATAATGCTAAAATATTAATGAACAGCTAGATCGGACGAGTGGACCAGAGTGCGTCGAGTCGTATTTACTTTAGAAATGATTCGTGGGATAAATACAATAAAATTGTTGACACGTCGGGTGTCAACGATTTTGCACGCTGATTGCATACAGATTCCCCCTGTAAACGCATATAGTATTTGTCGGACACGATTGTTTTGAACATGGACATCACCCAAATGAAGTGACAGCGGAATAATTGCTTCACTTTCTCGCCTGCAAACAATCACGAATGTTCTGTATGTTTATAAACAGATATATGGAGCTTGTTGACAAACTGGAATTAATTATTAACACTCGGGGACGATGTTGTAATGCTTTCCGCAAATGTGAGTTTATCAAGTCAACTGTATCCAATTTTCAACCTGAAATTTTATATGTGTAAAATATATTTTGCTGAGCTAATTTTGCAATGGAGTTTGTATTGTGTTTTGTAATACGATTTATATAAACATAATATCATATTATTTCTAATACTATTATAGTTACTCAGTTTAGTTTCTTTGTCCACCGATGTCCATAACTATTTCGACAAAGTTTACACATTGACACAAAAAAAATATAACTGGTTTCTGCAAAGTTAATTAATATTAAGTCAGCGGTTTGTTGCCATAGAATATTTAGAGCACAGAATATATAAATCATTTATTATCAAATAGTGTAAAATATTTGTACTACATGATTGATTATAATTTGGGTTGAATAAGAATTAATTATTTTTTATTGATGCAATTTGAATCTGTAGAAAAAGATTATTGAGTACATCTTTAAATTGTTAATGTAGTACGTATACGACTGTTTACAATTTTTATAGTATAATATAAGAATTAATTTCGATATGGATTTTATTACGGTAGCAATATCATTAAAACAGTTATTAATAATTGGTTTTATGTTACGGAAAGTACAATAAAATCCATACAGAAATTAATTGCTTATTTCTTAGTAGATTCGAATATTCAATGTGAAATCAACTATTGATTTATACAATCAGAATTAAATATTTCTATGTGTTCGTATAAAAAAATAATATTCTACTGTTTTTACTGTCTTAATGTACTCCACAGAAAAATTAATTTCTATAAAAATACACAGTTTAGTTTGTGTAGCACGAATATTTTATACTATTTGTCAGTAAAAAATTTATATATTATGTGCTTTAATTATGCTATGACCGTTTATTTTTTACAGATAGGAACATTCAATCCTGACAAAAACTAAACAATCAAAACAATGATAAAAATAGATACTAACTAATAAAGATGAAGTTGTATTTAATGAGATTCCTTCATTAGTTAAGTAATTTCATCAACGTTGCCTATTTATTAGTTTTAATTTATAAGTTGTAATTATAAATTGCAATTAATGAGATTCCTTCATTCGTTTAGTAATTTAATCAACGTTGCCTATTAATAATTGAATCCTGTAGTGTTCCTACAGTAAAATAAAATTGTATAAACATTGTAGTGGATGAATAATTATTTTTGAGGTATAACTCATTGATAGAAACAAACAATTTAGTGTCCAACCATTTACAGCGACAGTGTACGTCGCTATCTGCTAGCTGTACCAATTTATATGCTGTCAGTGTATGTAATAGCAACCAAACTGAAAATAGAAATTTACCCGGGAAACTGTACAGCAACGAACAGCAAATCATACAATGTATCTTTTGCAGAGCAGCGATATTGGAGGTTGAAAAATATCAACTGCACGACATAAACTATGGTGCGATTCATGCAAGCGGAAAAGCAAAATTGCGAACTTTTTTTTATCGTGTCAGGCATTGGGCTTGAATTTCTGACAACAAGCAATTCCATTTGATAAATGACATACTGTCGGCGTCACGGGCGAAGAAAAACTAGAGCAGATTTTCTAATAAAATATGATGCACTTACCTGCAATTTTCATTCCGTGAAATACGAAAAAATGTGGCAGCCGCATCTTCTTTCGAAACGTCGATACTGTTTTCCTATAATTACGTTTCCTTTTTCTATAATTAGAAGATATAGTGAGATCGCAATGTGTAGCCAGTCATCAAAGTATATATTTGTATATATTCGTTCATATATTGAGTACATTATGAATTAAGTATATTATAAATAAAACAAATAGTAAATACACTTCAATAGTAAGAACTTGTATGTATTTCTCAAATTTTTAATATTGGGAACAAAACAAACAATACTCTTAATTTTGTATAAGCATTAATTCGTTTTAGTCAAAATTAATATTTGGCATATTCTGCAATATTGATGACATTCTCCAGACCAGTGTCGCCAGAAATAACCAGAACTGGTTGTTTTTTCCTCTCCTCCTTTTCCCCTTCCACTATCTCATTCCACTACCATGAGCACACTCCAACGTCCTCCACTAAGACCGTAGACTGGTCACGTGACGTGCTGCACAACGTATCACATGCTACTCTGGTTATCAGAGAGGTGCTAAGGTGTATTCCCCTCGATTTAACCGATCTGGCGACACTGGTCCAGACTTGTTTATAAAAAGATGAGAGTGAACAGAAAAATATAAACCAAAATTTCTGAGTCTTGAATAATTACCACAATTGTATTAAAATTGACAAAATTTGTTCATTCCATAATATCAATAATTGCAATAAGAAAATTTGTCAATCTTTATGTTCCACTTGACTACGTAGTATTATAGTCTTCAAACCGCAACAAAAAAAAACACGGAATTCGAAATGATGTAAGACAAGCACTAAATAACACACGACCCTTAAGAGTATTATAATTTTCTTCAAAAGTATATTGCACAAAATTTAAAAATGTTAAAAAGAAACTGTATTTTTAAAATTTCAATGATCAACTTAAATTCATGAATCAAATAAATTTCACAATTATTACGTGTTTGCCAATGATCGATTGCAAATTAAATGCGACCGAAATTAATTAAACAAATAAAGAATATTGCCAGTTTCCCAGAGTCATAATTCCCTTTAAAAATATTATTTTTACTGTATCGTGTTGCATACTCCACATAATTGGTTTTATTTGCACGCTAACCTAATTTGTACGCACAAATTATATTGTCAACATTGAAACAGCTCTCCAAGTAAATTAATTAATTTAAAATTAAAATGCAGCGAAATGAAATGAAATTGTAACGAAGTTAATCCGCGCCCTTAAAATATACAAAGTATTGTCTCCTTTTTAATGTAATTGAATTCAACCAGAAACATGAACATATCAAAATGAATAAATATAATAACGACAATTTGACTTGTTTATGTTAGCTATACAAACTCAAAAATCATCATCATTTCCCAGAATACCTGCATCGTTAATTCAAGTCCCAATCGATTAAATAAAACGATTCTCATGCACAGTACGAATTCAGAATAATATTTTAATCCAGAAAATGTGTGGTTAAATAAGCGAAATTTTATAAAATAACAAAACATTAACAAAAAGATACGCAACTTGTACAAGTCCATATTTTATAATAACATCTAGCACGCTCGTTACGGAAAAAAAAATTTTCAAACAGGCTAATACAATTATTTATATAACTAGACTGCGGATTTTTGTGCAAAACAAACATTTTCGATGTCAACTGCAAAAAACTGAAATTCAATAAAAGTATACATTTTCTCTTAATAATTCTCATTAACGAACAATAGCGTAGTGCTCTCTTAACACTTTGACTGCCAAAGCAATGGCCTCAAACATTTCATAAAATCGAAGTAATTTATTTAATGAAAAAAACTATTGAAAAATTAAAATTTAGTACACCGAGTAGTTCTTTAACCTTCTTGCATTTCCTAGATATTAACCAAATTTGGTACAATAATTATATTAGCGTAATAATTCATTTTTAAGTATGGACAAATAATTCTGTCACCCATATATGGGTAACACGGCAGTCTACGTGTTAAATTGCTGTAACATCTTCATAGTTTTTTACCGTGTCAGTTACCAAATCCACAGTCTGTTTGTTGCTATATTTAAACATAAAAATTGCTTTATAATACACAAGACAATGTATAAAAATCTGCTACACAAGAAAGATATATTAAAGGAACCATGATTTAAGACAAAATTGATTTATCACAGTGCTATAGATATTTCTGCAATTTTTTAAATATTCTGCGATATAGCTAAGAAAGGAAACGATGATAAAACAATGTTAAAAAAATCTGTGAAGTCTTTTTTCATAACTAGGTACAGTAGAAACGGCATAATTCAATAATACAAACTTACCGAAAAGAAATCACGAGTGAAAGATTGTGTTCACGCAACGTTCGGGCTTGGCATGTTCACTATCAGCATCACACATGTATGACAAACGCGATTTGTTGTGCAATTATGAGAATTTATTGTTGAATTATTATCAAAATTACTAATAGGAGAAAGAACGTTTTATTTGGCTGCTACTTCTCGCAATTGATGCAGAAAGTTTTTGCATGAAACTCCGAATTCGAATTATATCGTATAGCATCAGAGAATTTGCAACTTGTTTGTGACAATACCCTTCTTCATATTTACCAAGAGGATCCATTATGTTTAATAAAGTAACCTAACTATGGAGGCTTTAGCTGAAATGAATGTTGCTAACGAACGTGTTAATTAAACAGGACAACACTTTACTCACTAAAGATCAACAGTCGGAAATTTCTCAATAAACTATTCAAAAGCGACAGTAGTATGTAAATTTTATGCGTACATTTTAAAAAACAGCGGATCAAATATAAAACAGCAAGATCATTCAAAGAATTTAAGAACACCGTTGTATTATTTTCAACTATATAAAATTATTAAGAAAATAAATAAATGTCTACATACCTCTCGTATCTTACAACGAATGGAGACAATTTTTATTTTGCAAAAGTATCGGCAGGCTAGTTATGTCGTTCGTAATTCAACAAAATTTTTCAAATTAGTATAACCTAACAACTTCTTCTAAAATTATTATTTAAAGGAAACTCGTCAGGCTTCGTTCGCATAAGTCATTAAAAAGTCTATTAACCCCTTGCCATATTTTGACGAGTCAGACTCGTGATGAAGATTTTAAATAAAGTCTAACAAATAGGAAAGTTATACCTTTCTTTTCAGACGAAAGAAAATTTTACTTTTCATAATCAATATTTAAGCATTGAAGTTAATGTAGTCATGCAAACAATAAATTTTCTATCCTTTTCTGGAACATTTATGGGGGTAAGAACATTCTAATTATTGTAGCCGTAAAGAAGATGGTATGGCAAGGGGTTAATAGACTTTGGGTTAGTGTTAATCAATGTCTACAGAACGTGTCAAATCTCAGATCTGTAAAGATCGTGAATGGACCAGTGAAAGCAAACTTTGATGACCGACTACTCGCCCCTATCACTATAATACTCGTCCCTCATAGAAAATAGACGTTGCTCTCGCATGGAAGGCGATCAGAAGAAATAATCCAGAGACTTGTGCATCTTTGTACGTCGGTTTATTATCATAGCAGTACTTTGACACTGGTTATTTTAAGAAAGATAATGTCTAGCCTCTTCGTTATTTCTTATCTGCTCCCTCCCGCTCTTATCCTCCCTTTTTTTCTGTTTGTCGAGGAGTCTTGGCAACTCTCCAAGTCGCTAGAATTAAGTTCGGAAGCTATGTTTCTGTACACTCGGTGTTGCCCGCCGTCGAGAGCGGTTTCCAACTCACGATCATTTCTCTCTCATTCTTTTTACTCTTTCTTACATCCTCACACAAACACATCCACGCACACTCTCCCTTTCTCTCTCTCTCTCTCTCTCTCTCTCTCTCTCTCTCTCTCTCTCTTGGTTACTTGCTCTCTTCGCTCGTTCCTCGCATCCCCCATTCACCGGCACACTCTTCTCTCATTCTGTCTCGTGGCGTTCGATAAAAGTTCCTCAACAATCTCTCTCACACACTCTCTTTCCTTTTCCCCCTCTCTCTCTCTCCCTCTCTCTCATTTCCCGGTTCCTCGCGCTGTCATTCAAACGTACAATTCGCCACCGGTTTTCTTCTTTCCGGGCCAGGCTGGCCGATGTACCCGCTGTACCCGCTGCTGTACCCGCACTCGTATACCGGCGAACAGGAAGCAAACGTCCAGCGAAACGCGCGACGAGAGGTCCGCTACAGAGAGACGCGGCACGTTACAGTTATTATTGTCACTATGTGCTATTGAACGTCGTCCCCTCGATCGGAGAGATCGATCGGAAATCGTCGCGGCCAGAGGCTGCCCCCTGTGATTATTGCCACCATCAATTTACCTTCCTCTCCTTCCTCTTCTATCTTCATCGTTTCAGCTGCGGACGAAGATCGGAGTAGTCCGGATGTTTGACGATCGATTAAGAGACCCCAGCGTACACCTCGCTCGTACGGGAGCATGTTTAATTTTAATTCGGAACGAATATATCCCCGTTCAAACCACTCTTTCTCTCTCTCTCTCTCTCTCTCTCTCTCTCTTCCCTGGCTGAAGCGTATCGATTCCCCGCTGAATGTAATCGAGCACTCTGACGAGTTCATCGTTTCGGAGGTTGTTAGCTCTCCCGACGGAACGGATCCGAAACGCGGGGGGCTTAGCATCTGCCTTCAGAACAGTCGGGTGATCCGGAGAAGTCTTTTGTACTGTGTCATCCGTCGACGACCGGGGGACCTCGAAACCCCGTCGGCCCACAGTCTTCTAAGATACATGTAGAATACGCCACGATCAGGATCGAGTCTTTTCGTCGTCCTTTCGCGACGAGCAGCATCGCCACTCAGTGAAGAATACCGGGTCGCTCCGTTCCCCCGAAACACCTGTCGAGCACCCGGTAGTTGGAGAACAGGGACGAGGCTCGGCTGACAGCTCGTCGTTTCTGACGGTTCTCCCTCTCGAATAATCGAGCGTGATCCGACTCCGGTCACCAAAGCTCTGTGGTCGGGGTGAGCGTGTGCACCTCGATGTTCTCGTGCCGATGATACCTGTCCCTGCGGCGCAGAGTGGCTCTACGGGACAGCACCACGGTCAGCGCAGCTGCAGCGCTTAAAATCGCGCCGACCAGCACCAACATGCCCGGATGAGCACCCGCGGATAGAGCCTCGGACACCCGAGCGTCCGAATTGGTCGCCCGGCCGTTCAGTTCGTCCTCCATCGCATTCTCGTCGAGACCGTTGTTACGCAGTACCAGGTTCTCCTTCGTCAGGTTGTTCAGTCTCTTCGAGTACTTGCCCTCACCACTCTCCGTCCCAGCCTTCTGCTCCTGCTCGATCTCCTCCTCCATCCCTTTCTGCGCGGCTAGTTTCGTCAGCACGAACGAGCCGGTCTTGCTCGATGTCGGTTTGCTCTTCAGCCCTTCCACCACCCGGTTATCGAGAACGTCCTCGTCCGTCTCGTTAATTGACGGTCTACCCCCGCCCGTCCGCCGATACGACGGCCCGTCGACGTCGGTAATTAAATTCTTAATCTCCGCCGACGTCTGATTGACTGTGATTATTTCCTCGGTCGGGCCGCGCATCTTCGCGGCGCTCGCGTTCCTGAAGGACGTCGGCGCCTCGTAGAAACGGGTCTCGTTAGCGGTGACTGGCAGCGTCGATGCTCTCACCCTGCCGTGATCAACCTCGGAGACATTGTACATGGTTCCGTGGGGCAATCGATACTTGGCGTCGGAAAGTTCAGCGTCGGTACCGTTGGAAGACAGATTTGGCTTGCCAGGGGAAGACACTCGTCCGATCGTGTCGGTGATCTCGGCGGTTGGCATAACCGTCGGAATCGGAGTCGGTGGCGAGGGTAGCTCGCAGAGAAGCGACCCTGACCATTCCTGCGGGCTAGCGCATCGACCCGGCTCAACGTCTTTGTTCAGCTGTTTGTGCTGCTGCAGCCACTCGGCCACCCAGTAGAGGTCCTCTGTACAGTCCCAATTGTTCCGGCTGAGATCCAGGACCCTCAGCTGCGGCAACATGTACGGCAGATCGAACCGCAGTCCGGTGATGTTCGTCCCGGACAGGTTCAACTCTTGCAGGCTCTTGCAGGCGGACAGCGCGGCATCGTCCGCTAAAAGCTGCCTGGCCAGATCGGGGCTCTCCGATACATCGAGCAACACGAGCCTTTCGGGCGTGGGCACCGGAAATGCCATGTCGCTTTGCTCTTCTTGCCGTCGCTCGAGCGAGGTTAATCTCGACATACGGAGCTTCGCGAGATTGCTAGGTCCACTCAGGGTATTAGCCGGCAGCGTTTTAATGGGATTATTGGACAGATCGAGTTCTTCGAGCAACGGTAATTGACCGAGCGAGCCCACCTCTACCTCGCCGATCTCGTTGTCGTTCAGTGTCAGCGATTTCAGATTGTACAGCCCTTGGAGATCGTTCAGCTTTAGTAGACCGATCCTGTTCCGTCGTAGATCGAGACTCGTCAGGCTGCTCGGTAGACTACGGGGTACCCGAACGAGGCGGTTGCCAGAAATATCCAATTCCTCGAGCACCTCTAAACGGCCCAGAGCATCGTCCTCGATATCTGTTAATCGATTCTCCGAGATGTCCAATATCCGCAACAACGGATAGCTGTCGAGGTCCCCGCCGCGGATCGTGGTCAATTTGTTGCCAGCCAGTCGCAGAGCTCTCACGGATCTCGTTAACGCGGCCGGAACTCTGGCGAGGCCTGTGCGAGACGCGTCCACGGTCTCCAATCGTCTGCCGGTGCCCAATAACAGAGACACGTCTCTTTCCTTCAGAGGATTCTCGGACAGTTTCAATACCGATAAACCGGGCAGCGGTTGCAATGTTCCCGAGGTGGTCCTTGCCAGGCCGTTCCTCGAGACGTCCAGCTCTCTCAGTCGGTTCAGATTCTCGAACCATCTGGTACCCAACACCTGCAGCTGGTTCCCACTAAGATCGAGCTTCTGCAGCGAATAAAGTGGCGTCAAAGCGTTGTCCGGCAGCTTTGCCAGTCTATTGTCCGACAGATCGAAGAACTCCAACCGATCCAGTCCTTGAAACGCGTCCTCGTGCACCAGAGCGATCGCGTTCCTCCTCAAACTCAACCTCACCAATCCCGTAAGCGTCCTAAAAGCGCCGGCACTCAGGCTGGTGATCGCGTTGCCGGACAAGTCGAGCCTCGCGAGGCCGGTCATGTTGATCGCGCGGACCGCCAGTAGATCGTCCAGTCTCGCCAGGCTGTTGCATGACAGGTTCAACGATCGGATCCGCTCGAGGCCGTGCCACGTCGCGTTCAAGAACACCAACGAACAGTTCGTGAACGACAGTTCACCGAGACACGTCAGACCAGTCGTTGAATTGTCTCCGGGCAATTGGGTGGTATCGTTCGCGTCGATCGCTAGCTCGTTCAACGCGCCGATCAGCCCGAAATCGTCCGACGGTGGTAACGGCGGTGGATCGGCGAGCTCCAGCTCGTCGAAGAAGCTGATCACCTCGTAATCCTCGGCCCCGTCGACCAACAAGCTGCTCGTCTTCGGGGACAGCTCGGCGAACGGCGGCACACGTCCGCGACACTTGACAAACACGAAAGCAGCAGCCTGCGACGAGTCTGTCTGAACTGCTGCGGGGGCGGTCACAGCGGGATGACACTCGCACATATCCGGGCACGCGGAGCCGGTCGCCATCAAGGCGAGCAGCATCAACGGAAGCCACATCGCTTCCCGCACGATCTTTTTCACATTTCGAACCGGCGCCGGTCGATCACGAAACAACGACTCGCCGATGCAACGAAACTGACAGCGGTACCGGTCGACGATGATCGCATCCCGTGACTGCCGCGGAGCGTCCGGTCGCTCATTCGGTAACACGTCCGCGGGTGCCACCGGTGTTCTATGATGGATGCCGCCAAAACTTGCGCGTTATACACGAATGCCAGGAGCGCGGGCAGGACTATCAGCCGCGTCAGACGTGATGTCCATACGAAGGACTGACAAACACTGCGGCGGCCGACTCGTAGCTGCACCCGCCGCTCCTCCGTCTCCTGTCCTCTCGCTCCTCTCTTCCCAACAATCTCTGTCTCTCTCGTCGACGAACCCCCCCTCGAAGTCGAGACTCCGCGCGCTATCCCCTATAACCCACCACCCTTCCGACCATGTCTCCTATCTTGCTTTAACTACCCCCGCAAACCCTCGCTATATCATTCCTATGCAGGCTGCGTAGGTGTGGAGCCGAAGCACACCGACGCAACAGCAGCAGCCGTCGCTTTTGCTCTCGAACTCGATAAGGAGCGCCAGTGCGCTTGCGTCCCCATAGACGGACCGTGGCAACGCGTACAGCCAGTACACCACGATTTCACGAACTACTGCCACTGACGACTCGCTGACTGACTGACTGCACGGTTCACTGACTGTCTGTCCGATACCGACCGGCTTTCTTAAGCCTCAGACTCGCGTGCCGGCCGACCAACGCTCAGACGAGGCCCTTGAAAACGACGAGTCGGAGACTGAAAGGATGTTCCTGTTCCCGTTCGAGACGCGGCACAGAGGGGCAGTTTCTATAACATACAGTGACTCGCGTCAGTATTCGGACACTCTTAAGAAGAGTGTGCTCCGTATGTAACAATTTTTAAACTTTTTGGTAATTATTTACATTAGGGGCTTCCTCACCGATTTTGATGACGTTGACATATGTTGCCAAGGTCATCTTTCTCAACAACTTTTTCCTATACATGTTACCGCCGCACAGTGGATTGAAACGCGAAAAACGCGGACAAAAATCATTCTCCTGACTAAACGAAAAATGTAAAATTGTATTATTTCCCTGTTGGTAGATAAATGTGGCATCAATTTCTGCATTTCGTTTTCCAAAATTCCATATCTGTATCCCACAATTAAATGCTGAAGTTCAATAAAAATGCATAAGTTTAGCTTCTCTTGAATTTTTTAGAATACCGTTTCATTTAGTACGTTATAACTTAATACACGTACGAGTGAAGATTTTTTGCATGTACTTAACTGAAAGCGTGTTCCAAGACGAAAATAATAAGCATGAATTTTGTTTGTTTTTGTTGTATATAACACCTACAAACATTGATGAAACAAGGAGTAATACTTAAGCTTTTTCCCCACTCAAATAGGTTTATAAACCGATTGCCGTCGATTGCTGCATTAAAATTTGTTACACGTTATTGGTAGATATGTATACAATAAAACAAAAAAGGTTTCAGCTGCCAATAGCTGCCTGTTTGTACACTGTATCACAAAAACGATGACGCGAGAGAATGCGCCGTTCAGGTAATCACTATGGTGTCTTTTGGCATTCAAAGAGGAAAGCCATTTCCAAAAGAAAACCAGCCAAATTTTGTCGTAAATTTAGATTAGGATCGAGGATCAAAAACCTAACCCGAAACAGATTCGATAATACATAAATGGGGTTTTCCAGTGGTCAAAAACGCTAGATAAATGATCGTTCTGGGTAGCCTCAAAAGTCCTATTTTATCGTTTTCGAGGCATAGTTTGCATTATTCGGAAGCATACAACTGCCCATGTAGCTATTTTCATATAGCTGTGACTGTGAATAATGTAAATTGCGCCTCATAAACGTAAAAATAGGACTTTCGAGGGCGATTGCGGCCTAGATTGATCTTTTATCTAGCGCATTTGACTACTGAAAAATCCCCGAGATGAGAACGCGCATCCCGCACCCCTGCAATTCTGTAAAGGAGTCTACCGCCTTAATAATTTTATCAGAGGAGAAATCATATATTGACATCTTCAATTTTAAAAATTTTCCAACAATTTTGAATTTCATCTTCTCAATTTTGCTATAAATGCATAAAGATCCGCTGTCTAATAAATAATATAATATAAATATAAATAATAAGGCAATAATGGGCAAAGAATGTCTGGTATTGTCGTTGGAGCGTCGATTGGCATTTGTTTAGAAACGGAAGGAAATTAACATCAAGTAAATTATACAGAATTTAGTATATAATAACTTAAAAATATTTCATTATTAATAATAAAATAATGAATAATATGTACGGCCAAATTCGAGAAAACCGTTTCGAAAAAACCTTATATAACTTTTATGGGTTTGGAATTAAACAAAATCTGATTATTAATTTGAATTCAGCACCTCATAATCTGAATTAGAAGTAGCTTCAGAAATTATTTTTGTCCGCGTTTTTCGTGTTTCAACCCGCTGTGCGCCGCTCAGATTTAGTTTCCGAAATATTCGCAAAAAAGTTTCAACATCTCGAAAAGTGATCGGAGTAGGTCTGAGTTAGGTCTGCGTTATTTATATATTATTTATAGATTTATATATTTATATACTGAGTTATTATATATTTTCTTGATTGTTGCAGATATCCAAGAATTCGTATAGTTTTATGCTTAACCAGTTAGCTGTTTTGCCGAATATACTCGTCATGGAGTAAAAATTAATTGCTTGCTATTTATGTTAAAATTGTAGTGAAAATTACTATTAAAATTATTATTATTCATATATAAAATTAAAAATTATTATTAATTTGTCGACATTTTAGAATCTTTCGAGTCAAAGACGAAGTAAAGAAACGAAACAAAGAAATTGATGAGAGGTCAATGTGTGATAAATAAAGTTTTCAAACATTTTTAATAGCCACATAGAAAGTCGAGCTACACTGTTAACTGGTTAATACTCTGTACGCTAACACAGCTGACAATGAAATGAGTTCGCGTTCGACACGATTCATTTCACGTTTCAGTTCGTAAACATAAACAGACAATACAGTGGGTCTGAACTGATTGAAGTCGTTTTAAGTTGTGACCGTGACCGCGTTATCGGCGGCCACAATTTCAAATCTAACCCAGACCTACTCCGATCACTTTTCAAGATGTTGAAACTTTTTTGCGAATATCTCGGAAACTAAAGCTGAGCGGCGGTAAGATGCATAGGAGAAAGTTGTTCAGAATGATGACCTTGATAACATATTTCAACGTCATCAAAATCGGTGAGGAAGCCCCTAATGTAAATATTCACCAACTTTTTTAATACTGGACACTGCGACCCGGATTTTTTTGGAGAAGTTAGAAGAATCATTAAGTTGTAGCATATGAAATGTCCGATTCTAGAATGCAAATGTTATGTAGTGTCTTGATGAAGAAATACTACAATATTACAATGTATGGGGTTATTATACATCATTTTAAGATACAAAGCTGATCTTAAGGTCTTATCTTCAATTTTTAGTTAGGTAACCAATTTTTCTTTTAAATAAGGATTATTTCAATGTCAATCAATGTGATTGTCGAGTATTCAATTTATATGAGTGGAAAAATAACATTTTAACGATAGAATTATGTGATGTTTGGTCAAAATTTGTCGATTAAACAATCCTCCAATCGTCGACGGTAAAAAAGACTACAAAATGGAGATGAGAATCTTGTAAATGATGAACGTGAACGACAAAAAATCCGATTTCTACCTTAATACAATCAAGAATCTTGCAGTTCATTCACAGAACATTTATTTTGAAGAAGATTATGTTTGCTTAACGTTATTGTTAACAATCGGACATTTCATATGCAACGATCTAATAGTTTACCACATGATGTGGAAAACAATTTTTTGAGAAACTTGCACTTGGTCGGAATTGCAGAGAAAATATTAGAAGTTGTATTTTACAACGTTTTCACGTGGGCCTGTATTGAAAATTTATACAATACGTTTCGTAGAACTGTGTTGTAAATCAGCTGTCGAATAGAAAAGAGCGTAATCTGTACTTAATTTAAATGATTTCGATGATACTTCCACAGTGTATATAATTGACATATACAAAACGCTTTGATTAAAGTTTCGCGACAGGCTCAGATAAAAAAATGTTGTAAAATCGACTTTTACGCAATTTTCTCAAAATTTTGTTAACCCGTTGTTCAGTAAACTAATTCTTCTAACATATCAGCAAATCTCAACTCATTTTTTTAAGGAAATTATGCGATTTTCAAATATTGTTCCATATTTTTAGCCAGGGTCGTACATTGTCTCTCTGTGTCGCTATTCGACAATCGACGCATAAGGAACGAACGAATGAATTACTAAGCACAAATAATGAATGAATTGTTATTGACGATGAATCGTTATTCGAATCGACTTTTATTCGACTAATGACCAAACTCTGCTGTATATGTATAGAAAATGATCTTCCACGAATGGATCGCAGGAAGGAAGCAATTTCAGGACATGATCAAACTGATCATTGCGAATCAATAGGATCGATTTCTGGTTGGTTCGCTGTGGTTTCGAGTCTCGCGCGGATCCGCCCGCGTAATAATCACGTAGTGTATCCGCTAATCCGAGCGAAAGTTTACTGCCTGGCTCGCGAACTTCCTGCCATCGGCTTTCTTAAATTCGATTCGCGTGCTGGGATTACAAAGGCGCTGAGCTGCCGTTTGCACGGAGGCAGGTTAGCTAGTTTCGAGGCACGCACGCCTTCCTATCTTGTTAAGGCGGTCAATTCGATGCAATTAATTCGCATAAAGCTTTTTCGAACACCTCGTGGATGCTCCCATTTCGTGTGTCTCTCACGATTTTTCTTGCCACTTCCTTCTGGAACGTAATGGCTACAATACGCGAGCCTTTTAACACTAAAACGTACCACCGTCGCACACTGGACTATTTCAAGCAAATAAATGAAATTAACCTTACGCGAGTTATTTTACGATGACAGTGATTAGAACTTTTTTGCCGTTCATAATTGTTTAGAAGATGAAAGAAGTTTATATTTATTGTATGTCTATGTATTCCCCAATGACTATACAGTATTTCATCGGTAATTGTTGCCACCACGGGTCCGGCCGGCGTCAATTATCGTGTAGAAGATACTATTTTTCGACCTCTGGCGAACGGAAAGACGGACACTGAAACTCGAGTGGCCTCGTCCGCCGAGAAATGTAACATAATACGGGTCGAGTATATATCGGTGAGACCACTACTAATCCAATGACAAAACTTCTTTATTTTTTATTATTTTATTATCTTAGTATTTTTAAAATAATAAAAAATAAGGAAGTTTTATCGTTGGATTAGTAGTGGTCTCACCGATATATACTCGATCCGTATTATGTTACACTTCTCGGCGACCGCAACCTCTCGAGCTTCACGGGCCCTCACGGCGTATACCCCGCGGAAGGAGGGATTGTTTTGCGACAATTATCGTAGAGAAGTTCTAGCCAGCATTTTTCTTCCAAATAATAAATATTAGAAAGAACTGAAAGAGGGAAAAGTAATACTGTTATTTGCAAGCCACGTAATGGCTAATGTAATTTTTTTGTGCCTTCTAGAAATGAAAGCCTTCAATTTTTTAAATGGAATGCTATATATTTTTTATATCATGTAAAAGTGTGGGTCAAGACATATTAATTCGTATATGACACAGCAACTTTCAAGGTCATACAAGGTCAGAAATGGAAGAAACATTTTGTAGATGTCGTACATAATATTTCGCCCAGAGATATAAACGGCTAAAAAATTAAAATAACGTGGATGTATTTTGCGTGGAACAGTTCTTCTACTATAATGACAAATGAAATCATAAAATTCGTCATATATTCAGAACATTTTCATATACACCGATTATGTTTGTGCTTCTCCGAGTTCCAGAATGTAAAAAAGTGTATATTACAAGATATTAAGGAATATTTTAATCAAATGATTCTATAATTTTTACGTAACAGCAGACAGTTTATATTTTATTAAAGAACCGGAGTATTCGTTATTTGATTAACATGATCGTTCATGATTAAATAATCGTTCAAATAATTCTGCCAAGTGTGATTTTGATTGAATATTTTTCATAGAACTTCTTCTTCGCGTAACTATATTACATTTCGTGTCTTTTTTTACTACCACTTTTTGGAATTCACTACGAAAATATTTTATTAAAATCGCAAATGTCATTGTTGAAGGAAATATTTGCGCATTTATCGAAAACGAAAAATAGCATTACATATGTGGTCATAAAATGTACATGCATGCGTTGAATTTGAAATATTTGAAACTGAAATGACACGAGTTGCTCGTTTCATCTGTAAAATGAAACAAATTCCGTAAAACTAACGATATCCCTCACGTACAATTTTCTGTTTTATATTTTTATTTTTATTGGATTTTATTACTGCTTTATTGTTATTAAAGCACAGCCTATCAGCTAAAAGATTTTTCAGATTTGAATCCTAATAAACTGATTCGACGAAACAACAATTAGTGTATCGAAGATAATACTTCAATGTGGGATGCCTAAATTCCAGCCAAAACGGGCGAGACGCGCGTCTCGCCAACGCAGGTGTAACGCTCGTCCCGTAAAACAGACGAACAGCAAAAGACAGACGAATAACGTCGAGAAAGAAATCGGAGCAGTGATGGTATATGGTCTCGGTTTTCTCGCGCATGTGCGACGATTTTAGCGTCAGTAAAGTACATAATTGGGCCAAAATGGGGTACCTTGGTCACCCCGCATAGTTTCGCAAATTTTTTATTCGATTTTCAAATATGAATGTTTAACATGCGTATGTTATATTAAAATTTTATTGTATGTACATATAATATATAAATATATCTTGCACTTTTCTGTCCGGTTTCCCGCTAATAACAGTTCTCCCCTACTTTCCCCGCAAACATAAGACGTACATACGTTCCTGCATTTAGTCGCGCATGCGCGACGATGTCAGCATCAGTAAAGTACAAAGTTTGGCTAAAACGGGGTACCTTGGTCACCCCGCATAGTTTCGCAAATTTTTTTTCGATTTTCAAATATGAATGTTTAACATGCGTATGTTATATTAAAATTTTATTGTATGTACATATAATATATAAATATATCTTGCACTTTTCTGTCCGGTTTCCCGCTAATAACAGTTCTCCCCTATTTTCCCCGCAAACATAAGACGGACATACGTTCCTGCATTTAGTCGGGCATGCGCGACGATGTCAGCATCAGTAAAGTACAAAGTTTGGCTAAAATGGGGTACCTTGGTCACCCCACATAGTTTCGAAAATTTTTTTTTCGATTTTCAAATATGAATGTTTAACATGCGTATGTTATATTAAAATTTTCTGTGTATGTACATATAATATATAAATATATCTTGCACTCTTCTGTCCGATTTCCCGCCAATAACAGTTCTCCCCTACTTTCTCCGCAAACATAAGACGAACATACGTTCCTGCATTTAGTCGCGCATGCGCGAGAAAACCGAGACCATATACCATCGCTGAATGCGAGCAAGAGGCGGCATCGAAGAGTCTTGCGTCGGTCGCCACTAGGGTTTGCAATACCGGACCAAAAATACAATACCGGTATTCGGTATTTGTTTAAACGTTATACTGGAATACCGGTATTAGGAATTTTCAAGAAGGTACAAAAACACAGTTGTTTAATAGAAAAAAACATTAACTAATTTATTAACTACATATTTTCGAAATTGCAAAATATCACGAAATACCGGTATTCGGTATACCGGTGTACCGGTATTGCAATCCATAGTCGCCACGTTGTACGGTTGTCTCCAATTTTTGTTCCACCATCGTTTATTTTTAATTAAACTATTATTATTCGTTACGAGTCGAACCCTTGATTTACCCCTGCGTAGATCGATTATTCGATCGATTATTGATCGATACATCAATGATCGTAATTACAATGTTTATAATAAAAATTTACTCAACTTTGAGTATTTTATAGTGAGTAGTACAGAGCGAATAGAAATTTTAATAAATAAAGAATGAAGATAATTAGAGTCAGATTTTTGATATTTTAATTTCTTTAAGGTTGATATTAATTATGCTGCGATTCTTTTAATGATCACTTAAATGTTTCTTCAAAGCACACTTTATTGAAAATTACAATCGCAAATTGATAATAGATAAAAGATCCTATATTATTGGAGAATCAATATCAGAAATTGAAAATATTTTTCTTTCGCGAGTTACGTGATTAAATTGGACATAATTTATGATTGAATATTACGGTCCTCCTTTCATTCATATAATCTTGTTAATTTCTTTGAATTAATTCATCATGTGGACATTATGGAATTTTCCTCGTTTGAAATTTCTACGTTCATTTGTATTAACTATTAAGTATTTCCAACCGAAGTTCTCGATTCTTAATGAAAAGTATTTTTATAAGTACATCCTACTGTGACAGGACAAAATGAGATTAAATATATTATCTGCTATTAGAATATTATCATTAATTAACTTATTAATTAATTACGAAAGTCACAGACGCATAATCAAATTTCAAGAAACTAATATGAAAAATATATTCTACCACTTTCGTAAGTTACAATTTTTAAATACTATTAGAATTCGCATCTGTTCATTTTATTCATTTTGTATAAATTTGTATTTTCCATGAAAGCACAAAATACATGATAAAATAATCTATTTGCAACTCTGTTTATCATTAATACAGTAGTTGATTAACAATGATTACCATGTTCTGTTTACAATTATGAAAATAGTATTTGATTTCCGATAGAACGATATACGAGAATGCGTTCATTATTTTAACGAGTAATGCGATATTTTTGTTATCGGGTTTCCCACAGTGGATAAAAAAAGGAAAAATCGATCATTGAAAAACGAACGTGTTTTTGTTTTCACTGAATTATTCGTGAATCGTTGCAACAACGATACGCACATGAGGACAAACATCGCCGATGTTTTCATCAATTTATTATTTTGTTAGTAGTTAACTTCGCTTTGAATACATGTATATACGTACGACCTAGATTGTATTTCGTTTGCGTAACCAAACATAAGCTACTTCAATCCGATCTGTATGCCTAAGATGCCATTGTGCTTGGTTGTGCTAATACATTCCTAGTTTGAATAGAATTCTTGAATGGAGCTCCCGAAATGAAAGCCAGTGAGTTTACTGCCAATTAATTTCGCATTTTCAGGCTCGCGCGGTACTCTGCCGAATTTCTGCTGTATTTCTTCGTCTCGTTTTTGTTCAAATGAATTTTAATAAAATGTCGTTTAAAAAATGACGAGTTCATTCTTGTTATTTGGATCCTGAAGTTTTTAAAATTGTTTACGGTACCATTCTGGTTTTGAGTGCCATTCTTTACCAATTTTTAGGAATTTTTTTCGGAGTTACAGTGAACGCTTTTACAGTAAGATTGTTCAAATGAATTTTAATGAAATGTCGTTTAAAAAATGACGAGTTCATTCTTGTTATTTGGATCCTGAAGTTTTTAAAATTGTTTACGTACCATTCTGGTTTTGAGTGCCATTCTTTACCAATTTTTAGGAATTTTTTTCGGAGTTACTGTGAACGTTCTTACAGTAAGATTTTACACTCACATTGATTAGTGTGTGAAGTACATGCATTATTATTTAATAGTAAAAACAATCACACGAGTTCTGTATTTTTTATTATTTTTCTGTATTTAACCGGATTCTTTTCTTCTATTTCTAGAACAATGGTTCGAAATTATTATAATATGTGAATAGTATATATCTATATACTAGTTCTGTATACTTTCATCATATATAATTTGTTCACATTTTATTTTGTGCAATATAAATCACGACGGGCGCTAGAATTTTTAATTCTTCTTTTTTCCTGCGTTTTGTATACTTTCTTAAATTTTCGTAATGGTACGAAAACATAAAAATTCATTGAAAAGTTCTTTTCATCCCTAAGATTGTTTTCCTTACGAAGAACGTTTGGTTGCTGAAAAAGACAACAATATTTCTTTTCAAATTTTTTTATTCTGAGGAGATGTTGGATGAGTTTAAAAGTTTATATTAGAAACTTTGCATAGGCGTAGTTTGTGCCTTAGAAAATTATTTTCATCAATACATAAATTGTTCAAATTTTATTTCCTGTCATATAGATCACCACTGGCGCTAGAATTTTTAATTCGACTCTTCTCCTGCGTTTTGTATAGTTCCTTAAATGTTCGTGATATTATGAAAAGACAAGAATTCATTGAAATGGTCTTTTCATCCCTATGATCGTTGTCCTTATGAAGAACGTTTGGTTGCTGAAAAATACAATATTTCTTTTCAATATTTTTTATTGTGAGATGTTTGATGATTTAAAAAGTTTATATTTGGAACTTCGCATAGGTATAGTTTGTGCGATGCTGAGATAAGGGAGGAATTTTTCTTTCTTGATGGAAAATGGTCCTTAGGGTGAAAACGCCCTTAGAAATTTACTTCCACCGTACATAATTTGTTCAAATTTTATTTAGTGTAATAACAATCACGACAGGCGCTAGAATTTTTAATTCGACTTTTTCCCGGCGTTTTGTATAGTTCCTTAAACGTTCATATGAAAAGGCTAGACTTACGAAGGATGTTCTATTACCAAAAACGACAACAAAATTTCTTTTCAATTGTAGTTGACTTCAACCAAAATTGCAGAAATAGAAAAACTGTAAAATTTATCAACTTGTCCAGTAATTCCAGCGTTTCCACTATCTGTCTAAAGTTTAGACGATTCGAAGACGAGTTCAGCGACCCGATTTAAATGACTCCGGAGTGACCATCCCCTCTGTGTACGTATATTCAGCACTCCGGCAAACAGCATTTCGACCCCCATAAATTAGTTGCTCACTGTCTCTAATCTACTGAGAATTACTGCGCGACTTTCCGGACTTGCCGGACGGTCGGACGTGATCTTGGAGCGTTTCCAATACTCCTCGATATTTCTATTCGATTAAGGCAGACGATCACCGCGGCAAGTTAGCGCGCCGGCCACGGTTAAATACTTGATCCAGCAGACTTAAAGGTTGGATCTCTCTCTCCTCGATCGGGGACTTCATTAGCGGAGCTGTTTCGCCGACTACCTTCGGCGGAACCTTCCGGTGAGGGAACCTGCAACTTAAACAAGCTCCCGCTTGTCAATCACGGAGGGAACCATAAATGAGGCGTTGATTTCGACGGAGGGAAACGCGAACTTCGATGGACGCTAATTCTATCCGGCGATTTATCGTTTCGAAACTCTGTCGGATTTCGCCAGACCGAAAGTCGGAGCTGCGGAAAATTCGAAATTGGTTCGTGGGAATGGCTATGATTGAAATATGCCAGGGCTCGGGAAAATTCGAAGTTTATTGAAACAAAATACAACGTTGGTTATCGTCGTGTTGACATAAAAGTCCTGCTACGTGTATTATAAACGCGATTTTATCTAAATTCTGCTTACTCTAAATTTTCTAATTTATCTACTTTCTAAATTATCTAATTTTTCTAAATTTTCTAAATTTTGGTTACGTATGCGTTTTGTATTTGTGTTTTAGTTTTGAGCTTCCTCTTTTAATTGCGTCTACAACTTTTAAATTTGTTTATTAGATAAGTCAAGATGAAAATCAAGAATGGAAAAATGAACACATTCGACATACTCTTTTCTTGCTAATATTTAGATGGTTAAACTGTTATACCTTCATGACTAAAAATCATACGATAATCACTCGGCGGCGGATCTTTATGAAAAGTAAAAAAATGTTTGCATTGATTGCAAGGACAGTGCTCAAGTAAAAGTTTCTTTCTTATTTTAATAATTTTATTAAGCTAATATATTGATATCTTTAAATCTTTTTATTACATCCCCTGCTATAAATTGTACGTATCCATTTTTGTCATAAATGCATATAATCGGCAGTCCAATAATCATCTTGGCTTTATTTTACAACGTAAAGCATCTACTTTCAGGATCCTCAGTTGAATTTTTTCAAAAACGTACTCTTTTCTTTCTCATATTTTTCGATTTGTGGATCGATTTCGACGTTCAAATTACTCCACAAACATTAAAAAACTTTCTTGAAACTAAAATCACCATGAATTTGAAGATTGAAGTCTCTCCTTTCCGACAGTCTTTGAAAACTCGATCCACGATTATTCATCCCCGTGTTATTAATTTTTTAATGAAAAGTCTGCCGTCGCTAAAAAATATTCCAAAAGAGAAAGTACTTCTAGTTTTCCATTTTTTCAAATGATATAGAAGCGTCTTCGATAAAACTGAATAAAAGTTCTGAAAGTGTAAACCTTAAGTTTTCAAATGAGTCCACAATGATCATCGTGTCATTCTTTATCACAAAGTTATACCAATGTATAATCTTTCGAGATAGTGAAAAAGCGATGGTACGTTCTTCTTTCGCAAATTTTTCAACCTTAACCACTCCACCGACATTCAACATTTTATTGAATACTATACTCGCCATGAATTTGAAGATTGAAGTCTCCCCTTTGTGACAGTCTTTGAAAACTCGATCCACGATTATTCATCACCGTGTTATTAATTTTTAATGAAAAGTCTGCCGTCACCAAAAAATATTCCAGGAGATTGGTACCTCCTGTTTTCCATTTTTCTGCATAATGTAGAACCGTTTTTGCTAAAACTGTTCATGTCAGTCTTTATCACGAAGTTATAACAATTTAAATATCAGAAACAGTGCTATCGACGCCCCTATCGTTTCGCACGCTAGTGTATTACTTAACCCGGTGTTGGTGAGGTGGGAAAATGTATCGATGGTGGTAAAGTGGGGTCTCACAGACCCACCGAAATAATATATTTTATTATAGAAATAAATACCTTTTTCATGAATAAAAGATTAGGTATTGCTTAAGAGTCTTGTAATTTTTCAGAGTCAAAACGCAGATCCACGGAATTAAATTTTTATTATTCAAAAATACTCAACTAATGAAACATCTTTACTTTTCAACGAAAATAGGCTCCTTCTAACTTTAACAACGAACGAACTATATATATATATATATATATATATATATATATATATATATATATATCAGTATTTGTTAGGCACTTTGGTATTGGTTTACAAATGGGACATATACATTAAAGTAGCTAATTCGATAATAAACATTTAGTCTTCAGATTCCGAGTTTTCATTTTCTGTAATTGCACAGTCGGAATCTCAACACACTTTACACGTATGCACACTAAGGTCCGCTGCACACATCCGTTTTTTAACGTGCGGCGACCGTGCGGTACCGCAAATGCGGTCTGAAGTACTAGTAATTCAATGCGATGCTGCACATTTGTTTGAATCGTAATTGTGGCATCGCACGTCCGTCTTGCATTCAATATTTGCCGCAGTTCCCCAAAGAAACGCACGGTCGCCGCAATCGCATATACGATCGTCATTACTTTATCGCATATCAGTTGATGTACACGTCCGTTATTCTGCCGCACAATGAACAATATAAACGGTGATACATGTTTAGATATTGAGCTTTTTATTGGTGAAATTAAAAAATATCCTGAAAAATGGCATGTCATAGTTATAGCACGTCTCACCCATGTATCTTATGATGCGACTCTCTTTTATTCTATATAACAGCTCATCAAATGAGGGAATATTCATTCGAAAGTAATTCAAGAATTTTTCAGGATTTTCTCTTAACCCCTTGCCTTACGATTTATTTTACAGTTTTAGTGATTAGAATTTCTTTGTAGCTCATAATTTCTTAGAGAAAGGAGAAAATGTATATCTATTGTATGTCTGTATGTTGTCCAATAGCTGTACATTAACAACAACAAATTAGAATTATATTTCGGTTTAAAGGAAATTAATAACATACATCTTTATTAGACTCTGTTCAGAATCTTCATCGCGTCTCTCAGACGATATCGTAAGCGAAGAGGTTAAATCAGCAAAGGATGTAGGAAAATCTGCCTCGTGTAAATCTCGAATTGATAAAAGGATGCATCCAGTACCGTCTTCTTTGGTTGCAATATTAGTATTTATATACAAAATAGGCAAATGCTCTACGTTTGTTTTGGGACACCTCTATCTTCGATAGTAGTAAAAATCGCAGTGAAAATCGCAGTCATCGCACGTTAACACGTTCACTGCCGTGTCACCCATATATGGGTGACGGAATTATTTGGTTAATATCTGGAAAATGCAAGAAGGTTAAAACGTTACTCAGTGTTACACATTTTAATTCTGTAATAATTATTTTATTAAATATATTGTTTCGATTTTATGAAATTTTTGAGGTCGCTGCTTTGGCAGTCAAAGTGTTAAACAAACGCAAGTGGACGCCTTTCAACTGAACCGCAATTCCGTTGCCGCACGGTCGCCGCACTGTCGCCGCACGTTAAAAAAACGGACGTGTGTAGCGGGCCTAAATGTGTTTACGCAGAACAACCTGTCGTCAATGACGTAAGTAGTAGATTACGGAAGGTACACTCAGGCCCGGCTTGCTGTCACGCGTTGTTACAATGTTACAATAAATTAAAAATCTCTGGGGTCTGTGAGACCCCACCTAACTAACGCCGGGTTAAAGAAACACATCCCTATTTGGTTCCGATGCTTTCCAAACCGATGCCAACAATTTTTCTCATCTCCAAAGATCGGGTATAGTGATCAGAAACTTCAAAGAATGAAACCAGATTATTTGGATTTCGATTGCAGCTCATTATAGTCCGATGGCATGACGTAGGTTGATTGCTCATCGCGCAACAATTTGAAGTTCGTGCGCCCGTTCGTGGAATTCGGCATTCTCTTAAACACGTTTCCCGGTATCGCGAATTTCTATGGACATTATTGTAAATTAGTAACGATTCATCACGGCGCGTCGTACCCAATTAACCGAGGTTCATCAGCCGCGGCATCAGCAGCGTCGCCCAAAAACCATCGTTCGCGCGAAATCCTCCTCCTCCTCCCTCCCCCCCCCCGCCGCTGCGACTTCGTTCACTGGTGGGGTATATAAAATTAACAATTTCGCGCAGCTCAGAGTTTCGCGGTTCCGGCGTACTCTTTCGAGGGTGGCTAGGGGTTGGTAGCCAGGTGGGTAGCTACACTCCGCGACAAAACTATGCTGCTTCGCGAAATTAAGGGGATGAAGTGGATACAAAAAGTATTCGAACACTATATTTCTAATTCCTTGTTGAGCATTCGCATTAATCAACGCGTGTTTCGGTGTGGGCATGAATTTATCACTAAGTTTACGGAGCACTAAAATTGATTATTTTACATTGCTTTATAAAAATAATAAAATTTTATTTACTTAGATCTTCAGCGATTTTTATTGTAATATGTACACAAAAAAATAAATCCATTTAATAATTCCTCACGAATGCCTCCTTACACTCTTAATAATCGTAAATTAAAAATTTTTGAATCCGTCATTATGACGGGCCCCGTAAATCTAGTGTTAGTTTAATATAAATCGTGCTGCAGCGTCGGCCATAAATATTATATTGCGCCTTATGTTTTTGTAATTTGCGTCGTGTGCAGGTCGCATTCGTAGGCGATTCGATGCTGTTATATGTTTTGGGGAGAGTACGATTTCCCTGGCTCCTCGTTTTGAGGTTATATTTGTGTTCTAGGGGTTATTTCAAGAAAAAGATGTATATATAACATGGTGTCAAATTGGCCTGGTTTAGCCGGTAAAGTAGATTTCCTGTTTTTTATAAATTTGCAAATATCTCGGTAACTATGCGAAATATGGCAAAATATCAAGAGACCTTTTTTGTAGAAAATGAAATTTTATTCGCATAATCTTTGCATTGTAGTTGTTATGCAGAATTTGATCTAGTAATGGAAAAATCATGTGAATAGAATGATTTGAGGTTAGGTCGTGGAGGGTTCGGAAATCGTACTCGTGCCTATGTTTTACACCGTTGGCCTCCAACAACGAGTGAGACTCGTGGTAAGAAATTTGAGCCAAAAACAATAAGGACGAGCCTTACTTATGGTACTTCGTTCGGACCAAACGTGAACAACGCGAGCCTGGCTCCTGGTACTTCATTCTTGACAAACGTAAACAACGCTAACACAAAGATTACTAATTTTCTACGAGTTTTCTCAAAATATTGTTAATTTAAATTAAGAATTAATTTACAAATTGTTACTGATACATTATCCAGTTTCAAATTATAAATCATTTTTGTTCACCGATGAATTGATCATAATTACTTCCCAGACATCTTAAAAGTATTAGCTGTGCCCAAACGTGTTTATTATTTAACAATTCCCTTCGTTGCGCCGAAATAAATGGCTCCAAGCGTGATCGACCTTCTTGTTTGTTATGGCCCGAGCAATCGGGACTTAGGTTGTACGGCAAGGGGTTAATATAATTACATTCATTCATCGTTGTTGGAATGATTTAAATTCGCGCGTTGTCTTATGTTGGCGATTCTGTTGTGTGCTTGGGATCGCGTTGTTTTTGTTTCTCCCGCGTCTTCGCTTGTTCGTTGATTTGCCTCCGTATAGTATGCACGCGTTTGATGCGATGCGCGTCCTGTATATTCTGATTAATGTATAAGAACATTCTGAAATTAACTCTAACAATCGTTAATATATTTTTCTATTATTAGAATTAAATTTGACATTCCTAAACATTTGTTGAATAGGTTCTTAGCAATTTCGTTTCGTGACATGTCGCATTCGTAGGCGATTCCATGCTGTTATATATTTTAATATAATTACATTTATTCATCGTTAATATATCTTTCTATAAATTTGACATTCCTAATCATTTTTTGAATAGGTTCTTAGCAATTTCGTTTCGTGCTTCGTAAACTGTTATGCAACTTGGCGCGTGTGTCAGATAACACAAGAAACTTTGGAGCGATTAATGTTGATATTTAAACTGTGATAATTCTGTAGAAAATAAAATAGTTGAACACAAAATCTGGACTGATTTTGAAGATTGAAGCCTCTACTTTAACAATCCATTGTTCATTTTTGTTTAGAATACTTTTGCATGATATAAGAAGTGAGAAAACTAAAGACCAATTTTGTCTGAAAATGCTGCAAATTCGAATATCTCCGAAAACATTCAAAAATTGTTCTCGTAAATAAAACGTAAATAAAACTCGTAAATAAAAATAAAAAAAAATAGATCTGCAGATTGGAGCCTCCTGCTCAGAACGACTCTTTAAAAATTGATGTACGATTTTGTTTTTACTGTTTTATGGAACAAAAAGGGAGATCATTGTTCGTGACTCATTAAAACGACTGAAAAAAATCGTACATCAATTTTTAAGACGTTGTTGTAAAGAGGAAGCTCGAATCTTTAAATCTATGGTAGTTCCGGTCAGGAGAAAAATTTGACATTGTTTTCACAGGCGTTTGAATGCACAGCATTTTCGAGAAAAAACACGTCTTCAGTTTCTCGCCCACTATGTCATGAAAAAAATCTTAGAATATAATAAACGATACATTCGTTAAAGTACAGTCCTCAAGCTTTGAAATGAGTCCAAAATTATTGTTGCAGTATTTTTTTGAAGGAAGTTATTACAGTTTAAATACCTGTGATTCTTGTCCACTTGTTTAGTAAAGACTGTCTTATAGTTCCGTTATGCGTTATGCTCGTGTAACTTTGGAATTCTTTCAAATATTAATTATCACACGATGTTGAAAGAACGTTTTCCACAAGCAAACAGTAACAATTATTGTTAATACACAGCAAACAGAAATTCTCTGATATAATAGGGCGAACGTAGGTAACTGTTACATCAGACACGGTGAGCTGCAATTACTCTTTGACGGTGCATGCTACGAGAGCTATATGCGCTCTTAATTAAGCATAATGATCATGTTATATTTCAAATATTATAATGTAAATATCATCTTGATATATGAAAATTCCATCGAAATAAGTTGAAGTTACTTCATATAAGTCGAAAACATTTGAAGATGGTAGAAATCGTAGTTTTTCATTATTTTTTGTCCTCCATTGAAATATGCGATGCTTCTTACGAGTGATCATTAGTAGACTGCGGATTTGATGCATTGTTGACAGAAATGAATTGGTCGTATGCAAAACATGAAAGTCGTTAGAAAAATTTTAAAAATAAAAGAAAAAATATATTTTCATTTAACTTCAGTTTCTTACAGTTAACTTGGATAAATTCCATCGAAATAAGTTGAAGTTATTTCATATAAGTCGAAAACATTTGAAGATGGTAGAAATCGTAGTTTTTCATGATTTTTCATCCTCTATTGAAATATACGATGCTTCTTACGAGTGATCATTAGTAGACTGCGGATTTGATGCATTGCTGACAGAGATGAATGGGTCATATACAAAACAGGAAAGTCTTGAGAAAAATTTTAAAAATAGAAGAAAAAATATATTTTGAATTAATTTCAGTTTCTTATAGTTAACTTGGACAATGTTTAATCACTGCTAATGATTAGACAGCGGATATTTAAGCAATATAAAAATAATCAACTTCAATTGTTCGAAGTGTTTCAGTTAGGTCTGTGTTTTAAAATTTTTGTAAAAGTGTACTCTATATTTGAACAATTTTAATTTTGCTATTGTTCGAAGTGTTTGAGTTAGATCTGTGTTTTAAAATGTTTTAAAGAAGTGTACTCAAAATCTAAAAATATTCAACTTCAATTGTTCGAAGTGTTTGAGTTAGGTCTGTGTTTTAAAATTTTTGTAAAAGTGTAATGAAGTAGAGTGAAATAAAAATGTATTGTTCTTCTTAAAAGGTCTTGTAGGTTGAAAATAATATAATCGCATTAAAATATTCATCGAAAGCTTTTACTGTTTTGTGTTTCTCCTACTCATTTCTGTTATAAACGTATGACAATCCGCAGTCTTGTCACGATCACGAAAGTCAAACTCCTAAATTGGGTTTCACTCAACAATTTTCCTCGTCAATTGTTCCGATTCAACAATCTTTGTGTAAAAATCCAAAATCTAATCAAAATGTTTCTCTTTTTTTCAGGTGAGTACCTTTTGTCCAGTTTACCTATTACAAGATGATTCACATAGCTGAAATATTTAGGTAAGAACAAGAATTTAGTTGAAGAATCGTTTGCAATTTTATGCAGAAAAATTCTCTTTCAATTTAAAATGTCGAAAATAATCGAATATCCTTAAATTCTTTTCATGTCTTTTCAGTTTTGTATATATGAGCTATTCATTTTTATAATAAGTAAACAATACCTGAGTCTGTAAAATGAAAGCAGTGAAAATATTTAAACTATTTAACAACACTGTTGTATTACTCCCGTTTGAATAAAATGATTAACACTAAACCTACCAAGCATAAAACATATAAAAGTAGAACGACTTATAAAAGCGAGAAGATTGGATTTACTTAAACTTTGTGCGGGTTTCATCACACTATGTGTTGAAATAAAGAAGACAATTTACTCATTTCCCATAAAAGCGTTTTCATAATTTTAAGAATAATGAAATAAAAAACAAGCTACTCCAGCTACTTTGGAGCAGGGAGTACGAACGTATTCCCCTCCGAGAACTGCAAGGTCCCCACCATCGAACCTCTTCCCACTACTACGTATGGCCGTAGAGTTAGTGAGTGCTGCGCACGCCGCGTGATTCACGTGGTGGCAGCTTCCCACTACTATACATTGTATTGATGAAGTCCAAGAGTGGGGGAAGGTGCCTTGAATAGCTCCGGAGCTACTGGTTGGAATTCCTGCTTTAGAGTATAACAATATTTCTTGCTCCAAACGCTTCATAACATTTTCGCTCCATCGTGCCCAATTGTTTCAATCGGTTAAACATAGTATCTTTGTTAATTTAGCGGTTCTCTTCAAGAAACCTAAGAATTCGACTTACAAGTGTCCAAATATTACTGTGAGTGACCAATGTTCAATCTCCACATTTGTAAAACCATCTTCACCATATTCTAAAGCAGGAATGGACACGGTAGGGGCCCCTCAAACCCCTGCTTCTCCCACCAACCTCTCTTTCATGCGCGAGGCCTGCGCATTCTTCGCGACGGGCGAAGCAGTTTCTTCCACTATGGTAACGGCGGATGCTGGTGGGGGACAGTGGGCGCTATTTATGTGGGCGTGCTTATTTATTCGAGAATACCTAATTCGTAAAAATAAAAGAAAACAAAAGATTGCAGCCACAGAACATGACCTATCTAATAAAATCGGACATATTCATATTCGGACAATTCATATGCAACATTATACTATAGCAAATTGTAAACTGTAAACCATGTGGTCGCTAATGACTTCGCTGTTAATGCGAACACATTAAAATAAACTGCAAATAAATAAATAATAAAACGGTCAGTCCAGAAATTTTTAGAACATGCCGTGTATAACATATTTATTACTAGACCTACGTATAATTTTGCCACAGAGTGTAGGGACAGGGGTTCGGTTAGAACCGATGGGGATACTGACGAAAGAACGAACGAACGAACGAACGAACGTAGAAACGAACGAGTGAACGAACGAACGGACAGACAGGGAGAAAAAGAAACAGGATTTCGGGTAGTGCCGGTTGATAAGGGAAATCTTTCGAGCTTGCGGTGCCAACCGACATGTAATTTCACCGAAATAGAGGACGGAATCCTGCAGGGTGCCGGTCGTACCGGTTACGAAGTTACTTTTACGATAGTGCCGGCCGAATGTAAATGGGAACAGTGTCAGAAAGACCGAAGGAGAAAACCGGAACGACGGAAAAGAGAGAGTGGCCGATGTCTGGTGGGATAGAGGTCTGAGTGTAGAAGGGAGGACGTGCCCGTTGGGGAACCTGGAGGACGCAGAAATTGAAGGGAGAGAAGAAACGCTCGGTGACGGTGAATCCGGGACGAGATGGAGAGAGAGTGTGTGGGTGGAAGAGAGGGAATAGAACAGAGAGAGAGAGAGAGAGAGAGAGAGAGTGAGTGAGAGAGATAGGCAAGAGGTGGAAGTAAAGGGGATGAGACCGTCGGAGTTTGTAATTGCAGCGGCTTTAACGCGCTGCTGATGGCCGATGGCACCCGGGACTGGGGTAATGGTCTGCACCAAATGTCTCTTCTTGCTAGAGAGCGGAGACGCCGAGAGAAACTTGAAGGGACGAGGAAACGGTATTCGAGAAGACACCGAACAAGAGAGCCACATGGATTCATCGTCTTTCCTTCTTGCAGACCCATAGCTGCTCTCGGCTTGCCTCTTGAATCGTTCCTTGCGACCTCCCCCTCCCCTCTCTGCCACCATCCGGTCTCGTGTCACAGCTGTTGACATCGACCAATATGTTTCTTTGCTGCTTCTCGCGGGCTCCGATTAGGGCACAGGTCACTGCCGGTGCAACCATGCTTCTAATCGGGTAAACAGTGAAATGAGGACGCCGACTACGGTTGCAACCGGAGAATTCAAAGCTCGGAGAAGATCGAGCATCTTGCGTGACTGTCACTGGTTGTCTTCTGTTTAACAGTTTGACGATCAACACAGTAACCTAAACAATTCAATGACGTCAAAGTAATTTATTCTGTGAAATACAAATTGAAAAGTTAAGATATACAGTGGCGTGCAAAAGTATCCGGACACCCTTTAAAAACGAATAACTTTTTCAAAATTACTTCAAACGGCTTGAGTTCTTTTTGAGATGTTAGAAGAATTAGTTTTCTCGGTAGCGCGTAAATAATTATTTGTACAAATTGCTAATGGTCGAAATTGTGAATAAAAAAGTAAGTCATGATTTTTAACTTCTTTATCAGTGCCTGTAATGAAAATTTAGAATATACCTTTTGTAGATCTCCATAGGTTATATACGTGCGCAAAGTTTCATCGAAGTCGGTTAATGGTTGCTATGAGCTACGAACATTCCAGGATGGGAGCTTAAGGGTGAAAGTCGCAGATTTTCGGTCTTTTCAGGGAATTTTGTCCTTATGTAATCACCTTTAAATGTTTGTAACTCATAACGACGTTAACAAATTTCGATGAAACTTTGTATGTGTAGATAACATACTTAGACCTATACGCGTCTTTTAAATTTTTGTTACAGGCACAGATTAATAAGTTAAAAATCGTGACATTTACTATTTTCGTCGCAATTCCGACCGATAGCAATTTTTAGAAAAAAATATTTACACGCTACCTAGTAAACTGATGCGTGTAACATCTCAAAAAAAAACTCAAGCCGTTAGAACTAATTTTGAAAAAGTTATTCGTTTTTAAAGGGTTTCCGGATACTTTTGCACGCCACTGTATAATATTCAGTGCTGTTCCAACCCCCTTATATTTTACACTCAAATTATTTTTCAATTTTGTAGAAATAATTTCGTCAACCATGTATGCCATGTCAGTCGACGTGTTAATGCTGTTCATCACAGAGGAATTATTGCTGCTCCAAATAATGCACGTGCTCTGCAATTTTTTTTTTTAAATTGCATCAGCTTCACAAGGGTTATTAGCAACTACAAGCTTACAATTAGGTGGTCATTTATACTTTAGATTCGGTTGAATAATTTTGTATCTTTTTCTTTCTTGATGATAAAGATGGCACGCTGTACCTATGTGTTCCATCGTGTTTATTGTGTAGCATTTATTACATTTAGGTTGTTTTTTTATTGTGAAGGATGTTTGGAGACTTTAAAAGTTTATATTTGGATTTTTGCGTAGGTGTAGTTTGTGCAATTGCTGGTGTAATTTATATAGTAGGTGGTTCCGTTGAAGGGCACGGTAAAAATTGTTTGTGAAATACGTACTGGAAATCGACAACAATGGTGAGCCGAGCGAGGGAGTTTTGTACTCATGGCTGTACCTTGAAAATGGGCTGTCACCTAAATAACACGATCTAAGAACAGGTCAGTTGCTCCGCGAACGTTAACCAGTACGTGTTGATCTTGTTGAGCTGCGATAGTGTTAGTGAAATGGTCCTGGGAAGATGGTTTTTCTTAAACAGTGCGGAACTGGGTTAGTGATTTTGCTAAAATGATAGTATTTTTTGCAGATTTAATACTATTGATAGACTTCTGTCATTTTTCTTTGTTTGAATTCATTTAGGTTTTTAATTGTTTGAAGACGTGTATACTTCAAATTAAACTATTTTCATTTTGCTGTTGCTCTAATTACAAGTCTTTGGGATTGATCTGGATTTTAAATTATTTGAAAATGTGTGCTCCAAATTTAGGATGGTTTAGTTTTGTTATCTTTTTATTTTCGGGGATTTGGTTTGAGTTTTACAAAATTTGGAGAAGTGTATACTCTAAATGGTAATAATTTTAATTCTTTTATTTTTGTACTCTTTATGCTTGGTATGGCTTTAGAATTATGTGAGATTGGATATACTAAGTTTAAACAATCTTAATTTTGCTGTTGCTCTAGGTGTTTGGGTTTGATCTGCATTTTTAATTGTTTGAAGACGTGTACTGCAAATTTGAACAATTTTAATTTTTCTATTGTTCGAAGTGTTTGAATTAGGTCTGTGTTTTAAAATGTTTAAGGAAGTGTACTCTAAATTTAAACAATTTTAATTTTCCTATTCGAAGTGTTTGGGTTAGGTCTGTGTTTTAAAATGTTTGATGGAAGTGTACTCTAAATTGAAACAATTTTAATTTTGCTATTGTTCGAAGTGTTTCAATTAGGTCTTTGTTTTAAAGTGTTTGAGGAACTGTACTCTACATTTAAACAATTTTAATTTTGCTATTGTTCGAAGTGTTTGAGTTGGGTTTGTGTTTTAAAATGTTTGAGGAAGTGTACTCTAAATTGAAACAATTTTAATTTTGCTATTGTTCGAAGTGTTTGAATTAGGTCTTTGTTTTAAAGTGTTTGAGGAACTGTACTCTACATTTAAACAATTTTAATTTTGCTATTGTTCGAAGTGTTTGAGTTGGGTTTGTGTTTTAAAATGTTTGAGGAAGTGTACTCTAAATTGAAACAATTTTAATTTTGCTGTTGTTCGAAGTGTTTGAATTAGGTTTGTGTTTTAAAATGTTTGAGGAACTGTACTCTACATTTAAACCATTTTAATTTTGCTATTGTTCGAAGTGTTTGAGTTGGGTTTGTGTTTTAAAATGTTTGAGGAAGTGTACTCTAAATTGAAACAATTTTAATTTTGCTGTTGTTCGAAGTGTTTGAATTAGGTTTGTGTTTTAAAATGTTTGAGGAAGTGTACTCTAAATTGAAACAATTTTAATTTTGCTGTTGCTCTAGGTCTTTGGGTTTGCTATTGATTTTAAAATATTTGATTTTATGTTATACTTTTATATTATTTTTACGTATTAAGAAAGAAAATAAATTTGTATTTCACTCGAGATGGTAATAATTCAGACAGGGAATTTTTATTTTGCATAAATATCCGCCGTCTGGTAATCACCGTTCGTTACTTACATTATAATTTTAATTGAGACAAATCTAGCGAATGACCTTCATACAATTGAAAATCTCGACTAAAAATCAAAAAATTCACGTGAAAAAAGTACTTACAAATGCTGGGCAAAATACTCTCCACTTTTTAAAAAAAATCGTGCTGCTAAAATCGATGGTACACCTGTTTGCATCGTTCTCCGCCAGCAATTCATTCGATTAATGCTTCGCATAAGTATCTCCCACTGAATAAACGACAGTACTCGACGTTGAAATGCTTAAACGACGCGGCACTTCTCCGACTTGGGGAAAAAAATCTACTCGGGCGAAGTGTAGTATATTTACCTGCGAGTAGAGTCGAGACGTAGAGAAAAAGGTCGGTGCTGTTTCTCACGAGCACTTGTTCCACGAGCAATTCGCCCTCGGATACGTAAGAGCCTTCCTCCTTACGCTTGTTAATATTCTCAATATTTCGATTCTCTTCGTTACTATTTGCTCACCGTGATACAATGGGTACAAGTAGGAAAAGATTTATTCGTTCGCCTCTCCTAAATGTTTATTCGAGTGGTACACAAATTAAAGATTTAGACAGGGATCGGTGATTGGATTCATCTTTGACCGTAGCATCAAAGATTCACGTGACAGTGCGTTTCAATCGGACCGATTGAAGACGAAACGTTCTGCTACCATCTATATCAGTATAATCGGTGTCCTTGCATGCCGAATTGAAATCGCCTTTACAGTTTTTGCAGAGTTCTTTTGTGTGCAACATTGCAGAAATTCTTGTGTAAACCTTTCATACTCTCACGCTGACTTAATCTCTTATGAGTATTATAATGTTATTATTGGAAATTTATGCAAAATGAAAATATTCTGCTGCTACTACTGTGTTGCATTCATAATGAACTTCGACAATTTTAAACACTTTTGTAAATTCTGGTGCTATTGTTTTAAATGGCATCTGCTTGTTTCTGTCATAAATGCATGAAATCTGTAGTCTATTTATTACAATTACTTGTATGTCACTATTATTAAAGGATTAATTTTTATGAATTTTCCATTCCTATACTGGGATACCTTCTATTATGAAACTTTCCACTCGCCTTCACATATGTTTAAACAATGTTCACAAATTTTTAGGGAGTAGAACAACACGTTGTGCTTATTACAAGCGATTAACTATAGTTATTTTGTAAACATTGTTTAAACATTTCTGAAGGCGGGTTCAAAATTTCATAATAGAAGGTATCCCAGTATAGAAATGGAAAATTCATAAAGTTCATAAAAATTAATTATTGAATAATAGTGAGATACAAGTAATAGTAATAACTAGACTACAGATTTCATGCATTTATGGCAAAAGTCAGCATAATATGTGAGAAATGCATTAAAATAATTGAAATAGTGCTATTAATTTTCTCTTCTAGAAAATTCTAGGAATAATTTAAAAAATGTTAAATTTTAGAAATGATTTCAAAAAAATTAAATTCTGGAAATGGTTTTAAAAAAGACAATTCTTTAAATAAATCTAAAAAGAAAATTGCAAACATGATTGCCAAAAAGAAAATTCTAGAACTGATTTAAAATAAGAAGATTCATGAAATGATTTCATGAAATGATTTTATAAAATGATTTCATAAAATGATTTCATAAAATGATTTCATAAAATGATTTCATAAAATGATTTCATAAAATGATTTCATAAAATGATTTCATAAAATTATTTTATAAAATGATTTCATAAAATTATTTTATAAAATGATTTCATAAGATCGAATTATGGCATCAATAGAAACTGGAAATGTATCTTCGAAGTACAGTTTAAAAATTTTAGGATTTTCCTGGTGACCTAACCTTGCAAAAAATTGGAAATGAATGGTGCTCAAAAGTGTCGAGTGTCAGTGTACGGTTGGGAAGATACTAAATTGACAATTTGATTTGAAGATATTGTGATACGCGTCGATGACAGTTTTAAGGGTGTCAGTGATACTCGTATGATCCGGCGAAGCCAGCCTTTTAACTCTGAACTAGGACGATGGTGTAGAATGTGCAGTGCGCAATCTTTCAAAATTCGTGTCAAGTGATATCGCGGTAGAAGTATAGCACAGCAATTCGCGATCTTGGACGGTAATGTTCTTGTGCCAAGATATCGAAAACTTGCACCGTAAGTCGGCAGAAATAAGAAACCCTTGTCACCCTTTAATATTTCACTATCGATGCCGCGAGATCTATACTGCTAACTCTGATCTACTCAGAGCTGGGTAAAATGTTGAAATCAAATATTTCAAATTCTATTTTAAATAGTCGTTGTTGTACAACTTAAATAAAATGCTATTTTGAAAGGACAGTAAAATTAGCGTAATTATAATATTTTAATTCTGATGATCTAAAATATTCTGAAACATAAAATGAAATATTTTTATTTTGCTAATCTATAACATAAATGAAATATTTTTATTTTGCTAATTTAAAACATAAAATGAAATATTTTTATTTTGCTAATCTATAACATAAAATTAAATAGTTTTATTTTGCTAATTTAAAACATAAAATGAAATATTTGTATTTTGCTAATCAATAACATAAAATAAGATATTTCAATTTGGCGTTAAATAGTATTTAAAATATTTCTTAAAGATCAAAATAGGTTGAAGAGTCGGGTAATATTAAAATGTAAGAAACCATAATATTTTCGAACTAAATTTTCTTGAAAACGTGACGACAAATGAAAAAATTTAGTCCATATTTTTTATTTCTTTTCTCGTGCAAAATCATCACCTGAAATAAAATCCTCACTATTTTGAAAATCGTTCAGATCAAATAGTATTTTAAAAACTTTTTCCAACAAATTAATATTTTATTATTATAAGTGCACGTATGATTTAAAATAAAATATACTATTTACTATTTGAAATACTATTTTACTCAGCTCTGGATCAATTCGATCACGCCAAAATTTATGTTTCAAGAAACGTTGTCTCGCGAATACATATACATTTATTGTAATTCATTTCTATATTTTAGGAATTGTGCAATATAATACATTATAATAATCAGACGGCGAATTTTATGCATTTTTGGAAAAATGAGAAGATGCAATTTAAAACGACCCTCATTTAAAAATGAATTAAAAAGAAATTTTAATTGTCGAAAGTTCATTTTCCATGTACTAGAGTTACTAACAAAAGAAATTTCTCTCTCCGGTTTTTTCCTCTCCTCTCGCATATTTTAACCACCGAAATTTTTTAAAACGTATTTTATTTAATAAAATGTATTTTATTTTGTAAAATGTATTTTATTTTGTAGAATGTATTCTATTTTGTAGGATGTATCCTATTTTGTAGAATGTATCCTATTTTGTAGAATGTATTCTATTTTGTAGAATGTATTCTATTTTGTAGAATGTATTTTATTTGGTAGATTGTATTTTAGTTTGTAAAATATATTTCATTTTGTAGCATGTATTTCACTTTGTAGAATGTATTTTATTTTGTATAATGTATTTCCCTTTGTATAATGTATTTCACTTTGTAGAATGTATTTTATCTTGTAAAATGTATTTTATTTTGTAAAATGTATTTTATTTAGTAAAATGTATTTTATTTTGTAGAATGTATTTTATTTTGTAGAATTTATTTCATTTTGTGGAATATATTTTATTTTGTAAAATATATTTCACTTTGTAGAATATATTTTATTTTGTAGAATTTATTTCATTTTGTGGAATATATTTTATTTTGTAAAATATATTTCACTTTGTAGAATGTATTTTATTTTGCAGAATGTATTTTATTTTGTAGAGTGTGTTTTATTTTGTGGAATGTCTTTTATTTTATAAAATTGCTTAAATGTGAACAGGGGGTTTTGAAGGTAGATGTGCAGTCTGTTTATTAGTTTCGTAGCGGATCAACATTATGTTGCGATCAGTTCTTTAAGTTAAATATTTGCAATAATATATAACCTATTAGATTCGACTGGCATCGCATAGACTGTGTGTTCAAAGTCTATTAGACTGCTGGAATTCTCAGACTCGCGGAATTCATGGCGCGAGTTGGTTCACAATCGCGGCGTATAGCGTATCTGCAACCCTTTGAACTTCAGATTCGCGGATCATTACAAGCACAGCTGCATTTCCGGAGGATGCACATTAGACCAATGCCAGGCCGGTTGTATTTCGATCGACTGAATCAGGTGGACGAGGAAATCTTACCGAAACCTGTATTATTGTTCTTCTACTAATATTTTACACAAAAAAAAGGAATATGTCATCCTTGATTAAAAAAATTGTACAAAACTCCTTAAGAATTTAGAAACTACGTTACGCCTACATAATAGAAGCTACATGTAACAGTATTGTATTTGCTAAATAAACAATTCGGTTTAAAGCAATAATAAATAAAGAAAACGGAGAAATATCGTGCGACAAATTAGTATCATTGTCAGTAAAATTCTAAATTTATTCGCTGGTCCCCGAGATATTTTTGATTGAATTTTTTAACCTCACTGTTTCGAAAAAATTATTTCAAACATTTTGTACTTCAATGGCTAGAACATTAACACTAAACCTACCACGGTCAAATGACCGGTTTTATATTTTCCAATTATTGAAATTATAAAGACTCATTTATGAAAAATAATTGAATAAATTTCCTTGTCCAAGCATCTATTACATTGAAAATTACGGACAATCTCAATAGCTTTAGTGTCTCCATTTTTATGAAGCAACATTCACCGGATATTTTTAATGCTTGGTAAGTTTAGCGTTAGTTTGTACAATAAAATTTGCAAAAATGGTTATCAAATTTTTGTGAATGGATGAACAAACCCCCACTGTTTAAAATGGTCTTATAAACGTCTTTTTAATCTATGTACAATTATAAATTCTCTGATCATGTAGATATTTAGAAAATTGTTTTGGAAACGGAATTAATATCAATTTAATAATAATAACGGTTGACTAAACAAGATTTTACATTGTTAAAGGAATCGAACAAAAATTAACTCAATAATTATGTTAACTAAAGAAAATCTTAAATAAGAAAACAATTTGTTCCATGATATTTTATAAAATTACGGGAATTAATTTATGAAACTTGTACCATTTGTTTGCAAATAGAATTAAAATGAATACAACTCGAAAAGTTTAATGTTAACATATTTAACACTAAAAATTCTCTACCTCAATTGCAACAAATAAGAGACAGATATTCTGAATTGATATATTTTTTAACGCGATTAACAAATTCCAAATAATGCAACAGTGATTTTGAATTTGTCGGCTGTGTTAACTTTTCTGTATTTCACGTACAGAAATCTTTCGTAAATAAATAAATTCCCCTTCCAGCTGATGACGCATTTACGGAATTACAATGGGACGGGTTTACGAAGTTCTTTATAGGATTTGTGTGTAAATAGAACGCGAATAAAGCCACTAATGGCATTAATTGGAAAAGATTTACAATTGTGAAAAGAATTGTGAAAAGAATTCTAAAAAGAATTGTAAAAAGAATTGTAAGAAGAATTGTATTGCGGGAGAGACGGGAGAGCAATATTCGCGGAAATTTGTTGTATTTCATAACGTTTCCCTTTCAAGTCATGGACCCGTGTATTAGCGAGGACGTAAAGAATTAATCTTGGCCACGGAATGAAGATTAAGTGGGATACCTCAGTGCTGACTGTAAGACTTCGGGGTACGCATAGCTCCCGAGCGAAATGGAGGCTGTTTCAATGAAGGATACGCGAACGAATCCATTTCCAACGCAGAAAAGAGCGACTGGCCCCTTCCCACTTCAGTTTCGACAACAATGGAGCACCCCGTTTTATTCCGTGCAACCGAGAAATAGACTACTGATGCATCGGGTGATCGGAGAAAAGAATTAAGCAATTAAAGAAAAGGAAACATTCACCTAGCTGGAAAATAAATTCTTCACTAATCTCACAAACCACACACCGGAACTGAAATATTGGTAAAATGTTCTGTATAAAATCTTCGAAATTCTCGATTGATGAATAAAACAGGTTTTGTAGAAATTGTAATTGGTTAGAATTGCAAAGAATTGTTTACTAGATGATGGGTAAAAAAGATTTTATGAAAATTGTAATTGGTTAGAATTACAAAGATTACTTTACTATATGATATATGATATATGATATATGATATATGATATATGATATATGATATATGATATATGATATATGATATATGATATATGATATATGATATATGATATATGATATATGATATATGATATATGATATATGATATATGATATATGATATGTGATATATGATATATGATATATGATATGTGATATATGATATATGATATATGATATATGATATATGATATATGATATATGATATATGATATATGATATATGATATATGATATATGATATATGATATATGATATATGATATATGATATATGATATATGATATATGATATATGATATATGATATATGATATATGATATATGATATATGATATATGATATATGATATATGATATATGATATATGATATATGATATATGATATATGATATATGATATATGATATATGATATATGATATATGATATATGATATATGATATATGATATATAAGAGATCCTTTAAAAGTTATAATTGGTCAAAGTTAAAAGAATACGTTTTGTTAATGTGTTTCTGTTATATACATGCTGAAAGTAAAAATAGTCCTGAAATATTATAAAACAACTAGACGGAAAGAATTATTCTCTTTTAATAATAAATGTATGAAACGCTAAAAGTAACCGGTGAACATTCCTTATATAATATAAGACAACAATTCTGAAATACATATCATTCAAACAATTCTCTTTTTCTCTTCTATTAAGGAAACCCGAATATAATTTAGATCAGTCGACTAATTTTTAATGTGTGAATTATTTAATATTTTTGACGTCCACGGTTGATAGAATGATTGACTTTGATACGTATTAATAAAAATCGATATAAATAGAATCTGGATCAATTAGCTAACAATGTGTGGTGCATGAATTTATTAACAATTTCTGACATGCTTCGTTCACAGAACTTTCATCTCATTCCGAAGAAAAATCAGATACTGGCTGAAGCAGCTAACAACTTTCAAACTGTATTATGCGGTTATCTTATGAATTATTTAGTATTTTTCACATCCGCAGTTCGTAGAATCTTTTAATGGCATCCACAGATAACCGCGGAAATAACTATGGTAATTACTTGACTGTTTCTATGAACCAAGATATTTATTCTTCGGAAAAGTATTCTTTGTTCAGTACAGCGTGGAAGAGTATTACGATGAATAGAAAAGAGGAAGAGAGAGAGAGAGAGAGAAAGTGGAAGTGGAGGAGAAAAAACAGAGAGAGAGAGAGAGAATTCTGTATAAAAGGAACAATGTTTATATAAACAAAGAGCCGAAGAGAAAAGTTCAGAGAACCATTACCGTTCCTGTCGTGGAACTCGATATTTTTCAGTTTAAGTACGAAGACAATTATTGAAACGACCCAGTTCTAAAGATCGACTTCACCAATGAGATATAAGAAATCCTGTAACAGTGGTTCTTACCTTGCAATGTTCAATAGCACCGGATTCTAATGAACCAGATTCATCGTCGAGAAGATATTCAAGTTTTCCTCCGTTTGCACAATAATTTACAATCGAAACTTCCGGCTATGGAGAAATCGGAACTGGATTTATCATAATCAAATTGAATCGTACCGTGATATCGCTATTCGAAGGAATCAAAGATTTCTAACAATTATCGGATTGTTAAATCCGCAAGACTTGACACTTCTTTTAATTTATGGTCTGTCAAAAAAGTCTTCGGACACTCTTTAAAGCTACGGTGGCTGACAAAAGTGTTCGCTCGCCCTTTAAATCAGAATAGCTTTCTTAAAATTTGACCAAACCACTTGATTTTTCTTTTAGCAATTAGAAGCATTGATTTAGTAAATCACGTGCAAAAAAGATTTTGAAAAAATTTTAATTAGTAGGAATTACATGAAATGATAAAAATGGCACGTTTTAAAACTTCTTTATTTTAGCCCATAATGAAAATTGAAAATATACCTTTTGTAGATCTATGTTAGTTATACATATAGAAAAATTGTATTTGGTCAGTATTGCAGAGAAAATATTAATAGTCTTTTTTACGATTGTTTTATGTGGGTCTGTGTTGAAAATTTAAAAAATAAGTTTTGTAAATCTGTGTCTATGAGATGTATGTATCTATACGGAATATTACGTGCGAAATATTCAAAATTTTGCTGCCATTTCTGACCTTGTATGACCTTGAAGGTCATTTTGTTGTATACGAATACATTTGTCTTGATACACGCTTTCATATGATATAAAAGAAATATATAGCATTTCGTTTAAAAAAATTGAAGGTCACCTTCATTTTCCAGGAAATAGTGCAGACACAAGAAAATTACATACGCCATTATGTTGCTTACCAAAAACAGTATTACTTTTTCCTCTATCATTTTTTTCTAATATTTATTATTTGCAAGCAATACGCTGGCTAATGATAGCGTGAACACCCTGTATATTATTGACACAGATCTACAAAACGTATTTTTTAAATTTGCATTACAGAGTCAGATGAAAAAGTTGTAAAATCAATACTCACTATATTCTTTCGCAATGCGTGTCAATTACAATTTTCTTGAAATTTTCTTTACACATCATTTAGTAAACTAATTCTTGTAAATTCTTGAAAAAGTTCAAGGTATGTGTTGCTTCCTTAGAAAAGCTACATAATTTTAAATGGTGTATGGAGACTTTTTTGACCGACTGTATTTGTGGTTGGTATTAATTGCTTGCGAATCTTAATGAAGCTTTCTCACCTTATAGAAAGTTGGATCGGATTCTGGAGAAGATAAACATCTCATTAAACTCATGCAAACATTTTTCTAGGCCAAGTTTTGGAACATTGAAAATGCTGTGAATGCATGAAATCTTTATTCTAGCTCAGGAAGTTCCAACGTATTCCCCTTCGAGAACTGCAAGGTCCCCACCATCGAACTTCTTCCCACTACTACGTACAGTCGCGCGGCTCTCGTGGTGGGTGCTTTCCACTACTATACATTATAACGATGAAGTCTAAGAGTGGGGGAAGAACCTAAGCGGGGAAGTTGCCTCAAATAGCTCAGGAGCTACTGGTTGGAACTGCCTGGTTTTCGCTGTTGAGGTAGTTAGAAATGTCTTTCATATTTTCTATGTGAAAATTTAAAGAAGATTGTGAATTCCAAAATATTATTTGAACACTACATTGCCTATTCGCGAGAAATTGTCGATATTTAATCTGTGATAATTTCATTAAAAACCTAGTATAACAGTATAATTGAATTTATGTTAGCGCTTGAAGACTCTAATTTTCCATCCAAAATGATACAAATTGAAACACTTGTAGAAATATTGAAAAATTTTTCTCGTCTCCGAAACCATCGTAGATTTAAAGATGGAAGCTCCCCTTTTACAACGAATTTTTAAAACTTGCTGTACGATTTTGTCTAATTGATTTATTGTGCTTTAAATGAATGGTGTACTTACTACCATCGTTGCAATAATATTAAGGCGCATCGTGTGATGGCCTTACATCGCTACACTTGTTCCCTATTTTTGTTGTATAAAATAGCCAAAAAACATCGTTGATTAATTTCGAAACAGTCGTTGTAAACGAGAAGATTCAATCTTCAAAGCTGTAATAAATTTATTCGAAAAAAAAATTGTTTGATGCTTTTACGGACAATCCAGCTGATAGCATTTTTCACCAAAAAAAATGTCCTGAGTTTTTCACCTACTATATCGTTCACAAATAACTATTCTAGAACAAAATGAACAATAGTCTGCGAAAATAGACAATTCGAGCTTTAAAGCGAGTTCAAATTATATTATTGCACTATTTTTTTTAACGAAATTATTACAATTCAAATATTAATAATTTAGTGTTCAAATACTTTCTAGATCTACTGTATACGTTCTCGTACTTATATTACTATTATTCTGTTTTCGTTAAAAAAGTGGTGCGTGATATTTTTCACAGTACTGGTATTTCGACTGTCCATTAACAATTTAAATTATAGTTGGCTTAAGTAATTAGATGGTTTGGAATAACGATTTTTGAAAATGTGGATTTTGATGCTGAAATTTTGAATTCGTTTAATCTTACAGTTTCATCATAAATGTATCGATCAGTAGTAAAACAATCTGTAGTATAGGGTTTGATTATGTTAAATGCCCTATAAAATGATCAAAAACTAGTTCCTAAACGGTACATTATTAGTATAGTTATGTAGAAAAATTGCAACAGATTGAAAGTGGCATAACTTTGATAAAATTGTTGCACCGAAAAATATTCAGACCATGTCGCTTTGAGATTGTTGAGATTCCGTGTGCCGGCGCGGCGCGTACCGTAGTCTGCGACATTAAAAAAAGGAGCGCAGCGTGCGTTATTGATTAAATTTCCGCGGTTAATTACTCTGGCCAAGGCAAAGCAACTGCCATCATCTGGCAGACGCCCTTAGGTACAGGACATTTCCCTCGAGTGAGACACACAGAAGCATGAACAGCTGCGTCCGTTTGCTTTACGAACTCGCCGTTCGTTCGCTGCAGAATAAAATAATGTTTTGTAAGTCCCAGAGGTTTAGTATCACTGACCGTTCGTCCATGAAAGCAATTCCAACTTCCCTGTCATGCGCTGCCATTGATATAGTTTATTTAAATTTCGACGAATACTATCGCGCGCTGCTCACACGAGGCAATGTCGGTTATTAGCTGTGAAACGAGTTCTATGCGACTTCTTCTTGCACTTGACACACAGTGAAACGAATAGAGACACTGTGGATGAAATAAAACTCACAAAAATACACCAACATGACGCCTATTACATGTTTAACACTAGGTTTACGGGCGTTTCTTATATACCTATCTCTACGAGCACCCGTCAAATTGACGGCTAAACGAAAATACGTATTTTCTTTAAAAAATCGATTTATTCAAATTATGTCTGATTTGAACAATATTAGGCTTCACGTTTAAATAAATAATTAATAAGTAAAAAGTCTTTTTTTTAAACTATCACGGAAATGGTAACAATAATATTGACGGTATAGGGTATCCTTCTAATTCTCCCCTTTCAATATACTCAGAACTTGCACTGTCAGCTTCGCTTTGGTCTAATTCATACTCCTCTTCTTCGGAGGCATCCTCAGAACAATCTTCAGAGATGTTGACAATTTTGTTCAATATTTTATTATATCTCCTGGATTTACTTATGATTGCTAGAAAAGGGGGATTGATCAAAATAAAAAAATACTGTGCCCAAATTCAATTACCCTATTGTAAATACTTACTTATCTTTGAGAAACGTTCTTACACTGTCACTGCAGCAATCATACTGAAGATCGCTCTTGCTTTAGAGGTCTCATCGGCAATAGGCATAAGCGATTTCGTTGAAGACCCAAATAAACACTCAGGCCACACAATCCGCTTTAGTTTACATTATCGAGGCGCGATTGATATAACGAATTGGAGGAGGAGAAAATAAAGACTTTACTTTTATTCTTATATTTATTATTTGATGAATTATTTGACAAACGAAGTAAACATATAAGGATTGTTTATGAAATAAGCTAGCCCGTTAATTTGACGGGTTTCGTAGAGATAGGTATACTACATAGAAATTTGAAAGATTAGAGAGCTTTAGGAAAAAATAATTGTGTGTATAAATTCTTTGGATGAAGTGATTAATTTACGATGCAAAATTGTTCAAATTAATGCTATGGCTTTTGGGGTATTTCATTTCAAGACTTGAAATCCGTCAAATTGACGGGTCCCGTAAACCTAGTGTTAATGAATAGACTGCGGATTTTGATGTCAAGATAAAAATGATATGCCTCGTTTGCAAGAAACAGTAGCAAGATCACTTCTTTCTTTTAAACACTTTATCTGCTGGAAGCGTATTACAGTATTTAACACGTTCAGCGCCATGTCACCCATATCTGGGTGACGGAATTATTTATACACAATTGAAAATTAATTTTTACGTTGGTAGATTGAGTGTACAAAATTTCCTTACGATCTGAGGAATAGAAGAGGTTTGAAACAGTAATTAATATCACAAAACTAAACTTCTTAGTTTTTGTTTTATTAAATATATTGCTTTGATTTTGTGTAATTTTTATGATTGTGGAGTGGGCGCTGAACGTGTTAATCGATAAGTGTCGCCAAATTCTGTACGATAATTGTCGCAAAACAATCCCCACTTCCGCGGGGTATACCCCGTGAGGGGCCGTGAAGCTCCAGAGGCCTCGGTCGTCGAGAAGTGTAACATAATACGGGTAGATTAAATCGGTGAGACAACTACTAATCCAATGATAAAACTTCTTTATTTTTTATTACTTCATAATGAGATTTTCACGAATGCATTTGTAGCATTTTTTTGTTTAAAGTAATACCAAACACGATATAATTCTTATCAGATTTACAATAATTTTCCAGAACTTTCATCGTCCTTTACACAAATAAATATTATATAATAAATTTTGTGGTTTCGGCGCACAGTCTCTCTTGAAAATGATCCATATAGGGATCGAAACGTTGAGAAGAATGTTTAAATAATTGCAAATTTGCTTTTTCTATCATTGATCGAACTGTGCGCCGAAACCACAAAATTTATTATATATTTCATTTTCGATCGAGAGGAATTTTACCTTTACAAGTAAATATTATCGCAATTATATTCTATTTGGTATCATCTTCATTAGAAAAATGCCTCGAATATGTTGGTGATAGTTCCATCAAAAAATAATAAAAAATAAAGAAGTTTAGTCACTGGGTTAGGTGTCGTTTTCACATACCATTTTGATAGCGATGAATATGGTTGGTATGTTCAGAGACTAAAATACTTGTACTAATCCTTAAACTGTATTAAAGTCTTCATTATACTCAACAATAATTTCTCGTGTCAATAACGTGTTACTAAAACTGCAATAATTTTCATATTAACGGTCAAATGTTATTGAGATCAAATTTACTGCTTGATTATTAAGTAGACGATGTTGTAATCGAATTAATGTTAGTTGATACAGTATTTATTCGATAAGTGTCACAATTTACTTGTTACACAAGTGTTGTTTGCACACCGACATATTCGATCCGTATTATGTTACACTTCTCGGCGACCGAGGCCTCTCGAGCTGCGCTGTCCATTTCTACGTTCGGCACAAGTCAAAGAATAGTATACCTGAACACGAAGTGTCGCCGGCTGAATTCGTGGTTTCGACTTTTATAGATTAGATACTGTAATAGGACTTTCAGTAATCGTGTTATACCAAAAGGAAGCTTGAAACTAAACTTACGTTAAATCTGCATTAAAGTTCACTAAAGTTACGTGTGTTGCCTTATAGAAATGGCATTATTGAATTTATTTAGATTTTGTGCGATTTTGATTATAATGCATTTTTTAATGAAGCATCGTATATAATCATTTCCAGTGTAAGCATTTTCAATAATTGTGAAATAAAAAATGTATTTTGAATGCAATACTATTTTTCGTTTTTAATGTACGTTCAAATAATTCTTTCAAATTCTCAAGAATTTTATTTACATAGAAGTTCGATATTTTGCATAAAACTTCTTCTGCAAGTTGCTATATCATATTTTGTGTCTTTCTTGCCACCACTTTTTGGAATGCACTATTTCAACAGAAAATATTCGATCAAAATCGCGAATGTCATTGTTGAAGGAAATATTTGCGCGTATATCAAAAACGAAAAATAGTATTACACATGCGGTCATAGAATTTACATACATGCATTGAATTTGAAATATTTGAAACTGAAATGACACGAGTTGCGAACATTCGCTCGTTTCATCCGTAACATGAGACAAATTCTGCAAAACTGCATCGATATTCCTCACATATTGTTTTCCATGTTTTTATATTTTTTATTGTTATTATAATACAACCTGTCAGCTAAACGATTTTTCGGATGAGAATCCGAATGTAATAATTCTGTGAAACAAAGATTAGTATATCAAAGATTACACATCATTGATCGGAAGTGTTTATCAACGATGATTAAAATAATACCAAACACGATATGATTTGATTAAAATAATACCAAACACGATATAATTCGGATCGTATTTACAATAATTTCCCGAAATTTTCATCCTCCATTACTCAAGTAAATACCATCGAAATTATATCTCATTTGGTATAATTTTCATTAGAAAAATGCCACGAATATGTTTGTGAAAGTTCCATTAAAAAATAATAAAAAATGAAAAAGTTTTGTCACTGTGTTAGGTGTTGTTTTCACACCGACATACTCGACCCATATTATGTTACACTTCTCGGCGACCGAGGCCTTTCGAGCATCGTTGTCCTTTTCTACGTTCGGCTCAAGTCAAAGAATAGTATTATCTGAACTTTAATCGTCGCCGGCCGGACCCGTGATGGCGACGATTACCGATGATATACTGTATTTTTAAAATATCTACGAAAATGAAGATGACTTTATTTTCAGCGACTGTAGATACGTTTTCAATGAGGGCGCGGTATGTTGCATGGACGTCTATATACAACAGACACAACATTTTAGGTTATGTAGTACATTAAAAAAAGGAGAGTAGATAAGGCAAGACCTGAACAAGTTCCAACAATAATAAAAATCGACCATTCATGCATAAAACGATGATATACTATAACTCATATTATAGTGCATGATTTGAATAACATTTGCAACTGTGTTGCAAATCGGAAAGGGTTCGTTTCCGCAATTAATTGTTCGGTAGCATAGAATCGGAGTTTCGACTGTGAAACAGTTGTCTGAAGATATCATCTCTCGCTCGAGTGTATCCGAGGATCAGTCTAGTGAATGATCCTGAGGTTACAGCGCCGTCGCGGCTAACAAATATTGTTTAATGCCGGGTTGGCTGCAGGTGCACCCGCAGGCTTCGTGTTTGCCAGTAAAGGTTGCTACGATGGAGCCAGGTGCAGCATTTGTACTGGTTTGCACAGAGATCAGCCAAAATGTACAAAGGTTAGGGGGGGAGATGTTGGTAGCAAGAGACGTTTCACAGTGCCGGATAAAATGGGCACATAAGAGAAATCTTACTGTGTAGCAGGTGGTTCAGCTTGGCCGATTCGATTTGATGGTCGGCTCTTCAACAGTTAAAAGGAACTCGTCGAATTTTAACCGTTTGTTAAGCACCGCTTTCATTAACACTAAACCTACCACGGTCAAAATGACCGGTTTTCTATTTTACAATTATTGAAATGAGAAAACGATTTCATAGGAAATGACTGAATTGACTTCTTTATTTAAGCACATATTCTTATGGAAACGGTACAAAGTTTAAATAAATTCAATCTTCTCAATTCTGTAAGGCGTTTTATCTGTATATGTTTTGTGGTTGGTCGGTTTAGTGTTAAAATGCTGCTGCAAAGCTAATCTGCATAGATTCGCTTTTTTTGAATATTTCGTTTTATTTCAAGCCTAGATAGTCCCACTTTTTTTTTATAAATGCATAGCTATCAATTCTTTTATTAAGTCTAACATGTATAATGAAACATTGAAAGTTTAGCACCAAAAGTTAATTGTAAAACTTTTGAAAAGATGGAAATGGATCCAATAATGTTACTATACGCAATATTATGTCATAGCAATCTTATAGCTTTGGTGAATTAAGAGCATTTATAGATTCATAAAGGGCCAAATAAATTAAACTGAGATATTATATTAAATATATTATATTATATTAAAATGTAAAAATTATTCAAAAATCAATAAAAATATTGTTTAGTCGCCATTATTGATATTCGGGTGATTATGTCAGTCAGAGTTAGGATAGCAAATCTATTATAATATTTAGTATTTACCTAAAAAGAAAATCATTAACTAGAGAGGAATTATAAATTTGTAGAAATAAAGCTATTTCTACTATAATATTTAGTATTTACCTAAAAAGAATATTATTAACTAAAGAGGAATTGTAAATTTGTAGAAATAAAGCTATTTCTACTATAATATTTAGTATTTACTTAAAAAGAAAATTATTAACTAAAGAGGAATTGTAAATTTGTAGAAATCAAGCTATTTCTACTATAATATTTAGTATTTACCTAATTAATAAAGGCTTAATAAAGGCATTTTTCTAATGAAAATGATACCAAATATACTATGATATTTACTTGTGTAATAAACGATAAAAGTTTTGGACGTAAAGAAGGAAGGACAGCGTGTGGGAAAGAAAAAGACGCGGAGAGCCGCAGTCGCCGGCACAGTTCAAAGGCCCGCGTGTCTGTACAATGTAATGCCAATAAAAAACTTCCATCGTTCATAACACAAATAAATATTATCAGAATTATATCATATTTGATATCATTTGCATTAGAAAAATGCCACGAACGTGTTGGTGAAAGTTTCATGAAAAAATAATAAAAAATAAAGAAGTTTTGAAATTGGATTAGTAGTGATTCACACCGATATGCCCGACCCAGGATCAGATTTCGCGACATGTTTACACTGCTCGGCGACCGAGGCAGCTCAAACTTCACGGCCCTTCCGGCCATACCCCGAAGTGGAAGGAGTAGGCCAAAGGACATAGATCGCAATGTTCCGTTGGACTTAGATCGCGGGGTTACTGTAATTGAAAACATTTTCGGTCACTTATAATCCTTGTTAGTAGCCTGTGGATGTTCATACAGAATAAAAATGTTCTCTATCGATTTCGAGAAAAAGGAGTATCACAAAAATGTGTTCCTCCTCTTAATAATTATAATTATTTAAAAATAATTGTGATTAATCAATTCCTTCCAAAAATGGACTTTCCAAGTAAATGGTCCATATTTTAAGAGAAAACAAATCCTAAATATCATCTTTATTTTAAATGGTTTGATGAGAAAGTCGCCGTGGAGCGTAAAATCTCTGTTAGAAAAATAGCGGGCCAGCACACCGGCGTAACGGGACAGAGTTTTCAGTTGGTGCGGCACGGTTTGGCCTTTTTCTTGGCTTGGTCCACGATTTTCCTCTTTCCCGGGGCTTCCGCGGATACTGTAGCTTCCGGTATTTTGCAGTTTTGCATCCTGATGCAACCGGCGGAGGAATCCGCAGAATTGAGAACGCCGCAAGTCGGGGGTGAATCGTGCTATTGAATATGGCCATGCGGCTCGTATCGAATTCCCAGGGCTCGGCATTATTTCCTCGTGCCAGCCGTGTGCATATTTGCTACCGGTGGGGAATATTTTTTTGTTTATGCGATAGAAAATCGTAACGAGGTGGGGGAAGGATGAGGGGTGGGTTGGGTGGATAGAATACTTACATATTGGATGTTCACCTACGTTCCCGTTCCACGTTCGCCGCGAATCTATTTTCTCCTCGGAATAGAATACGTATTTGCTACCTGGACGATACCCTTAGCCAGCCCCGAACGAAACCTCTGCATCGCGTTCAACCTTAACAACTTCGTATCTGCACTTTTATGCCAGCTTACGTTGCTCGAGCTATTTATTTCCGGTTGGCTACTGATTTCCTGTGCTCGCTGTCTTGAGCTACATCTTCTTTTTCTTCTTCTGTTATTATTCTGTAGCATCACATTACGGGAAGTTTCTCGTATAACGGTAGTAACAACAAGTGATTTTTAAGAATTTTTTTTAGAATAACTATTGTATATCTGGGACCAGGTCTTGTTGGGATGTTAACAGGCAGTCTTGAAGTACAAGCGCTATTTTTTTTAGTTCAATTCTTCTTATCACTTATTGTATAATACGGGTGTTTCTCGGAACTATGTTTTTTAAACTGGCCATTACGATAACTAAAAAACGGCAGTCATGTAGTTAACTGTGGACGAAGCTCACCCATTTCTTTCACTTATAGTATTTTAATATTTTTGCTTATAATATTGTGATATTTTCTTAAACAATATACAGTATTTTATCGATAACTGTCCCAAATACCGGGCCGATAACTGTCCCTGGCAGATAACTGTCCCTGGCCGGACCCTTGTTGTGGACAGTTATCGATAAAATACTGTACGTTGAACTTTTTCATTGATTTGAAGAGGTTTTCTTCAGTTTGTTCCGATTCATAAATTGTTTTAATCTTTTTAGGTATTTTGAGTTTATATCGTCCGTCAGAAAAACAACCTTTTGGTTGATATGAAAAACTCAGGTCGTGGAATTTTTTTTTAAGAAAAACTGTTGGATGTGCCGATTTCTAACTTTGTATATTTGTTAATGTAGGTTTGGAGGATATTGGGGATTCTTTTCATGCAGAAATGTTTATTTATTCAGAAGTTTTAGTATTTTTATTCTAGTAGATTGAAATAATCATCCCCAATGACTAAATTGAAATAATTGTCCCCAATGGATAAATTAAGATAATTGACCCCAATGGCTAAATTGAAATAACTGTTTCTCATGGTTGACCCGAAACGTTTTAATCTTTGTTGAATAGGATGCTTCTTTTTATAAGATCTTTTAATGCTGAATTTAATTCTAAAGGAAAGTGACATGTACTCAATACATTTTTAATGTTTCAAAGACCATAGGATAGCTGGGTTTTTAAATATTCTGTCAGTCCAGTACAAAAATATTACTTTGAGATGATCACATTTAAAGTTTGACGTGCTGTTATAAAATAAATAAAAATGTGCTATTTCGAGACCAGCAAATTTTCTAACTTTTCAAATATGTCTATAATATTTTAGGATTGAAACATATAGGATAAAAACAATAGGAAAGTATTACAATTTTCCGCTCTTTTTAGGTTGTATTTTAATTAATTTTTCCACATAAACTGATTAAAAATTAAAAAATCCAAACGGTTTTACTGTATAATCAATTTCAATCCCAGTGGAACGATAACTTAAACCCTTTTTAACTTCATTTATTCCGTTATATTACAATTTGTACGAAATATTCATAGATGTAAGCAAAAATCGTAACTTCTATAGCTCTCTATCTTACAAACAAATTTGATACCAGCAAAACGATGAGTTAAACCTCCCCTAATTTCACACATACCACAGTACATTACATATTAAACAAGCTTCTCTCATGTTAACTGCAAGAAATAATCAGTTTTTCATAAAAAAGAGATTCCCACAAAAACAAGGAAAAATTTAGAATATTTCAGGCTCTGTATCTTACAAACAAATTTGATACCAGCAAAACGATGACTTAAACCTCCCCTAATTTTACACATACCACCTTGCATTACATATTAAACAAGCTTCTCTCATGTTAACTGCAAGAAATAATCAATTTTTCATGAAAAAGAGATTCTCACAAAGACAAGGAAAAATTTAGAATATTTCAGGCTCTGTATCTTACAAACAAATTTGATACCAGCAAAACGATGACTTAAACCTCCCCTAATTTCACACATACCACATTGCATTACATTTTAAACAAGCTTCTCTCATGTTAACTGCAAGAAATAATCAGTTTTTCATAAAAAAGAGATTCCCACAAAAACAAGGAAAAATTTAGAATATTTCAGGCTCTGTATCTCACAAAAAAATTTGAAACCAGCGAAACGATGACTTAAACCTCCCCTAATTTCACACATACCACATTGCATTACATTTTAAACAAGCTTCTCATGTTAACTGCAAGAAATAGTCAATTTTTCATAAAAAAAGAGATTCTCACAAAGACAAGGAAAAATTTAGAATATTTCAGGCTCTGTATCTTACAAACAAATTTGATACCAGCAAAACGATGACTTAAACCTCCCCTAATTTCACACATACCACATTGCATTACATTTTAAACAAGCTTCTCTCATGTTAACTGCAAGAAATAATCAGTTTTTCATAAAAAAGAGATTCCCACAAAAACAAGGAAAAATTTAGAATATTTCAGGCTCTGTATCTCACAAAAAAATTTGAAACCAGCAAAACGATGACTAAAACCTCCCCTAATTTCACACATACCACATTGCATTACATTTTAAACAAGCTTCCCATGTTAACTGCAAGAAATAACCAATTTTTCATAAAAAAGAGATTCTCACAAAGACAAGGAAAAATTTAGATTATTTCAGGCTCTGTATCTCACAAAAAAATTTGAAACCAGCGAAACGATGACTGAAACTCCCCCTAATTACGCAGCTAATCCATCATAACGGTGTCACCCACCTCAAAAAATGATCAATTACTCGTGGCGCAACTCACCATCAAATAAGCTTCGACAGAATTAACCGTACGTCCATCGCGATCGTCGACAGAGTATCGGCCTGTTATTGTTGTAACCGTTTAAAATATACGAAGAGTAAAAGTTTTATGTGGCATAAAAGTTTCTCGGTGGCATGGTAACTGGCAGCTTCCCGGGAAAAAAATTACAGGCGCAGCGTTCTACGCGAACGGATCGCAATCTGTGAAACGTGCACGGCTCGGGCGTACTTTGCGACTCGGTGGTAGGCTCACGCACACGCGCGCACACATATCCGAATTACCGTGAACGCGTCCCGCAAGATCCATCAAGTACCCAACAACCGCGAAATGGCTCTCGACCAATCTACCGCTAAAATCAGGAAATCGTGGGCGAGGAGGGTAACAAAGAAACAACACCTATCTCCGGTCGCTCTCGAAACGAAGCTTCGACGTATTACAACGACGGCCAGTATTTACTCGTTCTATAGGGCACCACCGTATCACCAGCAGCAAACCTAATGTCGGAAAGATGAAGTTTTACGGTGCTCGAGCGGTTCCCGGGTCGAGAGGAATCGATTGGAAAGCTCGAGTGTGACAAGATCTACTGTAGCGCACCAAATTGATACGCTTTTCCAGTTTTCAATTTTTCCGAGTTCCCCGCGGATCGATCGCCTAGTTAAAAATAGGCCGAAATGTCCCGCGTTTTTCCTTATACACGGTGTTTTGTTTATACACTGTAGTAGCTTTGTTATTTTTCTCTGATATAAAAATTGTCCGCAGGAAATTGTTGTTTGACCGAGAACGAAAGAATCACTACAGTTTGAGGCCGGCGAATATTTTTGATCTCTGAAATGTTTATTTGAACGGAAATGCGCGAAATCTGCGAAAATCAAAGCTGACTGAAATCAGTCCAAATGTTTCTTGCTAAATAAAAATTCTCGAATTAATTTTCTTATTGGTTCTAATTATTTCTAATTTTCAAAAATTAATTGCTAGCACACCTGTGACCGACATTTATTGTTTCTTAGTTGCAATAATATAACTTACTCGTGAATTGATATAACAACTGTATGTATAGAAAAAAACGACAGAATATCACAAAACGTATTGAACTAGATTTTTAATGTTGTCTTATTTTTTGTATTAGCATGGAATAATATCCTTTGCGTAAGAGCCAAAGGGTTGAGAAGAAGACATTGTTCACTGCAGGGAATTAAACATATATAAATATTACAATTTCACGTGATTTTCTCATTTCAGGTAATTTCATAATTAGTCCAGCTATGGCCAATGTTTGGCGTTCATTAATTGCAATAATATAAAGTACAGAAACTCGAAAAGAACAAAAAACTTAACCCTTAGAAGAAAACTATAATCCCATTTTAATTCTTTTTATTAATAGTACATATAGTATTTTATCGATAACTGTCCACAACATGGGTTCGACCGAGGACAGTTATTGGCCACATTTACTTGTGTAATGGACGATGAAAGTTTCGGAAAATTATCGTAAATATGATCCAAATTATATCGTGTTTGGTATTATTTTAATTAGAAATATGCCACAATTGTATTGGTGAAAGTCTAATTAAAAAATAAGTAATAATAAAAAAGTTTTTTCATTGGCATTGCACTGTGAAGATACGTGCGCTATTACACAAGTAAATATCATCGCAATTATATCTTATTTGGTACCATTTTCATTAGAAACATGCCACGAATATGTTGGTGAAAGTTCCATCAAAAAACAATAAACAATAAAGAAGTTCATGGCCCCTCACGGGGTATACGTCGCGGAAGTGGGGATTGTTTTGGGACAGATATCGGCCAGATATTTGGGACAGTTATCGGCCACACATTTGGGACAAATATCGGCCAGATATTTTGGACAGATATCGGCCAGATATTTGGGACAGTTATCGGCCAAATATTTGGTACAGTCATCGGCCAGATATTTTGGACAGATATCGGTCAGATATTTGGGACAGTTATCGGCCAGATATTTGGGACAGTTATCGATAGAATACTTTATTTCTCCCTCAAGCAAAAGGTTGACAAGGAAACACTCTATGTTTCAGTGAAAAATAGGGAAAAGTTAATTTCAGTGTGACATACAGCATTGATACATTGAAAAGGGATCATAACAAAATTTCAGTGAAACGTTTCCATATTTTTCACAATTTTCTTTGTTTCTGTACGCTACAATTACCGTGGATTTTTGTGATGCATTTTCTATCGTATTTATTTTCACAGAGAAGTCAGTTTTTATTAGTTCCTGGTACTTTCGACAGTCACGTTTGACTGCCACTGTGTAAGCTATACGGTAACTTATATTCCGAGAAGCTAGTGTATCAATTCCGATTGTATACAAAATTCATGGCGGAACATTTGAAAACTTCTGTTCAGTTGAACGACTACCATTCCGAGTGGTTTTGTGCAATACCGCTTTGTGTGATCTCCTACAAATGCCGTGCGGCTCCGGGCTTTTGATTAAAAACTGAAACTGTTGGTCTTGGAATATACATTTATATACATTTATATATATATATATATATATATATATACATATATATATATATATATATGTATGTTTGTATGTATGTATGTATGTATGTATGTATGTATATATTGTTATACAGTGTTACAATTGGACTTCGAACTTTGTGTACGACCTGCACGTATAGATTCGCTCTGAGAGTCGATAACAGAACGTGCAATTGAAAATTGAGTTTTCTTTATAATATTCTATGGTTATTGCTCTGTACGGGTATTTCGATAATGAAACGTTTTATATTTCCGTTTTCATTATTTTGAAGCATGCGCTTTATATGAGGTCTCCTTTTATAAGGTACAATCGATTAAAAAAGTGCACAATTTTGTTTGAATTACTTTCATGCTAAATAAAAATTGTGTAAGTCAAATGCAAAGCCAAATAGAATCCCTTTTTTTTAATAGATTGATTATTCTGAAAATAATATATTTATAAGCTCAAATTCTTTTAATTATTTATGATAATATTTGATAAATATTTATGATTGAAAATCGCAGGTTGGTAGTGCGCCTTTAAATTTAATTTGCAATAAACTCTTGAGACTCTTATCTGTTTTCTCTTTATCCACTTACTTTCAAATTGAAAGTGTATTAATGACACAATCGATTAATAAAAGATTTTTAATGCAAGTAATGCTCAAAATGTTTTGCATTACAATTAATTAATTTGCGTGTTCGATCGTTAAGAGCAAGTGATACACTTTCGAGTGTTTCGTGAAACATCATTTTGAATCATCGTTTTGAATCATCGTTTTGAATCATCGTTTTATCGCAGTGTGTAGCACAAGTGAAATTCTCGAACTGCCAAAACGACCGCTACGATTCGCCACTGTTTCCCAATAAATGGAGACGATTAGCGTATTAATTAACGAAACAGCGTATTCGGCGGAAAAGTAAAATCTGTAAAGTTCGAAGACAACCGACTCCGCCTCGCGGCTCGGCTGAAATAAGCGAAACACTTGAAGCTTTTCCTCTCGAGCAAAACTCCAACCGGAAAGGAAAGCATTCCACGGCTCCGGTTTTTCTTTTCGTCATGATCGGAGGAACGGGCATTCTTTCCCGTCGTCTCGGCTTTTTTCATTTGCTTCCCTCATTCGTTTTCAAACGTATACGCAGCGATTCTCTCTCTCTCTCTATTTTATACAGGGTGTCCCCTATTCCGTGAACAACCGACTGGGAAGTAATTCTAATAACACCAGAAGATATGTGCATCTTTTGAAACCATTTAATTTCTATCAAAACCATATCTCTCTGTGAATAATAATAATACTGCGCATTTTATGCATTTGTGACAAAGATGTGTACGTGAAATTATAACATTGAAAAGATTAATAAAATTTAAGAAAGTTAATGTATTATTAACATCTTAGTGGAATGATTAAAGAACCATTGAAATTGTTATTTTCCTCTTTTTTCTTACAATTAATGCAGACAATTTGTATTTTCCATAAAGACCCCAGTCTATCAATAATGACGTTAATCAAGGTGGTAATATTTGGTGACGCACCTTGTATATGTATATATATATATATATATATATATATATATATATATATATATATATATATATACAGGATGTCTCACCCGATTTTGCCATCTTGATTAACGTCAATATTGTTAGATTAGGGTCTTTATGCAAAATATAAATTGTCTGCATTAATTGTAAGAAGCATTCAATCTTTCATAACAATGTTTCAGATAAGAATTAAATGGTGCTGAGTGGGTCATAATTTGGTGTTATTAGTTTATTAGTGGGTGAACGCATTAAGGTCATATGAAGGTCAACTTCGTTTTTCTTTTTAATGGAATTATATACTTTTTATTACATCAATCGATGCAGTTAGACATTCTTTATAAAAAACTATTAATCTATTTATGTTGAAAAATTAGTCGTTTAGGAGATGTTACGATTTCAAAAATGCCGGGATACAAAATGGTCGTTATGTTGAACTTTGACAGTAATAGTGTCTTGGAATTATTTAAATCGAAATATCTCATAAACGACTAATTTTTCAACATAAATAGATTAATACTTTTTTGTTTAAAGAATGTTCAACTGCATCGATTTATGTAAGTATATAATACCATTCAAAAAAACGAAGTTGACCTTCAAATGACCTTAACGCGTTCACCCACGAATAATCTACTAACACAAAATTATGCCCTACTCAGCACCATTTAATTCTTCTCTGAAACATTTGTCGATAGGACTGACAATATGTAGTGAAGAAATCAAGACGTCAAAATCCGGTGAGACACCCTGTACATTGGCTGAATGCCACCGTAAGCATACTTTCTCCACGCACGATCGCTGACTTCTTCGAAGATCTGACTTGCCAATAAAAATCGGCATCCCCTAAACCAGAGTATGGGTCTTCCTCGCCGACTTCCTGCCTCGAGTGTCCCGGTAACTAATGCTCGCGACTCCCGTCGTCGCCGCCATTCTTTTTTTTGCCTAGGTTAACGAGCCCGTTGCCATAAACTTGCCGTTCATGCTTGTTTACGGACGGGGTAACGACGTTCTTCTTTTTTATTGCGTTTACCTAAGAGTTGAGAAACTTTGCTGACATGAAACGTAGGATAGTGCTCCGCCGAAAGTTTCGCGAAAACTACCGCGCCGCTGATGAGGGGAGATCGCGTTGATCATGTACGCTACCAACTTGATTAGGACGAGGACTCCAGAGATCATTTTACGCCGGAAATGTCGAAATACCAATTTTCCGATTATACATATTTTTCAACAGTTTGCACAGTGTTCGATCCTATAGGGGAATTTAGAGGAAAAAATAATGCAGTATTTCATCGATAATTGTCGCCATCACGGGTCCGACCGGCGACAATTAACGTTCAGATGATACTGTTCTTTGACTTGTGCCAAACGTACAAAAGGACAGCGAAGCTCGAGATACCTCGGTCGCCGAGGAGTGTAACATAATACGGGTCGAGTATGTCGGTGTGAAAACAACAATTAACCCAATGACAAAACTTCTTTATTTTTTATTATCTTTTTATGGAACTTTCAACAACATATTCGTGGCATTTACTTGAGTAATGGAGGATGAAAGTTTCGGAAAATTATTGTAAATATGATCCGAATTATATGGTGTTTGGTATCATTTTAATCAGAAAAATGCCACAAATATATTGGAGAAAGTCTCATAAAAAAATAAGTAATAATAAAAAAGTTTTTTTTTGTTGGCATTACACGTGAGCCTTTGAACTGTGCCGCCGACTGCGACTCTCCGCGTATCTTTCTTTCCCATGCGCTGTCCTTCCTTGCGCCCGAAACTTTCATCGTCCATTACTGAAGTAACTACCATCGAAATTATATCTTATTTCGTATCATTTTCATTAGAAAAATGCCACGAATATGTTGGTGAAAGTTCCATCAAAAAGTAATAAAAAATAAAGAAGTTTTGTCATTGGATTAGTAGTGTTCGTATATCGGTCTCACCGATATACTCGACCCGTATTATGTTACGCGTCTCGTTAACCGAGGCCTCTCGAGCTTCATGGCCCTTCAAGGGGTATACCCCGCGGAAGTGGGGATTGTTTTGCGACAATTATCGTTCAGAAGTTCCCGACAATTAACGATAAAATACTGTAACTCCTAAACTAATTAATTTTCTACGTTAGACCCTTATTAGTTTGTTAGAGGCATTAGTCATTTGTAGCTCAATAATAATACTCGTTCGATGTCGATTTATCGTTCTTTTTTAGATCTGGCATACATTTTCGCGGGACCGAGAAAGTTATTGGCGGACCCCGGGTTTCCGACAATTGTTTCAATAAATTGAAGTGGTTGGCAACGCATCAGTTGGATCCGACCACGCGAAAAAAAGAGGAGATTACAATGTAAACATAATGTCCACCGAGGCTTGAACGTTTTCTCTCGCGCAACTGAGCAAATCGCCGGTTCTAGGAGCGTGATTTGTGGCTCTGCGAGCGCTCGTACCCGTTCCGAGTGTATAAAAAATCGTGTTTTTAAGGTTTCATGTCACGCATTCTGTCACGCAATTTTTCTATTCTCATTCTTCCTCTTTTTCTGCGCATAAGCAAATACGCATATCGCATTTCAAGCAACTTCTTTAATTCGTGCGTTCAGTAGAGCCGACGAGATATTCATTGTCTGTGCAGTATAACGGAGCATAATGATGCCATAAAAAGCGTAATCAAATTTTATTCTTTTTTTTACTGCTGGTTCAGCAGTGAATAAAAAACAGAGTTTACACTGCATTGAATTTCATTGAACTTCCTATTTAGAAATTCCCGAAGATTTTTCTGCGTGAGGATGTGCGGTTTAATTTGCAGATGTTTTCGAACAGGTTCAATTTTATTTGATATATTGTTGGTCCGTCAATGAAGTCGAAATTCGTTTAGAATGCATTGAATTTCATTAAACTTCCTCTTTAGATGTTCCTGAACAATTCTGTTGTGCAAAATGCACGGTATAATTACAGATTTTTTGAGAACAGCATGTTCTAAGGATAATAATCATACTCCTTAACAATTAATTTTATTACTTCATTATTCACTTGTCGGGGTGAAATTATGTATTATTTTATTTCAACAATATAATGAAAATATTATTTGAAAATAGTTTATTTCATTTAAACGCCAAATAAAAATAAACTTTTTATGTTATTTGTAAAGTACAAATAATAAAGTATTTAAAATAATTCATTACTTTAATTAATTATGTTATTTCAAATGATTGTTCAACGATATCCTACGACCGAAAGACGTTGTTTGATAAAATACCATTTCATAGAAATAAAAAGATCTGTAAAATTACGAAAACGCAAAAGTATGAGAGACATAAAGAATTTCTAAGACGTGTTCTGAATATTCGACTGTAGACAATAGTGTTTGACTATATTGTTCTGCAGTCAATGCAGCATACGAAGCTGAGCCAAAAGATAGACCCTTATGCACCAGTTCTACCAACTTCCTCAACAGTATGGTGAACCCTTAACGTTTGGTGACACTCGCAAACAAATCTCGGTCAAGTGACTTCTTGACCATTATATTTAATCAATTTGCGTGCGGTCTTTGTACTGTCATCGTCAGCAAATAAGATCCAGACACATTTGTGTCTACTTCAGTATTTAAACTTAAAAATGGTTCTCAGGCACTAGGATTTATTCGAATTATAACAGTCGATTCCTAAAATCTCGTCTTTTTATCATTAGAACTAGAAAAGGGCTGAAAATAAATCATTTTAATTTTGCACTTTTATAATTATAAATGTAAAAAATTCTACATATATTTATTCATTTAAACGTGTTCCACAATGAAATTTAATTGCAATCTCAATAAAATCAGGTTTATAATTTACACAAGGTGAGGCACTTAAAACCGGTCACCTGAAGAACTCGCTTGTTTTTGGAGATAGAAGAAAATGCCGCAGACCATATCTATTTGGTATCGAAGTGCTCATAATCTGATGCTAATAGTTTTTTTGATAGGTGGAGCCGTCAAGGAGAAATGAAGGTCAACTCTGATTTTTAAACTGGAACAGTATGTTTTTCGACTTACATTCTGATAGAGTATTTCGAATACAATGTATTTAGACGAATACAATGACCTATTGTTAATGTCATTCAAGGTCACCCACGATCAACTGCAAGAGAAAATAAATTGTCTCCAAGCACTTTTCGAACACTTCGACGATTCAGGTACAACATGTTATTTACGTACTCACTGCTAGTATAAGTGTTGAAATTGTGTGACCTTGATTGACTTTAATAATAGGTCATTGTATTCGTCTTGCAATACTCTATCAGAATGTAAGTAAAAAAACATACTATTCCATTTAAAAAAAAAAACAGAGTTGACCTTCAATCTCCTTGACGCCTCCACCTATCGAAAAACTATAGTAGCATATGAGCCCTTCGGTACCAAATAAGTTTGGTCTGAGGCATTTTCTTCTATCTCCAAAAACAAGCGTGTTATTCGTGTGGCCGGTTTTAAGTGCCTCACCCTGTATAATGAAATCAGATCTTGTTACTTTTATTACTGGTCACTTCTATTGTTAAAGTCTGACATTACTACAATTTTATTTATACATTTTACACACTATAGTATATGAATTTGTAATGAATGTACATATAGATGAATGATATCCAATTTCATTGAAATATTCTAAAATTGTGAAGAGTGAAATATTTACTAGCACAGCAAAAGAAGTGAAACGATATATAAAAATTATTTGATTTTCTAAAAACTATTTTGCACACATTTGTCAGATTCGTGACCAACGCAAGGTTAATAGTCGCACGTCACGCTGTGTTCAGTATTGTCCCAGTATCCGCACTGGAAACGCATCGCGAAGAGCAACAGAGCCCATAAAGGTTGTCACACGAGCAACAGAGAAGAACGAGAAAAATCAATAGAAACAGCAGTAAAACGATCTTCTATTTTTACTATTTTATATCGAGTTTTTTTTGTTTTTTCCTCCTATCGCTTGTGCAACTGCGTCCCCCGTTACGATACGTCGAATGCACTCCTAGAAACAATGCTTACCTCATCGTTGCACCTGAACATGCACTCGTGTCTATAAAATGTATAGTATACAGCGTGAACCACGAAGCGTGATCAGCTTAGATCATTCTACTATTAGCGGTTCAATCGGAAATCTTTTTAGCTAAATTAACATTGTTCAAGGAGAGCTTCAAGATGATTGTACCAAATTTTTAATCAACCCTTATTTTCCAGAATGTTAAAACAAAGACAAATGTTTCACCAGGTTAAATTGGAGAAGACAGATATAAAGAAATGTAATAATTTTTATATTTAATTGTTAACATGGAATAATATCAACAAACTTGTGAATTACTATAGATCAGGGAGTTCTAACGTATTTCCATACAAGAACTACAAGATCCCCACCATCGAACTGCAAGATCCCCACCATCGAACCAGTGATGCCAGAAATGTCAGCTTTCCGCGCATGCGTATTCGCGCGTGGCATCAGTGCTGTACTAATTTCAAATTTTTGAGAATTCCTTAAGGCCCTGTTTTAAAAATAATGTTTTTCATTCAACATTCACATACTTTCTTTACTTAAAAAAAGTTCGGATTATACAGGATAACATAATATAAAATTTTATTTTATTTGACAGAATCTATAAAGAATACCAACATTTGTTGCAAGACAATAGAAAACTGCCGAGAACCTTTCCAGTATCCAAAATAAAAATATATTTTGTAATTATATAAATAAACAAGTAAATAAAAAATAACGTCCGTTATCTTCAAGTTCTTCTATGGCAGTGCTAGATCTCGGCACGCCACTTAGACGTTTCTCTTTTTTTTGCGCGTATACGTTACTGGATTCCGCGCGCACCGCAGTACGCATGCGCGAAAAGCTGACATTTCTGGCATCACTGCATCGAACTGCAAGGTCTACATCATCGAACCTCTTCCCACTATTACGTACGCCTGTAGAGTTAGTGAGTGCTGCGCGCGCCGCGTGGCTGTCGTGGTGGGAGCTTCCCACTACTATACATTATAACGATGAAGTCTAAGAGTGGGAGCAGTACCTAAGCGGGGAAGGTACCTCGAATCAGTGGTGGTATATGGTCTCGGTTTTCTCGCGCATGCGCGACGATTTTAGCGTCAGTTAAGTACAAAGTTGGGCTATAATGGGGTACCTTAGTCACCCCGCATAGTTTCACAAATTTTTTTTTCGATTTTCAAATATGAATTGACAAGTAGCTCCTTCTCCAATAATAGTTGCCATTATGAAATCGAATATATTAACATTAACTTACCAAAATTTCGAAGTACGGTCGTCTCGTCGTGTCGGCTTGCATTCTTCTGTCCGGTTTCCCGCCAATAACAATTCTCCCCTACTTTCCCCACAAACATAAGACGTACGGTACATTCCTGCATTTAGTCGCGCACGCGCGAAAAAACCGAGACCATATACCATCACTGCCCAGTGATGGGAATGTTGGCGCTTTTCGCGCGCATGCGCGGCGATTTTAGCCTCAGTCAAGCACGAAAATCGGGTACCTTGGTCGCCCCGCTAATTTCGCAAAACTTATTATGATTTGATTTTGAAAAATGATATATATATATATATATATATGTATTAAAATGTAATATATACGTACGTACATAGAATATATAATATATAAACATATAATATTTATGTATCTATGTACAATATAATATAACTTAATCTTCTTCATCATCTTGGGAATAAGAAAGGGAAGGGTACTAAAACAACTTAAAACGAAATATATAATAACAGACCCACTACTTTCGCCCCAATAGTACCTCACAAACTTCGGACGTAGCTTCGGCGCTGCCGAAACTCGCGCATGCGCGTGAAAAGCACCACCATTCCCATCACTGCCACTGCCTCGAATAGCTCCGGAGCTATTGGTTGGAACTGCCTGCTGTAGATGGTGCACAATTTTTCGCTTCTTCATGATTGTCAATTGAAAATTAAAAATATTAGAACCCGTCATTTCGACGGATCCCATAGACCTAATGTTAATGCGGTGCAAAAATGTGAACTATCGAACAGCCTGAATTGTTTCAATACGAGGAGCATCGAAATCGAGATAAGCCACTCGCTGGGGAACGGGAATTGTTCATAACGTGACGGTTACACTCGAAAATCGTATCCAATTACGCGTAATTGTGACTTGCGCAAAATTCGCCGGCCAGCTGCGTGTAGAATGATAACGGGGGTGTTATTCGGCGTGACCCAGAGTTGATTGTCGACAAGTTTCCACACGACCGCAGATAGCGCTTTGTCAAAGTACACGCGAATGCGGTTTAACCAATAAATGTTTGCACATCGACGAACGTTCCATTCACGTTGTAATTTCAAATTCGCCGTTGATGGCACGCGTATGCGTGGCAGATGTCGCCATACCGATTTCTCGAAACTATTTGACCATGAGACGGGAACATACGAGGTGCGGTCGAACTCGCGGTCGAACTGGAAAACGAGATCATTTTGCTGGGAAAAGTCGGTCGGATATGTGATCTGTAATTTTCTTTAAGCAATCCCATTGCCATTCATTTTTTGTTAGCAAATTGGATCAATGATCTGATGTATAGTTTTCTTAAAAACACTTTTTATGACTAATTCTGTTGGCAAATTTGATAGATAATACGATCTGTTATTTTTTTGGAACAATTTCTATTAATTTTATGTGATTTGTCATTTTCTAGAAATTATTTCTTTACGATTTATTTTGCTAGCAAAGTTGGTTTTCTTACAACAATATTCTTTCAAATCATTTTACGTGCAAAGTTAAATAATTGTTATAAACTGTAATTTTCTTGGGATGATTCTTTTGCCGTTAATGTTTCCGGCAAAGTCGATTGTTCTTTTCTTGAAACGATTTTTTTGCAATTAATTTTATTAGCTGAATTCTGCCTGAAATATAATCTGTAATTTTCGTGAAACGATTTCTCTGCGATTCATTTTACTAGTGAAATTAAAAAATTGTGTAAACTGTAATTTTCTTGGGACGATTTCTCTGCGATTAACTTTGTTAGTAAAAATTCATCAATAACGTGTTCTATAATTGTCTTGAAACGATTTCTTTACGATTGATTTTGCTAATCAAAATCGATTGGAAATGTAAATGTAGTTTTCTTGAAATAGTTTGCGATTGATTTTCCCACCAAAAGTCGATTTGAACTACGATATGCAATTGTTTCTTGAAATAATTTTGTGCTAAATTCGAAGTATTTAATGTAGTGAAATATTTAACAAAATGTAATGGTGTTTTTGTCTTTTTTATTTGGAACTTCATGGAGCCCTTGGTAGGTTGAATTATTTTATTTAAAAATTCGAAGATTTTTCAACACTTTCTTAGATAAAGTTTAACCCCTTAGAAATGTTGTCCTCTACAGTAATAAATTCAAATTATATTTTGAACTGACAAAATTAATTTTGTCTGCTTCTGTTTTTAATACATTTTTGATCACGCACCACGTTGTAATTCCTTGTTAAATTATACATAAGCATAATCGCCGCAGGCAATATAATATTCGTAAGCTAATGATACTGTTATATAATTATTAGCACGTATTATAATTTATTACAACTAATCACTGTGTGGTATTGTCAAGAGTTATATTGAAATTAATAAATGCCATCGAACTGATTGCGTACGGTATTATTGAATACTGTATGATTTCAAATATACAGAGTGATCAACGCAATGATTTACAACAATAAAGGCATGTAGAACTCGCTAAAGAAACGGAGATTGTTCTGATGAATGTAGATCAAAAAATGAACACATGATAGAAAAACTAAGTTAATTATTGTCAGGACAAACATGTTCAAAGTAATCTTTATGTATCATAAACAGCAATTATGGTGTCTGACAATTTGTTTAATATTTAAAAATCTCATGCCTCTTTGACTGCAAAATTATTACAAATTTACTATAAGGACTTTCATTACTCTCTAAATAAAGTGAAAATTACCTAAAAATGTGGATATAAAAATTGAAACTGAATATAATAATTAATGATACATACTAAACTGAAGTACAAATAAAACGATCACACCTTTTCTGCATTTCCTTGCAAGTTTGACCTTGAATGGCCTTGAGTCATAGGTAATCGAACTCATCTTAAAACGCTTTTATTGATGGTGAATAAAATAAAGTTGACCTTCATCTCACCTTGGAATGTCCACCGGGAAAAATAAACGTCCCACCACATGGTGTCCTCCTCGGTACTGAACAACTTTCATCTGAAACATTTTTGCGTATAATCAATATATGTATACATCAAATATACTATACTTTCCAAATTTTATAAACCAAATTAAGTCCGTTTTTTTCACATTAAATATAGCTATTATGTTTTAGATGCTGCACTGAACATTTCTCTTATAAGAATCTATCTATAAAATGGTCCAATTAATATTCCAAACAAATTTTTTACTTTGTGTTCCACTTTTACATTCATATATATGTATTTTTACTTCTTCATCTCAGGAAACCTTGCTAGAAAGGAAAACTTTCTAGACAAAACTGAATGTCCCAATAACTATTTATGTAAGGGAATTGCATTAAAGTTGTACATAACAAAAATTCTATATAATATTTGATGACAGTTGCACGTTTTATGAGTAGTCTCCGATTACTGTTGCGGCAGTCTAACATTTTAGTTGTGGTAGGTACAAACTTTTCAAGCGAATGGGGCAATTAGAATTCATTCGACAGCATGAGTAAGTGGCCGGTATCTCCGATCTCAATTTTCCCGTACACTCGGCTTATTTGTCATTGAGGCTAGGCACAATAATGCAATCAGTTTTGGAATCAGGGTCGTATTGCTCGCGGGCACACGGAAGATGCTGGAATTATAACATAAACGTAACGTTTGGCCGCGTTTGCCGAGGAATGCATTGCGAGAGGGCGGCCGGGGTCTATCGGTGGCTTGCCGGAAATGCACAGATAGTGAACCCGGCTCACGTCCGGAATGCTGTAACCAGGCGTCGTAACACGCGGTTCAGTCGTAATTGTAATCCAACCCTCGCCGTCTGTCTCACGTGCGTTGTTCACCGTTCAAACTACCGATCCAAGACACGCTCGATTCGGATGAATTTTCCATTAGACTTGCCAAATTACAGGGCGCCGCGCTGCCCGTCGAGATTTCAAGTATCAAATTGCCCCATCGCTTTTGCTTACGATCGCCTACTACTACTACGCACCATGAATTGATAAAAATCAACAGCATCTGAAATAACTCGTTGCCTGTTGGTTCTATCTAAAAAAAAGTTGAACAAATTCGGTGAACAAAAGTACAGAAACATATCTACGTATTATGTGAAAAACTTCAGAATGAAATGTATCTTACATCGTCTACAATTCGGTGACAGATCGTTTCTGTTTTTAATCATTTATGTATGAAACTTTTACCGAAATATTCGTCACATTTATTCTTATTGATATGACTCCCAACACGACACAATTCGGATTACGTTTACTGGTTTAATACACGATATTGTAGAACCTCTATCATCCGAACAGTTACCTAGCTACAGTGTTACAGTATTTTATCGATAACTGCCCCAAATATCTGGCCGATAACTGCTCCAGAACTATCCCCACTTCCGCGGGGTATACCCCGTGAGGGACCGTGAAGCTCGAGAGGCCTCGGTCACCGAGAAATGTTACATAATACGGGTCGAGTATATCGGTGTGAGACCACTACTAATCCAATGACAAAACTTCCTAATTTTTTATTATTTTTTTATGGAACTTTCATGAATATATTTGTGGCATTTAAAATAATACCAAATACGATATAATTCGGATCATATTTACTATAATTTTCCATTCACTGTCCTTCCTTGTGCCCGAAACTTTCGTCGTCCATTACACAAGTAAATATCATCGCAATTATATCTTATTTGGTATCATTTTCATTCGAAAAATGTCACGAATATGTTGGTAAAAATTTCACAATTAATGTTCTAATACATATCATATTAACATGACAATTCCAATTACAGAAGTATATAAATTCATTCAACAACGAATTCGTATACTTGACAATCGAACTACGAACACGTTTGCACACTATTATTGAATAATAATTCTGAACTGATTTAATTCACAAAATATTAATATACCAATTTGTTGACAAATATACAATTAGAATTAATATTCCAGTACTTTTGACATTCCGTTTGAACAACAGAATTTTAATGTCTTTTTTCTGAAGAATGTCCTGTAGAACTTTTCTTTCACTGTTGCTTTTGAACGATTACAAGTCACTTCACTTTAAAAACATTCATGTACCATAACTTCGACGTTTAGAAACATTTATGACGTTGTCAGTCACTATCATTCGATACTATGTACATGTGTGAAGAAAAATGTTCCCCATCATTCTCATAAAATATCATAAAATGCAGTCTCGCGAAGCATGAACGAATACTGCGATAAACATCAAACTTATAGACATTTTATTGAACGAAATAATATCGTAATGTGTAAAAATATTCTATTGCTGAAAATTTGCATCTACAGTGTGTTTTCTAAGCTACAATTTGTTTAAAAAATACAACGATAAAAGTGATTTTTTCGTTACAATGATGAACTCTGCGAACTTTTTCTTACATGGAAATACTTTTCAAAATTGCACATGCAGATTTTTCAATTTGCTGCTATCTGAACCACGTTAGATAAAAATAAACAGTATAAAACAAAAATGAAATTTTTCTGAATCCTAGTAAATGAAAATCACGTACCAAAAAATTTATTCTAATGGGGAATTGGTGTTTATAAATATTTTCATGAATTTGAGATGGACTTCGAGCGTAGTTGGATATAAAAAATACTTTTAGAGGAAAAAGTTGAATCTTGAATCATCCAGAAAATACAGCAGCATATTTTTAATACAATTATACCCCAGCTCACAATTTGATTTATATATTTTCCAAATAAAAATTAAATGCAAACATTATTATATTTATATCTACAATCTTTTAGTTTAAAACTCATTTGTGATGCATTTTTCTTAGATAAGAAATTTTATAAGTCAAAAGAAATGAAACACTTTGCTGCAAATGAATAGAACAAATTCAACAAATACATGAATGCTTATGCATTTTGTTTACATAAACAAATTCTTGAGGACAGTTTTAAGATGCAATAGAATTAAAATGATAAAAAACTCACTTATGATCTGTGACTCCTCATTTATACTTTTATTGTGTAATGTGAAAATACAGTAACCCCGCGATCTAAGTTCAACCGAACATTGCGATCTATGTCCCTTGGCCTACTCCTTCCACTGCGAGGTATCCTCGAAAGGGCCGTGCAGCTCGAGCTGCCTCGGTCGCCGAGCAGTGTAAACATGCCGCGAAATCTGATCCTGGGTCCGGCATATCGGTGTGAATCACTACTAATCCAATTTCAAAACTTCTTCATTTTTTATTATTTTTTCATGGAACATTCACCAACATATTCGTGGAATTTTTCTAATGAAAATGATACCAAATATGATATAATTTCGATGATATTTACTTGTGTAATCAACGATGGAAGTCTTTTATTCTCATTACATTGTAAGGCCACGCGGGCCTTTGAACTGCCGGCGACTGCGACTCTCCGCCTCTCTTTCTTTCCCATATGCTGTCCTTCTATACGTCCAAAACTTTCATCGTTTATTGCACAAGTAAATATCTTCGGAATTATATCATATTTAGTACCATTTTCATTAGAAAAATGCCACGGATATATTGGTAAAATTTCATTAAAAATAAGTAAAAAAATAAGGAAGTTTTATTATTGCACTAGTATTGTGTCACCGATACGCTATTTTTTGTTGCGCCTTCGGCCTCGCGATCCGCGTTTGTATGTTGTCCTTTTCTACGTTCGGCGCGGTCGACGCGGTCACAAAAGAATAGTGTCCCTTCACGATATAAGTCCCGGCAGAGAACCGAAAGAGGACTTAGATCGCGGGGTTACTGTACATTAAAATCAATTTGAATTGAAAATTGACAGTCTTGTTAAACAGTAGCATGACTTTAACGACAACCATAATATGCGCCGAAGGTAAAAAATGTTCGAAAAGACCGATGGCTACCTGATCTCATTATTCACTCTTTCCTGCATGGCTACAAAGTACGAAGTTCTGACAACCATTAATTTCCACGTACTCAGTTTTCCTTCTTCCTGTCAGTTTTGAGCCATCGTTCGCGATATATTGCCTTTTTCCCTGCCTAACGTACCGATGTGCGATGCACAAGCATTTTTTTCTCCTCTCCTCGAGTAATTAATTGATACTGATACGCCGCGCATCCACCTAACTCATCGCCGAGACGAACCAGTTTTTAATTAAAAATTTTCATACACTGTGCCCCGAACTTCGACGGGTACTTCGACATTACACATCGTACTGCTGTCAATTAATTGAACGTGTCGAAGCAAGCATTCCAATTTATTTTGGCGACTTGCTATGGATTCATCAACCTTTCATTTTTGACATTGGATTTTTTCAGCTGTAGAATAAGACGCAGTTGAATTATTTTAGTTAATTACAAAACTGCGGATCTTTATGCAAAATAAAAGTGTTGTACATCGATTATAAGAAATAAGAGCCAAGTAAACCGTTCTTTATTTTAGTTACCAAGTTTAGTAAGTTGAAAATAATACGTTGAAGCCTCTAAATTTACTTAAACTTTTCGCTATTTTAAATTGCAACCGCCCATTTATCTCATAAATGCATAAAATCCAATTAACAACTTAAGAATGTTTGATAATTAAGCTAAGAATATATATATACACACACACACACATATATATATATATATATATATATATATATATATATATATACACACATACGTATATATAGGGAGTCCCACGTAGCAGATTTCACAATGTTCTAAGTACTTGCGATAATCTGACAAAAAATATTTGCAACAAAAGTTGATCAGTTTTCGATTGGGTATATATTGCAATAAAAAATTTGAAATACATTTTTTTTTATAGTATTATCAAGATCACCTTCATTTTTTTAAATAGCACTTTGTATTTTTGACTTAACAGTATTATAGCCCGTGTCAAGACGAATTTAACGACCTAGTATACCATGACCTTGGGATGACCTTGAAGGTAAAGAAATGAAAATTTCAATAAAACATGACAATCTGCTGGAATAGGTGATAATAACTTGTGTTTATTATTAAGATTCGAAATTACATTCAATTCAGAAACCTTGACTAAATGAACGCAAATGATTTCGTAAAAAAGTCACATAAAATGTTCGAATTAGAATCCGTTTTGGTGTAGGCACAATTCCGTTCTTCGTAGCAAATTTGCATTGGTTGCTCTTACGATACTGTCTTAGCGAAGTTCTTCGCATGCTGTACGGATTCGCTGCTTTAAATGTTCCTTATTTTGTATTGGAACAGCATAAACTATTGACTGTATATGTGTTTGAGTTAGTTAATATTGAAATACAGAAAATTATATTCATGTTTTCGTAGATAGTAGTTATTAGGTCGTAGATCTTCATACAAAATTAAGATTTTCTATATCATTTGTAAGAGACTGGAGTCAAATAGAAAATTCTCATTCTTTCGTTATTAATTTTAGCAAGTTAAAAATAATACATAGATGTTCACAACTTATTTCAATTCTTTGGCTGTTTTAAATTTTACCCACTCATTTCTGTGATACACACAGAAAATCCGCAGTCTAGACATGTTAATTATCCAGTTTCATACATTGTTGGAATGAAAATAGAAGAAGATTTTGTTCACCTGAAAAATTAATGTTTCTGAAGAAGAGAATGGAACATTTAGTTTTAACAAGAGAGCATTATTTTTTGAAACAATTATTTCTGCATACATATATAAATCTTTAAAAATGATAGAAAGTATAGAGCATAAATAACAAGGGTGAGTCATATAAATAAGTTGGTTCCTCCCTTCATGTAATACAATATTTCACAAAAATATTTTAAGCACTAAATACTTCAAAATTTTTAGATGTATCCAGTAAATAATTGTGTAATTAAAAATAATTCCGGAGAAATAAAATAATTGCTGTTAACTGCTATCCAGATTTTAGGGTTGACTCAAATAAAAAAGTGGTATTTCCTTAAAAATACTGTACTATTTTCAAATCGTATTTTAAACACTACTACATGTTGCAGTGTTTTCAACTGTGTACAGTAAACAATTGTATAAATGAATGGAAAATAATCGTCGAGTTGGAATAGTTATTATTTTTTTGTTTGACAAAATTATTTGTTCAGTGATAGATAGATCTATGGATTTAAACAAGTAGTTTAAATTACCAAATGTTGCAAAGTTTTCGGACGCGTTCATCAAACAATTGGAAAAAAAGGAATGGAGAACATTTCTTGGAAAATAAGATTCTTATTTTACCGAGAAGTTCATATTTATTTATAAGCGGGTTAGATTAATAATTCAAATGAACGAAGTCCAGGTTGCCTAAATGAAACTGTGATAAATGTAACCGTGGATATTACAGGGTCACACAGTTTATGCGGTCTGCATTAAATGAAAACGAAGAACGATTTCTGAGAGGATGAAAATCTAAGAGTGGACACAAGTGTATCGAGAAGATGGATGGTTATGCGATGTTTGCATACGGAGAGCTGATAAAGTCATCTGTATACCGTATCAGGAATACTCCACCGAGTCATTCGTGCTTTGTTGAATTTTTTAAAAACGAATTTTTAATGCACATCAACCGAGTGTTGTCTCGAACAAGTGAGGATATAATATGTATATAGTAAACATGACGGATTTAAAATGTATATTACAGTATTTCCTCGATAATCGTCGCCACCACGGGTCCGGCCGGCGACAATTACCGTTCAGATGATCACCCGTATTATGTTACACTTCTCGGCGATCGAGGCCTCTCGAGCTTCATGGCCCCTCACCGGGTATACCCCGCGAAAGGAGGGAGTGTTTTGCGACAATTATCGTTCAGAATTTCACGACAATTAACAATGAAATACTGTATTTGTAAATATTTCATTTTGTATTCCCCACTATAATTTCAATATCCTGAGATTGTTGCTGATTTTATTTAAGATAACATGTACTTGAATATTTCATTTGATGGAATGTATTATAAAAATAACAGATATGGACACTGTCGTGAACAGTTAATACAAACAATTGTTTTAAGTAACAGATACTTGCATATCTTACATGATCAAAATTTCAGATGAATATAATAATAGAATAAAACAATTCAATTCAAACATTTAATATAACAGACAGAATGTATGATAAATATATTAGTACTACAGTTAATTAAATAACCGATACAAGAATGTTTAACTTGATAGAAAAAACGATGACTTTGAGTAATTAAAAATTTACCCTTTCGCAAACACTTAAATTAATCTGATTCAATATGCTCAAATACATAATAAATAAAATGGAATAAAAGTACACACTATAATAAATGCATTAATTATTACATTGCTCAATGTTTTGAGACATCCAGCGAATTTTCTTGTCATTAGAAAGTATTTGTTGTTCCTTGAATATTAAAGTGAGTGAAGATTGTAATTCTATTACACGAAAGAAACTAGCTTGCAGTTGTTTTAATATAATTTACTTCAGATGCAAGGAAATGAGAACACAACCACGGTGGGGATATTAAAGTGGTTTTATTTTAAAATTCTTTTAACTCCATAGTTGAATGGATACCCATTTCATTAGCAAATCCCCTTATGCACTTGACGAACGTTTATGCAAAAAACTTATAGCAAACAGAATGTACTATATCTCTGACGTAATGCAGTTTTATATGATAGAATATTTTCTCATCTCCGACGTGAATGCTAATATTTGGTGACCCACTTTAAGATTATCCTGTATGGAACGTATATTTTCCATTATCTCGAATATATCCCTCGCTGTCCAAAATCGTTGACATAAATTATTAATATTCGAAGTTGTAAACCTATTGTTTTATTTTCATTTCTATTTCTCTTCTTTGGGTTGCACCTATATATCTATTGATCATCAATTTTGAAATATCAATGTAACTTAAACATTCGAATTTGTAAAATACAAACAATTTTTGATGTTTTAAAATTTCTCACAATATATTAATGTTGTATTTTATTTTTTGCTTACGTGTAAAATGTAGTTTTGTCACTCATATGATACAGTAAATTAAAGGTAAAGAAAATTGTAACGGGTAGTAATTAATTTATTGAAAGTCACTGTTCCAGAGATGGGACTATAGAGTATAAAAGATTATAAAACGGTATTAATTTTTTTTTTCGATCTTACAATAGCTATTTCTTTCCAAGATTGCTGATTAATTGTATTTATATTAACTTATCTTAATTCATTCGAAAAGCAAGATCGTAAGACTTACTCTTCGACATCGTTACAAACATGAGATTAAAAAATAAGGAACAATTAGGAACAAGTAGTAGCTTCAGTTTTTCGCCAATATCTCAAAAACTAAGGCTGAGCGACGGTTACATGTATAGGAAAAGTTGTTCAGAATTTTGAATTTTACGACATATTTAAATTTTATCAAAATCGGTGAGGTGGGACCTATTATGCCCAATTACCACTGATATATACACTATAGATACGGTATTGCCATAAGCCAGCTACACAGCTTTTTGGTCCGAATTGAACGTAGATTTGGATGTCAGCGCCGCTATCGTTCGATCGGTGTACTGCACCCCTCGTACTCCTCTCCACCTCCGTGATCCTCTATACTTCGCCATGTGTTTGCGTCCCTCTAGGTGGCGCTGCTTTCAATCGAGTTGATTGGACGCCATTGACACGTTACGAAATAAAAAGTGTCGATGACGTCCAATCAACTCGATTGAAAGCAGCGGCATCTAGAGGGACGCAAACACATGGCGAAGTATAGAGGATCACGGAGGTGAAGAGCAGTGATGGTATATAGTCTCGGTTTTTTCGCGCATGCGCGACTAAATGCAGGAACGTATGTACGTCTTATGTTTGTGGGCAAAGTAGGGGAGAACTGTTATTGGCTCGAAACCGGGCAGAAGAGTGCAAGATACATTTATATATTATATGTACATACACATAAAATTTTAATATAACATACGTATGTTAAACATGCATATCTGAAAATCAAAAAATAATTTGCGAAACTATGCGGGGTGACAGGGTTCCCCATTTTATCCCAACTTTGTACTTTACTGATTCTAAAATCGCCGCGCATTTGCGAGAAAACCGAGACTATATACCATCACTGGTGAAGAGTAGTACTCGTCTCAACACTGGCTATCACATCGTGATAAAAAAAACATAGCATTCCATTTAAAAAAATAGAGTTGACCTTGAAATCTCCTCTATGCCTCCACCCACGCAGAAAATGTTTGTGTCACAATATGTCCCCCTCTATACCGTGTAAGTTTTCTATATAACATTTTTTCATATTATTACAAATAACGGCAATATTCAAACTGGACATAGTTAGTGACCCACCCTGTATATGCTATGGATACGGTATTGCCATAAGCCAGCTACACAGCTTTTTGTCCCGAATTGAACGTAGATTTGGATGCCAGCGCCGCTATCGTTCGACCGGTGTACTGCACCCCTAGTACTCCTCTCCACCTCCGTGATCCTCTATACTTCGCCATGTGTTTGCGTCCCTCTAGGTGGCGCTGCTTTCAATCGAGTTGATTGAACGCCATTGACACGTTACGAAATAAAAAGTGTCGATGACGTCCAATCAACTCGATTGAAAGCAGCGGCACCTTGAGGGACGCAAACACATGGCGAAGTATAGAGGATCACGGAGGTGAAGAGCAGTGATGGTATATGGTCTCGGTTTTTTCGCGCATGCGCGACTAAATGCAGGAACGTATGTACATCTTATGTTTGTGGGGAAAGTAGGGGAGAACTGTTATTGGCTCGAAACCGAGCAGAAGAGTGCAAGATACATTTATATATTATATGTACATACACATAAAATTTTAATATAACATACGTATGTTAAACATGTATATCTGAAAATCAAAAAAAAATTTGCGAAACTGCGGGGTGACAAGGTACCCTATTTTAGATCAACTTTGTACTTCACTGATTCTAAAATCGTCGCGCATGTGCGAGAAAACCGAGACTATATACCATCACTGGTGAAGAGTAGTACTCGTCTCAACACTGGCTATCACATCGTGATAAAAAAAACATAGCATTCCATTTAAAAAAATAGAGTTGACCTTGAAATCTCCTCTATGCCTCCACCCACGCAGAAAATGTTTGTGTCACAATATGTCCCCCTCTATACCGTGTAAGTTTTCTATATAACATTTTTTCATATTATTACAAATAACGGCAATATTCAAACTGGACATAGTTAGTGCCCCACCCTGTATATGCTATGGATACGGTATTGCCATAAGCCAGCTACACAGCTTTTTGTCCCGAATTGAACAGTAGATTTGGATGCCAGCTCCGCTATCGTTCGACCGGTGTACTGTACCCCCCGTACTCCTCTTCGCCCCGTGATCCTCTATACTTCGCCATATGTTTGCGTCCCTCTAGATGGCGCTGCTTTCAATCGAGTTGATTGGACGTCATCGACACTTTTTATTTCGTAGCGTGTCAATGACGTCCAATCAACTCGATCGAAAGCAGCGCCATCTAGAGGGACGCAAACACATGGCGAAGTATAGAGGATCACGGGGGAAGAGGAGTATGAAGGGTACAGTACACCGGTCGAACGATAGCGGCGCTGGCATCCAAATCTACTTTCAATTCGGGACATTTCCAGAATCCGAGTCCCGTATCCATAATATAGAGATCAGGGACAATTACCGTATAAACTTTTAAATTCTCCTAATGTCTTCACTGTTTCCTTTTCCTCCTTCACGTTTTTGTTATAAATGCATCAAACCCTCAGCCTAATGTTCTGTCAATACTTGCAGTTTACACACTGTTCTGGCATTGTATTAACATTAGTTTTACTAGCACACGTCACATATTAAAAATGCAGCACGTACAAATTTAAAACATATTGCATGTTTACCTATGTAAATGGATATAACCCGGACCAAAGCTACTAGAAAAACGTTGTTTGACATGAAAAAAAGCTGTAACAAAATATAATATTGTGCTTCTAAGATATTAGGTTGTCGGGAAAGTTCCCAGCGTTTCCTGCTCGCGGAGTATCTATTATCCTTTTTACTCGAGAAATAAAGTCTTCGTGGGTGAGCAGTCTTCCAGAAACGTTTCAAGCTTGTCGGCCACGTAAGTTACAAGCACTGTACGCATTTTTCCATGGAGAACAGAATCGAGGAATGGATATGAACTGTATTTCAATAGCGTCATGTTTTCTGTTTCGAAATAGACAATAATAGTTGTGCCACTTCGAACAGGAAATTTCAGCCTCGAAAAATACTTTGTTTGGGTTACTGAACAAAATGTGGAAAAGATACTTGGAAAACAGAGAACGTGCGTGGAAATGCATAGGAGAGAGGTGCACATCTACATAAGGAACCAGGAAATGTGCAGTCTTAACAATTTTCGGATTTGGTTAACCGTGAGCTTGAAAATTCACTCATTTTCTGTTTCTATATGTTGTAAAGTACCGCTTTTTATTGAAGTGGAACTTCTTTAGGCGCGTTAGGCGCAAAACCTCGACGCGGTAGGCGTTAAATCTCGACGCGGTAGGAGTAAAACCAATCTGGCGATGAAACAGTGAAACGCTGGAACGATGAAACGCTGAAACGATGAAACGATTTAGTAAAACCTCGACGCGGTAGGAGTAAAACCGATCTGGCGATGAAACGATGAAACGAAATTCTATTCTATCAGCATATACGGTTGAGGGTTCGGCATTGCTTAAAAAGATTATGATAAAATTGCGATGATGCTAAGTGGAGAGTTCAACGTGAACTTTGCATCGGAACAATCAAAATTATTAATAGAATTTTTTAGAATTAAATTAAGATTGGAAATGGTAAATAACTTCTTTCTTTAATTTTTTTTCGTATTTTTATTAACACTTCATGACATTTAATTTTCCATGATTCTATTATTGAAACAATAGACTTGTGATAGCTAAAATATGATATAAATATTCTTGATTCAATTTTGTCTAAATGTCTTGTAAATACTGCATCGATAGTTGTTCCTGATCTTGTTGTCGCTTCATTAGGATTATTACCATTTCCAATCTTAATTTACTTCTAAAAAATTCCATTAATAATTTTGATTGTTCTGATGCAAAGTTCACGTTGAAATCTCCACTTAGCATCATTGGAATTTTATCATAGTCTTTATTAAGCAATGCCGAACACTCAACCGTATATGCTAATTGAATAGAATTTCGTTTCACTGTTTCACTGTTTCATCGTTTCATCGTCAGATCGGTTTTGCTCTTACCGCGTCGAGGTTTTACGCCTACCGCGTCGAGGTTTTACTAAATCGTTTCATCGTTTCATCGCCAGATTGGTTTTACTCCTACCGCGTCGAGGTTTTGCGCCTAACGCACCTAAAGAAGTTTCACTTAAAAAATGTAGTTTAATCATATGTAGTTTGAATTGAAAACTGTTTTTTACCGTTTTTTCTTTTCTAAAAACTAAATATGTCAAACTGTTGCGAATTGGTTCAAGATTACTTTGTATTTCTGTCGTGACGTTATTTCTTAAAAATATGACATAAATCGAGCTAACTCTGTTAGTTTAAAAAATACAATGATTCTGAATGAAATGTTAACCTAGACTTTCGAATAACATGATAGATTACAATTGCTTCGTTGCTGCCAGTTTAAGTTAACACCACAACTGCATGTTCCATTTGAAACAAATTAAATATTTGGAAGATGAACGTGTTATTTGCGTTTGACAATATTTATTACTGTATTTTTTTCTGGATGCGAATATCTCACAGTCCAACCAATTGGTTCAGAATGTGTCGAAACGGGGTCGCATTTTCCCGAACATGGCGCCCATATTGCCGCATTCTCCTTAATGGGTGACGTCGTTGACTTTCAAGCATTGCCAGTGTATCAACTGTATAGCGACGTCCCTAGACAGTAATAACAATTTCATACGGTTAGATAGTTGGACAGTTTACACAGGTAGAGACCCGTTTATTACCTATGCGACTGCCAACCCAGTTCCAGGCTGCTTTCGGTAAATATATTCGGAGTTACTCAATCCACATATGTGCCAAGAAACCCAGCTATTACTAGGATTGAATAGACGATTATCAAGTTAGGCTGTTCGATGGATGGCGCGTGAGATCATAACCGGTAAACCGTGCTGAAATAGGTTAGGCTAGGTACATTTGCCTTGTAACACGTTTCCTAATCACTCTGACGTGGGACGTTAAAGAATAACTTTATTCAGTGATTATACGAACCGCGAATCGTACATCTTGTTTGAACGCTACATAGAGACAACGCTACTTAACACTGTAATTATTAGACTGCAAATCTTTATGCATTCATAGCGTGTGCAGATTTTGGAAATATATGAAAGAATGCATATTGTGAAACACTAATGACATCTATACTCTATGCTTACCGTAAGGAATTTTCTAAATGATAAATCAGGCATGGACAGAAATTGCTCGATCGGAGGTGATTTTCAAGCGTTACCCCCACTACAGCGCACACATTTTAAAAATTCAGGAATGCATGCATATTGTCAAACACTAATGACATCTATAGTCTATGCTTACCAGAAGGGATTTTCTAAATGATAAATCAGGCATGCACAGAAATTGCTCGATCGGAGGTGATTTTCAAGCGTTACCCCCACTCCAGTGCATACATTTTAAAAATTCAGGAATGCATGCATATTGTGAAACACTAATGACATCTATACTCTATGCTTACCGTAAGGAATTTTCTAAATGATAAATCAGGCATGGACAGAAATTGCTCGATCGGAGGTGATTTTCAAACGTTACCCCCACTCCAGTGCACACATTTTAAAAATTCAGCAAAGCATGCATATTGTCAAACACTAATCACATCTATACTCTATGCTTACCGTAAGGAATTTTCTAAATGATAAATCAGGCATGGACAGAAATTGCTCGATCGGAGGTGATTTTCAAGCTTTACCCCCACTCCAGGGCATACATTTTAAAAATTCAGGAATGCATGCATATTGTCAAATACTAATGACATCTATACTCTATGCTTACCGTAAGGAATTTTCTAAATGATAAATCAGGCATGGACAGAAATTGCTCGATCGGAGGTGATTTTCAAGCGTTACCCCCACTCCAGCGCACACATTTTAAAAATTCAGGAATGCATGCATATTGTCAAACACTAATGACATCTATAGTCTATGCTTACCAGAAGGGATTTTCTAAATGATAAATCAGGCATGCACAGAAATTGCTCGATCGGAGGTGATTTTCAAGCGTTACCCCCACTCCAGTGCATACATTTTAAAAATTCAGGAATGCATGCATATTGTGAAACACTAATGACATCTATACTCTATGCTTACCGTAAGGAATTTTCTAAATGATAAATCAGGCATGGACAGAAATTGCTCGATCGGAGGTGATTTTCAAACGTTACCCCCACTCCAGTGCACACATTTTAAAAATTCAGCAAAGCATGCATATTGTCAAACACTAATCACATCTATACTCTATGCTTACCGTAAGGAATTTTCTAAATGATAAATCAGGCATGGACAGAAATTGCTCGATCGGAGGTGATTTTCAAGCTTTACCCCCACTCCAGGGCATACATTTTAAAAATTCAGGAATGCATGCATATTGTCAAATACTAATGACATCTATACTCTATGCTTACCGTAAGGAATTTTCTAAATGATAAATCAGGCATGGACAGAAATTGCTCGATCGGAGGTGATTTTCAAGTGTCACCCCCACTCCAGTGCACACATTTTAAAAATTCAGGAAAGCATGCATATTGTCAAATACTAATCACATCTATTCTCTATGCTTACCGTAAGGAATTTTCTAAATGATAAATCAGGCATGGACAGAAATTGCTCGATCGGAGGTGATTTTCAAGCGTTACCCCCACTCCAGGGCATACATTTTAAAAATTCAGGAATGCATGCATATTGTCAAACACTAATGACATCTATACTCTATGCTTACCGTAAGGAATTTTCTAAATGATAAATCAGGCATGGACAGAAATTGCTCGATCGGAGGTGATTTTCAAACGTTACCCCCACTCCAATGCACACATTTTAAAAATTCAGGAAAGCATGCATATTGTCAAACACTAATCACATCTATAGTCTATGCTTACCGTAAGGAATTTTCTAAATGATAAATCAAGCATGCTCAGAAATTGCTCGATCGGAGACGAGTTTCAAGCGTTACCCCCACTCCACCATAGTTCTCGAGCCACCTAAGGCCCGTACCGTATAAACTAGGACCGTCACAGGGAACGAAACGCGCGGACAGGTGGTGTGGGGGTAACGATTGAAAATCGCCTCCGATTTAGCAACTTTTGCCCATGTCTGATTTATCATTTAGAAAATTCCTTACGGTAAGCATAGAGTATAGTCATTAGTGTTTGACAATATGCATACTTTATTCTATTTTTAAAATATGCACTCTGGAGTGGGGGTAAGGCTTGAAAATCACCACCGATCGAGCAACTTCTGTCCGTGCCTGTGATAAATCCTGTTCGTCATCCTGATTATTGTAAACTAAGCCATCAATTTTAGAATTTATTATAAAGATCCGCAGTCGAGTAATCATATGTTCTACAATTAACGAGCCATTTTAACGTTTCAAAATTGTGGATAAAATACAGGAATAATATAGATATAAAATATATAATATTGGTATAAAATACAGGAATTAAATAAAACTGTGTTGTTTCTTTCAATAATTTTCACAAATTATAACGTAACAGTGCTTTTACATTTTTTAAATATTCATACTGTTTCGCATATAATCTAACTCTTTCTGTCATAAATATATAATATTCTCAGTCTGCTAATGAAGAATGATTCGCAATTTATTTATTTGTTTGAGCTACAGTAATTAAATTGCTATTCAACAATTTATTTGGATTCATTTTAAAACGTGACGCCTCGTCTTAATACCTGAGGTATTACAAAAATATGCACCTGGTTTATGGCTATTGCTTTTACATCGGTTAACTTTTGAATAAAATTTGGATATACTCACGTGCAAATAAATGACTTGTATCGTCAGACATATTGAATTCTCGCGCAGAATAAACGAGCTGGGTGGCACAGTTTTTCCATAAAATTTTTCTGAACCAAATCCGGTAATCCTCGTAATCCTTGTGATTACTTTTTCAACGTTGTCGCCGTGAAATCTCGGTCGAAGCGTTAATTTTTATACGCCTGGCACGCGGAGCACGTTTCAGGGATTCGAATATGGTAGAGATAATTTCAACGGCGACGCAGTTATGTGCTACAACGAAGGGATTCCTTGGAAAAGCCATGGAATTCACAAACACCGGGGATCAAACGAAGATTCTTGCTTAGCCCGATCGTCCTTATGCAAATCCCAGGGAGCTTATGTGTGAACTTGAATGTAAACTGGAGTGACATTCGCCTTAACAAACAAAAGTGAAATTCGCCTTAAATACAGAAATTACGCACTGAAACCTTAAAAGATTCCTCACTGGCAAACTACAATATTTTATCGATAACTGTCCCAAATATCTGATCGATATCTGCCCCAAAACAATCCCCACTTCCACGGGGTATACCCCGTGAAGCTCGAGAGGCCTCGGTCGCCGAGAAGTGTAACTTAATACGGGTCGAGTATATCGGTGTGAGACCACTACTAATCCAATGACAAAACTTCTTTATTTTTTATTATTTTTTTATGGAACTTTTACCAACATATTCGTAGCATGTTCCTAATGAAAATGATACGAAATAAGATATAATTGCGATGATATTTACTTATGTAATGGACCATGAAAGTTTCGGACGCAAGGAAGGACAGTGTATGGGACAGAAAGCGACGCGGAGAGTCGCGGTCGCCGGCATAGTTCAAAAGCGCGCGTGTCTTCACAGTGTAATGCCAATAAAAAACCATTTTTATTATTACTTATTTTTTTATTCGGCCTTCAACAATATATTTGCGCCATTTTTCTGATTAAAATAATAATCAGAAAATAAATTACAATAATTTTCCGATACTTTCATCGTCCATTACTCAAGCAAATACCATCGGAATTATATCTTGTTTGGTATCATTTTCATTAGAAAAATGCCACGAATATGTTGGTGAAAGTTCCATCAAAAAATAATAAAAAATAAAGAAATTTTGTCATTGGATTAGTAGTGGTCTTACCGATATACTCGACCCATCGATCGACTGTCGAGCTTCACGGCAACTCTTGGGGTATACCCGCGGAAGGAGGGATTGTTTTGCGACAATTATCGTACAGAAGTTCACGACAATTAACAATGAAATACTATAATTAATATCGCACAGCTTTATTACTATTGTACACATGCGTCGTGTTTCGAGACAGAGCAGAAGAAGATAGAGGTAAGAATCATAGAGTATACAAAAGAATAGAAAGAGGACGCGCAGACAGCTGAGTGGACGCGGTGAATGTAACATATAGAACTTATTCTTAATACACACTTTCGAGGAAAATAAAATATTGAGTTAAAGCACAAAATTGTAAACAATATAATGTAAAATACATCATTTAGAAATCTTGATTCGCAGTCACAAAACAAAAATCCCAAACGTATCCTAAAAATAGTATCCAAATAGAGATTACAGAAGAAAAACGTTGTACTTCGAAGCCATGTATCTGAAAACATTTCTCCACTTTGCTCGTAAGAAAAATACCAAGCTCGAACATTACCCAACATATCCCAGAAAACGGCATTTAAAAATCTGGATTCGTGATATTGGAAAAAATGTCCGATCTCCTTAAAAGCGTCGTTAAAACCGTGGAATCCCAGGTTGGTACAGTTCCTTATTCGTTATTCACCGTCCGTTTCGATAGAAAAGAAATAAGTTTCGCGGTTAAAGCGGCTTGCCTGGGGTCCGATAGTTCGCTGAATGATTATTCGTCGTTCGCTTTAAACTGGTCTCAATAGTAATTTCAAAGCGTCGCGTCGCGTCGCGTCGACGACGACGACGTCGACGTCAACATTTTCAGCCGAAGCCGTAAAGTCCGTCGACCGATGCGAGGGATTACGGGAAACCGCCGTCTGCCGTTCCTCGAAGAGGAGCCGCCTCCGTCCTCTAGCAAGGTGGAAATTCCCGAAAGCTCACGCACGGGTTTCAGTCAAAGGTGTGGAACCGTCCACGTGAAGTGGTCCCAAAGCGCGGGCTAGGTACTTAACGCAGCCGGTATGCATAAATAACGGGCCCGGTGAACCGTATAACTTTCCGCGACGGTCCGCAACTCCGCTCGGCTGTCTTTAGTGCCGACGCAAAGTTGAAATTAATTCATTTTGTGCCCTAGTTGGCCGCCCTACCGTCGTACACGAATAACGCGACTCATTTGTGGCACGTCATACATATTCATTCCAGGTTCTCTCTCTCTCTCTCTCTCTCTCTCTCTCTCTCTCTCTGTCGCCGCTATCGCCACTCGCCACGGTACATCCTTCGCGCACGACCATATTGCCCCACTTAAAAGCTTCTCACGTAGATCGTGGAACCATCGATGTGTACACGCTCCCGCCGAATTTGTTCTCTGACCATCACCCTTCCTGGGCTCCCGTATGATCTATGGTTCTCTTGCGGAAAGCGTCCTTTGCGCCGCATAGTAAGCTAACAAAAGTACAGGGTGTATAAAAAGTAATGGTCATCCGTTCTAGGAGTGAATCTACACCTCTGGATCGGTGGAATTTGTAAGAGAAACTTGCCGCAAAATTGTTTGTAACAAAGAAAATTGTTGTTAAAGCTTTTTTTACATCAACGCCTTCTACTCATCTAGAAGAGAAAAGAAAAGTTTGGAAGGAGCCTATGTGGAAAATAAATAGTTATTGAGATATAAGCTGTTAAAGTTTTTGCAAAATCTTGCATAACATAAAATCCATTTAAAAAAACAAAGTTGACCTTCAAATGACCTTGGAAATGCCACAGAAATAAAAAACTGATACTGCCCCCTCTTCCCCCCTCGAAATCCTTGGACACGTGTTTTACACTTTTTTAATATCTTTCATACTTTTCGAGATATTCGGCTGGAAAGTTTTCAAATGAACACCCTGTAGACGCACCATTAATGGTATTATTCGGGACGCTTACATAAAATTGTAGCATAAAAGGCAATAACGATTTCATCATTTAATTATATTATATAGTGTTTTTGGAGGAATGTAGATAAAGGAGAACAGTTCATAATAAAATGCACCTTTACAAAATGATATTCAAAAAACGAAAATTAGCGAAAACTTACGGGGTCAATTCTACCCTCTCGAGGGCTATTTTTTGTTGAAAAAATTGCTAATCGCCCTTGTACACATAGTTCGATTAGCCCTGGTGCACACCGTTCGGCTTAATTTCAACCACAAACAGACTTTTCTTTTTAATTACACTTGTTGTTATTGGGCTATATAAATTAATTTGACATCAACAATTTATATATGTAATAATATGTATATATTGCGGTCAGATTAAAAGTAAAAGTCTAACCCAGAAGAACCTACATGAAATCCAACAATTAATTTAACAATATCAACTCTTCACGAGTTTTATAACAGAAATTAGTAAAACACTACTGCAAATACTAAAGGGTATATTTCATCTTATTTGATGTCAAAACATTGCAAAATAGTATTTCATGCATCAGATTGTAAAAATAGAAACGCTTTCATTCATCCACTAAGTTATTAAAATAGAAATGTTTTATTATTACACTGAAATTCCCTTTGTTCTTTAAAATGATAAATTTTTAACCGAACGTATGATTTGTATTAATTAATTCACTTTTAATATTCACTTTAATATGTTATAAATAGACTGCCTATTTTTATGCAAAATGAAACTTGTCCAAATTATTTGTAAGAAAGCGAAAGTTTATGAAAACGTATTTTTTCTTTTAATCATTTGAAGAAATCGAAAATAATATAATAGTATGCTTAAATTGTTTTAATATTTTCAAGTTTTAAATAAAACACCAGAACAGAGGAATTTGAACAAATCGATATAACATATGAACATTAGTGAAGAACATAGAATAAACCATCAAAGATTGGTTTTGGTCAAGCAGCATCAACCACCTGAACTTCCTAATCTTTAACATTTTATTTGCACACTTGAAATAAAAAATGTGCTATCAGTTATCATTATGACTAAAAATCTTTGGACAACATGAAGAAAATTATGTAAAAAAAAGAACAGTAAAAGAAAAATGAGAAATTCGACTTCGTAAGGATTAATGGTATGGTGTTCTGTCAGTTACCGTTATTATAAAAAATCTTGGAATAAGATGAAGAAAAATAATTTTCAAAAATAGCAGTACAACGGAAATGAGAAATTCGACTCCGGAAGGGTTGAATGGTATTTGAAGTATTTTTTAAAAATTCCACCGAGTCTGGTCGATAGTTTTCCTATGTAGTAGCATCGAACGCGACGAACAAGGGGGTTGTTTACGATTCCCGGATGCTGTCGTAGGAAAACCTTCGTTTTTACGGGGCTCGGTCTCGCGCAGTGGACCGGCGATCTTAACGTCTACTGCACAACACACTCTCCTTTGTTTTTTTGCGGGCGTGGGGGTTTCCATTTCCGTGGAAAGAATTGGTTTCTTGGCCTCCTTTGTAAAATTTAATTTATACCCCTGTGGGAGGCCCTGCCACGAGGGCGTGTGGGGTGGATACGGCCTTTGCAACCAAGTGGATCCAATTCCTGAGGAACAGGAACTTAATAGATCGTGCTCTTATGTAATATTCCTCCACCCCCCCCCCCCCCGTTGTCGTTTTTATCTTTATTTCCAATAACACCAGGAATTACAGGCCGCTGACGCGACACGCTGACTCTAAACGCTCGAGCAATAACGAGCCGTTAATGCCCGGATAGCTCCGAGCATTATCTTACCTTTTCCCGTAATCGCCCGACTACAGCCCTGATTTATCGGAGTGTTTCCTCGGTGACGGCGTAATAAATGAAATTCAAGCGACGATGCTCTCAGCCTTTTATTCTTCGTTCGTGTTGTGTCGCAGATAAAATGTTGCATTTTAACAGTCACGACTGACGTATGAGAACATCTTCGATATTCGTGCGGAGACACATTGCTGGATTTTTATTTTCTTGCGAACACGCGTCGGAATGTTTCTATTCTTTCGGGTGTAGACGCCTGTCAGGGTATCTGCAGATTTTATTTTGTTTTGGAAATGTAGCAGGATCGGGTCTTTTTTAGCTCTTTCCTTATAGGTGTTTAGGGGTAGTTTTATTTTAGTTTATTACGTGCGCTCGTTGGGACAGTTTTATTTGCAAACACAGAAGGATATTATGGCGACTATTGAATTATGAAAAGATGGAAAAAGGAGAAGGAAGCGTTTCGTCCTGGGCCCCTTAGAGGACTCGTCAGTAAGGCTATCTAGCGGACCCGTGCCTTAAACGTGGGGTGTCGTAAGGACAGTTTCGGACGGTATACAGGGTGTCCCACATAAATGGGAACACCTAAATATCTGTCGTATTTACAGTCTTATTAGAAAACTTCAGAGGACAAAGTGACACTATTGCCGGAGGGCAAATATAATGGTAAAGAAACAAATTTTTTATGTCGTGTTTTTTAATGAAATTTCAAGGTCACCGATGTTTTTTTAAATGGAATAGTATATTTTTGTACGATAACACGATAGACAATAAAAAACTGAATTTAGTGGATACCACCTTTTTGACCTTGAAATGACCTTGAGCAAGAATAATCATGTTGGAGCGCATAAAATGTGAAGGTTTATAATTTACGTGTTTCAGCAAAGATTACGCGTTGTTTACGTCGGGTTGACCTTTACATATCATAATAAATGTTCGAAATGTTGACCATCCTCATTTATGCAATATTGCAATCTTGCATTAAATGATCTGTAGGCATTGTCGACTTCCTGAGGAGTAATTGAAGCACATGCTGCAGTAATCCTTTGCCGCATATCCTCTGGCGTTGTGGGTTTATCTTTGTACACAATACATTTTATCTTGCCCCATAGATAAAAGTCCAATGGTGTCAGATCCGGAGAACGGGCTGGCCATGGAATTGTTCCTCGTCGCCCAATCCAGCGTCCAGGATATTTCGTATTTAGCACCGTCCTAGCAACTTTAGAATAATGCTCTGGACAACCATCATGTTGAAACCACATGCGCTCCCGATCGAATAACGTAATTTCTTCTAAAAGACCCGACAAATCCTGGCGTACAAATGCAGCATACTTTATACCAGTAAGAGTTCCTTGTATAAATTTTTTCGACGTTCAATTACGTCACGGGAAATCGACAATGCCAACAGATAATTTAATGCAAGATTGCAATATTGCATAAATGAGGATGTTTAACATTTCGAACATTTATTATGATATGTACAGTTCAACCCGCCGTAAACAACGCGTAATCTTTGCTGAAACACGTAAGTTTTAAACTTCCACATTTTATCCGCTCCAACACGATTATTATTGCTCAAGGTCATTCCAAAGTCAAAAAGGTGGTATCCACTAAATTCAGTTTTTTACTGTCTATCGTGCCATCGTATAAAAATATACTATTCCATTTAAAAAAAACATCGGTGACCTTGAAATTTCATTAAAAACACGACATAAAAAATTTTTTTCTTTACCATTATATTTGCCCCCTGCAATAGTGTCACTTTGTCCTCTGAAGTTTTCTGATAGGACTCTAAATACGAGAGATATTTAGGTGTTCCTATTTATGTGGGACATCCTGTATATACGCACAGAGGAAGATTTAGGTAGTAGCGGGAAAGGTGTTGTCATACTGTCCCCCTGTTGACGAGCATAGGAAGTAGCCGCCACATTACCCCGTTGCCAGTGGTCAACGATATCTGGACAAATTTTCCCTCTAATTACGTGTGACAGAATGTGTGCTGTCAGTGTGCCCGCCAGTGATGCTGCCGAATCGACGAAGTCGAGCAGCTCCCTAAGCCGCTTGTAGAGGTGCCTCCCCTAATCGTAATATTTACCGGATATTTTTATTTTAGTTTGTCGTGCATATTTATTGGGACATATTGTGGACACATATTAGGATATGTTCATTTTTGCTCCTCTTTGCGGAGAGGTATGAAGATGTCTTCATTTTAGACGTATCAGAATATTTACGATCTTATTGTCCTGTGGAAATATTGTAGGAAACCTTCATTTTTTTTACAGGCCCGTGAGATGGATATTTTTATTTGAAACGTATAAAAATATTTACTATGTCCTGTGGAAACGTATTAGGATATCTTCCTTTTTTATTTTTCACAAAGGTATACATATATAGAGATATTTTTATGTTCGCTTGGCATACAAACGTAACAATTTACCATTTTATTGTCCCGTGGAAAAATGTTAGGATACCTTCAATTTTACTTTTTTTTTTAAAGAAATGTAGAATGATATTTTTATTTTAGTTTGTCATGTAAACGTATCAATTTAACATTTGTAGTCCTATGAAAACATATTAGGACATTTATATTTTTACCATTTTTCATAAAGATGACTGGGTATATTTTTATTTTAGTTTGTTCTGTATTCTTATTAGAATACTTCCTGATACCTCTTCATTTCTATTTTTTACACTGTCATGTAAAGATGTTTTTATTTAAATTTGTCACTTTTTATTTATTGTCCTCTAGAAACATCTAAATAGACGGTAGCGTTTTATTGTGAATAAAAAAGTGTAAAAAAAGATTTTATAAGTAACTAAAGATATGCTGCAAACAATGCTTTAATTCGATTTTGTGACAAAATTATTTTTATACATTGAAACAAATTGTCATAGCCATATCCCTTTAACACTGAACCTAATAATAACTTGCCCCATAGATAAAAGTCCAATGGTGTCAGATCCGGAGAACGGGCTGGCCATGGAATTGTTCCTCGCCCAATCCAACGTCCAGGATATTTCGTATTTAGCACCGTTCTAGCAACTTTAGAATAATGCGCTGGACAACCATCATGTTGAAACCCACAACGCCAGAGGATATATATATATATATATACATATATATTATATATATATACATATATATTATATATATATACATATATATTATATATATATATACTTTATATATATACTTTATATATATATATACTTTATATATATATATACTTTATATATATATACTTTATATATATATACTTTATATATATATACATATATATTTAATACAGAAAGTTATTCTGATTTAAAGGGCGTTCTACTACTTTCCTGATCCAGTGTAGATCGCGCGACGTTTCATTACAGCGTTCGCGTAGTAAGAATAGCATCGTCTGCGCGGGAGACGAACACAGATCAGTAATGCAGTCGTGGATGTAATATCCTATGCCTTCGCTTCAATTGACATACTCGGAGCCCGTATACAACAATGGTTACGCAATATGGAGGTGTCTCGTCGAAGCTCGCGACACGAACTCACGCCGAGTGCTTCATTAAACGCTTTATTGTTCGGCGAGATGTTCGGATGTGGAAAAAGAACGTATTGATAGATATTGCGCAGGTGGCTCCGGGCTCGGTTTACGTGAGCAGAAACTCAGGAACGAAACGTGACGTTAATGGATAGCGACGTGTCAGAATGTCTCAGTTTTCCCTTGTTCGGCAAGACGGAGTTAAATCGCGATCAATGCGTGATTCGCCATGAAAAATGTGCGAAAGATACGCGACACCCCATACGAGGCTCTCTCGAAGATGACAGGAACTTCTGCTCGGGGAATACCGTTTTAACAGTTGACAATAATAAATCCTACGTGGTTTATCCGAGGTAGACATAGCTGGCAATCCCGTTTGCCTGATACGAGAAGTGGGACTATCAATGTGTTCAATTTCTTCTCAATAAACTGCGGATTTTTATGTAAATTTTTTTGCCTTAACCTCTTTAAGGATACTGACACACAAAACAATGAAAACAAAACAACAAAAACATAAAGTACGTCGTATGAAAGCATTGATTATATTGTAATCAAATAAACCATTAAATTGATTAAATAATTCTGTTTTAACTCTGAAAAATTCATCCCTGAAGGGGTTAAGGGGACTTTCTCATAAAATAATTGAAAATAAAAATACTTCAGACATTTCTTTCTTATAATATGCAACATTTTGTTCTTTCTCGAATAATTTTAAGGAATCGAAAATTATACTTGTCAAAATGACGGGTCCTAATATTATTAATTTACGATGATTGAGATTATGAAACGCATCCGTGCGGAATTACTCAATGAATTTATTCCCTTGCGTGTATATAAAACAAAAAAAAATAGCTACAAATTTTGATAGATACATTGTCCTTATTTTTATTATACAGTGTTTCATCGCTAATTGTCGTAAAATTCTGAACGATAATTGTCGCAAAACAATCCCTCCTCCCGCGGGTATACCCCGTGATGTGCCGTGAAGCTCGAGAGGAATCTCGAGTGTAACATAATACAGGTCAAGTATCGGTGAGACCACTACTAATCCAATGACAAAAGTTCTTTATTTTTTATTATTTTTTTATGGAACTTTCACCAATATATTCGTGGCATTTTTCTAATGAAAATGATACCAAATAAGATATAATTCCGATGACATTTACTTGAGTAAGTGACGATGAAAGTTTCGGGGGCAGGAAGGACAGCACATGGGAAAGAAAGAGACGCGGAGAGTCGCAGTCGGCGGAACAATTCAAAGGCAAACGTGTCCTCCCAGTGTAATGCCAATAAAAAAAACTTTTTTATTATTACTAATTTTTTTATCAGACTTTCTCCAATATATTTGTGGCATTTTTCTGATTAAAATAATACGAAACACAATATAATTCAGATCATATTTACAATAATTTTCCGAAACTTTCACCGTCTATTACTCAAGTAAATACCATCGGAATTATACTTATTTGGTATCATTTTCATTAGAAAAATGCCACGAATATGTTTGTGAGAGTTCCACAAAGAAATAATAAAAAAATAAAGAAGTTTTGTCACTGGGTTAGGTGTTGTTTTCACACCGAGATACTCGACCCGTATTATGTTACACTTCTCGGTGACCGAGGCCTCTCGAACTTCGCTGTCCTTTTCTACGTTCGGCAACAGTCAAATAATAATATTATCTGAACGTTAAATGTCGCCGGCCGGACCCGTGGTGGCGACGATTACCGATGAAATACTGTATAATGTAAAATATTCACTTTTAGTGCTCCGTAAACACGGTGTTAAATCATTTTAATCTTTCTATAGGTTTAACTTGCGTCTACTAATTTTTGTCATTTATGCTTAAAATCCGCAGAGTATTGATAATTTTATTTTAGGGCTGACTTAAGAATAATCTTGATTAGAACATGAATAATACAATTAGAGAGTTTGCACGAATAGAATTTAATATTCGAAGCTAATATTAGAAGATCTGTTCGAAACTGTCGATGGTGCACTCCTATTCTCGGCTGGTGGGATCAAGACGAGCAGCAATTATTCAGTTATTCGGAAGTTTTCAGACAAACAATGCCCCTAAAGATTCTTCGAATAATTCGGTGCACATCAATCATTGGCCAGCACCGAAATATTGCATTTACCAAGGAGAAACGTGCCACTGACCTCTTGAAATATGAACAGCCTGTACCTTGAACTAACCGGTAAACGATAATAACAATTTCGAACGATGATATAACAGGTACGCAGACACTGGCTTCAGCATTATTCACTCGATCAACAACCTAGTTTCCACTGTTTTCAGTAAACATATCAAGAGTAACTCAATCGGCGAACGTATCCATTGACTGAAGCCACTGGATATTTTCATCATTACCGAGATCATTACTTGCGCAGGCGAATGATAATCGCGGAACGCACGCAATAACAGTGTACATTTCAGGGCACGAGTACGATTTTCGTGGCCCCTCGTTTTGATCCGCCCCCTCCACGACCTAAGCACAACTCATTCTATTCACATGATTTTTCCATTACTAGTTCTAATTCTGGATGACAGCTACAATGCAAATATTATGCGAATAAAATTTCATTTTCTACAAAAAAGTTCTCTTGATATTTTGCCATATTTCGCATAGTTACCGAGATATTTGCAAATTTATAAAAAAAGGAAATCTACTTTACCGGCTAAGCCAGGCCAATTTGACACCATGTTATATATACATTTGGTAAATATTTACATTAGGGGCTTCCTCACCGATTTTGATGACGTTGAAATATGTTGTCAAGGTCATCATTCTGAACAACTTTTTCCTATACATGTTACCGCCGCTCAGCTTTTGTTTCCGAGATATTCGCAAATAAGTTTCAACATCTCGAAAAGTGATCGCAATAGGTGTGGGTTAGATTTCAAATTGTTGCCGCCGATAACGCAGCCGCGGTCACAACTTAAAACGACTTCAATCAGTTGAGACCCACTGTCTTGTCTGTTTATACAATATTTACGAACTGAAACGTGAAATGAATCGTGTCGAACGCGAACTCATTTCATTGTCAGCTGTGTTGCTATACAGAGTATTAAGCACGAAACTATACGAATTCTTGGACATCTGCAACAATCAAGAAAATATATAATATCCCAGTATATAAATATATAAATAATATATAAATAACCCAGACCTAACCCAGACCTACTCTGATCACTTTTTGAGATGTTGAAACTTTTTTGCGCATATCTCCGAAATTAAAGCTGAGCGGCGGTAACATGTATAGGAAAAAGTTGTTCAGAATGATGACCTTGACAACATATTTCAAGTTCATCAAAATCGGTGAGGAAGCTCCTAATGTAAATAATTACCATACATTTTTTTCTTGAAATAACCCCAAGAACACAAATATAACCTCAAAATGAGGGGCCACGGAAATCGTACTCTCCCCCATTTCACGGAGGATCCTAACAAAGCACTAATGTTCCATAGAGTCAAAGTACTTTGAAATAAATACTGAAAAATTAAAATGCACAGCGGATAATTAAAATATTAAAACTACTTGCATAAGTTGACGACTTTATTTTGGATCAATGAATTTTTAAATGACAATCTAGCTACTCTGAATTAACAGTGTTAACAGTGTTACATGAACAGCTAGTTAAAAAAGCGTCTCGGGGATGGAAGTTCGAAATTGTCGATGGCTGCACGTGTTTTTCGACGTCTGTGCAATGGGTAAGTCTAATTTCAACGGGCTGGTATGCCAAGTGGGTGGTCCTCACGTTTCCCAAGCGGTTCTTCCTAAATACTTAACGTGTCGACGCGCGTTGACGCGAAAGTAATGAGATTGGTCGATGACGTTCGTCTTGTGATTTGTTGTTTACTTAACTGTCGGAGGTCTGTTACTTTTCCATCGTTTTTAATGGGATTATGAATTTTCACCAGACCTCGGCAAGACGTATTCGATCAAGCTTCTTGTCGTTATAACTATTCATGCCTTTGATGCAGAAAATGTTTTCATTAACACTAACCGTACCACGCGACCGGTTTCATATTTTTTATTCCACGATTAATAAATTTACAAACTTTTTCTTCGGGATTCTAAAAAACAGCAATTTAGAAAAAAAAATTTTTTACACATTACCTATGAAGCTAAATCTTCTAACATCTCGAGAAAAAAATCTGGTAAATATTTACTTTAGGGTTGGCATCCCCGATGACCTTGACCTTGACATATGTTGTCAAGGACACTATTCTGAACAACTTTGCTTTATACATTAGCCGTCGCTCGCTTCATACATTACTTAGTTCCCGAGATATTCGCGAAAAAAGAGTTATTGGACTAGGTTTGATTTTCAGCCAGTTTGAACCATTTCAAGTCGAAACTCGTCTATTGTTTTGGGGGAGGGGCTGCCGCCAATCACGCTTTCTTATGGGATGGAATGTATGGTGCAATTAATCGTACAATTAACAATTTGAGATATTAATTTATTCGCTATTATTATGGTCATCCAATGGGTAGAAATGGGCCATAATTTTGAAAAATTTATGAATACGATGTTTATAATTAAATTGCCGTTTAAAGATAAACTCGGCCAAATAGTGGGTTAGGTCTGGATAGGTCTCGAAATGTACTTGTAACTTAACCCTTTGCGGACGCGTGTCTGCTGACAGTCGCCCAAGCGTTTTGACCGTTCTACGACTGCGAATAATTTTTAAAGAAATTACTACTCTCAAAAAGTATCAAACAAATTTGTACTGAACACAACAGGTTTTCTTTCATTTAATCCATATACTTAACTCTTCTGTATACAATTTTTTTCACAAGGTAAATACATATATTCGACCCATCAAAAAGTATGCCAAAAATAATTCCCATCCGCTAAGGGTTAAGATTAACTGAAGTTTTTCGCGAATATCTCGGAAACTGAAGCCGAGACACGGATAATGTATAAAGCAAAGTTGTTAACAATAGTGTCCTTGACAATATATGTCAAGGTCAAGGTCATCGGGGATGGCTCCCCTAAAGTAAATATTTACCAAAAATCTCAAGCAGTTTGTTTCAAGTTTAAAAAGATTATTAATTTTTGAAAGTGTCCTTAATTTTATCCCCGGCTGTAACTCGAATTTAGCATTTTTTGGAAGATAATTGCAGTGAGCCCCTTTAGTATTTTTAGTACTAGCACACAGATTCACACGAGCACTCTAACCGAGCGTAAATAAAATCTGCGAATTCCCGGGTATGCCGTTATAACGGTGTTCAAACGCTATCGATAATAATCCAGCGGCAGACGTCAGGGATTAAACGCGGGGACTAGACTCTCCGATATCCCAGCAATATTTTCATAATCCAGCAGAGAGAAAACAAGAGGTGTAGGGAGGGTCAGAGATAGAAACAGAGAGAGAGAGAGAGAGAGAGAGAGAGAGAGAGAGACAGAACGGATTGCGCTGGCTGGAATACCGTCTGGCCAAACAGAAAATGGAGATGGTCGGCGCTCTGGGTGTGCATGGAGTTTCCACTATCCAGTTAGTGCCTTTGTCCTGACATCAGATGCGTAATAGGACGAGCTCGCAGCAGCCAGGAGCCAGCCAGACAATGCGCGTACGCCACGCCCGATATCGGCAATACCCGCCGATTCGTTTCTATTCTCTCTTTCGACCTTCGGGCGACGGAACTACAACCCCTGAGTATCGGGTGCATCGCTTTACCATTGTCCCCACAGTCACGACACAACCGCATTTTTGCCACTACGCCTACGCAGACACGCGTTCACCAGCCCTCGTGCAACCCGCCAGCAACCCGCGTGTGCCCGCGTGTGCCCGCTCCTTTTTTTTCGCCGTGTCTACAACGAACAATGAAGCTTTTAATGAACCCACGCCGAGACTGCTCTCTCGTACACTTCAACCGGATCATCGCGCGCCTATCTTCCATCCTCTGCTCTTTCTTTCTTCCTTTTTTTTCTTTTTTCATAGCCGTCGTTCTTGTCGGTGTCTTCCCTCCCCACCCCCCGCCGCCGGGCTCATGAGGAATATTGTTCATCGGGATTGTTCCCGATGTTGTTCATTAACGCCCGGTTCAACACCGGCGATGTTTTACTAATTCCACTTCTGATTGGAGTTTTGATAACTTTTAACAAGGGGTGGACCAACCGCGCGTTTTGGTATATTCAGCGTTTAAGTTAACTCGCATGCGTTCCGCGAGATTGCTCGGCGAATTTTCTCCGATGTTAATGGGAACGCGATTACCGGGACAAGACAATTTTTGGAACACTCGAACGCTGCATTCCTGCGCGAGCGATGGGCTCGTACGGCCCCATGCATTTGGAAGCGTTTCAAGCCAATGCGCCGGGGAGCCATTTGCGCGACCGATTAGAGAAATCGAATTTTTCTTTTAATGATTTTAATTGAAGCCGCGTTAACAGCTGTTGGATATTACCGGACTGCGGATTTTGTGCGTTTACGACGAAAATGAGTTGGAGAGATTTAATGCAGTGAAGGGGTGGAAGTTGTATCGGGTTGAGACTAGGGTTGGGCGATTTTGAAACGATTTTCTGAAGCTTCGATTTTCTGAAGCTTCGAGCTTCTGAATTTTCGACGCGATTTTGATTTTTTTTTAATCGATTTTTGGATATTCGATTTTGAAACGAATCGGTTGTTTTTAGCTATGAATCGATTTTCGATTAAATGGGTGACACGGGAGGGTTCGAGATTAGAAGTGGACGATCGGGAAACTGATGTTAATAAATAACTGTTTAAAATAGGTTAATAAATGATGATTAATGAATACTTACATTATTGTTAATAATTCCTTTTTTCAAGCCCTACATGAATAAATACGTGTGTCAATCTAATTTAAAAGTTTATATACATATCTAATTTAAATCGAAAATATAATAACAATGTCTTTAAATTCTTTTAATGGATTTTCAGTATTACATTTTATTTTTTGATTTTTTAAAGCAACCTAATTTTATAAACACCATATAATAAGCATCCTAAATGTACACATTTTTAAAGTAACCTTACTGTATAAACTTTATAATTAAAAAATGATGAATTTTGAAGAGTACGTAACTCTTTTGTAACCAATTCATATTCTTCAGGCAGTATTTGTGCAATTATCTCGAAAACCATAACCGAACGATGTCATACATGTATACAGAAAAATAGTTCGCAACATTGACCTTGACATAATATTTCAAAGTCATTTTTATTCGATCGAGGGAGTGGAGGCTTTTTTGAATTAATTATCGCAATTTTCGGTTTCAGAAAAACTTCCGGCGAAAGGATGATTAGGGTGATTCCGAGCGTTTCGCACGCTGTCATTCCGCCGCCGTGGTCTGTCACGCCAGTCAGTTCTAGAACTGCACGCGAGAACTGTCCTTGGCAGGCTACAATGGAATCCGGTTTGATAAATGAATGCCCGGTGCTGTGTCGATCTCCCTATTCGCGTTTTAGTGCCCGCACTTCCGGTATATCGCGTTACTGATTTGCGGTCCGCTTTAATTAACGAGCCAGGAATTTCATTATAGCCAACTCTTGCCGGCGTTTGCGGTTACAGCTAATTAGGATGCGCTTTGCTTCACGCAGACCTACTCTCTTTCTCGTGTCGCGGTCATTAAGTCGGCGTTGTTCCCTAAAGCGAACGCTTTTTCACTCGGAAAAAGAGGATTGCGTGCAATCCTATGCGCACCGGTGCGCGGATGGACGGTGAAAAAATTTGCGAACAAGCCAGCAGTAACGCGGTTCGAAAATTGTTGCCGTACTTGCACGACAAGAACGTATTTCGCAATGCTGACTGGTGTACGAGAGAGTAATTTAGTTTAATGATATTAATGCCGAGAATGAGCATCCATAGCTGGTAGAAGTTCTCGAGAAGAAATATTTCAAATACTGTTTTCAATATTCGTGGTTATACAATTCAAATAAAATACTTAATAAATACGTAAATAAATAAATACTTAAATACTTAAATAAATATATACTTAAATACATAAATACTTAAATACTTAAATAAATGAATACTTAAATACATAAATACTTAAATACTTAAATAAATAAATACTTAAAAAAATACTTAAATACTTAAATAAATAAATAAATACTTAAATACTAAAATAAAGAAATACTTAAATAAATAAATACTTAAATAAACAGGCAAATATCCGCAAATAAAAAATTTCTATTTTTATAATCTAGAGCAGCGATGATCAAACTCGGCTGCGGGAGCTAAACGCCTTCCCCGTCACCGTTCGCCGTTTTCATAGCGCCGTGACGCGGCGAACCGATTACTAATATGCTCGCCTCCCACGTTAAAAAGATGAGCGTCGATTGTTTTATGACACGCGGGTCGGTTACTCGATTTCTTGATCGGCGGGATGAAAACACACTGTGCCTGCGCAAACTGATAATCTAGAACAGGCATGGACAGAAGTTGCTCGAACGGAGGCGATTTTCAAGCGTTACCCCCACTCATCCGATTTACTGTATGAACTAGGAGCATCACGGGGAGCGATACGCGAGGGCGGGTGGAGTGGATGTAATGCTTGAAAATCGCCTGCGATCGAGCAACTTATGTCCATGCCTGATCTATAATAGAATCTGGGACATAATATATTTATTTTGATAATCTGAAGCATGAAATAAAGTATTTTTATTATTATGATCCAAAATGTAAATTGAAATATTTCTGTTTTGATAATTTAAAACATAAGACGAAATATTTTTATTTTGATAATCGAAAGCGTAAAATATGATATTTTCATTTTGATAATCTAAACTCTAACACATAAGATTAAATATTGGAACTTTGCGTTAAGTAGTACTTAAATTTGTCCTTGACGATGAAAGTAGATCGAGAAAACAGGTAATATTAAAATGCAAAAAACCATAATTTATTCCATATTTTCGACTTATCTTTTCATGTAGAATTACTCCCTCCACGGTTGTACCCAAAATGGCGAGCTCCGTGTAGTTTTGGTTCCCTGTTACGGGTACTATATGATTTGACCTCGAAAAACAAGGTCCATTTACATTACACCTGTACAATAATATTTCCAGAAATAATATTTGATCGTTGCGAATAAGGGAAAGAATAAATTGACTTAATTTTAATAATATTTGATCGTTGCGAATAAGGGAAAGAATAAATTGACTTAATTTTAAACTAAAAATAAATAACTAAAATATTTCAAATAAAATTCTTACTATTTTGAGAATTCGTGAAATAAAATACTATTTTAAAAACTACCTTTAACAAATAAAATATACTATTTGAAATAGTATTTTACGCAGTTTTGTGTCCCCCTTTGTTCGAAATAAATATTTTCTCCCGGAATTGCAAGAAACAGGTTCCATGTCAAACTGTCTTTTCTTTTTGAACAGTAAAGTCACCGAGCAATTACAGTGACTGACGCCTCTTGCCTTATGAATGTAAAAGTATTAGATTTATTTGGGTTTTTAAAAAAACGAAAATGTAATAGGTATATTTTGCAAGTGATGAATAGTTGCTATGCACTTTCTGTCGGATTTAGTGGTGTCGTAATGTTGATCATTGGACCTTATATGCCGTATGAGGTTTAATTGCAAATCCCTGAGCTCCTTGCTACACACGTATACTTTCTCTGGTACTTACTGATAGCCGGATATTGGCTATCCCTGGACGAGCGGTGTGTTTGATGATTCCAAATTTCGTGAGCGTACTCGTGCATCCTTACGACAACAAACTGCTTCGACATCGGTCCAGGGAGAATTGCTGCAAAGAGTTGCTGCAAACAGCGTAACCTCGATTACGATCACTGCAACTATGTTCTGGTCGTACTATTACATTCGTATAATCTAATCGTTCCAAAAATCTGTCATACTATTTCCTAACACTAATCTCGAAAAACATTTACACTATTTACCACTATTATCTTGATCAATTATATCACAATTTATAACTGACGGATCATTAGAAGACTTTTTTATGGAATTCCCAAATTTTTTTCCAATTGTATAAATGCCTAGTTGGCCATACGATTTTGCTGACATATGAAAATCAGTATAATCACTTGGTGATTAATTGAAAATCCCAATTGAGAACCTCCAACGGATAATCAAGAATTTATAGAGGGGAAAACTGAAAATTATAATGCTTCATGTTAAAGAAAGTCATTTATTTGCCATCGTTCATTTTCTGAAATTAACGTGTAATTGTCGCTTTCCATATTATGCACAGTTAACGCTTTTTTATGCAATTTCTCTGAATCATGGGGAACTTAAAAAATAAAGTGTAATAGTTTCACTGCAATATACAGTAATCCCGCGATCTAAGTCCAACGGAACATCGCGATCTATGTCCCTTGGCCTACTCCTTCCACTGCGGGGTATCCCTGAAAGGACCGTGAAGCTCGCGCTGCCTCGGTCGCCGAGCAGTGTAAACATGCCACGTAATCTGATCCTGGGTCGAGTATATCGGTGAGACTACTATTAATCCAACTACAAAACTTCTTAATTTTGTATTATTTTTTCATGGAACTTTCACCAACATGTTCGTGGCACTTTTCTAATGAAAATGATACCAAATATGATATAATTACGATGATATTTACTTGTGCAATGAACGATGGAATTTTTTGATTGGCATTACATTGTACGGACACGCGGGCCCTTGAACTGTGCCGGCGGCCGCGACTCTTGTCGTCTCTTTCTTTCCTATACGCTGTCCTTTACGTCCAAAATTTTCATCGTTTATTACACAAGTAAACATCATCGGAATGATATCATATTTGTTATCATTTTCATTAGAAAAATGCCACGAATATATTGGTAAAATTTCATTAAAAATAAGTAAAAAATAAAGAAGTTTTATTATTGCACTAGTATTGTCTTACCGATACGCCATTTTTTGTTGCGCCTTCGGTCACGCGGTCCGTGTTTGCATGCTGACCTTTTCTACTTTCGGTGCGGTCGACGCGGTCACAAAAGAATAGTGTCCCTTCGCGATCTAAGTCCAGGCAGGGAACCGAAAAAGGACTTACATCGCGGTGTTACTGTATATGTATAATATGAATCTTTAGGACTCTAAGCATTTTTTATGCCATCAATAACCCTAACTGTAATAAAGAACAAAGTTTTTGAAAGCCAGAAATCTTATTTTGGATAGAAAATGTTGAAAAAGTTTGTGTATTTATTTATATTGATTCTTTTTTAATATTAAACTAATATTTCAATATGTATGAAACAGGCTTTCATTTTTATTTGATTTAGTTATTAAAGTCAGCTATGTTGAATTGACACCAATAAATTCGGAGATAAATATATTTTCACTCGTGAAAGAAATTTGATATGAAATTATTCATTTTTATGTTAACTAAATTTATTCTTTGCAACAATGTCACCCGCAGTGTCCTTTGACATGAATATAACAAGATACGTTTCTGCGGGATTGACCTAATTCCATTCATGTATTATTCTCAGCTCATGGTTTCTACAACAGCAGCCCAAAACTCGAATGCCCTGATAAGAGACACTCTTATCTGGAGCGGGGATACCACATTTCCTACGAAGAAGTTAGGATCGTTTGCTGCATAGTAAGCGAATTTAGTTATCGGGCTTTACTTTATATAAAAATAAGAATTTTACTCCACAGAACTAAAAAACAATTATTACTCGTGTAGTTAAAACTTAGTTTTGTTGGTTTACATATTTTATACGAACTACTAACCGTTGCATTGCCATAATACATACGCTATTACAAATAAATATTGCAAACTCTTCTTCTTCATCTGACTGTAAAAACAAAAGCTTTTTACATTGCACACGTCTGTACGCAAGAAAAAATGTGCAAATTCGATAATATCAAAAGTTTAGTTTATATTCAAACTGTGATGTAAACTTCTGCAGTATAATAAGACCGTCAATAATTAATTCAAGCTAGACCGATACAATCGCATTGACATTCTTTCGCGACCAAATAAAACAAATCGAAACTAGAAAGACTAGCGTCTTATCCATTTGTTTAAAATGCAGTTTTCTTAGTGACCTCCTCTGCATCCATTTAATTAGATACATACTTCATCTACTCTATGACAACGGCGGATGATGGTGGAATGATGGTGGGGGACAGTGGGCGCTATGGTAGGGACAGTTTTGTCTCAATTGAGAGAAAAATGCCCCTCTCTGCTGTACGGTTTTCATTATAATCAGTGCATTAATAATGAAGTCAATTCAGCCAATTCCTATGAAAGCGTTTTTACAATTTCAACAATTGTGATACAGAAAACCGGTCATTTGACCGTGATAGGTTTAGTGTTAATGCAACTGTGAAGTTCCACAGGGAAAGATCTCTCGGTCACCGTGTCATGAAACAATGTGAAAGAGAGAAAGAAAGAAAGAAAGAGAGAGAGAGAGGGAGAGAGAGCAGGAGAGCAAACTCAAAAAGCTGTTTCACCGCCGAAAGAAAATCGAGTTCGCGTGGAACGGCAGTTGCGAAACGGGGTAATCGCCGGTGACATTTCGAGCGTTCGAACGGGCTGGGCGTTGGTCTCGCGGTCTCCGGTAAAAGTGTTTTGTTGCTGAATATTTCAGGTCTTTCAGTCGGCCGGCTCTTTGTACTGTCATGACTGCGGAAAGGTCGCGCACAGCTTTTTGTCGACATAGTAGATTTTCGTGTAGCGCGCCTTCGGTATCCTTTCCACTCCCCGTGCTTTTCCCAAGTCTCAGTCCTCGGCTCTTCGGCACAATGAATCCGGGCACTCCCAGGGCAGAGCTTAACTTAAAAGGTCCACCGTATTCGAAACGAGCCCATTCGCGCAGGTGTATCCACTTAGTCGGGCGAAAAGGAGATCAGAAGCTTAACAGCTACCACGAGGTTTTCGCCATCTGTTTATCCTTTCCGAGTCTGTTTACGTGTACGTTGCGCTCGGCCACGCTCGTTCTCGATCCTTAAACTGTCCTACACTTGTCGACACATGATTGGATGTTACGAGAACAATGCCGTTCCACAAATTTTTAGTATATTTATATCATTATCTTTCAATTCTTCTGCAGAATCCTACGGTGGCTGACGAAATTATTCGACTAATTTTTATTTTTGCTTTTCAATAACCAGTAGACAATTTTTCTGCAGGGCTCGACTGCGTTTTGGAGAACTCCGTGTTCTTAACTTTTTTGAACTTTTTTTTATGTGATCCTGTAGATATCGGTGAAGACATTCCGAAAATGTGTGTATGGTTATTACTAATTCACTGTTTTATAAGTTATACGCGTGTAAAGGTGAGCAGTTTTAAGCGTTTTTGACAGGTTAGAGCGTCGCCATATTGGATATTCGTTTAGTGGCAGAGGTAGGTAGGTTCGGCGCATGCGCTGAATAGATCGTGAGTGTTCAGCGCATGTGTTAGATACTATGGTATATTTGCGGGATCGGCTAAATAGTACTGAGCGTTTGCGCTAGATAGCAATTCAGTGGTTACACATACTTTGTAAACATAAGCAATTTCAAGTGTTTTTCACAAATTAATTATTAATAAGTTTATTGTTGATTTTGAAATGGCTAGTTCAAGTATTAGAAATTTTAACTTTAGGGACATGCCAAGTAGTAAAGAAGACGCAATTACTTGGGCGCGTTATTGTGGAATGTTGCAGAGACTTAAAAAATGTCGTACTCATCGGTGAGAAATGAAAATTTATAACGATCACATACAGGATTTCAAAAAGAAGGTTACAGACCAAGATGGTTGGGGTTAGGTCGTCGTGGGAGTGGAGAAGGCCGGCCCGTTGGTATAATGTTTCGCATTTTGATTTAGTAAATGTATTATTACGTATTACGTGCGTGTTTGTGCTGCCATCTAATGGATTTGTTCGGAAGTATTTAGCCTATTTTGTGTGTATTACCTAGCAAATATATCAATATGGCGGCGCTGTAACCTGTCAAAAAGGCTTAAAAGTGTTCAACTTTATATGCGTATAACTTTTTAACTAATGAATTCCGCGCATTAAGATATTCATTTTCGGCATTTTCTCGTCGGCATCTATAAGATTGTATAAAAAAACTTGAAGAAAAAGAGTTCTCCAAAACGCAGTTAAACCTTCTGCAGAGTTGTAGCGTTATATCTGAAAATTTCGGAACCGAAATGTCAGTTATAGCAAGCAAGCGAGACATCTGTGCCAGCTTGACGGTTAGATGATACTAATTCAGTGACATAACTTTTTTGTTTTTTACTATATCCTTATGGAAGTTTTACAAGCATATTCGTGACATTTTTGTGATTAAAATGACACCAAACATGGGACACTTTGAGTATTTTTTAATAGTTTAATCCACTATTTTGTGAGAACCTCTATTAACCGAGCTGATCAGTAAAACGATTAATAAAAGTTTTTGAAAAACCATGCTGTACGTACTAAGTATATTTACATTTTCTCAATGGATTTTATTAAAGCATTTCGAACAAACATTAGGTTAACAAGTCCTTGGTTGCTGTTCCGTATTGAATGTGTCAAACAGATACGAAAATTAATTTAATGGCAATAGTACGTGTTGAAATCAATTTCCATCGAGTTTGTAGTTTGCAGATACGAACATTACAATTATCAGAACACTGACTAGTGGTTAAAAATGTCAAACTTGAGGGAAGTTAGTACACAAATGATACATTCAAGGTAAATTCCCAAAACCCGAATATAATGCTGCAGGTAGAACACGTTCCAATTTATCCAGTTACTTGTACTTGCAAAAGAAGCAACAATTTAAAGTACGAATTCACGGTGACTCATTATACGTATATACGTAGGTAGGTATTCGTATTCTATACAGGGTGTCCACGATAAATTCGATCAGCTTTAATCTCGCAAACAGTAAGTATTTAAAAAAATCTGACAGAGGAGGAACTTACAGTATATTTTACTGTCAATACGATAACGTATGCCAATTTTTCTATTTACATTATTTTCTTCAGGTTCTTAAATGAAATACCATATGTTTTTTGAAAGTCATATGGAAATCCTGGAACTCCTGTAACGTCATGTAAAACAATCGTACAAAATTCTACCTGTGCTTGTTTTAAAAGATGAAGTATCTACTTTCACACCCCTGAACTTAATTTTTCACAAAGTTATAATACAGTGATCTATATCTCATTTGTTGAGAAACTAGCTAAACATGCTCTTCTTTCTTTACAAATTTGTGTAAATTTCAAAAATTCTATGTAGTTTAATAAATTTTTTCCGGATTCATTTTAATGTGAGCTTACAAAGTAAAGTCTCTGCTTTGCATTCCCTTTTTATACAGGGTGTTCATTTATATCATAATTCATTTATATTTATAATATCTCCGAAACTAGTGCGTGGATAAAAGAAAGTATCCTACGAAAATTGCTGGTCTTCTTACGTACAATAAGATCCCATAATAAAAAATATATTTTGAAATATATAATTGAAAATACGAAGTTGACCTTCAAATGTCCTTGAAAAAACGCCACCCAAATAAAAAACTGATACTGCCCCCTCTTTCCTCCTCGAAATCATTGGACACGTGTTTTACACTTTTTTAATATCTTTCATACTTTTCGAGATATTCGGCTCTAAAGTTTTCAAATGAACACCCTGTATATTGCTTTCTGTACGAAGAACGTATTCGCAAACCATCAAGATAAGAGAACGATACGTTTCTGTAAATCTTTTTGCTGGAATGTTTTGCTCAAACCATTTGCGACACACATTCTGCGCATCTCTATTAGTCCTTTGGCATTTCGCGGTCGTTGTTCACGTAATGCTTGAACATTTTTCCTTGAATGGAAGCCGGCTTATCCGACTGGTCCTCGTGCGTGTGTCCGAGCGAGACGGCATTATTTGTACATTGAAATCCTTCAGAAACGCTGGTCCTGCGCTCCCCCCGTTCGTTCGTTTTCGGTAACGCTATTTCACTCTCTCGGCAGCCTCTTTCTCCCTCAGGAAAACGGTGTCTCATGTAAAATCTAATTCCGACGCCCTTCGTTCCGCTCGTCCGTCCCCAAACCCTGCCTAAGGGAAACTTTTTAAGTGAAAAGCTCGTGCTCTTTTCTTACAGCCGGCCGATGCTTTTCTCACGTGCGAGTGGTCCTGCATTCTCCTTTCACCGGCGATATTTGTTCGGGATTTTTAGAATTACCAAAACGTGCCACGGGCTTCCCTAGGCGAACTTACCTCGCTAATTTTTGTCTGGGAAAAGATCCGACGCTGCGAGCCCCGGTCACTCGTGGAACGAGATCCCATTCAGGCCTGTAGATCGTCTTCACTGAGTGTTCTATACTCTATGTAATCATCGCCGAGCGATTTTTGAGACACCCTCGCACGCCATCAACATGAAAATATCGCAAAACATAAAGCTGTACCTTTATTTAATAATTTGGTAAGACTTTCGAATTCCCGAAAGCTTTTTCCTTCTTGACATATTATATATTCAAAACATCGTGCGGGGTTTAACAAATTTTTTTCCACGTTCATTTTTATGTGACTTTATGAAGAGAAGCCTCCCCTTTAAAATGAGCTCTGAAAAGTTGCTGTGCGATTTTTCGTCGCGGTTTTATCGTCATTTGATTGGAAAATGTGCCGCCAATATTAAAATAACTTCGGTTAACCAATGATCTGAACATATCTCGTATGTCAGGAAGTTCCAACGTATTCCGCTCCGAGAACTGCAAGGTCCCCACCATCGAACCTCTCCCCACTACTATGTACAGCCGTAGAGTTTGTGAGTGCTGCGCGCGCCGCGCGGCTCTCGTGATGCTAGCTTCCCACTACTATACATTATAACGATGAAGTCTAAGAGTGGGGGAAGGACCTAAGCGGAGAAGGTGCCTCGAATAGCTCCGGAGCTACTGGTTGGAACTACCTGTTCTATGTGATCATCGCCGAGCGATTTTTGAGACACCCTCCACACTCCATCAACATGGAAATATCGCAAAACATAAAGCTGTACCTTTATTTAATAATTTGTTAAGACTTTCGAATTCCCTCAAGCTTTTTTCTTCTTGACATATTATATATTCAAAACATCGTGTGGGGTTTAATAAATTTTTTTCCACGTTCATTTTTATGTGACTTTATGAAGAGAAGCCTCTCCTTTAAAATCAGCTCTGAAAAGTTGCTGTGCGATTTTTCGTCGCGGTTTTATCGTCATTTGATTGGAAAATGTGCCGCCGATATTAAAATAACTTCGATTAACCAATGATCTGAACATATCTCGTATGTCAGGATGTTCCGACGTATTCCGCTCCGAGAACAGCAAGGTCCCCACCATCGAACCTCTCCCCACTACTATGTACAGCCGTAGAGTTTGTGAGTGCTGCGCGCGCCGCGCGGCTCTCGTGTTAGGAGCTTCCCATTACTATACATTATAACGATGAAGTCTAAGAGTGGGGGAAGGACCCAAGCGGAGAAGGTGCCTCAAATAGCTTCGGAGCTACTGGTTGGAACTGCCTGTTCTATGTGATCATCGCCGAGCGATTTTTGAGACACCCTCACACGCCATCAACATGAAAATATCGCAAAACATAAAAAGCTGTACCTTTATTTAATAATTTGGTAAGACATTCGAATTTCTCCCTTCCCCCAAGCTTTTTTGTTCTTGAAATATTATATATTAAAAAAAATCGTGCGGAGTTTAACAAATTTTTTTCCTAGTTCATTTTTATGTGACTTTATGAAGAGAAGCCTCCCCTTTAAAATGAGCTCTGAAAAGTTGCTGTGCGATTTTTCGTCGCGGTTTTATCGTCATTTGATTGGAAAATGTGCCGCCAATATTAAAATAACTTCGGTTAACCAATGATCTGAACATATCTCGTATGTCAGGAAGTTCCAACGTATTCCGCTCCGAGAACTGCAAGGTCCCCACCATCGAACCTCTCCCCACTACTATGTACAGCCGTAGAGTTTGTGAGTGCTGCGCGCGCCGCGCGGCTCTCGTGATGCTAGCTTCCCACTACTATACATTATAACGATGAAGTCTAAGAGTGGGGGAAGGACCTAAGCGGAGAAGGTGCCTCGAATAGCTCCGGAGCTACTGGTTGGAACTACCTGTTCTATGTGATCATCGCCGAGCGATTTTTGAGACACCCTCCACACTCCATCAACATGGAAATATCGCAAAACATAAAGCTGTACCTTTATTTAATAATTTGGTAAGACTTTCGAATTCCCGAAAGCTTTTTCCTTCTTGACATATTATATATTCAAAACATCGTGCGGGGTTTAACAAATTTTTTTCCACGTTTATTTTTATGTGACTTTATGAAGAGAAGCCTCCCCTTTAAAATCAGCTCTGAAAAGTTGCTGTGCGATTTTTCGTCGCGGTTTTATCGTCATTTGATTGGAAAATGTGCCGCCAATATTAAAATAACTTCGGTTAACCAATGATCTGAACATATCTCGTATGTCAGGAAGTTCTAACGTATTCCCCTCCGAGAACTGCAAGGTCCCCACCATCGAACCTCTCCCCACTACTATGTACAGCCGTAGAGTTTGCGAGTGCTGCGCGCGCCGCGTGGCTCTCGTGATGCTAGCTTACCACTACTATACATTATAAGGTGCCTCGAATAGCTCCGGAGCTACTGGTTGGAACTGCCTATCGTATGTAATTAGCAAACTTGGGATTTTCATGCAAAACTAAAATGTTTTTATGTCAATTTGGACAACTAGGTGTAGGGCTTTATGATAATATGATTTATTAAATCTGAGTATATGTTGCTTGATTTACAGCCTGCGACGTACTGTCCGCATTTTGTTTGTTATAACATGCCTTGGATGTCCCTGGCAACCACCATAAAACATAAACTATTACATAGGGATTGAATGAAAATTTGTTGTTCATCTTAATAATTTTAATAGCTACAGAATGATTCATTCAAGTTTGATGTAAATTCCACAGAAATGATTACGTTATTATTTTTATGTACTACGTTCTACTATAATTGACATCGATCGTGCGCCATGCTGCGTCGTTAATTCTCATATGAGACTGTTCTGTCTGAAAACTAAGAAGCTCTGGCTTTTGAGTGTTGGCATGTGGGTTGTGGGCGTAAGAAGCTAACTTCGGGCCGTGGAATGTTGAGGTTACGAAGTTTACAAGAGAACTCTTACCTTTTGGAAGAATTCAAAACAGCCGTTAATACTTAAGCTGTACATCACAGTGGATTTTTCACATATTTTCTAAATAAAGTCAAATACTGAATAAACTAGTGATGTTATCAGGCGATTTTATGGAGATTGGTGGAACCATGAAGAAATTTGGCTACAGGTTTCACTTAACAAATTCACCTGATGAAATATATTAGATCGTTGCATATGAAGTGTCTGATTACAAAATATAATCTACAGGTTTGTCAAGTTCGGAGTGTGATCTAGAAGACCGTGCTTATACTGTGTTATAGAGGCACACGCACGGATAGAATTTCTTGTAATCGATATTTTTAGTGAGATAAAAGATAGTTTCTTCGCATTTGCAAGGTCAGGAGGCTTGGCCAAAGATATTCCACATAAGATTTACGTTAACCTTTAATTTTCGAAGATCAAGGTCGTTTCAAGAACATGTTATTATACATTTCTAAATTAATTTTGCGATCAGCTACATGATGCAGTAATAAAAAAAATGTAGTTATGTGTCAAAAACCACCAATGGCGTTGATAACTCCGAAAAGAATGACCTTGAGGGAAAAATTTTCTTACCAGATAATGGTCCTTTGACACCATGCACATTATGCAAAACGAAATTTTTGTATCACAATAAGTAAAAGAGCTATTAGGTGGCTTTACTTAATAGGACCACCTCGTATACTGTCCTAAGCTGTCCTTACGACATCCCGAGTCCGCTAAATAGCCTAACTGACGAGTCCTCTAGCGGGCCGAAGACGAAACGCTCTCCCCTTCCTTTCTCCATCTTTTCATAAATCAAACAGCCGCTTCAGAAATTTATTTTTCTTCTTAAGAATTTTAATTATTTAAAAATGACGTTACCGTATTCTTAAATTCTTCTAATGTTTTCAATGTCTTGCATTTCGTGCACTCATGTTTCTCATAGATGCATAAAATCCGGAGTTTAGTAATTACCTGTATTTTTCCTCCCTGTTTGTACATTACGAACAAAACTATGCTCAAACTATTGTATAGGAGCTATTTTCAAAAGCAGCATCGTCCGTTGCGAAGTCACGCAACGATAGACTTATAGCAAATACGACATTGCGACCGCTCTGATGCACGTACCTTCGTAAATTCGATGCTGCGTGTCTAGTTTCCGCGTAATACGTTGTTTCATGGTGTCCATTTGAGCACGTGAAACGACCGGACCTTGATGGAAACAGCGACCAAAGCCAGCGTCGTAAAGAATCGGGTAATTTAATAAATGCCAGTGGCCATTGGACAGTCCCGGCTTATCAACCGTTATCAGACCGGGACGTAAAGCTTGTTGGGATCGTGCATTACAGCTTTGCGCCGCGGAAAGAGTACGTTGCACAGGTTCTTTCTGACCCATTTCTGTGCGCAAAGACGCGCCGGGGTCAAGGTCATCCGAGCATGAATGAGCGTCCGTGTACTGTGTGTTCAACTGATGATGCCTAGGCAAAGTGTTTACGTGCTCAGTCTCGATCCTGACTACCCCCCACTATCGCACGCATTGTTGATATTGGCCGAAGACGATGAAGAACGACAGCACACAATGGGACGAAAAGATATGGACGGCGACGAAAAATGTGTAACGTCGTTTCTGCTTTATAAAAGTTAACACTAAACTTACCACGGTCAAATAACCGTAATATATTTTGCAATTATTGAAATTATAAAAATTCATTTATGAAAAATACTGGATCTAAGTATTTCTTGATCTAAGTATCTATCATATTGAAAATTACGGACAATCTCAATAAATTTAGTGTTCCTATTTTAAAATGCTTTTGCGTATTGTTAAGGCTTCGAAAACAGTTAGATTTACTACCTAGCGACGGAGGATTTTTAGTATACATGCAATTTAGTTTTTAAGCCAAAACAGATGTACGTCGGACTAGGACCCCGAAGATTGCTTTACGATTTCCAGTTGGCACCCACGTGCATCTCGGGTCTCCTAGCCTTCGAGGTATAAAACAATAAACTTGTACAGCGCCAGGTAAACAGCGGTCAGGCGAGCGAGCCACCCTAACGGGCCTTGCCGTCAAAACCCCCCCACAATGAAAATTCGCCAGTTTCCTCCCTCCTTGGGCCCGTCCACAGCGGCCATCTTCTACCCCCACAAGGCTTGTAGTGGGTGGTGACAAGCAAATGCGAAAAGGGCATGGCTCAAAATCCACTTATGCCAATAGGCTAATAGTTAGATCCTCCCAAAAACCGATTTGTATATAAGCGCGACAGACTTAGCGACAGTGTGATTCATAAAGTCCGACTCGTGTAAAACACATTGTAAATACACATTCTCAGTCCACGTAGTTGTCCGCGTTTTCTATCCAACCTATTACAGTCCACTTATACAACCATACTTCTCGACAGGACTTCATATTCGGTGAAGTTCCTCCGCGTTGTTCGATCGTCGCTAACCTAATTGCCGACGCCGCGACGCACATACACGTATAATTCCATAACGCTATTTCCGAGAGCTTCAAGTACCTACAACTCGAAACTTCAAACCGTTATTATATATCTCATCATAGAAGTATCTGACAAAAAAATGTTTCAGACAAAATTGACTTGTTTTTTCCGGTAGAATCTAAATGTATAACATTTTATAGGGGGTTCCATTTAAAATTACAAAGGTACCTCCCCTCCCCCGTTAAAGGGGAAGGGAGGCCACTTCACGTTTATGTAGTCAGAAAGGCCCTTCAGTTCCATGCAATTTAAGACTAAGAACTTTAAAATCGATGGCATAGTTTTCGAGATATTGAGCTGTTCAGAGTTATGTGGGCCACCCTGTATATCAGTGAGTGACCATGAAGTAAGATGGTGGTGACGCTGAGCGCCTATGTCGACCGTTCCCGCCAAAACGTAAGCGTTAGAGTGGGATCCACTGGTCAGTGGTGGTATCCACAGCCTTGCGTCAAGAGTGGGGACTCGCCGTTCCCCCTGCACCCCACTGACGAGATTTTGTGCCAACCCTCGTTGCGCGAACAATACCTAATACGATTGATACACATATAGGAAACTGCGTAACCAATTTAAACTACATATTTCAAAGTAGACTTCTCAGAACTGACTTTAAGCATCGGTCACAGGAAAACGAGAGCAAATATTAGAAAATGGAGTTTATCATATTATAATATAATTAAATTCTCTATCAAGGCACGTGAATTTTATTTAGAAAATTATTCTGATTTCAAGAATGTGCTATATGACTGTATACAGGGTGAGGCACTAACTAATGCCACCTACAATAACTCCGAAAGTATGATAGTAGTGGAAACGTTTTCAAAATAAAAGTTGCATCGGACAACAGGGGCCGTAGTGTGGCGTTAATGTTTTGTTGCTAGGTGGAGTCGCTTCAGAGATGTGAAAGTCACCATCGTTTTGTTAAATTGAATACTATGTTTTGGTACCAGTTTTCAGATAGCGACTATTGAGACGGATCCAACGAGGTGCAACATTAAGGTCGTTGAATGTCAGCAGAGGTCATTTATGACAACAAAGGCGAAATAAACTTGCATTTACAGAAGGTGTTCGAAGTGATTGCCATTGGTATCAATTCAATGCTGCAATCTTCTTTTTTCATTTATAATTTATGTCGCATCAACTACATGGTTATTAGCGTCATCAAAAAGAGCAAGTAGGAGTGGATTACATTATCTGATTAATCAGTTTGGTTTCCTTGATAAACTTAACTCTTAGCACTCGAATGGCGACTCTAAGGCGCCACTACAAATTGCTAGACCATTATTCAGAATATTGTTTACTTGATTAAATTTGTTTATATGTAATAAATTACTAAACAATTAAATATTGTATAAGGTACTATATCAGTTTCTTACGCATATAATGAAAATAACTAGGTACAATGGAAATATTCTAGGTTAGAAAAAATGTTTGGTTTTTTAGTTGAAATAGCTCCGAGTGCAAAGGGTTAAGTAGATCCTGTATATTTCCCTCTTTTATATTGTCCTTGAGTGTAGATTCCGGTTGGTATTTATTATGGAGCAGGTCATATTTCTTACATTGAAGAATTACGTGTTCTACGGATATTATAGCATCGAACTCCACACACTTGTGCAGTGCGTTTTTGGAGATTATGTAGTATTTCTATTACATCGATACTTATCGAATCACATGCTGCAACAATTTATTGTACAAATGTATTCACCTGTACGGTGTGCAGGATCAATTTTGCGGCCTTTTTCCAAATGTCCACCGATTCAAACCTGTAGAATCACCTGGTGAAGCCATGATAAAACATTTTGTTAAAACCAGAGTACAATTCGAAATTCATAGAAGCCGCGATAGACAGCGACCAAAGCGGTGATTAGCTAGTAAAATCGCTATGCCACAACGGGTTAAATTCCAGCCATAATCGTGTCCCAATCGCGATTATCCATCGCGGGATTAAGCTCGTTAGGCAATTGCCAGGCTCGCGGTACCGACGTGCGAGCGAGCAAGCTCGTCGCGTCGGCCGACACTCGGCCCATTTAATGGCAACGCAGATGAAGGTAGCGTAATTTTTTTCCACAGTCGATTGCATCCCGAAATTGATCGTTGGGTGTTGGACAAATTGCGCGTGGCCGAGGCCCGCGTTGCCGACCGATACCCCGTAACAACCATTTCCGAAACTCCACCAATTTCACGGTGTATGACAACCGGTTCCCCGTAACTTTTATGGAATAGTTACGCGAGACTTTTCAGAAAAGTCGTAAAGCTGCAAAGGTAATGCGTTTTCTGCCAGGTAGCCGCCGGGGTGGTCTCTCTTTCCGCATCTGGGGCGTGGCGTCGTCTTCGTCTTCGTCGGCGTCCGCATCGGCGTCGCCGGCTGAATAATATTTTTGCTTTTTATTCGCGAGACGTATAAACGTCGAGGGATATATGAGGCGTCGGCATTACGATGGTGTGTCTGATGATATCGTTCTGCAGCCATGTTAAATTATTTCTCATCGCGGGATTTATGCTGTGTTCGGCTCACTCTCGCGTTGCTGCAAGGCTATGCGGCGAAATATTCCTGCCCTCCTGCGAAGCTGAGCAAGACGCCGCGAAAGAACTTCCCGAAGAAATTGCAGCCGGAGAATGCTTTTGCATTCTGCATGCTCCGTGTCCCTATTAAGGCGAATCCGCTACGTAGAAATGAACAATTTCTCCCTGTCAACCGCTTTGAAAACCGACGCTGACCCTGCGGATCAGCGAAACGCTGCCTCACATGGGAATATACCGAAGTGTAAATCAATGATTTTGATGGAACTTTTGGAAAAGTTAGTTCTTTGGAAAATATTTTTTTATATCGGCAATCGTCCACATTGAGGGGGTCAAACAACCCTCAAATGTGAGGGTCCGAATCATATTTAGTCGACACGGGACAGCACAAACGCGTGTAGATCTCACTGAACACAAAAAGAGAAGGGGGAACAAAAGTAAAATAATAATTATTAATGTTTAAGAAGAACGACGGAGGCGCTATGCGCGAATGTTAAGAATATCGTTCCCCCGAAAAAGGGCGCCGGTGAATTCCATGAATTCCATCAAAATATTTTATTTGGCTGACCAGATGTTTTTAACTTTTTTGAACTCTTTTTTATGTAATGCTGTAGATATCGATGCATACATTACGAAAATGTAAGTATTATTGTTAGGAATTCACTGGTTTATAAGTTATACAAGTAGTTGAGGTAGGACTGTTGAGCGCATGCGCTGGATAGATGGTGAGTGTTCAGCGCATCGGCTAAAGTACTGAGTAGTATAGTCCAAGTTGGTTAGGGGTTAGTTGAAAGTCCTCAACTTTACACGCGTATAACTTCTGAACCAGTGAACTCCTGGCAATAAGACTTTCATTTGCGGTGTTTTCTCGTCAACGTCTATAGGACTGCATAAAAAAAAGTTTTAAAGAATTGGACCTCCAAAAGAAAGTTTAACCTTTTATTTATTTTTTCTCTTACTCGCAACGATCGAATATTATTTCAGAAAATATTAATTATTAGAATACGAGTTTGGAGAGAAATACTTTTTTAATTTGCTGTTTTAATATTTGGGAACTGACGTGAAACCATTAACAATAGTGATAGCACAATGTGGTGCTTAACTTGGAACAAAACTTTAGCACAATCTTGATGTACTATAAACGATTTTAAACGACGGTTGACCGAACCTTTATGGCGAACAGAAACTTAAACTCTAACGGCGCAGATCGAGAGAACATTGGTCGATAAAAGAATATTGCACGTTACTAGTGCACAGGGTGTACAAAAAAAAATGTAATTGGAAATACAACATGAAGACAAGTATGATGAGATTTGTAAAAGAACACTCTGGGCAGAATCGCGACAGAGACAATCGTGCTTTTCTTTTCACATAATTCACGTGGCGTCAGCGCTAGGGCCATCGACCCGGAAGGAAATAAGATCGGATAGATTCAAACTAGATCTACTCCGCCGTGATTCCCGCTGATGACACGTCCTTTTTGCTCGCCGCGCCGCGCCGGGCCGAATTGAATTATAACTCTTCGCCGACGTCGATCAGGTTTCACAGCTTCCATCAAGTTTTTCGATCGAGAGACGTGTCAGAACGAGGAAGAATAGGCAACGGCCAGCAACCGCGACCCACCACCTCCGGTTTACTGTCATAAATCAACCTCGCGAGTCCTTCTAACGCCCCCGCACCCTAGAACGGCTCCATCGAACGCCGGAGGCAACGAGAAACTTAAACAATCATCGCAACGAAGAAATATTAGTTGCGGAAATAAACTCTTTTCGATTCTTCATGATAAAAACTTCGGTAAAATTTTGGAGAAAATATATTTGAAATATTATTTTAAATAATTATTGTACTACAATTGAAGTAAAATGCTATTTTATAATTGAACAATTATTAAAATTATAAAGATGCTTTTATAAAAATTTTCGAGAAAATATTTTTTAAAATATTATTTTAAATAATTATTGTACTACAATTCAAGTAATATTCTATTTTATAATTGAACAATTATTGAAAGTATAAAGATGCTTTCATAAGAATTTTCAAGAAAATATATTTGAAATATTATTTTAAATAATTATTGTACTACAATTCAAGTAAAATTCTATTTTATAATTGAACAATTATTGAAAGTATAAAGATGCTTTCATAAGAATTTTCAAGAAAATATATTTGAAATATTATTTTAAATAATTATTGTACTACAATTCAAGTAAAATGCTATTTTATAATTGAACAATTATTGAAATTATAAAGATGATTTCATAAGAATTTTCGAGAAAATATATTTGAAATATTATTTTAAATAATTATTGTCCTACAATTCAAGTGAAACGCTATTTTACTTGAATTGTACAATTATTGAAATTATAAAGATGCTTTCATAAGAAATGACTAATAAATATCTTCAGTAGATCACATATTGCAATAAGAACCGCACAAAGTCTAAATAAATTTAATCAGAAATTATAGCTAAGTAACTAGAAATGAAGACCCTAATATCGTAATAATGACCATAATACAGTACTGTATTATGAATCGGACATTTCATGTGTAGCAACCTAATAAAATAGAGAGGACACGTTGGACCACAACGGATTTAATAGGTTTCCAATAAGTAATGTGTAGACTGCGGTTCTTTATGTACTTATGATAAAACGAATGGGACAAATACAAGACATTAGAAGAATTTGAGGTTATTGTTGCACTATTTTCGACATTTTAAGACGATTTAAAGGAGAAAATATATTTTCATTTATCTTCGATTTCGCGCAATTGATTTAGACAATTTTTATTTTGCATAAAGATCCGCAGTCTAGTATTGTGTTAAAACGCTATGCTGTGTATGCGCATTGTATACACTAATGATCATTGAGGAAATGAACTTTCTTTACCTTCCCTAGTAACAAGCTAATAGATGAAGAAAGTGAAGCGTTTTTCCAGAGGACCTCAAGGACGCCTCCTCGCTCCTTGAACACCTATGGTCCCTGGAAGAGCCTACACGGTATCATTGGGATCGTGGGTTCACCTGGGTATTGAAACGTTGCTTCTTAACCCCTTGCACTATAATAACGAGTCAGACTCGTGATAAAAATTTCGAATAACATCTACTAAACATGTAAGTTATTAATTTCCTTTGAAGCGAAATAAAATTTTATTTTGTTACTGTCGATATATAATATCATAAAATATAAATATAAATAATAATGAGTGAGTTCACGGAGGATGCTTTAGGTGACCAGTACGTATCTAGCTTATAATATTCCAATTTAGGTTCTAAAATGTTTATAAAAATTACAAGATATATAATTGCGGATACATAATTGTAATTATATGAATACGCGTGAATGAATTGAATAAGTAATTTTCTACAAAGGTATCTATTCAATTTTCATAATTGGAAAATAAATAAATTATACTGCTCATTTTGAAAACTCTCATAAATATATTGTTAACGGTTTTCATGACAAAAGAATAAATAGGATTTTTGCAATTCCAACATTAATATTAAATTTCATATGGCACGATTTGTATTCAGTGAAATTTGAAGGAAAGAAACTTTCTAAAATCCGTTTCACTTTTTTATCAGTAAGAATTGGTAAAAGTTGTTTGGAAATGTAATATGAAAATGGAGAACTCTTTTGTAGAAATAGAATTTTACACGCGGAAGTGGAATGCAGCAACAGTTGTAGTTATCGTGAGCTATGGAAAAGTTTCGGTAGAAATGTCAGACCATTAGTTGATCGGTAAATCACTCTAACTAGTTTAGCCGTGTACCGCGACTTAGTTCCATTTAATTTACCGATCTTCCGTAATTGCACTTCGGGCGGTTCATAAATAACCGTAATTAAGTAGCTACTGGGACAGTGCAGATTAAAAATTAATGACTTGGCCAACATACTCGGAGAACCATTTAATTATGTATGTACCACGAGACAGTTCGGTTTGAATGAATGCATGCTGCAGATTCTGATTTATACCTGAACACACGCGTCAAATAAAAATTCTGAAAGCTGCAGCTTTGCCCCACATCTGCAAATTAAAGTTTGTCCCCAAAGAAACTAAAACATTTGCACAAATCTAAAATTTTATAATCTTTCATTCGACTGACTATATTAGGACTGAAATATTAGTATAATCCTAGGATTTCATAATTTAATTTTTAACTTATCATGCATTAAAACTAAAATCATAAAAAAATTTTATTATGTAACTAGAATTATTGAATACTAAACTGATTACTATAAACTTTATTCTGCATTTCTATAAATCCTCCACAGTTTTCATCACAATATATGAATAATAATGGAAGTAGAATAAAATAAAAATTTGAAATACAGTAAAATGGAGGTCTGAAATAAACTGCAATAAAAAATCGAAATTAAAGTACACTGAGAACTTGAGATGAATTAAAAGAAACATCTGAAAGCAATTAATTTAATTGAATATATGAATAATAATGGAAGTAAAATAAAATAAAAATTTGAAGTACAGTAGAATGAAGGTCTGAAATAAACTACAATAAAAAATCGAAATTAAAGTACACTAAGAAGTCGAGTTAAATTAAACGAGAAATCTGAAGGTAATTAATTTATTTGAATATATGAATAGTAATGGAAGTAGAATAAAATAAAAATTGGAAGTATAGTAGAATGAATGTCTGAAATAAACTACAATAAGAAATCGAAATTAAACTGAGAAGTTGAGTTGAATTAATAGAAAAGTCTGAAGGCAATTAGTTTAGTTGAACAGTGAATATTGTTTTCTTATTTGACTATTATGTAGTCGTTAAAGATTTAGTACTATTTTTACGTTTTCCCCGAAAGGTTCGGTTGAAAGGCTTGATTAAATTCTATGTGGAAAATGAGTCTACCGAAACAAAGCCACGTCGGCATAACCATTACTCACAATTACATCCAGTTTTTCAATTAAGTCCTAAGCCAGGCCTCAGCTTTAGCTCATAAATATGTATACGCTAAAGCAAGGTTTATATTTCAGCGACAGGCCATGGGTCGGGACTTAATTGCAAAACCTACTCTTGTTCGTCTACGAATAGATATTTTAGTCGTCTTGAGTTACTAACTTGGGTTAACACCATCGTTGGCGATGTCTCGTCTAGAATACTTTTAGCGGGTGTACTTTCAGCAATCATTTTTCAAATATTTAAATGAATGCTCTCAGAAAAGGAACATTTATTTCACTTTTTGGTCTTGGACTTCTGCACGGACATAATAATTAAAAGAAAGCTGGATTTTGTTTGAAAAACGCATTGATATTTTTCGAAGTTATTGTTTCGAACAGAAATAAAATACGTCTCTCCTTTAAGATACATTGTTACCTTAAAAAGAATAAGAGTGTCATAAGTTCTTCCATAAAATGTTTAATGTAATTTTGCTGTTGCATTTACAAGTTTGAAAAAATGGAGGCAAACATTATGGCTTATGATTCCGCTTTCGTTAGTCTTGAGATAAAATTCCTTAGCGGGAGATGGTTGATGCTTTTTTTAGAAAGGCGCTCAACACTCCTACGTCTACCACCCAGCAAATATACTAATGTGACGACACTTTAATTTGTGAAGAACACTTGAAATTGCTTATGTTTACACGCGTATAACCATCTATCCAGCGCATGCGCTCAACAGTTCTACCTCTACCGCCCAACGAATATCCAATATGGCGACGCCCTAACCTGTCAAAAACGCTTGAAATTGCTCATGTTTACACACGTATAACTTATAAACCAGTGAATTGCTAACAATAGTACTTACATTTTCGTAATGTTCTCATCGATATCTACAGGATTACATAAAAAAAGTTAAAAAAGTGTTTAAGAAAGTTAAAAACATCTGGTCCTCCAAAAGAAAGAACAGCCCGGGAGATCGATTGTTTCAGAAATCAAATAATTTCCTTTTCTGAAACATCGACGCATTTAGAAATAAGAGTGGCATAATTTCATCCCTAGTTTTATCGAAATTAACAGTCGAATATAATTTTTCTATTCCATCTATTTGTGTCAGAAATGCAATGTAAGTATTGTGGCTTATTATTTCGGTCCTATTAGTCTTGAAATAAAATTCAAAGCGGGAGATCGATTGTTTCAGAAATAAAATAAATTCCTTTTGTATATAATCAGAGGAGCAAAATTGCTTTTTTAATTTAATGTCGGTTAATATGTCGGAGCGATTTTGTATGGGGAGGGATCGGATGAAGCTGCGGAACGCTTTTACAACAGTGCAGTTCAGAATTTCATTAGGAAATCTTCGTTGTTCGATCGGGGGAAACAGTGCCTCGCTGGTCCCAGGCACCGGTGAATCACTTTGCAGCATCGTACGTCGAGAATTCCCGGCTATCGATACTCGTAAATAGTGCGCAAGACGTAGTTTCGTCTGTAAACTTGCTCGTCGACAGAGTATAGATCGATTCCTCGAGATAGTTTGTGTTACAGCGTCTACCGGTTCTTGTTCCCGGCAGCTTTCGATGCAATCTCCAAACATGCAACACTGTTGACGGCGATAAAACATCAGTCACGAACCTGGTAATCGATATCGGTTATTAGAGTGGTGATCACGTTTATTTTGATGACTGATTTCTTTATAACTGCACCGCAATTATTAATTCATCTTTGCAATATTATTTTTCGAATTATTAGATACTCGTTTTAGGATGCGTTTGTTCAAAAAATCCACATATAATCACGGTACTGTGTAAAGTTAATCACATCTGTTTTTATGATTGGTTTATTTATTACTATACTGCAATTTGTAATACATCTTATAATATCTTTTTTTTTTTTAAATTATTAGATAACCTTTCTGGGATATCTTTTTTTTTTAAATTATTAGATAACCTTTCTGGGATATTTTAACTCAAAATTAATGATTTCACAGATAATCGCGATACTGCGTGAAGTTAATCACATTTGTTTTTATGATTGATTTATTTATTACTATACTGCAATTTTTAATACATCTTATCATATTTTTTTTTAAATTATTAGATAACCTTTCTGTTACATGTTAACTCAAAATTAATGATTTCACAGATAAACGCGATCCTGTGTGAAATTAATCACATCTGTTTTTATGATTGGTTTATTTATAACTATACTGCAATTTGTAATACATCTTATAATATCTTTTTTTTTAAATTATTAGATAACCTTTCTGGGATATTTTAACTCAAAATTAATGATTTCACAGATAATCGCGATACTGCGCGAAGTTAATCACATTTGTTTTTATGATTGATTTATTTATTACTATACTGCAATTTTTAATACATCTTATCATATTTTTTTTTAAATTATTAGATAACCTTTCTGTTACATGTTAACTCAAAATTAATGATTTCACAGATAAACGCGATACTGTGTGAAATTAATCACATCTGTTTTTATGATTGGTTTATTTATAACTATACTGCAATTTGTAATACATCTTATAATATCTTTTTTTTTAAATTATTAGATAACCTTTCTGGGATATTTTAACTCAAAATTAATGATTTCACAGATAATCGCGATACTGCGTGAAGTTAATCACATTTGTTTTTATGATTGATTTATTTACTACTATACTGCAATTTTTAATTCATGTTCAAGGGAAATCTTCGGGTTTATGGTAGATTCAATCACGAAAACAATTTTTCAACGTTTTTAGATACCTTTCAATTTGTACCTTTGGTGATTAGTACTTTTGGAGAAAAATTATGACCACGGTTTTCTATCTATTACATCAGGGAGTTCGTATTCTCCTACGAGAACTGCAAGATCCCCACCATCGAACCTCTTCCCACTACTACGTACGGCCGTCGAGTTAGTGAGTGCTGCGCGCGCCGCGTGGCTCTCGTCGTGGGAGCTTTCCACTACTATACATTATATTGATGAACCCTAAGAGTGGGGGACGGTGCCTCGAATAGCTCCGGAGCTACTGGTTGAAACTGCCTTTACTACATCATACGAAAACATCTTAGGAGAACATTGAGAAGTGAAAGTAGAAGCTTCAAGCTTTAAAATAAGCCAGTTTATTCTCGTACGATTTTTTTTTACGAAATCATAACAATTTATACATAAACTATTGTCGCACAGTGGAGCATTTGTTTCAAAAAGCTGGCCAAAAATTAAATTTTGTTTCCTCGAGATGAAAACTCTTTTTTCCCTATATTCCTGAGTATGTATGTTAGTATAGTACAACAATATTTTTTCGTAAACAGCAATATTTTGTAAGAAATATTTCATACTTGGAGAAATGGATCTGATTAAAAAATTTTCCAATGAAATACTGTCTTGAAATATTCTGATGCTTATAATATGAACAATTTTGTATAAGATAAAATACTTTTATTCCAATAAGCTAAAAAGCTTTAAAAAAATGTTTTCTCTTTGAATGACCAAGTCAAAGATGTATAATTCTACATAAAAGTCGAAATTTGTTCATTTTTCATGGATTAGTAATGTTAAAATAAATTCATCTTTGGTAATACATTCAGGAAGTTTAGAATTGGAGTTTTTATATTATTATTACTCATGAGATTACAATTTACGTCTTCAGTGAAGCGCAATGTTTGATGCGAGTTCTTTTCGTTTCGATGTAACTCTTTCTTCTCTTTTCACGTTCTGAAAGTTATATCAGCAATTCGATGTGGTCGATTTTTGCTAACATCCATCAAGTTTTTCTGAAGTACTCTGCAAAACTTTTCCGTAATCTGGTTTGAAGAAGTTTGTAAGTATACCTTGCAAAGCAACACGGTGAAATTAGTTACCCCCACCTACTTCTTAATTTTTAATAATTACTTGTGTTGTAAGTAGGATGTGCCAAAAAATTAATTCTTTGAAAATCAAGATTTTGTTTTCATTCCAGAAAGAGATTCTAAAGACTTTAATTATAAAAATATTTGATGATGCTGTAAATAATGAGCATTCAATCATTTGGAGCAGTAATAATAAAAGCAAGAAAAATACCAAAAATGCAATTTTAGTACAATAAAATAATAATAGTTCATCGTAATATACTAAATCATGGAGTTCCAACGTATTCCCCTCCGAGAACTGTAAGGTCCCCACCATCGAACCTCTTGCCACTACTACGTACTACGTAGTATGTTGCGTGCGCCGCGCGGCTCTCGTGGTGGGAGCTTCCCACTACTATACATTATGACGATGAAGCCTAAGAGTGGGGGAAGAACCTAAGTGAGGAAGGTGCCCCGAATAGCTCCGGAGCTACTGGTTGGAACTGCCTGTTCTAAATGCTTCAATACAATGTATCCGAATGATTAAATTATTAATATCTACTTGTGCTGTTAATATCTACTGTATTTATTTATTGCTGCAGGAAAAGACACTTGAAAGACTGATAATAAAAACATTTGGTAATATAACAAATAATAATCAGTATTATTAAGAAAAATACCAAACATTTAATTCTAGTATTATAAAATAATACTTTACAATTATCGTTTGTTGAAAAGTGTATAAACAGTCCGTAAAAACATAAAATCAATTTCTGTATTTTCTTTGCCTGAACAGCGCACCAATCTCTCTTTTCGTGTATTTTCACCGGTGCTAAAACGAGTCGAAGGTTTCGACATCTGCTGACTTATAGGCCGGTTGATAACGTGGTGATTGTAACGTATTTAAACTGTTAGAATAATCAATTGCGGTTGCAGCAATTGGCTGATCGAGAACGAAATATGGGATTCTGGGTTGCCCCTCTAATTTTACGGTGTATATTTGTGTTCGTATAGATTTCCGATAAAGTGAGTAGCTGAATGTTTAGATACCTTACGCATGAAAATAAAAAATTTGTTAGAAATAATTACGTGTATTTTTCGAGATTTCATTTTTCATTTCAACTTTATCTGAATTTTTAACGTTAAGTGATATTTTTACAGCTGTTCGTCGTTTGCTTAATTTCTAATTGCATCTTGATTGATTCGTTACTAATTTTATATTGTAGTTACACGAATGACACACTATAAATAATTCATGCACATGCCAATATTTTTACAGTTTAATCGCTGTCAAAAAAATGATAATTAACGTAATATTGTTTGAAAAGCAGTATCGTGCTCCTGCACAGGATAATTGTGTCCGAGTAATTACACTCTGGCCAAAGTGTTCCCTAACCACTATATTATCATAATACGCGAATTTTATCACTCATCTGGGGTCAAACAAAACTGCATCTAGATAATAGCTTGTTGACCTGATTTTAAAGCGAACGTTAAATACCAGAACAACTTCAGCACTAGAGTGCTGCTTCATTCCTTATAATTTATAGGGTAATGTTAATAATTAACATGATATTGCATTAACGACGATCAACTACCATAGAGTATGATAATTGGATCATTTATCAGCCATTGGAAATTCATCTAAACTTTCCCCGATCCATACTCTATGAAACTGTTGAGTATTATATTGGAAGTATGGATTTCAAGATGAATAAATTTTTGTTCAATAGAGACTCAGCGATTAACACGATGAACAATTATAATAACACTAGAAAATGTTTAGTTTACGATTATCGAGACTGTAGAGTGTAGAGATACATTTATGGAATAGTATCCTCTAAATTTATTACACTTATGGAATAGTATCTACTAAATGTATTTCTTTCAATATTTTATATGGGCTTTTCTATGCAAACTGTTCATATTTTTATTTAGGACAGTAAATTTATTTCTTCGAACATTTTCTATATTTCAGTAAATTTATATCTTCGAACATTTTCTATGCGCTTTTTCTATGCAAACTGTTCATATTTTTATTTAGGACACTAAATTTATTTCTTTGAAAATTTCTATTTAGGCCACTAAATTTATTTCTTTGAACATTTTTATTTAGGGCACTAAATTTATTTCTTTGGACATTTTTATTTAGGACACTAAATTTATTTCTTCGAATATTGTATACGAAGCATTCTGATGTTATTCTTCTTTTATGCACTTATTATATTCTATGCAAACTTTACATAGTTATTTTCTGAATCTTTTAATACATTTATTGTATAATCACTTTACGGTTTCTCTTCGTGACTTTTGATTTTTGTGTCTTTTAATTTCAATCTGTTATTGGACGATTGCAAAAGTTCATTTTCACAGACCTCAAAACCTTTTTTGAAGAAAAGCCATGCAGTTTTTATGGAAAATGAATCCAGTAGGTTGCAAAACGTTATATATTTTTTATTCCTTTTATAAACTTATTATTACTTTATAAAAACTTTCGTTTTTCTTTTTGTAGAACTTTTACCAACATATTTGCGACACTTTTTTATTTTGAAAATAACACCGACCTCGATATAATGTTGATCGTATCTATTTATTAGTTATATTTTTAAATCTAATTCATTTATTCGAACGACTAGATTGCGAAGATTTTAATGATCATTTTTCCGAAATGAAAATCCGAAAACGAGAAATTTAAATTTCTTAAAGACTGATTAGTCACTACAATTATCTATATTTTTCATTATACCAGAAACTGTTTTATTATACAATTATTATTTTATCAGTGTTTGTATCCTCTACTATGAATACAAATTTGAAAGTGACATTTAATATTCTTTAGAAGCAATTTGTTTAAATGGAGCCCAAATTTAAATTTTGTACGCAACTATACTATTAAAACTCATTTGTTATTCCTGAACGATGATTCACACTGTGTGCTTCTACTCAAATAAAGAATTATTTTTTTTTTTTAAATTATAGCCCCTTGAATCTCATTCGACATTCATTTTGGCTACCATGAAAGTACAATTTCAAAAGTAAATACGGAATAATACAAAACGGAGTGTGCTTAAACCCAAATGCATATTACATTTTGATAAAATAATCTAATAATCTAATCTAAATCTTTAAACAACACTTTTTTAGGAATGAAAAGATACACGCACACAACTCAACTTTAGGAGAAGCAATGAACATTTCCAGACATAAGGGCAAACACATTCCTTGTTTCCGCAAATACTCAATTAGAATAGTACGATCACATCGAAAAGCTCACACTGCCATACTATGTGATTAATATCTTGATAAGAATTATTATTTATTTAGGTTTTAGTCTGAATATATACACGAATATAATATATTATAACGAGGTTTATATCTTAAAAACGTCCTTATCTTATATCCGCATATAGCGCGCTAACACCCAACTTTAACACTAAACCTCCCAAGCACAAAACATATAAAAGTGAAATGACCTATAGAAGTGAAAAGATTTAATTTACTTTAACTTTTTACGGTTTTCATTATAATCTGTGTTTAAATACAGAAGTCAGTTGAATCATTTCCTATGAAAATGTGTTTATTATTTCAATAATTGTGAAATAGAGAACCGGTCATTTGACCGTGGTAAGTTTAGTGTTAATACTCGCACGACGCTCTTTTGTTTCTTCACTATGAAACGAATCTCTAGTGCAATTCTGTGCATTATCATTGCACAGAAGCGCAAAGCTCATTTCCAACAAGAATTGTGTTCGTTATTTAAAGTAAATTTTGCCTAATTTTATTGTCAGCGCCACGCTGAGCCAATCTGACTATTAAAATGTACGCCGCGATAAGAGTCCTTCAGGGTAGCCGGTCGGAATTTTATGAGGAGCAGCTTCGGTGGATCACGCAGTGAATGATCAAGTCGTAAAGTTAGCAAACTGTCAACTTCGAGAGCGAGGTCCCAGTGGAGCGGAGCCGCGTCGGTTGTCGGAGCAGTTTCCCTGTTCCGCTAAATTCGCCGATCCCGAACCATGATCAATCGCTATAAAATCCGTCATCCCTTTCAATAACGTCACCTAATCGCAAGTATTGCGACACGGTGACTCTCGCGCAGTCTCCTGAAGCCCGATTAACCCCTCTCGCTGTCATCCTCCGTGATCCCCAGGTGTCTCTCGCTAGCTTCGCGAATTCTCTCGCAATTTTTCTGCGAATCGTTTCTACTCTTCCTTCTGTTTCCTTTAGCCGCTGGTTCGTGTCAGGGTATTCCAAGGTTTCGCTTTAAACGGAAGGATTTAGCTCGCAGTCAGGATCGATGGCGACCGACACGACGCCCGCATCCTCATCAACTCTTCGGCCTCGGGTCTTCCGCCTCTGTCTTTTTGCTTTCTCTCTCTCGTCGCTATCCTCTCTCTCTCTCTCTCTCTCTCTCTCTCTCTCTCTCTCTCTCTCTCTCTCTCTCTCTCTCTCTCTCTCTCTCTCTCTCTCTCTCTCTCTCTCTCTCTCTCTCTTTCTCTTTCGCTTCGTCCTAGCCGTGCCAATACCCCGTCTCTCTTTTTGCTCTCTTCTCTACTTGCCACCCGACTCTTTATTTATCGTTGGAATGGCACTATCTGCCCCTTACCACCGGCGCGAATGGCAGACAGTCGATATCGATACTCCTTGGCCGTGGGAATCTATGCGCCGTTTTTCTTCGTAATTTGGTGGACGAGGAATCTTCGTCCTGATCCTGAAGTCTACGGACTGGTTCGCAAGATGCGCATGCAATGCTTTGCTTGATAAGCATGCATCGTATTGGTGTCAATGCAAATTGTTAACCCTTTTCCACTCGAACTTACATTTCCTAAAGAATGTACACAATACCTGATTAGTTACGGTTCTAATAAATCCAGAATGAACGGAAGCAATCATCTGAATTCTCCATTATAGCTCATTTTCTTCATAAATGATTCAGATGTTTTATGAAGCCTTTGTCAAAATATCCGTGACATTGTTTTGATTAAAATGACATTAAACACAACGACGCATTTCGCATGAACTTATGGGACGATCTAACACAATGGAGATGGCACAAAATCTCGTCAGTGGGGTGCAGGGGGAACGGCGAGTCCCCACTCTTGACGAAAGGCTGCGGATCCCACTTTTACGCTTACGTTTTGGCGGGAACCGTCGACATAAGCGCTCAGCGTCACCACCATCTTACTTCATGGTCACCACATCTCTCTGTTACAGTCACACTCAATACACTCGTTTGCTGTCTTCCTCAAGCGATTCGACCAATCGCGGAAGACGTGTAGCGCGTAGTGGGAGCATCGCGTGGTACCCACAAGTTCCTCTGTGCCAACTCTCGTTGCGCGGGCTATAGTACCAGCTGCAGTTTTTCTCAAATATCTCAAAAACTAAGGCTGAGCGACAGTTGCATACATAGGAAAAAGTTGTTCGGAATCTTCAACCTGACAACATATTAAAAAATCATCAAAATCGGTGAGCTGGGACCTTTTATGCACAATAACCCTTATGTTTTTGTAATTTGCGTTGACCTGCGGATCGCGTTGTTTTTGTTTCTCCCGCTTCTTCGTGCATTCGTTGGATTGCCTCCGTATAGTGTGCACGTGTTTGTTGCGATGCGCGACCTGTATATTCTGATTAATGTATAAGAACATTCTGAAACTAACTCTAACAATCGTTAATATATTTTATATTAATCTGCGAACATTACCATCCGCGAACAAGTAATCCGCGGCAATCACATTCGCGGACTGAACACAGCAATCACAAATATGTTGATGATCGATGTACCATTGAATCGTCAATGCAACGTGCAAGTATGTTTCGAAGTATGACAACATGTATAACTTTATTGTTCCCCGTAGGGTTAGATTCCTTATACATCTTTCCCTTCTCCCTCTTCACCCCTTCGCGCCGCTCTTAAGGGCGGAAGACATTTAAGAGCGCTCGAAAATCTGTGATTTTTAGGAATTTTTTTCTTAAGAACTACAAAGCGGATCTTTTTTAAATTTTCTTGCTGTCATGTTCTATATTTAAACAATACCACAATTGGTCTACATTACCGATTAATATATTTGTTATAGAAATATTTATTTAACTTCACAGCTCCTAATCATTCCCCCCTTCCCTAACCGTGGAACCCCCTCCTCCGATCGCTCTTCGCCCTTCCCAATCGAAGTATGGCAACATTGCTTTTGTAAAAATGAAACAACGAAATGAACCCTTGACTTCTTTAACACCAAACCTGCCGTTAAAATATGCTAGTTTAAAATCGTCGAAATTGTAAAGGCTCTTTCATAAGAAATAATTGCATTAACTTCTCTGTTCAAGCATATTTATATTATAATGAGAATAGCGAAAAATGTAAATAAATTCTTGTTATTCTTATTAACCGGCACATACTAGTCTTATTCAATGTTCGGTAGGTTTAGCGTTAATAGGGTGAAACAACCCTTAAGAAATACTTTTCCAGCCGATAAGAAATATATTATTTTTGTATATTATAACTAGACTGCGAATCTTTACGCAAAATAAAAAGTTTCTGTATTATTTATAAGGTACCGGAACGAAAAAAAATTGATTTCTTCATTCAATAATTTTATTAAGTTAGTGATACTAATAGACCGTCTATTTTGAAAGTGGTTTAAGTCCAATTTTGGAAAAAATTGAGAAATCACAAACTAAACGATTTATTTCGAATGAACTTTTTATCTACAATCAATTCTCGAAAGAAAAACAATGTATAACTGGTGAAACATATTGATCTTCCTCAAATTTCGTTTATCTTTCTACTGTTTCTTGTTTGGCCTACTCATTTTTTGTATAAATTCATAAAATCCGCAGTCCAACTATAACATATTCTAAAATCAACTAAATCGTTGACACTTGGGACACGTCCCTCGCTGATATTCTAATTTCATCCAACGCCAGTGAGTCTTCGCGCAGATTTGGGATGCTATGGTTCTCGAGTGTCCGTCGGAGGCCGATGGAAACAAATTTTCAGCTCGGACGTATTCAAAATTCTCCGGAAGACAGATTAAACGAGCTAAACGAGCTGCCGCTGACTAAACGGGGCTAATTCAATTATACCGGTTACTCTTCCGTCGCGAATGTACCTGTAAATTTAAATGGACACCTCCACGCGGGGCACAGGCCAGCCCATGCACAGCTGCATCTGTACAGCATCCGTGCATGTGCATCCAGCATCTGCGAGCCTTGAAACACTGCAGTTCGAATGGACACACTAAGTCGTGCCCTCGGAACGGAGTTTTTTTTTCGGGGGATGAAAGATTGTAATTTTTATTTTCCTGCGCGCCCGAATTTTGTTTCGTAAAAATCTGTCGGTGTCGCGGAAGTTGATGCCATTTTACGCCGTTAACTTCGTCGGAAGAGGATGGGACAAAAATTCCGTAAAGGTGGAATTCTCTTCTGTGAAGTTGCGCGAAATAGAGGAAATGGGGAGGCGTGATAAATTTGTTTGGTTTCAAATTGTTCATTTACAAAGGTCGCATCACCATCTAGATCATTAGCGACCACAAGAATTTACACAAATATACACACAAACATGGACATAATTACTGGCATGATTCAAATTGCGTAAATAAAAAAAAATAATTACAGGCATATTATGAAAATAACAATTTGCAATTTTTAACTATCACGATTACAGCTTGTTATAATATAACGCGAGATATTAATAATGATAAATTCAAACTCGCGTTGGAAATGGTACACTTTCGTTGGCGTGTCGACTGTTTATTGTTAATTTTAGGAAAATGGGTTAGCTCTCGGTGTCGATGCATCATTCGAGCGCATGAAACCGTTCCGTCAATGTAATGAACTTGACAAACGAGCAGCACGCGTTCGACTCCGTAAATTTGCCGAGCACTGTTGCATCGAGCACGTCTCACGAGATTATGTTTATCCACGTTTCATAAATAATTATCCGACGCTTGATAAATGACCTCGCCGAGCTCCGTTGAAAATCGTCGGGATAATAATGCGACACACGGCCGCCGATGACAGCTCGCAAATTCGTCATTCCACCGGCGAATTAATCTTTCCCCGATCCGACGTAAAGCCCGCACCGAGTTTCCCGCGTATTTTTATTTCGCACGACCTTTCCATACGACCTTTTCCGTTTGAATGTGCCAAAAATAATACAGCACTGTCGCGATAAAAGCTACAAAGCTGTACACGATAAGTGCTACAAAATTATCCCCACTACCGCGAGGTCCCGGAGCTCTACCACACGTCTTCGTCATAGCTGGGTAAAATACTATTTCAAATAGTAAATAGTCTATTTTATTCGAAATCGTACAGGCAGTTTTAAAAATAAAATATTTTATTTGTTAAAAAATCTTTAAAATAGTATTTTTAAAGTAACGTATAATTTGAAGGATTCTCAAAATAGTGAGAATTTTATTTGATGCTGTAATTTGAAGTGTGATTAATATCTAAACATTTTTGTTATAAACAGTCCAATAATCATACCAACAAGTTATCTATAATAATTAGAGAGCGGATTTGATGCATTTATGACAAAAATAACTAGGTGTAACTTGAAACAGTAAAAACATTAGAAGAATTTGTAAATATTGTTATATTATTTTCAACCTATTAAACATATTAACGAAGAAAATAAATTTCTATTTCACTTCAGTCTATCGCAATTGAGGTACAAAAATTTTTATTTTCCATAAAAATCCGCTGTCTAATAATAATCCAAGAATTTTTCTCATAATTAACATTTAATAAAGGAATTACTGAACAATGGTCTGAATATAGAATAAATATTAAATATTCTGTGACTAGACTTCGCCCAGCTAAGTCATTAACGCACCTGAGCTTTTATATTTAATATTTTAATCTTAATTGATACCGGCTCGTGGGTATAACGTGCAGGGGTCGATTAATCTTCTCGAAAAGAAAACAATGCAGGCTAATTAACTGGAGTGACAGATGATCATCGAAGGAGGGACCATTTATAATCGTTACAGGGACAGCGCGGAATCGACTTCGGGGCTCGAGTGACACAAAAAATATAACGTTAAACGGATAATGATTAACATAGCCTTTCATTCTGGATCGTCCGTCCCCGGGAGTACACGGGACACTCGAACGAAGATAAATTACTCCCTGACTCCCGGCGCTGCCTATAAGACGATATTCGCCTAATCTTGAAAAACACTTAAAGCCGGGTGGTACGGGATTATTCAAATCCCGACAACGGGCTCCCGCTCGAAAACGCTGGATGGCAAACTTATTTGAGAGATGCTGGCTGGGCCGGTGATATGGAAACGAAATCACCCGGATGGTAAAAACAATTTTCCAGGTTTGAATAAAATCACTGGCTGAACTATTACACATACATATACGAATGCTCCGGTACTTCCTCGACTCTTGACGCGCATCGTCCTATCAGAACGTTCGATTTCCAGTTTAAATACTTCTCGCATATTCATACCTCGTTTTCCACCGGTAAAGTGACCTACTTGAAACGTCGATTTGAACGCATTAACACTATAGTCAACGCGTGGAAACTGCCAGAGGATTCCAGCGAGTCACATTCGCTCACAAAAGTACGTACAACAGATTTCAAATATTTAACACTCGATTTACCAGCTATTTAAGTATACAGTCACTCCCATTAATATTCGGACACTCTTAATAAGACGATAACTTGTTTAATATTGGACCATACGACTTAGACTTTTTTGAGAAGTTAGAATAATTAGTTTACTACATGACGTGAAAAAGAAATTTTAAAACAATTGCAATTGGTCGGTATTGTAGAGAAAATACTAAAAGTTGTGTTTTACAATTTTTTATATGTGGCTTATATTGAAAATTTAAAACATCCATTTTGTAGGTCTGTATCAATTGTATACATTTTCAAATTTTCATCCAATTTGGACTACGTGGAAAACAGCGACAGGCATCGAATGACATAAGAATCCTTCGATTTATTACAGTTTAAGGCCGAAAATTGTGAAAAGCTGCAATTTTTACCATCTTCAAACAGTTGTAGCTTATTCAGAATGTTCTCATCAGAAATATTCAGAGTGTATACAGTTGACACAAATCTACAAAACGTATTTGTTGAATTTTCAATATGGACCCACATAAAACAGTTATAAATAACAACTTTTAGTATTTTCTTTGTAATTCCGACCAATTACAATTTTCTCAAAATTTCTGTTTTTCAACGTGTAGCAAACTAATTGTTCTAACTTCTAAAAAAAAAATCCAAGTCACATGATCCAATATTAAAAACGTAATCGCCTTTTGGAGTGTACGAATATTAATGGGTGTGATTGTATCTATTTCTAAAAGACCAGTCAGAATGACTGGTCTTTAGAAAAAGTGCTTAGTGGTGTTTCCAGTCTTTATTTACTTTTAAAAAATGACAAAAAAAGTTGAATAATATTGATAGGGCCAGTGCTAGACATTTACGGGCCACAACCACGGACTTAGAGGACTGAGCATAAAGTGGGTTTATGGGTGAGAGGGGTAGTGCCGCGAGCGGCTGGCAGACTGCGGCCATTTTGGATGGCAAAACTAGTGTTGCCATCTAGTATATAACGTTGCGGGAACATTGATATGATTTGATTCTGAAAAATGAATTTATAACAAGTGTATTTGTATATATATATATATATATATATATATATATATATATATATATATATATCTGTATGTATATATCTGTATGTATACACAAAATATTGCACATTCAGCTCCAATATAAATTCATAAATAAATTTCCCGCATGATTGCATTGCAAATTCGCGCAACTAGTATTTAAAGTTGCCTATAGATAGCGTTGGGATATGGTGCAAGATTTCACGCGCATGCGCGGCCAAAACAGTAATGTATCTGTATCATGATGACAGAGGTAGTGGAATACTGAGACAGTTACATTGGCGGGAATGTCTCGAAACAATCTATTCCGGACAAAAAGACTTCAGGACGTGCCCTACGAGTTACAAAATATACACAAATACACATGTTATACACTCAGTTTTCAGAATCAAATCATACCAATTTTTTAAAATTCTGCTGGGTGCTCATGGTACCCCATTTTATCGAGAATCTTACTTTACCGAGGCTGAAATCGCCGTGCATGCGCGTGAAATCTTGCACCATATCACAACACTGCCTATAGAGCGCACCACAGTGTTTGCCATCCAAGATGGCCGACAAGTTGATACCCCTTCCGTCTTTCGCCTCACCCCCGCAGCATAATGCACAGTTCCTTAAGTCCGTGGCCACAACTCAATCAACTCACCCAAAAGCGAGTCGATCGAGCACGGCCAAGACACTCAGTAACCCCGAGTATCGAGTTCGCACTTACAGATAGCCAAGTGTCCGGGACCCAAGGAGAACCTTATGTACGGCCCAAAACCCTGAGTAAATATACAATTCCAAGGGCCACTAGCGTACTGCATCAGAATCATGATTTTCCCGGAATCATATATTCTGTCCCGAAAAAACGTTGCAGTACTTATCAATTGTTGTAGCTGCCCCAATGTCATTTCATCACATAGAAACATGCACCAGTCATTTAGACTGGTACTGGTATAAGTGTCAATAACAAAAAATATATTTGTTACGAATACATATAAAATAATATAAAGTTCATAAAACTGATTCTTTAGTTATGGCTACAAAAGTCATGATATCATTTCGGAAAGAAAATGTTACATGCAGTAGGAATTTTGAATTGAAATTGCAAAACCAGTCATATTGACTGGTCTGGTAAATCTAGTGTTATCCCCTTGCTATATTTTAACGAGTTAGACTCGTGATGAAGATATTAAATAAAGTCTAACAAAGATGAAAGTTATAACTTTATTTTCCGACGAAATAAAATTTTACTTTTGTGTAATCAATATTTAAGCATTGAAGTAAATGTGGTCATACAAAAATATAAATTTTCTTTCCTCTTCTGTGGCATTTTTGGGGGCGAAAACGTTACAATTATTGTAACCGTAAAGAAAATGGTATGGCTAGGGGTTAATGAAACGAAGGATTTCGAGTGAACGTTTGCTTGTGTCTTAAAAATCGAATAAATTATCAGAAATAATTTCTTGTGTTTCTTATACAGTGGACGAAATTCATATAAGAACATTATGGGTAATTATTTAGGAGTTTACCCTACTCACCGATTTTGATGACCTTGAAATATGTTGTCAAGGTCATCAGTCTAAACAACTTTTCTTCTATATATGTTATCGCCGCTCTGTTTTAGTTTCCTCGACTAAATAATATTAATTTTGTAAGACATTTTTCGTATGCCACATTTAACGTGTGCAACCAATTCCTTCGATTTTACGCAATATTCAAGGTTGCTCGGTTCTCAGTCAAACTGTGAGCAAAATTTCTGCCCAAAACCATTTCCGGCACATCGAGAAAAGCCTCGTGGAGCGCAGTGCATTTTCAGCACGTCAGTGAAGTCTAACCCCTTGAGGGCTGAAGTTTCGGGTTTTGTCCATGCGGCGTGCTTTCCTCGAAACATGGATGGATCCCTCGCACCGTAGGGCCAGACTCGGAGTTCTTATTTTTTGTGTATGCGTTGGTAAGAAGCAGGATGGGAGGGGGATATCGTCGGGTTCGTGGTATCTTGATGGATTTGCATTTGAAAGCGTCTCGATCCTCTGTCAGATCGACGGACAGGCAGGGATGAAAGAACGGCGGGGTGGTTAGCGAGAGAGGGCAACCCTTAGTATTTGCTCGCCGTAAATACTTGGTTAGAAAGAGCTTGTCGACTCTTATATTGATTCTAGGCTTCTCTAGCCCGCCCTCTAACCCCGCTGCGTTCCCTCTTGAACAGTTGGAAGGCCGATCCCCGCGAATTGCGTCCATGGAACGTCGATTTCGATGGTTTTTCGAGAGCACGCGAATGCAGAACTTTCAAATTTATCGCCCGATTTACGGGCCAGTCTCGAGTCTTCATTGCTTTGGGAAAAGTTTGGCCCGTGCAATGTCGTCTCCTCGCAACCTCTTCCGCCACCCCCGTGCACCCATTCACCCTCACGACCATCGCCAACGATTCTCTCCACCCTTTCTCCTCATCCTCCTCTTCCTCTTCCTCCTGTTCCTCTTCTTCCTCTTTTCCCGGTCTCCTGCTCTAGCTTTTCTTCGTCCGCGTATTCTTCGCTTCCCTTCCTAGGGTAGTCCACGCGACTACCCTAACTTTCTTATTTCGTAGAGCCAGGTACGGAGATCGCAGCTAGAATGGCTGCTTGATTTCACGAGTAAATCTTCTTTTTTTTAAACGTGTTCGCGTGCTGCTGGTGTCCTTCTTCATTTTTAGACGGCACAGAGGCGAAAGTTTTCCGGCCGAACAGGCGCCATTGGAAATTCATACGTTTATTTCTACTAGTTCGGAGATTCGTAGACTCTTCGGTTCGGTTGTAGAAGTTTGCGTGGATCCCGTTGGTTTTGAGACGGGAGAAAAGATCGTGCAGGTTTTGCGAACTTGATTACATTGTTGGGTAAATTTAGTCATTTTAGTTAGGTATAGGTAATAATATTTGGTCCCCTCAGCGTTTCAATTCCATTTGAACACTCTCCCCTTCTTCCCTTCTTCCAATCAAACTATCGCCTAATTTTCAGCCTATTTCAGCCTACTTTTCAGCGGAACCTACTGTTTATTAACACTTTGCCGTCCGCACGTCTCGTAAAAATTTCTTCGCGAGGCGCCGGCCGTTCTTGAGGTTATCGGGTGATTATAAATTTTCAAGTTTTAATAATGTCATCGTTACCTCTCATGAGTTTTCAATCCTGCCCCCTATTTTCATGAAATTTGGAAGATATGTAAATATTAAATATTAATAGTAAATAGTAAATAGTAAATATTAAATATTAAATAATGCGCAATTAACACTATGCCGTCCAGTACACCACTGTGGTGTTGCCGGCCGTTGAGCAATATTTTGTGGGCGACGCCACTGTGGTGTCGCCGGACGGCAAAGTGTTAAGATGGGTTCCGAGCCACCTTAGCCATTTTAGTTATTTATTTATTTGATGCTTTAAATCTGCTGGTTCACATAGCAAGTACAGTATTTTTATACGAGAGTGGGTGAATAAGTTCATAGGATGGAACAATCATGGCCACTGTTTTTGGGATATTGAGGTTATCCTGCTGATTGAATATAAAGAGAAGAATTGTACAATGACTGGACAATACTCCTCTGACCTGCTGAAACGATTACAACAAGCAGTGAATTTATCGACCTCCTCTCGTATATAGTTTCGATAATATTTGGGATTTGTAATGAGCAATTGTTGATTGGTTTCCTTGTTTATTATTAATTGATTAATTTCAGTGTTAAACTAAATCCTTTCTGGATCGTACAATAAATTGTGTAGTGTACAGATCTTATTAGATTGAACTATTTCCTTGTGGAAAATATTCAGATTGTGTTATCACAATTGAGATATGAATTTGAAATTGTGAGTGGTTTTACAGACCGTCTATAATATTGATTTAAGGATTAATAGCTGTTCGAGAAGGCAACAAAGATTTTTGTATTTTTTATTACAAAAATTTTGCCGTGGGTAAAATATTTTTGCTTTGTCATCTTGAATTAATCACCTACATTCTCCACGTGGTTGGTCTTTCTTATTTTGCTGAGACTCCATAAAATAATTAAGGATTAAAAAATTTTGTGAAACATGACTGCAATTACCGGTTATGTTGCAATTACAGCAATCTACAACGGCAAGCTTGGTATCGCAAAAGGAAATCCCACGTGAAATATTGCAAGCTATTTTCCTGGCGCCATCCAAAATGATCGCGTTCTCGAATTTCTTCTTGTAGAGGCTGATTCTCTTTTATGTATGTCGGAGAGAACAAATTCTAAAATGTATTGCCCAGAATACATGCTATATTTGCTAAATAATATTTTCGTACTACCATCTTTATTCTACCCAGTTTCTAATAATTCTTTTGCACATAAGTATAATATAGGTATTTAGTGTGTATAATATTGGGATATTGATATAGTTATGTTACATAGAGTTTAATAAATATGTTTGGTTAAAATGAAAATATGCAACCTTTAATTGTGATGAAATAATTCTAATGCACCGATTTCTTCACATTTTTACAATGGATACAAAAGTATTTGATCATTACTACAGAATAACCTCTCATTACAGATTACAACTATATAATAATAAAAAAAAAATACCCGATTCTGGAAAAATTTCCCATATTTGATCTGTGACAATTTCGTAAAAAATTATCATACGGCAATAAATTTTAACTCATTTAAAAGTCTCTCAAAACATTTTTTCCATGATTTAGCAGACGAGAAAATGAAGACACGTAATTTCTCGAATACACTATACATTCAAACGTCTGTGAAAACGTCGAAAAATTTTTCTTGCCACTGAAACCAGTATCGATTTAAAGATTGAAACTTCCTATTTACCTCCAAAATTTATGTACGATTTTTTTTTAGTCGTTTCATCGAGTTTTGAATGAGAGGTGTGCCGCTAATAAGTTACAATATGAGGACTTTCCACGACGTAACAACTTAGTCCTCATTTTTGCTCAAGAGCACAGTGAAAAAAAAATCGTATAGCAATTTTAAGGAGTCGTTGTGAAGAGGAGGCTTCAATCTTCATATCTATGGCGGTTTCATTAACGACAACATTTTTTTAGTGTTTTTAGAGACGTTCGAATTTGCAGAATTTTTTAGGAAAATGGATCCTTAGTTTCCTGCCTGCTACAACGTGTAAACATATCTTGAAGGAATGGGAAATCTAGTGATTAAATACTCTTTGCGTCCACCGAACGTCTAAACTGTGGTGAATAAACGAGTGGAAACACATGTTTGTTGACTTAAATACTTTAATCATATAACACTTACAACTATACAGTGGATCACAAAAATTCGCTCTCCCTTTAAATCAGAACAAAATTTGACCAAACCACTTGACTTTTTTTGAGCAATTAGAAACATTGATTTAGTGAATCACATGCAAAAAAGATTTTGAAGAAATTGCAATTAGTAGGAATTACATGAAACAATAAAAATGGCACTTTTTAAAACTTTATTATTTCAGCCCGTAATGAAAATTCAAAATATGCGTTTTGTAGATCTATGTTATTTACACAAATGCTGAAAATTTCATATGTGCTACAAGCGGTTCAAAGTGGTGATAATCGCAATTTTTCACGATTGTTGGTCAGTTTCTGCTTAAAATCCATAGTTTCTCCTATCTTTCGATGCGCGTCGTTTTTGTCTGCGTCAACCGATTTCGATGAAATTTTCAGCATATGTATAACTAACATAGATCTACAAAAGGCATATTTTAAATTTTCATTATGGGCTAAAATAAAGAAGTTTAAAAAAGTGCCATTTTTATCTCTTCATGTAATTCCTACTAATTGCAATTTTTTCAAATTCTCTTTTGCACGTGATTTACTAAATCAATGCTTCTAATTGCTCATAAAAAGTCAAGTGGTTTGTTCAATTTTTAAGAATGTTATTCTGATTTAAAGGGCGACCGAATACTTTTGTGAGCCACCGTATATAATACTTTAGCTCTCACACGTGCTCGCCATGCACCTTGCATATAAATACCTCTACTGGTAAAACCCTAACCTCAAACATTCTCTCTTCTTTTTATTCTGACCTCTCACTCACTCTTGCGCTCACTCTTCCATCTATACCATTCATTCTCAACTCTCACATACAATATAAATAATCACCATTCACATAAACTACCTGGTACTATAAACTATCACAAGTACACTGCGTATTTTTATGTAAAATACAAATTGACTACATCAATCACACGAAAGGTGAGTTGCATACAAGTTGATTTCTTCTCTCAATAATATTAATATGTTATTAATAATGTGCCGGCAATATCAAATTCATGTGTTGTGTTTTCCATTTCGTGTTTCACCTATTCATTTTTACCATAATTGCATAAAATTCGCAGTCACATCATAACTGAAATAAAAGAAAAAATTCCTTTTATAATACAATAATAAAATAAAATATTGCTCACAAAATATGATAATAGAATAAAACATTTCGGGTAGAATACAATAAGAATGTAAAATACTTTGCATTGGATTTTTCGTTTATTTCAGATTACATAGAATTAAATATAAAAATTAGGATGTACGTAAAGTCTTGTAGTCTATTAAGAACTACGTAAATACTTGGTAGAACCACGATGAGGTGCACGCCAGTGGCAAAGTTCACCAACCTTAAAGCGTTTTTAACTAATTGATTCACGCTCACGTTGTCCCCCTTCGTTTTAAAAAAAAATGGCGGCACTTTAGACGTCTGCATCATAAACCCACCGGTGGAGAAGTTCTGACAAGTAGTGTCTCGAAAGATGCTCATGATTCGGGTACAGCGATGAGTGCCTTTCAACGGCTTTCCTCCCTAAAGAATCTCAATGGTAGCTGACTTTCTCGAGAGCAACGAAAATGTAAAAGCTCTGCGTACAGGCGGCCTGTAAAGTTCGAATTTTACACGACTAGAGACTACCGTGTTGCAGTCAATAAATTATTTTAACGTTTTACCATCTAATACCTAATACTATTCTCCGTAAAATTTTGTATTTATTGCTAGACTAGATTTTATACAGACGTAAACGCCAGTGAATGTATGCTGGTACAGTATAATACAAACTGTACGATGTTTCTCTCTATTCCGGCATAGTATCATGTTTAGTAATTACTAGATTTGTTAGATTTAGAACTTATAGCAACAACAAAATGAACATGAACATACAGAATAGTAACTGCACGGAAGTGAAGTGAGCGTAAAGTAAATTTACTTTACGTAGTAGTCTACTCAGTTCTACTTCTAGTAGTTGTTTAAAAAAATTCCGATGTTGTATCTGCAGTCTAGTGATGTGAAATGATTAAATTTCGTTTCTTTTGAAATATTATAAAATCCTTGAGGACAGACATTTTTCTTTTATAAAATAATTCATCCAAATTCTAATAAGAAATTATTTTCATTATTTTTAATTGTTCTTTTCCCAAGAATTTTCGTGAATTTCTTTATAAATTCTGAAGCATAGCGTGGTCAGAAAAACAAGTTTTAGAAAAAACGCCATTTGATCATTTTTTAAGATTCTCTTGCAAAAAAATTACTGCAAGTAGTATAAAATCTTTTTGCAATCGAAGCAATTTTAATTCCAAAATCAAGATACTTCTTTCAATCCAGAACATTTTTATTCTATGTATGTTTTATTTTTACATTGCGCACCTCAAATTAAACCTGTTTTCCTATGCAACAGTTGAATTTTTAGCAATTTATAGAATAATAACGAATTGAATCAGATGAAAACTGTTTTAAATAATGGTATGGTATTTTTTACTCGTGACTCAGAGTCACCATTCGAGTGCAAAGGGTTAAATGTATTGTCCGCGCAACCCAAAATCTTCTAACCCAGCAACCTTAACGCATCATCTATCGGTGGTCATTCCACAATTTTTTGAAGTTTATAGTCCAAGGCTAAGGACTTAATAAAACTTTTTAATAAATCATTTGGTAATTATTGCGAAAGGGTCACTATTCTCCGATTTTGATGAAATTTAAATATGTTATGCAGCAACACATTTTGAACAATTTTTTCCTTTTCCAATATAGGGGGGTCGCTTGTAGTTTTCAAGATATTCGCAAAAAACTATTGCTATTGTCCGCGCAACGAGAGTTGGCACAAAATCTCGTCAGTGGGGCGCAGAGGGACCGGTAAGTCCCCACTCTTGACGCAAGGCTGCGGATCCCACCACTGATCAGTGGATCCCACTCTTACGCTTACGTTTTGGCGGGAACGATCGACATAGGAGCTCAGCGTCACCAGCATCTTACTTCATGGTCACCACATCTCTCTGTTACAGTCACACTCAATACGCTGGTTTGCTGTCTTCCTCAAGCGATTCGGCCAATCGCGGAAAACGTGTAGCGCGTAGTGGGAGTAATGGCCTATACTACTAAACAAGATGCTCGTTTGATAAAAGTTCGATCAACTTTTTCAAACAAGTAATTCCTGAAAGTCGCATGTTTTCCAGATTTGTAAGCATTATCCCCTAATAACATAATTGTGATTTCTATCGATCGAATTTTGAATTATGTTAAAGAAGATGTTATTGGCGCAAGATCGAACCTTGCGCCAATAACATCTTCTCTAACATAATTCAAAATTCGATCGATAGAAATCACAATTATATCATGGATGGCGAAACAATTACAAACAACCAGACTTTTTTTGCGTCAATGTCAAGGACGTTTGGTGTGGAAATAGTTAAAATTCTTAAGGACTGGTGGTACACGAATTTGTCCACAGCTAAGATAAGTAAGATCGAACCTTGCGGCAATAACATCTTCTCTAACATAATCCCCTAATAACAATGTACTCAGTCAAAATTTATGTTTCGATGAAATGGATCTTGTATTACGCAAAACACTACACCATAAAAAAATATTCTCAGTCGAAAGTTACGAGGTTTCAGCGAAGTAAAAAAAGCGGTGAAAGTGTCTCTTCCTCTCGGCGAGTTCTCAAGTTTTTTTTATTGTCTCCCACGTTTAACACGAGGGTCGAACGAGCAAGGGAAATCAATGACAGTTCTATAAATGGATTTTTGTTTCCTGGAGGTCCAGGGACGTGACTATTTTCTGCTCCGTGAAAAACCAGAGCGCCTCCGGCAACGCGCCTCACGTAACAACAATTTCTTGAGTATTTATAGCTTCTCGTAAAGACGCGCTAAGACTGTTATGCCTGTATTCGGAAGAGAAACAAATGTCTGTCACATATCAAGGGGGTTAACTCTCGAGCCAAGGGGATGTACAGATTACGTACCGCGGATCGATAGCCGAGGAACGCAACCAACACGATTATCACCCTCGCATTGCCACCGAAACTGCGTCTCTTTGCTCCGTATTTAGAATCTGTTTTCATTTTAACCAGCAGATAGATCGTGCTAAATTTATTTTCACTTTGTTTTGCCACGTTAATATCAATTTCACAGTGTCATGCGTTTTCGGGAAACTTTTACGTGGAAATTGTCACCGTGACAATCGAACGTAAAGCGTTATGTGTTCGTAGAGCTTGAAAACATTTTGGAGTAGAAATATTTCCAATACTAGTCCAAGTAATCGTTGTTTCACAATTCAAATAAAATACTAGTTTAAATAAACAGAAAAATTTCCGCAAATCAAATATTGTTATTTTGGAAATCTAAATCATAAAATATAATATTTCTTGACGATGACAATAGATTGAGGAAACACGTAATATTAAAATGCAAGAAACCATTATATTTTTTAACTTGATTCGAACAAAAATTTATTCTTTATTGTGTATTATTTGTTGCGTGATTGTTAGTTTAATTATAGAGTTTATGGCCATTATTGTCAATTGTGCAATGAGGAAAAATTAGTTTGAATTAGAGATAGGTGATCGGTGCAATTTTTTAGATAATTTAATATAATTATTAGATAACTGTTGGATTTAGGGAAAATTGTAAGTATATTAGATTTTCAATAGAATTATAAAATTATTGCGTTTTGATGAAATTGAAAAATTATTGCATTTAAATGCAGTTATAAGATTATTGCATTTCAATGCAGTTATAAGATTATTGCATTTCAATGCAGTTATAAGATTATTGCATTTTGATAAAATTGGACAGTTATTGTATTTCGATAAAATTGGAAAGCCATTGGTTTTAGATACAATTGGAAAATCATTTTATTTAGATGACAATTAGAAGGTTCTTACGTTTTAATAAATAAAATAAATTAGAATATCATTGGATCTAGATGCAATTAGGAAGTTCTTGCGTTTCGATAAAATTGGATTAAGATAAAGCTTGAAAATTATTGGATTTAATTATTATTAGAAACTTATTGGATATGGATGTTAGAAATAGATTACATTAAGATAGAATTAAAAAGTTAGTGGATTTAGATAAAATTAGAAAATGATTGGATCTAGATACTATTCGAACATTCTTACGTTTTAATAAGTAAAATAAATTAGAAAAACATTGGATCTAGATGCAATTAAAAAGTTCTTGCGTTTTGGTAATATTAGAAAATTATTGGGTTTCGATAAAATTGGAAAATCATTGGGTTTCGATACCATTAGAATGTTCTTGCGTTTTGATAAAATTGGATTTTGATAAAGCTTGAAACTTATTGGATTTAGTTAATATTAGAAACTTATTGGATATGGATGCTAGAAAAAGATTACATTTAGATGGAATTGGAAAGTTAGTAGATTTAGATAAAATTAGAAAATTATTGTATTTAGATGAAACTAGAACATGATTACTTTCGGACAAAATCAGAAAATGATTACATTTAAATACAATTAGTATAAATGTCTAAGTGTCATAATATATTCTTTCCATCTTGAATACTTTCTGCAAATTAATGGAATAATGTAGCTGTGTTACATTTTATTCTACCTCATGTTTTACAATTTTATGCCCATTTTTATTTCATACACTGTAATACACTTCTCGAAATGAATAATACTCTTCAAAATAAATAAGTTAAGAAATAATGGTAGAATTTCTGTATTAAAAGCTAATATTTATCTGCTTCGAGAAATAAATTCTATTTGAAATAAATGTTGACAAGAACTGGCATATTAATACTTCAATTTCCCTTTTGCTTTTCTTACTATTATTTCTGCGAATTTGATGTCTTTATAACAAATTTGAGTAGGTGAATTTTAAAACAGTAAAAAGATTAAGATTGATACTGAAATATTAAGAATTATGTATTGCTTCAGATCTATTAACAATTAATCGACAAAAGAAGAACTATCCATTTAGTTTCTATTTATTTCGTGCAATGTGTGGGCGCAGAAAATTTTTATTTCTCCATGAAGGTTCGCTGTCTATGGCTCGCAATTGTTGGTTAATATTTGTACATTTCGGTTTCGTTTGTAACATAATCATTTATTATTCGTAAGTAAACATCAATTTAATCTTGGTTAGATGGAGGCAAGTGCACGAACTTAGAGTGATTCACAGCTTTAGGGAATTTTAAACTACTCGATTTCGGAAAATCTCTTGCATGCCCTACATGTGGTTGCCCGGTGCAGTATATTACGAAACTTTTAGGAAGATATTTACCGAACTTACTAGCTGTTTACGATAGCGTTTATGCGTGGTGTACAGGATTAAATAAGTACGTGAGTTACGGAAATAATGAATGCTTAAGAGCTGCATCGTAAATTTCACAGAAAACTTAATTATTCTCGGATAAGAAATAGTTTCGTGCTGGTTATCAAATAGAATATGCTCGTTCCCCATTTATGGAACATCAATCTCTTCCGAATCTTTAGTTTGAACAGCTAAATTCAATATGAGAGTTTCAATCATTTCCAGTCTTTCATGGCGTGTTTCATGTTTTCCTTTCATTTTTGAAATCCTTATTTCTATCCTTATTAGATTTATGTTTTACGAGTTACGTAAAAAGTACAGTAATTTTGAAAATATGATTTAATTACTAATACGACATTGGTTCATTGATGTTTATACAAATTTTTGTTTTTATAGACAAGCTTTGAGAAAGCGGAGTTAAGTTCAATTTCATTTCCTGCAGTAATACTTTCTGTAAATAAGAAATAGGTGAAAAGTCTTCTAAATTTTTATAACCTATGTGATTTAATGCCAAAAAAATCGGAGACATAAAAGCACAAAAATTCGCATTGATTTATAAGAATTTGATTTTTAGTAACGATAAAAGCTGAAATAATTTAAAAAAAACGGTGGCTCTACAAAATTCTCTTAAAAATCGGATCTTATTCTTCACAAAATTTTATAAGTTGAAAAAACATAAGAATTCACACTGTACCAAGTATATTAATATGGTATAACAGTTTAACAAATTATTAGTCTGTAACGGAAACCGCAAAATTTTATTTCCAGTAACAATACCAACCGGAAACAAGGAAGAACTAAAAGCTTTATAAAATTCTCTTAAAAATCAAGTTTTATTCTTCAAAAAACTGAATAAGCTCTGAAAGCATATTATGTTGAGTATTCATCTGAATCAATGCATGTTCAGATATTAACTCGGTTTAATATAAATGTTGCTTCAGCGTAGGCCACCAATGTTAATGTACACCTTACGTTTTTCGATTTATGTAATTCCTTCGTGAACGCGTTGTGTGCTGATCGCTTTGATACGTGATTCAACTATGTTGTATATTTAATATAATTACGTTTTGTTAACGATCGTCATGCAGGTACTCAATTTTTGGCAATTCAAGTAAATGAGCCGTTTATTTTTAAAGTGGCCTAAGTCCATTTGTCAATTATTTTCTGTTGGCCGTAGTAACGTGTACAACTCGAAATTATCTGTCATAAGCAACATTTGCTGTTAAGTATATTCAGAGTATACACGATAATTTTGGACACATAAGTTTTCACAGTCTACAAGAAATATCTTTAACAATACATTTCTATAAATTATTAATTGAACTTGTGAACGGTCCTATGCATCATCAATTATTCAGTTGTAAAAATGGTCCGCGATTCAAGGGTTAATACATCATGTATTCTCCAATTTATATGATTAAACCTGACAGCGTAAAAATTCACAGTACAGAAAAGATTTTATTTCCAGTGACAATCATTGTTGGAATTGCAAAATAACCGAGAGCTCTATCAAAATCTCTTACAAATGGTTTTCTATTCTTCAAAAATTATATAACCTGCAAACACCCGACAATCCCCAGTTCAGCAATTATTATCAAAGCGATGATATAAAAAAAAATAAAGCGTTTAGATCGACTGCATCCGATCGAAAAGCATTAATCTAGCAAAAGTTCATTTAATCGGTTCCGTGAATTCTGATGGATCGAATTTACAGCTCGCACGGTCTCTCCCGTTCCCGCATCGACGTCCCACACCCCCGTTTCAATAATTAAAGCGTCATTGTGACTATTCGATCTGCAAAACGATCACAAAAATGAATAAAAATATTTTCATTTATTCCTCTCAGGAAACATTATAATTCCAAATACACCGGAGTCTCTTTTTACGGTAATGAAAAACATATTAACGCTGTACAATAACGAGTCAGACTTGTGAAAAATACTTCAAACAAAATCTACTAAAAATATATAAATATTATGCTCAGAGCTGTCTGATATATAGTCTATTTTAGTAATATTTTCATTATATATTTAGTAATATTGTCTCAACTCATATAGTCTATTTTATTTTAAATATTGTATATGTGCACTTTTAAAAATCGAATACTTTATTTAATGGAAAATGCTTTTAAAAAAGTATTTAAAATAGTATTCTATTTGAAGGATTCTCAACTTAGTGAGAACTTTATTTAAAGCGGTGATTGTACATGAAAAAATAAATTTGCAAATATGGAATAAATATTTTTCATTTTATACCTCGTTTTCGACAAAATCGAGTTTGGATATATTATGGTTTCTTGCACGTGAATGTTATCCGTCTCATCTATTTGCATCGTTAAGAAATATTTTGAGTACTATTTAACGCAAAACTCAAATATTTTATTTCATGTTTTAGATTACCAAAATAAACATATTTTATTTTATATTTTAGATTATCAAAACAAAAATATTGTGGATATTTTACTGTCTATTTAAAACAATATTTTATTTGAATTGTAGGACAACGACCACTTACAATAGTAGAAATATTTCTTCTCCAAAATTTTATTGAGCTATGGTTATGCTTTGCTTTTAGGACAAAATAAAATTCTGTCCTTTTGTAACAAATATTTGACCATTAAAGTAAATGCAAGTATACAATAAATATAAATTTTCATTTCTGTGAAATTATTAAGTATGTAGGAGTTCTGATCATCGTAGACTTAAATACAATCGCATATAGAAGGCTTTAAAGATCGTGTAAAAATAAAATATAAAATATTCCGGAAAAATCATGTGAAGACTGCGGATTTTATGACAAAAATAACTAGATGAAATAGTAGTGGTGGTATATGTATAGTAGTAACTTTATAGGTTTCCCTAAGGGTTGCAATCCTTTACAGTTTTGTCTTCTCCCGCCTTACCTCATCATCCCGCTCCTAAAACTAGTCTTATAACTATCTTATATCCTATCTTAATTCTAAACTTATACTGGATAGAAAGGGAGAGAGAGAGAGAGAGGGAGAGAGAGAGAGAGACCTATTTACAAAAGTCGTTATTTACAGTATTTACATTACTCCATATCTTGCAGTTCCAACCAGTAGCTCCGGAGCTATTCTAGGCTCCTTCTCCGCTTAGGTTCTTCCCCCACTCTTACACTTCATCGTTATAATTTATAGTAGTGGGAAGCTCCCACCACGAGAGTCACGCGGCGCGCGCAGCACCGCTAACTCTACGGCTGTACGTAGTAGCGGGAAGTGGTTCGATGGTGAGGACTTTGTAGTTCTCGGAGGGGAATATATTGGAACTCCCAGCCAGTGATGGGAACTCCGTGGGCGCTGGACGAAAATACTACCACCACTCTGAATTACCGTCTTTCCCTACTTTGCTTCTTTCGTGCACGCGCTACACATAAGCGTACCTCTACTCTATACGGACAGAGTACGCTTGTGTGTAGCGCGTGCGCGGTAGAAGCAAACTAGGGGAAGACGGTACGTCAGAGTGGTGGTAGTATTTTCGTACAGCGCCCACGGAGTTCCCATCACTGCTCCCAGCTCCATATTATACTATCGCCCTTCCTCCTTATACTCCTACTCATTCCCCCCTTCCCTAGCCTCGGATCCCCTCTTCCGGTCGCTTATCTAGATGAAATAGAAAACTATGAAATAATTTAAGAAAACTAAAAAAAAATATCTATATAGTTCCTGTGTCTTGCAATTAAGACACTTTTTATTTTGCAATAAAATTCCGCAGTCCAATCATGTGAAAGCAACTAGGACACGTTCGAAGTCTAGGTAAAAATGATTTATTTAAAAATTTGCTGTATAATTGGGGATTCATGTGTATTTTATGGTGAAATTGCATAAGATTTTTCATCTCTATCTTTATCGAGCTTCTGTCTGTTGTCTAGCTACACCTTCCATCTTCACGGATGAGAGGAGATCTAATAACGTTAGCAAACTCGTTGTTTTCCATCTCGGATGGCTGTAATCCTATTTTATAGAGTCGCGAATGTAGATTGCGCAAACGTGTACAACGGTGATGCATGCACTCAAGTATACAGGAGGAAGAGCACACGGAAGATCCTCCTCGCCCGTCCGCGACTTCTTGAGGACGACAACGGCTGCATTGATTGCACTACCGAAATGCAGTGTCGTTCATAATCATTCGAGCTTCTGAAATCTTCCGTGCCGCCTTTCAGTGAGAAATGTACGTGAAAGAAAATTCGATGGTGCATACCGTGGTGGACAAAAGTATAAGACACATTGTATACAGTGACACTAATAAATTTTTCGACACTTTTAAAAAGACGATCAATTTTTTAATATTGGACTCTACGTCCTAGATTCTTTGAGAAGTTGGAACAATTAGTTTACTGCATGACATGAAAATAGAAATTTGTTATGTATGTGGGGCTATATTGAATATTTAAAAAATGCGTTTTGTCGATCTGTGTCGATTATACATATTGTGAAAATTTCTTCAAAATCGTTCAATGTTGCAACGAGCTACGAAACTATATAAATGAGAGATATAAATGGGTAGCCATTAAATATGAGAAGTAAAAGTTCTATTTTTAGAAATTTTTATAGAATTAATAATTTTTAAGAGTTTTTCGCGATTTTTGGCATGTAACTGTAATAAATCTCTGTTTTTTCAGCATTAACCGATTTTAATGAAATTATCAGAACATGTATAATTGACACAGATCTACAGAACGTATTGTTTAAAATTTCAATATAGGCCCACATAAGAAAGTTGTGAAATACAAGATTTGGTATTTTCTCTGCAATTTTTAGATACATCGTTTAGGAAAATATCTGTTTCTATAGAATTTTTATGGTAAGAAATGTTGCCATTAAGATCATTTTTAAAAAGTGTTCTTATGGAACAGATATATTCCAATCTGTATAATAAATATTCAAATTAAATAATTGAATTTATAAATTTTCGAGAAAAAAAATATCAAAATATCTTCTCTTTTTATAACAAACATGGTGTAGGTCTTTGTTCTGCAATTTAGTAGAAAAGTAGAAACTTTGCACTTTAAAATGGGTACAGTTAGAAAATTGTAAGATTTTTTTACAGTGTGTTACAGCAATTCGAGTGAACAAAGGCAGATTTTTGCAATACTTTCAAGAGGATGCTACAGGACTTCTAAGATCGACAATTTTGTAGTTACAATCTAATAATTTATTAATTTTGTGGAACAATAATTGAAAGAGTGTGTTAATATCGGTATGTTTCGTGAATCTATATGTGTTCCCCGTTATCCTTTGCGCACACAAGAACCGATAATACGTATATTGAGCAAATAATTCAAATACGCTGCAACAGTATGTTTAAGACGATATCTGGACAGTGACAAGAGTGTTCGTTCAATCCTTGTTCACTGCGAGCTACCGTTGCCTCGAATGGGGGCAGCCGTTTTCCCTATGCGCCAACTCAATATTGCGTAATAAATGGGGTAAATAGCAGTAAGTTCGCAGTACGATTATTCACTCGCGAGGGTGCTCTGTTACGTGTTGAATAACGACGCCATTTTTATTCCCAGCGATGCATGCGGGTCGGAACTATCGAAGAAGGACGATAGCATGTAACTTATTCGAAATGATCTTTCGTTCTAAGTTAACAGACTTACATCTCTCAACAAGAATTTTTTAAGAAGTCTAATTTTTCAGTAGAATAAAAAATGCTTGTACATGTAACTAATCTTTAAATCTATTTTCATACAAGGTTCCACAATCGATTTGTATTAGAAGGAATTTAGAAAACCGCTCATGTATTTGTTGAGAATATTTATCTGCCCAAAGAATAATTGTTCACATTAAATAACGATGCAACCAGGTTTTGATAAACATTATTTTAATGTAAACGAAACATTAAACAGTTGTACAAAAGTGCAACAACTCGGTGCAAGCAATATATACAGAGTGGAAATTATAAAGCGTCACAGACGTACATCTCCAAAAATATTGACGTTTGTTTTCATTCCATTGATAATGATTTTGATGTTGTTCTGAGCAATACTGATATTCAACACATGCTATTGTTTTGGTGTGAAAGTTCGAAGGAACGAACTAAAGTACAAATAAAACGATCACACCAATTCTGCATTTCCTGCAAGTTTGACCTTGAATGACCTTGAGTCATAGGTAATTGAACTCATCTTAAATCGCATTATTTGATGGTGGATAAAAAAACATATGATTCCATTTAAAAAAAACGAAGTTGACCTTCACCTGACCTTGGAGTGTCCAGCGGGAAAAATAAATGATCCACCACATGATGTCTGCAACGCTTTATAATTTCCACCCAGTATACAATATCTATAAGAAGAAGAAGAAGGAAGAAAGGTGGCGCTGGTGATGCGACCGCGTGCTTATTGCCGCGAAACTATGAACGTCTTAACAGCATTGTTACACAAATATGCATTTTCTATTAAAAAATTACAAGGGTCTATAAAGTACACTGCTTCTTTCAACCCTTATGTAGCCAATCAGGTACCCGGGTACGCATTGCCATATTTCCTTTAGTAATTTTTTAATATTTCTGACAAAATATTGCAACACCCTTCCGGATCCCCATTCTTTGTACAATTTCACGTAGATTAACGTTCAGTGAAAAAAAATAACAGTAAAATTGTCGTTACCCCAGTTGGCCAACAACCGTGAATATTTTGGTTGGCTACACAAGGGTTAATATAAGTATGTCTTTGATCATTTGTATTCGACAATCTCTTTAATTGTATGAAAAGAGGCTATTGAATCGTCGGGCCAACTGTGTCACTTTACTAGAACTAATAGCACGAACAAAACCGAACAAAACATCCAAAAATCCTAAATGCAACAGGTGTATTAAAGGATGCAAATAAAATGAAACTGTGGGTGTACCAGACAGATATTGGTAAACTTTTTCGAATAAAAAGCATTTAAAAAACATCCTGCAGACAAGCTATTTTCTTAATTGAATTCCCACAGAAGCAGCAAAATAGAATTCAGAAAACGTTCAAAACACGCCACCTATAAAAAAAGAAGAAAATAATAATATATTTGGATATAGTATACACCACAATAACATAATGAATATGCTAAATAGTGACCATACGGAAATCACCGTAAAGGAGGAGAGCGTTACCAATTACCAATTTTACAAAAGTGCCTTCAACATATAAAAATAAATTTCTTCAACAGATCGTATGGGGGAAATGGGTATTAAATTGCTAAACCAACTATATCAGTATACTTGAGTCGATTTTCATTAAAAGGATGCAGGCAGCAAAACATGTTATAAATAATCATAAATGCAACAGGTATATAAGCAGAATTAAATAAAATAAAACTAAATTTGTCGAAATAAAAAGTCTTCAAAAGACACCTTTCCAAACAAATTGTTTCGGTAAATAATTTCCCACAGAAGCCGATAAAATTCAAAAAAAGAAATTCAGAGCTCGCCACCTATAGGAAGAAAAAAGAAATTATATCATCAAACGTATGGGAGAAGGGGTTATTAAATTGTTAAACCAACTGTCAGCAAAACAAGTTTTAAATAATCGTAAACGCAACAGATATTTAAGCAGAATTAAATAAAATGACACTATAGATATACCAAAGACGAAGATTAGTAAATTTGTCCAAATGAAAAGCATTTGTAATACATCTTCACTGACAAATTATTTCGGTAATTGAATTACCAGAGTAGCAGATAAAATTCAAAAAAAAATTCAGAGCACGCCATCTATAAAAATAAAAAGAAAATAAATGATCAAACGTATGGGAGAAGAGGTTATTAAATTGCTAAACCAACTATATCAGTGTATTTGAGCTAACTTTCGCCCAAAGGATGCAGTCAGAAAAACTAGGCATAAAAGATCGTCAATGCAACAAATATATTTACAAAATTAAATAAAATGAGACTATAGATATACCAGAGACGGAGATTAGTTTTGTCTAAATAAAAAGTATTTCTAATACATCTTTCAAAAAAGAAAGCCGAATAGAATTCAGAGAAGAAGTTCAGAGCACGCCACCTATCCGGAAAGACAGAACATAAATCATGGAACGAACAGGGGAGGGGGATTATTAAATTGTTAAATCGGCCGTGTCGGTTTTAGCTTCGCAGATGGACATTGGAGCGAAAGTGTGGAGGTAGAAGAATTCCTCGTCACGGTTTGAATTTCGAATACCTAACACGTGTTTCGAGTTCCGCGTCCGACATTATACCGGCAAGCGGCTGTTAAAATTCTTGGTGTAGGTGGTGGCGCAGAGTACGCGACGTGGAGGGTGCATGCATGCATGCGCCCGCTATTTTGCGTTAACGACCACCGTCGACGAATAACGCTGCCGGTATCGCGGTATTACGTCGCTCCGCTTCCTCCATTTCGAAATACTGAATGCAAGATGGTCAAAGGGCTCCTGTGCACGACGCGAGAAGCGCATTCGGCGTTGCCGCGTTACCTACGCCTCACTGAAAACCGCTCATCACCGCTGAACAATGAAAACCATCAATCCGCTACCGAAATGGAGAGGTGAATTTCCCCGTTAGACTGCCGCGAGATGCGCTACTTGCACCCCCCCCCCCCCCCCCGTTGCACCCCGTTCGCGCGTCTCTCGCGTTCTAGTCCGAGTCGAAGAATTTAGTCAAAAAGTTCGGATCCAAGATTTTCTTTTTTATTGCAGAAATCTCCCAAGAGATTTATCACAACATTAAGAATAAACAGAACAGAAACAAACAGAAAACTAAGAATTTACAATTAAAATATTTTAATGTTACTGTAAAATTGTGGGACCAGTGATGCCAGATCGGTTAAATCGAGGCGAATAGCTTTCTGTTTACCACCTCTCTGATGACCAGAGTAATATGTGACACGTTGCGCGGCACGTCACGTGACCAGTCTACGGTCTTACAAGGAGAAGACGCGGTCATCGGGTCTTAGATTTTGTCGAAACTTTGCAAACTGTTAGATTTTGTTCTCCTGTTTATGAAAGTATAATATTATAGGCGTTGATACTCAATCATTTTTGAGATATTTACAATTTAAATTTCATTATACCCGTTAAGCCGTTAAGTCCAGTTTTGGTTGAAGTTCTTGTCAAGTGCCAAACGACATGATGGTAACGTACTAGATTCATTACCGGGAAGGCCAGTGTTCAAATCACTTTTTCCTTTTTTTTCTTTATTTTCTGTTTAGTTTATCTATTTTAATTAATTGTATTTTGCACATGAAAAATTCACTCATAATATCCATAGGAAACAAAATATAAAAATTTTATTGAAAAGGAACATAATGTGAAAGAAACACTAACTTTATCAGTCTTAACGTATCTCAAAAGTTGTTGAGTATCGACGCCTATAATGATACATTTTCATAAACAGGAGAACGTTATCTACCAATATGCAAAGTTTCGAGAAAATCTGAGACCCCATGACCGCGTCTTCTCCTTGTTAGCGGGGGACGTTGGAGTGTGCTCAGGTACCGTCCATCCAGTGATAGGAACTCCGTGGGCGCTGGGCGAAAATACTAAAATACTACCACCACTCTGACGTACGGTCTTCCCCTACTTTGCTTCTATCGCGCACGCGCTACACACAAGCGTACCTCTACTCCAGGGATGGACACGGTAGGGGCCCTTTAAACGCCTGCTTCTCCCACCAACCTCTCTTTCATGGCGAGGCCTGCGCACTGTTCACAACTGGCAAAGCACTTCCTCCCTCTTTGGCAACGGCGGATGCTGGTGGGGACAGTGGGCGCTATGGTGGTGACGGTTTTGTCTCAATTGAGACAAAAATGCCCATCCCTGCTCTACTCTGTCCGTGTAGCTGGAGAGGGCAGTGATTTTCGACAGTGGGATGCAGGAGGACTGCGAGACCCCACTCTAGACGCCAGGCTGCGGACCCCACTCTTACGCTTACGTTCTGGCGGGAACGGTCGACATAGGCGCTCAGCGTCACCACATCTCTCTGTTCCAGTCACACTAATACGCGCGTTTCCGTCTTTGTCGAGCGATTCGGCCAATAGCGGCAGACGTGTAGAGCGCAGAAGGGAGATCACGTGGTACCTACAAGTTTCTCACTGCCATCTCCTAATGGACGGACGGTAGTGGAATGGAATAGTGGGAGGGGAAATGGAGGAGAGGAAAATGCCAGGTGTTTCTGGCAACACTGTGTGGGACACGCAGAATCAATGTTGGAGCCTTGTGAAACACGATAGGCGCCACAAAAAAACTCTAGAGCCAACTATTCACAAAAAATATTTTCAAAAATATGTTTAAGAAATTAATGAATAAACCAGTGACTGTTCCTAAACATCATCAATTATATTGTTACATAGGTGGCTATTAATATGACTTTATGTTAACAAAATTTAAAAATCTAAGAAGATTACTATTGAACAAACAGAAAATGTACTGTATACGGTCAGAGAGGAATTATTTTTGAATGTTTCTCAGTTTTGAAAATTCCATTTAAATGTTCTTTATGGTACCGAAGTTGCAAGGAAACGTCTGGAAATTCTTCGATCCGGACCACTGTCCGCCGCACACGCGCTCGCGAGTGCAGCTGCATCGGTGCATCGATGCACCGTCTGAGTATCGCGACTACTCGCAGGTAACACGACTGAAGTTCCGAGACGACATGCTCCCGGAGAACTTTCCCGGAGAGCACTTGAAATTTGCCCCGGAAGATTTTCGAGAAAATTTCGCGTATGGCGAAACTCTCGCCGAGATTATTCGCTTTTTCCCTCGTCTTCTTCCTCTTCTTCTTCTTTTTTCACCACTTTCTTCCCTATCCCTTCATAGTTGGACGATCCTTCGCGGAGGCGTCACGTGCTCGACGGAACGCCGCAGGCACTCGGACTCTGTAATTTGCTCGTGGAATTTTCGGGAGAAGTATGATTTTCTGGAATGTAGTAATTATTGATTGCCGGGGCAGAAATTGTTTGAAATTTTGAACGGTATGCGCGCGTGTGTGTGTGCGTGTGTGTGTGTGTGTGTGTGTGTGTGTGTGTGTGTGTGTGTGTGTGTGTGTGCGGATGTGTGAAGATGTTGCTGCAGATAAAGACAGCTCCATTTTCTACACAATTTAATTTCTATAACCTGGTTCAGTAACAAAATTATAATCGTTCAACTGTGAAAAAATTATATAGTACAAGAAACCAGTTCCACTTTTTACAAAATTTAGTTTCCATATCCTGGTTCATTAGAACATGTCTGATCGTTCACTATGGAAATAATTATACAGGGTGTTCATTTGAAAACTTTCCAGCCGAATATCTCAAAAAGTATGAAAGATATTAAAAAAGTGTAAAACACGTTTCCAAAGATTTCGAGGGGGAAAGATGGAGGAAATATCACTTTTATATTTGGGTGACGTTTTCAAGGTCATTTGAAGGTCAACTTTGTTTTTTTAAAAATGGAGACCTATATTTTTTATTATGGGATCTTATTGTACGTAAAAAGACCAGCATTATTTTCGGAGATATTTAAAGAGAAGTAGAGCAGATAAAAAAAAGTATGCTACGAAAATTGCTGGCCTTTTTCGTACAATAAGAACCCATAATAAAAAATATAGGTTTCCATTTGAAAAAACAAAGTTGACCTTCAAATGACCTTGAAAACGCCACCCAAATAAAAGACTGATATTACCCGCCTCTTTCCCCCTCGAAATTCTTGGACACGTGTTTTACATTTTTTTAATATCTTTTATACTTTTCAAGATATTCGGTTGGAAAGTTTTCAAATGAACACCCTGTATAGCATAAGAAGACAGTTCCTCTTATAACACAATTTAATTTATACACCATGGTTCGTTAAAAAATTTGTAATCGTCCACTATGAAAATACTTATACAGCATAAGGAGGCAGTTCCACTTTTTACAGAACATTTTTGTATATCCTGGTTCATTAAATAATATATGATCGATCTCCATGTAAAAAGTGTACGTGTAATGTCAATAAGGACTCAGCTTCTCTTTTTATACATCCTAGTTTATTAAAAAATATGTGGTAACGATCAGTATGAAAATAATTATATAGCGTAAGGAGGAAATTCCACTTTTTGCAGAATTTTTTTTGTATATCCCTGGTTCATTGAAAAATACATTGATCACTGGATGTAAGAAGGCTAATGATTTTGATGGTGAAATGTGTTACTGTGTCAAAGAAGCTCCATAAAAGTAGCTCTATAAATTTATTATTAATAATTTAATTTATTATGTGCTTGATAATAACCAATACGATGCCGAATACAGTCTAGAAATAATTGAACAACTTCCACTGACTATAAATGCATAAACGATCGCAATCTAAATGAATAAAACTGCAAACCTTCACGCGAAATAAAAATGTTTTATGTCTATTGCAAGAAGAATTAAATAAAATTTCTTCTAATAATAATTTCAATAAATTGGGTACATTATAACCTAAAAATCTTCATTCTAGTGATGATGAAAGTCATACTGTTAAATATATTTTCAAATCAAGAATTTTTGTGAAAATCAAAATCTAATCGAGACTATTTTTTGTCTTTTCAGGTGAGTACCTTTTATCTACAACGTGTGTGATAAGAAAATTCATATAGCTGAAACATTAAGGTAAGAATAACAGGATTCAACTGAACAATCGTTCCCCCATTTTATACTATAAATAACAGCACTCTAGTTTATTAAAAGTAACATAAGAAACGTTATTTACGGGGTGACCTTACACTTCTATTCGTTCGCCAGAAATCGAAAGGTCAAGCAGTCAAGTGACACGTGAGATGTCGAGTAATACATGACCCGTGATAAAATTTGGTCTCATGAATTTGTTATTTAAGTCTGTATGAGCTCGCACGGGCTATCAGCAACTCGGTGATAATACCAGCTTACACTTTGTAATGGAATTAGACATGTTCCGGAAGTTTTAGCGTAACAACGCCCCGGAACTCCGGGTGCTGATAGGTTTCCAGTTAAGCTACTTCTGATTGCAACTCTGCAACTTAGAATCCGACATTTTTGGTCTTACGAACGCGCTGCATTCCTGTGCCGTGTGTTAAAGGACGAATTCAACAGTGGTCGTCAGACTGCTAAACTTTGTGCAAAATAAAATTTGCTTGCATCGATTACAAAAAACAGGGACAAAGTAAAGCCTGTATATCGAAATCTGAATTTCGAACTCAGATGAATAGAGAATTTATTTGAAAAACTATTTCATCAAATCAAATATAAAATGATAATGTAAAGGAAAATGATTTGTCTATAGAAATAAAATAATTCGTGATTATTTCAAATAACGTGTAGTCAAATAAGATAATACAATATCTTGACTACTATTTTTCAAATAATTTATTTTTCAAATGTCCAAGCGTGGCTGTATCTCTTGGAATTTTCGTAACGCCATTTCTCATCGGATATAAATAGATTCCCGTATGTAATACTTAACCACCCTCTGAACATTGCACGAACACAGTGAAACGCAGTTGGGGGATGACGGGGGTAAGCGTAAAACTCAAATAAGGGGATGCACACGTATGCACGCACACAAGGATCTGTTCGAAAACACGTTACTGGTCTCCGTGGCACGAGTATTTCGGTTCTATTCCTTTCAGTTCTTTCTGCCTTTCATGCTGCCAGTACCTCAGGCGGTTTAAGCTTGCTATTTCTGTCAAGAAAATATCGGCTGACCGATGTAAAATCGGCTACCGATAAAGTGTCCTCCCGGACGGATCGTATAACTGCATATTTCTTCGGTGCTGCGTTTCCCTTTCGATTCGAATGAAAAAGAGCCAAGCATATATGCTGTCGCGGCATGCGATCTCCAAATAAGCTCGGTCTTTCTCCTTCCATCCTTTTCTCTTCACTATGCTTTTCCATGTCCTCCTGGGAACCATTTTTTATATAAATACTTGACTTTTGTATTTTTACCTGCTGTGCTCGCGGATCACATTCGAATATCGTCCCGACCAAATAGTATTAATGAAAAAGAAAGATATGAACTGTTTGGGTGCTACAATAAAAGTAAAACTAGAACGTGTCAGTCCGTCAGTGTCAGTCATTCCGTGCCAGGCAGTTAGTGTCCGACAGTCAGTGTCAGTCGTTCCGTGCCCGACAGTCAATGTCATTCAGTCCGTGTCCGACAGTCAGTGTCAGTCATTCCGTGCCAGGTGGTCAGTCTCCGACAGTCAGTCGTTCCGTGCCCGACAGTCTGTGTCTGACAGTCAGTGTAAGTCAGTCCGTTTCCGGCAGTCAGTGTCAGTCATTCCGTGTCCTACAATCAGTATTAGTCAGTCCGTGTCAGTCATTCAGTGTCAGACAGTCAGTGTCCGACAGTGTCAGTCGTTCCGTGCCCGACAGTCAGTGTCAGTCATTCAGTGTCAGACAGTCCGTGTCCGACAGGCAGTGTCAGTCAGTCCGTTTCCGGCAGTCAGTGTCAGTCATTCTGTGTCCTACAGTCAGTATCAGTCATTCAGTGTCAGACAGTCAGTGTCAGACAGTCCGTTTCTGACAGTCAGTGTCAGTCAGTCCGTTTCCGGCAGTAGTGTCAGTCAGTCCGTGTCCTACAGTCAGTGTTAGTCAGTCCTTGTCAGTCATTCAGTGTCAGGCAGTCAGTGTCCGACAGTCAGTGTCAGTCGTTCCGTGCCCGACAGTCAGTGTCAGACAGTCAGTGTCAGACAGTCAGTGTCAGACAGTCAGTGTCAGACAGTCCGTGCCCCACAAGCAGTGTCAGTCAGTCCGTTTACGGCAGTCAGTGTCAGTCATTGCGAGTCCTGCAGTCAGTGTCAGTCATTCAGTATCAGACAGTCAGTGTCAGGCAGTCAGTGTCAGTCATGCTGTGTCCTACAGTCAGTATCAGTCATTCAGTGTCAGACAGTCAGTGTCAGACAGTCCGTTTCCGACAGTCAGTGTCAGTCAGTCCGCTTCCGGCAGTAGTGTCAGTCAGTCCGTGTCAGTCATTCAGTGTCAGACAGTCAATGTCAGGCAGTCATTGTCCGACAGTCAGTATCAAGCAGTCAGTGTCAGTCCGAGCTTCGAGATTGTTCTTGCCTTCTAATAAGAAGGCCGCTCCCCTGTTTTTTCCGTGCATTTTCAAATGTGGTCAGTCATTCTCTCTCTCTCCGTCGTATAAGAGTCCGTATAATAGTCCGTCGTATAAGGGATCTTTCGAGAAGGAGAAGAGCTGGATGGGATGTTACTAAGAAATAGCAACAACAGATGGAAGTGGAACAAATAATGTACACAAATTTTCTGAAACGGTTCATTTGACCCGCAATGGTAGGTTTAGTGTTAATTAAACATAATGTTGGTTTAATATCCCCTCCATTATGGTCACTTATTAGTACACAAGACACAGGTTTGAATGTCAAGTTAAATGTCAAGATTTTAGTCGGTAGATCGCGACACATGAATAAGAAACAAAATTGATCATATACAAGGTGTTCCGTCTAATGCGACGCATGATGTTTCAAGCACTTGCAATCATCTGACAAGAAAAAGTTTACAACACAATTCGCAGGGTATGAAGTGTAAAATAGATATCAGTAAAAAAATGTCGAAAACAGTTTATTTTCTTATTGAAATCGAGGTCACCTTAGGTTTTACAAATAGAAACATATATTTTTGACTTCATATTGTAGGAGCCGATGTTAAGACGAATTCAACGACTTATTATACTTCAACCTTGAAATGACATTGAACTTTAAGATGGTGGCCTAAGCCTGTACTTCGATCGAGATAAAAGAATTTAGAACAATAGGGTTACTTCATTATATTTTATTCAATTAATTTCTTTCTAAATTATACAGGGTTATCCAGAAGTACCTTTAGGATGTTTAATGAGAATATCTGTCAAACGCCATGTTTATTTCTTGTAATTTTCTTGTATTTCTTTTATTTCTGTAAACGTGGTCGTGGTGGTCATTTGACAGATATCATCTTTCACACATAGTTGTCATAAATGATACCTGATCATTAAATAAAAAACCAATTAAAAATAGTATGTTTTTTATCTAAAAAAAACTTCCTATAGTCTATTTTGGATAACCCCTTACTTTATTCATATATTTCGCTTCAGTTAATTTCCTCCAAAATTAATCAAGAAAATTATTTATAATCCAATAACAACATATAAAAATCATTAACAAGGAATCTAAAAGTAAACTTTCACATAAATCCATTTCCAGCACAGTAAAAAAAGAAAACGTTGCATAAAACTGCGCGGTCCAATGCTTCAATCCATTTTTCTGAGATAAATTAAGAAAATTTTGCATTGAATTCCACAATGCGATAATAACATATAGAAATCATTGACAAGAATCTAAAAACAAGCTGTCGCGTAAATTCATTTCCTATAAACTGAATAAACGAAACCTTGCATAAGATTGCACAAAAATGAACGGTAAAAGACTTAAAATATAAACTTCAGCTTCGGTTGATTCCTTAAAAACGTAATGAAGAAAACTTTGCACAAACTCTCACTGTCTAATTATTACCGCAACGTCACTTTTGCAGAAGCATAGTAGCATCATACTTTTGCAACAATTAGTCGAGAACTCCCAGAGCGTCGAAAATATAATCCTTGCAGTTTTGATTTCCACGATGGCACATTTCCGGCCGGTCTACTGGGCGGTATAAATAATCCCCGCGTTCTGGATACGGTATTGCATTAGCAGAAGTGCACTCCCGGTCCTGATAGGGTCGTCGTAAATAGAAAGCTCGAGTCGATTTCCTATAACAGCGAAATTAGAATGCCGATAAAATTTGAAACGTTTACGATTTGCAGTAAACAGGAAACGTTAGTCTTGATTAACTTGGCGGATCTTTCGCTGCCGGCGACCCTGATGTTACACATAAACAATTTATCGAATATCTAATATGCCGTATCGATTGAATAGAAATGCCTCTTCCGTCGTCGTCATCGTCGTCGTCTGCGAAAACTCTTTCGATAGTATTGTTGTCGATGAGAAAACTCAGTTTCGCAACGTTGGTTGTTGTGATAGTCGTCGTAATTCCGCCTAGGGGGAGGAGGCCTCGAATTATTCCCCATAAACCTACTTGACTTCCGGTCGTTGCTGGAACTTGGACATACGTTGCCGGCGGTGCACTTAGATCGGAAAGTTCGACGAATGAAGAACCGCAGTTGGTAGTTCTGCTGCCAATACAACTACGTACATCGCCGTTAAAAAGCGTTGTGACTTTTACTGGTTTTATAGGTTATGGTATTCGACCCCTCACCCAATCGGTTCGTAATGTACAGTGTGTAAAGAAATTGTAACTATTATTATAGCGACTATTATTATAGCGTTATTCTACACCCTCGATTTGGTGGAAATTAATTTCGATTTGAATTTCAAGGTCAAACGGTCAACAACTTATTTTGTATTGCATTGTATTCTACTTATGACAAGGATAGGAAGTGCAAAAGGAACCGTGGGGGCAAAATTCAATCGTTCTCTTAAACAATTATGGTAAAGTTTTTTTTATTGTCGAACTGATTTTATTTATATTACATTTTTATTCCTCGCTCGGATGGAGTTTATATAGCGCGCTATTGATGAAGCCGTTGGAAATTATTTCTTGGCACGTGAAATATATAGAATACATTTAATAATAAATAAAATGTGTTTGATAATGAAAATATATATATATATATATATATATATATATATATAGCCAGGTTTCTAATTCTTTCTGAAAAATATATTCCCACTAGACGTATCAATGAGAAAATACTATTCCAGAGACAGATCGTTTTTGTTTCGAATTATTATTTCACGCAACTTTGAACACCACATTTGTGACATTTTTCTGATTGAAATGAGTACCAACATGACATCATTTGAAGCATGTTTGCATGCGCAATTGGCAATTCTGATCGGCGACCTATCTAATGGGGAATCTGTTCGGATAATCGAGGTTCTACTGTATCGTGGATTAAACAAGTAAACGTGATCCAAATTGTGTCGTGTTTGGTATCATTTTAATCAGAAAATTGTCTCGAATATGATGGCGAATTGCAAAGACAGCCGGCGTTTTGTATGTTGATTTTATATTATCGTTGTTCATTGTTGTTGTGTATTAAAATCATTTACAGAGAACTCTGCAGAGGGTTCTAAAACAAGAAACATAATTGAACGCCAACCTGTTAGATTTTCGATTCTACATCCGTCTGAGAAACGTCAAGTGTCTGGTGTAGAAGTTCAGAGATACTCGGAGAGTGGAGCTATTCTGAAATAGACTTGATCTGAAAATATCAATTGACGTTTCATAGAATCTCGAGAGTTCTCTAAATATTCACGCAGTCTGTCAACCACGTAACAGGCAGGATACCGGTGCATCCAAAGTTTCTCAATTTACAGGGTACAGGTTGGCAACTGGCTCGGCAGCGACCAATGAAATTCGCATTAGAACCCTTCGCCCAATTAAATATCGACGTTTGTGTTCTCGCGTGAAATTTCATTCCGATCTAACACCAGAAAAAATCGATACGCGTTCGCGACCGCCTTTGTGACGCTTCTGCGCCATTCCTGGTCACCCGACGGAAAACCAGATTCACTCATGGCTATTCGCATGGTGTACCATTCAAACCAGTTAAGAATTCTGCGAACATTTTTCGTGTAATAGATAAATAACAATTTTTACACATAAGCTTCAAATATCTTTGTAAAATATTCAAATTCTTGCCGTTCGTTACAAACATTCTATGATTCTGGAAAAGAAATTGGTGAAGAATTATATGAACATTTAAGAAATACGAAATTTATATACAACACCTTACTAATATTTATATAGTAATATAAAAATTAAAATTTTCATATGCAAGTTTGAAATATCATTTTAAAACATTTAAACTTCTACTGTTCGTCATAAAAGTTGTACGTCTCTGGAGAAGTAATTGATGAAGTATTTATGAACATTTAAGAAATACGGAATTGATATACAACATCTTAATAATATTTATATAGTAATATAATAATAAAAATTTGACTCCCCACTCGAAACACTAAAGGACATGCGTCAGTTTGTTTGTTTTAAATCACATGTCTTCGAGATTTTTTACAATCTCAACTTAAATGGGACACGCTGTATAGTAACATAAAAATTAAAATTTTCATATGCAAGTTTGAATTATCATTTTAAAACATTGAAACTTCTACTGTTCGTCATGAAAGTTGTATGTCTCTGGAAAAGTAATAGGTGAAGTATTATATGAACATTTTAGAAATCCGAAATTGATATACAACACCTTACTAATATTTATATAGTAATATAATAATAAGAAGTTTCATATGCAAGTTTTAAATATCATTTTAAAACATTGAAACTTCTGCTGTTCGTCATAAAAGTTGTATGTCTCTGGAAAAGTAATTGGTGAAGTATTATATGAATATTTTAGAAATACGAAATTGATGTACAACACCTTACTAATATTTATACAGGCTGTCCCATTTAAGTTGAGATTGTAAATAATCTCGAACACATATGATTTAAAAAAAACAAACTGACACATGTCCTATAGTGTTTCGTTTGGGGAGTCAAATGATACTGTTAGTTAGCTAGTTCGTGGGAGTTTTCAAGGTTATTTCAAGGTCATTTTGTCTTTTTTATCATAAACCCATATTTTTTATTTCGGAATCATATTCTACGTAGAAAAATGCACAACTTTTGTTTGAAACATTTTTTTGTAAGTTTGTAAGAACTTTATTATGTATTCATGAGTCTTTTATTGAACGACTTACTAAGTGTCTAGAAGTTGGGGGTAAAAATGTCGAGCATTTATTATGATGTTCTTAAATGAAATAAAAAATCTTCCAGAAGAAAGTAACGTTGTCATTGTAATAGAAAAACAAAATCATCCTTGACATAAACATGAAAAATCAGCTAAATATCTTAAGAAATATTGAACTTACAAAAAGATGTTTCCAAAGTTGTGCATTTTTTTACGTAGAATATGAATTCGAAATAAAAAATATGGGGTTATGATAAAAAAAGACAAAATGACCTCGAAATAACCTTGAAAACGCCCACGCATTAGAAAACTTGTAATGCTATTTGACTCCCCACTCGAAACACTAAAGGACATGTGTCAGTTTGTTTGTTTTAAATCACATGTCTTCGAGATTTTTTACAATCTCAACTTAAATGGGGCACCCTGTATAGTAATATAAAAATTCAAATTTTCATATGCAAGTTTGAAATATCATTTTAAAGCATTGAATCTTCTGCTGTTTGTCATAAAAGTTGTATGACTCTGGAAAATTAACTGATGAAGAAATCTTTTAAATTGTCGTTATAGTCACAGATGATGACTTCTTTACAGATAATAGCAATTTTATAAAAAGTTTTTTTTACACATTGTCTAGTAAATTAATCCTTCCAACACCTCAAAGAAACTCATCATTTTAAAGACCAATTTAAAAAAAATGTATTCATTTTTGAAGGATGTATTTTGTATTGTAAATTCTATGCATTTATATTTTCTCCTAAAAAATAGCATCACTCACTGAGAATATGATTAAGATAATTTCAAACAACGAATTCAAATATTCCACTGCAATCTAAAATTACAAGCAACCATGGAAAGTGCTAATTAACCAGATTTGAACACTTCTGATTTATAATATTATTTCAAATACCACGTTATTTTATTTTATAATTACTTTCAGGCCCGTGATATCTTTTGAAATAACATTATTTTAAATATGCTTTAAAATAACATGCAATTTTATTTTAAAACTATTTGAGGTAATTATAACAATTGTTCTTCGAAATTATGTCTGATAACCTGATTATCAGGTTTCAGACTGGTTCATACATCCTTCTTGTATATTATTTTCATGATTATTTCTTTTGTCAAATATAAAATAAAAAAAAACCGAAATAATACAATATTTAAAAATTCTATTGTTTCAAACGAATTAATATTATTTTTATTTCCATGTAACAGTACTGAAGATAATTGCGCGAAACAAATTATTTCAAATAGCTGTTCCTTATTTTCATTTGAAACAAAATTTGCCCAGCGTCTGCGAGAAGCAAATTAGAATCGCTTATCGTCTATACCTTGTAGACTAAGTGCCCGTTCCAGCATGAAGACATTAACATTCGTTTGCCGGGCGCGATCATCTTGCCAGTGTCGGGAGTTCGCATGATCCCGGTTGCCGGCGTGCTTAAAAAGCTATTAAAGAAATCCACTCGGTCGGAGAGTAATTACTCAGGCAGTGAATTAAATTGAAGGACCAAAAGTTCCTAAGTTAGCATCGTATTCGGCCGGATTTGTTTTCAAGAGACACGTTATTCGCAGTGCACGAGTATTCTGGGGGGGGGGGGGGGGCACATTAGCGTTTCGCTTTAAAGGTGGGATCGAACCGTGCGTATACGCCAACCTATTTTCAGTTAGAAAAAGCTCTCGCCGCTTTCCCGAGGCAAGAATTAAGTGAACGCAAAGAAGGAATGTGCAGAATAGCCCGAGAATCCTCGACAAGCTCGATGGAGCACGATTGTCCGATGGATCTTCGTCGCCCTCTCTTTTTCCGCACCCTTTCGCCGCGTTCTAATTAACACTCTAAATGCGTTAAAAACGGCGCCGATTCTACTCTGACGAACCACCGAGTCCTCAAGGGTGCCAATCGAAATGAAAGGGAACGCTGCCAGCCAAAGAGAATCACGGCAGCGTTGAGCACTTTTGCGTGGGCGGGATTCCGCTGCGCGCCGCTGCTGGAAACGTCGATCACATCTTTTTGCAATTTGCACTGCAATTTTGTCTCCAATGCGAGACGCAAAAGCAGTACCGGATTAAGACCTCTAGAAGCTCTTGAGCACTTGACAAATTTTAGGGCCCCCTTACGCAGGATCACTTCAGCGCAATTTAGGGTGGACCTGTACAATTTCTTAGGAATTTTCGATAATCCCACTGAAAATTGTTTTTCACAAGAGTTAGAGTTTTGGTCGCTCGCTACTGATTTTCATCTTTCCACTAGTACACACTTGCACGTGAACACTTAGCAATATTATTACTAAACTGCGGATTTGATGCAGTTATGATAAAAACAAGTGGGAGGAACACGAGACAGTGGAAACATTAAAGGTATTTAGAACTGTTACAGTATTGTCACCATATTGAACTTATTAAGAAAGGAAATCTATTTTTATTTTTCTCCAGTACGTTGCAGTTGAGGTAAAGAATTTTGATTTCGCGTGAAAATCCGTAGTCGAATTATTACTATGTAAATGATGTAAAATTGAGAAAATTTCTTTAGTGTCCCCTTTCTTCTGATGCCCTAAGTCGGGCATGAACAGAAGTTGCTCGATCGGAGACGATTCTCAAGCGTTACCCCCACTCCAACCGTCGTCGCGTGGAACTAGGACCGTCACGTGGAGCGAAACGGGCGGGCGGGTGGAGTGGGGGTAGCGCTTGAAAATCGCGTCCTATCGAGCAACTTCTGCCCATGCCTATCCTAAGCACGTGCTTACTTTGGTTAATCCAATAATAATAAATATTTCTTGTAGTTGATGACGACAATTTTTATTTTGTATAGTACTTCATAATTTCTAATGTCGTTAATACTACTTTATATATCTAATACAATACAGTATAATCTACAAAATAATACTCCAAGTAAAACTGTAAAATAGTATAAAATTGCTAGTAGCCGTGAATGAAAAATAAAATAAAAAATTGCAATGAATATCGATTATTCCAAGTGTAAGTATAATAAAATGAATACAGAAAGGGTATAAAATGGGTCATATTTTGAATTGGTCATTTTCTAAAAAATTTGGAGCACCCTCCGCGATATATGATTGGAAGCTAGTTTTCCTGATGAGAATTTTCGAGAGACTGTGTGCTTGATGAAGGCTTCGCAGAACGTCTGCTGAAGTAGCAATTTGACGATTGACGAGTTTCCGCGGAACGTGGGTTTCCTAATTTCCAAAATCGAATTTGTTGAACCTCGAAAGAAAAAAAGACGCCATCGGTTTCCTCCATCGACGGTGGCAAAGAATACGGTTTTTTGCAACGCGAGCCGCACGTGAGAGTTAATTAAAAAGATAGTCAAGGTTCGATTCGACTGAATCGAATTTCGACTGCACTACAAACACGAGAAACGAAAGAAAATGCATCCTATTTGAAAAGATTATAGTCTCTCAGAAAATGTTTGAGAGGAAAATTTGGAAATCATCTATGAAAATACAATTGTTGTGCAATGAGTATTGCAACGCCAGATATTTTTATGTCAACATACGAGTGCATATTTTACTGCTCGGTTTTTGGTTAAAATTATTGTTATGGTCGTCCAAGCAACGCGGCATCGTGGTTTCTTGTTTCGCCATCTTCGACGGGAATCGCCGAATCTTCTGCCCGTTATGCTAGGATTACATGGAAATGCGTTGGCAATTTGCCGATGTGCAAGCGAAGACGCGGTCGCTGCTCTGGAATGTATAAGTATTATAAACCTGCGCGCACACCCCCATTCGTACGTATTAGGGTACTTATCGAAAGCAAAGTGAGCGTAACAAGATATTACCAACTTCCTGAAAGTCGAGCTTGATTTTTCAAAAGCTATTTACTTTCGCGTACTTAAAATTATACTATCTCTAGATTGCATCACGTTTGTTGCAAATCTAGCAAATACGTCAGAAAAGTAATTCATATATCAATAACTATATTGCTGCATTGGTAGACCAAAGAGGTTTTAAATGTTTAACAAATTTCAATAACAAAACTTACTGTATTTTAATAATATAAAAATTAAGTAAAAACAGAACTTATACCATTATTGTATTACTTTTCATTTTCTTATTGCTGTGCACACTAGAATCATTTCCTAAAATATTTATGAAAAGAATCTCGTAATATGTACCGCTATCTTGTATTATTTGCTGGTCGAAATTTAAGGTTTTATCAAATATAATTTATTATTATAGATACAATTTTAATCGACGTTGTTTAACATTCATCAGATGTCTTGGTTACAACCATAGATTATACATAATTATTACGCGAATTACTTTATTTACTTACCGAAATATTATTTAAAGCAACAGTCTACCTTCTCACGAGACAAACTTATAGAAATCTTGAACATTGTAGTTTTCAGCAATTTTATTTCGAATATCCAAGCAAGATATCAAGCAAAACGGTAATGAAAGCATTCGGTGAAGGCACCAGTAGGATTGTATACCTCCGTAAATATTGTTACTTATCTAGTTCCGTAAATATTATTACAACTACTTATTTTCATTCTCAAGAAACAAACTTGCAAGAAAGTGGAACCTCACAATTTTTGGGGAAGGTAATTTCGGAAATCCGAACTAGGTATCAACCAAAACCGTAACATGCATATTCAGTAAGAACATCTGCAAGATTCTATACCCCTGTAAAAACTATTGCTCATCTGCCTCCATAAATATAATTAAAAATGGGCATATATTTCTTATGGAAGAAGCTGATGGCCAATTAAAGCCTCGTAGCAAGGTAATTTCGAAAATCTAACCAAAACCATACAAGTGTATTAAGTAAGGACATCAACAGGATTCTATGTATTCTTGTTCAAAAATTGTTAATCACCTGCCTCAATAAATATAATTTAAAATGGGCATTTACTTTCTTATAAAACAAGGTAGTGGCAATCTAGAGCCTCACAGTTTTAACCCCTTGCCATATTTTGACGAGTCAGACTCGTGATGAAGATGTTAAATAAAGTCTAACAAATATGAAAGTTATACCTTTATTTTCAGACGAAATAAAATTTTACTTTTGTGTAATCAATATTTGAACATTGAAGTAAATGTAGTCGCAAAAATATAAATTTTCTGTCCTCTTCGATGACATTTTTGGGGGTGAAGGCGTTCTAATTATTGTAGCCGTAAAGAAAATGGCGTGGCAAGGGGTTAAGCAAGGTAATTTCGAAAATCCGAGCAAGGTATCAACCAAAACGGTATCAGGTGTATTCAGTAAAGTTCTATACCTGTGTAAAGCTTGTTGCTCATCTGACTCTATAAATATTATTAAAAAATGGGTATTTACTTTCTCATGAAAGAAACTTGTGGCAAACTAGAGCCTCGCAGCTTTAACCAAGGTAATTTCGAAAATTCAAGCGAGGTATCAACCAAAACCGTAACAGGGTTACTCGTCAAGGACACCAGCTGAACCGTAGCTCCACTGTCGCCATCTTGTCCAGGTCCCATGGCTCCGGATCATCGGTGTTTCGGACGTGGCATTTCCCTGGTCAAAATGTTAGCTGTTATCTGATTCGTGGGGACATGCGCAATTCCAGCAAGTTTGTGCTGCGCATCACGTTACGAATGAAATGATACCTCAAATCGACATGTTTGCTCCTATCGGCGAGAGGGTGTCTGTGGGGTCGCTGCCGGGAACTTTAGCCGGGCTGTCGGCATTGTCGATAATGTTATGGTTTCTGGACCGAGTACTGCACTGTCAATTGAAATGTACGAGATCTTTGAAGCCGGTCGTCCAGATGAATTGTACGCGTTATTGCGATTCCGCTTTCATCAGAATCCCATGCTTTATATTTGATTGCGCCGACGGACAGACGAGGATATTCCCCTATCTCCCCCCTGACCCCGGCTTAGCTGTAGCACTCGCGTCCAGTTTTAGAAAATACACCCCCGGTTCCGCCAAATTTTACGAAAGTTATCCACTCGCCGCGTGTTTACAGAGCAAACTTCATACCGCATCATTCCATTTAGTCCCCCGGACACTGATTCCACGGGCTCAGTTGCCTGGAAGCCACTGAAAAGGATTTCGCCGAGCTTTAACTGCCATCCACACGAGCATTCATTGATCAATGGCCATCTTCTTAGACTAATTTCTCGTTTCAGTAATCCATTCAAAAATTACGGGCTATCAACACACATGTGCGTGAGATTTGTAAAATATTTATCTTCGTTACTCGACTGCGGATTTGTATGCAAAATAAAATTTGTTTAAGTCGATTTTAAGAGATGGAAAGTGGATGGGAATGTATTTCTTCTTTAAATAATTTTAACAAGTCGAAGATAATGTAACCGTATATTCTGAAATTTTTCTAATATGTTTACAGTTCTGTTTTTGATTCATCTATTTTTGTGAATGAATAAAATTCGCAGTTTACTCATTACCAAGGGATGTAACCGTTACTTGATCTTGGAGCTCAATGAGTGTAATCGGACAATACTAATTCAATGACCAGAATTGTTGTGTTTTTAACTATTTTTTTAATGGAACTTTTAGCAATATTTTCGTAACATTCTTCTGATTTCAAAGAGTCTAAATAAAATATTATTTCATAAATAAATTCCAAATAACGAAGTAACCTAAAGAAAAATTATTTGTGTGTTGAAATAAATTAATACGTGGTTATTTCAAGTAACGTGTAGCCAAATAAGATAATCTATTATCTTAACTATTATTTTTCAAATAATTTATTTGGATAATGCCCAGGTCTGGTCTGTACACGATATAAGTAACATATCGAACCGGAAGTGTCCACATGTATCTCGAGTCATTGCTGCATTAATCTTCATCTTTTAACAAGTGATTCTTTCACTTTATTGTGTCGTAGCATCCACATTGTTACAAACCGCATTATATTTATGTTGATTGTGGTACAATTATTGCCATCTCAATTCTACTTGTCTTCAATACGTATTTATAAGTGTTCATAATGGAGAGGTCTCTTTTAGTTGAAAGTTTAAATGATGAATGTTAGTGAAATTTCTCACGAACAATCCTTATTGCAGCTGTTGAATACATACTTTATGGATTAAATGGTACAAGCGATTTATTTTTATCGTTTCGTTAAAACTAGCTTCAGTTGGGTATGATCTGCTTTTCAAAGACATCTGAAGTACGCTCATAGTCATAATAGCTGTCCAACCCATACCTTTTACTTCAGATTTATAGCGTAGTGCTGGAGGAGACAGCTATTATGACTATGAACGTATTTCAGGTGTCTTCTTTCGTACAGGTGTCTTATTCGGACTGAGGTAAAAATATTATTTTTAGTACGTTAATACCTTAAAACTTCAAACCCCAAATCGGTTTAGTCTCATTTAATAACTATTTAACCAAAAAAGAAAAAATCATAAAGTTCACTAACATTTATTGTAAATACATAAGTTATTACATCTTAAATTATTTCTGTCCCCCATTAGCAACAATGATTTCCAGTAATAAATAATCGCGTGTGTTTTGCAAATTTATACAGTAAATATAAAAATTGACTAATTCAATTTTTAATCATTTGCGCACTTATTTTTCTTATTTCTGAATGAGAAAAATTTGTTTGGAAGTGAATTGTGATGATAACCTAACACAGTATGATGCAATTTGACTTCTCGATCCCTCTTTCATTAAGTAAATTAGTTTGATAGAGCAGACTAGACTTTAGATTCGAGACTGCGGATCTGGAATGGATTACCTCTAAACACATATGTACATGTATGCCAGAACGAACAGTTGCTATAACGAACAGGGTTCTAGAACCAATTAGTTCATTCGAGCATGTTACAACTGATAGTTGTTCCCTGCGTTAGCTCATTCTGGCACACCACGTAGCGCTAACGAACTTCATCCTAAGAAACCGGAAGCATTCTATATAATCGCTTATTATTAATATAAAATTCAAAATTCTTCTACCTGATTGTGACTTCAGAATCTCTCAGATCTTCTTTCAATCTACAATAGTTGAAATCTTTTTTAACACTGTGTTACAAAATGTGACTGACATAAGTTGTTTTATAAACACTAAAAGACTGAATCGATTTCGATTTCCTAATGTATTTAACAATTTTTACTGGAAGAATTTTTATGATTTCAATCATTATAAATTAATTTATGACTTGACTGCGAATTTTTGTACAACATACAAAATACAAAGATTCCTGAGGTCATTCGAAGCAACTTTTTCCTTTTCGAAAATGTTCTTCGCAGCTTTGTTCAGGAGTTATTGACTAAAAACACGGACCAATCATAGGGCGACTACAATGGATGGATTTCGGCTCGGCCAATGCCAACGCCACACTTAGCAGGACCGCGCTGTGATTGGTCCGCGTTTTTCGTTAATAACTTCATATCAAAGCCACGGAGAGCATTTTCGCAAAGGAAAAAGTTGCTTGAAATGACCTCGGGCATCACCCTTTTCAATGAAGTACAACATTTTTGCGACAACCTGTGTAATTAACTCGAAGATTGTAATAGTGTTTCTTTTTTCAAAATGCCTCATAACATTTACATATTGAAATCGGACATTTTATATTCATCAACATAATAGAACACATATATACTAAAAGTCAATTTTCTAAAATTTGATTCTCGCTAAGCCTCGGCCATGCTATACAATACAGTATAGACACTTACGTAGAGTGGCCGGCCCTACATCAATAGACGAGACAGTTTATAGCCTCGCTAACAATCCACAACGCACCGTCAAACAATTAAACACAGAAGTTGCGTTTCCAATTAACTTTCCCCATTAGCTATGAGAGGCAAGCAAGCAGTGTTGCCAGGCGATAAAAATATCGAAGCAGACGACCCCAGAACGACCTACCCTCTATTTCGCACAGCATCCTGAAACGCGCTTAGCCTATTAAACCGGAAGACTGTCGATACCGTATTATATAAATGTTTTTTTCCGCGAAGTTCCCCCTTTTCACGAGCCTCCAGTGTTGATATTTTTGCAATACAGCAGCACAAAATGATTGCGCCATAGGAATATTAATTTTCCATGCCCTTGTTGGTTTTTTCACTAACACTTAACTTTAATTGGGCCCTGTTATATAAAACCCTACAAACCGTCAAAATTACAAAAAATTAGCTAAACACAGTACCGAATGTTATCTTTATTCTAAAAAATATATCTCATCCATAAACCATTTCTTGTATCATAAAATTATTAAAACTATCAATCAACACAATTACTTTTCGACTTGCAGGCATTTTGTAGAAATCTACCAAACCACAAAACAAATGGCGACAAAATTAGTTGGCCTAAAATAAGATCAAGATAAGATCTGCTTATGATTACACAGAATGAATTCTCTAATCCTGTTCAAATAATAAATATTTATCGCAGTAGATATTCAGACATTATGGATACTTTTACGTATCTATCGATATTGTGGTCAAATCGCAAAACCATATCAGAGGCAAGACTAAACAATTTACAAGAAATAATCCATCTCATTCCAGTAGATTGTTTCCATATTCATGATAATTAGAGCAGCAACAATACGATTGTTGAAGTTACAAATGGTTTCAACGTCGAACACCTTGTCTTTGATGGGGATGCTACCGAAACCGAACTTGCTGAGTAATTCCATCTCACCGAAAAAGTAAAATTACAAATAAATAATATTAGTTACACTACGCACCGGTTAATGAACCGCGAGAACAATATTCTGAAACAAGAATTAGAAATAAAATATATCCAATACAATACCTGATCAAAATCTTCAACCTCAATGCTCTCGATCCTACATCATTGTGGGTTAGCGTTCTGCATAACTGTGCCCAATTTAGTATTGATAGCAACTAGAGTCGTTAAAATTCTTACACGTCAATCTTCTTTAAATATTTTTGAATCTATATAATAATTGTTTTCAACCCTTGTTTGCAACTCATTATGATTATTATGAGAAGAAAGTAATGTCTATGCAGCTCCTGCCTCTCGCAGTCGATGCACAAAAATTTTATTTTGCGTAAAGATCCGTAGTCCAGTGATGGCGATTATATCATAGCCACCTGACAGGTTACAATTTTAAAACTTTAACGCAAATGCTGCACGGATTCCCTTTGACCGATTGCTTCCAAATTTTGCACGCATCATTTCCTCACCAATTCTCACAATTTAGAGGCGGAGGGGGTAGGATTAAAACAAAACAAAAATTCGAAAAAATTTGTTGACTTCTATATCAGAAGGTTACCCTAATGCCACACTTCTGAACGGCCTGACTGGGTTCTGCGACAACGGGCGAGAGCAAACATCGATGACGAGGAACCGGTCGCCGAAAGAAACGTCGTTGGAGGTCGGCATAAACGTAACCATAATCATAAAGTTGTGCGCGTGTCGACGTCGGCACGTGTGGAATGCGTATTAGCGGCATATCTGGAATAATCGATGAGTCGGCATTCCGTATTTAAAGGCATTTCGCGTATTATAAGGAGAGTCTCTATGCATTCCCTCCCTTTCAGGCTCCGCTAGGGCAATCTATTGATAGCTACGGGCCTGTCTGCCGTTCTCATTTCTCTCCTTAAGCCGCTGCCGCGTACAACCGAGCATCCTAATCGCTTTATCGTTTCCGTGGAATATAATCGGTTGGCCAAGAGAGGACCTCGCTTCGGAAGAGAGGAGGGTGCTTCTTACGGTAGTAACCCCCCTTAGAAGCATCGAAGAATCGGCGCCGGAAGAACCCAGCAGCCGGCGATCCTGTTACCCTCCTAGGTATACGAGTGGAATGCAAGGTATTCCCGGTATTTCCGCGTCGGAAAGGTGCAGCGGTCTCTTCGGTTTCATATCGACCGCCGGATACCTGCTCCTGCGGCTCCAGCTGATGCTGGTGCTGCTCCCTTGATGCACTTACACACGTAGACCATATATGTATATGGTCTAAGGTCTAAGCTTACCCACACATACCAGTCGCACGTGCACGCACTTGAATCGTGAAAAAGAAAATGCACCACCTCGAGACGGAATAATGAAAACGTTACTTTTTTTTTTTAAATGAAACTTCTTTAGGCGCGTTAGGTGCAAAACCTCGACGCGGTAGGCGTAAATGGAGATGATGCTAAGTGGAGATTTCAACGTGCACTTTGCATCGGAATAATCAAAATTATTAGTAGAATTTTTTAGAAGTAAATTAAGATTGGAAATGGTAAATAATCCTAACGAAGCGACAACAAGATCAGGAACAACTCTCGATGCAGTATTTGCAAGACATTTAGACAAAATTTAATCAAGAATATTTATATCATATTTTAGCTATCACAAGCCAATTGTTTCAATAATAGAATCATAGAAAATTAAATGTCATGAAGTGTTAATAAAAATTCGAAAAATTTAAAGAAAGAAGTTTCACTTCAGCCATGTGATCTAAGCACGCACCAATTTTTGTTAATCTTTAAAATCGCTTCAACTACCAAGGTTATTAGTGACTACAACGATTGTCAGTGGAGAAACTGGTTTACGGTGTATTAGATATTTTGATGTCCTTACAGAAGTTGAGTTGAATTGGGACTGATGTAAGAATATTATTCATGTGTTCGTATAAACCGTTTTTTTCTCTCTTCGTTGTAGTGTGGACATTCTGTGATTATATGGCTTAGTGATAATCTTGTGTTACAAAAGACACATATAGGAGGAAAATTGTTTTCCAGTAGGTGTACATGCGTTAACTTTGTATGTCCTGATCTGATTCTGGTAATTATAATTTGCTCGGTGCGTGTGAAGTCTGGGTTGATATTCAAATCGTAAATATTTGGTATTGTCTTGTGGAGAGTACTGCTATTGAAGCTTTTCCATACTGTGTTCCAGTTTTCCTTGAGCAATTATTGGATATGTTAGTTTACATCAGATGGTGTGTTACATACGGGTTGGTTTTCCGGTTTGTCTGTAGTTGCAACGTTTGCAGCGAGGTCGGCTATTTTATTTCCGTAGATATGTTTGTGAGACGGGATCCATGCTATCACAATTTCTTTTCCAGATCCTGATAGGTCGTGGTATAACTCTTGAAAACGTTACTTTTGTATGTATGCATGTGCTTTATTTCAGCCGTATAGCTAAGAAATGTGACTTGGTTTACATTAACCTAACTCAGGCATGTCCAGTAGTGGTCACTTGGAGGCAAATTCGAGGAAGACGTCTACTTCTCCCGCCCGCGCGTCTCGCCCCCTGTGGCGGCCGTAGTCCTCCGAGCTCCTCAGGCCCGTGCCTACCGTGGGTCCGAGAGTCGCCCCAACCAGTGATGGTATATGGCCTCGGTTTTCTCACGCATGCGCGACGATTTTAGCGTCAGTAAAGTACAAAGTTGGGTAAAATGGGGTACCTTGGTCACCCCGCATAGTTTCGCAAATTTTTTTTCGATTTTCAAATATGAATTGACAAGTAGCTCCTTCTTCAATACTAGTTGCCATTATGAAATCGAATATATTAACATTAACTTACCAAAATTTCGAAGTACGGTCGTCTGGTCGTGTCGTCTTGCACTCTTCTGTCCGGTTTCGCGCCAATAATACTTCTCCCCTACTTTCCCCACAATCATACGACGTACGGTACGTTCCTGCATTTAGTCACGCATGCGCGAAAAAACCCAGACCATATACCATCACTGGTACGACGTCCAAGCAGTGATGGTATATGGTCTCGGTTTTCTCGCGCATGCGCGACGGTTTTAGCGTCAGTAAAGTACAAAGTTGGGTAAAATGGGGTACCTTGGTCACCCCGCATAGTTTCGCAAATTTTTTTTCGATTTTCAAATATGAATTGACAAGTAGCTCCTTCTTCAATACTAGTTGCCATTATGAAATCGAATATATTAACATTAACTTACCAAAATTTCGATGTACGGTCGTCTCGTCATGTCGTCTTGCACTCTTCTGTCCGGTTTCCCGCCAATGACAGTTCTCCCCTACTTTCCCCACAAACATAAGACGTACGGCACGTTCCTGCATTTAGTCGCGCATGCGCGAAAAAACCGAGACCATATACCAGTGGCGAGCACGGGTGGAGCCCCTCAAACTCCTGCTTCTCCCACCAACCTCTCTTTCATACAGCGCGCACGTTCGTTGCGTACGCTGATGTCTCGTGTCTTCGTTGCTCCATTGTACCACGCTTGCTGGAAGGGGACAGAGGGCGCTACGGTGTGGACGGTTTTGCCTCAATTGAGGCAAAATTGCCCATCGCTGCCATATACCATCACTGGCCCCAACGCGCCACACGCAGTACATACCGCAAGCGGTAGGCACGGGTCTGAGGAGCTCGGAGGACTACGGCCGCCACGGGGAGCGAGACGCGCGGGCGGGAGAAGTAGGCGTCTCCCTCGAATTTGCCTCCAAGTGAGCTACTTCTGGATATGCCTGACCTAACTGTACAAATCACTCTCATTTCACGCATTCGGTCCATACCTTCTCTCACTCATTCCTACACTGACCTACTCTGCTAGTCTCCTAATTATTACTAACCCAATTAATGCATCCCTCCCCATTCCCTAACATTTGTTTTTTAGTTTGGTATATTCTTTGGTATATGTACACTCTCTTTTCTCTCTTTCTCCTCAACCTCTCCAACCACTCTTCGACATTTCTATCTTCCCCCCCGCTCAGTACATCCTCGATCATGATCATTTCTCCCATTACCCTGCATTCTCTTGTTAAATGTTCTAGGCTATTGAAACGTTACTTGCGATGCACAGTGGACCGTTTTTGTAAAACAAGTGGAATTAAGGGCAACTTCGCGTCAAATCATTTAACTAATAAAAATTGCTGTACCATTATTCAAAATATTGTTTACATTACTAAATTTGCAGTTTATAAATTAGGTACTACACATTTAAGTATTGTCCGAAGTATTATATCAGTCGTGAGGAATTTCTTTACATAAAATTGCAGAACCATTGGTATTCATTGGCAATAGTACGATTCAGGCAATTCATTGACTTCTTAAAAAATGGTTCTTTTCATCTCAAAATGACTTTTGAGAACTTTGTGAAATATATTAAAATATTACAGCAGCCTTGCCTGTTTTTTTTTCAAGTCGACAAAAATAGCAAATGAAACACGTTTTGATTTAAATGATAGGTTAGGTAGTAATGGAAATGAGTTTTTCAGACATATTAGTAGATGTCGCTATCGTTCACTAGTAACAGATATCTCAATGTTTCTGTTTAACTTTTCTTTATCATGTAAGGTATTTAGGAAGCATATATAAATTTTACGATGTTCTTTTAGCAATATGATGGATGGTTTTATAAATGGCAGTTTCTGGTAGTATATCTTAAAAATTGCATATCTAAAAAGTTTTAAAGAGCACCACCTTGAAACTTCCATGATATGAAGTTTAAACTCTATTCTATAGAGACTATCATCATACTTTGTAAATTTTTATATCGCACACGAAGGACTTGGAACAGATATTCCTTTTCACATTGGTAGTTTTAATTTAAGAAAATTATTGTGAATCCTGTGAATTATTGTGAATAGAATTGTACCTAAAATTCTGTCTAAATTTCTAATATATTTTTGCAAGTAGCATACATCGTCTGAAAAAGTATATGAATGACAGTAACCATATGAAGGAACTACAATCCAGCGATAAGATTTGTGCTAGCTTTATAGCAGTAGTTTTCGCGTTTGTTATAGCTCGACATTTGCGTGGTTACAGCATGGCAACAAATAATTTACGGCGGTTATCTTTCTGACTAATGTTTAGCTCAGAAATGGTATAACTTAACGTCTCGCACCACGGAACTTCTGTTCCCGTGTATCTTTATGTTTCTTACTTTTGTTCGCGCTGCATGAACTCTATTACTTATTCACTGATTACTTTGGAGCGGTAGTTCTCGTTTTATCGTAGTCACAGTAGCAGGTAGCACTACTCCATTTTCATCTGCAACTTTCCGTTCAGGAATTAATCGCGGCTGGCGAACTTTTTGAAAAGTTCCCGCGGAATTCGTTTACACGAGTCAGCGAATTGTTTAAACTGCATTATCTTAATTTTGGCTACGTTCATCACGAACATTTCAAGGCTAACAAGTGAATATTCTTGTTCGCGTTCACGTGATTTTTTGATACGTCCCTGGCAACATTTTTTCTTAGTAAATGAATAATGATATTATTATACTATGTTATACTATACTACATTCTACTTTATTATACTACATCATATTATGCTATACTGTATCATACTATACTATATCTCATTTATTATATTATGCTGTACTATATCATACTATACTATATCTCATTATATTATATTATGCTATACTATATCATACTATACTATATCTCATTATATTATATTATGCTATACTATATCATACTATACTATATCTCATTATATTAGGCGACACTATATCATACTATAGTATATTTTACTAGATATTCTATTATATATTGTACTATAATCTGTTATATTATCCTATACTATTTGTATTTCAGTATTTTGTACCATACTATACTATACTACATGTACTGTTCTACAGCATACTATATCACAATATATTATATTGTACTACATGTACTATTGTATATTGTACTACATGTACTATTGTATATTTACTACATTATACTACATATACTATTGTACATTATACTATAGTATAATATATATACTATACTACATATACTATTGTACATTGTACTATATTATAATACATATACTATTGTATATTGTACTATATTATACTATATTATCCTATACTATGTATATTTTATTATTTTATTCCATACTATAGTACATATACTGTTCTACAGCATACTATATCAAAATATATTATATTATACAACATATACTATTGTAGATTGTACTATATTATACTACGTATACTATTGTACATTGTACTATATTATACTACATATACTGTTGTATATTGTCCTGCATTATACTGCATATACTATTGTATACTGTACTATATTATACTATATATACTATTGTATATTGTACTATATTATACTATATATACTATTGTATATTGTACTATATTATACTCCGTATACTATTGTACATTGTACTATATTATACTACATACACTGTTGTATATTGTCCTGTATTATACTGCATATACTATTGTATATTGTACTATATTATACTATATATACTATTGTATATTGTACTATAATATACTGTATTAACCTATACTATGTATATTTCACTATTTTATACCATACTATACTACATCTACTGTTCTACAGCATACTATATATACTATTGTAGATAGTATATATATATGTATAATACTACATATACTACTTTATATTGGTGGTACTATATTATACTATATATCCAATATATACCATATTACACTATACTATTATATATTGTACTATATATAGTATACTATATAATACTGTGTTATACTATGCTGCATTATTCTATATTATTATACTACGATTATTGTATAACTACATATTGTTGTGTAGTGAAATATAAAATATAAAAATATATAATAGTGAAATATATGCTATTTTCAATTCATCGGTAACTTCTAATTGATAAGAAATTTCAAAGTAGTAACTCCATTAGAATATATGTTAAATAATTGTGATTCTCGCGCAAGCTTCGTCTTTTGCATTTTCAATAGAGAGACAAGAGGTTAAGCTTTGAAGAATCGATTATAATTTATTGTATCTTTTATTCACTGACAAGAAACTCGAAACTAGTGATTTTATTAAGCCTCAATATATGTTAAATAAATGCGATACTCGACCAATTTTCTTAAATCGGATTTTGGAAAAGGAAGCATTGCGCTCAGCCCCGACGTGGCTTTTTATTCATCGATTGTAGAAGGATACTGCACTGCCTAAGGTAGTGGTTTCGCTAGACAATATAATACAATTTGGCGGGATAACAGGCACAGCGGAGAATGTAGGTCCCAGCCAATAATCTGCCTCCCTCAAGTTTCGATTTTGATGCAAATCGCTGGGGCGGGCGGACGTCGAATGGAAAACAAAATCGTACATTGCCATTACCAAACTTTCGTGACTTCTCCCTCGACAGTCGGTCTCGCAGAAGAAATCGATTTCGATGTGCTTCGGGAGTCCGAAGCCCGACGAAATCGTTTTTATTAGAATTTTTCAATCTCGTCACTCCCGAGCACGCTGTCTTCTTCATTTCGCAAAGCCTTACGGGAAACGTGGTGGTGATGTGAATGCCGAGCGTAGGGAGGACTTATTGTTAGAACGGGAAATGATAGAGGAAAGGGATCCTAGTGAAAATCCGAAAGGGCCCGCGAATTTTTGCTTATGTTTAACCAATCGTCCTTTTTCTTCCGCTCGGGTCGTAATCCTTTATCCGCTGTGCGTTTCGAATAAAGGGCATGAGACAAACTTCATTGCACTTTTAACAACCAAAGAATGAATCGATAATTTAACGCTTTGTACTACGAATTTATTTTAATTTTCTTCTCAACATCTGTATTATGTTTAATGTGGTTAATTTAAAATGTATTTCAAAAGACAGTTCCTTGATTAATATTAGCTTCAAATAATTTTATTCGTTTATCATATTTAATCTGCAGATTTAAAAGTGTTGATGACCATCAGAAGTTATTTCGATCGCTAAATCTAAACAGAAAGATTATTAACATTTTCGATTGTTGTATTTTCGTGAAAAAAAATCGCATGGTTTTCTATCTGATCTGATTTTGTAGTATCATTCCTCTTTTTTGGATATGTATGTTGTTGTCTTCTGTAACGAATGTATCCAGAACTTATGTTACAATATATTGACCACTGAAACTAAAGGATTACTAAATTTTCGGAGAAAGATTATTGAAATTCAGCCTATTGCGTGACAATCTAATTGGATTCATTTTGAAGAGTGACATTCATACTTTCGTGCTCCTAAATTGATTTTTTGGAACACGCTCGCGGTTCCTTTTCCAGGTTCATTTTTTAATTTTGCTATTACATGTTATACTGAACTTATTTATGAAAACAATCAAATTTCGTAGATACAAGTGTGTAGTATTACAAATAAACATTTGTATACGTTTACAACTAATTGAAACAAAGATATAAATATCAAGGTTAACCAATAACAAGGTTCCTAATGCGATTTTATAACTGTGCAGTCTAATGTTACCAACAATTCAATCATCTATAAGTTTCTTGATGAAAAAATGATAATTATACCTAATTTTTCCAGTGAATTGTAACTCGAAAGGACTTCGAACAGCCCTTGCACATTACGTTTCACAGAGGAAAACAATTTTTGTCGCGTTTCCACCGATTTTCCTTTTCCCACGAATTCAGTTTCATTTTACGTTTATCGTATTCTTTTGTAATATCGTTTAATAGATGTAATTGCGACGTGCGCCAATTACCTTGGGATTGTTTGCCGAGATTTCGGAGCGGAATCTGTTCTCTTCTTACAGGATTTCAATAACGACCTAACAATCCGCATTAATGTAAAGAGATGCGATGTCGGACGTACCTTTCATTATGTATTCTATTTTCACAGAACTTCATCTTACTGCATAATAAACGCGGTTCTCTGCTTCCCCTTGTGCGAGAAACGCGGTCTTTTTTCCCTTCTATCGCTCATCCTGCCCCTCCACCCACAGAAAAAAAGAGGTCTACAGAGGATCCTTTTGCGTGGGTGACCTTCGCTAAAAATGAAGCCCTTAATCAGCCTCGCCATGAGGGTCGAATAACTTCGTCGTCTCGCAAATAACACTCTGCAACACATACTTCCGCGTCTAATTTTCAATATGCGCACCTTTTATAATATTTAAGCCGTAGACACACTATAAAAATTTTTTACACTTTGTATATCCGATTTGCTATTTTATTGAAAAATCAATTTAGAAATTCAAATTTTTCACTTCGAAGACAATTTTAATCTGACCTGGGTGACTTTTAAACCATAAACTCTTATGAAGACGTAATGAAAGACAGGCCACGTTGAGATGAAAAGAATGGTACCACCATCATCGTATATGCAATATAGTTTACACCAATATGAGTACGATAATCCAACGAAATGAAAGAATTATTCGTAGAATTAAATGGAGAATAAGAAAGTTAGTCAAAGTTGATGGTGAACTGGAATGACGAATTCTCGTTATCCTCAGTTAAAAGGTTAAGTGCAGTGACTATGAAATTTTTCTTTCAATAGAATTATTCTGCGCTCTATGCCAAGGAGAATGATATATTTTAATCTTGCTATATGAATACATAAATATTTTTATTTTACTTTATTTGCTGTTTCATTCAATTCAAATTTAGAACGCAATTTTGCAACTTTAAGGGCGATTTATACTTTAACTAGAGTAATTATAGAATTGCTCTTTGTATAGAATTATTCTGCGCACTTTTACAAATAGAATGATATATTTTAATCTTGCGATATTATTGCACAAATATTTTTATTTTACTCTATTTGCCGTTCCATTGAGAATTTCATTTAAGACCGTATCAAATTGAGCATGCAATTTTGCAACTTTAAAGACGATTTATACTTTAACTAGAGTAATTATGGAATTGTTCTTTGTGCAGAATTATTCTGCGCACTTTTCCAAATAGAATGATATATTTTAATCTTGCGATATTATTGCACAAATATTTATATTTTACTCTATTTGCTGTTTTATTGAGAATTTCATTTAAGACCGTATCAAATTGAGAACACAATTCTTGCAACTTTAAAGACGATTTATACTTTAACTATAGTAATTATAGAATTGTTCTTTAAATAGAATTATTCTGCGCACTTTTTCAAATTACTCTATTTGCTGTTTTATTGAGAATTTCATTTAAGACCGTATCAAATTGAGAACACAATTTTTGCAACTTTAAAGAGAATGTATGCTTTAACTGTAGTGATTATGGAATTGGTCTTTGAATAGAACTATTCTGCGCTCTTTACCAAGTAGAATAATCTATTTTAATCATGCTATATTCTATAGTAAATATTTCTATTTTATCCCATTTCAGTTGCGTCGATATGAACTTTAACGGTCAGAGCATTTCAGAGAAATGATGGATGTATGTGCTGTATCTCACCAAAAAACTCGAAAGTAGTCTTCCTCCACATTTAAAAACTATTCCTCCCTGAGAACTTTGTGACAATGGTGCGCATCTTGAACAAAATAGAGAACCAAAAAGTTCGTTTGTTCTGGCGTCGAGATAACAAGAAGTTTTCGGTAAATAATTCGGCGCTCATAAATTGTTGCACGGCAACCGGAATCGTACAACATTTTCCGTAATGCGGCCCGTATTTATTTACGTCGAGTATCGATCACGCGCGGTTTGCCAAACTTTAACGATCCTCGTGTCCCTCCACCTCCCCCACCCTCCTCTTCCCGCGCGTTCGCGAAAGCGACATGCACACAGCTTCACGTTTCGCCGGCGTATTTGCATGTTTGTGGCGCGATTGAAACTCGAGTTGCGCCGACGAACTTTTCTATACGTATAAATATGTACCCCGTTACCCCTTCCACGCAGAACGGGTTCTTCGTGATCACAGAAGCTCTCTATTAATTACGAACGGCACTCGCGAACTGATAACCATCTCCACGAATCCTTTCAGTAGCCGCCCTTCATTAATATTTCTCCTGCTTCGCTTCTTATAAGAAGCACCGTCCTATCCCCTCCCATTCCCTCCAACGCTTTGCCCTCTTTACCGAGTGTCCCGAAAATAAGACATCCACGAAGCGCAAAATCGCGTAATCTTGATGAAAATCCAGATTGAAGTATGTATCTTCTATAATTTTGCCTACTGTGCCTCCGTTTTCGAGATCTCTTTTGCTTTGCCCTTTTTTTTATACAAATTCTTCCGAAATTATTGCATCCTCGAAACACATAATCGCATGAAGTAGTGTTTGTACATGTGTCTAACTTATTTCAATTTACATAAGGCGTGTTTCAAATTTTCATTATAAAAATCCTGACCTTTATTTTTGTTTCTTCGGAATTGCAACCATTAGAAATTTTTTTTAGAAAAATTGTCTGTGCATTAGCTGGTAAACTAATCATTCTAACATCTCAAGAAGACTCGAGCCATTTCGTCCAATTTGAAGAAAGTTATTCGTTTTTGAAGGATATAGGATTACTTTTCACACTGACTGTACATATATGTATACAGGGTGGTTCAATCGCACCTTTTCTGCATTTCCCTGCAAGTTTGACCTTGAATGACCTTCATCATAGATAATTGAATTCATCTCAAAACTCACTATTTGATGGTGGATAAAGAAACATGTCATTCCATTTAAAAAAAGGAAGTTGTTTAGGATTGGACAAGGGGTCCTGGGCGACGCCTGCGCCGTACTGATTACAAACAGTTTTGCGATCACAGCGGATCGGCGGACTCATGGCTGCGAGACACTTAGCGAGCCATCTCCCTGTCAATTTGGGAATTAGGCGTCTTAACGTCTCACTCTCACGTGAATTTGACGTCACGCGATGAGTCGTCGTGTTTCGCGGTAACGAGCCCGTCGACCGTTAGATTCCAAAAATCGACCCCAGAATTCTCCGAACGCTTGTTCCGATCGGCACGAATCTCTCGAATCTCATGTCGCGATCCGCGCAATCTCAATCTCGCTATAGTCATTAGATCATTGCATTTAACTCAGTTCATTCCATCCTCGTTGATCTCTGTGCATCATTTCATTTAGTGTTTAAATTCATTACAATTTCATACATTGTTTTGGTTAACGTGACATTTCCTTTATCGTTTCTTTGTGTCATCACGTGTACATTTGACTGTTGAGCGATCTCGTTCGAATAAAGAACGTTTACAAAGAGTGTGTGTTAAATTCCTATCGCGCTCCTCAACAGAAGTTGACCTTCACCTGACCTTGAAGTGTCCACCGGGAAAAATAATAGTCCCACCACATGATGCCCCCCTCGATCTACTGAACAACTGTCATTTGAAACATTTTTGCGTATATAATCAATATTTTTGAAAATATTCGTCTGTAACGCTTTATAATTTCCAACCTGTATATACTTTCATGGCTGACAGAAAATACAACGAATAGACTCTTTATAACTATCAAGCAACAATAAATGCGCAAAAATCCAGACACGCCAGTGCAAAAGAAATAAATTCAAAGAAAGCGTGACCTCTGAAAGCGTCTTCCGTAGCGGATGTATTAGGAGGTTGAATAAGTTCTCGCTGTTTTCCGAAAGGTGGTAATACCAGAACTGCGTGAATTTAGTTTCAGATAGTAACGTATCTATAATGAAGTACTACATATATGCAAGGTTAAAATTCAGTGTATGTCATTCCACTGAAGTATAAACAATTTTTCTATCATTTTGCTAAATGTCGAATTTCATGCTAAAGAAAGAGTAATTGCGGGGAATTTTACTACACTATTTTATTAAAAAAAAATCTGCAGCTGAAGCACACAGAATTCTTGTTGACATCTACGGCGACCATGTTCTGTCGGAAACAATATGCAGAGATTGGTTTAGACGCTTCAAAAATAATGATTTTGATCTTGAAGATAAAGAACGCCCTGGCGCACAACAAAAACTTGAAGACGAAGAATTTGAGGCATTACTTGATGAAGACTCGTGTCAGATACTAGCTGAACTTGCAGAATCATTAGGAGTTGATCACACAACAGATTCGAAACGTTTGAAAGCATTAGGAATGATTCACAGGAAGGACGTTGGATGCTGTACGAATTGAAGCGATTTTTCAGAATGACAACGCGCGGCCACATGTTGCAAAACCGGTGAAAACGTTTTTGAAAACACTTAAATGGGAAGTACAACCCCACCCGTTGTATTCACCAAACATTTCCCGATCAGATTACCATTTGTTCCGATCGATGACACATGGCCTGGCTGAGCAGCGCTTCCCATTTTATGAAGATATCAAAAAATGGGTCCACTCTTGGATTGCCTCAAAAGACGTGTCGTTTTTCCGACATGGAATTACTATGCTGCCAGAAAGATGGGGAAAAGTAATGGCTAGCGAGAGACAATACTTTCAAGAACATATTTTTTACCAATTTTTTAAAATAAAGCATTCATTTCATAAAAAAAAAACAGCGAGAACTTATTCAACCTCCTAATATAATATTCGCATTTCTGACAGTTTCACGTTTCAAAGAATATATGTCCTTTTGAAAAACATAAGGAATGATTAAATTGCGATCTTCGCTACAATTTGAAGTTCCATCACATCGAACGATTTGAATTCGTGGGGCAGTGGTGCCTGGGAAATGGCCAGTTTCCATTGTCACGAACCGGGAACGATTACCTGGCCGGGTGGACTGAATCGATTCGAAAAGATGAAACTCGTGCACGTTAGCCCGTCCCGAGATAAGAGAATCAGAGCCACGTGGGGATAGAACGAGCGAAGGCGGCAAGAAGCGGGTGAGTGCCTATTACGCTGAAACGAGAATCCTCAAACGTGCTTGGTGCGCAACGAGCATAACACGGGAGGTTCCTGAGAATTTTGTGAATTCACTGGACCACGGATCTCAATGGTTTCAGGGTTCGCGAATGTCGTTTCGCAAAGCTGCGAGGGACATAGTCGAGGACCGGAAACATTCCTTCGTCGTTGCCGAACCGATCGACATAGTTCACGCACTCGATAATGAGCTTTTAGCGGGCGACGCGATCGCTTGCAGACAGAAGGAAGAAAAGTTATCGTAATTACCGGCGTGTGTGTCTGAGCGCAGTTTAATGAAAAGCAATATCGTGGAAATTCGATAGAGTATAAGCTAAAAGATGGGCTGAGAGGGAACTGGAAAGCTGAAGCAGAGAGATACGGGGTGTCCAGGAAAAAGACATTTTAACCTGTCGATAATGCCATCTGGTCAGTCCTCGCAGCGAGAGTTGGCACAAAATCTCGTCAGTGGGGTGTTGAGACGTGATCATTGTATGGCCGGCTCGTATTTCGATTTGGGTCTACGCTACGGTCGATTTTGAACAGTGCCATTGTCGAAAGGGTCCTCTAGCGTCTTCCGACGAATTTATTGTTTTATGACTCTGGTGCGGCTGGAAACTATCAGCTGACCATTGGGAAAGTCAGCCCAGCCGTATCGTTCTCAATGGCACTTGACGTAGCGTAGGCACACGCTTAGCGCCAAGGGGGGCCTGTGGCCCAAAGCCTAAAATATGATTTTCGGTGAAATCGCGGGAAAGCGCGTGTTGTCGATTTGGCGACACTCGTCGCAACGTATTTTCTAGAGCTGACGGAAAGACCGAAAATTCAAGCCGGTCTCAAGCCGAGTCAAGCCAAAACCCGATTTCCGAGCCGAGCCGAGTACTTGAGAGAACCGAGCGGCTTGAAAAATTCAAGCTACTCGAAAGAAACCAAGTAACCCGAATGTTTCAAGCTACCCGAATGAAACCGAGTCGCTCGAAGAAACCGAGTAGACCGAAAGAATCGGGTAACCCGAAACAGTTTCAAGCTTTCCCGAGCGCAACCGAGACTCGACGCCGGGCTACCATGAGTCATAAAAAAAACAAACAGAACTAGACCCAAACGAAGTCGATTCTCATTTTCCGTATTTCTCGTCGGATCTTAATGGAAGTACTGGCAAACGATTCCTTATATTCTCCTGATGAAAACGACACCAAACGCGATGCAATTCGGATTATTTATAAGGCAATTATAGGGCAACAATTATTTCGTCGGGTTGCGCTCGGGAAAGCTTGAAATTGTTTCGGGTTACCCGATTCTTTCGGTCTACTCGGTTTCTTCGAGCGGCTCGGTTTCATTCGGGTAGCTTGAAACATTCGGGTTACTTGGTTTCTTTCGGGTAGCTTGAATCTTTCAAGCCGCTCGGTTCTCTCAAGTACTCGGCTCGGCTTGTGACTTCAAGCCGAGCCTGACTCGGCTTGGTTTTTTCGGGTACTTGAACTGCTCTAGTATTTTCGTCTATGGGCGTTGGTCTTCTTTTGGGAGATCACTTGTTGCCTCCCAATAATATTATCATTGGCTGGGGCCTCCACTATGTTACATTTTGTGTAGGCAGTTTTTCACCCCCATGAGCCTTCTTTACTTCTCGTGCGTTAGTTGTAAGACAGTTGCGAAGTAGAATCCATAGATACAACATCTCTATTATACAGTCCAATATTCAGTTTTATTAAAGTTATCCGAAATCCAATTATCTTATTACTTATTTACCTCTCTTTGAGGAGTTTTTCTCAGCGGCTCACTAATTATTGTTTGAGCACTGACACGACACAACAGGGGTGCAGGGAGAACGGCGGTCCCCACTCTTGACGCAAGGCTGCGGATCCCACCGCTGATCAGTGGATCCCACTCTTACGCTTACGTTTTGGCGGGAACGGTCGACATAGGCGCTCAGCGTCACCACCATCTTACTTCATGGTCACCACATCTCTCTGTTACAGTCACACTCAATACGCTCGTTTGCTGTCTTCGTCGAGCGATTCGGCCAATCGCGGAAGACGTGTAGCGTGTAGTAGGAGCATCACGTGGTACCCACAAGTTTCTCTGTGCCAACTCTCGCTGCGCGGGCTATACCTACCTTCCAACTTGTCTGGAAGTTTTTAGGTATTCTAAATACATGGGAAAATTATTACGTTAAACGCGAAGCAACTTTGTAATTCATAGAACATTCAATTGTACTAAGTGCAATCAGCCCATGACATTCATTCGGAAATGCTTAAGATTTCAGGTGTGAAACACTGTGCGGGTGTGTGCGGTGTAGTTGCCATGTGTACTCATTCTTCATCATCGTATATGTTTTAACACTTTGACTGCCAAAGCAATGGCCTCAAACATTTCATAAAATCGAAGTAATTTATTTAATGAAAAAAACTATTGAAAAATTAAAATTTAGGACACCGAGTAGTTCTTTAACCTTCTTGCATTTCCCAGATATTAACCAAATTTGGTACAATAATTATATTAGCGTAATAATTCATTTTTAAGTATGGACAAATAATTCTGTCACCCATATATGGGTGACACGGCAGTCTACGTGTTAAAATGTTTACGCGCTATATAGATCGTTCGACGATTGCGTGATATATCTGTGACAGAACAGACATACATTTGAAACAGTTGACGAGCGGTCGCATCATGCTGACGTATACGCACAGCATGTACGTGCACGTATAGGCAACATTCAATGTAGTAGTTGCTGCAATTTTTCGCAAATATCTCAAAAACTAAGGCTGAGCGGCGGTTGCATGTATAGGAGAAAATTGTTCAGAATGTAGAGTTTTACAATATATTTAAATTTTATCAAAATCGGTGAGGTGGGACATGTTATTCATAATTACCACTTTTTCCTACACATATACACGCCTCTGGGTTTTAGTTTTGGAGGTAATTGTAAAAATGTTTCGTTAAATTTAGATTATATGTACACTTTATTCCTCTACAAGCTGTCACTGAACGGTAATTAAAATGTACAGAATCATATACAAGATCTCAAAGAGGAGGTATTAGTCCAAGTTAGTTTGAGGTTAGGTCGCCGACGGTGGGGTTGGGGGGGGGGGAGGTACGGGCGCCAGACCGATCCGACTACGCTTACAATGTTCCGCATTTCACATGGAATTCCGTATGTATTGTCGATCCGATCTAATGGCCCAGATCTAATCCAGAACTAACCCAAACCTAATTTAGAATTAACCCAGACCTAATTTCAACGAACTTCAAATCGGCGAGGTCATAAACTTGCAGAATAAACTGTACTCGTAATCTTGATTTATTTAAAGTTCGTTTGCAGATATCTCAAGAACAAAAAAGTTGTTCAAAATGTTGACCTTGACAACATATTTCAAGGGCATCGCGATCGGAGCTGGGTCCCCTTTTCTATATAGTTACCAAAGATAGCTTTAACTTTCAGGTGCACAATTTAACACTAGGTTTACGGGACCCGTCAAAATGACGGGTTGTAATATTTTTAATCTACAATTATCGAGATTGAAGACGCATCCATGAGGAATTATGCAATACATTTATTTTTTTGGGGTACATATTATAAAAAGAATGTCTAAAAATTTAGATATACACATTTTTGTTGTGTTTACACAATAATGTAAAATAGCCAGTTTTAGTGCTCCGTAAACCTAGTGTTAAAAGAGACACGTAGGATAGAAATGTTCCAGGTTGAAAGAAATATGTTAATTTTGGAAAGGGTTGAAGCCTCAAACATTTCATTTGAAACTGTTCGAATACTCTCGTGGTTCACTGTATGCAGCTGAATAAAACCGATTCCTTCGAGCCAGTCACTCGAGCGTCTCCCTCGAAGCAGTCTCGCATTCGTCTTGCGAGTCGCTTAAACACGGTTTTGGTAGGCAACTGGCCATAAGGTTTCCGGCTCGGGGGTCGCGCCAGCTGCGTCGTGAAATATTTAGAAGCGCAACACGAAATTCGAAGCTGAACGACACCGTCCGCGCCAAGAACACCCGCTCTCTCGCCTATCCCGGACTAGAGACACGCTCCGTATCGCAATTATTTATTTACGTCACGCTCGTTGAAACACGGCCGTCCTGTACTTGCAACTTTCTACAGCGCAAACAACGAGAGAAGCGCCACGGAAATAAGAACGAAGAAAGTAGGCGAAATGAATAGGGAATGAGAGAAGGGACAACCAGTAAGCGCGCAGACGAACAAACGAATGCAACGTCGTACAGCTTGTCTCGCTTATATTACTTGCTCGCCTGTCACATTTCTTATTATTAAACAATCTCGGAAATACGGGCCGTCCGAATGTTTCCTTGTGACGTTGCGAGTGCCTGTTTGACGCGTCTTTCTAACATGATGATGTATGTGTCAGAATTTCATGCGTTCATAACTGACAAAATTCTTACAATTTTTCCTTCTATCTTACAATGACGAGTAAAATTGAGTCTGTCGATTTGCCATTTTTATAATCTAATGCAATGTTAAATTCATTGAAGTCAATCAGTTTGTCAAACAACTGATGAGGAGAACCTTGCGGAAGCCCATCTGGGTTGCTGCGTTACTGGCAACCCAAGAAGAAGGAATCTAAGCATTCATGTATTTTTTATTGGCGTTGATCGGCAGACATTGTTTTACTCCCACTATATCTATACATTTATTTTTCTGTTTTTGCAGGTATTCCAAAACTGTTTACCACCTCTTTTAGTGTCGAAGATAAAATAAAATTGCGAAAATGTACTCTTAAGGCAGAGTAAGAAAAATGACTCTCGAAGCAGATGATTAATACAATTATTTCAGCCCAACGGTTAATATTTTCATCCTGTTACATTTAGTTTACCAGCTGCAATATTTTATTTCTTGATTTTGCATCAATCTATAGTACTGACAAAAAGGTGATATATTTTCATTGGTGATTATTGCGAAAGGGTCGCTATACTCCGATTTTGATGAAATTTAAATATGTTATAGATTCCGACATTTTAAACAACTTTATCCTTTTTCAATATAGGGCTTTAACCTAATCTAAACCAATTCAGTAAGCGGCGCGCGACCGTCACTACAAACCAATATGGCGGCGCTCTTACCTGTCAAGAAACTGGAAATATGCTCTTTTGCGAATATCGCGAAAACTAAAAGCGACCCCCTATATTGAAAAAGGAAAAAGTTGTTTAAAATGTCAAAATCTATACAATGGGAACATTATGCGATCAGAGTTAGTTTGAGTTAGGTTGTGGGAGGGGGCGGAGAGGGCCGGCCGTCTACGGTATTAGCAATAGTTTTTTGCAAATATCTCGAAAACTAAAAGCGACCCCCCTATATTGGAAAAGGAAAAAGTTGTTCAAAATGTGTTGCTGCATAACATATTTAAATTTCATCAAAATCGGAGTGTGGCCCTTTCGCAATAATTACCTTTTCATTTAATGGAAGCTCAGTTTAAGTTTGAAACATTTGAAGTCTCATGAAAAATTGTTTATGCTATACAAAAATATTTGGTTCCGTGAATGAACACTATATATTTTAAAAAAATATATTATTCATTCTAATTGTACAAACAAATCATAGAAATATTATCTAGTTCCTGCTATATCACCTTCTCTCGAAAATCGATCAACTTTCCCTAATCTCCCTTATCGTTTCCTTTGTCTTGAATGTTTTGTTAATTCTGTGATCGCTATGTTTTAATGTTTCTAGAAATTGAGTGACATGATCTTTAACATATAAATAATATTTTTGTCGTTACTTTTATTTTCAATTTAAAGCGTAGTTTGTTTTACCGTTCATTTCGAACTCACTCTAGTCCTCTATGACGGCAATTGAATTGTATGTTTAATATTCCTAGAACTCTTTTGTAGCAAATTTTTTCCTCGTACGTTGCTATGTAGTCATTTTTCCGTAAAATGGTGAGCGTGTTTTGTAACTGACAAGCACAATGTGTTTTTTTGAAGATAGACTTGTAAATACCGCCGTGTCAAAAAGTTGTAACAAAAGTTCGGAATACCAAAAGACTGGTTTTTCGTTGGACGAAACGTAGAAACAGATTGGCGATATTTACCTAATCTGTTTACACGAACTGTGTTTACCCATTCAGATCGCTGTAAACCGTGTTTACCAACCCCATCGATCACTAACTTTCAACAAAAAGTTTACCGGAAAAAAATCAATACCGGTCAGGAATTAGTGGAAAAAATTCGTAATGCAGTCGCCGAAATAAAAATAATCAATATGAAATTCGTGATATCATTCGATTTTTAGAAATAAGCATTTCAGATTGAAAGACTCTATTAATTGACTTCGTATTAATTAGTCATTTCTATATTTATTAATATCATTACTAAATTGCACCTCTTGACAGAAAATTGTGCATTTTATAACAGTCTACATTTCATAACATTTTATAACAATGTATGTACTTAACAACAAGAAAGTTTTGATTAGCAATTAGGTCGAATGAAAACTGTGCACTTGATTAACGCAGTTTTACAACACGGCTTAAAAGTGTTACAATTTGTATTATAAATTTTCAATGAGAATTCAGTTTGTATTTAAACTCTCAATGACCTGCAAGAGATATTATAAAAGCATTAACGATATTAGTAAGTAATATTGTTTAATGAAAATATTCATATATTTTAATAAATAGGAGCAGACTACAAAATAAACACAGCTCTTTATGCCAGATACTCTTTATAAAATTTATAATAATTTTAATGCAATTTAACTTATTACTGCAATATGATGTTACATATAACTCGAGAAAGAAGTTCATTATGAATTTGAAAACTCCAAAAATTATGCTGAAAATTACCAAAAATTGTAGGAATACTCGTAATATAAAAATCCAGATATATATATATATATATATATATATATATATATATATATATATACTCTACATATACATTAGAATAGTTAAAAGATTTTAGAAAGTTTTTAATAGCTACTTAAACTTTTCAAAGCTTCGCATAGAAGAGATTACGTTTTTCATTATACATATAGTCAGTCTCGAAAGTCTACATACTCCTATTAAACTTTAAACATTAAAGAAAAGACAATAATTTTGCACATCGTGTGCCTGTCGATTAACCTGTTAGCTAAAATAGTTTCTCACGTTTATTTACCTAAAGATATAAATAATTTCAAAATACGAAATTATGAAATTTACTGTAACATTCGGAGAAGACATATTAGTAACCAAAAAATGATTTTTAATTTAAATTATGTTGCATAGATCTTTTTATTTATATTTCCTTCCAAAAGTATGTAAAACCATCGTTCTTTCTTCAGACCATCTGGTTTAATGCATTCAATAAATAGATATTATCCTAACAACACAAAATAAAATCCTTAGTAATATACTGAAAATAAATCCTTAACAAAATCGATAGAAAATAGAAATTAATCAAATCTCAAAAATGAAACTCTCGTAATAACATTGAAATAAAAATTAGGCAAATAAAATCTCTAATATGGGAAAGAAATAGTTGTTTTCAAGCATGAAGTTTTATTGGTCGAGGTATTGGCGACATATTTAAACAAGCGGAGTTTGGCGAAGAAGGCCAGGCTCAAATGAAGAGGAACGAGTCACGGCAGAGGTTTTTAAATAATTCGAAATCAAACGAACAGCAATCTCTTTGGTTCGACAATTTGCCGAGCAGTATCGTACCTCGTAATCGAGCCGAATGGGCAGCAGCATTACCGGCGACCGTTCGGAATTGCTGCGACAACGTTCCGTGGTTGCGTGGCAATTCCGGGCCGGTGGAAAGTTCAGTCAGCAGTACGAACTCGTTTTGACAATCCAACTCCGAGAAGATAAAACCTCGCCGTGTATTTCGACCGTGATCGGTTTCGACTCGAAATGCCGCGCTTTGCTGGTCGCTCGTGACTACCACGATTGCCCTAACTTCCGATCCTGCTACGCTAATGGTGCGAACATTTCGTTTCTCTAGAGCCGAAATACTCTTCTTGTTTGGATCGTTCGATTTATGTGCTTACAAAAATTGAAATCACCCTAAACAAGTTGAAAATAATAACGTTTGACTCTGTTGCCTAACCTAACCTAACCCAGACGCTTTAAATTTATACAATGCCTTTTCTTTACCTTATTGTTTTTTGACAATTTTATGTTGCAGTGGGTAGACTCAATATTAATTGTTTAGAAAATGTTGTGCATTTTAAAAATATTTTTGTTTGACTTCACCTAAAAAATTTATATTATCCTAAACATGTTAGAAAGGATACTGTTTTATCCTATTTTTGATGCATTAAATATGTACAATGCCTTTTTCTTATCATTTTTTGACAATTTTATGTTGCTATGGTTACACTCAAGATTTAGTGTCTCGAAAATTGTATACCGTTTTAAAATATTTTCGCTGTAATTACTTTCCACATGAATTGAACTCAGTCTGAAAAATTTGAAAAGGATACTACATATTTTATTCTGCTCCCGATGCCTTTTTATGCAACGCCTTTTTTTTATTATTTCTTCGCAATTTTATGTTGCGATCGGTACACCCAATGTTCATTGCTTCGAGAAGTTTGAGCTATTTAAAAATATTTTCTATCTAATTGTCTACGAAAAATTGAAAACAACCTAAACATGTCAACAGGAACACCGTTTCATGCTTTCTCCGAGGCTTTAAATTTATACAACGCTTTCTCCTTATTTATTTTACGAAAATTAAAAGTTACACTAAATTTGGAAATTTTTATTAGTACCTGTTTCGGAAATTGTACATTTAGTGTTGCTATTTTGGTCTACTGCCACCCATTTTTACGAGTGGCATTTAATTCTTGTTTCATTTTTAGTTTAACAAGATTTCATAATTCTTTCTTAGAATTTTGAATTAACAAAATTGCGTGAAGTATTTTGATAAATCGAGTAAAATAATTTCCAGTCAGTTTTGCAAACATGTTTCTTTCTACCTTCATTATACATGGTGTTCCAAAAATGTTGTAAATCCTTGAAATGGGCGTTTCCTGAGGTTATTTAAAGTAACTTTTTCCTTTGCAGAAATCGCCGCTTCGGCTTTCTTAAGGAGTTATTGAAGAAAAACACAGACCAATCATAACACCGTTACAGCGGATGGATTCTGGCTAGGCAACAGGTCCCGTTGAGCGTGACGATCTCATTGGCCGAGCCGGGATCCGTCCGCTGTAACAGTGTTCTGATTAGTGCGTGTGTTTCTTTAATAACTCCGTAACGAAGCCGAGGCGGTCATTTTTGCAAAGGAAAAAATTGCTTCAAATATCCTCAGGAAACACCCATTTGAAGGACTTACAACATTTTTGGGACACCATGTATAATAAAGGTAGAAAGAAACATGTTTGCAAAACGTTTCAAGGATTTAAAACATTTTTGGGACACCCTGTATAAAAGGCATGGATATACATTTATTATTAATGTGGGATTTACAATTAACGGTGCCTTTGTTGCTTCTAACAACCGGATACTTATTTCATTTGTATACTCCTACATTAATGCCAATAGGTGCAAATATAACAACTGCATACTTAACAATTTATTATACAGAGTGCTGCCGAATAACATGTACAAGCAGGCACGCGGTGATTCCCTATAAAAAAATAAGAGTACAGAATAAAATTGTTTCATACGCGCGCGAAACTTAGTTTTCGAGAAAATCGAGTTCGAAAATGCAGCAAATTCACGTGCTATTTGCTACGAATCGTCTGGCGTGTCTGATCATGGCCAACCAATTCTACTTCCTACGTATACTAAAGCACGCGAACCCGACGGATCTTTAAACTCGATTTTCTCGAAATCGAGGCGCCAAACGTAAAAACGTTATTCCTTTCTTTCGATTTATTTTCAAATGTAGAATTATTCTCCCCGCTTGTACGTTCATATTAAAATTATAGTAGTACCATTATTATCAAATTGTGGATGTGCCTGCAAATTTCTATTTTAATATTTAATTTCTCCCGGAACTAAAATAAAGAAAATTTAAAAAAAAATAAAATGACAATATCACTAACTTCCATTGACATACACCTTCGCTTTCGTTATAAAATTCTGCGTGTATCATAAAAGTAATGTATTAGGTTGTCCCAAAAGTTTCTTTTGCAATGTGTACGTCCAATATTGTTAAATATTACGAGCATACACAAATAACGTGATTATCTGTTCATTAACGTTTTATTACTTCCTAAGCTTCGTTTTACATAGCCCAGCAATTTTCCTTCTTACAAAACTAAGTTGAATTTACATTGTTTGCTTTAATCGAAAACGAAACGAATTTTTGGAGACAACCTAATAATTACTCTACTGTACAGACTAAGGTACAACCGCTTACATTTAAAGTGAAGTTGATCCAATATGTGAAACGAATGGAAAAATAATTTCTCATATGAAACGTTGCTTTTTAAAAATTCGTTTGACGATCACGTACAGGGTGTATAAAAATTATATGTCACGACTACCATAAGAGGGTTCTATACCTCTGGATCGGTGAAGATCTGTTAAAAAAATGGTCAACAAATTTGTCCTTGACCGTTTTTACAAGGTCAACATTCTTTTTGTATTGCATCGTATAGTGCTCGTCACAAGGAACAAAAGTCTTAAAGACCCCATGGGTCTGAAGTCAAACATTCTCTTGAAAAACGATTTTAAAGTTTCATAAACTATTTTATTCCACATGTCTACGGGTGTCCCAAGATGGTATAAATGTGGAGAGGGTAATTCTACATTAGAAAATAAATTAAAAGTATAAAATAAGTTTTTTCGTTTAACGCCTCGTTTTCGAGAAATTACAGTTTGAAAATTCGGCGAACGCGCTTGATATTGAATATGAAATGTTTGACTGTTCATGACCTACGTAATCTACTACTTACAAACGCTAGGAACGCGAACTTGGCGGTTTTTCAAACTCTATATTCTCGAAAACGAGGCGTCAAATGAAACAAAATTATTCTATACTTTAGACTTATTTTCTCATGAAGATTCACCCTCTCCGCATTCATATCATCATGGGAGATTCTGTAGGCATGTGGAATAAAACAATTTACAAAATTTTAAAGTTGTTTTTTTAAGATAATGGTTGACTTGAGACCCATGGTGTCTTTGAAACTTTTGTTCCGTGCGACGAGTACTATACGATGCAATAAAAAAATATGTTGACCTTGAGAAAAGGGTCAAGGACAAATTTGCGGACCATTTTTCTAACAGATCTCCACCGATCCAGAGGTATAGAATCCTGCTATGGTAGTCGTGACATATAATTTTGATACACCCTGTACATCTCTGTTCATTTTTACAAAATATTTTATTTTATATTTTCCATCTGTCTCTCGTCGCGGAATCAGCAGCATGACGATTCATTTGCGAGTGATTCGCAACTCACGTTCGCGACACGCGTTACAGAACAATTAGTTTATCTTTTACGCGTGTCAGCCAGCGCTAATATTTCTCCAAGGTGTGATACTTCTCGAAACATTTGCCAACATGCAAAGCAACTCCGCAGGTCGAACACATGAACATTGTCGAGCTACGTTTTTTCGCAGCGGTGCATACTCTGCATGGTCTCCGAGGATTTTCTAATTTCCCTCTACCAATTATTTTCGTAATTGTGTGCTCCCTCATATCCAACGACAGTCTCGACGGAGGATCATATTTCGGGGCTCGTTTGTTCGGCACCGACGTACCTGCACATAAAACCATTCGATTAATAAATTACACAATGTTATATAAAAACTCAATACACGTCAGTTCTTAAAATGAAATAATTCACTGTCGGAAAAGTTCTGAAACTTTTGCGATTCTATAGTTTCTCACAAAAGTAAAGCAAGAGGATGGTCTTTATTTTCCGGGGAATTTTTTTTATTAAATTAACAAATGATGAACAAATTCTTTCATTGAAAGAAACCGTCAATGTGGACAACGTATCATCCAATATCAATCAACCAATAATTATCATAAAATAAAAGCCATCATCTCTAAAATACTGGTAAATGTATATTTACCATTTTTCTTGAATAACTAAATATTATCTGCATATTAATAAATAAACTCTTAGTAGAATGTACTATAGAACATGAAGTAAATATTTTTCCTTCGATTTTCTCATGACGCAACCTAAATATTATTATCATCGAACGTAACTAACTAATCATCGTAATTATATCAATCAATCAATAATTATCATAAAATAAAAGCCATCATCTCTAAAATACTGGTAAATGTATGTTTACCATTTTTCTTGAATAACTAAATATTATCTGCATATTAATAAATAAACTCTTAGTAGAATGTACTATAGAACATGAAGTAAATATTTTTCCTTCGATTCTCACATGACGCAACCTAAATATTATTATCATCGAACGTAATTAACTCAGAAGTTCGCTTTTGATCAACGCCTTAAAGAGACTCAAAACTCTTCCCACAATGCACCAGTAAAAGCATACTCGGTTGATGATCCCCGGCCGCTATGTTGCCTGCAACTTCCTTGTCGGTGATCCAATCTCGAGCAACACATAGCAAAAACTTCTTGAAATGAATGTCACTATTGTTCCTCTGCGTATAAACAACAAACGCGTTGAACAAGGCACAATTGATCAGATACAAAACAACTTTCTTCTGCCACCTCTTCGACCTTCTCAAGTTCGAAAAACACGAATACTGATCAGCTTTGTTCACACACTTCAACAATTTATTAAACTCCACCACGCAAGTAGGTTTCTTAATTGCCTCGTTAGTCCTTCTACACAATTTCTCAGTGCTAATCAGTTCAGCCGAATGAATGGTCGAAATAATATAAACGGTCTGATGCTTAGGCTTCCAGGCTTGAATCAGCACATCGCCCTTCCTCCTAAACCTGCTCTCGTACATCTGCAAGTTAAAATGTTTCAGGCAATCTGGGATACAAGCGTTTCTATTTATTATCCCGCAGACTCTCGTTCCTCGTTCCAACAATTTCTCGACAGTCCTTATATTATCATAATAATTGTCCACGTAGACATGATGCCAGAGATTCAAACACGGCGCAAGGATGTTTAGAATACTCTCGTTCAATTTCTGATCCTCGTAATACACCTTCAAATTACAAATGTACCCAGTTAGGGCCTCTGAAACAATGCGCACCAATATCCGATGTTTCTCGCTCTTCGTCGAGTTATACGAATCAAAAGGCAGCTTTCCTCTCCAAGGAATCACACCCTCGCTCAGGCGAAGGTCCCTAGCGGGCTTGTAGACCCCCTGGAACCTCTGGATGAAGTTCTCCAAAACGCTCGTTATGGTGATGGACCCATTTTCCCGTTTAGTCTCGTCGAAGTTCCAACCTTGCCAGATTTGACGAAACCTGTTCCTGGTCATGGTCTGCGAGAAGATGGGAGTAGCGATTAGGGGATCCGCGGACCAGTAGTCATTGCGATCATCTTTCTCCACCTGACCCATGATAACGATCAGAGCTAGGAATTTCTTCATCTCCGTCACAGTGACGTCAGTCCAAGTCGCAGTCTTCGAGGTAGTTGGGGCGTTGCAGGTTTGCCGGAAGTGGCTGTTGATCTCTGTGACGAAGGACTTGATCAGGTCATCGCCAATAAACAGCTGCACCGTCTTCTTGATGGTCTTGATGTCCTCCGCGACGCGAGGGCCAGGTTTACCTAGGAAAGAGTGAACTTCCGGTGGTGTATCTATCTCTAGCCACTCGGAGCTGTTACAGCAATCGCTGTCCTCTTCGGAATCGCTGTAGATTGGTAATCGGTACTTCGTGAAGTGTCTTGAAGTGATGTCGCTATCGCTCCCCGATGAACTGTCCCCGTCACTGCTTGCTAGAAGATAGAAGTTATCGGACGCGTCAGACATTGCGAATGTATTTGCGAGCGTGCACCATCGAATAAAGATTGCGGATTTATGCGAAATGGTGAGTTCTGGTTCGATCTGGCGGTGGTTCAGGTGACGCTGGTTACAGAGGTGATTGTGCAGGCGCAAGCACGGCACTGTGATGAAGAGATTGATTGGATTTAGCCTGGGCTCGATACTATACTGACGCACACGCGAGAGCGACGTGCAAAGGCTGCGAGCCCGAACTCACGCGGACGTGAGACCAGCCAACTATGTAATGGCCGACACTGGATAACCTAACCTCGGAGCAGCAGGGGCGGTGCGAGAGGACCAGGGACACTGCACTTTACGCACCATCACTATACAGTGTGCCGCGAAATTTTGTCATCCTTGTTTTTGGAGAAATTGAAGTACGTGAACTTTGAGCTACTACGCATTTTGAGTGTGCGAAGATTTGTTGTGAGGATGATACAGTGGATTTTTATATCTTTATGAGTATTCATACTTTTATTGTCATCTAACCAATTACTGTCATCTTAAACTATTTTACATATATCATAATAATTCTTGCAAATATGGTTTACATTACAGTTCAAATTTTAGGTCACTGGTTTTACGTCAATTAATAGTTCTATTTTTGATTGCGAAAATTCTTTATTGTCTCATGGCATTCAGGTTGTTAATACACGTTATAGAAATTAAAATATGCATTGCAATTCTCTTCGATATGCCGCCATATTCCTCAATTCATATTCTATTCCTTGCATACCATGCGTTGCGGAGACAATATAAGCAAAATTAACATTACTAATTCTTACATCTGTATTGTATTAAATTAATGCAGTATATAAATTATTCGAGTTTGAAGTATATTGAATTATTAAATAGAACTTTACCCGACATACGCGGCGAATTACTAGCACACACCTACAACTATGCTAAAGAAACACATAGTATTATTGCAATTATGTTTGGATTATTAATATTTTGCAGTTTCAGTATATGTATATCACACTCACTAATGGCTATGCTGTCCCGAAATATCCCAGCAGTAGGAGAAGGGAAATAGGCATGAAAACCAAGCGAAGTACTTTTTACATGTTCCTTTCTGTACAATTCCAAATTTCTGTGCAATTCTATAATCCACCGTTGTTCATATGTTCCACCCTACTAACATTAGGGTATATTTTAATAGAGGTACTGTGACACGTGCTACACGTTTTTTGAGATACGTGTAACTTTGAAGATAATTTTTCGCGCCTGCCGTACAGCGAACTTGTCAGGCAACACGTTTTGTTGATAAATTGCCAACGTGGATAATAGAGATTAACGGTAATGTTTTATGACATTTTGTTATTGAAGTACGTAAAAGCATTAATTATTTGAGGTAAATTGGATAGTTGTCACATGGAATAATTGAGGTCATCCTTATCTTCATCTTCACACTGTGGAATTATAATAAGGATAAATAAGGATAATTGTCGTGCTTAAAAATGAACTCGACACTTTACATTCTTAATTTCAATTGATTCGAATTTACGACTTTTTACATATTTTTGTGATCATTTATTATCTGGAAGCATTCAAGTCAATGACGCTAAAGAATTCTTTGCAAAATTATATTATATTACAATCTCTATCTAAATTATTATGTATATGGATCATTTCATAAAATCTTGAATGAAAGGGAATTTTATTTTTCAACCTAGAAAATTACTTCTGGCATAAAAAGTGTAGAATCGTGATACCAACTCTCATTTTTGTAGATTATTTTATACATGAATACCAGGATGAAGGAGAAATTTATTTTGTGGACTAGAAACATTTCTTATCCTAAAAATACTTTACAATTTTTATGCGAATTTCCACTTTCATTGATTATTTCATAAAAATGGAGATACGTGAAAAATTAATTTTGCCAACTAAAAAATCCCTTATTGTGCCGGTACAGTAGAATCTTCATGCAAATTTCTTAATTCATAAATTGTTTTATACAATTTTGAGTGTAGAGGAAATTTATATCATCAACTTGGAAATTTCTTATAGTAAAAAGGATTTATTGTAGTAGTGTAGCACCTTTATGTAAATTCCTGCTGCCATAAATTATTTAGTAAAGACTTAAGTAAAGGAAACATTTATTTCGTCAACTGAGAAATTTCTTACAGTAAAAACGGAGTAGAATTTTGATACATGGACCATTGTATTAAAGTTATATACGGAAGAAATTTATTTTGTCACTTAGACCCAAAGGGCTACTAATATGCAAAGTTTCAGGAAAATTGGTCTTGGATAATTTGGGCGATTTTGAATCAACGCGTTCTGGTGTTCAGAATAGTGTAGAAACGCTATGATTCGTTACTATAAATTTTTCCTTCTGCCCTAATATTTTGAAGATACCGTAAACGAAAAAAGATCTTCAGTGTAATCATAATTGCATTGCGAATCTGTATGCAAATGTAGATTTTTATGGGATGCTCCGGAGAACTGGAACTGGAATCAAAGAGAGATTTTGTAGACTCCATTTTTCTTATGAAACATCTGGAAGCTCAGACCAGATTTATTTCTACTACACATAGATCTAGTATACATAAGCAATAAACTTCTGATTTTATTTTGAACTCGATAGGTCTGTTAATACAGTGCACACATTTTCCGTAGATTTCAAATGGAGTAAATAAATCAGTGCATTAAGATTCGCAGTATAGTCATTAAGATCATTTTAAGAACCGCAAAATACGAAGCCGTATACTATCCAATTACTGTCATCCTAAACTATTTTACTTAAAATAACATATTCCGAATTCATAATAAGTCTTGCGAATGTGGTATACATTATAGGTCACTGGTTTTACGTCAATTAATAGTTATATTTTTGATTGTGAACATTCGTTATTGTCTCATGGCATTCAGGTTGTTAATACACGTTATAGAAATTAAAATATGCATTGCAATTCTCTTCGATATGCTGCCATGTTCTTCAATTCCTTAGTTTCCAGGGTGCCTGCCTGGGACGCTGGAGAGAAAATATAAGCAAAATTTACATTACCAATTGTAACATGTGTATTGTATTAAATTAATGTAGTATATTAATTGTTCGAGTTTGAAGCATATTGAATTATTATATAGAGCCTTACCTAACCACAACGGCCAGGTCCATACGTCCATCTCGGTTTACCCTTAGGCTAAACAAACACATAGCATTATTGTAATTATGTTTAGAATAAAAGAATTTTACAGTTGCAGTAATTGTATATCACACACATTTCCTGCTTCTGCTGTCCAGAAAAATCCCAGCGCTAAGAGAAGGGAAATAGGCACGATAACCAAGCGAAGTACGTTCGTCATGTTTCTTTCTGTAGAATTCTAAATTTCTAAAATCCACCGTTGCTTATATACTCCACCCGACTAACATTGTGGTATATTTTACTGGAGGTACTCTGGCACGTGTATCACGTTTTTTGAGATATGTGTAGTTGCGAAGATAATTTTTCGCACCTGTCGTACAGCAAAATTGTCGATTTCGGATCTGTGTCATATCACGACGCTCATAAAAGTTGCTTTTAATGCCATAACACTCTAATCTTAATATTTCTGGCAACACGTTTTGTTGATAAATAGCCAACGTGGACAATAGAGATTGATGGTAACGTTTTATGACATTTTGTTATTGAAGTACGTGAGAGCATTAATGATTTGAACTAAATTAGATTGTTGTCACATCTAAAAATTGAGGTTATCCTTATCTTCATCTTCACATTGTGGAATTATAATAAGGATAATTAAGGATAATTGTCGTGTTTAAAAATGGACTCGACACTTTACATTCTTAATTTCAATTAATTCGAATTTACGACTTTTTACATATTTTTGTGATCATTTATTATCTGGAAGCATTCAAGTCAATGACGCTAAAGAATTCTTTGCAATATTATATTATATTAGAATCTCTATCTAAATTATTATGTATATGGATCATTTTATAAAATCTTGAATGAAAGAGAATGTTATTTTTCAACCTAGAAAATTACTTCTGGTATAAAGAGGGTAGAATCGTGATACAAACTCTCATTTTTGTAGATTATTTTATATATGAATACCAGAATGAAGGAGAAATTTGTTTTGTGATCTAGAAACATTTCTTATCCTAAAAATGCTGTAAAATGTTTATGCGAATTTCCACTTTCATAGATTATTTCATAAAAATGGAGATACGTGGAAAATTAATTTTGCCAACTAAAAAATCCCTTATTGTGCGGGTACAGTAGAATCTTCATGTAAATTTCTTATTCCATAAATTATTTTATAAAATTTTGAGTGCAGAGGAAATTTATATCATCAATTTGGAAATTTATTATAGTAAAAACGGAGTAGAATCTTATTAATGTTAAAATAAGGACGAAATTTATTTGGCCACTTAGAAAAGTTCAAAATAGCGCAGAAACGCTAGTATTCGTTACTATAAATTTTCCCTTCTGCCCTAATATTTTGAAGACTGCATAAACGAATTAAGATCTCTTGTAATAATAATTGCATTGCGAATCTGTATACAAGTGTAGATTTGTATGGGATGCTTCGGAGAACTGGAATTAAAGAGAGATTTTGTAGACTTCATTTTTCTTATTAAGCATCTGGAAGCTCAGACGTGATTGTTTTTACTATACATAGATCTAGTATACATAAGCAATAAACTTCTGATTTTATTTTGAACTAGATTTCAGATTGAGTAAATAAATCAGCGCATTAAGATTCGCGGTATAATCATTAAAATCATTTTAAGAACCGTAGAATACAAAGCTGAATACATTGTAATAAAATATTAAATTTTGCTTTGTCTAGAAAATTCTTTTTGCACGGAACACAATATTAATAATTTCTAATTTACCTACAATACGAGAGAAACTAGAAAAGATGAGGTATGTAAAGCTCGTGAAAATTTTTAAAAATGGTTGAAATATATAGGTTTATACAATGTAAGAAAATATTAAATTGTCCTTCGTTTAAAAAATTATTGCTGCATTTAACAAAGTTCTAATTTAAATTCAGTTTTGTTCAACATGTCTGCAGAATATAGAAAACTAATAATCATGTTGTATGCGAAACTCATAAACAATTTGAAAAATGGTGAAATATATAATGCAATTTATGATAACGTAATGGGACATCTGATTTGATCGTTATTTATTAAAATTTTTATATTTCATGAAAAAAAATTCTATTCGATTAAATTTTTAATTAGAAAATTAGTAGTTCAGAGATGGCGGATGAAATCGCTGTGAATATTGTTAGAAATTTCGATCAAATCATGTCGAACGATCAAAGCATAGGGAAGGATAGTGAAGCGATGGTGGTGTTCGGACGAAGAAAAAAAATGTTGGATAGTGGATGGCTAACTAAACAACTGAGACCACCACGTCTGGTCCCAATATTACGTTACTCTAATTCACTTAAATGCTCTATTGAGCCGAATATTCCGTGCAGTATGGCGGCTGACAAACCGGGTCATTTATTCCGCAGACCGCGATGGTTCATTCCACGCCATCCCATGGTTCAGTTGCTCGCGACCAATTCCAAAACCTCGGTACCGTGTTGCTGCACACGCTACATACTGATGGTGAATGACGATTTGTAATGAAGATCCGTGTAAAGACATAAACTGGAAATCCACGTGAAACAAAAACGGGAACCGAGGTCAGCCCGGCCATTCGCGGGGAAATCTGCTAAATGACTCGTTGGCCGACGCCGGACATTGCGAAATAACGTAATCTGTTTAAACTCCCGAGTTCTATTAAATTGTAAAATTGTTGCTAAGTATCCTTTGATTGGTCTGTGTTACCGGGATTACATTTGAACACGTCCGGTGCGCCGATCAATTACGCGATCGGTACGTGGAAAGTGTTCGCTTGTAATGCCGTTTATTTGGTCATGATGTTTGCAAAGTCAAAGTGTCTCGAAACATGTATAGTCACTGGCGATTATATTCGGACAATCTTAAAAAGACGTTAACATTTTTAATATTAGACGATACGACTTGGATTTTTTTTGTTGCGAAGTTAGAGCAATTATTGCATGACGTGAAAAAGATATGTTGAAAGAAATTGCAATTAGCCGGAAGAGAAAATACTAGAATTTGATTTTTACTTGGGCCTATATCGATAATTTTCAAAATACGGGGTGTTTTCTCGTAAATGATGAATATTAGAAAAAATGAAAATAGAGAAGTACTACTGATTTTTTGCAAGCAACGTAATGGGGTATGTAATTTTATTGTGTTTGCACTATTTTGTTGAAATATGCAAGTGACCTGCAATTTTTTACGTGGAATTCTATATATTTCTTTATGTACGATTTTATATGACCTTCAATGACCTTCGAGGTGATACATCGACAGAAATGAAAGAAACCTTTTGAATAGTTCATGCTAACGAATTTACCAAACCAACTAGTTAGTGCAATTTTAAATAATCTAAGAAATGAAAAGATTAATTAAATATACGCTTGGCAGTTCGAGAAATTGTTTATATTGTCCAGTGATTGCAATTCTTGAATTACGTTCTATTCAGCGTTTTGTGGTACAGTTTTGGTATTGAAACGGAATGTGAACGACACAGTGGCAGCTTTTTCACGTCGCTTACGTTCGTTCTTTTATCCCCAATCTCGTGTACTATAAAATCTCCCGCTCTCGATCACAAAAAGTCGTTGTGCAAAACATCCGTGTACAATAAATCATGTTAGCTCTTTCCCCCGGTAACAATAGCTCCGCTGACTCGGCTATAGTGACTCCCGAGTCATTCGATGCTCGTTTCATGTGTATGGACAATGAAGGCACAACTTCCCTTCCGTGTGCCCAGGAACGTGAACGTAAGGGGAGATCCCTTCTCGTGTACATAATGAAAAATTTCATTCGAGAAAACGTATATTGATCCGTTCACTCTACTGAAATAATTGCAATTCTTCTGAACACACATTCTACTAAAATAATTGCAACTTTGCTAAATACACATTCTAAGAAAATAAATGCAATTCTACTATAAAATTTCAATTCAACTAAAATAATTGCAATTCTACTATAAAATTTCAATTCAACTAAAATAATTGTAATTCTACTATAAAATTTCAATTCAACTAAAATAATTGCAATTCTACTGAACACACATTCTACTAAAATAATTTCAACTTCATTAAACACTCATTCTATTAAAATAATTGCAAGTCTACTACAAAATTTAAAACCAACTGAAATAATTGCAATTCTACTACAAAATTTAAATTCAACTAAAATAAATGCAATTCTACTATAAAATTTAAATGCAACTAAAATAATTGCAATTCTACTACAAAATTTAAATTCAATTAAAATAACTGTAATTCTACTACAAAATTTAAATTCAACTAAAATAAATGCAATTCTACTATAAAATTTAAATGCAACTAAAGAATTGCAATTCTACTACAAAATTTAAAATCAACTAAAATAATTGCAGTTCTACTGAACGCACATTCTACTAAAATAATTTCAACTTCACTAAACACACATTCTACAAAAATAATTGCAATTCTATTGAACACACATTCTACTAAAATAATTTCGACTTCACTGAACGCACATCCTACTAAAATAATTGCAATTCTACTGAACACACATTCTACTACAACAATTTCAACTTTACTAAACGTACATTCTACTAAAATAATGAGAATATAGAACACATTAGAAAAATTTAAAAATACTGTTATACTATTTTTCATCCTATGAAACATTAAGAAAATTAATAACTATAGGAAATATGAGAAACCTGGTATTCGTAAAACAACTATTTGATTTTCAGTAGCTGGCAATATGCAAAATTCTAAATTCCTCTTACTGTCTACACCATCGTCAATATATTCTAACTGAGAAAAATGAAATTTTCACATCAGAAAGTCTAATTCGAATGTTGTCTTTAACGAGGGCTTACATTTAATTTTCCTGTAAACTTAGGAAACTATAACTATAGAAAACATGAGAAACCAAGAATTCTTAACCCTCCGACAGCGGAACCTGGATCTATTTGACTCAGAATATTTAATAACTCAGCTTCCGGCGATTAAATGAAATGAACAGCTGTTACATTAGAAACAAAACCAAGACAAGCATATCTACAAGCAATACCTTCAAAAATATTAACAAATATCATCAATTACCGAGTTGTAATAATACTGCGCTGTTTGAGGTTTAACACTAAACTTACGGACCATTAAAGCTAACTAGTGTGTGGTGAATTTATTTAGATTTTATGCGATTTTTCTTATAATGTATACTTTAATAAAACGACTTGTACAGTTGTCCCGCGATATAAGCGCGACGGAGCATTGGGATCTACGTCAGGTCGCCTACCCCTTCCACTGCGGGGTATCCCCGGAGGGGCCGCGAAGCTCAAGCTGCCTCGGTCGCCGAGCAGTGTGAACGTGCCGGGTCGGGTGTATTGGTGTGAATCACTACTAATCCAATTACAAAATTTCTTTAGTTTTCATTATTTTTTTATGGGACTTTCACCAACTTATCTGTGGCATTTTTCTGATTAAAATGACACTAAACACGATATAATTTGAAAGGTACTTAATGGTTTCATTGACGTTATGTACTACAATTTTTGGACGTAGATGAGGATGATAGTAATCCGTGTTTAAACGCTCTGTCCTTTTCTACGTTCGACCCTATATTCGGCCACAAAAATTAGTATCCTTTCATGACCTAAGTCACAGCAGAGAACCGAGAATTCGCTTAAATCGCGGGACTACTGTATATACATTTCCAGTGGAAGCATCTAGATAACTACAATAATTGTGAAATAAAATATCTGAAGCTGGTCATTTGACCTGCATTGGTAGGTTTACTGTTAAAACAATGAATTCGATTTGTACAAACGGTCAATGTGCAAAATTCGAAATTCTTCTTCCTGTCTACATAGCCGTCAATAAATTCTCTCCAGGGCAAAGTGACCGTGTAGGGGAAATTAGCGTAAAATATAGCGCGTCCAGTTTCGCGTTTGGATCGTATGAAAATCAAAGATCAGGTTTCCGTGCGGTCGGCCTTCAACCGCATCAGCAGAATACGTTTTGCGGAGTGGCGATTCCTAAATCGAGTTACGAAATAGAATTCCGGAGGTCATGGCGGTCGTGTCAGAAAGCAGTTTAAAGGCGTTGAATACTGATGAGAGAGTGAAGAGAGAGGAAAGAGTGAGTGCCAGGGAGGAGAGCATCCTTCGGGGATTAGTCGCATGCGTTCGAACGTTGCGGAAAGGGACGGGGCGAGCCAGAAACGAAAGAATGGAGAAGAGAAAGAGACCCGGGACTAGATTGAGCCACGAGTGGCCCGACAATCATACTATCATAGAGGTGTTGATGTCCCGCATACCGAACAGGATTCGCGTGTCACTTGGCGCATATTAATTGCGTGTCCGTGAGGCTCCGCCCGCAACCGACCTACCGAGTGCATGCCAACCGAGGTTTTTCACTGTGTATGCCACGATCCCAACCTTCATTTCATATTTTCCTATCGGGCTATGCAAACGTTACACGATCGAAGAATACTCGTAAAATATCATCGTTATTTTTAACTACTGCGCCCTGTTGGAATCGTCTCAGCTAATTACCAGGAGTCGAATCAAACTGTTAAAATTTTCAATTAGTTCTGATGTAACAGCAATTTTTGGACTGTTAACTTCCCCATTCTAAGAAAGCAGTTATAAAATTGTGTGTATTTATTCGAACTTCTATCCACAAATACTCATATAGAATATATTAATTATATATTAATAATATGTTTCTTCGGAACTTTTATTAATCGAATCTAATATAACAGTTAAAATTGTACTCTGTTGCCAGAATTAGGGTATCCATGTACAAAGTTAACATCGAACAGGAAAGAAATAATTTAAAAGTTAACATTTTACGAAATAACTTTTTTTATATAAACTTTTACAGTTTCATTGGATCGTTGCTAATAACTCTCGAACAATTGAGGAAAGAAAAATTGTTTCACTGTTTCATCGAGGATTAAACACGTATTTCTTGTTTTATTCAATTTTGCAAAATAGTGGTTACAAAACAAATACTAGTGCATGAGAATACAACAGAAGAAATCAACATACAGTGGCTCCAAGAAGTAGACATATTTGATATTTTCTTAATTGAGTGACCTCCACTTTTTTCTTCAATACTCTGAGCAATAACAATTTTAAAAAGATATTAGTTACACACTATTTAGGAAACTAATCCTTCTAACGTCTCAAAAGAAATCTAAGGTCGTTTGGTGCAATTTTTAATATATTATTAATTTTTCAAGGGTCTCCACTTAATTTTGTCCCAGTAATTTTGTTTTTATTTTTTCTCATAAATATAATTTATTCAAACATCGTTGAAAACTTTAAAAAAATTTTTTTTAAAAATTAAAAATTGATGTACGACTTTTTTAGTCGTTTATTCGAGCTTTGAATTAGAGGTATGTCGCCAACCATGAGAGCTTTACACGATCGAACTTGCTCCTCATTTTTGTTCCGTAAAACAGGGAAAAACAAATCAGACATCGATTTTTAAGGAGTCCTTCCAAAAAAAGGTTTTCATCTTTAAATCTACGGCAGTCTCATGTAGGAGTGAAATTCTTAAGAGTTTTTGTAGAAGGTTCAATTAGCAACATTTTTTAGGAAAATGTGTCCGGTTTTCTACCCGTTACATCATGTATACATATCACAGAGGAAAATTAACACTGCTGTGCGAAAGTTGAGGCTTCAAGCTTTAAAATAAGCCCAGCCTTATTGCCCTACTGTTTATATATACGAAATTATCATAATTTTTCGAGGATTAGAAATGTAGTGTTTAAATACTTTTTGGATCCACTGTATGTACAGTGATTGTAGTGAACAAGTAGTGAACAAGACTCGTTTACTGTCACCTACTCGATTACTGTCATCCTAAACTATTTTACTCATAATAACATATTCCGAATTCATAATAATTCTTGCCAATGTGGTATACATTACAGTTCAAATTTTAGGTCACTGGTTTTACGTCAATTAATAGTTATATTTTTGATTGCGAAAATTCTTTATTGTCTCATGGCATTCAGGTTGTTAATACACGTTATAGAAATTAAAATATGCATTGCAATTCTCTTCGATATGCTGCCATGTTCTTCAATTCCTTATTTTCCAGGGTGCCTGGGTCGATGGAGAGAAAATATAAGCAAAATTAACATTACCAATTCTAACATGTGTATTGTATTAAATTAATGCAGTATATTAATTATTCGAGTTTGAAGCATACTGAATTATTATATAGAACCTTACCTAAGCACGAGGGCCAGCTTTCCACATCCATTTCGGATTACCCTTAGGCTAAAGAAACACATAGCATTATTGTAATTATGTTTAGATTATAAGAATTTTACAGTTGCAGTAATTGTATATCACACTCACTACGTATTCTGCTGTTGCCGAGAAAAATCCCAGCACTAAGAGAAGGGAAATAGGCACGAAAACCAAGCGAAGTACGCTCTTCATGATTCTTTCTGTAGAATTCTAAATTTCTAAAATCCACCGTTGCTTATATACTCCACCCGACTAACATTGTGGTATATTTTACTGGAAGTACTGTGGCACGTGCATCATGTTTTTTGAGATATGTGTAGTCGCGAAGATAATTTTTCGCGCCTGTCGTACAGCAAAATTGTCGATTTCGGAACTGTGTCCTATCACGACGCTCATAAAAGTTGCTTTTAATGCCATAACACTCTAATCTTAATATTTCTGGCAACACGTTTTGTTGATAAGTAGCCAACGCGGACAGTAGAGATTGACGGTAATGTTTTATGACATTTTCTTATTGAAGTACGTGAGAGCATTCATTATTTGAACTAAATTAGATTGTTGTCACATGGAAAAATTGAGGTTATCCTTATCTTCATCTTCACATTATGGAATTATAATAAGGATAAATGAGGATAATTGTCGTGTTTAAAAATGGACTCGACACTTTACATTCTTAATTTCAATTAATTCGAATTTACGACTTTTTACATATTTTTGTGATAATTTATTATCTGGAGGCATTCAAGTCAATGACGCTAAAGAATTCTTTGCACGAATAGATTATATTAGAATCGCTATCTAAATTGTTATGTATATGGATCATTTTATAAAATCGTGAATGAAAGAGAATTTTAGTTTTCAACCTAGAATATTACTTCTGGTATAAAAAGGGTAGAATCGTGATACCAACTCTAATTTTTGTAGATTATTTTATATATGAATACCAGAATGAAGGAGAAATTTGTTTTGTGATCTAGAAACATTTCTTATCCTAAAAATGCTGTAAAATGTTTATGCGAATTTCCACTTTCATAGATTATTTCATAAAGATGGAGATACGTGAAAAATTAATTTTGCCAACTAAAAAATCCGTTTTTGTGCTGGTACAGTAGAATCTTCATGCAAATTTCTTATTTCATAAACTATTTTATAAAATTTTGAGTGCAGAGAAAATTTGTATCATCTATTTGGATATTTCTTATAGTAAAAATGATGTATTGTAGCAGTGTAGGACCTTTATGTAAATTCCTGCTGCCATAAATTATTTCGTAAAGACTTAAGTAAAGAAAATATTTATTTCGTCAACTGACAAATTTGTTACAGTAAAAACGAAGTAGAACGTTGATACATGGACCATTGTATTAAAATTATATAAGGAAGAAATTTATTTTGCCACTTAGACCCAAACGACTACTAATATGCAAAGTTTCAGGAAAATTGGTCTTGGGTAATTCGGGCGATTTTGAATCAACGCCTTTCTGGTGTTCAGAATAGTGTAGAAACGCTATTGTTCGTTATTATAAATTTTCCCTTCTGCCCTAATATTTTGAAGATTCCATAAACGAAAAATGATCTTCAGTGTAATCATAATTGCATTGCGAATCTGTATGCAAATGTAGATTTGTATGGGATGCTTCAGAGAACTGGAACTGGAACTAAAGAGAGATTTTGTAGACTCCATTTTTCTTATTAAGCATCTGGAAGCTCAGACGAGATTTTTTTTACTATACATAGATCTAGTATACATAAGCAATAAACTTCTGATTTTATTCTGAACTCGATAGAACTGTTAATAGAGTGCACACATTTTCCGTAGATTTCAAATGGAGTAAATAAATCAGTGCATTAAGATTCGCAGTATAGTCATTAAGATCATTTTAAGAACCGCAAAATACGAAGCCGTGTACTATAAAATTACTGTCATCCTAAACTATTTTACTTAAAATAACATATTCCGAATTCATAATAAGTCTTGCGAATGTGGTATACATTATAGGTCACTGGTTTTACGTCAATTAATAGTTATATTTTTGATTGTGAACATTCTTTATTGTCTCATGGCATTCAGGTTGTTAATACACGTTATAGAAATTAAAATATGCATTGCAATTCTCTTCGATATGCTGCCATGTTCTTCAATTCCTTAGTTTCCAGGGTGCCTGGGACGCTGGAGAGAAAATATAAGCAAAATTTACATTACCAATTGTAACATGTGTATTGTATTAAATTAATGTAGTATATTAATTGTTCGAGTTTGAAGCATATTGAATTATTATATAGAGCCTTACCTAACCACGACGGCCAGGTCCATACGTCCATCTCGGACTACCCTTAGGCTAAAGAAACACATAGCATTATTGTAATTATGTTTAGATTAAAAGAATGTTACAGTTGCAGTAATTGTATATCACACTCACATTTCCTGCTTCTGCTGTCCAGAAAAATCCCAGCGCTAAGAGAAGGGAAATAGGCACGAAAACCAAGCGAAGTACGTTCATCATGTTTCTTTCTGTAGAATTCTAAATTTCTAAAATCCACCGTTGCTTATATACTCCACCCGACTAACATTATGGTATATTTTACTGGAAGTACTGTGGCACGTGCATCACGTTTTTTGAGATATGTGTAGTCGCGAAGATAATTTTTCGCGCCTGTCGTACAGCGAAATTGTCGATTTCGGAACTGTGTCATATCACGACGCTCATAAAAGTTGCTTTTAATGCCATAACACTCTAATCTTAATATTTCTGGCAACACGTTTTGTTGATAAGTAGCCAACGTGGACAGTAGAGTTTGACGGTAATGTTTTATGACATTTTGTTATTGAAGTACGTGAGAGCATTCATTATTTGAACTAAATTAGATTGTTGTCACAAGGAAAAATTGAGGTTATCCTTATCTTCATCTTCACATTGTGGAATTATAATAAGGATAAATAAGGATAATTGTCGTGTTTAAAAATGGACTCGACACTTTACATTCTTAATTTCAATTAATTCGAATTTACGACTTTTTACATATTTTTGTGATTATTTATTATCTGGAGGCATTCAAGTCAATGACGCTAAAGAATTCTTTGCAAGAATAGATTATATTAGAATCTCTATCTAAATTGTTATGTATAGGGATCATTTTATAAAATCTTGAATGAAAGAGAATTTTAGTTTTCAACCTAGAATATTACTTCTGGTATAAAAAGGGTAGAATCGTGATACCAACTCTAATTTTTGTAGATTATTTTATATATGAATACCAGAATGAAGGAGAAATTTGTTTTGTGATCTAGAAACATTTCTTATCCTAAAAATGCTGTAAAGTGTTTATGCGAATTTCCACTTTCATAGATTATTTTATAAGAATGGAGATAATTGCATTGCGAATCTGTATGCAAATGTAGATTTGTATGGGATGCTTCAGAGAACTGGAACTGGAATTAAAGAGAGATTTTGTAGACTCCATTTTTCTTATTAAGCATCTGGAAGCTCAGACGAGATTTTTTTTACTATACATAGATCTAGTATACATAAGCAATAAACTTCTGTTTTTATTTTGTACTCGATAGAACTGTTAATAGAGTGCACACATTTTCCGTAGATTTCAAATGGAGTAAATAAATCAGTGCATTAAGATTCGCAGTATAGTCATTAAGATCATTTTAAGAACCGCAAAATAGAAAGCCGTATACTATGCAATTACTGTCATCCTAAACTATTTTACTTAAAATAACATATTTCGAATTCATAATAATTCTTGCCAATGTGGTATACATTACAGTTCAAATTTTAGATCACTGGTTTTACATCAGTCAATAATTATATTTTTCATTATGAACATTCTTTATTGTCTCGTGGCATTCAGGTTGTTAATACACGTTATAGAAATTAAAATACGCATTGCAATTTTCTTCGATAAGCTGCCATGTTCGTCAATTCGTATTCAATTCCTTATTTTCCAGGGTGCGTGGAGCGCTGGAGAGAAAATATAAGCAAAATTGACATTACCAATTCTAACATGTGTATTGTATTAAATTAATGCATTATATTAATTATTCGAGTTTTAAGCATTTTGAATTATTATATGGAACCTTACCTAAGCAGGAGGGCCAGCTTTCCACATCTATTTCGGATTACCCTTAGCCTAAAGAAACACATAGCATTATTGTAATTATGTTTGGATTATAAATAATCTACAGTTGCAGTATATGTATGTCACACTCACTACGTATCCTGCTGTTGCCGAGAAAAATCCCAGCACTAAGAGAAGGGAAATAGGCACGAAAACCAAGCGAAATACGTTCGTCATGTTTCTTTCTGCAGAATTCTAAATTTCTAAAATTCACCGTTGTTTATATACTTCAACCCACTAACATTATGGTATATATTAAACGTGTTTATCGATCGAAATTTTTGATTAATTGTGTTTGATTTCGACGCTGAAGTTCGATCAACGATACAAAATAGCAATTTTGCAAATTAGAGAACCTCTTCGGAAACTCAACGTTTCGAACCAAATGTGGGTCTTTCTCAGGAGTGAGATTTTTTTGCGTCTGCTATAACAGGAAACAATACAATTGAAATTTATTGAGAACGAAACTGACTACATGCCGGCAGAAACTGAACTGGCTAGTTCAGTTTTCAGTCCCAGTTCAGTTTCTGTCGGCATGTAGTCAGTTTCGTTCTCAATAAATTTCAATTATATTGTTTCCTGTTATAGCAAACGCAAACAAATCTCACTCTTGAGAAAGACCCACATCTGGGTCGAAACGTTGAGTTTCCGAAGAGGTTTTCTAATTTGCAGAATTGCTATTTTGTATCGTTGATCGAACCTTTGCGCCGAAATCAAACACAATTAACATTATTTTATATTTTACTGAAAGTACTGTGGCACGTGCATCACGTTTTTTAAGATATGTGTAGTCGCAAAGATAATTTTTCACGCCTGTCGTGGAGTGAAATTGCCGATTTCGGAACTGTGTTATATCACGACGCTCAAAAAGGCCCACACAATCTTGCATTTTGTGGAGGGAGTTTTCTGCCCCACGAGGCTTTTGATTCTTGTGCGTTCGTTACATAATTAGTTGCAGCTAAACTTGTCGCAGAGTAACAGTCGTTGAAACAGAGTCGGAGTCGCGATGCAGAGTCGACAGTGCGATCTAGAGCCTTAAGCCGTAACAGCTGTATTTTATATACCGTTCTTCACACCGTTTATTAAAGTTACGTTGCTATCCGAAAGCAGATTATTTCCTCATTTATTTTACCCCTCTTTGATGCGCGTAAATACCTCAGCGGCTCATAAAATACTCTCTGAGCATTGACACGACACAACATTCCATGTAGGGTATCAGTCTCGTTTTCTGTCACCTACACAATTACTGTCATCCTAAACTATTTTACTTAAAATAACATATCACGAATTCATAATAATTCTTGCCAATGTGGTATACATTATAGTTCAAATTTTAGATCACTGGTTTTACGTCAATCAATAGTTATATTTCTGATTGTGAACATTCTTTATTGTCTCATGTCATTCAAATTGTTAATACACGTTATAGAAATGAAAGTGTGCATTGTATTTCTCCTCAATGTGCTGCCATGTTCTTCAATTCGTCCTCAATTCTTTCCAGTACACACGTAGCGCTGGAAAGAAAATATAAGCAAAATTTACATTACTAATTCTTACATTTGTATTATATTAAATTAATGCAGTATATTAATTCTTCAAGTTTCAAGTAAATCGAATTATTATATAGAACTTTACCCGACAAGAAGTGCCAACTCGGTACACACATTTACACGAACGCTAAAAAAACGCATAGCATTATTGAAATTATGTTTGGATTATAAATATTTTACAATTGCAGTATATATATATCACACTCACTTTTGCTTCTGCTGTCCAGAAAAATCCTAGCACTAAGAGAAGTGAAATAGGCACGAAAACCAAGCGAAGTACTTTCGACATTATCCTTCCTGTACAATTCCAAATTTCTGTGCAATTTTAAAATCCACCGTTAATTATATACTCCACCCGACTAACATTATGGTATATTTTACTATAGGTACTGTGGCACGTACTTCACGTTTTTTGAGATACGTGTAACCGAAAAGATAATTTTTTGCGTCTGTCGTACAGCCAAATTGTCGACTTCGGAACTGTGGTATATCACGACGCATGTAAAAGTTGCATTTAATGACATAACACTCGAATCGTAATATTTCTGGCAACACGTTTTGTTGATAAATTGCCAACGTGGATAATAGATATTAACGGTAATGTTTTATGACATTTTGTTATTGAAGTACGTAAAAGCATTAATTATTTGAGGTAAATTGGATAGTTGTCACATGGAATAATTGAGGTCATCCTTATCTTCATCTTCACACTGTGGAATTATAATAAGGATAAATAAGGATAATTGTCGTGCTTAAAAATGAACTCGACACTTTACATTCTTAATTTCAATTGATTCGAATTTACGACTTTTTACATATTTTTGTGATCATTTATTATCTGGAAGCATTCAAGTCAATGACGCTAAAGAATTCTTTGCAAGAATAGATTATATTAGAATCTCTATCTAAATTATTATGTATAGGGATCATTTTATAAAATCTTGAATGAAAGAGAATTTTAGTTTTCAACCTATAATATTACTTCTGGTATAAAAAGGGTAGAATCGTGATACCAACTCTAATTTTTGTAGATTATTTTATATATGAATACCAGAATGAAGGAGAAATTTGTTTTGTGATCTAGAAACATTTCTTATCCTAAAAATGCTGTAAAATGTTTATGCGAATTTCCACTTTCATAGATTATTTCATAAAGATGGAGATACGTGAAAAATTAATTTTGCCAACTAAAAAATCCCTTTTTGTGCTGGTACAGTAGAATCTTCATGCAAATTTCTTATTTCATAAATTATTTTATAAAATTTTGAGTGCAGAGAAAATTTGTATCATCTATTTGGAAATTTCTTATAGTAAAAAGGATGTATTGTAGCAGTGTAGGACCTTTATGTAAATTCCAGCTGCCTTAAATTATTTCGTAAAGAATTAAGTAAAGAAAATATTTATTTCGTCAACTGACAAATTTGTTACAGTAAAAACGAAGTAGAACGTTGATACATGGACCATTGTATTAAAATTATATAAGGAAGAAATTTATTTTGCCACTTAGACCCAAACGACTACTAATATGCAAAGTTTCAGGAAAATTGGTCTTGGGTAATTTGGGCGATTTTGAATCAACGCCTTTCTGGTGTTCAGAATAGTGTAGAAACGCTATTGTTCGTTACTACAAATTTTCCCTTCTGCCCTAATATTTTGAAGATTCCATAAACGAAAAATGATCTTCAGTGTAATCATAATTGCATTGCGAATCTGTATGCAAATGTAGATTTGTATGGGATGCTTCAGAGAACTGGAACTGGAATTAAAGAGAGATTTTGTAGACTCCATTTTTCTTATTAAGCATCTGGAAGCTCAGACGAGATTTTTTTACTATACATAGATCTAGTATACATAAGCAATAAACTTCTGATTTTATTTTGAACTCGATAGGACTGTTAATAGAGTGCACACATTTTCCGTAGATTTCAAATGGAGTAAATAAATCAGTGCATTAAGATTCGCAGTATAGTCATTAAGATCACATTAAGAACCGCAAAATACGAAGCCGTGTACTATAAAATTACTGTCATCCTAAACTATTTTACTTAAAATAACATATTCCGAATTCATAATAAGTCTTGCGAATGTGGTATACATTATAGGTCACTGGTTTTAAATCAATTAATAGTTATATTTTTGATTGTGAACATTCTTTATTGTCTCATGCCATTCAGGTTGTTAATACACGTTATAGAAATTAAAATATGCATTGCAATTTTCTTCGATATGCTGCCATGTTCTTCAATTCCTTAGTTTCCAGGGTGCCTGGGACGCTGGAGAGAAAATATAAGCAAAATTTACATTACCAATTGTAACATGTGTATTGTATTAAATTAATGCAGTATATTAATTGTTCGAGTTTGAAGCATATTGAATTATTATATAGAGCCTTACCTAACCACGACGGCCAGGTCCAAACGTCCATCTCGGACTACCCTTAGGCTAAAGAAACGCATAGCATTATTGTAATTTTGTTTAGTTTATAAGAATTTTACAGTTGCAGTAATTGTATATCACACTCACATTTCCTGCTTCTGCTGTCCAGAAAAATCCCAGCGCTAAGAGAAGGGAAATAGGCACGAAAACCAAGCGAAGTACGTTCATCATGTTTCTTTCTGTAGAATTCTAAATTTCTAAAATCCACCGTTGCTTATATACTCCACCCGACTAACATTATGGTATATTTTACTGGAAGTACTGTGGCACGTGCATCACGTTTTTTGAGATATGTGTAGTCGCGAAGATAATTTTTCGCGCCTGTCGTACAGCGAAATTTTCGATTTCGGAACTGTGTTATATCACGACGCTCAAAAAGGCCCACACAATCTTGCATTTTGTGGAGGGTGTTTTCTGCCCCACGATGCTTTTGATTCTTGTTCGTTCGTTACATAATTAGTTGCAGCTAAACTTGTCGCAGAGTAACAGTCGTCGAAACAGAGTCGGAATCGCGATACAGAGTCGAAGTTGCGATCTACAGTCTTAAGCCATAACAGCTCTATTTTATATACCGTTCTTCACATCGTTTATTAAAGTTATGCTGCTATCCGAAACCAGATTATTTCCTAATTTATTGTACCTCTCTTTGAGGCGCGTACCTCAGTGACTCATAAAATACTCTCTGGGCACCGACACGACACAACAGTCCATGTAAGGTATCAGTCTCGTTTACTGTCACCTACACAATTACTGTCATCCTAAACTATTTTACTTAAAATAACATATTCCGAATTCATAATACTTGCAAATGTGGTTTACATTACAGTTCAAATTTTAGATCATTGGTTTTACGTCAATCAATAGTTATATTTTTGATTTTGAACATTCTTTATTGTCTCATGGCATTCAGGTTGTTAATACAGGTTATAGAAATTAAAATATGCATTGCAATTCTCTTCGATATGGTACCATGATCTTTAAACCATGTTCTTTTCGACTGGGCATGCGCGTGCCTGGGGAAGAATATAAGCAAAATTAACATTACTAATTCTTACATGTGTATTATATTAAATTAATGTAGTATATTAATTATTAAAGTTTAAAGTATATTGATTTATTATGTGGAACTTTACCTTACATCTGGAGCCAACTTTGTATGTACACCTACACGGATGCTAAAGAAACACATAGCATTATTGAAGTTATGTTTGGATTATTAATATTTTACAATTGCAGTATATGTATATCACACTCACTTTTGCTTCTGCTGTCCAGAAAATTTCTAGCACTAAGAGAAGGGAAATAGGCAGGAACACCCAGCGAAATACTTTCGACATTTTCCTTTCTGTACAATTCCAAATTTCTGTGCAATTCTAAAATCCACCGTTGCTTATATACTCCACCCGACTAACATTATTGTATATTTTACTAGAGGTACTGTGACGCGTGCTTCACGTTTTTTATACGTGTAACCATGAAGATAATTTTTCGCGCTTATCGTCGAGTGAAATTGTCGAACTGTGTTATATCACGATGCTTATATAAGTTGTTTTTAATGCCATAACACTCGAATCTTAATGTTTCTGGCAACATGATTTGTTCATAAATAGCCAACGTGGACAGTAAAGATTAACAGTAATGTTTTATAACATTTTGTTATTGAATTACGTGAGAGCATTAATTATTTAGGGTAAATTACATTGTTATCACATAGAATAATAGAGACATGCAAGGTGCAGAGGTATTCTACATTTGATAAATAACACCACCATGTTTTCCTTCAAAAAATTCTTTTTATTATATTCTTTGTTGGAGTTAATATCAGAATGTTGTTACATATTAATTATACAGAGTGTCCCACATAAATGGGAACACCTAAATATCTGTCGTATTTACAGTCTTATTAGAAAACTTCAGAGGACAAAGTGACACTATTGCAGGGGGCAAATATAATGGTAAAGAAAAAAATTTTTTATGTCGTGTTTTTTAATGAAATTTCAAGGTCACCGATGTTTTTTTAAATGGAATAGTATATTTTTTTACGATAGCATGATAGACAATAAAAAACTGAATTTAGTGGAAACCACCCGTTTTAACCTTGAACTGACCTTGAGCAAGAATAATCATGTTGGAGCGGATAAAATGTGGAAGTTTAAAACTTACGTGTTTCAGCAAAGATTACGAGTTCTTTACGGCGGGTTGACCTTTACATATCATAATAAATGTTCGAAATGTTGACCATCCTCATTTATGCAATATTGCAATCTTGCATTAAATGATCTGTAGGCATTGTCGATTTCCTGAGACGTAATTGAAGCACATGCTGCAGTAATTATTATGATTTTTAGAACTTAAACTACCGGTATTTTTAAATTGTTTTACCACAACGGGAAATGCGTGTAACGAAGGACTAATACGATTCACAAATTTTTCACGATACAAATGTACTGCTTGCCTCAAAGATTGGCGGCTTTCGCCACAAGTGAAAACCATATCGATTCGTTCCTGTACAGTATAACGCATTGTTATCACCTTCACGTTTCGAATTCGAATAATGCAGGAGGAACAACGTACTTATTCTAACCGATTAACCTTCTGTTAACGATCTCAATGATACATACTCTAACATAAACATACGCTGTTTACTATGAAAAATATTTCAAACATTTACTGTGGTTTGTAAAGGTCAACCCGACGTAAACAACGCGTAATCTTTGCTGAAACTATTCTTGCTCATGGTCATTTCAAGGTCAAAAAGGTGGTATCCACTAAATTCAGTTTTTTATTGTCTATCATGCTATGGTAAAAAAAATACACTATTCCATTTAAAAAAAACATCGGTGACCTTGAAAGGTCGGGAGAAGACGAAACGCGATCTCAACCACACACAGCAGAATTGTCAACAGAAGGCGACGCGCGAATTACACTCATACCAACATTCTTGTTACCTATCTATCTTTTTTCTCTTCAGCATGATACATTCATTAGTGTCATATTCAAATTGCTTTACCACCTGTTCTTTCTGCACAACATCTACAAACCAAATCATTCTTGTGCGACGAAGTCAAACATTGAGATTGTTTCTGCAAGCACCGTGCGTTTGCACGCATGCACATGAATGACATGGAAGTTTGTGCATATGATTACAGTGGAGCGTATCGATGCCCGACATCCCGAGCCTGTGATATTTCTGCGGAATTTCCGGCTCGATTACCCAGAATTATAGCGGAAATTAACGCGCTCGATGGAGTGATAACGCGGGCGTAATGTTACAATAAACATCGGCCGTTGTAACGTCGGCCCGGCCAGTTAGTAATTGCAAATTTCACCCGTTATTTCGTTAGTTGTTATCACCGCGGACGGGGTGGCCGAGTTAATCGGGAGACGAACGGACGGTTGAAAAAAGTTCCAGCGAGAATTTTGAAATATATGCAAAATATGAAAAGCCTCGGATCAAGGAGATTTCCCAGGCAAAAATCATATTTCAAGTTTTCATAATTTAATTATTCGTATTTGAACGAATTTAACCCGTTGGTTGATTTTTACGGAATAAACGGCGTGATTATCCTGTTTAGAATAATTGCGTTGAATAATTCATAATTTTTATAATTCGATAATGTTTGAACGAATTAAAGCTATTTGTTTGATTCTTGTTTTAAAAAATGAGCATAGTGAATCTGTCGAACTAAGGAGGTTCAAGGATAATCTAATCAAATTTTAAGAATTTATAATTTACTTGTTCATATTTGAATGAATTAAAGTTACTTGGTTGATTTTTCCGAAATTGTTGCGAACCTTATAGTGTCAGTTGTGTTGCAGATATAATGGGTTAATAAGTTGCGTTTATGTGTGAAATTCTATTTTATTGTAGCCAACATTTAACCTTTAGGGAATACGTGGGTACACAATAAATATAAATTTTGATTTTCCCCTAGTGAATTATCATCGTGAAGGAAATTCTAATCCTTGTGATCGTAGTGAAAAGTATTAAAAGAATTTGAAGAGTATCGATGTACTACTTCTGAGTAATTAAAATTAATAAGAGAAGAAAGAAATTCCAAAATGGCTCCCGTTTCTCGAGCCACAAAGTCAGAAAATTTTTATTTTGCATAAAGATCCACGGTCTAGTGATCAATTTCACAAGTCTCTTTAAATAAGCGCACAAAGTTTATGAAAACCGATGGGAAAATTCATTTTCCTTTTCTGTTACAGACTTTCAAACGAGACATGTTGGTCGCGAACTACCTTGCGGTTAATATTCTATCAATCGCGAAACATTTGCAATTTCCCTGCTACTCCGGAGCAAAACCCTTGAAATATGCACGGGCCGGTAACGAGCATGTTGCTCCTCAGTTCAACAGTCATGAAATATTGATAAAATGTGTGTACTTCATTTATTGGGATGTCCAACGCGACGTGCCGCACGCTGTCGAACTTTGTTTGCGCGGTTTGTATAATCTGTTTAAAGAAAATAACATGCTGCCAACCAATATTGGTATAAAGGGTGGAAGTCGCAGATTTTTGGTATTTCGCAGGGAATTTTGTCCATATGTAATCACATTTAAATATTTTTAACTAATAACAACGTTAACCGATTTCGATGAAATTTTGTCACAAAGTATTCGTACACCTTTCTTTCTAAAAATTGCTATTGGTTGGAATTGCGACGAAAGTAGTAATGATTGCAATTTTCAACACTTTTTTACCTGTGCCTGTAATAAAAATTGAAAAGACGCATTTTATTTGTCTAAGTAAGTAAGTTATATACATGTACAGGGAGTATAAAAAGTAATGGTCATTCGTCCTAGGGGTGAATCGTCATCTCTGGATCGGTCGACATTTGTAAGAGAAACTTGCCGCAAAATTGTTTATAACAAAGAAAATTGTTGTTAAAGTTTTTCTTTACATCAACGCCTTCTACTCATCGAGAAGAGAAAAAGTTTGAAAGGAGCCATATGTCGCAAACAAATAATTATTGAGATATAAGCTGTTAATGTTTTTGCAAAATTTGATTGTGTGGAGTTATGCATATAGACAAAAGCCGGTTTAACTGCGTTTTGGAGAACTCTTTTTTTTAAGTTTTTTTAATACAATCTTATAGATTTCGACGGAAAACACCGAAAATCAAAATCTTAATGCGCGGAATTCGTTAGTTAAAAAGTTATACGCATATAAAGTTGAACACTTTTAAGCCTTTTTGACAGGTTACAGCGCCGCCATATTGATATATTTGCTAGGTAATACACACAAAATATGCTAAATACTTTCGAACAAATCTATTAGATGGCAGCACAAACACGTACGTAATACATAATAACACATTTACTAAATCAAAATGCGAAACATTATACCATGGTCGGGCCGGCCTTTGCCGCTCCCACGACGACCTAACCCCAAGTCATCTTTTACTGCACCTTCTTTTTGAAATCCTGTATGTGATTCTGTATATTTTAATTACTGGACACCGAAAGCGACCGATTCCATGATTACTGTCATACATTTTCATTTCGCACCGATGAGTACGACATCTTTTAAATTTCCGCAACAATCCACAATCCCGAGCCCAAGTAATTGCTTCTTCCTTACTATTTGGCATGTCTCTAAAGTTAAAATTTCTAATACTTGATCTATCCATTTCAAAATCAACAATAAACTTATTAATAATTAATTTGTGAAAAACACTTGAAATTGCTTATGTTCACAAAGTATGTGTAACCACTGAATTGCCATCTAGCGCATACGCTCATTACTATTTAGCCCATCCCGCAAATATACCATACTATCTAACACATGCGCTGAACACTCACGATCTATCCAGCGCATGCGCCGAACAGACCTACCTATATACCTCACCACTCAACGAATATCCAATATGGCGACGCTCTAACCTTTCAAAAACGCTGAAAACTGCTCATCTTTACACGTGTATAACTTATAAACCAGTGACTTTCTAACAACCATACGCACATTTTCGGAATGTCTTCATCGATATCTACAGGATCACATGAAAAAAAGTTCAAAAAAGTTAAGAACACGGAGTTCTCCAAAACGCAGTCGAGCCCAAAAGCGTACTATTACAGTCCACCCGACGGTATCGGTGAGACAGAGCAAGATCGTGTGCGTGCCTCGATACAAACGAAATTTAAAGAGACATTCGTCGTTGGGCCCGTGCCATGTCAACGTCTCCTGCCCATTCAGATTATAGATTTGAATTTGCAAACTATGAAATGAAAACGTATACATATACATTGTTAAATATAAGAATATTAATCCTATATGATAGAATACTAATGTAAAGTATACTTACAAATGTTTCATAATCTTCTATTCCTTCGGCGGAGCCACAGGACACTACCATTTTCACGAATACGTCTTAATAATTGTGCCTGTCTTCCAGCTTCAATATGGTCACCACCAATGTCTTTTATATCGTCTATTATTACAGGCACAGATAAAAAAGTGTTGAAAATTGCAATCATTACTACTTCCGTCGCAATTCCAACCAATATCAATTTTTAGAAAGAAAGGTGTACGAATACTTTGTGCACCCACCTTCTATTGTTTTGTAAATTCGATACCGCCAATCCCCAGGGGCTGACATAACGTTTCACGTGTGTATCGTAAATACATTATGTATTTTCCAATTTTTAAAATTGAATATGACATGAATCATTTCGCACAGAAGCATCTTTATAAATTTCACTCGTTCTAAAATGTCAAAGTTCACTGTGAATAAATAAAAAACGATCACGAATTTTGTTCGTGAATTCTCTGGAATGTTCCGGGAATCGATCGACCAGTTACAAACGGATCGCACACATGCACACTCCATTGTTTCTAAATGAAATCTAATACCCCGGGTGGGCAAAGAATGGGGTTTCACCGTGCGCGCGTTGTTTCCGTTCTTTCTCGCGGTGGAAAACTTCCGAAAAGGTTGATGAAAGTAAATAACCGCAGCGCATTGTTTCAGCGGCGCGCGGTACCAGAACAAAAACTGATTACCCACGGCTGTTATCTGAATAAATCAGCGTGGAGGTTCTGCTCGTCATCGTGTAAATCCGCTTCATTGTAACGGAAAAATCGTTCGGCGATACCGGTGACGTGCTTTCCCTTCTCTTCACGGCTTAAATACTTTTTTAATGCTTTCGCGTTTTTATTTTTCCCGGGCTCGATCAACAAAAAATAAGACCAGAAAAAAAAAGGAGAGGTCAGGTTCACTGGTACAAGGAATTAGAGAGGATGACTTGACTAAACAAATTGGATTGAAAAAGACCGGTGCGAACACTTTGCCGCCTCGCGATTACAAATATCGAAACATCTGTCACAAGATTGCACCTGTGCGTCATTCAGGATGCACCGCGCGGCGCAAAGTCCTCCGAAATAAAAGTATAATGTTCAACTTCGTTCAAAGTAAATATTTATCGTTAGAATACAGATTTTTATTCAAAATAAAAATCGTTGACATCAATTGCAAGCAACAATAATCATATAGACCTTCCTTTTCTTTTTTAACAATCTCTGTGCGTCTGTTGCGAATTCAATGCTTACAAACTATAGTTCTCTATCTCTAAAATTACTTGCTCGGTAATTGTCAGCTACGATCAGAAAAATAACTTTTTAATAAAAATCGAGCGACGACTAAAACCTCTTGGAGGTTACTTGGAAAGGTGACCTTGATAACATATGTCAAGGTCAAGGTCATCCGGTGTGACTTCCCTACCTTCATTGCTAATGAAGTCTGCTCCTTACACTATAATTTAGTTCATTTCAGAACGAATAAATGGATAAAAGGTGTAATTAATTTTACGACAACCGTTTATAAGCAAATCGCTGAAATAATGCATCGATACCCTTCGATTCTTTTAAATTTCATTTATTTTAAATTGTTATATATGCATAGTATCCATAATCAAAATTTTCAAACCGATCACCGTGCGAGGTTTAAAGATATCAACTCTCCGAAAATAGTGTACAAAATGGCGCACGGTTTTTCGGAAAATCCCAGGGGAATTTCGCGCCGGGCCGAGAGAACAACGCCATCGATCGTTTTGTTTCCATTTACAAGTAGCCACTTGTAAATCCCCGCGGAAACTGCCGATAATCTCGTTACTCGTTGAATAATTGCTCTAGGAGAGAGGACACGGGTGCGTTGAACTTATGGTAAACATTACGGGAAGGGGGGGGGCAGTGGGCCGTGTAATTTTTACGTCGCGCGTCGGCTGTGTTTTTCAATTCGGCGGGGAGGACGGAAAGTTTAAAATAATCGAAGCAATCATGGCGCATCGACGTATTTCCCAATAAAGTTAAGCCGAGCGCGCGGGCGTTGGCCAGGATGGAATTTATTTCGCAGCAATTCCACGTGTGCAGCGATTCGAATACCGCCTGGTATCCTTTTCCTAACTCCGCTGCGGTCCAAAATCGTCAAAACGCGGAAAGAAGTCGATTTTACAACCCCGTTCAAAGTCAACACTTAAGGTGGCCTAAATGTTTGGCCTACAGATAAGTTATCGTAGGTTACCTCGAATTTTTTCGAGAGAGCTCTGAATACAGAGAAAAATGCATGTCTTGTAACCAGACTGTGGATTTTATTTAGTTAACAAATGAACAGATCAAATGCGAAACGGTAAAATCATTCAGAGAATCTAAAAATTACCATTCTATTATTGTAAGCTTCTGTATCTTGCAATTAATGCAACCGATTTTTATTTTGCACGCAAACTAATTAGAGTATTTTTCAAAAATATCCAAATTGTAAGGTCGAATATTAACATTGCACCTACCAGTGCTGGTAAAAATGACCGGTCTCAAAGTTTTTATTTTACAATTATTGTGTGGTGAATGAACGATTGGAAACACATATTGCTTTACTAATATACTTTAATAATATAACACTTATAACTAAATATAAAACACTTTAGCTCTCAGACGTGCTAACCATGCATCGTGCATATACCTCTCTACATTAAAACCTAACCTCAAACAATCTCTCTTCCTCACATTCCGGACTCTCGCTCACTCTAGCGCCCACTCTTCCATCTGTACCATTCATTCTGAACTCTCACATACAATATAAACAATCATCATTGTCATATTGAAACTACAAAGATTCATTCATCGGCAATAATTACGTAAATTTGCTTACTCAAGCTCATATTGGAATAAGAATTGTATAAACTCTGAATAAACACAATCTTCACATTTTTATAAAAGAATACATATTAGTCTCTTCTAATGCTCGGCAGGTTTAGTGTTAAAAAGTTATCGTCTTTTTAAAAGTATCCGAATATAACTGTGAGTCATTGTATGTAACTTTTGTGTTTTGTAATTAATGCCAACGATTTTCAATTTAATAAAAATTTACACTCTACTTATAACGCAAAGTGGTCCGAAATCGTCAAAAACATTGTCAACCTCGTTCAAAGTTAATATTTAAATTATACCTTCCGAAATGATCGTTCTACATTTTGGCATACAGATATGTTGCCATAGGTCACCTCGAATTTTTTGAGAGACTCGAAACATTTTTTCTCAGATTATCAGGAATTCCTGAAAAATCGTGGCAACTGTTACGTGGTAGGTACACCTTGTACATGTAACAGTTATGAGGATATACATATTTCAACTTTCCTGAGAATAATATGTTGTCTGAAAGTATATTATAATAATATGCAATTCATATAGTATTACAAAATATATTTACATTGTTTTTATTAGATTCGATTGAATCAGATTAAACAGAAAATGAGATAAACAAAAGGTTGGCTTATGCAGAGACGTGATCTTGTACTTAAGCTTAAATAGAACACGAGATGGAAAGTGCTGTGCCAGAAGGAAGCTTAATTATCGTAGTTTTCCTTTTAAATAACAATTCCAAAAGAATTGATTAAATTACTTAACGTATCATACTTGTGATTGTCATTGCTAACTACTTTTCCGAGGTCCTGTATAGTTTTATAAGAGCTTGCTTTCTTTCACAAGCTCCTGTGTACTTTTAAGAAGCTCGTCTACTTTGAAAAGTTTCTATCTTACTTTTACAAGCTTTTATCTACTTTTAGAAGTTCACATCTATTTTATAGAAGAATCTGACCATTATTGAAAGGTCCTCTTCATTCTTAGAAGGTCCTGTCCACTTTTTCAAAATTTCTATCAACTTGTAGGTCTTATCTAGTTTTAGAAATTTATATCTGTTTTTAAATAAATCTGTCTACCTTCAGAGAGTCCTATGTACTTTTTGAAAGATCTTCTACATTCTTAGAAGCTCCTGTCTACTTTCAGAAGGTCCTGTTTATTTAAAAAAAATCCTATCTACTGTTAGAATGTCCAGTCTGTTTTTATAAGTTTTCGTCTTCATTCAGAACTAGTCTGTGAATTTATAAATAGTTTTGTCTACTTTCGAGAGCTTCTGTATATTCTTTGGAGATTCTATCCATTTTTAAAAACTGTTACGTACTCCAGAATCTACTAGTAAACTTCGAAATTTTCTAAAGCGGCAGCTCTCGCCGAGAGAACCTCTTTAATTCACGATCTTTCTAACAATAATTAATGGATACACAATTTTGTAGATATCTTCGAAACTCTCGTTGTTCCCTTCTACTTTTAAAAACTGCTACGTACTCCAGAATCTGCTAGAAAACTTTGAAATTTTCTAAAGCTGCAGGTCTCGCCGAGAGAACCTCTTTAATTCACAATCTTTCTAACAATAATTAATGCATACACAATTGTATACAGGGTGTATAAAAATTATATGTCACGACTACCATAGCAGGATTCTATACCTCTGGATCGGTGGAGATCTGTTAAAAAACAGGTCCGCAAATTTGTCCTTGACTTTTTTTCAAGGTCAAGCTTTTTTGTACTGGATCATATAGTACTCGTCGCAAGGAACAAAAGTCTCAGAGGCACCATGGGTCTCAAGTCAACCATTCTCTTTAAAAACGACTTTAAAGTTTAGTAAACTATTTTGTGGCGGCGACTTCCTATGCTCGTCAACAGAGGGACATTACGACAACACCTTTCCCGCTACTACCTGAAACTTCCTCTGTTTGTATATATACCGTCCTAAACTGTCCTTACGACATCCCGCGTCTAAGGCACGGGTCCGCTAGATAGCCTTACTGATGAGCCATCTAGCGGGCCTTGGACGAAACGCTTCCATCACCTTTTTCCACCTCATACACACTTTTCCAGCCGCCATAATTGGTGACCCCGACAAGCAAACAACAACGCTACCTTCTGAGCAGAGGAGACGACAACATCAACAAACCACGGACAACATCAGGAGGACTGGAAGGTGACTACTCTGCCACTGCCTTGCCTGAACTACTGCCCGACCAACAGCGAGGACTTCTCCCTACTATGCACTTCTGACGTCATCTTCGCAGCATTATATGGTTTAACGTTTCCGCACCTAAATTTGTGCGACGTTTTCGTATCTACATTTGGGCGACGTTCATCCATTGTTTGTGCGACTATATGAGTCCTACAAGCGGCTTAGGGAGCTACTCAACTTCGTCAATTCGGCAGCATCACTGGCGGGCACACTGACAGCACACATTCCAGCGACCTCCTTGGATTCCGGCGGAGATCAGCGTAATTAGAGGGAAATTTGTCCAGATATCGTTGACCACTGGTAAGGGGGTAATGTGGCGGCTACTTCCTATGCTCGTCAACAGAGGGACATTACGACAACACCTTTCCCGCTACTACCTGAAACTTCCTCTGTTTGTATATATACCGTCCTAAACTGTCCTTACGACATCCCGCGTCTAAGGCACGGGTCCGCTAGATAGCCTTACTGATGAGCCATCTAGCGGGCCTTGGACGAAACGCTTCCATCACCTTTTTCCACCTCTTACACACTTTTTCAGCCGCCATAATTGGTGACCCCGACAAGCAAACAACAACGCTACCTTCTGAGCAGAGGAGACGACAACATCAACAAACCACGAACAACATCAGAAGGACTGGAAGGTGACTACTCTGCCACTGCCTTGCCTGAACTACTGCCCGACCAACAACGAGGACTTCTTCCTACTATGCGCTTCTGACGTCATCTTCGCAGCATTATATGGTTTAACGTTTCCGCACCTAAATTTGTGCGACGTTTTCGTATCTACATTTGGGCGACGTTCATCCATTGTTTGTGCGACTATATGAGTCCTACAAGCGGCTTAGGGAGCTACTCAACTTCGTCAATTCGGCAGCATCACTGGCGGGCACACTGACAGCACACATTCCAGCGACCTCCTTGGATTCCGGCGGAGATCAGCGTAATTAGAGGGAAATTTGTCCAGATATCGGTGACCACTGGCAAGGGGGTAATGTGGCGGCTACTTCCTATGCTCGTCAACAGAGGGACATTACGACAACACCTTTCCCGCTACTACCTGAATCTTCCTCTGTTTGTATATATACCGTCCTAAACTGTCCTTACGACATCCCGCGTCTACGGCACGGGTCCGCTAGATAGCCTTACTGATGAGCCATCTAGCAGGCCTTGGACGAAACGCTTCCATCACCTTTTTCCACTTCTTACACCCTTTTTCAGCCGCCATAATTGGTGACCCCGACAAGCAAACAACAACGCTACCTTCTGAGCAGAGGAGACGACAACATCAACAAACCACGGACAACTTCAGGAGGACTGGAAGGTGACTACTCTGTCACTGCCTTGCCTGAACTACTGCCCGACCAACAGCGAGGACTTCTCCCTACTATGCACTTCTGACGTCATCTTCGCAGCATTATATGGTTTAACGTTTCCGCACCTAAATTTGTGCGACGTTTTCGTATCTACATTTGGGCGACGTTCATCCATTGTTTGAGCGACTATATGAGTCCTACAAGCGGCTTAGGGAGCTACTCAACTTCGTCAATTCGGCAGCATCACTGGCGGGCACACTGACAGCACACATTCCAGCGACCTCCTTGGATTCCGGCGGAGATCAGCGTAATTAGAGGGAAATTTGTCCAGATATCGTTGACCACTGGCAAGGGGGTAATGTGGCGGCTACTTCCTATGCTCGTCAACAGAGGGACATTACGACAACACCTTTCCCGCTACTACCTGAATCTTCCTCTGTTCGTAGATATACCGTCCTAAACTGTCCTTACGACATCCCGCGTCTAAGGCACGGGTCCGCTAGACAGCCTTACTGACCAGTCCTCTAGACGCTTCCTTCTCCTTTTTCCACCTCTCACTCACTTTTCAGCCGCCATAATTTCGTTCCACATGTCTACAGGGTGTCCCAAGATGGTATAAATGTGGAGGGGGTTATTCTACATGAGAAAATAAGTTTAAAGTATACAATAATTTTTTTACGTTTAACGCCTCGTTTTCGAGAAATCATAGTTTGAAAATCCGTCAAGTTCGTGTTCCTAGCGTTTGTAAGAAGTAGATTAGGTAGGTCATGAACAGACGCATCAGACGATTCATATTCAATATCAAGCGCAATCGCTGAATTTTCAAACTCTAATTTCTCGAAAACGCGGCATTAAACGAAAAAAAATTATTGTATACTTTAAACTTATTTTCTCATGTAGAATTACCCCCTCCACATTTATACCATCTTGGAACACCCTGTAGACATATGGGATAAAATAGTTTATGAAACATCGAAGTCGTTTATCAAGAGAATGGTTAAATTGATACCCATGGTGTCTTTGAGACTTTTGTTCCTTGTGACTTGTACTATTGGGATCTGACATGGGGGCGTGGACAATATATATAGCTATCCAATATGGCGACGTAGTGCTTGGTCTTAATATTGTATGGATATCTACTTTTTTGTTTTTTCTTAACATGTTCGCAAGTATTGGTGAAACTTGTAAGTGGGCGGGTACAAACCCTGCAGAAAGAAAGTTTGTTGAAGGAGAGCGGCTTTTTAAAGTATATTTTATCAAATAATTCATTTTACAAAAATAAATTTGCTTTTTACTGTACCTTCTAAATTTACAATTATAATTTCATAAATTTCTAATCGCTTAGAATTGGTGAGGACATATTTATTACTCCACAAATAATTGTACAAATATCTTCTATTGGAGGCACCAATGCCTCAGGGCCTCACTGAACCAAGAATTTTGAAAGTCTTTATACGCTGGTTAGATCTTTCAATACGCACTCTAGCTTTAGCTATTTTAAATTCTTATAAGGCCTTATAAATTTCTATATCTTTAAGGCCTTATAAATTTCAAGCAGTTCACTTCACATACTTCATTTCAAAGTGTGGAAACGGAACAACAAATTTTTGCTCGCTCTACTATCACAATCTTTCATTGTACAGTAATCAAAATATTTTTAGCTACGCGGTGGATAAATTGGAGCTTCCATAACGTTATTTTTAATCAACACCTGTTTTAACACTGTAAGTTTATACTGTAATTAACGCCTGTTAACACTGTCAGCTGCTATAAGCTAAGCCAAGCCAAGCTTAGAGTATTTCTACTTCTCGGCAGCAGACGGCGCCACTCAAAATGTCAAATCCCAATACGATGCAATACAAAAAAAAATGTTGACCTTGAGAAATGGGTAAAGGACAAATTTGCGTCCCATATTTTTAACAGATCTCCACCGATCCAGAAGTATAAAGGCCGCTATGGTAGTCGCGACATATAATTTTTATACACCCTGTACATATCTTCGAAACTCTCCTTGTTCCCGTCTACTTTTACAATCACCCTATCCGCTCCAGGATGCTTCGCAATCCTCTAGGATAGTCCCGAAAGCTTCTAAGAGCTGCGGCTTTTCGCGGAAGCTCCCGTTTCCATAGTGGATTTTCGAACAATAATTAATAGACACAACATTTTGTGTGTATCCTTGAAACTTCAGTTCGCTCCTGTCTGTTCCTGGGAGCAGCTTCTGTCTGTTCCAGAGGGATTCAGGGTGCTCTCCAGGAGAGTTTCTGGTAACTAAGGTTGTTGCCCATGATCTCCCGACTGCTCCAATAAGCTTCCGACCATAATCAATGAATACAAACATTTTCAACATTTACACGAAGATACGTTTCCTGTTCGCTGGTTCCTGACTGATCCTGCTTTACTCCTTCGCACCTGTGAGATCCTGTAATCTCCCGGTTCTGCTGGGAAACTGTTGCGACAATCAATCTTGCAAAACAAAGATTATTGCAAGTTGTTGCTGCATCGTTGTGTCGCATGTGTATCAGTGTTTATTCAAATTATATATATGTTCGCAATGAACATCGCGTTTGTTCACATGTTCGCATGTACTTACTTTATTTCGGGTGTAAATGATGTGTAAAGATTATTATGTGACATTTATTTATTTATGTGGATTAATTTTCATTTTGAAATAGTTTCCTGATACGCTCATTTCAGTTACAACAGAAAACTCGATGTTTTTTCTATGTAATTTTTAAATTAATTCAGCTGCTTCCTGCGACAAATGTGTAAGTCACTGTAAATAATAACAATATTTAATTAATTTGACTTTTCATTTGCAAAATCACAAATGGAAAAATCACAAAATGAAGTGGCTCATTTTTCATGACTATTCCACTGTTGGGTAAAGTTTAAATCTTTGTTAATGGACAATCTTTTGTGATACACACAATTTAAAGATACAGTAACCCCGCGATCTAAGTCCAACGGAACATTGCGATCTATGTCCCGTCGCCTACTCCTTCTACTGCGGGGTATCCCCGGAAGGGCCGTGAAGCTCGAGCTGCCTCGGTCGCCGAGCAGTGTAAACATGCCGCGTAATTTGATCCTGGGTCGGGTATATCGGTGTACATACTACTAATCCAATTACAAAACTTCTTTATTTTTTATTATTTTTTCATGGAAGTTTCAACAACATATTCGTGGCATTTTTCTAATGAAAATGATACCAAATATGATATAATTCCGATGATATTTACTTGTGTAATGAACGATGGAACTTTTTTATTGGCATTGCATTGTACGGGCACGCGGGCCTTTGAACTGTGCCGGCGGGCGAGACTCTTGTCGTCTCTTTCTTTCCTATACGCTGTCCTTCTTTACGTCCAAAACTTTCATCGTTTATTATACAAGTAAATGTGATCGGAATTATATCATATTTGGTATCATTTTCGTTAGAAAAATGCTACGAATATATTGGTAAAATTTCATTAAAAATAAGTAAAAAATGAAGAAGTTTTATTATTGCACTAGTATTGTCTCACCGATGCGCTATTTTTTGTTGCGCCTTTTATACGTTCGGCGCGGTCGACGCGGTCACAAAAGAATGGTGTCCCTTCACGATCTAAGTTCCGGCAGAGAACGAAAAAGGACTTAGATCGCGGGGTTACGGGAAATGTATCTTGAATATATTAGAATATTAATTAATTAAATAATATTATTATGTTATTATTATTATATTGAATAATATTATTATGTTATTATTATTATATTAATTAATGTTACTATGTTATTATTATTATATTAAATAGTATTATTATGTTATTATTATTATATTAAATATTATTATTATATTATAATATTTAATTTAGGTGAGTGTTAAAATTTTATTGAAATGAATTCAGACGATATTTGATGTATGCAATTTTTCATGTTAACAAACAATGAAGAGGTACATATTTCATAAATAGTGGATTTTCACACGAGATTCAAATCATTTTCAATGGATAATCATTTAGTAAGCATTAACTCACATGAAACGAAAAATTTTGATGAAGTGTAACTGCAATATTGTGTTTCATAATATATGTTTCAACGATTATTAAAATCGTATTGAATTACACAAATAGAGTACTTGATCAACCCATCTTGTATATTATAAAATTATATTAAAAATCAGAATAAACGAGCGAATTTTTTATACATATTGAGTTGTCACATGAATTTTAATCTTTTGCAGTGGACTGTTTTCTTTTTTTTAAACATACTGAATTTTGCACATTACACCAAACCTGAAATATGACTACTACGTTATATTTCACATATTTTTGAGTGACTATTAAAATTTCATTTGATCGTACGAGCAAATGTTTGACGAATGTAATTTTTCAATGGCTGATCTTTTGTTATCTCCGATGTTAGACTTCCTGATAATAATTAAATAATAGGCGGAATATCGTTGCGCACGGGGAGTTTGTGATACTATTATTGGATAACGTGAATATTTACAACATTCGCCGTACCGCTGTCCGATAAAAAAAAGAAGCAGCTTAGGCAATGCCCCGTGGAAACTTTCGCGGTAAAATGTCGGAACTTCCTATCGTTACACGGGGAAAAGGTAATAAAAACAGCTTCCGCGCACTGAGGAATCTAGTTGAACAAACTTTGTGAGATAACGCGGATGTACAAGTACTAATTGCTTCATTTGATAAATTGATACTCTCCCGGCTCTTTACGCAACAGTGTGAGAAATTATTTCCCCGCAATTTTCTTCAACTGTTAACCATTGCTCAACGTTCTGCTAGGTTTCAGCAAACACTAAATCTTCGCTTTTAATTACATTTCTTGCTCCAAGGATACTTTAACCAATTCAGTCGCGACGTCGTCATCGAGCTAGTTACATATTAGCTAGATATTAGGAACATTTTCATTATTTTCTTTTGGTCACTGAAATTCTGGAAATAATGAACATCTTAATAGACGCGTTTAGGCAGGTATGGGCACGGTAGGGGCTCCTCAAACGCCTGCTTCTCCCACCAACCTCTCTTTCATACGCGAGGCCTGCGCACTGTTCGCAACGGGCGAAGATCCTTCCTCTATGGTAACGGCGGATGCTGGTGGGGGACAGTGGGCGCTATGGTGGGGATGGTTTTGTCTCAATTGACACAAAAATGCCCATCCCTGCTGTAGGTAATCAAATGATTAGAGCCGCTTCAATAAATTGACGAGTTTACATTAAAATAATCAAATTTTAAATTAAAGCCTAGCTACGTTGAATTCTTTCAGTTTAAATTAAAATAAATATTTGTTAAGAAAAGTCTAGCTGTGTTGACTTCTTATTCATTTTGTAAAGTATTTTATGAAGTATTATATCGCAAAGAATTGTAAATATTTATACAATTAGATAATTATATAAATAAATGTAGACTTATTAATGAAGTCGTCCACAAGTAGCCCTAAATTCTTAATATTTATTTACAAAGTATTGAAGTTTGCAAACTTCTTCGCTTTTAATTACATTTCTTGCTCCAAGGATACTTTAACCAATTCAGTCGCGACGTCGTCATCGAGCTAGTTACATATTAGCTAGATATTAGGAACATTTTCATTATTTTCTTTTGGTCACTGAAATTCTGGAAATAATGAACATCTTAATAGACGCGTTTAGGCAGGTATGGGCACGGTAGGGGCTCCTCAAACGCCTGCTTCTCCCACCAACCTCTCTTTCATGCGCGAGGCTTGCGCACTGTTCGCAACGGGCGAAGATCCTTCCTCTATGGTAACAGCAGATGCTGGTGGGAGACAGTGGGCGCTATGGTGGGGACGGTTTTGTCTCAATTGAGACAACAATGCCCATCCCTTCGTTTATTTGACACGATTCTTTATTCATCTTCAATGGTAAATTTTTACTGTGACGTGTAAATTAAATTTCATTAAAATTCGAAAGAACTCAAGTAGGGTTTTAAATCATTAATGATGTAATCACTGTAGTAAACTTTAATTTACTGGTTACGTTTTTTATTAATTATATTCGTTTGATTTTGTGTGATTCCGAGCTTTTTGTACTGATATACATTTACATTGAATCTGCAGTCTGTTCTTGAACATATTAATAATACAGGCATGAAATTACAGCTGACTCAAGAGGTAACTAAACTGAAAAAATGAATTGGATAAAATTTCTAATGAAATTGCAATTGTATACAATGACGCAAAAAGTATTTGATCTGAAGCGAAATATTTGAAACTGAGTTTCTGATATTCTCAGAATTGATAATATTTAAACAGTTATACTTTCGTAAAACAGAATCTCACAGCAATTAATTTGGTCTCACTTTAAAGCTTGAAACCTCTACTTTCACAATCCATTTGTTCATTTTCTTGTAATTAAGTCATCAATTACTTTTTACGATGTTTTTGTATGATATAATGTGATACGAATTGAAAACACATTTTTCTCGAAAATGCTTCGAGTTGACACGTTTATACATACGTAAAAATATTTTTTCACGACCGAATCTACTACAGAATTGAAGATTGAGCCTTTCCCTTTGAAACGTCTCTTTAAAACTTGATATTCGATTTATTTTAATTGATCTATTATGCTTTGAATGAAAAGTGTCATACTGGCTTTGCTAAACCGAGTGTTAACAGTGAGTTGCTATGATGGCAGGCTTCATCAAATGTTTAAATAACGGCCAGGTTGTCCCAGGGATTTACGTACAGTGACTCCCATAAATATTCGGACGCTCTTAAAAAAAGATGATAACCTTTTTTGACCGTACAACATGGATTTTTTTTAAGAAGTTAGAACAATTAGTTTACTGATGAAATTTTCAGGATATGTATAATTGACATCCATGTAAAAAACGTAATTTTTAAATTTTCAATATAGGTTCACATAAAAAAAGTTGTACAATACAAGTTTCAGTATTTTCTCTGTAATTCCGACCTGTTGTAATTTCGACAAAATTTCTTTTTATGTAGGAAACTAAATTATTCTAACTTCTCGAAAAAATCGAAGTTGTTTGGTCGAATATTTAAAAAGTTATCGTCTTTTTAAGCGCGACCGAATATTGATGGTAGTCGCTGTAAATGCACGAATGGTTGTTGGTCGCCGCCATTGCGTCGAAGTTACATAATTCACGGGCGGAACGGGGAAGCCGGTTATCCCGACATGTAGCCAAGTCGATCCGACGAAGTTTGATCATTCTGTGGTTCGACTAATTTCATCCGTTAATTACAAGTTTTACATTCGAATTTAGCAGGTATCCCTTTGCCCCTTCGAGCGTTACCTATGACTCCTCTCCTTCAACAGCAGCCGTTGGAAAATTCGTCTCGGGAGGGCTGTGATCCGTAGCTGCTAATTACGCTGGGAACCTGTAGAAAATGAAGGTGGAAACCATAATCGTGGAACCGGGAATGGGAAAAGGGGCCAGCCTTCTAAACACTTTCTTTAATTCGCGGACTGTTTCGCTTATCTTGCCGCCCTTTATACTGGCGCAGCGTTGCGCATGATTTTCATATCCGTGGAAATTATTTCCACTTTTCCTCGATTTTACATTCAGGATTTCCCTCGAGACCTTGGAAATTGTCAAGTTAGGTGTGGCAAATAATTTCGTATATTTTTAGCGGTCGACTTAACAATTTTTGCACTTGCCAGAGTGAATGTTGTAATTTGGCAAATGTCTGCACGAAACGATGTATAATGATTAGACTGTAGATTTTTATGCAAAATAAAAAATATTTCTATCGATTGTAAAGCACAAGAGCTAAATAGAAATTTTTTTCTTCTTTTTATTATCTATTTAAGATTCAACTGATACACTGATGTTCTTATATCTTGTTAATATGTCCATTGCTTCAAATTGCACGTTCTGATTTCTGCCATGAATGCATGAAATCCGCTGTCTAGTAATTAACGTGCTTGCAAACAATGAAGTTTAAAATTTCAGAAAATCACTTTAGAAAATTTATTAATAAAAATAATTTTAAATGACTCGCTTACAATTAACTATTTTTCAGAGGTTGAAAACAGTTATGATATCGATTCCGGTTCTTGAAAGAGTTACGAGAACCGAAAAAGTGTTATAACTGTTATGAGAATATCGGTTCTCGCTTATATCCGTTAGGTTACAGTTCTAGATAACCGATATTATAACGGTTCTATAACTGTTATTTTTAGGTTCTGGATTTCGGTTCCGGTTTCGGTTCTTCAGACTTCAGAACCTATAATATGTCCCGTATCGGTCTCATATCGGTTTTGCAGTTCTGTATCGGCTATACAGGGTGTCTCAAAATTCCTTCAACATCCGGAAATGGGAGGTTCCTGAGATCATTTGAACCGACATTTTCCTTTGCAAAAATGGTGTCCACTGCTTTGTTTAAGAGTTATTAACGAAAAACACGGACCAATCAGAGCGCAGCTACAGCGGATTGATTCTGGCTCGGCCAACGGCGACGCCACGCTAAGCAGGACCTATCACCTAATCGGACTCCGTTCGCTGTGGCCGCGCTCTGATTAGTCCGTGTTTTTCGTTAACAACTCCTTAACAAAACCGCGGACGCCATTTTTGCAAAGGAAAATGTCGCATCAAATGATCACAGGAACCTCTTATTTCTGGATGTTGGAGGAATTTTGAGACACTGTGTATAGCCGATACAGAACCAAAAAATATCAGTTGCAGAAATGCAAAACCGATATGGGACCTATACGGGACATATTATAGGTTCTGAAGTCTGAAGAACCGAAACCGAAACCGAAATCCAGAACCTAAAAATAACAGTTATAGAACCGTTATAATATCGGTTCTCAAGAACCGTAACCGTAATCGATATAAGCGAGAACCGATATTCTCATAACAGTTACAACATCATTTCGGTTCTTCATAACTGTTTCAGTCAGAGCCGATATATAATTGTTTCAAACAGTTATTTTCAGAACCGTTTCAACCCCAGCTATTTTTAGTGCTACAGTAATGAAAACCATAGTGATTTTATACTTTCATTCAGAGCAACATTATTTTCTAACTTATCTTGAAAATGTTGTTATACCTTATCTATTTGATCGACATAGATTTATACGTTGGATTCTCGTTTGTTTAATTTTTTGTCTTAATACAATTTTCACAAAATTATTAAAGTAAGTGTTTTGAGTCTTCATTTTCATTTAGCTTCGTTCACATTTAAATCATCTTATCAAAAAACGAACCAAGAGATGTGGAAATAGAGGCTGAAGCCTTTTCTGCAATTCCTTGCAAGTTTGACCTTGAATGACCTTGAGTCGTAGGTAATTGAACTCATCTTAATACACACTATTTGATGCTGGATAAAAAACGTACCATTCCATTTAGAAAAAGAAAGTTGACCTTCACCTCACCTTGGAGTGTCCAGCGGGAAAAATAAAAGTCCCACCACATGATGTCGTCCCCCACGGTACTGAACAACTTTCATCTGGAACATTTTCGCGTATAATCAATATTTTTGGAGATATTCTTCTGTAACGCTTTATAATTTCCACCCTGTATATTAAATTAGCTTGAATGTTATGTTAAAAAAACAACTCGATATTTATTTACAGATTGTTAAAACCCAATGAATTGCAACACATTAATCGCATTAACTTATGAAATGTAAAAACTGATACATTGAATATTTCTTACTGAAAATGTTATCTTTCAATGAGAAAAATCAACGACCAACGGATTACTTTCGAATCAACAAAATCTCCTCTTTCTACAAAATCTACTTCCGCAAACTTTCTCCTGTAGTCTCCCCATGTTAAGCAACAACGTAAATATTTTGTAACCTATAAGAAGTTATGTTCGTTTGGAAACTTCATAGGAGCAACGTTGGGAAGGGTGAACAAAGATTAAAATCGGCAAGGAAGTTCTGATCTCGTTATTTCACTTTTCCCCGCGATTCTTTGTCTAGCAATTACTTCTTGTAGACGGGCGTTAAGATGCTATTATAGGTTAGGGCAGCGGGGTTTTCATGATTTCGATTAAGTAAGGTTAGGGAAATGGTTTTAGGGAAAAATTTATCAATGTGAGATTCTAAGTTACACCGGGGGCGAGGTTCGATAATACGGCATAGTTATCGCGCAGTGTGATTTATGACGCCATTATACGACAACGGATCGACTCGCTGGTAGCAGCGCAACGTTATCATCGTAAAGCAGCAATAAAAATTTATTGGCACACTTTTCCGAAGGTTGCCAACCGGGACCGATGCAAAATAGCAACTTTAGATCCGTCCCGTTATTTATCATCCTTTTGCGGGATTGCTAGGTACCTCTATTTATCAGAACACTCCATTACGCACGGGAATGTAGGGCGAGGCAGCATCATCGTCACACATTATTATACATTTCTGATCGCCAATAAGAAAATGTTCGATTGTATAGTGTCTCACTTAAAATCAGCATCTTAAAGAATCACGTTTTTGTGACCTTCAATGGTTTGAAAAGTAAGAGATGTTCAACAATTTTTTTAGATACAAAATTATGTTTGTTTAAAAAATAAATATCTCATTGTGTGATGTTTAAACAGTATCTGCTGAAAATTTGAGGTAATTATCTTGAATTAGGAGAACCTGCCAGCCATTTTCCGGAAGCCATTTCTATGAAACATTGTGGTAACAGATTAGACATCGTAAACAATTATTTTTTAATACAAAATTGTGTTTGTTTGAAAACTCAGTATTTAAATCTTAATGTATAATGTTTAAACAATATTTGCTGAAAATTTAAGATAATTATCTTGAATTTCGAGAATGTGGCAGCCATTTTCCTGAAGCCATTTCTGCGAAACACTGTGATAGCAGATAATATAAAGACAACAATTTTTTTAGATACAAAATTATGATTGTTTGAAAAATAAGTATGTAAATCTTATCGTATGATATTTAAACAGTATTTGCTGAATAATTGTGCTAAATATCTCAAAGTAGAAAAACGTTGCACCCATTTTCTGTAAGTAGGGTACGATGAAATCAATTTTGGAAAAGATCGTGAATTTTTCATGATCGTGAACGTCTTTACTATTATAGCAAACACAGTTACACAGTTCTAATTTCCATAGTAATACTTTGTAGAGTTTTCTAAATGAGATTATATAGTTGAACATTATTATACTAGCACAGAAATGTGTTTCAGTAATTATTAAAGTAAAAAAGGTCATGGTGAATTAATTGAAGACACTAGTATGTGAACAGCTATTTAAATAGGAAATGATTTTATCTTTAAATTAGTTATGAAGTTAATAAAATAATTGGTTGAGTTGTGCTTGGATGATTATGTCCGGGACTACGGTATTTCATCGTTAATTGTCGTGAAATTCTGAACGATAATTTTCGCAAAACAATCCCTCCTTCTGCGGGGTATACCCCGTGAGGGGCCGTGAAGCTCGAGAGGCCTGGGTCACCGAGAAGTGTAACGTAATACAGGTCGAGTATATGGGTGAGACCACTACTAATCCAATGACAAAACTTCTTTATTTTTCATTATTTTTCAATGGAACTTTCACCAACATATTCGTGGCATTTTCCCAATGAAAATGATACCAAATAAGATATAATTCCATTGGTATTTACTTGAGTAATGGACGATGAAAGTTTCGGGCGCATGTCGGCTGCACAGTTCAAAGGCCTACGTGTTCTACCAGTGTAATGCCAATAAAAAAAAACTTTTTTATTATTACTTATTTTGTTATGAGACTTTCTCCAATATACATATTTGTGGTATTTTTCTGATTAAAATAATAACAAACACGATATAATTCGGATCATATTTACAATAATTTTCCGAAACTTTCACCGTCTATTACTTGAGTAAATACCATCGCAATTATATTTTATTTGGTATCATTTTCATTAGAAAAATGCCACGAATATGTTGGTGAGTGTTCCATAAAAAACATTAAAAAATAAAGAAGTTTTGTCACTGGGTTAGGTGTCGTTTTCACGCCGATGTACTCTACCCGTATTATGTTACACTTCTCAGTGCCCGAGACCTCTCGAGCTTCGCTGTCCTTTTCTATGTTCGGCACAAGTCAAAGAATATATTATCTGAACGTTAATTGTCGCCGGTCGGACCTGTGGTGGCGACGATTATCGATGAAATACTGTATTTGCATTTTTATGAAAAGTTTGCTTGCGCAGACTCGGTGAGAATTGTATATGAGAAATATTTATTCCCAGGGCACCCTGGGAAAAGTTCTTTCGGTACAGTGATAAACAGACGATGCAGCATGAAAGTTTAAAGATGCGACGTTTCCCCGTAATCTTTTTCACTTACAGCTTTTCTATTTTTTATGATACCTTTCTCATAAAACTTTAGCACCGGGAAAACTAAACTTTTCTGTCTGAGATATTCCTTCTATTTGTGTTCCGCGAATAACATGCTTCGTTCCTGTATCATACAATTTCGAGAGGTTCTTGAAACAAGCACAGCATATTTTTCTTTTATCATTTTGGGAAGTTCTTATCGTCTGTACTCGTGGGTAATCTGTGGACCATTCGGTGCAAACAAATACTATGATCTTATAATTTTAAATGACGAGTGTAGTGTTCCGTACAAATTGATGGATACAGTACTATAATCGCATCTTCTGGAACCGGTGGTATCACTATCAGTAATTCCAGTATCGATTTTCCAATAATTGTATTCAGAAACTAAAAATTCTATTTTTTTAACTAGATCTAGAACTAATGAAGCTAGATTTAGTAGAAGGAAGGCAAGATGGAGTTTGGGAATTGTTTTCATTAGAAATTTCTTTTTCTTCAAACAATCATTATACAGGGTGTCTCATTTAAGTTGAGATTGTAAAAAATCTCGAAGACATGTGATTTGAAACAAACAAACTGACGCATGTCCTTTAGTGTTTCGAATGGGGAGTCAAATGGCATTACTAGTTTCCTAATGCGTGGGCGTTTTCGAGGTTATTTCAAGGTCATTTTGTCTTTTTTTATCATAAACCTATATTTTTTATTTCGGAATCATATTCTACGTTAAGAAATGCACAACTATTGTTTGAAACATCTTTTTGTAAGTTTAATATTTCTTGAGGTATTTAGCTGATTTTTCATGTTTCTGTCAAGGATAATTTTGTTTTTCTATTAAAATAACAGCGCTACCTTCTTCTGGAAGATTTTTTATATCATTTGAGAACATCATAATAAATGCTCGAAATTTTTACCCTCAACTTCTATACACTTAGTAATTCGTTTAATAAAAGACTCATGAACACATAATAAAGTTCTTACAAACTTACAAAAGTGTTTCAAACAAAAGTTGTGCATTTTTTACGTAGAATATGATTCCGAAATAAAAAGTATGGGTTTATGATAAAAAAGATAAAATGACCTTGAAATAACCTTGAAATCGCACACGAATTAGAAAACTAGTAGTGCCATTTGACTCCCCACTCGATACACTAAAGGACATGTGTCGGTTTGTTTTTTTTTTAAATCTTGTCTTCGAGATTATTTACAATCTCAACATAAATGGGACACCCTATATACATGTATACATTGATATAAATATTTCTTAAGTTTCATTATGAAATTCATGAAATTATAGATACAGTAGCGACTTTTGTGAATTGATCTTTCTGGAGACTTTATACCATCTACAGTTATGTGAGTAAGGTGAAACGTGATAACTTTTCCTTTCGAAAATGTCTTCGCGTTAGAAAAATTAGTATATACATTTTAAGCTATATAGTTTGTTGCCAACAGTCTCCAAGTTCAATTCAAAAATTAGTAAAATTGAAGACGTGACATTAAATTCAACAAATCAAAGTTTTTTGGAACTAGTTACATTTATATTAAGGAAAATAAGGTGAACTTTATATAATTTCTCTTCTTAAAAATTGATTCCTGTTGAACAAAGACAGTATATGCATCTTGAACTTTGTAGTGTGATCTAAATATTTACTAAATTTCACTTATCGATTAAGAAGATTATGGACATCGCAGCGAATTATATGAATCAATTTATGTGAAAGTTTGATACAACTGCATCAAGGAAAGTTAGGTCATTTTCCTTCTCAAAAACTTCTTCTTGTTAAAGGATCATTATATACATCTTAAAATATGTACTTCCATGCAAATATTCTTTAAGTTTCATTGCAAAATCAATAAAACCAGAGACTTAATGCATTTGTAATAAGGAAATTGTTCAACAATTTTTGTCTCGTAAGAATTTTTTCTTGTCAAAAAATAATTGTATATATCTTAAAATATGGACTCCGATCTGAGTACCCTTCATGTTTTATTGAATAATGCATAAAATTAAAAACATGGCAGCTAATTCTCTAAATCAATCTTTCTAGAACAGTTTCCACGCCGAGCAGGAAATACATGAAATATATAAAACAAACTAGTTTTTATTGTAAACAATCGTAAAAATGGCATCAAAATTATCTCATGGATTAACAAATCCATGCAGTAGCAGTTCCTTAAAGATCCTTTAGATTTTACATAGCTATTTTTTAAGTAAAAGGCTATTTATGAAGGTAAAACAATATTTTTCTACAAACCACAGCAAATATTTAAAATAAAAATTATCTCCCATTAATTTCAATATCCGGGAGCCCTATACAATTTATTTCTTTTGTAAATAGTCTAACAGTCTTAACAATCTCTAAATACTTTAAATATTTTCACCGTTTTATAATTGATCACTTTTATAATAAAAACACGAAATCCATAATCTAGCGATAACAATCACCTAGTAAACCGGATTTTCGACATGTAAAACATTCTCAAATTGTATTTCCATTGCTTCAGGATGTACACAATACTTTTTATCTTTCAGATATTCGTTTCGATCAATTTTTACAATGACTAAAAATATTGTGGCCGCAGCGCGCGCGTCGACAGTATAGTTTTCGATTGTTTTAGAATTTGGACAAAAAGGAGGAAGATGAAATCGATTTAGTGGCGGGAAATGGGTTGGCCGTGTAACCGTGTGTTGTAGCTCAGAACGCTGTAAAGGGCAACGATAACCTCGAAGCCCATTACCTATTGTGGAATATCGATAGTTCGTTACGTTTGCGTGACGTGTCGAGTGCTGCGGTTCGTCGCCGATCAATCGTGACAATTAATAGCGATTCGTTTGAATCACGGCTAACAGAAGCGGAATTCAAACCGACATAGCTGAAAATCATGGTTGGCCCCGTTTTTGTTCCTTTTCATTCATCACAGCTGGAGTCTACATACTCGAATAATTAATTAATTAATAGCTCGTGTTCGTTGGTACAGCCCAGTAAAAAATTTGCAAATGTTAGGTACCTGAAATATTTAAATCAATTTTCTGAGTTAATTCCATTGATAAAAATGAATTTATTTGAATTTTTTTAAAAATATGTATTTTCTCTTTTCATCGTCATAAAAACTCAAAGAAAGTATAATCATTTCTGTGTATTCCTCTAATGTCTTTTCAGTTTCAGAAATTTGAAAATGGTAATATTCTTGGTAATTATTAATAGGAATTAATGGGAACACATTTTTGATTTAGAAAATATAATGTACATTTAGATAAATGTTTTACATAGCTGATCATATTTTGAAAAATTGTTTTACTAAAAAACTGTATGGAACTTAATTTAAACCAAAAATTTTTTTACGAATATTTTTATTAATAACATCGGCAATTAAATGAAATCATGTAACAATGAATATATTTATATTCTCATAGTCAATATAGAAAATAAAATATATAATAGAACAAGTTTAATTAAGATAGTTTTTAATATGGTTCTATTGAAACATACAAATCTACTTGAAGTTAATCTTCAACTATTTATAAAATAATTGATGGAATTATTTAGGAGACAAAAATTGTTAAAAATGGAACATGAAACATAATGATAATAATATCCTCGTCCTCATCTTTAATAACAAAAAATAATGAGTACACGTTTATATTTATTATATATGGTACAATATACTTTTAATAAATTTTTAAATAAATATTTAAATAAAATTTCAAAAACAGATGATTGGATGTCAGTAGGCCATTGTTTGAGAAATAATTCCACTGGCAATGAGGAGAAGAAATTTATAAAAAACAAAAATAATTTTTGTGATATGATTTGATGGTTATACGTTTGCAATTTATAACACAATGAAATATACTAAATTGATTGTTACGACCACGGAAAATTTAAGAAAAGTTGTCCACGTACAAAGTAAGAATATGAAAACATTTTCTCATCTACGAAATTTCAGCTCGGTTCAGTGTCTTGATGTACGGACTTTCAGCTCGCTATAAGGAAAAATGAGAACCTAAACTTTCCATCGTAAAAATAGCTAGAAGCGTGTTCTTTTTACTACTGTTGCGGGCCAATGAGATTTTAATTGATACGAGAAAAGTTTCTGCGAACTTCTTTAACCCTGGGTATTCATTTTGATTTATGAATACGTCGATGATGATGAATCCCTCCCACAATATATATTTCATAAACATATATTTAATAATTTAATGTCACAGATTATTATACATAAATGACTGTTTGGTGTATTTCGAAGAATATAGAATTAATCAATTGTCACTGACAATTGAATCCAAATGTAAGATGAATTTCTCCTGGACTAAATATTTAATAATCCAACGTTAGAAATGATTAGAGATAAATTAGTAAATGATTGTTAGGTGTATTTCAAAAATTATAATAGTATCTATAAATGGTCATTCAGTGTATTTCAAATGTATGATGAATCTTCTCTAGAATAAATATTTAATAGACATATTTAATACTTTAACGTCACGAATTATTATAGATAAATCAGTAAATGACTATTTGGTGTATTTCGAAGAACATTATGGTATCAATAAATTGTCACTGACAGTTTAATCCAAATGTAAGATTCCACAGAAAATTCCACATCGAACGAATCATTTTTTGGACGCGACGTCACGGAGTTTCATGAAATTGAAGTATGGCGTAGTCGATACGAAGAATATGTCTGGGTTTAAGTCATCAGTTTGTACCATTCGTGTTTTTCAAAAATTTCCGTATGACGCAATTTGCTGTTTGCAATCGCTATCATAAAAATGGATTGCAAAATTTTGGTTTTATCTTCCGCACTGTTGGTATTTCAAAACTCGTTGTCTTTTATTGCATATGCAAACGATTGGATCAGAATGAATTTTTGTTTTACCACGAATATTATTCTCTCTCATTCTAACTTTTTTGCATTACAAAAGAGAATATGAAAATGTTTTACAATTTCCGAATGGAACCAACGAATTGAAAAGTTATTAGAAATATTTTCTTCGTGTACTGCATCGTCAAGATGCATAATGACATCATAATGGCACCAGTGTTAATAATAGAATTACATGATGAAGTCTAAGTGACTTATATCTGATATTTTTTCTTTCACACTTATTGAAATCATCAAAATGTTATATAACGAGACATTTTTGTAGAATGTACAGTATTTCATCGATAACTGTCTACAACACGGGGCCAGCCAGCGACAGTTATCGTCCAGGTATATTATTCTTTGACTTTTGCCGCACGTAGAAAAGTAATTTTTAATATTTATTTACAAAGTATTAAAGTTTGAAAGCTACAAATGTGGACAATAAATGTATATTTCGTACGATGACTATAATTATTTAATTTTACATACACAAAAATAAAAATGGTAGAACTACTGATATATAAATATTGCTTTACATTATCGCTGTAAGGCAATACTCATTTATCAATAGTTCTAGCATTTTTACTTTTGTATATGTAAAATTAAATAATTATAGTCATCGTACGAAAAATACATTTATTGTCCATATGCACATTTGTAGTTTGCAAACTTTAATACTTCGTAAATAAATATTAAGAATTTAGGGCTACTTGTGGACAACTTCTTTAATAAGTCTACATTTATTTATATAATTATCTGATTGTATAAATATTTGCAATTATTTGCAATATAATACTTCATAAACTATTTTACAAAAAGAATAAGATGTCAACACAGTTAGACTTTTCTTTAAAAATTGTTTATTTTAATGTAAACCCAAAGAATTTAACGTAGCTAGACTTTAATTTAAAATTTGATTATTTTAATGTAAACCTGTCAATTTATTGAAGTGGCTTTAATCATTTGATTACCTACAGTTGAGACAAAACCGTCCTCACCATAGCGCCCACTGTTCCCCACCATCATCCGCCGTTACCGTAGAGGAAGCAAGTGCTTCGCCCGTCGCGAACAGTGCGCATGCCTCGCGGAGGAAGGAGAGAGATTGGTGGGAGAAGCATTCGTTTGAGGGGCACCTACCGTGCCCATCACGGACCTTCAGTAATTTGCTTATTCTCGCATAACAATATTCTTATTTTTAAGAATGGATGAAAGCACTGCTATTTTTGTTGCAATCAGAAATTTCAGTAACAGCATCTATTTCTCTAAGTGTGCTTGCTACATAAATTTGAATATGTTTCTCTTCGAAACAAATTGATGATGTTGCTATTTGAAAAAAAAACATGGTGCGTAAGAAATGAATTATATATAGACACGAATGAGCTGCGAGGATAAGTAAATTGCAAGATGAAATAAACTGGTACCGAGGTTGGATACGAAAGTTCTAAGTCTAACAGAATTTTCGGTTACGGAATGTAACCGGAAACGATGTGATCGCCATTTATCACCGTAGCACGTAGAACTCGGCTGAGATTTCGAAAGGGAATTTGTGAAAATGGTGTCGGGGCGAATCGAAGCGTCGAAAACGGGCTTTTGTCAAAGGCAGAGGTGACCAATGTCTGAATCCTTGATCTCGAACCTTTTATCCAGGTCCCACTTCGAAATGTCTTCCTGATGTATGATGGCGGCCTAAGTAGTCTTATCCATCAGCCATTTACTGACACGGTAAACCTCGCTTGACCCGAGCTCGAGAAGATGGAATCGTCGTTATTTGTTCTCACCGCAGGGTCTTGACGTGGGTCATTCACGACCTAAATCCGATTTTCGACGGGATTTTCGCTAATGTTCATGTTGCAGAGGTTACTGGCTTCTTGGATACCTCTACAATGCTTATATGGGACACCTGGCACCAACGGGATGGAGGTCACATTTTTCTCGTTGCGTGAACACCGAATTTGAATTTCAATTCTGTTCAAAAAATTCCTTGTGAAATTCTTATCCAAATTAGTGGAATTTACGAATGCATACAAGCCGTTTGCACTACTTTACAACAACAATTCACACATTTCATTATTTATAATAATAAGTAAAACTGCAGGATTTATAATTGAAGTAGCAGATAGCTAATTAAAACTATGAACGCATTTTTCTAGAAATGATGTTCCAAAAATTGAAAATATCTCATAGGTCATAGAATTTTAGTTTGTAAGATTTTATTGTCCAAAATTGTATGCTCTTTGAATATTAGTATATTCTTAGAGACTTAAAGACTGTTATTTAGTTATTTACGCAGCGGATTTTTCACATTTACACATTTTTATTTTTAATTTTTTATTACACGAGAAGTTCAAAGATGACATCGAAAATTACACATTTCAGTTCAAAGAACTGTCATTTTGTCAAAAATTAATTTTTTAAAAAATTGTGTTCGACAAATACTAACTTCATTTGTCTAGTTTAACGTAAAATTGAAAACTTTTGTATCAGTTAAATTCTTGCAGAAATATATTTGCTACGGCAATAACCAAATGTACAAGATACAACACAAAACTGCAGGACAGTGCTTTGTAAAAATGGCTGCCACATTCTTCTGATTAAAGATATTTAATTCAAATATTCAGTAAATACTACTTAAACAACATACAATAAAATTTATATCTTGATTCTTTAACGGAAAATAATTTTGCGTACAAAAAAAATGGTTGAATTTGCCCCTTTTTTCACAAACGCTGGAAGGTGCATGTAATTTCGTAAATTCATTTTTAATAATTTTAACTATTAACGACTTAGAGTCCATTACTTATGGAATGTTAGCAGATCCACGGTAATATTCGAATTCATAGGTACGATTTTCATATCTTTCTGTGATCATTTACCTATACGTATTACTGATGATTCGCTGAAGCTATTCGATAATCCTGCGTTATACATATAGATGCGTCTATAACATATATAACAGGTTTTCATATCGAAATCCGTTGGCACGAAATCCCAGTAGGTAATATGAAGTCATATGTTGAATTACGTTTTTTAGATTTTGCCGTGAAATTTAGGATTACATTTACGAGCCCGCGCGGATATTGAGTCACGCATTAGATATTGCTCTAAGGAATTCTCCAATTGCGGGGCAAATTGATTTTCTACAAGTGCAGTCTATTTGTTTCTCCCGCTTTCCACAATAATTTTTACTTAAGATAAAATACTGTTACGGATATAGCACGATTGGCACACCTGTTATATCGTTGTTGCCTGGACGACGCTATACAATATTTAATCGATAAGTGTCACAAAATTCTGAACAATAAATGTCCCAGAACTATCCCCACTCCTGCGGCGTATACCCAGTGTTGGGATATGGTCCAAGATTTCACGCGCATGCGCGGCGATTTCAGCCTCAGTAAAGTAAGATTCTCGATAAAATGGGGTACCTTGAGCACCCAGCAGAATTTTAAAAAATTGGTATGATTTTGATTCTGAAAAATGAATGTATAACATGTGTATTTGTGTATATTTTGTAACTCGTAGGACACGTCCTGAACTCTTTTTGTCCGGAACGGATTGTTTCGATACATTCCCGCCAATATAACTGTCTCAGGGCTCTACTACCTCTGTCATCATGATATAGATACATTACTGTTTTGGCCGCGCAGGCGCGTGAAATCTATACCCCGTAAGGGGCCGTGAAGCTCGAGAGACCGCGCTCGCCGAGAAGTATGACATCATTCGGGTCGGGTATATCGGTGAGACCACTACTAATCCAATGACAAAACTTTATTATTTTTTATTATTTTTTTATGGAACTTTAACCAACATATTCGTGGCATTTTTCTAATGAAAATTATACCAAATAAGATATAATTCTGATGGTATTTACTTGAGTAAGAAAAAAAATTTTCCTAGTTACAATTCACAAAATTTTTTCCGGAAAGCTTCCTCTCTACAATGACATTTTAAAAATTGATGTACGGTTTTTTTATCTCTTCTGCGGAAGAGAAATGGGAAGCTAGGTAGTTCGTAAAAAAAAGTATCTAATAAATAAAAAAAAGTAGTACGAAAAAAAAAATCGTATATCAAATTTTAGGGGATCGTTATAAAAAGTAAGCTTCAATCTTCATGTCTATAATAGACGCAGTAAGGACAAAAATTTTCGAAAGTTTTTAGTACTTTCAAGATATGTGTGTCTTCAATTTTGATCACGATATATTATACAAAAACATCTTGAAACGAAATGGATGGCATAGTTTAGAAAAATTAACAATAGATTGTGAAAGTAGAGGCTTCAAGTTTTAAAATGATTCCAAGTTCACTGTTGTGCGATTGTGTTTTACGAAAGTATAAATTATTATAAGTTAGCCAAAGGGTTAAGAAGCTCTAGAATCGGAATTTACTAGATTACAAAGCTGTAATAAATACTACATAAAACAGCTAAAAAGTTAACATTTATTAAATTGGAAATCTGTAATACGTACCAGAAAAAAATCTTTTAAAATCAGTTTTACTAGATTAAAAAGCTGCAATAAATACTAGGTAAAAAAACTGTAGGATCAAGATTCACTAAATTAGATAAGACATTCCAGACTTTATTTTCTTCGCAATCCATTTTATTCTTCGTTACGAGTATTATATGATCCGTTTATTTTGAAAGTGGCCTAGGTCCATTTGTCAATTATTTTCTGTTGACCGTATTAACGTGTACAACTTGAAGTTATCTGTCATAAACAACATTTGCTGTTAAGTATGTTCAGAGTATACATAATAATTTTTTACACATAAGTTTTCGCAGTTAGATCAATAATTAAAACTATTACTTTGAAAGTGGCCTAAGTCCAATCAATTATTGATAATGTCCGAATGTGCGGATTTTCAAATGTCCGAAGGCAGTGATGAAAGTAATTTTAATGAATTAGTATTTAACAAGTTAACCTCAGTTTTTTGACAGTTGCTTTAGTTGAATAATCAGTACGTTTAATTAATGTAGTGAAAAAAAATTCACGCAATACGCACTTACAATTGAATATAAAACTTAAAATATTAAATTATATAAATTATTACACTCGAGGGGAAGAATACAACAACAAGACCATTTAATTCAGAAAGTGAACACGAATTCGTTACTAATGATTGCAACAAAAAAAGTTCGAAAATATTGTATTGACGCCACTTTAGAAAAATATAAGAGGAATTACAACAGCGAAATACAAAGACATGATGGACTTACTACGATATATACCACCGATGCACCATGTCATCCCTCCCGCATACACAAAATGTAGATGAGCAGTAAATTCTTATGTAATTTATGTAGTTAGAAAATTTCCCGAATTGTATAAATTGTGTTTTTGAAGAGTTGTAAAGAAATATAAAATAAATTCAGTATTGTTTTTTCAATTTGAAGCATTTTAAATTATGTCGAATGGACTTGAGATCTTTCAAATTTTATAACGGATCTGGTTGTTAACTTTGAAAGTGACTAAACTCCATTTTTGGTAAGAAAAGATATTATTCACTTAATAATTGTTATTATTTTAATAATTGTTATTATTTAGATACACATAAGCAGTATGACACTGCTTATTAAATATCTCAATTTAAGCATAAATGGACTTAGGTCACTTTCAATATAGACGGCTCAAATATCGACGATTTTTTAAAAATCGAATACTTAATTTTCGAATATTTTCCTGAGCTTTCTGAGCCACTGTAAATTATTTAGAGTCTATTAATACGTTAGTTCGATGTATAAAATTATTATAAAAACGATAGTATGGTAATACTTTTTTAAAACAGCGGATATCGAATGCGACAGACATTATCAGACTATAATGTTCGATCAGAACGATTCTCCCGTTTCGTTTTCGAATGAAAGTGGAAACATATTCGACCGTGATAGGATTATACTTTAATAAACTTACATGACACTTATACATTCACGTTATTAGACCGTCAGCTCTCCTTGGAGTAATAGTTATAATGGCTTCCTATAAAATGGAATGGCTCCGCCAATCGAATAGTCATTTCACGGATCAAGTAGTCCCACACGTGATCCATATAAACGTAATCGAGTCATGTCTCCAATCCGCACCAAAAGAATCCGCACGCATTCAAGCAGCGAGAATGAATATCACGGTCGATTCTACTTGATACGATTTCACCGATGAAACGTTAATCAATTAATTAATTAATTGAGAACGATTTGACACCTGTAGAATCCATCGTCGTGAAATGATAATTTCCACGTTGGCACGTAAATTGGCGAACGCTTATTATATCTCGATTGCACATCCGATCGGTCGATAAGAAATGTTTAATTATCGGTCACCTAATTGCTCTAGTGTCGCAAAAACGAATTTTCTTATTTGAGTAAGTAAGCATTCCTTCCAATTTAACAGGAGAATAATCAATTCATGCATTTTTTAAATGTTGCGAATATTATAAGAAGACAGCGGATCTTTATGCAAAATAAAAACTTTCTACCTGAATAGCAACAAACTGAGGTGAAATAAAAATTTGTTTTCTTTCTTGATATGTTTAAGAAGTCGAAAATAATGTGACAGTATTTTTAAATTCTTCTATTGTTTTTACTGTTTTAAATTGCACCTACTCATTTTTCTTATAAATGCATAAAGTCCGCTGTCTAATTATAAGTTATAATTAGACTTTTTTTAATTAGATTGTTTGTAATTCAAGGTCACGCGAAGGTTATAGTATTTTTATAGATCGTTGGATTCGTCTTGACGAAAATATACAGTCTCGTTTAAAAACATCATCGATGACCTTAATGTCTCAAACAAAAAAATAAATAAAACCATTCTTCGTCTAGTACAATTGTTGAGACGTGATTATTGTATGGCCGGCTCGTATTTCGGTTTGGGTCTACGCTACGGTCGATTTGGAACAGTGCCATTGTCGAAGGGGTCCTCTAGCGTCTTCTGACGAATTTATTGTTTTATGACTCTGGTGCGGCTGGAAAGTATCAGCTGGCCATGGGAAAGTCAGCCTAGCCGTGCAACTCTCAATGGCACTTGACGTAGCGTAGGCCTACGCTTAGCGCCAAGGGGGGCCTGTGGCCCAAAGCCTAAATTATGGTTTCCGGCGAAATTGCAGGAAACCGAGTGTCGTCTGTTTAGCGACACTCGTTACGACGTATTTCGTCTGTGGGCGTTGCCCTTGTTTTGGGAGGTCATTTGTAGCCTCCCAAATATTATATCATTGGCTGGGACCCCCACTATTTTGTACTTTGTGGAGGTATTTTTCAAGCCCACGAGGTTACTTGTTTCTCACTCGTTAGTTGTAAGATCAGTCGTGATTTAAGAGTCGAAACTACCAGTCGTGATTTAAGAGTCGAAACTACCAGTCGTGAAATATCTGTCGCAGAATAAGAGTCGTGAAATATCTGTCGCTGTTATACCGTCTCTTTTATACCGTCTTTCACATTTTTTATTAAAGTTACTTAGTTATCCGAAACCCGATTATCTTATTACTTATTTACCTCTCTTTGAGGTGTGTATCTCAGCGGTTCACAAATTACTGTTTGAGCACTGACACGACACAAAAACAATATTTGTCCCTCTGAACCAAACAATTTTGTCCTCTAACCTGTCCCAGCTCTCAGGATCAGCCTGTATTACTAACTTACTTAGACTACACAAGGGACTTCGTAAATGTTCATGAAAGACACAGATAAAATACTGAAAAATTATTACCTTCACATTCCTCCTTTGCAATTACGACCGGTAGCAATTTTTCGAAAAAAATTATTTGCGCGTTACCCAGTAAATTAATTTACTTACTTTCAACATCTCGAAAAGCTAAACTCACTTGGACTAATTTTAAAAAACTTATTCGCTTCTAAAGGGTGTACGAATACTTTTTAACAGTGTATTATTCACACGTGGAAAGTATTCAGTTCCGTTGAAACAATTTCAGATCAATTGTGGAACATATTGAGACAGTAAAAAAATCAGATATCTAAGATTCGGATAATCGAGGGTTTACCATATAGAAGAAAATGATTTCTCCATTGCGTAGAGATATTTAATCCAAAGTGTTCCGTGTCATATTTACGAGATACCACGAAGGGTAAATGAAATCACGATAACGGTCGACGAATTTCATCTTATCCGGGCCCGTTAGGTCCATTATGGCAGCGCTTGTCGTTCGTCGTACGTATTTTCTGGAAGCCTCTTTACGACCTTTTCGGCGTGTTTACGGTGGTATCAACGACACCAGCCATTGCCCGGCAACGCCATCGCAGATTAAGTTGCTCTGTGTTCCCATCATTTTTCTCTATTAGCCGAAGATTTACGAGGGCGTTCGGAATACAGTGGCCCGCAATACGACGTGGAACCGGAACCGTGTAATTAGACTTTCACCCGTAACAGGTGCATTAAAACACTTGCAACGCGGAAAACGCCCCCACGAATTATGCTCGAAAACGTATACCGGTCTAACTGAATAATTAACTCGCCGGTGCGCGTCGTTAGGCTACCTTTTTGCTGGACATGCTCAAAAATATCTTTTATTAATGCGCAATAATTGCTTCGGTTGTTCAAGGTTCTGCGAAAAATCATTTAACGCATTACCCACCGGCGATTAGTTCATAATATCTAAGAGTTTATAGTCCATCACTAAATAAGTCACGTCTACGAACGTTATTTAATAATTTCGTGTGAGATTATAATGAAAAAGAAGATTTCTAAGTTCCGTTTTGGTACAGCACAATTATTGAATATCTTATTACAGTATTTCATCGTTCATCGTCGTGAAATTCTGAACGATAATTGTCGCAAAACAATCCCTCCTTCCGCGGGGTATAGACCGTGAGTGGCCGTGAACCTCGAGAGTCCTCGGTCACCGAGAAGTGTAACATAATACGGGTGATCATCTGAACGTTAATTGTCGCCGGCTGGACCCGTGGTGGCGACGATTATCGATGAAATACTGTAATATGCTTTCCAATGTTTGAGTTGTATGTAACAGGAGCTCAATAATTCTCTTTGTAATATGTCAGGATCACAAAAATAACTATAGGCCGTATAGATTTCAAATGTGCTCTTTCCTCTACTGTGGCTTCGGCGGGACTGACTCCCGAAAAACTCTCCTTCCTTCTCAACGGCGCGGCGACTCCGCGGCGCCTTCTTGTAAACACACAATGTAACTCGCGTAAATTAAATAATAATTTCAGAAGAAGCTAGTAAATTGCTATGTCAGCAATTATTAAGCTTTAATTATTTCTGCATCAACCTAATAGATTACGTTCATTGAATATTCTCGGAGATTGTGACATTGCCATTCGAAACTTACGAGAACTATCATCTCGGCCTGGAGGGTCACGGGAAAATGCCGCAAACATCGTCCAGGGTGAATAAAGGGAAAAAGAAGGGGTCCGCAGTTTATTCAACAGCGATGATGCAAGCATGTTCGTTTGACCCCTAAATTGTACGGTTATGTCGTCGCCTATAGTCCACAGAGTTGCGCACTTTCCGCAATTTTCTGCTCGGTGGCGACGGTGAAATCGTTGGCTCGTCGTGGGCGGGGGCGGTCTCTCTCAAAAGTCCACTTTCGGTCGGTCTCTCCGTGCAAGGGGCCGGCTTCTGGATGAAGAGATGCTCGCTCTAGGGTAAAGAAGTAAAAAACGAGCCGTGCCAAACTCCTGCCTCTTTATTATACCATTTGGATTCGGCCCGAAGTTCATTTCGCATGATAATGGGGACATTTTGTGTCACTAAAGCGATATTATCGGCGCTGGCCCGTCCCTCTCTGTTGGAAACGCTCCAAAACCGGTCAGGATGAGTGTCGTCCGATGAAATTACCTTCGTAACGCATAATACCGCCGCAGAAACATTACCGGGACACGATTCACTTGACTCGCGAGCCCGCAAAAAGTATGAACATGGTTTTCATTGCATCAATTAATCCCACGGGGCTGAAAACCTTGCTCCTCGAGGCCGTCGACTTGGAAATCGAATGTTCACTATGAACTCGGTGTACTATTATAACTAGACTGCGGATCTTATGCAGAATAAAAATTGTCTGCATCACTTACAAGAAAGTGGAGTCACGTGGAAATTGATTTCTCCTCTTAATCATTCGAATACATTGTAGATAATGCAGTAATGTTAAATGCATATTGCGTTTTTTATTTAATTATTGGTTTTTAATGCCATATACATCATAGCTTTTTTATTCATCATTGAGCACTCTTCCGGGCTATTCTTTCTTTTGGAGGACCAGATGTCTTTAACTTTCTTGAACTCTTTTTTAACTTTTTTTTATGTAATCCTGTAGATATCGATAAGAACATTACGAAAATGTAAGTATTACTGTTAGGAATTTACTGGTTTATAAGTTATACGTGTGTAATCATGAGCAATTTTAGTTTAAGCGTTTTTGACAGGTTAGAGCGTCGCCATATTGGATATTCGTAGGGTGGTAGAAGTAAGACTGTTGAGCGCATGCGCTGGATAAATGGTGGGTGTTCAGTGCATCGGCCAAGTAGTACTGAGTGCAGGCGCTAGATGGCAATTCACTGGTTTAGAAGTTATACGCGCGTAAACATAAGCAATTTCAAGTGTTTTTCACAAATTAAAGTGTCGTAACATTAGTACATTCGCTGGGTGGTAGGATCTCAAAAAGAAGGTCTAGTCCAAGTTGGTTTGGGGTTAGGCCGATTTCTCCTCTTAATCATTCGAATACATTGTAGATAATGCAGTAATGTTAAATGCATATTGCGTTTTTTATTTAATTATTGGTTTTTAATGCCATATACATCATAGCTTTTTTATTCATCATTGAGCACTCTTCCGGGCTATTCTTTCTTTTGGAGGACCAGATGTCTTTAACTTTCTTGAACTCTTTTTTAACTTTTTTTTATGTAATCCTGTAGATATCGATAAGAACATTACGAAAATGTAAGTATTACTGTTAGGAATTTACTGGTTTATAAGTTATACGTGTGTAATCATGAGCAATTTTAGTTTAAGCGTTTTTGACAGGTTAGAGCGTCGCCATATTGGATATTCGTAGGGTGGTAGAGGTAAGACTGTTGAGCGCATGCGCTGGATAAATGGTGGGTGTTCAGTGCATCGGCCAAGTAGTACTGAGTGCAGGCGCTAGATGGCAATTCACTGGTTTAGAAGTTATACGCGCGTAAACATAAGCAATTTCAAGTGTTTTTCACAAATTAAAGTGTCGTAACATTAGTACATTCGCTGGGTGGTAGGATCTCAAAAAGAAGGTCTAGTCCAAGTTGGTTTGGGGTTAGGCTGTCGTGTGAGCGGTGAGGGCCGGCCTGGCCACGCTTACAATGTTCGTATTGGGTTCGCCCGCATTGTTTTACAACCTGCTAGCAGCTGCCCAGTTTCGCATAGAGTTCGTCTGCACGTCGCTCCCAGTCACCCCCAATTTTGTATTGGGTTCGTCCACGCAAATTATACCCTCCTAGTGGCTCCCCAATTTCGCATTGGGTTCGTCCGCGCTGTTTTACAGCCTGCTAGCAGCTCCCCAGTTTCGCATAGAGTTCGTCTGCACGTCGCTCCCAGTCACCCCCAATTTTGTATTGGGTTCGTCCACGCAAATTATACCCTCCTAGTGGCTCCCCAATTTCGTATTGGGTTCGCCCGCGCTGTTTTACAACCTGCTAGCAGCTGCCCAGTTTCGCATAGAGTTCGTCTGCACGTCGCTCCCAGTGACCCCCAATTTTGTATTGGGTTCGTCCACGCAAATTATACCCTCTTAACGACTCCCCAATTTCGCATTGGGTTCGCCCACGCTGTTTTACAGCCTGCTAACAGCTCCCCAGTTTCGCATAGGGTTCGTCTGCACGTCGCTCCCAGTGACCCCCAATTTTGTATTGGGTTCGTCCACACAAATTATACCCTCTTAACGACTCCCCAATTTCGCATTGGGTTCGCCCACGCTGTTTTACAGCCTGCTAACAGCTCCCCAGTTTCGCATAGGGTTCGTCTGCACGTCGCTCCCAGTGACCCCCAATTTCGTATTGGGTTCGTCCACGCAAATTATACCCTCCTAGTGCCTCCCCAATTTCGCATTGGGCTCGCCCGCGCTGTTTTACAACCTGCTAGCAGCTCCCCAGTTTCGCATAGGGTTCGTCTGCACGTCGCTCCCAGTGACCCCCCAATTTCGTATTGTGTTCGTACCCAAAGTTTCAACCTCCTGAATCCACCGCTGGAGGCTACCAGATTTCGCGCCAGGTTCATCTTCGCCATCTATAATCCTTGGTTCTGCGCAATATGTCCTAGAATTGTCTCAGAAAAAATTGGCAACCCTACTCGTAACACCATATTATAATACAATTCTCTTTCGAGTAACATCACTTCTTTTTCTATTTTACAATATTACGAAAATCGATTTGTAATGGCCGTCAAGTTGTTTCTGTAATTGGAATGGGTGGTTTCGGTTGGGTGAGTGATGCCAGATCGGTTAAATCGAGGGGAATACAGTTTACCACCTCTCTGATGACCAGAGTAATATGTCACGCGTTGCGCGGCACGTCACGTGACCAGTCTACGGTCTTAGTGGGGGACGTTCGAGTGTGCTCAGGTAGTGGAAGGGGAAAAGGAGGAGAATAGACCTTCTCTTTTTCCTTAACTAACAATTGTATATTTCATATAACATATAATATACTGAGGCGGGTGTGATCGCTTTCGGAAATAAATGGAGACACGTGTTAGCAGAACTTGCTTTATTGCTGAGAGACGGTCGGTATAACCCGCGTAGCTCGCGACGACCGCTCTCGACGAATTCTCTTACCGAACTAGCTTACAAACTAAACGTTCGCTCGCAGATGCATTCCAACGGAAAATCATTCTTTCTCATTCTCACAGATCGCTTTCACTCTAAACTAAAACCAAACGCAGTCACCCTACGAGATACTCGACCCAATCGTTCAAACATCCACTCGACGCTATCGCACAGCACGCAGCCCGGTCCATTCATTCGACACTTTTTCGACTTAACGTAAACGCATGGCGGAGACGTGGCGCCAGCTTGTCGCCGCCACAATACTTTCGCACCTAACCATACCATACTTGGCCAACCTCAATCTTATTACCCTAACGATACCAACATTATAAAATATAATAAAAATAACCCTACAATTTCATCCCACTGTGTTCCGTGCACTTGTTTTTTCCTGTATTATTCTTTCAAAAGTTCAAAATTCTTAAAAATGTTGGTGACGCTATATAGTAACGCACCGCGGAGCATATTTTAGGATTGTCTGGAAGCTAATTTCCGAAACCCACAACCAGCATCGAGTCGTGTAAGCCGGTGAGAGAACGGTTATTCCGATCTTCCTGGCCAGAGAAGTCGACGCGACGGTCTGGCAAAGAAAGCGGCACGTTAAAGACTCGACCATCAATCAAGATTTAACAGACTAAGTAGGCACGTCCTTGAACTTTGAACGTCTGGTTGCCAGGTTCCTTGGCACGGGGAAGTAGGTGGTCTGGCTCCTGGCGTTGTTCTTGTCCGATCGATCGGATACCGTGGAAAACGAGACTTACGGTGTCGCTGGTAATCCTTCGCAAATCCTGAATGCATGATATGTACATGTCTCACGTAAACGGCGTCCATCTTGATTCGCGCCGCGAATTTTTACGAAAAACCGGATCTCGTAATCCGAAAATACACGACACATCAGCTGCGCGAACCCGGGGCTAGAATATTTAAGAGGATCCTCGTAAAACGATAACGCCGACGAATGTAAAAAGGTAAATCGCGATATACATAGTTCTTCATAGTCGTGTGTCTCCGTCGCTACGCACAGTCGCTCGTTTCTATAAAATAAGTGGAATTAATTCAAGAATTTTCATGTCACGAAATAGATTAAAACTTGGTCTTTTCGTAAAATAACACTTGATTCAGATAGACTGTCACTGATCGACGTTTAAATAATTTAAGAGTAAAAATTAGACATCTCAATTAAAATTGATGGTAGGATCTAGAGGACCGGCTTTGTCCTTCAAAGTACAGTTTAAATCTAGTATTGTAATTAAGTTACCGTTCTATTATGCGAACTCTCACGTTCTACTGTAGCAGAAAGTCTCGTTCAATATCAGGTGAACTTGATCTCGGGGATGGTGTTCGTCGACAGGGGTGGCAGAGACCAGCGAACAATCTTTTATTAACTTGATGGCGGGCGCAAGGAGGAGGGAGAGGCAGCGCGGCTGAAACAAAGCGAGGCGATAATAAGGACGAAAGACATGGCAAGGGTGGAGGACGGCGTCGGCTCTCGCCGGCTACATTGTTGTTGGTTAAGCCGGGAGATAGTCGTGATTTAGAACTTGGACGTAGGACAGTCGGGCGGGAGGTTGGGGGGCGGTGGCGGAGAAGCCAAAAGGGGGTTTCTCCTGGTAGAGAGGTAGGACACCGGTGTAGCAGAAACGGCCAGGACGAAACGGGTAAATGCGCGTTCCCGGCAGGAACAATGCTGAGAGTGGTATGTATATCCAGAGGCAGACAACCGGCCGACTGTTCAGCCAACCCGTGATATCCAAGCTGCCAACCGGCAATGGCAATGGGCCATGGGGATACCTCGTAATTGCCGGCTGGTCCTCAAGTGGCAACGACGGCGGTCAATTTCATACCCCACCCCCCGCACACGCCGACGCACCTCTCGCCCCTGGAACCGCGACACCGCAGAGACCCCTTTTGCGCTCTCGGGCATAGAGTACCAGGATTTGCCGGGGATTACGCTGGACACGGGGGTACGTCGAATTTCGGGGACACTACCATCGAGTGATCGAAGAAACCCAGGACACTGGGGGTTTACCGACCGGCTAGTTTTCTTCCGCTTCCGGTCCACCCGCGCCGAATACATTAGCTGCCGTCGAATCCTTCGTGTCCAGATTCGACAAGCCGGCTTAACCCTCAACCTTTTGTACTCCGAAATTTTGTGCAACTTTGTTCTTGTTGGTAATATGTAGAAAAGCCAATCTATTCGTGGAGGTGTTTCTTGCGGACTCATTAGTATATTTTGGGTGGGTGTAATTTCAAACAATAAAATGATTTCAAGAATTTAAGAGAGTATATTTAAGAGAGTATTTCTTGCAACTTAATGGAACCACAATAGGAAGAAATAATGCATTTACAACTAGAACAAGTTAGTGTAATTGAAAACGGTAGAAACGTTGACAGTTTAGTCGTTTATAGCAATCTCTTGATTTTTTTGTGCTCAAAAATTTGAGAATATTCTTGAAGTATGAAGAAGAGTGTTGAGCGAAATACTATGATAAAAAATCATAAAAGTAATAAATAAGCATTAGGTTTCAGATTGCAGTACCTTTTACTTTAGTCTTTAATAATTTACAACAAGCTCAGTATTTATTCTTCCTTTATACAAAAATTTGAAAGTATTCCTGAAGTATAAATAAAAGTTTAGAAAACAATCCTGTAACGAAATGTTTTGCACTTTCGTTGTAAAAAAATCGCAAGTTTAATGAAGAATTCCAGACATCAGACTATAATACCGTTTATTTTACACGTTAATGAGTTACGGGAAACTAAATTTTTATTTTCTTCTTGTCTAAAAATTTTGTAAATATTCTCAAAACCGCAACAGAAAATGCCGACAATAGTCTATTAACACAAAGATCTTCCTGTGCTAGAATACTCTTTAAATGAAAAGTCACTTACGGGGGTTTCGGAACTACAGCAGATAAGGGACGCTTTCGCGCGAAGAAGTCTGAATGGCGGCCAGATATCGTAGGGCTCCACCGACGCAATGTTTTAAATGGAAATGGAGCTGAAACATCCATGCTCCGAATATGGGACACCCGAATAAAAGTACAAGTTCGCCCATAGCGAGCACGCTGCTCCGCAATGTCCCGAAGGTGTCGCGAATTAGAGCAACGCCCGTAAGACTTCGCAGAAATGAATAGTGAATATGGCATAGCGGCGTCTAATAACGAAGCGAGAGTTCGATTTAATGAAATTTACGGTGGGCTCATGAACGCATTTCTACCGTTCGAACGAAAGCCTTATCGTTCTTAATGAATTTTTCTGCAATTAAACTCTCGCCTCGCTCTTTTCCTTTTCCATTTCGTAATTCCCGGAATCGCTTTCAATCGCTTCCGGTAATTCTGCGATCTCGCGTACCGTTTGACACGCCTCGCTAAGTACTTTCATAAATTTTACGTTCCCTTATAAGTAATACTGTTTCGCAATCCGCTGCAATCTTACTGATATTTTTGTACGCGAACATTCGACGGTGAAATTAACGTGATATTGCAATTTCGATGAGCTGGATGCTCTGGTATAGATTTAATTTTGTAGAAGCGACGCAATTTTAAAACGTGATGCACGTTGGCCGTTACTGCACTGTTTTTCCGCGTTTATAAGGTAAATGAGTAGATTAAATTTTTAAAGAATGTATAAAAATCAAATCGATTAATACTTGGAGGATGACTGTCGATATATTGACCCTTTGCACTTGAAGCTATTTCAACTAGGAAACCAAATATTTCTTCTAACCTAAAATATTTCCATCGTACATAAGTTTTTTTCATTATGTGCGTACGAAACTGATATAGTACCTCATACAATATTTAAATGATTAGTAATTTATTACATATGAACAAATTTAGTCATGTAAGCAATATTCTGAGTAATGGTGTGGCAATTTGTAGTGGCGCCTCAGAGTCGCCATTCGAGTGCTAAGGGTTAACGAAATCAGAACTGTGTATCCAACTCTCAACTTGAAAATGAATTAACTTAATTTCGTATACAATGAATGGACAGTATGCATGCTTCTAATTTTTTCAGTAGTTAAGTCTTTGATAAATAATATACAGTATCTAAAAGAAGTATTGGCACACCCTTTAAGAAGGAATAAGTTTTTAAAAATTTGATCATATGACCTGAATTTTTTTTAAATATTAGAAGAATTAATTTACCAAAGAATATGCGAAGAAATGGTTTAAAAACTGTTGTGGGGCGCAATTTTTTCCTCGCTTTTTTTCATCAAATATATCACGGTGCAGAGAGAGCTTTCAGACGATTATAGTAAATTTTTTGTCAACATTCTTTCGCAAGAGGTTCCAAGGTCACTTTGAATTTTTTGAAAATGAACCTATAATATTTTTACACGTATCTTTTAGTTGATATTAAGACGAATTCGGTAATTATCATAAAATTTGTTTTCTTCGGTGACATAGGTGTAATTTATAAAACTTTAAAGACATTGGAAGAATTTAGAAATATTGTTATATTGTTTTCAAGCTATGAAACATATTATCAAAAGAGAATAAATTTCAATCAGTTTGTTGCAATTCAGGTAGAAAATTTTTATTTTGCATGAAGTTCCGGTCTCTAGTTATACTGATGAGACATGTATCTACAAGGTGCGGCCGAATAACATGTAGAAACGGGCAGAGGATGATTCTACATGTGAAAATAAATTGAAAAAAAGGAAAAACGTTTTACCGTTGGGCGCCTCGTTTTCGAGAAAATCGAGTTTGAAAATGCATCGTATACGCGTGCTATTAGATAGGAATCATCTGACGCGTCTGATCACGACCAACCAATTCTACTTCCTGCATATACTGACGCACGCGGACCCAACCGATCTTGAAACTCAATTTTCCCGAAAACGAGCGAAAAATGTTATACCAGTTTTTTTTTCATTTTTACATGTTGAATCACATCCTTCCCTCTTGTACATGTTATTCAGTCGTACCTTGTATATTGCGAACTTCAAACATGTCGAAAACCACGAACAATATACAAAACTGTTTTAGATCAAAATTCCATGATGTTTGTCTACGTTACGATCATTTATAATCAATGTTTCATAAAAATAAAAATATCAATCCTCACGAGTTTTAAAATCCTTATTGAAATTCGTCATTAAAAATTAAACAAGGATTAAATAGCGAAAAATTGTTTTCACATTTCTCCAAATTTGTTATCAAACCTACCACAGTCAAAATGACCGGTTGCTTGTTTTGCAATTGCTGAAATTATAAAGATGTCTTCATGGAAAATTGTTGAAGAGATTCCTTTTTTTTTTTTTATTAAAGCACCTTGAATCTCATTTGAGATTTATTTTATGTTGAACTATACACTTCCATGAAAATGGCCTCGGAATCGGTATAAATTAAATCTTGTCATTTTTAGAAAGAAGTATTCAATTTGAATAATTGCTTAGGTTTAGTGTTAAAAATTGGAGGAATTTGAAAACAGTTTTCGAAGTCTCCAGAATGGTCTAAAAGACCGTACGGTTAGTGCAATGTGACGCGTTATTGAACTTTGATCTGTGATATCTCAGAAACTAATTTTCAATTCAACTTGAAAATTGACTTCGATTCATGTCTCAACATAAATTATCATTTGGCACGAAAATTTGAGCTAAATTGGCGCGCCGAAATGGGCGGGAAACCCCCCAATTTCCGGGTCGCTCTTCTCATTGTGAGAAACTCGAATGCTAAATTCGTTTGAAAAATTCGAATTCCCGCGGGGAAAGTCCTTCTCCCGCGAAATTCTACGTTCCCCGGAAACGCTTCGGTTTCAACAAATTCCCATTAACACCGATTCCCTTTGTCTCGGGGTGCTTTCCTTTTTCATTTTTTTTTTCGTGTGTCTGTGTTCGCCAGCGACCCAGTTTCACGGAGTTTCAGACGCTTGATGTAAATTACGACTATCCCAGCGACAATTCCGCCGGTCTATTCGGGAACGCAGCATCGGGCCGAGAGCTTACTATCTTTTTATACGTTTGACCTGGATCCGCGGCGTTGAAACCAAAAATTTTCGCCATTTTCTCTGCATTCCATTCGTGGATGCCGTGTCGCGCCCGATTCTACGTGTTTCCGCCGGAGCCCGATACTTTGGAATATCGCGAATGACAACACGAATTTTTCCCACCAGATCCGCGCCGTCTCCGTCCGATCTCTTTCGTTTCTCTTTTCTCTTTCTTCCTTCCTTTTTTCGCCCGACACCATCGTCGAAACGCCGCCATTTTTGTTCCGGGGGAATGCGCGAGAATGTTCCTGTTTACCGGCTCCTCCGTGATTTATGACTGTTTATTCGAACTCGGCCGGCGGCAGAGGTTTTGCAACCTCCGTTCCGACTCGCTGCAATCGCAAAAAGAACATGGTTGAATAAGCATTTTTTAACACGGCCGACTACAGAATGATCGCGCCCTTGTTCTCTCGCGGTTTCCACGAGCACGCCGTCCACTCGCGGAAAATATTGCACCCATTTTCTCTGAGCTCATAATGCGAAAGTTCTGAATACACTCGGGCACACCACAGACTGACAACAACCGTTCGATCCTACCTATGTGCATGCTCGAAATACGTTTCACCCGAATGCAAAGCCTCGATGGTTTCCTCGATTCGTATTCCCACGCTAATCCCCCCCCCCCTTGATTTCCATGACCAACATTTTTTTCATTGCATCATATGAGTCGTCTATTTTGAAAGTGACCTAAGTCCATTTATACTTAAATTGAGATATTTAAGAGTTTGCGTTTCAATAAAATTAAAAATTTTGACACCAATGTGTCATACTGCTTATGTGTATCTAAAAGAGTGAATGCGAATTCTTTTGGTGCGGATTGGAGACATGACTCGATTACGTTTATTATATGGATCACGTGTGGGACTACTTGATCCGTAAAATGACTATTCGATTGGCGGAGCCATTCCATTTTATAGGAAGCCATTATAACTATTACTCCAAGGAGAGCTGACGGTCTAATAACGTGAATGTATAAGTGTCATGTAAGTTTATTAAAGTATAATCCTATCACGGTCGAATATATTTCCACTTTTCATTCGAAAACGAAACGGGAGAATCGTTCTGATCGAACATTATAGTCTGATAATGTCTATCGCATTCCATATCCGCTGTTTTAAAAAAGCATTACCATACTATCGTTTTTATAATAATTTTATACATCGAACTAACGTATTAATAGACTCTAAATAATTTACAGTGGCTCAGAAAGCTCAGAAAAATATTCGAAAATTAAGTATTCGATTTTTAAAAAATCGTCGATATTTGAGCCGTCTATATTGAAAGTGACCTAAGTCCATTTATGCTTAAATTGAGATATTTAATAAGCAGTGTCATACTGCTTATGTGTAACTAAAAGAGTTAAATTTACAATTCCTATTAAAATAATAACAATTATTAAGTGAATAATATGTTTTCTTACCAAAAATGGAGTTAAGTCACTTTCAAAGTTAACAACCAGATCCGTTATAAAATTTGAAAGATCTCAAGTCCATTCGACATAATTTAAAATGCTTCAAATTGAAAAAAAACAATACTGAATTTATTTTATATTTCTTTACAACTCTTCAAAAACACAATTTATACAATTCGGGAAATTTTCTAACTACATAAATTACATAAGAATTTACTGCCCATCTACATTTTGTGTATGCGGGAGGCATGTCATGGTGCATCGGTGGTATATATCGTAGTAAGTTCATCATGTACTTGTACTTCGCTGTTGTAATTCGTCTTATATTTTCCTAAAGTGGCGTCAATACAATATTTTCGAATTTTTTTTGTTGAAATCATTAGTTACGAATTCGTGTTCACTTTCTGAATTAAATGGTCTTGTTGTTGTATTCTTCCCCACGAGTGTAATAATTTATATAATTTAATATTTTAAGTTTTATATTCAATTGTAAGTGTGTATTGCGTGAATTTTTTTTCACTGCATTAATTAAACGTACTGATTATTCAACCAATGCAACTGTCAAAAAACTGAGGTTAACTTGTTAAATACTAATTCATTAAAATTACCTTCATCACTGCCTTTGGATATTTGAAAATCCGCACTTTCGGGCATTATCAATAATTGATTGGACTTAGGCCACTTTCAAAGTAATGGTTTTAATTATTGAACTAACTGCGAAAACTTATGTGTCCAAAATTATCGTGTATACTCTGAACATACTTTACAACAAATGTTGTTTATGACAGATAACTTCAAGCTGTACACGTTAATACGGTCAACAGAAAATAATTGACAAATGGATTTAGGCCACTTTCAAAATAAACGGCTCATATAATACTCGTAACGAAGAATAAAATGGATTGCGAAGAAAATAAAGTCTGGAATGTCTTATCTAATTTAGTGAATCTTGATTCTACAGTTTTTTTTACCTAGTATTTATTGCAGCTTTTTAATCTAGTAAAACTGATTTTAAAAGATTTTTTTCTGGCACGTATTACAGATTTCCAATTTAATAAATGTTGACTTTTTAGCTGTTTTATGTAGTATTTATTACAGCTTTGTAATCTAGTAAATTCCGATTCTAGAGCTTCTTAACCCTTTGGCTACTGTTGCTTTTCAATCTAGTAGATATTGATTTTATATTTTTTTTATCTGGTACACAGATTTTACTGCGACATTAGCTAGCATTTATTACAGCTTTTTAATTTAGTAAATGTTAAGTTCACAGCTTGTTTAATTTAGTATTTATTACAGCTTTTTAACTAGTATCAATTACATCTTTTTAATTTAGTAAATATTGATTTTACAGCTTGTTCATTTAGTATTTAATACAACTTTTCAATCTAGAAAATATGGATTTTTCAGCTTTTCTATCCTGAATTTATTAAAGCTTTTCAATCTGGTGAATATTGATATTACAATCTTTTTATGCAGCATTTATTACAGCTTATTGATCTATTAAATATTATAATAAATACTCTAATCATCATAAACAAATGATTCTTTCAATTTTTAAAAAACCAACCCACGAGACTGAAAATTACGCGTCGATGATCTTCTAATTTTTTTAATCTCTCTACTGTTTGAAATTTCTTTCGTTTATTTTTGTCAGATATGCTTAAAATCTACAGTCTAATAACGTAATTTTTAAGTTCTAGTACTTCCACAATGAATCCTCTGATCAACTAAAGAAATTATTCTAAAATTATAATCCCGCAAACAAAACAGTTTCCGAAAGTCTAAAATTGCATAAACATCCGCTGTCTAATAATAACCGAAAGATATATGCGTTATCTCATAGACCGTCTGAAATCGGCGTGTGCGAATGTCAATGCCCCGCTAAATGGATCTTCGTCTGATTGTGAGTAATGAGGTAAACATTCCTGACTGGAGGAATAGAGGATGATTCGCTGGCACCATCATGCGAAATCCGATTCGTTTGGCGATACTGTGATAGGGGCGTGCATCAAGAATGGCTATAGATGTGTCTAGGTACAGCAGGAACGTCCAGCTTCCATCAGTTACTAATTGACAGCACATATCTTCAGGTGGACAGGACATACAAGCTGAATTTCAGACTGGCACGCATGCAAAGCAAGCAGAGGTATGCATCGGACCAAAACACGTACCACTCTGTACACGGATAATCTTTACGACAATTAACGGGCGTTACAATGCAATTGCCGGCAGACAATGAACGTCGCGTTCGAACCACGAACAAAGACTGCGTACTATTCTGGGAAATTGTTACTTCCAAAAATTAAATATAATGTTTAACACGTGCTCGTCACTAGGCATCAGACTTGAGCATTATCGAAATAAATTATTTGGAAAATAATCCCTAAGGTAATTATCCCGTTAGGGTAAATGTCATTTAAAATAATCGTGTATTATTTTAATTGAACAACCAAATAATTCTTTGCAAATCATTTCATTACTTAAAATTTTTCATTTTATCTATTATTTCATCAAATAATTCGTGCTCTCCAAAAATTTTTTCATTTCGTGTACTAAAGAACAATTTTAAAAGCGAATGCTGCTAAACTACAAGAATTAACATATACAGATTTAATAATTAATTTAATTACTTTCAATTACTTCAATAACCTCTTCTTCGGATGAAATTATTTGTCATTTTATTTGAGCAATATAATGAAATTCATTCAGTACTCTTTCGAACCACAATATCAAATATTACCCATCATGATAAAAAACTCAAGGTGACCTTCATATTATGATAAAAAGACGGACTACGAAGAAACTAATTATTAGATTGTATGCCCCGCTTGTTATCAAACAATTTTCGTTTGAAAATTTTATTTATATGCATTAAGACGATTTCGATAAACATCATAACAATTTTTTTTGGAATAACTCAGGCGCAATTAATAACAATAAAAACATTAGATGACATGAAAAATACAGTTTGATGTAATATCACAAGATTCACACGTTTCGCTCGTCCTTTGAACGAAAAGTTAATTATCCAGGGACAATAAATCCATTGAGTAAATTATGTCTTCAATGATCACAGTTACTATACTGATCGAATATTTTCTGACAAGAGGTTTTATAGGGGAATACAAGTGTCCCAGGTTTTTCGTACGAGATTCGGCGTTTTCGGGCGATATAACTATTCCTTTGGAAATGTCTGTTACCGTCCAAGGCGCACTTGTGATTTACGAGAAGAGGAATGCGTCCTGGACAGATAAAACGGGCTAATATAAATCACGAGAGCTTAAATTGGAGAATTAATTACCTCTGTAGTCGACATCCTCTAAGCGTGTTACAAGCTTCACGAAATAAATTCTTTTCCGCGGGAAAGGAAAGCTCGCCGACCGAAACAGATTGAAGTCGCAGTTGTCGCATCTTGATAGATTCGATTTACGTCACTTTGCGTGTAGATAAAGTTCCGCCGTTCTTGGGCTCTCTTTAGCTTTTGCTCTTCGAAACTCGACAAGATCGGATTATTAGTAGTAGTAGTAGTAGTATAACTTTATTGTTCCCTTTATGGTTACAATCGTTGTACAGCTTTTCCTTCAACCCTTCACCCCGCTCTTAACCTAACCTTAGTACTATCTTGTAGCATAACTTAAATCTAAACTTATACTAAACAGTAAGAGAGAGAGAGAGAGAGAGAGAGAGAGAGAGAGAGAGAGAGAGAGAGAGAGAAACATAATTACAAATGCCGCTATTTACAATATTTAAAATACTCCATTTACAGTACCATCCTCCCTTCCTACACCCCTCATCAATCCCCCCTTCCCTAACCGCGGACCTCCTCTTCCGGTCGCTCATCAACCTTCCCAATCCTTTCATTCATCCCCTCTCTCCACTCAAGATGGACGATATCGATGTCGATGGACGATTCTTTTCATAATAATTGTTAACTCTTCAGCTAACAAATACCTTTTATTAAACGACAAATTCTAAAATTGTGTATATTATCACCACTGTTTTATAATTGTGTAATCTGCACACGGTTGAATTGTTGGATAGATTACTCTTGGAAAAATCGCTTGAAATTAATGAAATATAAAAAATTATCGAACTGTAGAAAATTAGGATGAGTAAACGTTTATCTGTAGTTTTAATCGGGTTTCAATAATATTGTTTCCAGAATGGGTTAAAAAACTGAGCTTGTTGCAAACGATTAAAGGGTACGGTAGTATGAAGCGTGATATATTAGATTCATTTTGTAATTTCTCTACAACCAAAATATAAAACCTTTCCTAATTGGACTCTGATTAAAATTTTGATTAATATTTTAACATAGCCACAAATTTATCTGCACAAGAAAAATGAAACCTGAGCTTGTTGTAAACGACTCATGCATAACTACACACATTTTTATAGGGCTTTTTTAAATAAATTTTTACTTACATTTCAGGGATATTTTCAAATTTTTGTGCAGAGAAAAAAAAATGAAGATTAAGTGTTGTTGTTAAAGATTAAAGACTGAAGTAAAAGGCACTGTAATTTAAAACCGGTTACTTTTTTACTACTTTTGCAATTGTTTGCAACAAAACTACGAAACGTTTTATTACTGGTGTTCGCTCAACACTGTTATTCATATATCCAGAATATTCTCAAATTTTCAAGCGAAGGAAACATAAAAATTGAGCTTGTCCTAAGCTAGGGAGTTCCAATGTATCCCCCCTCCGAGAACTGTAAGGTCCCCACCATCGAACCTCCTCCCACTACTACGTACAGCCGTAGAGTTAGTGAGTGCTGCGCGCGCCGCGCGGCTCTCGTGGTGGAAGTTTCCCACTACTATACATTACAACGATGAAGTCTAAGAGTGGGAGAAGAACCTAAGCGGGGAAGGTGCCTCGAATAGCTCCGGAGATACTGGCTGGAACTGCTTTATAACAGGTTTTATGACATTGCTAACAAACACAGTGATTCTCTGAATAATTCTTTATTATATTTGATATCTATTATTAGAATATATTTTGATATGTATAATTGTTCCAATTCTTTCATAAACGTTATAGTTTAATACAATGATAGATTTAAGTATTTCTTATGAACAAATGAAATAAAAATTATTTAAATAAAATAACATGTAATATTGTCACAATACGGCGTGCTAAATTATTTGTTACGTTACTTGAACGATTTAATTAACTCCAGCAAACAATTATTTGAATTTCACGAAAAATAATGTTACTTTTACTCTGCCATTTATAAAATAAGAATAATGAATTGGTTGAAGTAATTTGAAATTGTTCAAAATGGAATTATAAAATCTGAAACCGCACAGTGGGATCCAAATATACATATATCTAACGGTGCAGGATTATAAACTAATTTTTTTTATTTCAATTCATCACTGAGATACACAAACTAGTTATTTATATTTCATTTCTTCCACAAAAATGATACGGACGACGGAAAACAAATTATGTTTATAGATTTGAATGAAAATATAGAGTCACTTTTCTTGTAATTGATACAGGCAATGCTAAATACTGGTTGGAAGTGTCTGTCCTAAGCAATTAAAATGTAGAGTGAGCGATATCCTAGTCTGAAACTTGGTTTTGCTTATTACACTTGTGATTTGTTTGCAACGAAACTGCAAGATATTTTAATATCGGACTTTCCTCGACAATTTTATTTATATCTCAAGAATATTCTGAAATTTTTAAGCAAATTATATACCAGAACCGAGCTTACAGTAAAGAATTATTTCCACAATTTCCAATCAAATCGGCAAACAAGAAGAAGTTTCTTTCGAGCTTCTTTAATGGCACAAATTTCGTGGGTAGTCACGGGACGGCAAATACAGCGACAACAAGCACACAGCGAAATCTAAGTCTCTGGTAGCAATGCAGCAACTCGGTTGGTCGGCGGCGGACGTACGCGTCTCTCAAAGCAACTAACAATAAGTTCGGTTGTGGAAACCGCCGGTTGTCCAATTTAGGAAATTTAGAGGTGTTCCTTTGAGACAGAGAAACGCCGTGTAGTAGAAGGCGGCAAAGGTCTGCTGATCGGAACTGATGCGGCAGGAAAAATGGAATCGTTTCCTCCCGATAACTGGCTCCTTTACGGTGCTCTACCGGAATCGGGAAAAACAGACCAGCTTGGTGTCCAATATTTCGTTCAGGATGATTTTAAGTCTCCTATATACCTTTAAAATCGTGCTGTGCATGCATTCACATCCTGGTTTCATGAAAACTGTTTTTCCTACACAGTACCAATTTTTCTCAATTAGTTTCAACCAAAAATACCTATACCCTTTCTCCAATTTGCTAAGCGACGCAGAAATATTACATAAAAATTCAAAAATAGAATCTGAGAGTAAATGTTTCAACCTTCAATATAAGCTAAATTAGATTATTGTACGATTGTTCTTCCCGAAGTTATAATAGAGTGACCTGTCCAGACAATGAACACCCTCCAGTGAATGAACTAAATTTTCCGTATTATATGATAAAGTAAGGTTTATCATACCCTTTCCACATTGAAATTTATACAGTTGCTTTACTATACACCTACAGATGACATGCAATTTTTATTCTGCTTAACATTCGTTTCGCATTTTACTTGTTTTATTACCAGTTGTCTCAACGACGTCCCATGCGTTCACGATGAGTATTTCTACGTGAAATCTACAATTTATATTTTAAGGTGCGTTCAATGAAATTATGCTAAATTCGTTTGTACAATATTAAAGTTTAGAAGTTCCTTTAACGGAAACTATTGCATGAGTAACGATTTCTATAAATTTATCGATTTGGTAAAGTGTTCATTCATTGGTCATTTGACATATTTTCACTAAACCCTATGTTACACTTTTAAAAAAGGTGTAACTATCTAAAAAAAGGTAAGAATTGTGTTCAGGGATGTATGAACTTAGTAATAAAACAGCTCACTTACGATAATATAATTCAGGAGATTAAATAACGATCATTTTAACAAACACGCAGCTTAAGTGTTCATTCACTGGACATGTCACCCTTGTGTGGGTGTCAAGCTTCCGGTGATGTATGGATGTTTGAATTTTCGAAAGTATCGATGGAGAAACCTATGCTCTTTCTCTCCCTTGTCACACGTTGCACAAATATTATCGCAAAACTAAATATAATGTCTGGAAGTCGAGATTTCAAGCTACAAATTTAGCTAAATTCGATTTTTGTCGGTTTCTGGCTCGACAAATGGTAACGTCACGCTTGCATCTGTCACCAAGCCAGAATCCGTCCGTTGTAACGGTGTTTCGATTGTTGCGTGTTTTTTGTTAATAACTCCTTAACAAAGCCGAGGCGGCCATTTTTGCAAATGAAAAAGTCACTTTGAATAACTTCAGGAACCGTCCATTTCAAGGATTTAGAATTTAGTACAGTATTTAATCGATAAGTGTCGCCACATTCTGAACAAGAAGTGTCGCAAAACAATCCCCACTTCCGCGACCTAAAATGGACGTAGTCAACGACCATTGCCTCGCTGAAAAAACCGGTTCTCGTCAGATCACCGAAGTAAAACAGCGTTGGGCGCGGCCAGTACTTGGATGGGTGATCGCTCGGGTATACGCCGGATGAAATAGGCTGAAAAATTAGGCGATTGTGAAAGTGATGACTGGAAAAAGGGAGAGTGGTAAAAATGGATTTGAAACCCTGAGGGAAACCAAATATCATTACCTAACCTAAAATGGACGTAAAATAGACGTGCTACCCGGGTATATACAGGGTGGGGCACTATAAACAGGTCACCTGAATAACTCGCTTTCTTTTGAAGATAGAAGAAAATGCATCAGACCATACTTACTTGATATCGAGGCGCTCGTAATCTGATGCCATTCATTCATTTATAGGTGGAGACGTCAAGGAGATATGAAGGTCAACTCTATTTGTTTAAATGGAACGGAATGGTCTTTTATTTACAGTCTGATAGTATGTTTCAAGACGAATACAATGAAATATTACGAAGGTCATTCAAGGTCACGCAAGGTCAACTGCAATAGAAAATAAAGTGTCTCAAAGCACTCTTCGAACACTACGATGACTTACATGTAACATGTTATTTACGTATTCACTGCTACTTCAAGTGTTCAAAATGACGACCTTGAACATGGAGACATAATCTAGAACGTTGCAATACTGATGATACTGCCTGACAAATTTCAGTTGTATCTATTACAGAGCAAGCTCCTTTTATACGTTCTTGCATATCAACTGTGGCTGTTGGTTTTTCGCGGTACACTTGTTCTTTCAATTTTCCTCACAAATGAAAATCTAGTGGTGTCAGGTCTGGGGAACCTGCAGGCCATTTATTACTTCCTGATCGACCAATCCAACGACCTTCAAATGTCCTGTTCAGTAATTCTGTAACATTTCGTGCTGAATGAGCAGGACATCCGTCTTGTTGGAACCACGTGGACTGTCGCATGTCCACTGAAATGTCCTCTAACAATTCTGGCAAAACGTCTTTTAAGATTCTCTCGTATTTATGACTATTTAGCGTGCCATCAATGAAATATGGACCAATTTCAAATTCAAGGTCGTCATCTTGAACACTTGAAGTAGCAGTGAATACGTAAATAACATGTTACATGTAAATCGTCGGAGTGTTCGAAGAGTGCTTTGAGTCACTTTATTTCCTATTGCTGTTGACCTTGCGTGACCTTGAATGACCTTCATAATAGGTCATTGTATTCGTCTTGAAACACACTATCAGAATGTAAATAAAAGATCATTCCGTTCCATTTAAAAAAATAGAGTTGACCTTCATATCTCCTTGACGTCTCCACCTATAAAAAAAATGAATGACATCAGATTACGAGCGCCTCGATATCAAGTAAGTTTGGTCTGATGTATTTTCTTCTATCTTCAAATAGAAGTTCTGTATATCTATGATTTCAATTCATATTTTCCTTTATTCATTGATAAAGTATTTATAATTTATTATGAGTTTCTTATTGCGCGGGAACACGGAAAATTTAATCATCGAAAAAATCGGAACCGTCTATAGGGAGCTTAACACGTTGAGGCATGTCTTGGACAACGTCTGCGGCGACGTGTAGATCCGAAAGGAACGCGTTCGCAGATTTTCTGCGTTGATCTGTGCCCCGAGTGCTCCCCGACTCTCAAACTACTTTCATTTCCCTTTGGGACGCGCCCGTAGGGAAACTCGCTCGCCTGTTATCTCATTTCCGATAACTGTTCAGTCGAAATTCTTCGAGGAGCCCCGTTCAAGATGAACGTCTCGAGCTGTTCGAAGCAGGCAGATTTTCCTTCAGAGTAGAACGGCTCGCCCTGATTCATGATAATACAGAATTTCATTTAATTCCGACAAACGGCTGCGGAAATATTGTATTAGATCGCGACGATCACACGGGTTTTCTCGAGTGAAAAGTCAAAGTTCTTTATTCGATCACCGGGTGTGCCTGAACACTCGGTCATTTTTGTCTCAATCTTGTTAATCTTTTTATTTTTCTGTTAGCTTCTCTTGTTGATGAAAAGGAGAATAATACAGAAATAAAAGAAACTACTTTGCTCAGTACAAAGATAACAGAATATTAATGAAACATTTTTATACGACGATTCATTCATGAGAAGAATTTTTTATTGTTTTTACAGAGGCTTTGATTTGCAGCGTTTTTTTTTTTAGGAAAATGGATTTTTAGCTTCTCGTCTGATACATCATGTGAAAACATCTTGTTAGGGGAAATTAATGATGGTCTGTTAACCCAGATTCTTCAATCTTTAAAATGAGTTCTTTCTCCAAATCAATTTGAGAACAGTTGTGGAAAGAAAAACATTATTTCCCAGCTTAAAAGGTCTGCTGCAGTACAAATACAGTCAAACCGTTTATAATAATTACAAATCCTTATGCAAGGTTCCATTAATACATTTCACAACAATCGTAACAAGAAAACGATTTATTTCACTGATTGAAAAGTCTATTGCAGTACAAATACACTCGAAATATTACTAACAATTACGAATCTGTATGCGAGTTCCCATATTTCCATTTCACAAGGATCAAACGAAAAAACAAAATCGATTTCTACGGTTAAAACATTAACCCTGTCGCCCAAACAATTTTACCGTTCTGCGACTCTGAATAATTTTTAACGCAGTTAATAATCCCAAAAAATATGAAACAAATTTTTACTGAACACAACAGGTTTCCCTTCATTTAATTCATACACCAAACTCCTCAGCAAACAATTTTGTTTCACAAAGAAAATTTATTCGACCCATCAAAAAGTATACTAAAAATAATCCCCGTCCGCTAAGGGTTAATACACCAGCGTTCAACGTGTTAACGTTCGTTCTCAGAGTCGCGAGCGTATATAAATCCGCAGTCTAGCGATTGTTTAATAAACCTAATGCAAAAGAATCCATTAGACCGTTAGAATGAGCCCAAATTGATTCCAGAACACGATTACTTGGAACGAAAGTGTCCAAAATTACTTGTTGCGTCTGAAATCGCCGGAATTAGTTGTCGGGTAATTAGTCCGGGCAATTGAGTTTCCGCGACGCGTTTAATTCGAATTTCCATTCGGCCGGAGTCATTTTTACCTAGTTTTCGCGCTCGGCGCTTATGGTTCGAGGGGAACACGGTGCTTTGCTAATGGGCAAAACCGCCGCGTTAGATCGCAGATATCGCGCGTGATGTCGGCCCTTTCCCGAAAATTGCGAACCGACGTTTTAATTTTAGATAAAAGTGAAATAACTCCCCGCGGACAGATAAACCTGTATGTCCCACAGGCCGGCACAACGCGAAAGCAATTGTCACATATGACTCTTCCCGTGTCCGTTTTTCGAATCTCCACTGATAGCGACCGGTATCGATCCTGCTATTTTTTAATATTTTATATTTTGAACGGACGCGCCGCGCAATAAATGCAAGGAGCGCAGGTTGTTTCGAATCGTTGAAGAGGGACGGAAATAAAGACTCGACTTCAAATAGAATATTGTATCGGTGCATTTATTGCAGTATGTGCCACCATTTTGTTGTACACAGCGTTCTCGATTTTCTAGAAATTTTATGATACTTAATAAATGAAGTTGTTCTTTTATTGTATTTTGAAAGGAAATGTTTTGGAAAATGCTGTAAGGGATGGGATCTAATTGTACCAAAGTAGTTTTCCGAAATAATTTTCATAGTTTCACAACGTTTTTGTGTGATATTGTAGTACTGTGTCAAAGTATAATTACAGTAGGATAAATTACGAGTAAAGCATTGTAGCAAAAATCGTTGAATGCGATTGAAAAGGGAAGTTCGATTTGCAATACGAGATTCAATCTGTCCATTTATTGCAGTATGTGCCACCATTTTGTTGTGCACAGCGTTCCCGATTTTCTAGAGATTTTATGAAATTGATGGACGACGTTGTTATTTTAGTGTAGTTTGTAAGGAAACGTTTAAGAAAATGCTGTAAGAGGAAGATTGTATTATAAATGACTAATTAAATAGTTTGAAGAAGAATAAATAATTGTAACGAAGTAGTTTTTTCGTAAAAAAACTAGTTATTGTAGGAAAAATTATGAGAAGAGGATTTTATTTGAAATCCTTGGATAGGATTAAAAACAACGATTCCACTTGAAATAGAATATTGCATCGGTGCATTTATTGCAATAATATTCTCCCTTTTCATTGTATACAGTGTTCATGATTCATACAATTTAAAATGTTGTTGATTTCGAATACAGCTTATGACAAAATGCTTAGAAAAATTATGTAATGGCAGGATTGTATTATGAATGAGTTATTATTAAACAAATTTAAGGAGAATTAGGAATTATTATAAAGCAGATTTTGCAACGGTGTTTCCATTCAATTTTACAGTATTTTTGAACAAACTTTGATTTTCGTATAATATTGTAATTGTATGTGAGAAGGGCGGGGGGGGGGGGGGGGGAGAAAAAATTATTACAGAAAAAATCACAAAATTGGATCGAAATCAATAAGCTAGTTAAAAATAGAATATTTTACGGGAGCATTTATTGCAAAATATTTTCCTCTTTTATTATTAGATTGCAGATTTTGTGCATTTATCACAAAAATGGGCGGATCTAATTTAAATCAGTAAAACCATTAAGACAATTTGTGATCGGCAATATGTTAGTTTCATTTCATAAAAATTGATAAAGCTAGAAAGGAATTTTTATATGGCTTCTGTGGCTTGTAACTGACGAAGACAATTTTTATTTTGCGTAAAGATCCGCAGTCTATTTATTATGTACTGACTTCTTAATTTTTCGTCAAATTTTAGTGTTCGTATTCGAATAATACGTTTTGTTTAACATTCTAGTACTGTGTCAGAGAAATATTGCGAGACACGGAATTTAATTAAAATCATTGAATACGGTGGAAAACAAAGGTTCCACTTGAAATAAAGTATTGTGTGGGAGCATTGATTGCAAAATATGCCACTCTTTTATTCTACAAAGCGTTCCTGATTGTTCAGTATATTTTCTATCATTTATAACATTCATAAACAGTCTTACTTTGTAGTGCACTTTACAAGAAAAAGTTCGAAAAAATAATGTAATGGTGATATTACGAATGATTTATTTAAAACATCGGTTAAAAATAAGCAATTATAGTAAAGAACCTGTTTTAATATAGTTTCCTTACTGGAACAATATTTTTGTACATATTATACACATATTATATTTTCCACGCGACATTGACATACTTGATAAACTATTGTGATTTATTAATGAGCGAGTATAAGTGAAAACGTTTACAGAACGGAACGAGAAGAAACAAAATAGTTCAGGACTGTAGTGAAAGGATAGGAACTGAAATCCAAGAAATGATTGTAGGTGTATTCATTTGTTCACTTTTCGCGTGCTACGGCTGACGTTCATTTTGCCCGAATATCTCGCGGTAACGGGTGAAAACCGTCATGAAGATCAGAGATATTGAGCTCGGCCTCGTTGGTTTGTGACACACAGGACGACGTTTTAATTTCAGATAAAAGCAAAATGCGACGCGACGATAAAACGCAACTTATAGTTCGGCCGCGATAAAACACCGACCGTAGTCTAGCGAAAATCACTTGCTCTAATTTTCAGCCATTTTTTCCGAGTCATTGATCCACGAGTGTCTGGAACCAAGTTCAATAAATTTTCATTCTTTACAAAACAGGCACTGCAGGAACAAGTTCTGCACTCGCAGATCCACTTACACCGGGAACAGAAACGAAAATTTGGTTCCTCTCTTACTTAAATGCTATGTTTAGTAAAAATGTATATTAAACACTGATCAAATAATTATTAAATCATTACTTGATTGTAGAATGAATGAATCGTCTAATAATATTTTTTAAATCATGAATTTTTCGAATTTAATCTGTTAATTTTAGGTGGTCGAATCAATCTCTACTATATCTGTTAATTTTAGGTGGTCGAATCAATCTCTACTATATCTGTTAATTTTAGGTATAAATGCACACTGTGTGCGTGTTAACCTTTGGTAAAACTATAGTATCATGATGAAATTATTGTCTATTAAATAATAAATAATAATGATAAACAAATAAAACTTTTTAATCATACGTGTGACGCATAAACGTTGTTTCCTTCGGTAGTTGTCACGTTGCATACAAAGTGTGTGTATTAATTTTTCATAGAATTATTGATGATTATCTAATAGCATCTCTTTTTTAATCAGACTAACAAAAAATGCCGTCAAAAAGCATTTTTCTATTTTTCAAATTTTCATTTATGATCTCAATTTCCGTTTCCATTTATTAATTCTTTAATTTTTTTGGGAATGGATCAAGAGCATAAAAAATGAATAGAAAATTGATGTCTTTATGTATCTATGATTTCGATTCATGTTTTTCTTGATTCATTAACGAAGTATGTATTATTTATTATGATTGCATTGCAATTATTATTATTGCACAGCTCCACTATAAATTCAATTCTCGTAAGAATACTGTGACTTACACAATTCACTCTCAACATCATAATCAGAAACTGATTCACATTGTGAAATGCAGTTACAACAATACAGTTACAATTAGATTGTTGATCTCTATCTAAAATAAAAATTTTCTGCATAAATTGTACAAATCAGTAACCAAATACAGATCCCATTTTTCCTACTGTTTTAAATTGCACAAAAATCAATGCATAAAATGTGCAGTCTCGGTACAATAAACGACTTGATAAATCGTCTTGGAATATTTTAATGTTCATAGGAAATATAACAATTCAACTGATTTTTTCGCATAACTATTGGCACACAACACTTAGTTTATACCGAGGGTATGCTTTTAATAAATTTCTCGTTAATGTGTCCGCAATGTTCGCCTCCGAAACGGACCGGAAGTTTCGACAGAATCGGCACAACCGTCGCGCATTTCATTCATTAAACCGTTCAGAAACGGCTCGAATCGAACTAACGTTTATAACTCCGGTGACACTAAATTAATGAATTTGGAAATGTGTTCGCGCGGAATGTGTTTTACCCAAAGACTCTCGCATACCCACTGATAGTTCAACGCGCGCGCGCGGGCGGGCGGATAACAGTTTCGCATATTATCGGTCGTTTAATTCCGCGGTTTCGTTGTGCGTCATGTCAATTACCTTTATTCAATAATAACGAGCAATTAAATGCTGCACAACCCAATAAATAGACATTACGTTTGCGTGTAAAACAATAAATCATATTCTGCTATTTGTCACGCGTACCTAACGATATTGAACCCTTTTCATCTCGTCAGGTGAAAGAGAACAATTATCGCCAATTACATCCTTAATTTTACGTTTAGATGATTTTGCGAATCAAGCAAGTGGCTCGGTAAATATACTTCTTTTATGTTCATTGTAGCTTCATTATTATTGTATTATTCATTGTATTCCATTGTGTGTAGTATCATTTCATTCTTCAATTCGCAGGCATCGGACTTTTATAATACAATAAAAAATGGATGATAAAAATACAATAAATATTTCAGCTAATTACATTTACATGAAATAATTTAATGGAGAGACGTTGCAAACCAATCTTCATTTTAGGGAAAATGGCAAAAATTATTAACATACATAATCATTTCAAAATGGGAATATTTGATGTATGCAATAACTGCTATCCTAAAAATTGATAATTCTTATCGCAAGCAATTATTGCATACTTTGTAAATAGCAAAGGGTAATATGTCACATGTGTGAGTAATAGCAAATATTGTTCGCCATTTTGTAAAATAGCAGTAATAAAAAATACGAGAGCAGATTCAGCAAAACTTTGAATGATTTAGACTTACTGCCAATTTAATTGACAGTTAGTTTGAGTGTATAAAAAAAATATTAAAAATTTACCCGCTAACGAAGGATTGAGAGCTTTAATTGAGGCAGTAGTTTTTTGATTTAAAGCTTCAAAATTTGCTTTAAAATGGATTTAAAAAATGGAATGGTAAATGGAAGGACGTCGTAACAGGCCATGATGAATACTACAATGATTGAAAGTTTCAAATAAGAATATTTTGTACTTAACACTAAACATACTATGGTCGAATGATCGGTTTTATATTTTACAATCATTGAAATCACAAAAATTAATGTGTGGCAGGCATGGGTACGGGTAGAGCCCCTCAAACGCCTGCTTCTCCCACCAACCTCTCTTTCATGCGCGAGGCCTGCCCGTGGTGGGGGGCAGTGGATACTATGGTGGGGCGGTTTTGTCTCAATTGAGACAAAAATGCCCATCCCTGGTGTATGGAAAATTATGGAATAAATTTTCTTGGCGAAACGTCAGTTATATTGAAAATTACGGACAACCTCAATTTACTGTTGCTATTTTTATAAGGCAACATTTGCTAGATGCTTTTAATTTCTTGGCAGGTTTAGCGTTAATGTTTAAGAAACACACGACTTATGGGATGGTATGATATTATGGTTGTGCATCGAAAAATTGGTGGTATCTATCGGGTGGGCTGGTGCAATTAACGACGAATGATTCAACGTAACGGAGCGGTACTAATGACGGCGATTCATACATGTATTTCAGAGATGGTGCAATTATACGCATGGGGTTCACGGGCGGTCAGCCCGGTGGAAGGTAGCCAGACGGATCAATATCACATTACTATAAATAATTAATAGGCACGTCCGATCCTATGCGTGCTGTGTACTTCGCAGCTATTTCAATTTTCTGCACTGTTGAATTCGCACCGGCACGATAACGTTAATTGCGTGTCACGCCGATAAAACGAACACACTTCGCTCATATTAATACCACCGGAAATCTATCGTCTCGATCGAACCGTTGGATTAACACTAGGTTTACGGAGTACTAAAATTGATTATTTTACATTGCTTTATAAAAATAATAAAATTGTATTTAGTTAGATCTTCAGCGATTTTTATTGTAATATGTACACAAAAAAGTAACACTCTTAACAATCGTAAGTTAAAAATTTTTGAATCCGTCAGTTTGACGGGCTCCGTAAATCTAGTGTTAAAGGTGGCATCTCGTGTAACGGCAGTGAAAACAAGTGATTTTTAAGAATGTTCTTTTAAGTAACTAAAACCCCATGCAAGAACTATTTAAACACAATTAAAGATCGCATAATTTTCTTAGGATTGAACCAAATGAGTAGAGGCTTTTTGACATGTTAGAAGAATTAGTTTTACTATAAATAACGGGGAAACAAAATTTTGAAAAAATTGCTACTGATAAGAAAATTGTAGAATTATTAAATGTGGTTCAATACTTTTTATCAGGGGTTGTATTGGATATATGGAACCAGACCTTTTTAGGATGTAAATAGGCAATGTTGAAGTACAAGTGTATATTTTTTAGTTTGAATCTTCTTATTATTTATTCTATAATATAATGTATACGTGTGATTCTCGAATGTTGTTTTTTAAACTGGTGGGCACGATAACTAGAAAACTAGTTAAGTGATCGTCTACACTGTCGAAGCTGTCTAAAAGCTCCGTACATTATACAGGGTGGACATTATAAACGAACACACCTTTTCTGCATTTCCCTGCAAGTTTGACCTTGAATGACCTTGAGTCATAGGTAGTTGCACTCACCTTAAAACGCACTATTTGATGGTGGGTAAAGAAACATATCATTCCATTTAAAAAAAGAAAGTTGACCTTCACCTCACCTTGAAGTGTCCTCCGGGAAAAATAAAAGTCCCACCACATCATGTTCCACTCCGTAGGCACTGAATAACTTTCATCTGAAACATTTTTGCGTACAATCAATATTTTTGGAGATATTCGTCTGTAACGCCTCTGTAATTTCGACCCTGTACAATAAATAAGAATAATAGAACATAAGAACAAAAAAAGTATTTGAACATTATCTGCTTACATCGCAAAAAGGCCTGCTCACATGTATCCAATGGTTATTCTAAGAAAAAATTTGAAAAATCACTTGTTTGAACTGCTGTTACACGAGAAGCCTAACTTAATACATCAACAAAATCGATTTTCGTTAAGAATATTGCATGCTGATCTTTTTACAATTGAGCCCGAGGTAGTTTTCATAGATGAATTCGTAGAAAGGAAAATGCAGAAAAATTGCAACATGATTATAGAGTTAAATCAAATAAAAGTTACAGCCTTTTACGTTAAATCTATTTCGTTTTATAACAGTAACATTTGCATTTAGCACTCCACAGCAAATATGGTAAAGTAGATTGAAGTCCATAAATTTCAAGTGACAATATTGAAATGAACGTTGGCATTTAATTCTATTAAAGAGTAAGCAAATAAATATTAACAAATTAAGTACAAAATTTATGTGTATTAATGAATATGAATTAAATACAGTTTACATGATTAAACTTGTAATCTACGTTATTGCATTGCATAAATTTCAGGCTGTCTTTATAAATTGTATAAATTGCATAAATAAAGATATTGTTATCTATATTATAAAAATTAGAAAATTGCACACATTGTAGTATACTAACATGCATTGATTGTAATTCTTCGACATTAAAAATGATAAATTGCAAATACTAAAATTACGTACACATCGAAAAACATCAAGTGCAGTAAACAATATTGCAGTGTACTCATTGCACACACTAAAATATATTGAAATACCAAAAATTACAATTTATGTTATTAAATCTTATAAACACCAAATGTTAAAATATATCAGAATGTATAACAGAAAATTTACAATATTGCAAATGAAAGACACACGTGTTGCATTTTTATAAGTAAAGGAAATGATATATTACTATAGAAAAATTGCAAACTTTGCTTCTGTCGATAATTTTTCAGAAATATGAGGGGTGTATACTGCCAGCAAATAGAGAGACACTATTATATTGCGAACGATATTTTATGTCATAGCTTTCGTGCTGTTTTTGTTGGTCCTCGAGGAAATGTGCTGGATCACCGAGGGGCTTTCAACAGCCTCGGATCTATAGATCCCTTGGTAGCCCATGAATGAACTCCAAGGGGTTCATAAAGTACTGGCTTCCTATGGGAATAACGTCTCGTAATTACGAGGAGGTAATTAATTCTAGCTTACATGAGATTCTTGATGCCACATTGCGAACGGAGAGAAATTATTAATAGTCCTTGAAGCTAAAAATATGAATATTATATTCGTAAACATGTCTATGCACTTAGAACACTACAACCTTATGCATTAGCAAATCATTTCTAAAATAATTTACTTTTCCAATTTACTAATACTAAAATAAGTATTTTTTTCACAAAGTTAGTAACTTAATCTGACATTGTTTTAAAAATTATTCTCCAATCCGTTAAAATATGAACACGCGTAAATAATATAAGATAAAAATTGAATAGAAATGAAAATTCCAAATTTTACAATTGAAGGCTATCGTTTCCACATTCAACCAATCAATGTAACATCCCTAAAAATCGAACAAACATTTTTTTCTCTAAATTTTTACCAAGTATAATATTTGAAAATTGCGCATCGAATTTCCAATTAATTTATGCACTGTAAAGCACACGGTGCATGTAGTAATTATATCCTCTGCTACATAGTTTTTTATGAATTCACAATTTTAGTTGTTCTATTACGCTAATTTACCTTTTTCTCTTTTTCTCTGGACCGTGCAAAGGATAACCGCTTGTAAATGTTGACCGCAATCCGTACGCAGAATGGGTTGCATAAAAAAAGGGACTCCAGCTCTGCTGAGCTAATATTGTTACAGATTAACATGAAGAACTCTACAGTGTCTTTATATTCGATAATGACATCAAAAATAATCAAATTGTTACACGTTTCAAAGGATGTCTAAAGCAAGGGTTGAAACGGTTCTGAAAATAACTGTTTGAAACAGTTATGTATCGGTTCTGACTGAAACAGTTATGAGGAACTGAAATGATGTTGTAACTGTTATGAGAATATCGGTACTCGCTTATATCGGTTACGGTTGCGGTTCTTGAGAACCGATATTATAACGGTGCTATAACTGTTATTTTTTGGTTCTGGATTTCGGTTTCGGTTTCAGTTCATCGGACTTCAGAACCTATAATATGTCCCTTATCGGTCTTATATCCGTTTTGCAGTTCTGCAACTGATATTTTTTAGTTCTGTATCGGCTATACAGGGTGTCTCAAGGTTCCTGAGATCATTTTATGCGGCATTTTCCTTTGCAAAAATGGCGTCCGCGGCTTTGTTAAGGAGTTATTAACGAGAAACACGGACCAATCAGAGCGCGGCTACAGCGAACGGGGTCCGACTCGGTGACAGGTTCCGCTTAGCGTGGCGTCGCCATTGGCCGAGCCAGAATCAATCCGCTGTAGCTGCGCTCTGATTGGTCCGTGTTTTTCGTTAATAACTCTTAAACGAAGCAGCGGACGCCATTTTTGCAAAGGAAAATGTCGCATCAAATGATCTCAGAAACCTCTTATTTCCGGATGTTGAAGGAATTTTGAGACACCCTGTATAGCCGATACAGAACCAAAAAATATCAGTTGGACAACTGCAAAACCGATATGAGACCGATACGGGAGATATTATAGGTTCTGAAGTCCGATGAAGTGAAACCGAAACCGAAATCCAGAACCGAAAAATAACAGTTATAGCACCGTTATAATATTGGTTTTCAAGAACCATAACCATAACCGATATAAGCGAGAACCGATATTCTTATAACAGTTATAACATTTTTTCGGTTTTCGTAACTGTTTGAAGAACCGGAATTGATATCATGACTGTTTTCAACCCCTGGTCTAAAGTATTGTAATTCATTTGTTCATGCTTGTCCCAAGTAAAAATTGTTACATGACACACGTTCATTTTTGTTGCAATTTATTTTTACATTCTTTTGTGGCGTATTTATTTCAGTTTAACACAACATTTCTGCATACAATCTAAACAAATGTAATATCTTCCTGCGACGAAAGTTGTGAATCATTGTAGAATGTGACGATTTTCTTTATTTAACTAGTTAATAACGGAAATATATTGCAAAGGGGTAAAAAGGTTGAACATTATAGTCCTTTATTATGAATATTCGAAAGACTGATCATTTAAAAGCTATAATTTTGTTGTCGAAAAATAAAATTATTCCAATAATAGCAAGCTTGTAAAAAGAATGTATTCATTTTTGTTTTTATCCACTTCTGATTACTGTTTGAATAATTGTGAGTATTCATATTTTATTGCCTGTGTCTAATAAATTTTCTTACGTATTTTTCTTTGTTGTGGGAAAAGTATTTTCATTATTATTGTCGTTATTATTATGACCATTCATTATCGAGTGGTTGGTTTATGCAATTACAGCTGCTGAACATGTTCAAGAAATGCTAGAATATAAAATTCGGCGGAATTTAGTACGACCGTAATTTTGTTCAGATCTACATAGACTTCTACAAATTGCATAATTTCTACAAATTGCATAAACATCCGCAGTCTAGTCATCAGCAATCACTTCAACAATTTAGTACACTTAAACTCATAAAATTTGAATAAAGTTTTACCGAACTAAAAATGCGATGTTTCAACTAGAAAAGTATTCTTTATTTTGCACATTTGGCATTTAATTACCCAGAACAGAATTTTAATAGAAATAAAACAAAGTTCTCAAGATTCATCTTACAATCACCTCGAAGACTGTTAATTATTCTAGTAAGAAGTATTTCTGATAAAAGTGACACAAGATATTTATTAAAAATCGTAGGAACTGTGCAGTTCCAACATTCACGAACAATGAATTCCAGAAACACGAGATGCAACTGTAAAAAACCGAAAGAATATGCGTTGTTCATTTCCGCTTTTTCGTCCAATCAACTTTTCCTCAAGAACCCCGGGGTTCCTATAATTGATTTCACAGCACAATTACGAATAATTGCTTTTGTCGAGGTCTTCAATCCGAAATAATTGAAACACTTCGAATTTCGCTGTTGTTTCCGCGGAATCAGAAATTTCCCGGGACCCGAGTGGATCGCATTGTTTTAAAAACACCGACGACAATGCACAATAATTCAGCGAGATTGTGGACCTTACGGCTTTGCTTCATGAAATTTCAATGGCCGCGCTTGTCGACGATGGCGATCGTAGGGCAACATAATTCGTTATAAATTTTCACGTTGATAATTACTGTCAGTGAAACACGGTCATCGGTCACGCGCTGTATTATAAGCGGAATTGCCTATTCATTACTTAATTAGATGTCGAAAACATACGAGTAGGATCAGTAGCTCGCGTTGTATATCGCACCGCACGCAACGGTGCTAGTTAATATTGGAGATTTAAGTGTATATACCATGGAATTCTTGATCAACGCGTATCGGGGCCGATACTATACCATCCATAATATCTTCCGGATGCACGCGCTAATTACTGCGTTAGGAACTCCGACAACCACGAACTATGTGCCAATAACGGCGAATCGATCGCGGTAACCGAAACTCACCGCTGTTAAGAACGATCGCTCGCTTGACCAACATTGCCATCTGCGCGTCCCGCCAGGCCCCTTATCCTCCCGCCCCTCGCTTAGCTGCGCTGCTAAGCCGGTCTCCGCTTCCCCCACTCTTCCGCCTGTGTGACCGGCTAGGGAAAATAATGGGTGCTCTTTTGTTTCTTTTGCACTACGCGACGCCACGGACGGCTTGGTTTGGGTAAAGTTGGGGCACTCATTATCGTGCTTCACGCGGTACGCATGCGCATTCGTAGGAAGAGTGGGGGAAGCGATGGCCAGCTTAGCAGCACAACTAGGCGAGGGTAGGAAGGGTGAAGGGCCCGCATATGGCAACACTGCGTTTGACTATCGAAACCCTCGGTCTTCTGACATCATCTAGAATCCTAACAAGACCCCCATACTCCCCCCCCCCCTTCATCGAATTTGCACACTAATTTAAACAGTTTTCTCGAAAACGGTTTGCTTTCTTAAGAAATTGCCAATTTTTGCACAGTTGAACAGTAAGAGAAATTGAACCATTTTTCTAATATACAGGGTGTCCCACATAAATGGGAACACCTAAATATCTGTCGTATTTACAGTCCTACCAGAAAACTTCAGAGGACAAAGTGACACTATTGCAAAGGTCAAATATAATGGTAAAGAAAAAAATTTTTTATGTCGTGTTTTTTTAATGAAATTTCAAGGTCACCGATGTTTTCTTAAATGGAATAGTATTTTTTTACGATAGCATGATAGACAATAAAAAACTGAATTTATTGGATACCACCTGTTTGACCTTGATATGACCTTGAGGAAGAATAATCATGTTGGAGCGGATAAAATGTGGAAGTTTAAAACATACGTGTTTCAGCAAGGATTACGCGCTTTTTACGGCGGGTTGACCTTTACATATCATATTAAATGTTCGAAATGTTGACCATCCTCATTTATGCAATATTGCAATCTTGCATTAAATGATCTGTAGGTATTGTCGATTTCCTGAGACGTAATTGAAGCACATGCTGCAGTAATTATTACGATTTTTAGGACTTACACTACCGGTATTTTTAAATTGTTTTACCACAACGGAAAATGCGTGTAACGAAGAACAAATACGATTCACAAATTTTTCAAGAAACAAATGTACAGCTTGCCTCAAAGGTTGGTAGCTTTCGCCATAAGTGAAAACCATATCGATTCGTTCCTGTACAGTATAACGCATTGTTCTCACTTTCACGTTTCGAATTCGAATAATGCAGAAGGAACAACGTACTTATTCTAACCGATTAACCTTCCGTTAACGATCTCAATGATACATACTCTAACATAAACATACGCTGTTTACTATGAAAAATATTTCAAACATTTAATGTGGTTTTTAAAGGTCAACCCGACATAAACAACGCGTAATCTTTGCTGAAACTATTCTTGCTCACGGTCATTTCAAGGTCAAAAAGGTGGTATCCACTAAATTCAGTTTTTTATTGTCTATCATGCTATGGTAAAAAAAATACACTATTCCATTTAAAAAAAACATCGGTGACCTTGAAATTTCATTAAAAACACGACATAAAAAATTTTTTTCTTTACCATTATATTTGCCCCCTGCAATAGTGTTACTTTGTCCTCTGAAGTTTTTTGATAGGACTGTAAATACGACAGATGTTTAGGTGTTCCCATTTATGTGGGACACCCTGTATAACATTATGTTTGTTCGAAATATCAATATATACGTCTTGTGTGATGTTTAATTAGTACCTAATGAACAATTGAGATCATTATATTGAATTGGAAGGGCGTGGCAGCCATTTCTCCAAAAGACCATTCGTGCGAACAGGTTATAAAAATTCAACAATATTTTTCGTATATAAAATAATGTCCTTTAAAAAATTAAGATTTACAACTTGCCAAGTGAAGTTTAATTAGTACTTGCAGAAAAATGGAGATTATTATCTTGAACTGGAAGGACGTGGCAGCCATTTTGCCAGAGCCATTTCTCCAAAAGACCATTTGTGGGAACAGATTATAGAAATTCAACCATTTTTTTCATATATAAAATAATGCCCTTTGAAAAATTAATATGTACGTATTGTCAAGCGAAGTTTAATTAGCATTTGCAGAAAAATTTACATTATTATCGTGAACTAGAACGGCGTGGTAACCATTTTCCTAAACCCATATCTGGAAACACTGTTTGTAGTGCCAATTGGGTGTAGCAATTAATTGGTTGTCGAAAAAAGATGGTTGTTATTAACAAAACCACAGTCCACTGATGAATTTTGTTACGAAAAGAACAACCACTATTGCACACAGGTTCTGTATAAAAACGAACAGAACATCGTCTATAATGATTTCTATCGTTCAAAACATGAACTGTTAATAAAATCTTCAAAGTATCCAACGAAATAAATATTAACCGAATAAATCCGGCGAGATAAACAATGCATTAATTAATACCGGCGCATCGGAAGCAATGGGTGCAAGTTTAAATTGAAGTCGAACGAAATTACTAATTCTCCGTCGGAGTGGCAACGGAGTTCAAATGGGAAAAGTTTTATTAACTTACGAATGTTTTCTAGAAATCGTAAATTTCCCGACCGGTCACTGTCAATGAGCCACGGTGAACACTGTGGAACGGGGGAGGGGAGCGATAGGGAGAAGCGAAAAACTCGCGTAATCCGTCGGATGCGGCGCGCGGTGTGCATTCGCGCGGCATGAAAATTACGTTCGCAAAATTTCGCGACCATTTCGCAGCGGCCGCGAGACGTCTTCGAATCGAGTTAACGGATAAGAGGACTTTATCTTCCGGCGAGCAGTCTCGCGACAAGATGAATCCCAGCGGCTTTAATATCTCGTATTTCGCGGCGGACTGGAACAATTAGAATTGAATTGTCAGCTGCCACAAAGCAATTATATCGTAATCCCATTTCCCCGCGGAAACTTTCAACAATGGAATTCTTTCCTGTCGCGAAATTCGATACACGACCGGTCGACGCCATTGTCAAGCCCGTCAAATATCTAAAGGGTCCTCGAACCCGCGGATTAAACAATTTTAAAAGTTTACTGCCGGCTGGGGAAAATACTTTTTAAATTACTAATTGTTCGACACCGGATGCATTATTCAATTCTATGGATTGACAATCCTCCAAACACATGGACAAATCGGAAATTAGGCTACCACGCTAATCTTAGAGATCAGAAAGTCTCTTCCAACCCACGTGTTAAACAATTTCAAAATTTTACTATTTACCGGCTGTAGAAAAAATTTTTTAAATGATTTATTGTTTCACATAGGATGTATAATTTAATTCTGTTATCTGTAACTTTTTTTAATTTTTAAACGTTTGTACAAATGGGAAATTATGCTATCACGTTAATTTTAAAAATTGTAAAGTCTCCTCCAATCTACGGCTTGAATAATTTTAAAAGTTAACTGTTTAACGGGTGGTAAAAATAATTTTTCAAATTATAAATTGTTGCTCACTCGATGCATTATTCAATTCTATGGATTGACAATCCTCCAAACACATGGACAAATCGGATATTAGGCTACCACGCTAATCTTAGAGATCAGAAAGTCTCTTCCAACCCACGTGTTAAACAATTTCAAAATTTTACTATTTACCGGCTGTAGAAAAAATTTTTTAAATGATTTATTGTTTCACATAGGATGTATAATTTAATTCTGTTATCTGTAACTTTTTTAATTTTTAAACGTTTGTACAAATGGGAAATTAAGCTATCACGTTAATTTTAAAAATTGTAAAGTCTCCTCCAATCTACGGCTTGAATAATTTTAAAAGTTAACTGTTTAACGGGTGGTAAAAATATTTTTTCAAATTATAAATTGTTGTGTAGTTATACGTGTAGTTATTTTATTTACTTCTTTAGACATGTGAACAAATGGGAAATTATGCTATCACGCTAATTTTAGAAATCATAAAGCCTCCTCCAACCTACATCTTGAACAATTTGATAATTGTACTGTTTACCGGCCGTGAATATTATTTAAATTATTAGTTGATGGACAGAAGATACGTTATCGAGTCCTATCACTCATAATTCCTTTGGATAAATTCATTGTTAATATTCCAATTGAATACAATAAATGTTGTTGCGCTACACAATCTGCAAAAGCAGAATACTATCAATAATTTCATGAACAAAAAGACAATAGTTTATACGAAAAACAAAAGTATTCGAGTGTTTTGAAAACGTCTTGGTGTCACCTTCAAGAATACGTAATCACAACTATAGGTTTCCACTAAAAAATTTCAATCGTAATCTCTGCAGATCATTTCGAGGTTATAGCAATGTCAAACAAACACAATCATCATCTACTCTCTTCTACAGGGTGTCTCATTTAACTCTGCCATCCCTAATAACTTTATTATTTATAAAGATACAAATAAATGTTTGCGAAGAATGTTATCGTACTTGTAGGTAGACATAAGTCTGTGTCACCTAAGGTCATTTCAAGGTCATATTTTCCGAGATCTTATGAACGGTAATGTTTCTTTTTAAATTGATTGACCTACCTTTTGTATCGGGGGCCGATAGAATATCAAATTCAGCGTAAAAATGTATCGAATCTTCATATGTTTTGAACCTAATAGTCAACGAAATGTTAACA